>OX371198.1:3787500-5050000 GCA_947310845.1 Yponomeuta plumbellus | reverse complement strand
ATCTCTTTAAACGAGCAATTCTTGTATATATATTTATATATAATCAGAATCTCGGAAACGGCTCCAACGATTTTTACGAAATTTTGTAGGCAGATGCTTTCGGGGGCGTTTAATTGATCTAACTAGGTTACATTTTTAGAAAACGTTGTTTTATCCGTGTTTTAAGCCAATTGACATTTGCTATGATAACATACAGAGGTAAATTTCGCGTCTACCTGCAAGGTTGGGATAGTTCCGACGGGAAAACGGGCGTCCTGTTTCGGGCCGATTTCAAGAGACCCGGTTCGAATCATGATGTTTTTTTTCCAAGTTCTTTTTTTGTTGGAAAAGGATTATTTTAACTTTATATTACACATTTTATGTTACAAAAAAAGTACCGAGCAAAGCTCGGTCACCCAGGTACTACCTATTTATGTGTAGAACATAAGTATAGTATACGAGTATGGGTAGGGTATTTACAAAACGAATACTAATAATAATATTTAAAAAAGTAATCTAAATCTATTTTCTAATTTAAATAAAATATTGGAGCTAAATCGCTGTCGGCCGGTAGTTTCAAGAAGGCTGGCGGCATTGCCTCGCTGTATGGCGAAGCTTAGCCTTTGGCCAAAGTAGGCACCAGCCCTTGGATCTCCAGAGGCGTCAACTAGGCGCGACGAGATCTCCTTAAAGAGGAGTCGCGCCTCCGGGCCCCATGGCCCCAGAGTCTCTACCCCAAAAGGCACAAATAATATATAGCCCTAACCTAGGGCTGCATATTTGCGCCTACCTATAACTGTATACCTAAATAAATAATGTCCAGTATATCTATATATATAAACTAGCTGTTGCCCGCGACTTCGTCCGCGTGGGCTTTAGTTGAGTAAAGTGTTTGCGTTTGCAATTAAGATTGGGATACTTTTAGCGAATGCGAAATAAATAAAACCATACTACTCTCTCTGAGAGAAGACCTATTCCCTGCAGTGGGACATATACTCGTATAGGCTGTTTACTATGGGTTGTATTTTAAAGAACTGAGAAATATTTATGAACACATGAACGGAGAAATAATAAGAAGAATTGAGAAAATTTATTCAAGAGTTAGAACGACCAATATGAAAAAAATAAGAAAGTAAGCAAGTATTTAAGGTGGTGTTTAAGCACATGGAAGAACAAAGAAATTAAATTTAAAAATCGCAGCGAAATGTTTAATAATCGAAGCGACGATACGAAGTAAATACGAAGAACTTTTATACCTTCTAAATTTGCAACCCCCATAAGTATTGAATTCACAAAAAAGGCTGTCGGCAATAATCAATAACTTTATCAGGAACTTATAACCCAAATACAACATTTTATTGAAATAACTTTGGATATCAGAGAGCTTTCATTCTAACTTTGCACTCCCCTTGGGATGATTTTCTAAAAACTACTTCACACAATGTTTCATGACTTTCAATGAAGGACCTACATACTGCATTTGATTCGAATAACTTCAAAAACGGCAAAGTTTCATACTAAATTTGCACCCCCTTTTTTTCCCCTTAAGGCATGATTTTTGAAAAACAATTTTACACGTGTTTCATGATTTTAAATGAAGAACCTTCGAACTAAATATCATTTGAATAACTTCTAAAACGGCAGGTGTCATACTAAATTTGCACCACCCTTTTATCCCCTAAAGGGATGATTTTCGAAAAACTATTTTACATGTGTTTCAAGACTTTCAATGAAGGACCTTTATTCTGAATTTCATTTGAATAACTTCAAAAACGGTAGGGTTTCATTCATACTAACATTGCACCACGTTTTACCCACTTAAGGGATGATTTTTTTAAAGCCTATTTTACATGTATTTCGTGACTTTTAGCGACGGATCTTCGTATTGAATTTCATTTGAATTACTTAAAAAACGGCAAAGTTTCATACTAAATTTGCACCCCCCTTTTACCCCTTTAAGGGATGATTTTCAAAAAACTATTTTACACATGTTTCATGACTTTTAATGAAGGACCTTCATATAGAATCTCATTCGAATAACTTGGTTAACGGCAAAGTTTCATACTAATTTGGCACCCCCTTTTTCCCCCTTAAGGGATGATTTTTGAAATACTATTTTACACGTGTTTCATGATTTTAAATGAAGGACCTTTAAAGGATCACATTTAAATAACTTCAAAAACGGCAAAGTTTCATACTAAATTTGCACCCTCCTTTTTCCCCCTTAAGGGATGATTTTCGAAAAACTATTTTACATATGTTTCATGACTTTTAATGAAGGACCTTCATATAGAATGTCATTCGAATATCTTGGATAACGGCAAAGTTTCATACTAACGTTGCACCCTCCTTTTTCCCCCTTAAGGGATGATTGTTGAATAACTATTTTACACATGTTTCATGATTTTAAATGAAGAACCTTCGTACTAAATATCATTTGAATAACTTCAAAAACGGCAAAGTTTCATACTAACATTGCACCCCCCTTTTTCCCCCTTAAGGGATGATTTTCGAAAAACTATTTTACACATGTTTCATGACTTTTAATGAAGGACCTTCATATAGAATCTCATTATAATAACTTGGATAACGGCAAAGTTTCATACTAACTTTGCACCCTCTTTTTTCCCCCTTAAGGGATGATTTTTGAAAAACTATTTTACACGTGTTTCATGATTTTAAACGAAGAAACTTCACACTGAGTTTCATTCGAATAGCTTCAAAAACGGCAAAGTTTCATACTAACTTTGAACCCCCATTTTACCCTCTTAGGGGATGAATTTTCAAAAATCCTTTCTTAGTGCTCCCCTTCGTTACAAAAGGGACCCTTGTGCAAAATTTCAAGTTTCTAACCCTTATAGTTTAGGCCCTGCGTTGATATGTCAGTCAGTCAGTCAGTCAGCTTCTCCTTCTATATAAAGGAGAAGCTGACTGACTAACTGAATAACTGAAGGAGTTCCTTTTATAACGTAGGGTAGCGCTAAAGTTAGTACGAAAGTTCTCTGATTTTCAAAGTTATCTCAATAAAAAGAGGTATTTGGGTTAAAAGTTCCTAATGATGAGTATTTCCGATATCCCTTTTTGTGAATTCACACCCTAAGGGGGTTAAAAGGGGGTACAAAGTTCGTATGAAACTTTGCCGTTTGCGAAGTTATTGAATGAAACTCAGTATGAAGGTTCTTCATTGAAAGTCATGAAACACGTGTAAAATATTTTTCCGAATATCATCCCTTAAGGGGATAAAGGGGGTGCAAAGTAAGTATGAAAGTTCTCTGTTTTTTAAGGTTTTTAAGGGGTAAAAGACGGGTGCAAATTTGGGGAGAAGCTGACTAACTTAATTACGGACAAAGCAGCGCAGTGTCTAAAAGCTATAATGGTTAGAAACTTGAAATTTTGCACAGGGGTTCTTTTTATAACGCAAGGGGGGCACTAAGATAGGATTTTTGCGAATTCACCCCCTACGGGGGTAGAACGGGGGTGCAACGTTAGTATGAACGTTGGCCGTTATTGAAGTTATTCGAATGAAATCCGTGGAGTGGAGTATTTTTTTTATAATCATCGCCTAACGGGGTAAAAGGGGGTGCAACGATAATATGCAAGTTCTCTAATTTTCTAACCTATTTCAATAAAATTTGATACACAATGTTTTTGTTTTGATTATTTCACATGCGCTGAAAGTATACGTGACTTTTTTGCAAATACTTTTTTCGACTAAAGCCCACGCGGACGAAGTCGCGGGCAACAGCTAGTTATTGTAATAAATTTTTTTTTTTTTTTTTATTTTATTTATTAGGACAACAAGATATACACCAATAGATTCACAATAGACAATAGACTAAAAATAAGCTAGTGTTACCTCACTTACAGGCAGCCACAACATGCACCGATAGTATTAAGTTGCTTGAGGACTTAATGCATAAATACAGTTTACACTGCTTTTACAATTTCTTAATTGAAGTAATTAAAGATTATTTTCATATCATTGCATTGTTTCTAGAAGTATATAAAAATTGACGTTTGGTCGCTGGCTACCCCTTCGAGAGACACACGTGAGTTCATATACCTCCCAACCAGCAAAAACCAGTCTTAAAACAGTCTCAAGATTACTATTTTTTCGCTCTAATATTGATCCTAAATCATCGTATAAGCCTGCATTTGGGCACGATTATAAGCGTACTTGATTTAATATCATTCTAATATCAATCTTATTGAATGCTGTTCACTATTATAGTAATCTAGCCAAAACTAATTTAAGCTGCTTTAGGCTAATATCGCTTTTACCTAAGTATCTTTTAAGACTACGTAGGCTAAAATTGGTCTTACTTAAGAATATTCTTAGTATCATCAATCTTATTTTAGTTTGACGTAAGACCAGAAAGTCTTCGCGAAACAATTCATTGTAATGGGTGCTTGCGTGTGATAAATGCAGCGTGACAATAAAAATAGCAAATAATAAAACTGTCTTTATCGTCTGGTGTTTGTTTATATTTAATAGTAAATATTCTCGTGGGAATAATTATTTACTGTAAACTAGACCTTGTTTTACGCTTCAAATTTCGTGCGCCTTATCAAATGTTACATTTTGTATATTATTTTATTATTTTCTTTTTTTATTGTACTGATATTTGCGTCCTCCTATATTTGCATTATCCTAGAGCACTATTAGACTACATTTGCATTCTGAATACCAATGGCACGGCCATGTTGTATTAATAAGGGTTCCTTAGGTACTCGTAATAATAAAACCTTAAATTGTTTTTTTTTTTGCAACTTAAGTAAATGTATTTTTATTAAGCGCCAAGGTTACTGATGTCAATGGGGATGAGGATGGGTATGAGTATGGGGATGGTGATGGGGATGAGTATGGAGATGAGAATGGGGATGAGTATGGGGGTGGGAATGGGGATGGGGATGGGATGGGAATGGGGACGGGGACGGGGACGGGGACGGGGACGGGGACGGGGACGGGTCGGGGACGGGGACGGGGACGGGGACGGGGACGGGGACGGGGACGGGGACGGGGACGGGGACGGGGACGGGGACGGGGACGGGGACGGGGACGGGGACGGGGACGGGGACGGGGACGGGGACGGGGACGGGGACGGGGACGGGGACGGGGACGGGGACGGGGACGGGGACGGGGACGGGGACGGGGACGGGGACGGGGACGGGGACGGGGACGGGGACGGGGACGGGGACGGGGACGGGGACGGGGACGGGGACGGGGACGGGGACGGGGACGGGGACGGGGACGGGGACGGGGACGGGGACGGGGACGGGGATGGTTATCGGGGTGGGGGTGGTTGCCTGTTTAAAATAAATAGCAATTCATTTTCACTAACATCAGTTATGTAACACACTTTCATGAATATCGTATATAAGCAGAACCTGCAGAACCCTCACAAATATTTTTGTCCCCACATGCTTGTCCTGGCAGCAACAGAACATTTGAATTATTTATCATTTCGTACTTCTTCTGAACTTGCCACCGATACCCACAAGGACTTGTGCGTTTTATTCCAATTTTTGTAATCCATGATACCATTTCTCGTTATAAAAAATTAAATCACACTTTCACTTACAAAACATTGGCCCAGTAAATTTTGCTCTTACAGTTGTATTTTCAGGATCGATGTAAGATTAAGCGATCTTATATTGATCTTGTCTATTGTATTGTAAGTATATTGATCCAACATTGCTCTTACAGTTGTGTTTTCAGGATCGATGTAAGATTAAGCGATCTTATATTGATCTTGTCTATTGTATTGTAAGTATGATCCAATATTACTCTTGCAGTTGTGTTTCGAGGATCGATATAAGATTAAGCGATCTTATTTTGATCTTGTCTATTGTATTGTAAGCATATTGATCCAACATTACTCTTACAGTTGTGTTTCCAGGATCGATGTAAGATTAAACCATCTTATATTGTTCTTGTGTATTATATTGTAAATGTATTGATCCAATATCACTCTTATATCTTACTAAACTAGAGCTGTTAATCTTATTATAGCTTTCAATAAGATTAAAAACAACCATACTAACAATACTCTTATGCAATGCTGATATTAGACATGAAAATTTTATAATAGCATTCATCAAGTCTATTTTAAGATCAAATGAGCAGAGGCTTAAAATACTTTTATAAAATGCTCTTATATACATATATAAGACCAATCAATAAGACTGAGTGTTCTTGAGTACGAAGTGACTTGTTCTAGACTGATATAAGAACGAATACATATTACAAAACAGTTATTAGAGCAATTTAAGCCTACCACTCTTATAAAATGCGGACCCTGAGACTATTTTGCTGGTTGGGCTATGTTGTACCTACATGTAACGACCTACAGCAGTGACAATATCGCTCGCGACGCCACGACACATGCAGATCACGATACACGCAGACCACATTGTTCTATTGTAGAGCTAATCTTGCCGATTGACGGATGACGAATGTTGCGCAATCGGTGGGCAGGATCGCGCATACGAGGGTTACCGATGCGGTGCACGGAAGGTTCGCTTCAGCCCAGATTCCCTACCGGGCGTTTAAAAGAACAAAAATATTGTTGTATGTCGCATCGATTTCCGGTAGCTTTGCGGTGTCAATGTCCAGCTATTTTCTCAGTTTTTGTTGATTGAGATTCAGGGGCTTCTGGGTCCTTACTCACGCGCCGTGATAAACTATAAATCTGAAAAGCTCTTTCAGAATCAAGTTACCTTTTGTTATATTTATTTGTTTTATTTTGAAAGTTAGTTACATGTTTCTTATCATATAGCCGCTTCTTGGAAATGTATTTGCTTTTCCAACTTTCGTAACGCTGAGTTATTCTATATGCGCGTTTTTTTTAACCCCTGCAAAGATATCCTTTATGTTTTAAGATTAGTTTAAGTATCATAACAAAGTTGTTAAGCCAAGTCAGAGGCCTTAGGGCGACTTGAAAACTTCTGACAATAAGACCAGCCACTAGTCTTACAAGCCTCCACCAATCCGGACTTGGCCCCCGTGGTGGAGTATGGCCTATACCTTCCTCAGGGAAGAGACCCGTGCCCAGTGGGGACATAATGGATTGATGATGACATAGGAAGAGGCAAGTACTTTTGTGCAATTTTACAATAAAACTTTTCTATGACGCTAAAATCATATCGAAACGTACCTTCTGTCAAATTGAATGGGACGCAGGCGTATAATTCGGGGCCGTGAACCGAACCAGTTTGCAACTCGACGCAGAGAAAATGACTGATACCTCAAGCCACACACACACCGAAAGGTCAACTAAAAACGCAGCCTCCAAACGCTACCATCCGTAAGTCCTTGTTACTTCCACAACAAATTAATAAAACTATCGAGCTGAACATTATCTATCAACAAACATCAAAGTGTAGTGGCCCGTAGGCAAATTAATCATGTCTCGCGATTAAATTCGAATGTTATCGGCATCTCTGTAGCAGATACGCTGTCATGTTGAATTAAAGATTTGGTAATTGTTTCTTTTGACATCGATAAACTAATATTATCGATAGAAACAGCCAATGCCATTTGCTGCAACATAATACAATACCTTCAGAACTGGCCACAAAAAGTAACACGGACAAGAAAAAAAGAAATTGCATTGTTAAAACAGCAATCGATACGCGCGTTTCTAAAATTTAGATTCACTCTTTTAGACTTCCGTTCCCGAAACGAATACATAAAATGTACCTACGGAACCGTCGGTATGCGACCGATTTTCAGCTCATTCCTCTCAGAAACATGAAATGAAGAAAGTTTCCTCTTGCCGCACATACTTTTTCACGCTTGGCATGACTATGATCGTTTTCCGAAAACAATCCTGCATGAAAAGACTGTAATTTGTTGTAAAATATGGCCCGAAGTAACTTACTTGATTTTTATCGGAAAAGTCCGAGGTTTTGCTCCGATTCGCAGA
Source organism: Yponomeuta plumbellus (assembly GCA_947310845.1). Classification (NCBI taxonomy): domain Eukaryota; kingdom Metazoa; phylum Arthropoda; class Insecta; order Lepidoptera; family Yponomeutidae; genus Yponomeuta; species Yponomeuta plumbellus. The sequence goes on along the minus strand of OX371198.1, from coordinate 5,042,093 downwards.
GCTTGGCGAGCAGGATCGTCGGTTGCTCGTCTCAGACCAAATATTTTCTCCGGGCCATATTTTGGAAGATTGAAAGAATACTCGGGGCGGCCAAAGACCGGGGGGGGCGCCTCAGACATCGTTGGAAGGACGAAGTAGCCAAGTATCTGCGTGAGCTCCAGGCGAGTGACTGGCAGGAGACCGCACAGGATAGAGTGGATAAGTGGCGACTTCTTGTGTCGGAGGCCAAGACCCACTTCGGGTCGCTGAGCCAGCGCAGTAAGTAAGTAAGTATATTTTACACGGTGTAGTGCTTACGAAAGTTTTAGTTTGAAGACAACTGTTTCCATAACAAACAGGTCTCGCGACCAAGGAGACCTACCCGAAGTGCACTTATACCCATTTACAAGGCGTACTTAGTCAAAACGCCCACATGACAATCACACCACAGTTAATTTGCGTAACATAATATCAGATTGGGCACAGAGCGTTCATGGTCAATGACCCATCGCATTTCTCACTGATCTAACATAGACATAAGTGTACGGTTCACAGGCATATAATCAAGGTTGTATACACATGTGGGCGTGGAATAACATTGGAGTGTGCGTTGCTGTTTGATTATGAAGCAAATGGGTGTGCTTACTGCACTTTAAATGGGCAAATTATACTTAAGTAACGGTTGGATATCATTCCAATTGCTTTAAAATACTGAACAGTTTCTCAGAGATCTTGATGATAACGGCAGTTTGTTTCTAGTTTCTTATGTAAGGTGCTTTGGACTATAGTAAACATTAGAGGATTCGTTTACAAAAATTGCATTCGGGATCGAAATTAAACTTTGCCAATATGTTAAGAGGACATAAATCGAGATTTCATAGGGATAATGCAAAATAAATGAGTAAAAAAATAAAACTTTCGTAAGCACTAATATTATCAACTTTATTCCGGGTACACTACGAGAGTTACCCTCAGTTTCTGGTACGCTAACTGTCAGTAGTGTTAATCTACTGTTAACAGCTGTCAGCGGTTTTCTTTACTGCAATCTGGCTAACCGAAGGCTGTTAACAGTAGATTAACAGATTGTTAGTGTAGTACGAGAAACAGGGTGCTTTTCAGAGACGAGCAACCGACAGCGGGAGCTCCGTCTCTACTCATCATGATTTAGATCTGCGAATCAGAGAGCAAAACCAGGGCCTAGATTCTGATATTGCATTGTAGTACAATGACAGTTGCATGACTGTGTCGATTTCATTTAATTGCCGCTTCAAATCAACGCGCGTACGCGTATACGTTTACTAGGCGTCAATACGGTATTTGACACTATCAACAATAAATTATTTGAGATGCTCGATTAAAACAAAAATTACAAAATGATCCGAAAATGTATTTCTTTTAATCATTTACTAGTTATATAAATTTTTAAATAGATGAAACCTAAAAAGAGTGCTCTGAACTGTGACGTCACAAGCAAGTATTTTCATACAAAATTCCGTTTTAAAAGTAACTCATTTGACATCCTGTCAAATACCCAATTGAATTTAAAAACGTTTCACGTGACCCGACCATGTACTTGAATTATAGGTAATGCTTAAGCAAAATCGAGGCCCTGGTCAGACTCTTCCGACAAAAAGGTAAATAAGTGTATCTTGAGTAAAAACATACGTAACTAAGTTACTTTTTTCAATGAAACTTCTTATAAGGTTCCATTTTTTCTTCGATTAATTTATCTATAATTCTAACAACGATCCAACCCTGATTTTTGTACAGTTTCATCGTTTCTGATCATCGTAATGTAACTACCACTCTTATCGGGGAGGTCGGCAAGGTAGTTCCACTGGTTCCACATAGTTCCCCATAGTGGAAACTATTCGAACTTTGTAACATAATGTTATCCGGATCCACTTACTTGAATATGTAAATTAAGTAACTGAATCGAAAGGTTCCTGCATTAGAGTTCTTAGTCATCATAAACCCATTATGTCCCCGCCGCGGGGCACCGGTTTCTTCCCTGAGGAAGGTATAGGCCATACTCTACCACGGGGGCCAAGTCTGGATTGGTGGAGGCCCGTAAGCCTAGTGGCTGGACTTACTGTCAGACGTTTTCAAGCCGCCCTAAGGCCTCTGAATTGGCTTAACGTCTGCCATCTATCGACGGCAGCCGGCACCAACTGCTTAACGTGCCTTGCGAAGGACGGAACCGCTTGGAAAAATGCCACTAGCGTTAGTCATAGAACGGTCACCCATTCATGCATTGAACGCGCCCTATGTTGCTTAACCTTCGTCATCGTTTAAAATCACTCAGGCGGCCGGGGCTACGAGCGATTCAGAGTTCTTAGTGTGATCAACATAAGTGAAGCCATCGAGTTTAAGATATGCTCAGCCAAAATGTTGGATTCTGTATTGAGAAATTCACTATGTAAATACTTAAGTAACGTTCTGTCAAGCTCTTTTCTGAGAAATTTCACGAGACAGCACGATAGTTAAGTAGTTAGGTACTAAGCGGAATTCTCAATTCAGCAACTGGCCGATAGAGTTGTAAGGTATTATCAAAAATTCTTAGCCCTAAAATTGCCTGTTTTATAATGTCTGGCGCTGTGGACTTTGATAAATTAATTCAAACAAATAACATGTGTAAGAGGTAATAATTAAAACATACATTAACCTAAACCTAAGTAGGTATTTGATATTGCAAGTGAAATACAACATTTATCACTGTGATAAATCAGTCATATGTAGGTCGATAGCGGATCGACCTTTGCATTTTTGTTACAAAATCGATCCAAGTAGTAAAGTGCATGACACTTAAGAGTCGAAAATCAATCGACTGAACATAATGAGCCGTTTTCAGTAGAAAAACAAAACGAATGGCTGTCAAAGGAATGCAATTTTGGACCTCAGCCCAATAGCAATGTGTGATACATCATCGAATAGGTCTCAGCGAGCTGAATAAAAGTTACTATGACGCCAACAGCCAAATGTTTGTCCTTTCGGAGTTATATTGTATTGAAAATTTTTTTTTACTTCTGCGATGGAATCCATTTCCACGACATAAGTTGTCGCAAACAATAACATTTTCCTCTGCTCAATTGATTATAAGCGACAACAACCTCGCGTTTTATGTTTAGTATTGAAACAGCACTGCAGGCCCGTTGTCTGAACAACACGACAATTTGCCCGTACCCAAATACTTTTGAAGAAGAAGAAAACGTTGATGTGCCTAATAGGGGTATGAAAAATAGATAACCACCTATTCTCAGACCTACCGATTACATATAAAATTTCATCAAAATCGGTCAAGCCGTTTCGGAGGAGTACGCGCACTAATACGGTGACACGAGAATTTCATATATTAGAGATAAAATAAACTATGCGAATATCATTATTTTGGTTAGTACTAAGGTACGCTTAGTGTGTGGCAATCAAGTAAAACATTTAACCTATATTGGTAAAATAAATATTTGGATTTTAATACAAGACTTTTTGCCCGACTCCAGCGGAGAAATGCATTTGAATCGCATATAGTAAGTTTGTCCTATTCTATGTTACTTAATTCCATAACTACCTACCTATCTAATTGTATATAAAAATCTCGTGTCACGCGGTGTTTGTTATCGAACACCTCCGAAACGTCTTAACCGATTTTTTTTAATTTTTTGTGTATGTTTGGTAGGTCTGATAATAGGTCGTAGGCTAGTTAATAAAGCAAAACAACGTTTGCTGGATCAGCTATACCTTATCATAACATTCTGATTCATACCTAGATTGGTTCCGCCTGCTTAGAGGTTAGTACTGTGTAGGGTGCTGAGCGGTTCGGTTTTTCACCATATTTCTTAGAGCCATATTACACTACTTCATAGGTAGGATCCTAGGCGATATCCATTACTGGTGTCGACGCGTGTCTAGATCCTTATTGTGTTATAAGCCAGGAATGTACATGTACATCACCTACGATCAAAGTTCTATGGTAATATAATATGGACCTTACAAAAATACATACATAAGCTCACGCTCGTATCCCAGAGGGGTGGGCAGAGCCCAGGGACTGCCACTTACCACGATGGTGACAGATCACTTTCGCTTCATCAACAATCATAAGTTGCATGTGCCACTTGTAGTACCAGATTTAATTTCAGTTCTGTATCCTATTTATCGATGCGATTGACTCGCGGCAGGCCATCAGTTCCCGCACAGAATGCGCTTACATTGGGATAGTTTTGTTATCTTTACGAGTGGCGTCGTAAATCGAGTAGCCGGTGTGTACTCGAGCGAGATTAGCAGGCTTACGGAGGCTTTACGACACCCGCTTATACTGGAGATATAGTTACTTTACTGCACTTGAACACTAGCGTCCATGCCGATAAACGTGCAGACAAAAGGCTTGCAGTCTTATAAAAATATGGTTCCTTGAAGAACTCCACAATTGCAGCATAAATAGTCTGTGTTGGAGGGATGGACTACAAACCATTTAAGCTGTATATGAGGAGTGCTTTAGTATAGTGTTTTTATAAATAGTACCACAACTGTATTAAGTGCAGATAAAAGAATGGCCTATACCTTCCTCAGGGAAGAGACCCGTGCCCCTCGGTGGGAACATAACTGATTTGATGATGATGAAAAAAAAGTGTACCTAACAACAATAAGAGAAAACAGTTTAAGCAGAGTGTTAGTTTGAAATAGGACAGCAAGGTAAATCAGAATCTAGCGCGGTTACAGAAGATCATGAAAAAGTAAAAATAAAAAATAAAATAGTACCAGCTTTTCTGGTATGTAGTGACATGCATATGTCACTACATGCGGTATTACAATGAATAAAACAAAACATACCTTTTCATCACTTCAAAGATTACCTCATAATGAAAGTTGTTAATATTTACTAAACGAGCCCCTAATTTCGGATGTGTATTGGGAAGAAAACTACGTAGGTACAGTCTGTTAGCTTTTAGAATATACCTCGGGCTATAGAGTAGGCTTCGGTTTTCGCCGAAAGCACACGAGTTTAATACTACTTCCTGCTCTGTATAAGTGAAATTAAGTATCAAACTAGTTCCGATTTAGAAATTAAGTAAATATTAGTTTCGATATTTCTATTACACGAATATATCCGATTCTATCCAATAGTAGCCGAGGTATATTCTAAAAGCTAACAGACTGTATTATAATATTGAGATTCTGCAACTAGATTCTCTCCAGTATAATTTTTTTTGGGTCGATGCTACAAAGAATATCATAAACATTTACGTACAGGCACGTACATTGCTTCCGGCCCCACACTAGTATACCCTGTGTCTGGGGAACCAGAAACAGGGACATCACAAACATGCAAACAGCCAAGATCTGGGGTTTTTTTATTGTCCCCAGTCGGGGCTCTTGCAAGGGAGGCAGATGCGCTAACCCTCTGGCTATTTTAATCTATGTTAAAGTATTCAAAGTAAGATAAGCCCATTGTTGACTCTGGCCGTATAAAGAGCCATGTAAGAGCTCTGTAGTTCCAACGCGGCGAAAGAAAACAGCTGGTATTTAAATTATCTTATCTTGTATCATCGTGTATTAGGTATGTACCTACTGGGTCGTTTATATTGATTTAGTACAGTAAATATGATAGCGGACTGTAGCACGCTTGTTTGCATGTGCTACTGAAACAGCAGTCGGGTACTTACATTGAGTGCACGAACAGGTTGTTTTGCAGCTGAGTGTGAAGAATACGCTAGTTACGCGATAGTCATGGTTGCATGCGAAAATTCTTGCTCCTTATCTTCGTAAAACTGTGATTGGAAGTCTCACGAAATAATAATAATAACACCCACACAACACAACCTCTTGACCTGGTCCCAATACACATACCCCTGTGCTATGGTGGCCAGGCAAAGATGTTACAAACCCCAGTAAAAATCGAGCCCACGATCTAGAGGTCGAAACAGATCTTGGTAGGTAAGCGAACGGCTTAACCAACGAAGCAGTCATGTTTTTCGTTATTTCATGAGCTCCGTACCGTTCACCGAGTTATCACCAAACAATTATCGCGAAAATAATAGGTATCAGCTTTATTTTATTGCGGTAAGTGGTAGGTATGTGTTGTACGTAGCTTCAGTATTGAACAGCAGATTTTTTCATAATTTTGAAGATTCTCTAAACTTGGCCGTATTGACCACTAAATACTCCCCATTTTCGAATTTTTTTCTTACACCCTGTATTCGCATTATATACTCAATACTCATGCTAAATTTACCCGAATCCAACTGCTGTTACAGACCTAATTTGATACAGAGTACAAAACGTCATCTCTGATCCACTGTATATGCTCGCTGTCTCTCGATCAACCACTTACCTGCACTATTGTAGCGACAATGAGTCCGAAGCAGATGGCGATGCTGATGACCTGCGGTGCGTTGGCATTACTGATGGTGATGCACGAGGCGACTCCGATCGACGTCAGGAGAAACGTGCCCAGCAGCTCGGCGAGGAGCTGCCGCCAGATCAGCTTGTTGTCCGTCACGTCGGACAGGCCGAGGATTGAGCTCGTCCCTGGGAAAGAGGAGTTGGAGTTTAGATAAATATATAGAATATTCTTTTTCTCAAACATGCTTGGAAATTTGAGCATTATTTCGACAACTTTCTTCGAGATAAATCGAATTTGCTGTACTGGCCAATTACACGCGAGTAGCGGCCGGAAAAAGTTGTATGAACATTCATAACTGTCGTGTTTTGCGGCCAAATAAATTACATACTAAACTCATATCTGTCGTGTTATTTAAAAATGGAACGATCTTTTACTCCGAACAATGACAACCAAGGAGGTAACTTATCAGACGTTTTATTTAAATTTACTACACACTAACGCGGCAAAAATTATCGTTCGTGGTTCGTCTGATTTTGAAAGTTTATTGAATTTAACAGTGAGTTCAAGTGATGAAAATGACTGCGATGAACTTATTTTAACGCCACCTGAAATTCAAGAGGAGGCAAGAGCCGTAATTAAAAACTTGTTACCGCCAAAATCGAAAGAAAAAAGTTCTGCCTTGGTAGGTACTACCAAGGGTCGTTAGGCACTACTTATCAGAAATCAGAAATTTATTTCAACGTAAAGAATTTACATTCTATTTGTTTTAATTTCCGCGCATTATTTGAGAAAAATCAAATACAAGCCTTGGCCACAACTAGGCATTGATGGGCTTAGGTATGTGTGCCTCGGCTTCGCCTCGCCCCACATTTCCGCGTTCGTCCATCAATGCCTCTTTTGCTGGCCGCTGCAGTAATGTACTATATTGTACTCGTAAATTACATTGACAGATTTGCAAATAAGCAATTTCTTCCAGGCAACCATAGACGGAGACAATTAGAGACGGGTAGTCATGCAATTAAGAAATTAAGACATATTTTTATAATTATATTAAGTTACTTAAACCATACATCAATATTTTAATAAATAAACATACATACATAGCAATAATAAAATTATATATGGGAAGAGAAACAAAGTAATATACCTACATAATATTAGATCAAATCCTTCTTTATATAGATTGCATAGGCAATGGACAGGTAATATTATTTCACCCGCCTTTATTTTCTTTTATTACGAAAACTAACAGCTTATCACTTACCAGAAAATTTACACACATAGAAACAGAAAGCCAACAAAAAGTTTTCACAGATAGCCATAATTAGAGCAAATAGGGTGGAATAAAGACAACACAAAGCACGAGAGTCAGCTATGCAAAAATAAACGAACGAAGATGGCACAACATGAAAAAGTTGCATCGGTAATAAAGCCTACACCAAGTCACAAAACCTGGAAGTTTAAGGCAATGGGGTATTAATACCCCATTGCCTTGTCCACATATAAAGAGCTACCCCAAAATTACTTAAAAGTTGAACATAGTCGTGATCCAAGAGTAATCAACGCATAATTCTTAAAATTATATGATATCCTTCTCATATGCACAGAATAATTTCCTGATCAGTGACGTACAGCGAAGTTGTAAGCTAGTGTTCCGAGTGCTTAGTGCGAGTTTTTTTAACTACTCGATCGCGTTAACGTAAACTCATATTCTATAGGAGTGACAAAGCGCGCCAGCTAGTTGTCTCTTTGTCACTCCTATACAAATTGCAAACGCTCTCGCTATCGAAAGTGAAGGAAAAAACTCGCACTAAGCACTCCTCTTTGTTAGAAATCCCGATGTTCGATGTTGTGAATACTTTGCGCATTGGAATTTTAAACAATTCTGTAGCAAACAGAAAAATACGATCATATATTATTGATCCTGGTCGGACTCTTTCGACCAAAAATCAAGTAAGTGTATCCGGAATAAAGTTAATAACGCGTAGTGCTTACGAAAGTTTAGTTCATTCACATACGAATGATCATAGTCGTGCGACTTTGAAAAAACATTTTCTGCATCATGGTTCCATTGGGTATATTCGTAATGATGCAGAAAATACGTGACTTTTGAGAGGTTTGTACACCAGTGTGTTACACACCGTATTTTTTAAGTAGCTAGTCTCTATATTTTCCCCTACTGGTGGACAAAAGCCTTCCCCATTTCCATCCAGAGTGTTCGGTCTTGGGCCACCTCAGACTACTCCGGTAGATGTTGGTCAAGTTCATCTCTCCACAGCTTCCTAAGCCGGCCTTCGATATCGTCTTGTTACTCCGTATAGACAATTAAACCGTGAAGCATCAATCACGTGAAACATACCAAGCGTGAAGTTAACCGAGCAGATAAACAGAAGCGGTTTTGAAAAACACTCCCACTTGTGTAAACATTACAGTGTGACTTCTATTTATGTAAGGTACGGTTGATATAAGTCCAACCTTTACATTTTAGCAGCAAAGTTACTTCTGGAAACGACTCGCTTGCACATATTAACTTTTTTTTATTGTGAAATAACAAACTTTTGAGTTATGCGGTCTGAGGCGATTCTGCTAGAATTAAATTAATAACAAGATATTTTTATGTTTTTATTAGTACACTAGTACTTCGTTTTTAATTAAAAAACATGATAACTTAAATTATAAACTTTTTATGTCACATTACTCTGTCAAAAACTAAGGTATTGTGGCAAAGATGGATATTCTTTATTGTGTGTACACCAGGAATTACACATGAAATTTGACAATAATAGAACAGTAAAATTGGCGGCCTTATTGCTAAAATTAATGTCTTCCAGAAAACCATTGACGGAAAAATATAAAGAACCTAAATTACGAGTAGTCGGTTTCTATATCTAATACACATACATAAACGGATCTTAAATATCATCGATATTATATTCGAGTACTAGTATACTTTGTCGTTATATACGTTTTGTCAACTACAATTTACACTTTGTCAAAGTAAACAACAAAGCAGGCATAGACTACGCCTATTTAATTGACCAATTATTTCTTAGATGATACCGCAATTTCAAACTACAGATCTGGTAAAATCAATACTGAGATTAAAAAGCCTTTTCAAGAATCTGCGGGCTGAATGTATAGAAGTAGATATGCACGAAAACACTGGAGAAAATAATTCAGTGACGGAAAATGACAGAGCAGGGACTCGATTCTGTTAGTGCATTGTAGTTCGATGACCGATACACGGTCGGGTCACGTTACGTGTTTATTTATATAATTGACGCCTAGATTGCTTTTTAAATTTAGGCCCCGGAACGCGGTTTTTTCTTGAACTCCATTAACATACTACAACAAACTATCGCAGGTCTTTTGCGTTAGTCGGATTTACTAGCTGTTCATCTACACGAATTAGAAAGTAAACTATCTCCAATCGATATCCTTTGTATCACGGAACATTTCATTATGGGCGGTAAAGAAACTCTATCATGATCGAGAAATTCTCTCTATTCCTAACTTCCAAAGAGCAGCCTTCCACTCAAGAGATTCAAGTAAGAAAGGAGGAACTTGTAATTTAGACGAAAAGGCCACACTTTCAAGCCGAATATAACAAAAATAATGGAATGTTGTGCTGGACTAATAAACCAATCAATCACAACACAATAGTCTGCATTTATAGGTTAGCGCAGTCAAGAAAGGATTTTTTTTTTTTAATTGGAACTTTTTTTGCGTTAAATTGCTGATAGAACAAAAGCAAAAATTGTAATTGCGGAGACGTAAAAAACGATAAAAAACGATTCTTTAGGTTTAAAAAAATTTTTCTTTGACGATTTTAACGATTTTTTGGCTGACAAACTTTAATCTTTATTGTATAATCTTTATTACTTGACATTACATTAATTATTGACATTATACATTTGACATTACATATTTGAACATTACAGAAATTAAATGTAAGATTAATTTAAGACTAGCATAAATTTTGGAATCTTGATACTCAGAATGTGATGAAAATACTTAAAATTGTTTTTTTTTTATGATACGTGAAAATTGTGACCGCTCCACTATCTAGTGTAAGCTTATTTTAAATTTGTACGCCGAAATGGCAAAACACGAAGGAACTCATTATTATGTAAAATCTGCATATTGTAAATACTCGTGTTTACGCAAATAAACTTATTTGATATTTGTTACCATCTTAAACTGGTAATAAAAGAACCTACTACGTTGGAAAGCTTTGCATCGACAACTTTGCCCATAATATGCATCGTAAATGTGCGCAAGATTAAAATCTTGGTCTTTCCGGCCACACGTGATAATTTTTGCGCGGTGCTGTTCAAACCTATACAATACACTGACGAGCTTCAAAACGTATCCTATGCAATGCCATCAGCAATGATCTTGACGATGCCCATGGTGTTGATTATTTTAATTTTTATTAGTTTATATCTGTGGGATGTATTTTTTTTTTCTTATAAAATTTTAATTTACGTTCATTCCTGAAGGAAGAAAGATTGAGATCGACTATTTTATACAAAAATATATTGTACAATAGAAGCTGACAAGATAGATTGAGTCCAAGAATGAAAAATTGTATGTGCAGTCTAGTGAACTTAAAAACAAAAAATGCAGGCCGTGTAAAAATATAATATACAGTCTATAAACATCGCTCTATATGTAGAGTACAGGCCTTCCCTGTGCTTTATACATATCCCTGGGGATGTTTCCATAATATGTTTTAATTCACAATAAACGAGTAGTATTGCTACTACAAATTCACCGATTTAGTCTTGTTTGTTACATTTGATGCAGTCCAATTTACATGTTGAAGCAAAAATAGCCCAAAACAAGGATATTAATGATTGTAATTTACTAATTGTCACATTACCTACTATTTCACAATTTTCACAAAACGGAGCGATACGCCGAACAAATAGCCATTAAAAGGTAGTTTACACCTGTTCTAATAACTTAATCGCTCTTGTGAAGCTCGTTTAAGCGTTAATTGACATTTCCATTTGACTTACGAGTCTTTTACGTGCATCTAGGCATTTATGGGCGTTTTTATTTTCATTCCATCTCACTAATTTACAAGTGACTTTATAGTCGGTGATGCTACTGGTAGATAAACAGATACCAGTTAGATAAAGCGTAACATTGTTCTAGTCACAAAAAGGATGCCCGGTCATGTGATAACCAGGTAAGGACATGACAAACATAGAATAAAACCCAGACTGAGGACAACATTACATTGACAATGAACACAGTGAAGGATATTGTATTGTTTTCTTTCTGATCTGTTTTTCTCTGATCGCATTGTGTTTATGCAATAGCGCGAAAATTAAAAAAATAAAGCGATGAATCATGAATTATAGAGTTATTTTTATATTTGGTAATTACGATACGAATCAGATTGTCTATCTAAGTTATGAGATTTAATATTACTAATTAATAAACATTTTAACGTGCCTAATAAGAAACTAAAAATAAATAAATATTACCTGGAAAACTGGCCTGTTTACTACCTTTTTTTATATATTAGGAAACTAATTAGAATCACAGAGATAAAAAAGCCCTATCTGTTTAATGCTACAAAAAGTAAATTGAACTTTGATGTTTAATAATATATAACAAATAAAAGTGTTTTTCCTTATGTTCCAACTATCGTTAAGCAAGTCATCTAAAATCGCTTTGGGCAATGATAAAATGAAAACAACATAATTGTTCAAATAATACAAAAAAATAACGGGCGTGCCTTGACAGTGATCCAAGTACATCAACCAAGAAAACGATAGAGTGTAACTCCAAATGTGATCGATTAATGTGTTAATGAGTAGTAGCATTTATAGTTTGTTTGTCAAGCTATTTCAAGCTCTGTGTGATCTTGCAGATCATGCAGATAAGGCGTAATAAAACTACATCTTTATAGTTATGAAAATAAATCATGTGCACACGCGTGAACGAAATTGTGTAAGACGATAGCATAAAATTAGAGGCTGTATCCACCAATGCAAACAAAGTTGAGACCAAACTTGCGTACATTTTCGAAAATATAAATACCTGCCAGACCTTTCTCTTATTGCGTTTCCTCAGAAAATAATCAGATAAACTTTTGTTGCTAACCTAATCTTTCTCAGCCTTATTTGGTCTTGAGTAAAACCGATATAAGCTCACAGAGTTTTCTTTAAATTTGGATAGAAAGAGGTTTTGATATTCAATAAAAAATTAGATTATTAACTACATAGTTACCTACGCTATACACACACATACAAATAACACTGAGAAACCCACAGAAAATTAATTCCCACACGACGTTAATAAAAACACACACTTACTCTTTTGCATCTCATCCATAGCGTAATCCGTTTTCATTTTGATAGGCGCAATACAATTGGAAGGGAAAAACTTTTAGAGGCAAATTCGAGCACTTTCCAGTCCAGTCCTAACCACTCTGTCGCCGATCCACCGCAAAAACGTCTCTAGAGTTGCGACAGACGATCACCGTGATAGTTTGTTTAATTGAAAATTCCGCGCTGAAATCGTGCGGTCGTTTCTCACAACTTCACTCGGTGTTTACGTGGACCGCGGGTTTGCGTGTGCGTAGAGTCGGCAAGACCTTTCGGCGTCGCTACATACAGTTGAGTGCGAGGAGGCTGCGCCTGCGCCGGTGACAGGTAAACGCCGGTGAACGCGACGGATGGACCGGAGTTTTTTCGAGCCAGACGTGTTACGAATACCGGTGTAGGTGAATTAGTTGAGATTCTCTTTTTACGCAGTTTTTTTATGTAGGAAATGTCTTCTCTAGAGTCAGAAGGAGTAGTCCTATAACAACGTAATTTGGATTTGATTTAACACTACCGTTCGAAATGTTCGAAAGGTATTTTTTAATTAATCTTTATGTGGCCTTATCTGACGTCCCACCGAAGGACACCATAGGCTTTCTCCTTCTTTTTTTTTTCATTTACTTTCGTTCGGAAAACCTCCTTTTCTTCTGATTGACCAAGCTTTCTCTTTCTCTCTTAAAATTAAAATTAAATAAGAGAATCGTTATTTAATTTCCCACTGTATTTTCTTTTACAAAAGTGTCTTCAGTAACGATATTTAAACCTTCCCATGTACATATTTTTTTAATAAGAAATATCACAAACCTACATGTTTCTTTACTATTTACAATATACTCGTACATATTTTCTGAAACATATTATACTACTAAATATGTACTACTAAAGGATGGCCCCCAATATACCTTATTTTCTGCTGTCTATTGAAGCTCTCTAAAAGTCTACATCAGATCTTCACGAACTAAAAATGCCGGGACCATGCTGTGGTGCCGTCGATAAATGACAGTTATTAAGCCAAGTCAGAGGCGGCTTGAAAACCTCTGACAGTAAGACCAGCCACTAGTCTTACAAGCCCCCACCAATCCGGACTTGGCCCCCGTGGTGGAGTATGGCCTATAAACCTTTATTTGGCGGTAATTTAACATATAACAATAGTTAAACAATGGCCGCGTGCCCGCTGCGGGCATTTGCCAAGCGAAGGGATATCGTCCTCAGGGAAGAGACCCGTGCCCATAATGGGTTGATGATGATGACAACATCCTCCTTTTCGGAAGTCAATTAAAATGTTTAAAATCCTCTAATCTTTGAACTAAAGCTTTCGTAAGCACTACACATTGTAAATTTTAGGTCCGGATCAACTTACTTGGCTTTTTGGCGGACGAGTCCGACCAGGTTTCGCTCCGATTCGCAGAGCTTAATCATGGTGAGCAGAGGCGGAGCTCGCGTCGTCGGTTGCTCGTCTCAAACTCCTCCTCTAATCTATTTTCTTATTTTACATGCAATTTTAAAACATGGCGTAATAAAATGTTAAAAAGTATTTAGGATGCTGTAAAAACTGCATTCGTGTAAGCAAATCTGTAATTCGAAAGTTCACAATTCTCAATCTAATATCTCTATAAAATCTCGTGTTACAGTCAGTGTTTCTTATAGAGCTCCTCCGAAATGGTTTCACCGATTTTCACCCTTTTTGTGAACATTCGTTAAGTCTTAGAATATGTCGTAGGCTAATTAGTAGATCAGATATAGCAAAACAACGTTTGCCAGGTTAGCTAGTACTTCAATAAAAAATTGCAGGTATTGGGACAAGGGGAAGATAATCTGTTAGCAGCTCAAAAGCGAGTCATTATGCAGTATAATGCTACCGGCCTGAAGGAATAAATATCATTGAAGAATGTTATCAGAAGTCGTAAAAGGCGTGAGCCATGGTAGCCTTACGTTATCAAAATGCCGCAGTGTTTATGTTGAAGTTAGCAATGTCGGTGGGACTTGAGTTAAACAATTATTTACATAACATTACATAAACTCACGCCAGTGTCCTAAAGGGGTATTGAGCAACTAAAATGTAAAAATTGACGAAAAGAGAAAGCAGAAATTTATTTCAACGAAAATAATTTACATTGTTTGTAGAATGCTAACAGACTATGTCTGAAAAGGCACAAGGGCTTCTTATTGTACAGTTTTTTTTTCCAACAACGTTGTGAAGTTGTAATCAGTTGAGTTATGACTTTGAAAAACATAACATTTACATGTAACCACATACATTGCTTCTAGCCCCACACTAGGAGACTCTTTGTCGTGTGAACCAAAAACAGCGACATCACAAACATCCAAGACCAATTAAAAACCATTATTAAGATAAGCCAAACGGCCCCACCAAATACTCTACAAGTCAATATGACCCACAACCACTCATGGTAGAGCCCCTATGACTGACCACGTAATTTATCATGAAAAAAACTCAAATAGTTGCACGTAAAGACAATCAGCATAACTAGTTTCAGGTTTTCCCTCAAAGACATCCTGAAGACCTAATAGCTCTACACCCAATTAAAATAATCTTGAATGACGCTTTAGGACACGTACCTAAGAAGGTCTTTTTATGCGTGCAAGCGTGCAAATGAAGGGAAATAAAGTCGTTTTTGTCATGTTTTCGAAAGATGGGAAGTGTGAAGGTGATATAGAAAGGAGAGTAAAAGCGAGAAATTGTGTAAATGGTGCCTTGCGCTCTTTCGTGAGTAGCCAGAACATCTCCAAAAGAGCAAGATTATCATCTCCAGAAGATCTATAATGGCGTGCTGGTCCCAATACTGATGTATGGTAGCGAGACTTGGGTATGGCAGAAGAATCGTGAAAGTAGGATTAATGCAGTAGAAATGAGGTCCTTCAGAAATATGTGTAGTGTTACTTTGAATGACAGAATACGCAATAGCGTGATTACAGAACGTTGTGGACTGAAAGAGGATGTAGTGACTAGAATTGAGAAAGGAATGTTGCGTTGATTTGGACATATGGAGAGAATAAAGGGAAAAAGACTAACGAAGCAAATATCGCACCCTTGCAAGAACAACGTGATATTTCGAAGAAAACCATTTTTTATTCATAGAATTTTTTTAACGCGATTTTATTTACTCCGAAAACGCCGGAATAGTGAGCAAAAGAGACACTGCATCACGTTATAGCGCTATCTCTTTCGGCCGTTACTTTAAAACCTTAAAAAAATGCTCTCCTGTAACGTAAGGGTTCCGAAATAACACGTTGTTCTTGCAAGTGTGCGATATATGGAATAAATGTGAGTGGAAGGGCAGGTAAGGGACGCCCCAGGCGCACATACTTCGACCAAATGGGGAATGTATAAACAAAGGGGAAACCCACGTGCGTGCATGCAAAGACTAATGAATGTCGATGAAGCGAAAGTGATTTGTCAGGATCATGGCAGGTGGCAATCCATGGTCTCTGCCTACCGCTCTAGAATACAGGTGTGAGCTTATGTATGTATGTCACTAAGCCATGTTTTATAGTAAGTGTCATATTTGTTTAGTTGCCAGAATGAGAGACACGGTGGGAGCGTAGCGGTGGTACGCCGGCCTCACATTCGGAAGGTCATGGATTCGAATCCCGACATGAGTTTGATTTGTTTTTTATGACATATTTTTATAGCTAAAGCCAGAGCGAAACCTGGTCGGACTCTTCCGACAAAAAGTCAAGTAAGTGTATCTGGAATAAAGTAAATAACATTTAAACTAACATAACATAACATTAATATACAGGCACATGCATTGCTTCTGGCCCCACACTAATCCTGTGTCGTGGGAACCAGAAACAGCAACGTCACAAGCACGTAAACATCCAAGACCTGGGTTAATTTTATTTTTTGGTCCCCAGCCGGGGACACTGCCCCTAAGGTGTGGTGCTCTGTTTTAAGAAATCGTGTATTTATATATGAGACCGAAAGAAAGTACATACGTGCGTAGCGTAACTTCACGCACTGTTATCTGAAACGTCGATAACGGTCAATGTCCAGCTTAATCCAGCCGTTTGGGGCTTTTATCAGCTTTTACGATTTAACATACTTTATGTGATAAAGCAAAGGATTTGATAGCAGGATGCCTACTATCGCATAAGTTTTGCCTAAATAGTAGAGTTGTTTTTAGCACATTTTTCGTATCAGTTCGTGGTTTGCGTAATCTTTTTTATGTCAGTGATACAGAGTACATTCAATTTAAAACTTTATTTTATTTATTAAGGAGTACCAACGGAATGTGCATACAGCTTTTACGATAAGAACAGTAACAAGGGCAAGATAAAAATTACTCGAAACCGGCTTGAGTGGATACAACGACTGATTATGTCCCCACCGAGGGGCACGGGTATCTTCCATGAGGAATACTCCATACTCCACCACGGGGGCCAAGTCCGGATTGGTGGAGGCTTGTAAAACTAGTGGCTGGTCTTACTGTCAGAAGTTTTCAAGCCGCCTAAGGCCTCTAACTTGGTTTAATGACTGCGATCTATCGACGGTAGCCGGCACCAAATGCATAACGTGAGCATTACGAAGCACGGAATCGCTCGGAAAAATGTCACTGGCGTTAGTCATAACACGGTCACCCATCTATGCACTGAACGCGCCCTATGTTGCTTAAACTTCGTGATCGTTTAAGATCACTCAGGAAGCCGGGGCTACGAGCCTTGATTACATAATAAAAGTAACTGAAATGAAGATGAAAATGACTATTTGTAACTATAACAATAATTATAAATTAACAGTTGCACATCAGAGAAACGGGTATAGATAGATAATCTCGGCAGGTTGACGATTTTACGAAATACAAACATGTTACTCATTATAATTTTTGCATTTGTCTTGCTATTTATAACGTAAATTCTCATCTAAATAAAACTTAATTAATTCATCACGTATTAACATAAGTTAGTTTACAGACATGACATAATGAGTCAGAAACCTCCACCCGGAAGGCTTCTAAGACTTAAAAATACGCTTAAACCAAAAATTTCATGAGAACCACATTGCATTTTCCCACAATTTTGCTCAAAATAGCCACTGTCATTTTCTATACTCCGACGAGCACAGGCGACCGTGACAGTGAACTAGCTGAGACATTGCAGTGTCACTGAATAAAATCTACGAAAGAACAGGCCCACATACTCGTAATATCGTCTGCTTACAGTTCAAACCACATAAGTGCAATTTTGAGAAACTTAAATTTTAGACTTTAAAATTGCGGTTGACCTTTTTGCAATATTTATCTTTTTATTATTTCGAATGGTGGATTGACTATTTCGGTGTATGATACCTAATATAAAACACTTCTCTCTTTAATTTAGCTTAGCAAAAAACATTATCTAAAATGTTTGGTCAAGGTAGATAGATATTATGTTTGACCAGTAAGCAGACCATACATAGGTAGTTTGTCAATAGAATTAAGTTAGATATAAAATCAACGATTATTTAGAAGACAAAGATGTCTGGTGTTAAACATTAGATTAATATTAATTAATCAATGTTTCCTTGGGGACATAATGGGTTGATAATGAAAAATGAATCTACTTTGATGACCTCTGTGCCGCAAAGGTAGCGCATCTGCCTAGTATGCGAAACGTCCCGGGTTCGAATCCCGGCTGGGGACCAAAAACCCCAGGTCCTGGATATTCAAGTGTTTGTGATGTCGCTGTTTATGGTTCCCACGACACAGGGTATCCTAGTGTGGGCCAAGAGCAAGGTATGTGTCTGTATGTAAGTGGTTATGTTTAATTGTTTTCGGAGGAGAACTGTGTCTAGTGTTAAACAATTTTTAAGTTTCAAAGTTTGTTAATTAAGCTACAACTGTTTTGAAAAGAATGAATGTGGAGTTTCTTTGTTCGTTTCTACTCTACATAAACTACTAATTGTGAAACTAACAACCTTGACGTTCATAAAGGAAATATTTTGTTTTTAGTGTGAATAAAAATATTTTAATTGAATTGAATTATGTAAGCACGACAGTGCAATTATTTTCCTTAAATAAGCATCTCTCCCGCTCGTCATTTCTCCCGCAAAGAAAATTAAATCGCGCGAGGCGCCGGCGCCGTGCGCGTGCTACGTTGCACGGGTTATAAATACCAATTCGATCGATTTAAGGCCGATTTCTGAATTGAGAATTTCGCTAAGTAATAACTAACTTTAGTGCTGTCTCGTCAAATTTCTTTAGAAAAGAGCGTGACAGCACGTTACTTCAGTAAACATAAAACATAAACATTTACATACGGGCACATACATTGCTTCTGGCCCCACACTAGGATACCCTGTGTCGTGGAAACCATAAACAGCGACGTCACAAACATTTCAACATCCAAGACCTGGAGTTTTTTTTTTTTTTCAAAGTATTCACTTAGTGTAAATTCTCAATTCAGAAATCGGCCCCTAGACTACTAATACAGCGATAGACAGATGGACGAATAGACGGACGGACGGACGGACGGACGAACGGACAACAAAGTGATCCTATAAAGGGTTTCTTATTTCCTTTTGACGTACGGAACCTTGAAAAGAACGCAACAAAAGATTACTTCCTTAAGTCAGGCTGGAGTGGGCTGGAGGCTGGACGGCTTGGGGCCTATTTCTGAATTGAGAATTTACACTAAGTAAATACTTAAGTAACGTTCTGTCACTCTCTTTTCTAAAGAAATTTGATGAGACAGCACAGCAGTTAAGTAACTACTTAGCGAAATTCTCGATTCAGAAATCGGCCCTTGGAACATATAACTCTTCTAACATTATGTTTATTCTATATTATTTACAACCCTGTTTGGAGGGCGTACTCTGCGTTAAAACGTGCCATGTATACAAAACATCGTGGTCTTAAATTAAGAACGTTGATATTGAGACGTCCATTGCATGCTAATTTAATAATACAAAAACATAATTTATATGACAGCAAAATATGTAGAGTCTAAGTAGTTTTTTGGTATCAAATTTGGGATTTTGGCTCGGGCGTCATTTATTTAACATCCATTATGAGTGAGTGACACAATATACCCATGGCAGTGACAGTGACAACAAGAGGTTACACTAAACTGTCAAATTAATTCTGTAACTAGACTGCCAGCGCGTTTGTTTGTACATTCAATTCGCAGATCGACTAGAATTGCGTGGCATGAACTTTTATGATGTCCTAATACATGTTGATTTTATTACATGAAGTGACTTGCCCGCACCCTGTTCGTCAAAAAACTCGAATAAAATACTATTCTCTAGTAACTTCATATTCTATCGAGTTATATAGACCACAGATGATATCATCATCATCATTCAGCCACAAGAAGTCCACTGCTAGGCCTCCTCCATGGATTTCCAAAAAGACCGATTGGAAGCGGCTTGCATCCAGCGTCTTCCTGCCACTTGGATGAGATCGTCTGTCCATCTTGTGGTCGTCCTACGCTGCGCTTGCGAATATGTGGTCTCCATTCGAGATGATATAGACGACTCCAAAGTATCAAAATATGTAAATATTTCACAGTTTGAAATAAGCTTAATCAGAAAACTCCATAAAGGGACAGCTTGCGTGGTTTCACCCTCATCACCAACCCATTATGTCCCCACCGAGGGGCACGGGTCTCTTCCCTACGGAAGTTATAGGCCATACTCTACCACGGGGGCCAAGTCTGAATTGGTGCAGGCTTGTAAGAGAGGCTGATCTTACTGTCGGAAGTTGTCAAGCCACCCTAAGGCCTCTGACTTGGCTTAACGACTGCCATCTATCGACGGCAGCCGGCACCAACTGCTTAGCGTGCCTTGTGAAACACTCGACCTTTCTTTCACTCGACAGTTAACGTAATTTCGTCGATCTGTTTACCCATCCAAAGTGATGCGCCAAGATGCTAATATATTGCTGCGTAATTTATACAAAATACATGATTATCATGTGGCTATTTTGGTCACTCGAGTTCCTATTACCTTGGCTAGAGTCAACTGCGGAATGAACTTATTTAAAAATGTATCCGAGAGAAAGTATGTGCAATGTAGCGAGATGCATACTTATAGCGCAGTTTATTGTGTTAACGTTAATTAACTTTCGAATAAACTCAATTCAATTATTAGGTGTGCCGATAATTTGATCACTTCATTCAAAATTGGTGGCGTATTTTTATCGCTTTTACTTTAATTACACCTTTTGTCTTACTCCGAAGTAAAATTACCATACTGAACGTAATATTTATATTATTATATAATTTGTACACACATGGTGCTCCATAGACGGTCTTAAGAAAACGAAAAATAGTTTTATATTCAATATATATCTCATAGCAGGCGGGTCCTCCGCCAGTCCGGACTTGGCCCCCGTGAAGGAGTAAGGCCTATACCTTCCTCGGGGAAGAGATCAGTGCCCCTCGGGGGACATAATAGGTTGATGATGATTGGCGGGTCCAGCTATTTAAAAAAATCTCGGTAATAAGACTGCCTCGTTGGTCGAGCCGTTAAGGCGCTTAGCTACCAAGAAAGAGCTCTGGGTTCGATGCCTACTGGGGACCGCCGTACATTTGTACAGTTGGCCTGAGTCTGGGTGTTTTTATTCGTTTGTAATGTGGTTGGTTGCCTGCCTGCCTTGCCCTGCCTGGTTGCCGTGGCACAGGGTATCCTAGTTTGGGATCAGGTCAAGTGATTGTGTTGTCTGGAAGTTATTATTATTATAATTATACGGTCAGCTAACTGGCCTGGTAATCGTTAAACTATTTACGGTGCGCCCTGTATACAATAATTTTCTAAGAAATGTCCTTGTTCAAATACAAAACGAAAAGAATTCCGACGGTCATTATTCAATCTGACAATTAGATCGCGTGCAATTATTCTTTGCGATACCATCTCCAATTAATTGTTAATAGATTAAACTGTTTGTACTCTATAAGCCCCCACCGGATAACAATTGTTACCCGTAAGGGGGTATGGATTGGGCACTTCTTCTCGAAAAGGAGAGGAATTAAGCAGATAAGAGAGCAACATCCTCAAACAAAAAGTCAAGTAAGTATATCCGGAATAAGATATCTAGTGCTTACGAAAGTTTTAATAAAAAAATACTATTACTTTTATTTATTCTATGTAGTGTACATTATATATTTTCTGCTCAAAAGTAGGTTATTGTTAAGGATTTTATTTTTTTTACGGTTTATTTTGTACACGGATATAGGCCCACTTTTTTTCCGCTACTCCGACTCTCCAAGGTTTCCTGGAAGAAATCTCTCAACGAGATAAGCTCGCCATTGTACATGTTATTTATTCGCCTAACCCTGTATGTAGTTTTAGAATAATTTATTAGTCTCTTTCTGTCGTGTATAACGTTTTCTCGATCCACAAACCAACTTGGCAAGACTCATTACAAACGCTTTTGAGTCAGAATTCTGCTAACTTAAAACAGGAAAACCAGATAAGCCTTTACTGCATTCGAAATGCATAAAAGTCGGCCCTAATTTCCGTAACATCGATCAGAAATTTGCATAAGGCATACCTCACTGCCTTCATCATCATCTGGCAGCTCCAACTTACTTCTGGGTGCATAATTCAACATAAACATAGCATAGAGGCTCACGCCTGTATCACAAAAGGCTCTAAAGGCAGACACCTGGGTCGGTTCACAACGATTCCCGAGAACACAGGCATAATTATATTATTTAAATACCCAGGCCTTGGAATTTTTACCTGTTTGTGATGCGCATCGGCAAGCGCAGCGTAGAACGACCAGCCACAAGATGGACAGACGATATCATCCAAGTGGCGGGAAGACGCTGGATGCAAGCCACTTCCAACCGGTCTTTTTGTAAATCCATGGAGGAGGCCTATGTCCAGCAGTGGACTTCTTGTGGCTGAATGATGACTGTGATGCGCGAAATGTAAAATTTATGTGCATGAAATTCTGTTGGAATGCCGGTGTTTGCGATAGCAATTAGTAGTATGGAATTAGATAGTTAGACGATTGGACATAAACAATTGCAATTTTGTTCAGGACTTGATGCGCGCAATTTAGGGAGCAGATCGTGGTAATCGCATCGCACGCAATCAGTAAAGAACCTGCCAGTTTTCAATGTTGAATTTAGAATTTATCGATTCAGTGACACAACATCTGTTGTTTTTCTCAAAAAAACTTCCTGAAATGAGAAATTTAGTCTGACGTAAATAATTTGTATTCTGTTTGTTAAATAGCGACGTTAGCCGCTGCAGTGAGGCCGAATGTATTGGAGAAAAAGACAGCGGAAAGAAAACCCCACTCTGAGTACTCAGACAATCTCAAATCACCTCAAATCAATACATAAGTTGGCACGAATATCCTATCTAGATATATCAATATTGAAAGGCTTAAAAGTGCTTTAGTAGAAAGGGTATCCTCCTGGAAACATCTCAGCATTGTTGTCATGCGCACGCGCACCGCTGGCCATGACAATGATAAGCGCCTCGCGGTCAAGTGTTAAACTTGTTATGTTGTACTTACTTTTTAGTGTGTTGTGCTAACCACTCGAATTAGTTTAGCCGACGCGCTAAATGGAGCGAATTTATGTATATTTCGTATTTTGTTAACACCGTGTTAACACCTATTCTAAGTAAGGATGGGATTGCCCATTTTTTGTCGTCGATATTGCCTTTATAGACCGAGAGATAGTGACACAAATTACTTGGTCATTAGTAAAAGTATGGCGGTTCTTCAGGGGTCTTAATCATCATCATCAACCCATTATGTCCCCACCGAGGGGCACGGGTCTCTTCCCTAAGGAAGGTATAGTATAGGCCATACTCCACCACGGGGGCCAAGTCCGGATTGGTGGAGGCTTGTAAGACTAGTGGCTGGTCTTACTGTCAGAAGTTTTCAAGCCGCCCTAAGGCCTCTGACTTGGCTTAACGACTGCCATCTATCGACGGCAGCCGGCACCAACTGCTTAACGTGCCTTGCGAAGCACGGAACCGCTCGGAAAAATGCCACTAACGTTAGTCATAGACAGTGACCCATCCATGGACTGAACGCGCCGTATGTTGCTTAACCTAAGTAATCGTTTAAGATCACTCAGGCAGCCCAGGCTACGAGCGATTCAGGGGTCTTAATACGCAATGACAAAAAGAAAAATGATGGTCATAGCGCTGGTACCGGCGGCCAAATCGCGTGCGCGTTAGTCGAACTCGTCGGATAAATTACGAGTATCAAACGATTTGTACCACAAAAAATTTAGTATTTTCCGATAGTCCATAAAAAACAAAGTAGGCGGTAGTGTCATGCCATACTTCTCCGGTGTGACTTACAGCCCGCCATACCGACGCGAATGCGTTAATTAAAAAAAAAATTCAACCATTTGTACCAGGCTAATTTTTGCACAGTTAATTATCGTCGTGCAGCCATTAACGAAAATCACTATGCCATACTTTTCGGACGGTTCCAAATGGTCGCCATACCGCCGAAAATCTGCAATTTTTTTTTTTTCGCCAAACGATTTGTACCACCCTAAATTTTTTTTTCAACAGCTCCTAAATGATTAAAAATAGAAGTGTAATAATGCCATACCTGTGGGAGGTGGCGAATGTGTATAATATTTATTTTTAATTGTAAGATTTTATTCGTATTTTGAACGATTTGTAACAGTATGACACTAATTTTTCCTGTAAGTTTGAGGGTCAAAGAACATAAATACAAAATTTCAAAGACCTAGGTGGCGGTAATCTTCACTTATAACCAGATGTTTATATTGTATAATATTTGAAATTCAACCTTATATAATATAAGGTTGAATTTCACCCAAACGAACCGAATACAATGATGCCATACTATAACAAATGATTTTATGTCTTCCACCTTGAAAACCAGTTGAAAAATCAAGTTTTTCAAGTATGTTGCCCCATTTTCTCTCTTTTAGAAGTATGGAAAATATAATAATGGTCAAATTGCATCATATCAATTCCAAAAATCCAAATGCCATACTGGTACAAATGGTCAAATTTTTTAAATTTTTTTTTACGTCTTGGCTTAAGTCTCACAGTCGTCCGCCCCATGGTTACAATCCGGGATATTTTTTTGTAGGTAGAATTGCATCCAAACAAACAGAATATAATGATCCCATGCTGTAAAAAAATATTCTACGTATTGTACAGTTGTATTTTTGAAACGTGTCGAATAAATAAGTTTTTCAAGTATGGCAGCACTTTTTCCCCCAACTAGAAGTATGGCAAATATAATAACGGTCACATTTTATCAAATACTTTCCAAAAATCCAAATGCAATACTGTTACAAATCGTTTGGCGAAAAAAATAAATTGCAGATTTTCGGCGGTATGGCGACCATTTGGAACCGTCCGAAAAGTATGGCATGGTGATTTTCGTAAATGGCTGCATGACGATAATTAACTGTGCCAAAATTAGCCTGGTACAAATGGTTGAATTTTTATTTTTTTAATTAACGCATTCGCGTCGGTGTGGCGGGCTGTAGGTAAGTCACAAAGGAGAAGTATGGCATGACACTACCGCCTACTTTGTTTTTTATGGACTATCGGAAAATACAAAATTTTTTGTGGTACAAATCGCTTGACACTCGTAATTTATCCGAAGAGTTCGACTAACGCGCACGCGATTGGGCCGTCGGTACCACTTACCAGCGCTATGACCATCATTTTTCTTTTTGTCATTGCGTACTAAGACCCCTGAAGAACCGCCATACTGTTACTAATGACCAAGTAATTTGTGTCACTATCTCTCGGTCTATTACTGATTCTAATCAGACACTAGGCTTGTTTACTTGAACTGAAAATGTATTTATCTAAGAATTTTTCGATTTCATATAACATAATTATTTTCTTAAGCGGTGATAGAATAATAGACTCTGAAGCGGGAGACCCAGGTTCGATTCCCAGTTAGTTTTGTGAAGTTCTAGTAAAGTCCGTTCGCTTAGATAGTGTCGGTACACACGAAGGCAATCTTGGTTTAAGTAAAAAAACATTTATTTCAATAATACAACTTAGACGGCCAAAACACTTTAAATAGAAAAAAAAACATGGTACACAATATACCTAATGAAGCACCAAATAAAACACTACTCTTCATCACGCGAAGTGTCCTCAGAATATTCATCTCCACCGGTATTTAGAATAGGTACCTACCCAAGTGATGCAATATCGTTTCGTTATAAATCCATTCTAAAATACTGATTGATTTACTTCTTTAATTGCGTGATCTATATACTCGTAATAGTAGAATGAGACGAGCTGCGAGCCAAATTCACTGGCGTGTTTGCGCCGCGTCGGCTTCCTTTAATTTCTTTTGTCAAAAGCCGCCATTTGCCGAGGCGGTAAATATCAAAGTGACACTATGATAGCGAACAGACTTTAGCAATACCACTTGCTAACGGTGAGGGAAAATATCGTGAAGATACCAGAGTGCGTATACTGAGTTTTTTCATTCACTCTCGATAGTGAGAGCGTTTGCGTTTTGCATAGGAGTGACAAAGAGACAACTAGATGGCGCGCTTTGTCACTCCTATGCAAATCGCAAACGCTCTCGCTATCGAAAGTGAATGACAAAACTCAGTATACGCACTCTGAGTGTTTGAGCAATTCACTACCTCAGCGCTTGAAATTGCCAATCGCGGTGGGCACGCGTGGTAACCAATGCTTATCTCGCTCTGAGAGAAAGCCTGTTCCTTATAGTGAGACGTATTTTGGCTGCTTACAATTACTCACACTTACATAGCTTAAGCCCGAAACCGACGTGTGTGCATGCAACGACTAACGAATTTCGATGAAGCGAAAGTGATTTGTCAGGATCGTGGCAGGTCGCAGTCCCTGGTCTCTGCCTACCTACCCCTCTGGATCAAAGGCGTGAGATTATGTATGTATGTATGTACATAGCTTACATTTTCCACTGTTCGCGCACTACGCTACACTGAAAGTAGATATAAATGTGAAAAAATGTGTTCACTTAATCGTAGTATCCGAACCTGTAAAGCTTTGTAAATATAACGATTGCACTGAAATACAGTATTCACTATTGAGTTACTTACAGCAGAGTAACTTAGAGCTCTGCTGTAAGTAACGTACATATTCCATCTCGGATAGCGACAAATGGTTTCCTTAGACGCAGTCGTAATCTGAAATTATCCAGTCAAACGTGTGGGGAGGTACAGTCGAGAACACATCAACCTATTACATTTTAGTTACAAAGTCGCCCGTAACGCAACGGAATAGAGTGCATGGGTGTATAGGTTGATGTGATCTCGACTGTACGACAGAATGTAAAACGTGTCCGTTATCCGATCTCATTGGAATACGCAAGATTGCGTATTCCAATGAGATCGGATAACGCAGCAAGCAACTCAATGGTAAAGGTTGACCTACCGTCGACTGTACAGTAGTAATATGAGGTAATAGTCCTAGATACACAGTGAAACTCTAAGCCAGTGATTCTGATCTCAAGACGAGATTTTGACAGTTTGAGACAGTTGCAAAGTGAAAGTGAGATAGGCTACACTGAGGGTCATTTTCCATCACTAGTTGTTTTTGAACTACAACTTTCATTGTTATAGTGACAGTTCAGTCTCTGCCGACCCCTGTGGGATACAGGCATGAGTTATTGTATGTAACGTGTAACTTTCGTATAATAAGCGTGGAATCTTCAATTTTGTTGATGCGAGAGAGATCTATCAGGGTCGTGGGAAGTGGTTGATCGGGTCTCTGCGTACCCCTCGGGGATACGGCGTGAGTTTTTAGAGTAGATTAAGCTGTGCGGACCGAAAGAAAGTTGGTTTCTTCCAAAGTTCCGTCAGAAAGTTGTTTCAGAATACTGTGACGGTATCAATTCTAATTCAAAAATGATTTTTTCTAGTGAAATTACTACTTCTAGTGTTTTGTTGATATCCCACTTACATTAGGTATAAAATTTTGTTTGAACCTTTTTTAAAACAAAATTCTACATGTAACAGGATCTTAGCACTAGAATTAACCTCCAGGTAACCTTAATTACCCTGATTCCCGTCGTTTAGTTTACCTTTATTAATCCTGTATGCGAGCGCACCAACGACACCAAAACAGGAGTTGAAGTACCTAGTCGCCGTGACCGAAATCGGTCGGGGACCATCATCATCATCATCATCATCATCACATTATTTCTTTGCCGTGTCAGTCGACGCCGCTTGAATTGCGACGAGAGTTAGAAAAAATACTGTTTTAAATAAATACCGTTTTTTCCACTGTTTGTTTAAAGGTTTCCTTTTATTTGCTTCCCAAGTCTTCCCAAAATTTAATAAATAAACATAAACATTTACATACAGTCGTTAAGCCAAGTCAGAGGCCTTAGGGCGGCTCGAAAACTTCTGACAGTAAGACCAGCCACTAGTCTTACAAGCCTCCACCAATCCGGACTTAGCCCTCGTGGTGGAGTATGGCCTCTACCTTCCTCAGGGAATATACCCGTTCCCCTCGGTGGGGACATTGGGTTGATGATGATTTACATACAGGCACCATACATTGCTTCGGCCCAACACTAGGATACCGTGTCGTGGGAACCAGAAACAGCGACATCACAAACATGTAAACATCCAAGACCTCTGGATTTTTCTTTTTGCCCCCAGCCGGGGTTCGAACCCGGGACCTCTCGCATGGTTGGCAGATGCGCTAACCGCTGCGCCACAGAGGTCGTTCTAATAAAGAAATACACAATTTAGATAATCAAGACATACAGGTAGACAGAATATCTTGCTTATGACAGTAGGTACTTTTTAAACACATGCCATGAACAAAGTCGCGGGCTATAGGCTATTTGACCGATTTCTGAAAGCCATCTCATATTGTTTGTTAAATTGGTGTTCATGGAGTCCTCAGAAAGTGGTCATTTTAAATGCTTTCGTGTATTTCATCTAAAAAGGCAAACGAAAATTTACTTTCCAAATAAGCCGCCAAAACGCTATTTTAGGCAATATGGCGTCGCACAGGAATTATGACGTTACTTCCCGGTAAAGGTCACAGCACACATATCAACTCGGAAAGGGATCGTCACCGTATCGCCTCGAGCCGTTCAGCATTGTTTGTATGGAACTCCCTACTGCAACGCACACTAATCGGAATCGTAACGTAATCGCCTCGCCTCGGAACTGGCTCTGAACCGCGATGCAGTGCGTGGTCAACTTGCAGTCCCCGCGCTTACGGCTCGTCGTCGCCGCGCTTACGTCTCTCCGTACCCGAGCTTACGTCTCTTCGTCCACCCCAAGTATCACTTTAGAGCAATCTGGTAAGTACCAGTGGTCGGCGAGCCGTAAGCGCGGTGTCACCTAGCCGTAGCCGAGTTGACGTACAGAAGCTGCTGATACGCGTTGGTTACGATGCATACGTCAGGTTGACGCCAGGTTGACGGCGAGGCGAAAGGCGATACGGTGACGATCCCTTTCCGAGTTGATGTGTGCTGTGACCTTCAACCAACCAATGAACGTAAGAAACAATGAATGACAGACACCATTTTTACTAACATGTGACATAGAATCGGTCAATCCAGGCCGTTTTCAATACAATGGCGGCACATACAAATTATCAAATTTTATCTTGTGTTTTTTTACAAATCATAATTGTTTTTTTTTTAGTTACAATGCCTTGAAGCGGTTTTTAGACACATAATTTAAACGAATACGTATAAATAATACTATTTTTTTCGCACTGTCTAAGCGCTATTCTATAGATGGATAGATGCCAGTGTAATGTCCAAAACTATATGAACTCTACTTGACAAGTTGACATGTCTCAATGCGGAAATGTCCTAAGCCGATTGACAGGGATCTGTTTCATAAAACTGTAATTGTTGGTCTACTGGGATCTCAAACAAGCGTAGCCCTTGTTTTCGAGTCCGCTCCGAGCAATAGGAACGCCAAAATTTTAGCTACTCGTATATAAAAATCAAGTAAGTGTATTCGGATGATATTTTTGATTGAGCTTTACATATATACATATTTATCTATGTATTATTAACAATGTTTATTTATGTAAATGTTCATCTATTCTACAGATAATATTATATAAAACGTGAGCCCAGTTCTAGTGATTGGTGCCTCTGCCTACCCCCTCGGGGATAACGGGCATGAGTTTAATTATTTTATTTTTTATTTATTTTATATTATTATTTAGTTTATGTAGGTTATTACTTTTTTTTCTATAACAGGTTACTTATTTTGTACACGTTTATAGACCCGTATTTTACTGATTCTCCAAGGTCTGCTGAAAGAAATCTCTCTGACAGATTAGCTCGCCTTTGTACACGCTATTTTTTATGAAATACGAGCGTATAATTAATGAATAGTTTTGGATTCCAATTTGCGTAGCCCTCGGTTCGGACGTTAGATTTCTAACGCCCTGTACTCAGCCTCATACTGCAGCCAATAAAGCTTCACGCCTCCAATTAACTCAGTCTATAGACTGTTTACTCTGTAATTTTTCTATTTCCAATTTGGCAAAGTTCGTGTCTGCGCGTTGACGGAAAGACAATGGAGCGTGTCAGTCGCCGCATGCGCCGCTTTTGTCTTCACATTTACAATTTAGATAAGATTCATGACATAACGAATTACGAATTAGGTACGACGTACGACGTAGAAGATGCTTTGTCGTTTTTTTCCTGTTTTATTTTTGTCCGAACTATACTCTTAGTTGTAGTGTGATGATTACACGTAAAAATATACTTGCAAGAAACTGCTGCAAAATCTCCCATAAAATTGTGCAGCGTACTAACGATTTGAAACCTACGCTGTTTTTGTAGATGTTCATATTTACAAACTAAAATTTACTACTAACACGGGGATAAAATTTTATTTCACTATAATTTATTTATTTTGTTTTAATGGGTAATTATATATTTATGGGCAAAAACTTAAATAAATTTTTTACTATAATTATACTTTTTTATGTTGCCTATAGGTCCCACGGCACAGGTCTTCTCCCAGAGAGAGTAGGGGCTACGGGTCAGCTAGTTTTCTTTCTTTCTAATATATACCTAAAATTCTCGTGTCACCGTGTTAGTGCGCATCCTTCTCCGAAACGGCATGCGCGATTTTGATGAAATTTAGTATGTATATTCGGTATGTCTGAGAATATTTTGAATCTATTTTTCATACCCCTATCTGGCAAAACAACGTTTGCCGGGTCAGCTAGTTATAATAGAATATTTTTTTCCATTCATGGCGCTAGTCAGCACTGCGATACTCTTTAAGCGTCGTCTACGGTTGAGATGTGTCCAGAGGTGACCTACATCAACGGATTTCTTTCTGCTGTTCACGCAAAGCCAACTAATTTCACGGCAAAATCACCCGCTCCCACAATACGTAGAACACGGCCGGGACGCATCAGGAAAATTGGCAGCCAAAAGGTGTTTCTAAGAAACTGCAATCTGGTTCTTTGCAGACGTTTTCGAGTGCTAACGAACGCGGAGCCTGGTCGGCAAAAAAGCAACAAACTAGAGAGCGAACGTATTTCATTCCGCGAAGCCGTTTGTCAAAGCAATTAAATCTTGAAATTCGCTAAGAAAAAAATAGTAGGTGAGTAACCAGGTGCCGAAGTCGCGAACGATGACATTGGTCTTCGAAAAGCTGTTTGTCAAGAACTACGTTTTATGAGTTACACGAGTTAGCGGCCTCATTGATCTAGCGGTAATGCGCCTGATTACCTTACTGGAGAAGAATGGGTTTGATTCCCAGTGGGGTTCGCCACACATTTGAACAAATGTCCTCAGTCCGGGCGGATTATCGTGTTTATGATATTCTCGCCTGGTCACCAAAACATTCACGCGCAGCACAAGATATCCTATTTAGTTTGGGACCAGCCCTTATATTACGTAACTTTCCACTCTATCGGGTTAAGCATTTTAACAAATCGAAAGAGGCAAATTATAGACCTATGTATATGACAGTTCGGAATAGGAGTATGACATCATCAACCCATTATGTCCCCACCGAGGGGCACGGCTCTCTTCCCTGAGGAAGGTGTAGGCCATACTCCACCACGGGGGCCATGTCCGGATTGGTGGAGGCTTGTAAGACTAATGGCTGGTCTTACTGTCAGAAGTTTTCAAGCCGCCCCTAAAGGCCTCTGACTTGGCTTAACGACTGCCATCTATCGACGGCAGCCGGCACCAACTGCTCAACGTACCTTGCGAAGCACGGAATCGCTCGGAAAAAAATGCCACTAGCGTTAGTCATAGACGGTAACCCATCCATAGACTGAACGCGCCGTATGTTGCTTAACCTTAGTGATCGTTCAAGACCACTCAGGCAGACCACTCAATTTTGTAAACCTACAGTACCGCCTGCAATGTATTTAGAAGGAAATTCAATGCCGCCTGTTTACCTAAGCTGCACAAAAAACTAGTATAACATTACAAAACGCCAACTCATCTTATACAAGATCAGATCTAAATCAGACTACTCAACCAAACCACAGTGCTTATAATACTTTTGTAGGATAATGCGAGACGATGTCCTCCATTTCGAACAGATGTTTCTTGGTTCTTAGAAGACATGCAACGCAACTGACGGATGTCACGAAACTGTTTCAAAATAATAGATACCGCAAAGCGATCTTAAATTGCGATTATTACGAGAAGTGGGGTACAAGATTATTTACTGAGCACAAACGTTTCTATTACCCGACTGTTGTGAATGGGACCCAGCGACTGTTGAGAATGTTGGGTGCCGTTAGAGTTCTATGACCAACTGTGGCTTACGCTGAGTTAGTAAGTTCAGTAAAAATTAAAAACCAAACACGAGGGCTATCTAACTTAATGCTAGCATGGGTTCAACAGAAGAGCGACGTTACTATCACTCTTATATCATTATACGTGCTTAGAAGGTGTCTCCTATTACAATGCACCATACAATGAAAATATTGATGATGTAGTATTTTTGGAAATGAGCCTCTTCTTCTTCGTCTCATCTTCACCATCTTGTTTTACCTAGGTGAAATAGAGCGAGTTGACGTCACGTTCGTTTAATAAATTAACAGCGACAACTCTACATTTCTCGCACTTAATGTAACTGATTAAATTGCATGTACGTAAAGGTTGATTTGCAGTCGATTGTATGTACATACGTTAAATTATATACCTACAGCAAATTAGCTTTACTCTGAATTCAACTCTCTATTACTCGTAAATAGGATAAGAAGAGCTTGCTATTATGTGTATATAACTTTTCTATAGCCAATTCGCTAGTTAAATGCCGAACCAATCTACGGTTGTAGGTGTAACTGTAAATCTGACGACGATTGTGCCAAATTAATACACTTCGGAATTTAGAGGTAGACCGAAAAACCGCACTTTCATTCACATGCTTGCTCTACATCCGGTAGCAAAGTCCGAAGCTGCGGTGGAGCATAGTACTTAAATATTAGCAAGCTTTTATCTATTTTTTCTACGTAACTTGTCAAGTTAAAAGTGGGCTGTAATAGGTGAATATTTTGTTGGGAGCCAACTAAATCGATCTGAAATGTTTTTCAGTGTTTTCACATAGGTTTGGTATGCTTGGATTAGGATACTTGGCTCTACACCAGTACCATCACCATCATCATCATCAACCCATTATGTTCCCACCGAGGGGCACGGGACCCTTCCCTGAGAAAGGTATAGGCTATATTCCACCACGGGGGCCAAGTCCGGATTGGTGGAGGCTTGTAAGACTAAGTAGTGGCTGGTCTTACTGTCAGAGGTTTTCAAGCCGCCCTAAGGCCTCTGACTTACGTGTAAGGAAGTAACCCTGTATACTTAATTATTAATACCAAAATATCTTTATGGAGTATGTAGTAAAATTCATAGAGTAGCTTGAATTGAATTTGTTTAAAGTCCGCCTTTATGAAAAGAATTACTTTGATCTGCACGCAATTCTATTAAACTTTACAATACCATAAAATGTATAATTCCAACTTTGCGATGCAAACATTAGCGTATCAATAAAGCAATTAAACGTATGTTTCTATGATGTTTTACAGCTTTCATATCCGGTCTGGCTCTAAATAAACTATTTCTCAATGCTCCTCTGAAGATGCCAAACGAGTTCACACTCGGTTTATTGCGTCACGACTTTACTATGTCACCACGATACACGCTAAAAGTGATTTAATTTGTGTTCTAGTTGCTAGTCCGGAATAAACAAAAACATCCCACTTGTAAGCACTTCCTGGATGAAACTGTTTAATATAGTATTTGTTAAATATTTACTATTATTTATTTTATTTTAATAGCAAAACTTACAGCTATAAAAATATACATTTCAACAGAAATAAAGACAAAGAGTCAATGAAAAGTTTTCACTGGTAGGAATATTATAGTAGAAAAAGCCTAAATACATAGACGAATTCGCTCATATTACGCTCACTCCAAAGCAAATAGATAAATAACTCAATACATATTCATGGTCTCAAATATAATTAGAACTTTTGTTGTACTAAATAAGAACTGTTTGAATGTAATTTTAAAATTTTCAGAGGACACTAGGAGGGCGGATGTGCTGACCCACTTTGTGAGGAAGCCCTTGCAATAATATCAACATTTACAACTCGGTTCGCTGAAGGAAAACATCGTGCTGGAAATTCCCTGTAAACATTACAAATGGGATTGCAGCGTTACATTCGTCACAGGTGAGACAGACGAAGGGTTGAATTTGCCGTATAACTATTCGGGGCCGGGAATTGGCAAAGTGAAGATATTTTTCTTATAAATTAATTTTTTTTAAACAACAATCAGGCCTGTTTAACTACGCGTGTCGGTATTGAACGCGTAAGTACATGCGGCGACCACTCCGGAGTGGAAAATAGGTAGGAATTCAGGCGCCAGAAGAGGTAAGAGTTACGCGCTAGAAAAGAGGCCACATGTAGGTGAATATAACGTAGCTTTTTTAGCGCCGTGCGATCTGAATTGCACGTAATTGTATCGCTGCTAGAGTCCGTTTTTCTTTATTTGATTTTGCGGAGTGAATCTTCTGTACCTGTACTATTATGTATTCTGTGCCACAATGTACAACAGAGTAGAACTGATAAATTTTGAACTGAAACTTTCGTAAGCACTACAAATTATAACTTAATTCCGGATACACCTACTTGATTTTTTTGTTGGAACAGACCAAGGCCCCGATTCTCTTAGTGCATTATAGTACGATGAATTATAGGTGATGTGTTTTTTCATACCATTGACGCCTAGAATTATTGATATACGAGCGCGCGTTGAGTTTAAGCGGCAATGAAACTAATTCACCATGTTCATGCAGTTGTCATAGTACTGCTCACATCACTATTGTTTTTACCTTACAAAGGCAGAGCTAAATGAAAGTATTACAATTTTAGCAGAAAACTCAATACTTTAATGGCAGGCTATTCGGATTCCTTTACTGTGACAGCTGTGCGCCTGTGGAACGCGCTACCGCTGCACATACGCCAGGCCTCGTCGGCCGAAGTGTTTAAGAGTGCGATCCAGGAACATTACTTTCGACTTCAGAGCAATCCGACATAATTTATGTATATGAAAGTATTTATTTATATATATTTTTATTTATTTACCTATGTATTTATAGTAGGTATGCATAAAATAATGGTACATATTTATGAAGTATTATAATATAGTGTGTAGTATACGTATTAGAAGTTTGCGAATTTGCAAGTAGGTAATTTATCTTTTTTATTGTTTCTTATGACCTCTATAGCACTACCCTTTACTCTTTCCACATCACCCATGGTTAGCTGGTAGAAAATACTTTATAGTATTAAGCTCGCCCTTGTACAGAACACTGTTTATTGTGCAATAAAGAATTTTTCATTCATTCATTCATTTAATAATGATCAAGAGCATATTTAATTTTGAAACGTAGATTTGATTAAGTAATAGTAAAGTAGAGTTTGTGATACTTTTAGTGTTGAATTCTCAATTCAGAAATCGGCAGTATGGTTGTACCGAGCTACCGATGGACGAAGCGTATATTTGTAACGGACTAACAAATAGAGGCCTTGTACACTGGAACGTCTACCGCTTCAAAACCAAACCTGACTCATGATCCATCAACCATCAATCAACCAACATAGACATAACCCAGACGGCATTTGAACAATATAATCTTAGGCATTAAACGCTTGATCGGTGTATCAAGTGCGTTCAGTTTATCTCTCAATTTGCCTTATGGCCCGCAAGGATCTCGCTACAAATGGAACAGCTAAAATATACAGCTATAACATAATATGTGTACATTACATATTAAAAATTATAACTACATATGTACTTATGTTCTTTAAATAACATAACATAACATTTACATATAGGCACATATATACATTGCTTCTGGCCCCACACTAGGATACCCTGAGTCGTGGGAACCAAAAACAGCGACGTCACAAATCACAATCTCGAACGGTGAATAGGGACACGAATTGTAACAAAAGAGTAATTCATTTCACAGATAAACCTATACAGGTTTCAGAGACGGTTTATTGTGTATAATGTGTTTTTGTATAATTCCTTGAATAAATAATTTAACCCCTCAAGCAACGAGGACCCCCCGGCGCATTCCGTTAGGCCCCGTAGATCGGCCGGCGCCGGTTGAATCGAATTTTGTAGATGATATAGACCATACTTGTATAAGCATGTTTTATTCTTTGAAAACTGTGAAAATTTTCAAATGTTACTTTGTGAATAACTAACTTATCTGTGAAAGAAATAGTGTTCCTGAGGGGTTTTAAAAAAATAGAGTTTCGTAGGTGTTGACATAGCTCAGCACTAGAAATTGCCAATCCGAAGAGGGCACACGCACCCAAACTCTCTAAGCAAAGGCCTGTACCCCGCAGCGTGACTTCTATTGTGGACTTGCTAAAAATATATAATAGTCGCAGGAGACAAGACTTTAAACCATTTCACACATAAAGAGACCGTGATAGATCGCACCGGAGACTGGGGGTCCAATTGAAACTAAATTGTCACGCGGTCAGACGCGTAGGAGACGCACATTTACGCTTCCGACGATTTCGAGCTGATCTACTGTTTAGTTTAGATAGAGGATGACCGAATGAGGTCCCGCGAGGATTTGGATAGGTAGAAGTTGATGGATTAGTCCTTGTACCAAAGATACTAAGCAATAAATAGTAAACGAGAACATTGCACAAAAATTAGATTGGAAATAAACACTCCAAAGCAGGGATTAAGCGAAAGTGCTATATTAAGATAGGTATGTTTGATTCTCTAGTGTAATGGAAACATATTGTAAAATGTGGATAACGGAGCTGGATGTACAATTGAATAAGCTGTTAATTTTTAAGTTATGTGTTCAAAATACATTGTACCTCTGTTTGTTGTCCCTAATAAAGAAAATAGAAAATAAAAAATAAAATAAAAATATAGGCACGATTGCTATATCACGATAAACATACATACATACATTAACTCAAGCCTGGATCTACAAGGCGGAGCCAGAACTCTGGAATGACCAGCGTTTTCAACTTGCCACGATCCCGATGAATATTTTAAACTTCGTTAACATTCATCAGACGCTGCATGCATCATGCCGGTTTCGGGTACTTTTTATCGTGCCCTTCTCGATTATCCTCACAAATAAATTGTATCCTGTATAGGCCACTCCAAATAGTCCTCTGCCCCAAACTATGCCCAGTACCTTGCAACAATCACGCTGGAAATTCGATGCATGCGCTACGTAGGTTAGAAAACATAATGAGATTTACATCATAAGTACCTAACATGCCCATGTCCATCTAGAACTAGAAACGACGATATGACTGCTTCACTGAATGTGTCATAAAAGTGTCGCTAAATGTCCCCTTCAATAGGCCATTGTCACGGACGGAACGGTTGATGATCGCCAAATTGATGGCATTTTTCCTACGTAGGTAAGCGTACCCGCAAGTCAAACGACCTTTGTAAAACCGACTACGCCAGAATAGTAAGGTTAGTTTTATGTCACGCGTATGTATGTACGTGTATATTGTTTAATGTAATATATTGTAAAAAAAAACGTGTTTCCCAAGATGCCTAATCCTGACAGAACATAGTTAGTTTCTGAAAAAAGCAAAACAAATTGCTCTTGCAAAATGTCAAACTTGCATTTTGATAATGAATGCATATCAAATGAATTGTTGTATAGCTGTACACATATTACATGAACAGAAACAAATATAACTAACTAATAAGTAATAAAATAATGCTAATATAATATCTTAAATTATGTATTTATAAATAAAACGGTTGTGACGGTTGTGATAACGAAGTAATGGTTTTATAATGAATCGAAAGTAAAACGTCAAGGACCCGCTGGACCCGGTGGAAAATGCAATGAGTAGGTATATACGCGCCTATTTAAAACATTTTAGCAGTCGGGTTTTCTGTATCAAAAATAAGTTTTACAGTACTTTCTGCGGTATGAACCTCGTTAAGGTCTGTGTGTTCCAGAGCAACGTGTGATATAACTTCACCTGTGTTATACAACAATCAGTACTGTGAAGAAGTAACATAATGGCTCCAGTACGGGGAAAGGTAAGGTCTGATGGCATGGACAAAACAAGTTAATAGATGGTCGGTAGCGTGGTACTGTGTACGATGTTGGTAAGTTTTTCTCCGGCCCATATCTATTAATCGTCACCTGGGGTCCAATGATATAAGTCCTCCACTGTACGCAGTAGTCTGTTTTAGCCTACTCCTACCTGTCAAATACATACATGTTTTGACACTTTAAAGTTGTCTAAATGCTTAACCCGAGAGTGGCAAGTTACGGAACAAGGGCTGATCAACCTTATCTTATGAAAGTTTCAAAGTCGCTAATATTCAAAGTCGCTAATATTCTAAGTGAATTGAGGACAGTTTATGCTTATTGTGCTGTCGACTGTACTCTGAAGCGGTTTTAGAGTCACGCTGACACTCTGCGCTGACAGGCCAATTTGTACTAGGTACGTCCTAAGGAGCGTTGCAGAAGAAAAGACCGACCGTTCAGCGCTGATTTGTCTAACAGGGCTGACGGTCAGCGCGTCGTCAGCGTGACTCTAAAACTAGCCTAAAAAAATGTCAATCAGATTGTTCAAAAAAAATTTTTTTTTTTTTCAATTATATATTGAGTTGATGTACTATAAAGCTGTGCTTTGGTTATAATTATTTCACGGCTAAGGTCTGCGCACTTTCTCACGCCGACAGGCGAGAGTCCTTTCACTTGGCCGACTAATACGTTAAACTTGACTATCTCGATCGACCTTGTTCCCAGGTGTTAGGGACTGTTTTTGCATTCACCTAAATGATTAATTGAAATCAATAAAGAAAGATAATTTGTGTGTTGTTTTTGACCGCGTTGGGATATTTATAGATTTTCGCTGAGCATTTCTCCGTGGGTCGGTACCACCGGATGATTCGTAAATAAACCCAAACAGTAAACAATATTAATACCAATGCATTGTGAATGTATGCCTCGTTTCGCATGTAATAATATTAATGAACCAAGCAATATGTATACGTGTAATTAGAAATCATAAGAACATAGGTACCTATGTACCTTATATACACCTGTTGGACATGCTAATACAACTTGGAGGAAATAACTTCAATACGACACAAGTAAAAATTAGGAAATTAGGACAGTTCAACCACAATGCTTTGCTCAAAATACAACCTTACTACGATAGTAATAGAGACAATACGAGATAGTGCCCAAGATATCAAATGTGCTGCTGCATGCAACATGCCATGCATCTACTTGAATGCGTCTTACCCATTTTGGGCCGAGCAGTCTTCACTGATTCTTCGGCGTCCACCGCACCAGTTTCTACATCTGCAATAGTCCCAGAAATAAAGTAAAATATACCGTAAATCATAATGTATAGGATCTAAATCAAAATACTACACAATACTACAAATCAAATCAGGTGTATTTCCAAGTTTTGATGACCTTACTTCCAAAGCAAGAACGGGTATCCTTGTGTATGTATGTGTGTGCGTGTGGAAGTTACGATTATAATAAATAAAAAGAAAGAAATTATTTCATAAATAAAAGAAAGGTTTTGAAAAAGGAAGTAAAATAAGCGGCCAGGTACGGGGCGTCCGGTCCGTTCCGACAAGTTGAAAAACGAAAAAAAAAAGTTGGCTGGCCAGTTTAAAAATTTGAAGCGGCGGCGACGATCCCATACTCTTTTCTTCTGTTTGGTGGCTGCACGAAAAATACCTTTAAATAACTTAATCTTTCTTTTGGATTAAAATAATCTTGTCCCGCAATCATAAATTGTCCGCAAAAATACCTCTATAAATTCCGACTTTCATTAATAACATTACTTGTGTAAAAACATTTACTTAACGTAATATGAATATGAATTAATTAACCTTGGTATTCTCGCGTTTTTAGCTTAAGATAGAAAAAAACTGATTAGGTAGGTACTCTCTTCTCATAAGTAAGGTAAGGAAGGAGTAAATCTACTCACAGCGACTGCATCGTTGGTTTAGCCGTTAAGGTGTTTAACTACCAAGACAGAGGTCGTAGATTCGATGCCCACTGGAGGCCGCCGAAAATTTGTGAAAATGGCCTCAGTCTGAGTTGATTCTCATGTTTGTATCCTAGTTTGGGATCCTACTTTGAGACTAAAACAAGTGACTGTGTTGTATGTAAGTTATTTATTATTATTTGATGATGCAATGAAATGGCAACTTTTTCAATACAATTACTTACCAAAAAAAAAAATAGTTTTCAGTCATAACAGACTGTTTTTTTTTTTCAATACTTTAAAAGTTCGTTGCTGTAATCAAAATCGTAATAGATAAAACCGCAGATGCCACATTCAATCTTCAAACCACTTTCGCGTTTCGTAATAAATATTTTCATTGCAACTTATTTTCTGACTAAACTGTTGAGTGAACTTGGCTTTCACGGAGTCTTGTCACAGCAACTTTTTTAACTTAGGTACAATCAACTTTACATGAGTCGATTAAATTTTGCAAAGAGTGTTCGACAAATCTTAAGACGGCAGATGGACAGACAATTAAAGGAATATGACTCAATGTTTTACTACAACGTGTCGATTAAAATAACGTATAACCTAAAGTGCTAAATGCACAAAAACTAAATTTCATATCGACGACGGGTGAAAGTCTATTTGTTTTAAGCGACACTTTTTGAAATGTCCAGGAGACTGTTTCAAAGATTGCAAAATCAAAAAAAAAGTCTTTAGAAATAAACTATTAAATTGTTTGAAGCGCCAAAAAAGTACTCAGATATTTTTAAAACTTAGCTCAGAAGACGCAGAAAACTCTGCAGATTCGAAATATATAAATATCTTAATTTAGCCCAAAATGTCGCTTAATACAAATAGGCTTTCACCATGATCATGAAACTTGCCGAAGTAAATTTGTATAAGAAACAATAAAGAATTTTAACATTTTGTTTACTGCACGCTATCTCTCCTATAATAAAATGTATTTGTTGTTTGTCCCTCATATAGGTACCGAAGTGATTTTTGCATGCTTAGATAACGGATTCATTCTGGGTTATTGTACATTTTTTACATTATTTCAGTTTTTTATTGCATATAGGCTAGAATCCCACGTATTCCATCCGCGAACGAAACCGTGGCCACAGCTACAATTTTTACCTGCATACATTTACTTGATTACGCAAAACCTGATCGAACTCTTCCGCCAAAACTCAAGAGGGGTATCCGGAATAAAGTCTATAATGTCTATTGCTTACGGAAGTTTTAGTTCAAAAATATAGCTTTATTAAACAGGCATTCATAATTCAGAAACATCTCACAAAATCTCAGTCAATTTCTAGCTACAAACAAATCAGGAATAGCATATAAAAGGAATTGACACAGCATGAAATAATTTAGTGATTGCTCGCATCGCACGGCATGCCTGATTGATAAAATTGGTGTGGTTTACATTCCTATACTTGTTGACGTCTCTTGTCTATGTCTATTTAATTCCACACGGCATAAATAATTTATATTGATCGAGCTATTTTTAAATTACTTGCAGTATGTAGTTTGCATCAGAGTTACTTGTGCATATATTTTTATATGTTCTGCAAAACTGAGAGAACGCAGGAAGAAAACGCCAAAATTAATTAAATGTAATAATATAATTATATTTATTCCTTCTTCTTTACTAATATATAAAGCTGCAATCCGGTATACTCACTGACTGACTGACTGACTGACTGATTAATCATCTATATGTTTTCTCGGAAACGGTAGGTGCTACGTAAAAAAAATGTATGAGAAAGTTGTAGGGAAGGTGCGATATACAGCCATCCTATGAAGGCGATTTTTGAATTTCGAACGCCTTCTCTCATACAAATATGCTAACTCTGTTGTTTCCCGGCCGATTTTGATAAAATTTTAATAGAATGTTCTTTGTGTGATCCGATTGAGAAAAAAAAAATTGTCGTTCGAAATTCAAAATGGTGGCCGAGCTATAGCCTCCTGAAAATAGGCCATTTTTTAGACCTCTGCGCAAAAAAGTCGGCAGCCAACTGGGCGCATGCTGGAGACATGCTCTCCACGGCATCCGGTTGTCGAAGGACCCAGGTATACCAAAAAAATCCGACATCTTGAGATTTCAAGATGGCGGCCGAGATCGATGATCAAAGTTGACCAATTTTCTATGGAGATTTTTCACTGATAATCCACTTTCAGTACTAAATTCAGTACAAAAAATGGAACAAACTTGCGAGGCCGAAGGCCTCGCTCCACGAAGCGGGCGTGAGAGACCCCGCCGCGGCGAGGCCGAAGGCCGAGCTCCGTCCAGGCCGAGGCCGAAAGCCGAGACGTTGCGTGTTCCGGCGTCAAAGTGACAACGCAAAATCCTGATGGGAGAAACTTGCGAGGCCGAAGGCTGAGCTTCGCGAAGTTGGCACGAGAGACCCGCCGCGGCGAGGCCGAAGGCCGAGCTCCGTCCAGGCCGAGGCCGAAGGCCGAGCTCCGTCCAGGCCGAGGCCGAAGGCCGAGACGTTCCGTGTTCCGGCGGAAAACTAACAACCCAAAAGCCAAATTGGACAATATTGCGAGGCCGAAGGCCGAGCTCCGCGTAGCGGGCACGAGAGACCTCGCCACGGCGAGGCCGAAGGCCGAGCTCCGTTCAGGCCGAGGCCGAAGGGCGAGACCACACGTGTTCCCACGCGTCAAATCACAACCAATAGTGTCTAGCGAGGCCCTAGGCCGAGCGCCGCGGAGAGCGAAGCTCGCAGCGGCTGGGGATTGGCGCGCGTAACCGCGCAGGGGGCTCGCCCTCTAGTCTAATATATACAATTCTCGTGTCACAGCGTTAGTACATACGCATACTCCTCCGGAACGGCTTGACCGATTTTAATGAAATTTTATATTTATTCGGTATGTCAGAGTGGTTTTTATCTACTTTTCATATGGCAAAACAACGTTTGCCGGGTCTGCTAGTGTATATTATACATTTATTTATATTTGTTTTGATAGTTTATAAGTTGTTTTATGTGCCATATTTGCATAGGTCTATATTTTCTGCTACTGTTGTTTTATTTCATAATGCATTTCTTTAATTTAGATTTTCCACACTTTCTTATGCCTACCAGTTGTTGTCATCCAGCTCCTGTGGTTGACTGATAGAAAATGTTTATAACATTAAGTCCGCAGCACTGCCACTGTAATGTTACTTATGCGCAATAAACGTATTATTAATAACAATCCAATAAATTTCGTGACATTTTCATGTGAGAAACTTCACAAAATAAGTATCTGTAGCTGTTATAGACTATGTACTTAGAGCAAAGAGTTCTGTTATCATGAAAGATACTGCTATTTTCACTTATACAAAGGCTATTTTTTTTAATTTGCAATTCCTCCAAGACGTCGTTTGGTAATAAACATAAAGAACGTTTAAGTTTTTTGTAAAACAACCTTTGTTCAATGATTTTTTCTCAGATTACTTACGTATAATATAAACTCACCGCGCTGTATTGTTTCTCAAATACATTACAATATCAAATGCTCCAGAAATTTATTTCAAGAATGTCGTTTCTATATATATTTATATCTACATAAATAAAATTCAAAGTCCTGACTGACTGATTCATTCACTCATCAACGCCCAGCCCAAGCCGTTGGACCTAGGAAGCTGAAATTTTGCACAGAGGGTCTTTATATAATGTAAGCAAGGAATAAGACCGGATTTTTTTAAATTCAACCCCTAAGGGGCCAAAAAGGGTTGCCAAAATTTGTATGGGAGGTGTAAGAACGTTGTCTAATTTTCTTGAAACTTAAAATAAACACTCTTCAACTCAATCGATTGAACACGTGTTTCTCAGTTTTGAATTAGGCATTGAACTGCCTATTCTGACCCCTCCTTATATAGAGCTACTAGCTTTCGCCCGCGACTCCGTCCGCGTGGGCTTTAGGTTAAAATTTTGCAACTCCGTTCACACCCTTAAGGGTTAAATTTAGAAAAAACTGAGAAACACGTGTTCAATCAATTGAGTTGAAGAGTGTTTATTTTAAGTTTCAAGAAAATTAGACAACATTCTTACACCTCCCATATAAATTTTGGCAACCCTTTTTGGCCCCTTAGGGGTTGAATTAAAAAAAATCCGGTCTTATTCCTTGCTTACATTATATAAAGACCCTCTGTGCAAAATTTCAGCTTATTAATTTTAAACTAAAGCCCACGCGGACGGAGTCGCGGGCGAAAGCTAGTAGCTCTATATAAGGAGGGGTCGGAATAGGCAGTTCAAAAGTTGCGATATTGTGACATCAATAGTATGGATATGCC
Source organism: Yponomeuta plumbellus (assembly GCA_947310845.1). Classification (NCBI taxonomy): domain Eukaryota; kingdom Metazoa; phylum Arthropoda; class Insecta; order Lepidoptera; family Yponomeutidae; genus Yponomeuta; species Yponomeuta plumbellus. Next base: position 4,997,700 of record OX371198.1, on the reverse strand, counting down.
TGAGGGATCCCGCGGAACTTACTATTTTTTTTTTTTTCATTTTTAGTTTAATACAAAACCCACAGCACAAGTTAAATTATAAAATATGGTTGTGTGAAAATATCCAAACATAGGCCACTTAAGGGCTTACATTATATTAACTTAGCTTCTAGACAGGAACAAAAAATAGACTTTACATAATTTAAGTTGTACAAACAAACTATATTCAGAGATTGTTTTTAAATTGAACTTTCAAAATAGTATTACATCTTCTAGCTTATAAAATTGTAAACTAAATATTTTAGAATAATAACGTGAAGTAACGAGCATCAAATAAAAACAGATTAGTTTTTAGCCAAAAAACCTTATTTTCTCGGAATTTTAGGTCTTATCCATGTTATACTTACACATTGACTTTCTTTCTGCAAGTACATAAAATTGAACTACCTATTCCGACCACTAGTTATGACCATTATCTATTAGACAGGGTCAGTATGAAGCGAAAAACCCAAATTAAAAAAAAACAATTTCTGGGTCTAAAACTAGAGTGCTTTTCGAAAGTGCTTTGCGAAAGACAAACTCTAATTAACATGTTACAGGAATCACACATTCAATAAATTAACCATGTATACGTTGCACACGTGTTTTCAAGGATGCATTTACAGAAACGTCGTGACACCCCATAGATCATGTCGCCAGTTACTAAAATAACTCTGCCCTTGCTCTACTGTAATATATAATTAGAATTTAGAAATCTGTTGCTGTTTTTTCAGACAAAGAAACCATTTTTCAGACAATCGTAAGAGTATTTTCATCTACTGCACATTTTACAGACTATACTCTGATTTTTTATTCCGTAGAATTCTGACATTTCATAAGTGTTGCTACTGAAAAAGTTCTCCACCGAAAATGGGACAAATTTGACCCATTTGAGGCAAAATGCTACGTATTTTTTATGTTTTACCTACAAAAACCCCAAATCTAAATGTTTACTTACTCAAGTGACCTAAGACAAAAATAACAAATATTTCAATTTCACGAAAAATATATCGAATTAGCTTTAATTCCTTTATTTTATTCTTTAGCTGGCATCACTGCCTACGAATTCAAGGTTTCGTAAACCTTTTTAGAAAAGTGAAGTATGCCGCTGTTAGCTCTCTTAATAATTCTTGTCAGTGATAATGGTGATGATGAAGATAGTGATATTAGTATTAATGATGATTAGACATTTTAATAAAAATATGTTTTCTTTACTTGTACTTTTTTACTGTTTGTGTGGTGAAAAGGGACACAATTGTCACTCGCCTTAAATTCTCTTTTAATTTCGACCTCCCACTTTATAGAATGGATACCTTCACTAACAAATTAAATGTGTAGACTCAGATGTTCACACTCGTATTGAAATTGAAAAATGTGCCCGGCCAAAAAAGGTTTCTAGTCTCTGACATGTCAAAAATGATAACTGTCAGAATTCTACGGAATTAAAAATCAGACTTTAAATTCATAGAGGTTACAACGCCTCCGGTCCGTAATGACTAAATGTCAAAATGCCATGATTTCATTGTAACTGTAACTCCACCAATCCGGACTTGGCCCCCGTGGTGGAGTATGGCCTATACCTTCCTCAGGGAAGAGACCCGTGCCCCTCGGTGGGGACATAATGGGTTGATGATGATGATTGTAACTGAATTTCATTTTTCAGACATTGTAGTATAAGCCATTTCGGATTTCAGGCATTTTGGGATTAAGGTGAATTGAAATTTGGACAAATTGAAATGAAGTGATTTGAGATTTAAGGCATTATGGGACTAAGGAGAATTGAAATTCAGTTACAATGAATTCATGGTATTTTCACATTTAGTCATTACGGACCGCTTAGAAGTGAGGCGAGGTGGCATAAAAGACGCCTGGTCTTTACAATTCAAATTCATACAAAATATACCGAAGGGACTAGGCTTTGTCTGCCTCGTCGGTCTAGCCGCTAAGCCGCTTACCTACCAACACAGAGGTCGTGACTTCGATTCCCACTGAGGGGCGCCGTACATTTGTACAAATTTCTTCAGTCTGGGTGTTTTTCCATGTTTGTAATATCCTTACTTGGTTACGATAACACAGGGTATCCTATCCTATAGGTTTGGGACGTGGGCCTAGATTTTGTTAATGCATTGTAGTACAATGACAACTGCGTGAACACGGCGATTTAGTTTCATTGCTGCTTCCATTCTGCGCGCGCACGCTATCAAACAATCTAGGCGTCAATGGTATGAAAAAACACGTCACGTTACCCGACCGTGTATCTGTCATCGTACTTCAATGCACTAACAGAATCGAGGTCCAGGTCAAGTGATGGTGTGGAAGTCGTAAAAAAAAACATGTGACGATCGATTTTCTTCGCCCGACGCCCCTTTTGTTAGGCCAGACGAAAGAGCCTAAAGAGGCTATCACGCACGACACGAATGTACGAACTGTGGCTCCGAATATAAAGAGATTCCCAATTTATGGAACCGGTCTATGAAATAACATTGTCATTTTCAAGATCAGGACTGAGAAGGTTAATAAATTAAGGGCGTTTAGGTCGGACAGCGAGACAGACGTTGTAGACTCACCGATTTTGGGGAACACTGACAATCTCTAGTAATCTACCTGCTAACAGCAGTCAGTTGTTCATTTTTTTCAGTTTGCTCCGTGGCTAACTGACAGCTTCTGCGTGGGTTGGAAATATAGCGTACCTACGGAACTTGAAAATAGTTTGATAATCATATTTGTCGGATTATACAACGATACAATATCAGATTCGATACAATTTTGTCTGTCTACAAGCAGCTGGACTGAAAGAGGATGTAATAACTAGTATTAAGAAAAAAATGTTGTGAAAAGGAAGAAAGACTGACCAATTGACGAAGCAAATGTATCGAGCTAATGTGAGTGGACGGCCCGGTAAAGGACGCCCCAGGTGGGCATACTTCAACTAAATAAGGGATGTCTTAGCAGAGGCCAAGATAAAAAGTAGCCGAAACCGGCGTGCGTGCATGCAACGACTAATGAATGTCGAAGCGAAAGTGATTTGTCAGGGGACCGTGGCAGGTGGCAGTCCCTGATCTCTGCTTACCCCTCTGGGATACAGGTGTGAGCTTATGTATTTATGGAAGCAGCTGAAATGACCCTTCAATAGCAGCTTTGACTCCAATAGCACTGACTGGCACTGACTGAAAATCAGCACTGAGGGTTCACGCCCTCAGGACTATGCTGAGTCAGCTGCCATTTGCAGCAGCACACCGCGACAAAGTTAGTAAAGTATTTTTATTGTTTTTTCCTTCACATATTTTGTGTTGTTTTAAGTTTTGAATAATGTATGTTGTCTGTTGTTGCAATAAACGTTTATCTTTCTTTCTTTCTTTCAATAGGTTTAGGCTCCTGTATTCGCTACATCAATTTATTTTTCATTCTTCGGTTTATGGTTTTTCCATTTTATCTGATAACTGGTCAGTGGCGAAGTCACGGCAGTAACAATATTATAATGCTCAAAAACAATAGACTCACGTAATAAGCATCAGAATAAGGCCGGATTATCCATTAGGAACTGCGCCCCGATTCTTTTTAATTGGAAATGTTTTCTTCTCGCGGTCAAATTTTTATTTGGTGATTTGAATGAAACACATTCTCATATCTGCCTGACCCATAAAGAGCTTTGTAGCTTAAACCGTATTAGGTAACTAAATAGAATTTTCACAGAGTATTAACGTTACTCCTTATAAACGCCCTTTTAATTAAGTAATTTGGTACAATAACAATTACAATTTTAACACTTTGGCAAAGTTGCTAACGTCTTAAAATTGTTACCTGTTTCTGATTTTATCGGGGACTGATTATTATTATTTTTTATTATTAAAAAAAGTAATGGAATAACAAATTTCTTTTATTTCTTTTATTATTTATTTATTATTTATTTATTATTTATTTATTATTTATTTATTATTTATTTATTATTTATTTATTATTTATTTATTATTTATTTATTATTTATTTATTATTTATTTATTATTTATTTATTATTTATTTATTATTTATTTATTATTTATTTATTATTTATTTATTATTTATTTATTATTTATTTTATTAATTCAACCGAAATTATCCATTGTGTAATATTGCTAAGAAAATAAATCATTCCCTAATGAATATTTCTAGTTACGTCGGAAAATTAAAGTGGGTTATTATTAATTGTGCCTCTGAGTGTAGACGAAATAAGTTAATTTCAAACTAAATATTCTATTCTTATTAACGACATCTGTGGTGCAGCGGTTAGCCTATCTGCCTACCATGAGAGAGGTCCCGAATCCCGGCTTGGGACAAAAAAAATCCCCAGGTCTTGGATGTTTACATGTTTGTGATGTCGCTGTTTCTGGTTCCCAGGATATCCTAGTGTGGAGCCAGAAGCAATGTATGTGCCTGTATGTAAAAAAAATCTAATAACAAATAATATAAAATATTCTATTCTAATATCTACTTAGTTCATTAATATTTACATCCATAATTAAACTGGATATTAAGGGATTTCTTTAGATTACTATTAGATAGATAACGTGGGATTATAAAATTACCGAAATATTTAAATTCAAATTAAGACGAGGCCGATTAATGAGCAGGCCATCCATCAAAAACTTATCATATTACATTATCTACTACACTATCTATATAAACATATACAGGGTTTTTTCTAAAATCCTGACACACCTCACTCAGACTCTGTGTTTTGCAACCACTTTTATTCTATACCTCTGTAAAGTTTGTATTTGACTATAGCAGTACCTAGGATTTATCATATCACAAACTTAAATTTCTCGAAATGTCAGGATTTATATGATTTTATAAAATAATTAAACGTCACTATGAAGTAAAAGGAAAAAAAGCATATCTATCAGGTGTGTAATTCAAGGGAGTACCCTAAAAATATATTTTTCAAAGATTTTATTCTACCGCTTGTTCGGCATGATTAATAATAATAATAATATCTACGTATATTTATATGCCAAATTTCAGCTTTCTAGCACTAGTCGTCTATGAGCTAGGCCGCGGACAGACAAACAGACAGACGAACGGACATGACAAAACTATAAGGCGTTTTTGTCAACTACGGAACCTTAGAATACTGTACAACGTATAAAAAAGAAACAGTTCAAAAGTTGTTCTAATCGACTCTATATTTAAAGTAAAGTAAAGTAAAAAAGATTTTATTGCCACCAACAATACATTAACATAGTCAGTCAGTTTATTTAGTCATTTTAAGAAATTTTGAGGTAATCCTGTATAAATTGAATCCGTTGCTTACGCCGTTGATTTAAAAAAATACCCCAAACGCAGAAACGAATGACTCGACTGATTATTATTGGAACTGAAATTAAATTTAAAAGGTCTTGTCAGTTCGATCACTTAAAATTTAAGCTTAAGCTGAATAAAACAGTTTGATCTGTGATACGAAAACACGATACTGAAAAGAAACCAGTATTTTTCTAATACTATAACCGATATACTAGGATTTTAAATCCGAATCGACAGTTCGTCTACGTACATGTCTACATTGTGTTTCTGTGACAATTTTAATAAAAGTCTTCTTTCAGATAAAACAGTTGAAAAATGGATGGATTAATTGTCAAAGCATTGTTCGTCCAATGCATAGCTTTTAAGAAACTCTAATTAATAGCACCTGTTTGTAAGGAAAAATTTATACAAATATTTAAAACTGTTAATAGAAACAGGTACTCATTGTATTTATTTGTAGTTTACGTAGAGCTAAAATATAAATAACGATAGACAGAAGCAATAACATAGAAATAAATTGGCGTAAGAATATAAGAATGAGTAATTACTTAATCGTAAAATTAGTTTCATAGACCGTAAAAAGATTTATGTGTGTTTTGTCCAAGTAGTAGTGGTGTTTTGCTAATTGTATTTGTGTAACCATCAATTAGAACTCTCTGCAGTTTACTCAGGCGATTTCTTGTAGGAAAATACTTTTGAGAGTCTAGAGAAAAATATCCCGAAATGTTGCAGCATGTAGTTGACTGTGTAAATTGTTAGTTTGACTTGGCATTGTGTACTAGCGTCGTTGTATGACAGTGCAATTTTAGAAACTGATCATTATTATTTTAGTTGAGGATCGATTTCCCATAAGAAGCTAAAAGGACTAAAATATACAACTAATAATTTTTTTCCTGAAAAACTAGACAAACGAAGATACATGCAAACCAACCAACATTCTTAACCCATCTACCCAGCAATCGATACTTACTCTGTACGTTCTTAGTCGCCATTGCAATTCACTAAAGTTCGATTTCGATGTCACGAGTAAATCGGCGGGAAACTGTCGAAAAATGCACTGAAAATAGCAGGAAACCCGTTCGCGGTGGAACTATCGTAGAGTTTAATATTGCTACGCGGTGGCCGCTACGAACTCGCGCGCATGTGATATTTACGAGCTCGATGTATTCACTGACTTTTCGCGGCGCGGGGACGTTATTGTTAATGGGATTTATTATTATTTTTATATGTTAAGAGCGTGTGGTGGACGCGGCGGCCTGTGCGAGAGTGATACCACGAACCCGGAGTGCTTTTCGTGAGCCAGGTTTACGATAAGTGGCAAATTATATCTAAGAGTCGGTTTATGGAGACAGATGGACGTTGGTTAGTTCATCGTCGGGATTAAGCCTCGCTTAGACGCGGGGCTCATTGTGACACGGTACTGTCGATGGCACGTTAACTTTACACACGTGCACTTTCGTCAGTTTCGTTAAGGGCTGTTTTGCAACAAAAATGTAAATGTTGACCTGGCTGTTGAATGTTCTCTTCACGGGTGGGTGCCTGCCACCTAGAATTTTGTCTTCTTGTCATATACGGGCGCTTAGATTAATACAGCGGGCAATTTTGGTGGATGGTGTTATCCCATCGGCACCAGTCAGTGTGCAAACTTTTCATGACATATTTCCGCCGGAAAAATAATCCGCGTCGATGTGATATCCTAATGGTTTAGTTGGGAGCGCTGGCGCGGTACCTATGCTGGTTTGACTCCCGGATAGGCCCGGATTAGTTTTTCTATAATCTTGTAGAAGTTTCTTTTCCATCAATATGTTGTTATTAATTACTTACCATTGCATGGTTAAAGACGTACTAATAATTTTCGCGTGATTATCAATATTTTTCAGCAGTTAGTAACTATTTTCTGCATCACAGAGTATCCTAGTTTGTGTCCAAGTTCAGGACCATTTTTGTGATTCGTGGATGTATACGTACCTATACTAAGTTATTTGTATTTGGAACTAGTAAGCCAAAGGAAGCCAAAGTAAACATTATCGTTATTATGCATGCATGTAAACCTCCTCGTAAATATCCTCGCCCAAACTCATCCAGCATCATTAATGCCCAGAGCGTCCCACCGGCTGGAAGGCAAGGGTGTTTTCGCCACGTTCTTGGATAGGTGTCCTACGGTATGTACACTATGAGCGCAATACTGCAACCTGCAACTCAGTGTCCCAGAGGGGTAGGCAGAGGACTGTAACCTACCACGATCCTGACAAATCACTTTCGCTTCGTCGGCTATTGCCAAATACACGGCAAATCTTGGGAAAGGTTTAAAATGGTTGAAGCGCTACGTTTAGGTCAGTATAATAAATGAATTTACCATAAAACGGAATAGAATTGATAAATTAAGTTACTAAACGTATTTGCTACGAATAAATGCTCAGTCGAAGTGGCAGTGGGCGGGCCACTAGCTCGAGGAACTGATGGCCGTTGGGGCGGAAAAATTCTGACCTGGCGACCGCGGACCGGACGATGCAGCGTGGGCAGGCCCCCGCCAGATGGTATGACGACCTGGTTAGGTCCTTTCTGCACTGCTCTGGTCCAGCGTTGGAACCGGAATCAGTCATGAGAAAAACATCGGATGCCGGATTATGCTTCTCCACTTCATCCGATTATAATCGGCAATGGACGTGACGCAGTGCTTTATTAAAATTCCTCGGGTTTTCTATTCGAGGCAGGGGACGTTTTCCACACATTCTATTAATGTAAATAAAATAGTATGGGAACATTTTCGGGTTGTATGCGCGGTGCAAAAACGTGTATTGTTTTTGTACGTCGATCACTTCGGCCCGGTAGAATACCGTTCCGATCTAGTAAATTTATCGGACCGTTAAAAACCGGATGCCGGAGTAGTGGAGAAGCTTACTAGTATTATCTTGTGTGTTTCTAAATCGGACTGGTAATTAACGTTTGCCGGACCGTAGAAGTAGAGAAAGGCCCTTACGGTGACAGGAGTCGCTGGATGCGGCCGGCACATGACCAGGGTCTAGATTCTGTTAATGCAGTGTAGTACAATGTCAACTGCATGATCACAGCAATTTAGTTTCATTGCCGCTTCAACTCTACGTGCGCACTCAAATCAAGCAATCTAGGCGTCAATGGTATGAAAAAACATGTCACGTGACCCGACCGTGTATCTGTCATCGAGCTATAATACGCTAACAGAATTGAGGCCCGGGAAGCTCCGAAAGCCATGAGGAAGGCTTATGTCTTCCAGTGGGCGTCAGACGGCTGATGATGATGATGATGGTGAGGTACTTGATAAGTAGCTGCTAAACATAAAAGTTTATTAGTGAGATACAGTGGACAGCTGATAGGCCTTTGCATTGTGTAGCAAGTCAATCGTAAAGTGACCGAATACAGAGTATGCGTGTAGTGGTGGGTCAGCTGTCGACTGTACTTTAACATTAATTTTATGGTATTGTTACCAGGCTTGCCACTTGTCACGTTGGGACCTAATAAACTCGGCAAAACGTGGGCCCAGTTCTAGTGATTGGTCCCTCGGGGATAACAGGCGTGAGTTTATTTATTTTTTATTTTATTTTTTGTTACCAAGTATGTTAAAAGAGTGCGATTAATTCGCCAACAAACTGTCACGCAGTTTGGCGAATAATTTATAAAATTTAAAACTCTGCCATAGAAACGTCAGTCAATAAATAAAAAATAAAAAAACTTTATCTTTATTAATCAGGATATTCTTCGTCAGATATGTCGTCCAAGCCAAATCGTACGTACTTCAGCTTACTAATCTATGTCAATCACCTTTGTGGGAACAAAAAAAGCTGTTAATTAACGCGCTTGAATGCCCTCTACGACGAATTTGCAAATTTAGGCTATTTTTAGCAACAAACAAAACACAGAAATTCATTTAGGTTTTTCCCCTATATTACTAACCCTGATCAATCTAGAATGATGTGTTGCCAATTTTTTTGCTGAGAAAAAAAAAGCGAAGTGCTAGTTTGCGTTTGAGCTGAAGGGGTTTCGCAACATTTCTAGTGTGAACACTATCATTGTGGATACGGATGTATAGGTACATATTGATATACTTCTTTACCTAAGTCCTGAATTTTGAGAAGTGGAGGCAAAAAATTGAATTTGGATCCAATCACTTCCACCTCGTGGACTTACTAGAGTCCACGAGGTTATATGGGTGGCGATTGGTACTGAGGTTGGATGACGAAAAATGCCTGAGAATAGTCCTGAAAAATGCCATACGTCTGTCGGTATTACAAAAGATGGAAAAAACGGGTTTTGATACAGGCCACCTACGAGTATATTATATGGTTCAGTTCAGGTATGGGGTCCCAATAATGACCAAAATTTTCCTCCTGGGGAAGGCGAGCTTACACCAGATTGAGCGTGAAATGAAGGAGTCAAAAGTGGCTTTTACAAACAATCCAGAGCAATACGAACAAGACGAAATCACCATAGGTTTTGTGTACATGCTTATTTCGTACATCTTCTACGTAAGAAGTATTTTTTTGCAAAACAAAGACTGGACTGCTCGTGATTGGCCTGAATGTTGGCCTTAAATGGCTCTAGTCACAAACCATAAAGATGTTTCAAGGGCCATTTTTTAGGCTTCTGAACGTCAAAAGAAAAAAACGCAACCCTTCTAGGATCAATTGTAATTTATGTGGACAATAAAATATTCTACAGTGCCCCATCATCTTATCTGTTCAGTTGAAAGCAGCGCTAGTGGAGAATTTAGTAGTAACATTTAATAAATTTACCTAGAGGAATGCGAATATTTTGACCCATCTTTCAATTTTAATGAAAATATATCTATAAATCTTAGTAAGTGAATAAAGAAAACAAAAAATGGGGAACAGGATTTACAATTAATTACTTAGTTACAATTTTGCCCACCTGAACAGATAACTTGGTGGCGCTGTATCCATGTATCACTTTGTTCCCCGTCAGTCTGTCTGTCAAGACTGGTTTTACTCCCTCCACGGTCAAGACCCTTATCTCAAGAACGCGTAAAGGTATCGAGTTAAAATTAAAACCAATACAAAACCAAGTCTATGGTCCTTTCAAGCTGTGAAAAAATAAAAACTCTAAATAGTGTGAAAAAAGATACGGCCGTTTATGCCGCAAAAAATAACTATATTTCGACACTCAAGGGAATCAAAATTCATAAGGTACTTTCCGTGGACCTAGAACAACGAAATTTGGCAAGTAATATCGTCTCTTACACTAAGAATGCAGGTAAAAATCTGAAACTATACATTTGTAATTAAATCATAAGAAAAATCTCGAGCGAATCGGGCTCGCCCAGAGGTCTCTGAACTCGCAGTTTTTCCGAACTTTTCCCCAACTTCAAACACAATTTTCGTATGTTTTTTAATACAAACTAGCTGTCCAAACTTCGTACCGCCAAAGTTTTCGTTCTTTTTTATATATTTTCGTACCATTTAAACTTTCCCCGCTCCTAGGCAATTTTTTAATTTTTTTCCTTCGTAGGAACCATCTTTGTAATAAGGAATAATCTAGGAATAATCTAAAAAAAGAATTAGCGAAATTGGTTCAGCTGTTCTCGAGATTTGCGCTTAGCAACACATTCAGCGATTCATTTTTATTTATAAGAGATGTATCTTTGTCCGGGTTTTTCTAAAACAAAAGCACCATAAAGGGTCACCTAGTAGAGCTCCGTTGACAACACATAAGAGACCCAAAAACCTGAGCTCATGCAGCGTTACGTAGCAAAAAAGAAGATAACAGACGGAAGCCGCAATTAGACACTAGCGATTGTTGTCTCGACCGCGGACATACCGCTGACGGACGGAAAATAACAACAACGCCTTGTTTGAAATATCTTCATCTTGCCGTTGTTTTGTTTTTAACATTGTTAGAGGTTTGTACGTTGACGTCCCGTGAATGCTTGATGCACTCAGTAATTAATCATTTGTATATTGCTTACCTACTGTTCTACAATTGTCAACATATAGATACTTTAATGTGTCACTTAAAGTTAATAAAGACTTATCAGTAATTAGTAACTCAGTAATTAATTATTATTAACTGGGCAGACCTGCTGCCCGATGGTCGGACAATGTTAAGATAACAATGATAAGTCGGCGGAAGGCCCGTGGATGCTAATGGCGAGAGACCGTGTGAAATGCCATTAGGGGGAACAAGCCTATACCCAGCAGTAAGCAACGGTGGGCTGGTGATGATCATGATGATTATTGACTTTATGCCAGATACACTTACTTGACTGTTTTGGCGGAAGAGTCGAGCCAGGTTTCGCTCTAATTCGCAAGGCTTAATCACGATGAACAAGTTAATATTGTCTAGTGCTTATGAAATTTTAACTCAAAAATCATTTGTTGTAAAACTTTTGAACATCATACATATCTCATCGTCAGAAATAAAAGTTGAGTTTGCAGGTAGGAATACAAAAAAAACAAATGCACAATATCCACCAAATGTTTCGTCGACAACACAATAAAAAAAGTACCCAACTTAACTACAAAGCTCCCTAGAAAACAGCTGATCCAAAGGTCCCCGCACGATGCTGGCTGCATTGCCAATAGGGTAGTTTCCAAGGTCAAAATAATTAAATTCTATTTAGTCCGTATTTTAGATTATAAAAAGATTTTGCTCACGTATTTTTTTCTTTTTAGATTAAACAAAAAATAACAATGATATAGCCCATTAAACTTACGTGTGACGTCACTCCGTGCTAAAAATGCAGCACGGCGTGACGTCACACGTAACTTTAAAGGCCTAAATCTTTGTCATTTTTGGTCTAATTTACAAATAAAAAAATACGTGTCCCTTATTTTTGAATAATCTAAAAGACGGACTAATTACATTTTTTAGGGCAACTAGCCCATTTGCTACCTGCACCACAAACGAAATCCTTTGACAAAGAGAGCCATTAATGATTTTTACAATAGGATACATTAAGCGCAGTTAACAATTCAAAACGTAGTCTGTGCTCGTGTTTTGAATTGAAGAATTTTTTTATAGTTTCGCCTTTACATAGTAATCCTCGGATCACGGAAAACCAAATTTTAGTAAGTAGTTTTTCTTTGCTCTTGGTAAATATGGTTTAAAATATGGAATCGGAAAACATGGAATAACCGTTGAACAAACAGTAACAGAAACGTTATCAAATCGATACACTTCGCGCTCCGCTAAACGTAGTGCACTTAATTTCTATTGTAAGTGAATGTATTCTGATAACGTTAAACCAGCATTGTTTGTGACATAGATTAGTGGTTTCGAATCAATTTATAGACTGTGGTCTATTTGTCTGTCTGACTGGTGGTGTGACTGACTGTAGACTGGGTAGACTTTAGTCGCTGCTGCATACGGATTATACATTACCGGCCTTATTAATAAATAAGTTATAACCTCTGAATAACTATTTGACGTATATCAATTTATACTGGTTTATTCGCATTTAGCGTACACATAACCAGTTTGTCAGACCTCGCGTAACGGCTGTATACAAGCTCATAAACTTTATTAATAAGGCCGATAAGGACTACTCTGACTATAACTTGACTACGGAACCCGAAAAAAATAAGTTTGTGATATTTTTGATTGCGTACTCTTGGTAAGCCTAAAATATTGCATTATTTAAGGTTTAAAAAAAATATTGCAGATCTTTCCTTCAGTTCTGTTATTGTAGTCAGAGCAATACACAGCGGGTAGCCGATACATCTGAACATTTTTGTGGCAGCAGCAAAGAGCAGAGTTCACGTATGTTTAAGCTGTAAATTTAACTATTGCACAAAATAAATTATATTAGACAAAATAAAAACGAAAACCTTTTTTAATTTAAAAAATATCTTAAACTACACTTTAAATGGGAGGTTAACGATCCAGCGATAAATACCAAATTATAAAAAGATAAACAAACCAGGTAGTACATTAATAGAAGCACAGTAGTTTCTTAACGGGCTAAAAAAAGAGACGTAAAATCGAAATTAGCTGTGGAACATCTAATGGATCAACTAGTTAACAGTTACATCACGACCAAGGCATGACCTTCAGAAAAACTCGTGGAGAATCTTCGTTTCGATTTAAATATAAAACGCGCCATTAATACAATTAAAAGAACACCAACGGAATATTAATCACCGTATTGTTGCAAACGAGATGAACACAATGAATTGAACTTGCCGTTTGTCTGCATTTTGTTTAGGCTCTAGCATCGCTCGTAGCCCCAGCTGCCTGAGTGATCTTAAACGATCACAAAGGTTAAGCAACATAGGACGCGTTCAGTGCATGGATGGGTGACCGTCTATTACAAAAACTAGTGGCATTTTTTCCGAGCGGTTCCGTGCTTCGCAAGGCACGCTAAGCAGTTTGTTCCGGCTACCCTCGATAGATGGCAGTCGTTAAGCCAAGACAGAGTCCTTAGGGCGGCTTGAAAACTGACAGTAAGACCAAACCAGGTCTTGGAAGCCTCCACTAATCTGGACTAGGCCTACGTGGCCTATACTTTCCTCAGGGAAGAGACCCGTGCCCCTCAGTGCGGACATAATGGGCTGATGATGATGGTCCCTATAGGTCGTATATCGAAGGGTTTAATATTTTATTAGACGACCTCTGTAGCGTAGCGGTTAGCAGATTTGCTTACCATGCGAGAGGCCCCGGGTTCGATCCCCGGCTGGGGAAAAAAAAACTCCAGGTCTTGGATGTTTACATGTTTGTGACGTCGCTGTTTCTGGTTCCCACGACACAGGGTAACCTAATGTGGGGCCAGAAGCAATGTATGTCCCTGTACGTAAATGTTACAAAAATGGTATTATTAATAATCCACTCAGGAACTATTTTAACAGGTTTATGCCTAACACGGTAGATAAAGTAACGAAATCCAAACACATTGCCTGCCTTCGTGGTCGAGCCGTTAAAGCGCTTAGCTACCAAGAAAGAGGTCGCGGGTTCGATTCCCACTGGGGGCCACCGACCATTTGTAGACATTGCCTTAATTTGGGTGTTTTTCGATGTTTGTAACGTCATTGCCTGGTTACCATAGCAGAGGGAATCCTAGTTTGGGACCAGCCCTTACATTACGTAACTTTCCACTCTATCGGGTTAAACATTTGTCTAAATTAGTTGTCTAACTCGAAAGAGTCAAAATAGGAATGTATATCACAGTGCGGAGAAGGAGTATGAGAAACCTACTGGGAAAAAAAGTCACCCTGAAAAGTGAGAGAATGTAACAGTGTGACATACCGTGAACAAAAGGGCTAAATCAGACAGCTCCATACAGTGGAGTCTTACGTTATTGCACCCTAGGTCAAGTGATTGTGTTGCGTGAAAAAAAACATTTGAACTAAAACAAAAAGATAAATCACACTCAGCTCAGTTATAAATCTACGGCCTAGACGATGGTCGAGATCTGCCGAAGTGGTCTGAGGTAGAGCAAGCTAAAAGCGTGCGTGAGCGTAGCGTGAGCTAAAAATCTGAACTGAACTTGCAGAGGCCTTTGCCTAGCAGTGGGACACAATAATAGAGGCTACTTAAAAAATAAAAGTAGTCAATGTGCAAAGAAATAAAAGCAGTTGGCGAGTGTCAACAATAGTTCTAAGCTGCGGCATTAAAATTTTCGGATCAGCTGATATTTTTTCGGAATTATCGCATAGTAAAAGTTGCTCATATTAACCCCTCCGGCGGAGTAGATTATATTCGCTCACGAATAGAACCCCCTTTTGAGTGTGTTTCGATATTTTTTTACATCCTACTTACATACTTTGGAGTCAAAACGACGCGTGCGAAATTATCACTGTCGATTTCCGCGTCCAAAATTGGCAACGCCCATCGGAAAACGTTCCACGCATTTTACAAATGACAAGCATAAAAATTCTCATCTTTTAAGATATGTAAAGTTTTTTTTTTATTTTCGACATGCAAACACGCATAAGCGGCTGAACTAATTGGGATGATAATAAGCAATCAGCAGATAAGCCATAAGGCAACTGATTAATATGCATAATATACCTATACTTCATATGTTTAGGTACTTAACTAAAGGTAAACAATCTTAATAAGTCTTTTTATTGAAATATACACTTTTTAAATCAAATTTTTTACAAATTAAATGTGTTTTTATGAAATTACATTTAATTTCACATTGAATTGGTAATATGTAAAAATTTTGGTTTAATAAGTGTAACATTTCAATTAAAAGGCGTATCAAGCTTTAGTTAAGTACCTAAACACATGAAGTATAAGTTCAGACCTAAAGGAATGCTCGGTACCTACTGCGTATTTTATCATGAAAACGGTATAATAGCAAGATGTCGAGATAAAAATTTAATTTTAACATGGATAATGAAATTTGTATGATTGTAACAACAATTAATTATTTTATCAATGAATACTATCGCAGATTGATAATATTATCAAGACGTAATCCTGTAATCACAAAAAATATGCACGCGACGGTAAATATTTCCTTATCGCAAAGTTTTTAATTGTAAAGAAAGTCTTGACTTCACCAGAGCCAGTGGCAAATATGTGCGCTACAAACAGTGTCCAGATAGTAGGTACATGACACTCGAATAGATATACCTACCACCTTTATGTACGATATTCGCACTTATTTCTTGCATAATAAAATCTTTTTCGAGGCCTCGTTAGAGACCAGCATCAGTAGAGCCGACGACTATCCTAATACATATTAAGGAGATAACGCAGATATGTGGCGCCTACATACGGCTTCTGGGTAGAAATAGACAGAATGGCGACTCCTCCAGATCCAATACAACTTCTGCGAGAAAGGTCCAACAGTCTACCTGTCGTAGCTTGAATTTTTAATATTTTTCACCAGAAAAGTGAGCGGATTCAAGCAAAGCAAAAATAGCAAAACTATGGGGTGTCGGGGAGTTAGCTGAGTAGGGTAAGGAGCTTACATCCTTAGCGCCGATCCGTATGATTCCATCCATAGCACCCATCCGTAGCTACCAATCTAAGCTCGCATTCGTAGCTCGCGACCTAAGATCGCATCGTAGCCGTAGATCCAGAGTTCCCATAGCATCCGAAGCACCTAACCTACGCTCGCATCAGTGTCATTAAATCCTGAGTTCACATGCGTAGCACTCAACCTCAGCTCGCATCCGTAGCCTTACATCCTGAGTGCGCAACCGTAGCTCCCAACCTAATCTCGTATCCGTATCCTTAGGTACATCCTGATTTCGCGTCCGCAGCTCCCAACCTAAGCTAGCAACCGTAGCGTTATATCCTGAGTTTGCTTCCTTAGCTCCCAACCTAAGATCGCATCCGTAAGCCTTACGTCCAGAGTTTGCTACCATAGCTCCCATCCCACCCGTTGCTAGCTCGTTTTCAAGCTAAGCTACGAAAATAAATGATCCTGATTGTTACATTTTTTGCTGTGGTTTCTAACAGAAACTATTTTATTATAACAATTTCTCACGAATAGAGGCTCATGCTACCAAGGTAGTGGAAATGCACTCATTGTCCTTCTCCCAACTAAGTAGGTAGAAAGACAATTAATGTAGAGTCACCTACCGAGCTACACATGGGCTATCAGATAGAGGATACAGAACTACTGTGCTTTCCTGTAATTTTTATCGCGACAGTGTTACATAAATTAAGATAATAGCCATATAAACGACCTCTAATGTCAACGCGCACTACATAATTATGCAACCTACATGCGAAATATACAACCCGTATAAAGTACCTACTATATTTTATGGTTATTAATCTCATACAATTTTGTGACCAAATTATTTATAGTATTTCCTATTTGTAGATAGTGGCTTTCCCTATCTAGTGCAGTAGTCTTCTCTCAGACAGAGAGTGTGGGCTTTAATCACCTGCCCACCGCGGATCGGCGATCTCAAGCGCTAAAGTATGTGAATAGCTCAGAGACTCAGGTTTCCTCACGATCTTTTCCTTTATAGTTAACCAGTGGTATTGAGACCAGCCACACGATGGACAGACGATCTCATCCAAGTGGCAGGAAGACGTTGAATGCAAGCCGCTTCCAACCGGTCTTTTTTGGAAATCCATGGAGGAGACCTATGTCCAGCAGTGGACTTCTTGTGGCTGAATGATGATGATTGCTACTATAACTTCACAAATGTACATAACTTAGAAATCACAGTCACAGGTACATGCCCGCACTGGGAATCAAACCTGGGTCTCCCGCTTCCGAATCCATTGTTCTTCCCACTGGGCTATCACAGCTACAGTATGCTGCACCTCATTCTGCAAGGCAAAATTCAGGGACGAGGAAGACTTTCGTAAGCACTAGACATTGTGTAGCTCTGGGAATCAGAGCGAAACCTGGTCGGACTCTTCCGACAAAGTAACATAACATAACATTTACATACAGGCACATACATTGCTTCTGGCCCCACACTAGGATACCCTGTGTCGTGGGAACCAGAAACAGCGACGTCACAAACATGTAAACCTCCAAAACCTTGGTTTCTTTTTTTTTGTCCCCAGCCGGGATTCGAACCGGGACCTCTCGCACGGTAGGCAGATGCGCTAACCACTGCGCCACAGAGGTCGTCAATTCAAGTAAGTGTATTCAGAAACTAGTTAATAATATACTAATGTTAACAGTTTGTTAGTGTAGAAGAAACAAGGGGGTAAAATGCGCACTTAGTAAGCACTAGGCAATCTGGCTGCATTTTGCTTGTGATGCATCAGGAAACGCTAGTGACCGGCTGACATTGACCGTGGCCCTTTTTTTATATGCAGCAACCGTAGATTCTACCTTTAGAGCCTACTTAAGATTTTTAAATCTGGGTTTAGGGCGTACAGACATAAACAGGATTTTGAATTAAAACTGTCGGAAGCACTACACAAGCAACCGTCGCGTCGCAAGGTCCGTTTCGACTCGACGTCATCACCTTGATTAAACTCTGCGTACCAAAGCCATACCTGGTCGGACTCTTCCGACGAAATCTCAAGTAAGTGTATCCAGAATAAAGTTAATAACACAAAACAATATTTATAGCTTTTACAAAACAAGTATACGTGGGTAAACTTGAACCTGAAAAAAAATATGTTAACATTACTAGACTGTAGTCGTCTTTGAAAGTTAATTAGAATGTGTAACAATTAACGTATTACGGTGTTTACAAACAAAACCTAGGCCTTGGATGTTTACATGTTTGTGATGTTGCTTCTGGTTCCCAGACCAAAGGGTATCCTAGTGTGGGGCCAGAAGCAATGTATGCGCCCGTATAAAATGTTTATTCCTAATGTTCGTTTATTATTATTTCGAGTAGAAGCCCGAAAGCGCAACGAAAATTCTCACTTAATTTGCGACATTAGGTGCATACTAAAGTGCTCTCCTTGCTTATACGCCCTGGAGCCTCCATACATACCTAAGCGTTTGCTGATAAGCTGCCAGGACTGAGACCTTTCCTCGTCAAGACCTTGCAATTAGCACTCTTTTGGATCGGAAGGGCCTAATGAACAATCTACTATGCAAGCCTGCCTCAAGGAAGAGGAAACTTTGGCATAAGTGAACGTACAATATTCGAGGGCGTGAAAAATGGCGTGGAATCGGGGGGTCAAAATCGACTTTTGGTCTTCAGAAAGGTATATCTAAATTTACTTTAAAATTTAGGTTTGGTTAGGACGAAGGAAGAAAGACTGACGAACCAAATAGATCGAGCGAATGTTAGTAGAAGGGCCGGTAAGGGACGCCCCAGGCGGACATACTTCGACCAAATAGGGGATGTATTAGCAAAGGGCAAGATAAAAAGTATCCGAAACCGACGTATGTGCATGCAACGACTAATGAATGTCGATAAAGCGAAAGTGTTTTATCAGGATCGTAGCAGGTGGCAGTCCCTGGTCTCGCCTACCCCTCTGGGATACAGGCGTGAGCTTATGTATGTATGCATATAGGTTTCCATCTGTAAGGCTCTAATTATTTGCGTCCGCGCGACCGAGCGGTCCGGCCGCTACACCACGAAATTACAAATACAAGCAATTGTGTGTAACGATTTATTTAAATAGCGGCGCGGTCGCGCCTTCGAGCGGCGTGGTCGCGCGGCCCGGCCGCTCTCGGACGAGTTTCAACGTGTTCACTGCGTCCCGTCCGCTTCAAATGCACCGATTTGAAGCGGACGGGACGCTCTTTCGTTGTTTGTGAAAATGTGTGGAGAGCGGAGACGCTCGGGCCGCTTCATATAAATCAAAAAGCTACTTGGCCGCGGCCGCTGAAATTTGCGGCCAAACCGCTCGGTCGTGCGGACGCATATAATTCAAGCCTAACTCATGATTATTAAATTAAATAGCGTGCTCTATTAAATTAAATAGCGTGCTCATTTTAGATTCTAGTCATTTTTAAAGTATCTAAATTGAACTTATATTTATTCCTATTAACTTTTATTTAGCTTACGTAGCTCGGAGAACTGATGGCCGTTCATCATATTCATTCATCAGGTTCATTTATGGCCGAACGGACGACACAGCGTGGGTAGGCCCCTCCACCATCGCCTGACCAACCTGCCCTTATTACGTAACTTTCCACTCTATCGGGTTAAGCTTTTGGACAACTCGAAAGAGTCGAAATAAGAATGTGACAGTTCGGAGTAAGTATGAGACACCTTACTGGGAAAAAAGTTCCAGAATGTTACAGTGTGGCAACAAATTTATACTCAAGTGTACGGTTCCTTGCAATCAAAGTTCTAAGATAACGTAAAAAAATATACGGCCGTTTATGTCACGAAAAAGTACATTTCGACACTAGAGGGAAACAACATTTATAGGGTACCTTTCCTTGACATAAAAATTTACAATTTGGCATGTAATATCGTTTTATTACTTCAAATACAGGATACTATCTGAAAACTATAATTTCAAATTCGATCACAATCAAATTATTAAAATTAAGTTAGTGTTTGAAGTTCGGGAAAATCTCAAAATCGGATTCGTTTCCTGAACTGTTTAGAATAATTTTATGTACGTGCTTCTAAATCTTGGACCCGACTGAAAATCAGCGTTGCAACGGATCGCTCTGTTGCAACATTATGCTGAGTCGGGCCCTTTTAGGGGGCTCAATACTTAAAACCTATGTATTTTATTATTATTTTCGTGTTGTACAGTTTATTTATTTTTTAACTGCTTTTTATGCTTTCTGTATTAATTTTTTTTTTTATAATTGTATGCATTTTGTATTGGTTTTGTGTATGTGTTTTTTCTTTTGTTTTGACTATTGTGTCGTCAAATAAATAAATTTTGGGCGAGTTTGACTCGCACTTGTCCGGTTTTTCCATTTCCATTTGGACTCTAGTGTTACCGCACATAGGCCCTTAAGTTGCGAGCCAGAAGGGCTACAGTAGCGTCAATTCCTATGAGTATAGCTATCAAAATGCAGTTCTAAAAGTAGGACATCGTATGCTAGAAAACTCTTCAGTTCAGCAGATGATGATTGATTGATCGTGCAAACTCACGACATCATTCCATACCAGAAGTCACGACTAGGAAAATTTTACAACAAGCGATAATTGTTACTAAAACAAGGAGCGCTGTTATTATGGCAGTGCTACGTTTATTGAATTATAAGGTATGTTATGGATAGAGACCCAGTTTATTGTGATACAATAATGCTATAAGTATGGGCTTGCAGATCAGCACTTACATCACATTACTCTATGGATTTATGAGGAAGTTATACGGTACATTTGTTCGGAGCTGCAAGCCAGCAATACTTTAAAAAAAATTTTTTTTTTCATTACCTGATCATAGACAAATAATTCTCAGAATTTACAAAAAAAAACAAAATAAAAGAAAAACGTAATGTAGAGTATTTTAAATATCAATAGCTTCCAAAAATGTGGGTCCTACTAATTAACACGAACTACTTTTACTATGTGAGCAAATCCGAAATCGCAAGTTTATGACTATCGAGTAAATCTCCACATATTTTCTGTTCGACATATGAGCGCCCAGCAAAATGCGGGTCTTTAACATAATACATATTAGGTACTATTAATAGCAGCCTCTAATTGCCCTTTCAAGAATTTAGGCGCGCTGTGAGCGTATAAAAAGTATTTATTTATAGTATAATATATTTTACATCTCTCATATTCGGTAAGTAGGTCCTTATTACCCCCAAATGGGGCTTGTAGGTGACCAATTAGCGCTCTAGGGTAATAATGTAGCTAGAAAAGCCCTAGGGCTTCCTCTTTCAAAAAGTTCGCGTACATCTAACCATCATACTGGCAATAGACATCATGCATTCAGCCCAATGACAAAAGAGGTCGCTTCGCTATTCAGCCTTGTCTTCGTATGAGTATAATAGTCATCAATTTTAAATATCGAATGGCGAAGCTCAATTTCGTTCTTGAATAAAATTATTAAAAAAAAGATGAAAAAAGGCGGGAATAGAAAACTTTTACTTTAAATATTGTTTGTTTTTGGGATTTTTTTTATAATTACGTCATCATCATCATCATCATCATCAGGCTATATTAGTCCACTGCTGGACATAGCCCTCCCCTAATGAGCGCCATAGCACCCTGTCTTCAGCTTGCCGCATCCAGCATCTGCCTGCAGTCCTTCGCAGATCGTCATCCCACCTGGTTAGAGGGCGTCCTACACTACGTTTGCCGAGTCGCGGTCTCCACTCAAGAACACGTTTACCCCAGCGGTTGTCGGTTCTTCGCGAAATATGGCCAGCCCACTGCCACTTCAGCTTGCTAATTCTCTGAGCTATGTCGATAACTTTGGTTCTCTGTCGGATGTATTCGTTACGAATCTTATCCTTCAAAGAAACTCCGAGCATAGCTCTCTCCATAGCTCGCTGAGCGACTTTAAACTGGTGGACCAACCCTTTCGTGAGTGTCCATGTCTCGGCTCCGTAGGTCATAACAGGTAGGACACACTGATTGAAAACTTTCGTTTTCAAGCATTGCGGTATGGATGACGAGAAGACTCGACGTAGTTTCCCAAACGCTGCCCAAAAATAATTACGTGCTAATTAGGAAAAAAACGAAACAAAAAAAAAACAAACGAACAAGTGATGAAGATATAAGCTGCACTCACGATTCAATGAAAATGGTAGCTGAAGCAGCAACAATATTTTGCCTGAAAGTTATAAAGAGAGATATTTGAAAACTTAAGACGAGTTCATGAATTGGCGAAAAGAAAAACGAGTAAATGTTTTATTCTTGTAATGCCGGATTTTTCTACTTACCTCACAATCGAGATGTAAAGCAGAGTAGTTAGCTCGGGTGTAAGCATCAATTGCACCCTCGAACTATAGGCGCCTTCGCTGCGCTCGTGCGCCTAAATATCTCGGGCTGCAATGCGGTATTTGACACTATCAACAATAAATTATTTGAGATGCTCGATTAAAACTAAAATTACAAAATGTTTCGGAAAATGTATTTCTTTTAATCATTTACTAGTTATTACAATTTTTAAATAGATGAAACATAAAAAGAGTGCTCTGAAATGTGACGTCACAAGCAAGTATTTTCATACAAAATTCCGTTTTAAAAGTAACTCATTTGACATCCTGTCAAATACCCAATTGATGCCTTACAGCCCTTGGCTACTAATCTACTATTGTTGTATCATTGTGAAGAACGTCTTAGACGTTTTCGACGTAAATGTAAATAATACCTACTGTTCTTACAAAAATCACTACTTAACTAGTACTCCTTATTACCCACGAACTACCTACAACTGCACAGAGTTTACCTTACTGAAAGTGAAAGTGAAAAGCATTTATTTCGATTGTAACACCATAACACAAATTATAAACAATATTTGTAGTAAACCAAAAACATAAAAATAAAGGTACCTCATACAATTATGCTGAACGAAATGTGCTACAACAGAAAAAGGCTGCAGCTCAGCAAAATGCTAGCCAGAGGCGACTAGCGCTGGTTTTACTGCTCATCCATTCACTTCGTTCATTCATCAGTTTATCGATACCTAATATTTTTATCGACATTTGCAAGCTTTAAAGTGATATCACAACCCCCAAAAGTTGTACGCATGTCATATGCCGTGGCTAAAATATCCTTGGTCATTGTCCATATTTTTATTTCTTTAGTTTAACATTATCATCGCTAGTTGGCTGTAGTTATTTTTATGTTTATGACGTCAGGAAATTGCTGTCAGAGGGCAGAGTTGTAATATTTCTTTAGAACAAGACAGCATAAAGAGCATAAAGCACCGGCCGTCTTCCGTGGAAACTTTCTGAGCGTATTCCGAGAACTAAGGAAACATCAACAGATCTTAGATGCTGCGACATTCTTTATTACTGATGTAGCCATTTGATTCCTTTGAAAAATTGCAGCAATTATTGCCTCCACAGTACACTGTACTGTGCGACACAGCTACATACGGCCACGACAATGTGAGTCGCCCGTTTTAAGTGAACGATAGCTAGTTAGCGCCCTAAAAAGGAATAGAAAGTTTTCTATTTATTTCTCTCTGTCTTAACCTACGCCTGTGGTAACCTGTAGAATTTTTGTGGGCCGAGAGACTCACCATAACAATGGCCTTCATTTGTTCTTTTAAAGGTCTTAAAAAACGGACCTGATTACAGCACTCAAGCCGCGTCGTTCCAGTAAATTGTCAAACCAGTTGGATCGCTGGCGAACTTGCTCGGCGGTTTGCGTTGCCCACAGCACGTGCCATCGCGGCGTGGCGATAGTTGTGCAGAGATCGAAGTGCGAGGAACGTATGTAGGTACATCCGATTGTACTATCCATAGCACATCCATCTTTAACTATACACGTGCACTCCCCTTAAGAATGGGCAACAAAATATACCTAAATCTTGATCGGCTGTCGAGTGTACGTAATTATCTTAGAACTAGCCATTATGACGCACACTGATATCTGTAGAAAAATCCCATTTGCAGATTATTATATTGTTCTTTGAGGAAAAATTACTAAAAACTATAAAGGACCCGATACTCAAGAAATGTATTTTTTGTGTTTTGTAGCGTCAGCGTTCCGTATCCGCAGACGTTTTCCCCTTAGCGCCCCGGTTCCCAGCCGCCTAGTCATACCTATTAGGGTTTGATTGGTTAATATACAGTGTTTAACTTTCCAGATTCCGTTTTCAGCCATCATGGCGTAAAGTTCGATTTTTTTGTAACAATGTTTCCCGAACATCAGTTAGGGCTAAAATTTCGTACAGGCCCTGTAAAATAAAGATTTAATAATAATAATAAATTTAACTTTCCACGTTGTTTAATTGATAGACAATCAGAGTCCAGTAAAGTTTAATGTAAGATAAAAAAAATGCATTTGACAGACCAACTTAACTGTCCAGTTGAGGCGGGACACGGGTGGGACTAATCAGAGATACTTTGATTTTTCAGAGTCGTGGCAAGTGGCAAGCCCTGATGTCAGGGGCATGTATCTATACCTACCTGGGGTGCGGGGCTCCTAGGTAGTGATGGGTCTCGAATCACCTTTGATCCGAATGATTCGAATCACGACGCTAAAAACTTGATTCGAATGAGAATTTAAGTTGATTCGAATCATAGCTTGATTCGAATGGTCGAGTTGATTCGAATCAGTAGTTGATTCGAATCAGATCGCTGATTCGAATCAGTTTGTTGATTCGAATTTGATTGTGGATTCGAATCAGTTTTTTTATTCGAATCATTCATTGCGCGGCAATCTCACCTGACCGATGAGACAAGTAGGATTTGTTGAAGTTTTTTTTAAACAGGTATTTTTTTAGTCTTGTCTTGCTTCGATGTTACTGATAAGGTATTAACTTTTTCTTATGTTAACTATGAAGTTTTTTAGAAAGTGGTTAAAGTGAATTGGTGTTTAAAGGGCTTATTCCACTCTGACCAACCGAACTTGTCAACTAGTTATTACCATTCCGACATTCCACTGCATTATTGTTACCTACTTTCGATTGCAACTTTTTGTTTTGATCGCTTTGAAATGTGTTTGGGATGTATTATTTGTTTTTTTAGGATGTGTTTAGATGGTTTTGAAATTAATTTAGGGTGGTTTTGGGATGTGTTTAAGATGGTTTTTGCTTGTGTTTGGGACGGTTTTGATATGTATTTAGAATGGTTTGGGGATATAATTGGGATATTTTTGGATGTTTGTGTTAACATCTAGTATGCAGTATTAGAAAAACAATAGAAAATCTATTGTTTTGTGCAAATATGGACATAGCCGCAGACGACCGCTTAAGGCGTTTTAGTAATGTATTTGGAATGGTTTTGAAATGTGTTAGCAATGATTTAGGGATATGTTTTGGTTGGTTTCGGTATGTTTTAGGATGGTTTTGGGATGTGTTTGGGATGTTTTTTTATTGATGATTTCTAAATAACACCAAATACAGTCCAAAACCTTGCTAAACATATCTCAAATCAAATAATGTGCTAGGATAAATTATGGTTTAAGAATATTCCAATACCATCTTAAATACATTTCAAAACCATTCAACACAAATACTTCCCAAAACTACCTCATATCTCTGTTAGAAATAAAAATAGTAGTAGAGTTTTAATTCATAGTGTAGCTAGTTGGTCAGAGTGGAATAAGTGAAAGAGTTGTGCTGGATACGTTTTTTCAGAAGACATTTGAACACGGTGATAACGAAAAAGCGGTGACAAAAAAAAATACATTACATGCTTCAACTATCAAAAATTTGTGACAATAAGTACTGTAGGTGTGTGAAGTGTATGCGTGTAAGTGAAAATCAGTGTTGGTAAAAGTTTGAATTTCTCGATTTTTTTTCCGGTAAATAAATAATTTAACTGATTTGAAAAATATGGCGCCGACCAAAAAAAAATGTGTAGTCTGGGACTTTTTTTTACTAAAGATGAAGAAAAACATTTTATCAGTATTTTCAATGCTTATGATGTATCCGTATTGATTCGAATCATCGTATCGATTCGAATCGTAATAATGATTCGAATCAAAATATTGATTTGAATCAACATATTGATTCGAATCACCATATTGTTTCGAATCAACATATTGATTCGAATCAGCATATTGATTCGAATCAACATATTGATTCGAATCAGCATATTGATTCGAATCAACATATTGATTCGAATCGGGGGTTGATTCGAATCATCTTCCGGGTGATTCGAATCGTCATTTTTGGTTCGAGTCCCATCACTACTCCTAAGCACTGATGCATAAATCCGCGCCGGACGGGACCGGAACCTCCTTCTCGCTTAGACTACGGTGCTATTATATGTCTACGGTGCTATTATTTATATATAACCTTACATAACTTTTCAAAATAGTGAAGAAAAGTTTAATACAGAGCAGGAAGTAGTATTACACTCGTGTGCTTTCGGCGAAAACCGAAGCCTACTCTAGAGCCCGAGGTATAATCTAAAAGCTAACAGACTGTACAACAATTTATTGTATTTTTTCGAATTATACCTCTTTTGTACCAGTATGGAATGAACAGTCCACTCATTTAATTAAACATTATATACAGGCACATACATTGCTTCTGGCCCCACACTAGGATACCCTGTGTCGTGGGAACCAGAAACAGGGACATCAAAAACATGTAAACATCTAAGACCTGGGATGTTTTCCCCAGCCGGTATTCGAACCCGGGACTCTCGCATGGTAGGGTCGTCTACGTCTATTCTGTACTTATAAAAGGAATTGGCATCTCTATTATATTCCATGTTTACGTAAAGCATGCTTAAAAAGAGGTCGTCAAATTCTCGTTAGGTTAGAACCCTATAACATCTTAGAGATGCCTACACCTCCGAAACTTGAGTCGCCACTTGTTTCTGCCCTCGGATGGCCGAGGGCTGCAGATGGCTGCATCCATGCACTGCACTGTCAGCAATCTTCCTCAGATTGTAGATCAAGCGAGCTGATGAGTGTCTGCGTCTGCCAGTTCGTGGTCTCCACTCGAGAAGTTTGAAATACGATTTACATACCCACCCGCGTGGCGGCTTTTGGGATCGATCACGATGGCTGGGATGAACTTGCTGTGGAAAGAGACGCCTGGAGAGTAAAGGTTCGGGAGGGCTGCAAGACCTGCGACGAAGTATGGTGCTCGGCACTGGCGGACAAAAGAGCCAGGAGGCACCAAATCCGTACTGACCCGACTTCGGACTCAAAAATCAGAAATTTATTTCAACGTAAAGAATTTACATTCTGCTGAACGTCAATGTACATAAAATGATAATGTTAGCCGCTGCCTTAGGGCAAATAAATGTAGTAGAGAAAAAGGCAGCAAAAAACTCTCCCTATAAATGCCCAACATGCAGTAGGGCGTTCTCGTATCGGAATTTTTAGTCACTCATAGTCAAAGTCTTAGCCACAGCTTGAATCCGTAACGGACGCAAAGGTCTATGAGGTTGCGGTGCTCTGCCGCAGAGCCACCACCTTAGAATCTGATCACTTTTATCTTAAAAGTATGTACGTCAAACGAACATAACGTACGTATGCCGTTATCGGCTGTACGTTCCTTAGGTAATGATAAATTAGACATTGATTGTGGCTCTGCTGCAAAGCATACTCTCTAGCAGAGCCACAAAGAATATGTACTCAGGAAAGATTCCTGTTTTTGGATTAAAACTCTTGTACGAGTAGTGTTTTTTGCGTACGTGTTAAAAAATATCATTATCAGACAGCGGTTTTATTTCTTTTACGTTTACCAAAATTTTCTTAGAAAGCGCCTGTTACGTTATTACTGTGATTATTTAGCAATTTATTTCTATACTATCGTTTACGAGAAAGCATTTCAATTAAATTAAAAACAATTTAGAGCGTTATACAGGGTGGCATTTTCACCGGTACAATAAATCAACATAACTACGTAATACTAAGTCCAAAATACAAATACCAACATTTTTTGTTACTACCCCGTTGGTACAAAAAAAACAAAAATACCAATGTCTGAACTTATCCGCAAATCTTAAAGAAATATGGACTCATTACGCATGAGTACAACTAAACGCACGAACTGGCAACTGCGCGCGGCTTGCGGGAAGGAAAAGAAGCGGCGGCGGCGGCGCAGCGAGTAGGTATCACTTATGTATGACGTAGCAAAAAAAATCTTACTTGATTTCAATTCTTCCTTCATACTTGCACGGGCTTAGGACCGTCACCGGCGTGGAATGCTTGCACTGGTTGGTAGTGGTATGGATTTCCACACCAGGTACTGGCTAACGCCGAAGTGCGCCGTGCGTACCGCGTCGTTAGTGCTCCTTCTGGGGTCTTCCTCGAAGAACGCGAATATCTGTTCCTCGATCTCCACGGCCAAGGGAGGTCTCCCTCCTCGGCCTTGAGCGTGCGCTGGTGCAGTGAACTGTCCGTAGTCTAGCAAATGCTGCGTCACTCTCATGAATGTCCTGGTGTTGAGTATTTGAGGTTAAATAAAACCGGCATTTATAAGGCGGGGCAAACTTTCTTCACCGTATACCCGCCGAGCTGCACTGTATTTTCCCCACTGAGAAAGTAACTACGAACAATTTCGTAATACTCGCGGTTTGTAAACATCGTGCGCGCGTAATTTTCGACTGCAGGAAGTGCAGAAACGGCGCACGTGGACTCACCTAGGTATTGACCTAGGTGAGTGCACGTGCGCGCGGACTGACCGGCTCGGCTAGCGCCTCACTGAACTCGTGCGCCGGCCAGCCCGCCGCTCACTCACCCCACCCCGCCGCCCTCTGCCTCACACCGCGATGACGCCTTGTAAGGGGTGCCCATGAGTTACAAATTGGATGAAGGATAAATTAATAAAAATGAAAAAAAATATATGGTAATTTTATTCGATAAATGTAATCTATTATCGATACCAATGATATGGTGAAATTTATTGTACCGGTGAAAAAATCACACTGTATAATACTTTTATGAATTACTTTTACTTTCATGCTAACACAGATCCTAATGTTTTTATTTTAAACGTTTTACTTCTACAACATTTTTAGACTTTTTTTTCTCTTTATCTGGTTTGTTTTGGCGCTGTTTAATAAATAATTCTCTCGATCGCACAAAAAAATCATGTAAAATGTTGCCAACGAGTTCACACCTAACATACCAAAATGCCAAGCGTCCAACTCTGCACGCCTTAACTCTACAAGCCATAACTACACAAATTCTACACCATAGTAAAAATAGTAGGTTTATCCGGAATATTAGCGCAGTTCATATGAAATACATAATCAGTGCAGAAAGTAACAAATTAAATTAAATTAATGAAAATAATTTATGATTTGACAAATGGCACACCCTGACCTCTGCCTACCCCTCCAGGATACAGGTGTGAGTTTATGCAATGCAATGTGCAAAGTGGTAGAGTCACCAGACTTCAGACTTATTGAGTAAGCGGAGCTGCGGGCACAAGCGATGCTTCCCAGAACCAATTATGTTGTGCATAAAGATGATATCCAACCCACATCTCTCGGTACAAAAAATCGTCAAGGTCACGAGAAGCCACCATAACATTGCGTCCTAACTTGATGGAATCTCAAAAGGAGAAAAAACTCGAAAATGCACATCGCACATACGCGAGGCGAGGTTCTTTTTTAGTTTTCTGCTACAGGGCTTTGTTTGGACTGCCGAGTCGAGATAACTAATGCCCGTATAACTTAGTGCTATATCCAATGCGAGTTTTACTGAAGCAATAGCAATGTCCTGGTAAAAGCCGTAATGGGTATCACATAAGGGTCTAGGTCAACAAGCCCGATCCCTCCCGGGCGCCTACTGTCAAAAGATAAATTCATTGCGTCAGTTGAATTGAAAAAAATTGGTCACTTCGTCTTTTTAGTGCTCAGAATTTCGCACCCTTGCAAGAACAACGTGATTTTTCATTTTCACCATTTTTTATTCACAGATGTTTTTTTTAGCGATTTTATTTACTCCGAAAACGCCGGAATAATGAGCCAAAGAGATACTGCATCACGTTATAGCGCTATCTTTTTCGGCAATTACTTTGAAACCTTAAAAAAATGCTCTCATTTAACGTAAGGGTTCCGAAATAACACGTTGTTCTTGCAAGTGTGCGATTTGCTCAAAAGAATAAAATATGTTTATTTTATTTATGCTCATTTACCTTACATCTATCTATATATATAAAAGGAGAAGCTGACTGACTGACATATCAACGCAGGGCCTAAACTATAAGGGTTAGAAGCTTGAAATTTTGCACAGAGGTTCCTTTTGTAACGTAGGGGAGCACTAAGAAAGGATTTTTGAAAATTCATCCCCTAAGGGGGTAAAATGGGGGTTCAAAGTTAGTATGAAACTTTGCCGTTTTTGAAGGTATTCAAATGGAATTTGGTACGAGGGTTCTTCGTTTAAAATTGTAAAGTAGTAGACGTGTAAAGTAGTTTTTCGAAAATCATCCCTTAAGGGGGTAAGAGGGGGTTGCGAAGTTAGAATGAAAGCTCTTTCGCATGCGCTAAAAGTATCTCTATCTTATTTGCATACACTTTACCTACTCAACTAAAGCCCATGCGGACGTAGTTGCGGGCAACAGCTAGTATATTATAAAAATTACTTGCTGTTGGCTCATTTGGAAGTCCAGGGAATGTTCAGTTCGTGAGAAAATATGGAATAAGGGACTTCACACACGGCAGCTATAATATACATTACATCCCAGGATGTATAGCTTAGAGACCGCTCAGTACCTTTAAGATACGAAGAAAGCTGTCGTGCGTGTGTGGTCTCCTGACGATTTCTATGGAAAGATAATATAATGAGATATATCGTGCTATAATATATACTAGTCAAAACAAAATAAGGGCCACTGACTCATTTCAACTATCGGGTCGTTTTTACGACTTGAAGGTGTTCTTAAGTGGCTAACTCTTTTGTGTGGTTGTTACCCTAAGTGTTAACAAACATATCGAGAGTATTACAACTGCATTATTTGTGAAATGGGTAAGATTTGACCTTTTTTTCTAACCACTTAAATTTACCCACATTTGAAGCTGCATTTTAATGTCGTTCAAAGTGTGGATTTCTTTGTGTACACATTGACTTTTGCTAAATTAGTGCCTAAATAAACATTGTCTTACAAAATGCCGAGAATTCGAAGACATATGGACCTGCAAACCAACTAGAGCAATAACATTGATCCAAGAGGGCTATTCACAGCATTCTGTGGCTTTGCAGCTAGGATATTCTCGTCGAGCCATCCAGAATGCTTGGAACCGTTTTCAAAAAACTGTCAGTGTATCCAGAAGACGGGGATCTGGTAGAAATCGAGTAACTAGCTCACAGGAAGACCGTTACATACGTTTGACTGCGCGCAGAGAGCGATTTGTTACTGCACGCTCCCTACAAAACCGCTTGCGCCAGACTACTGGAACCCGCGTTAGTGACCAAACTATCAGATATCAGTTGCATGAAGACCAGCAGTTTTCTAGAAGATGTGTAGTGTGGATTCCATTAACAAGCGCGCGTCATGCAAACCGATTATCATTCGCAAGGCAGCACCAGGACTGGAACATAAATGATTGGAGCACTGTATTGTTCACTGATGAGAGCAAAGTGAATTTTTTTTAGTGATGATCGTCGCATAAGGGTTTGGAGACGAGAAGGTGAGCAATTTTCCGATGTCTGCATCCACGAAAGTGATAGATTTGGAGGTCCCAACGTAATGGTGAGGGGAGGAATTTCTCTAACTGAACGGAGCTCGCTATCATGAACGAAGGCACGATAACGGCTCAACGATATATTGAGGAGGTCATAAGACCACATATGATGCCATATGCAAAAAGATTTGGTGCTAGTTTTAAGTTAATGCACGACAACGCCCGTGCCCATACAGCTAGAGCCACCAGAGACGTTCTAAACGAGGCTGGTATACAGGTCTTGCCGTGGCCTGCCAACAGTCCGGACCTCAAACCAATTGAGCACATGTGGGATTTGTTAAAGAGAAGCGTCCGCGATACAAACCAACCGGTGCATAATGAAAGACAGCTCATCAACGTGCTTAAATCAAGCTGGGAAGAAATTCCACAAGAGACAGTGCGACACCTGGTGGAGAGTATGCCTTCCAGGCTTCAAGAATGTGTTGGGAATCGGGGAGGACACACACGATACTGAAAAAAGGTAAAAACAAAAAAAAAAACGTTTTATTTCAATTTTAACCTATCGTACCAATAACGATATTTTAACTAAAAATGAATATTTGGCAAAAAACATTAACAAATGTTATTTTTCCAATAAAAGGTTCCTTAATTAGAGTTTTTTAATTACCGATTGATCAACCCCTTAAAATAAATCATTCATCAACCATTAAACAAAATACATCTTTTATAATACTAAAAATACATGGTGGCCCTTATTTTGTTTTGACTAGTATACATCTTTACCTTATAGCCGCCGTGTGTGGAGTCCCTAATGCTGGGCCAGCAATAGTATACAATAAAAAATGGGCCGTTTTGTCACACCTACATACATAAATTTACGCCTGTATCCTCGAAGGGTAAGGTGGCCGAGGTTTGCCACTTGCCACGACTCTGTCAAACTACCTACTTCGCTTTTACTTCATCAACATTCATTAGTCGCTGCATGCACGCACTCCGGTTTCAGACACTGATGTGTCGCCCTGCGCTGATAAATCGGTATTAGATGCAGGTTTATATATCTGCCAAAATATTGAGTTAATAATAGATTCACGGGTCGCATACACGTTATCTCTACCATTTTAATGCATTTGTTTATAATGATGACAGTGGGCATGAAAGCATGATCGAGATCTCCGTAGAACGGAATCTCGGCGTTCCAAATATAAAAATAGAAATAGTCGCCTACACCGCCCGCCGGCTTTCACGGCACACGCGTTTTGTTTCTATTGCCTTTGTTAATTTAATCTAATTGAAGCGGAAGGAGACATCAGAGCTAGTTCGTTGTGCTAACAATTCAAATATCTCGCATTACAAGGCGAGGAAGTGTAGCTGAAGTGTAATTCGAACCCTAGAGTGTTGTGAAAATGGCCGAAGAAAACGAGGGATTCTTCAAAGATTTCCACGAGACCTTGAGCAAATCTGTGGACGACGTCGTGGCAAACAACTTCGCCAATTTAGAGACCAACGATAAACGTGTGGGCTATATCTGCAGTTTGCCAGCCCTAAAGAATTATGATTTGACCAAAGATTTGGCGAAGTGTAAAGATGGCGTGACATTTCCGGTAGAAAAAGACTTGGAAAAAGCGCGCGAACTGAAGAGCGAAGGCAATAATGCTGTCCAGAAAGGCGATTGGGGGAAAGCATTGCAACTTTACAGCCAGAGTTTAGTTTATATGCCCCAGAAAGAAAGTAAGTCATTAGCTGAAGGTGATCTAGTTCGAATTGACCTACTGCCCAAGAAAGCTTTAGATACGCATGTTCGTGCTTTTAATGCGATTGCGACATAGAAAAGTTAGGTAGAAGCCAACATCAACGGTGGAACTGGTCTTTGATGAGTGCATTAGATGACAAGTGGCAAATTTTTAAAGTTCTCTTTGCCGAGCAAACTACGAAGAAGATAGGAAGTGAATGTATTTCATCAGAATTCGAATTCATATTCGAAATAGTGAGCGTTTTACTCGAGAACTTTTTTATCTCATCGGTTATCGGTTTTTCGTCTGGTTGCTGGTTGTGATGACAGTTAATAACCGAGGTAAAAAAGATGTGTCGTACTTTAGAGAGGCCTATGTCCAGCAATGGTCGAACGTTATAGGCTGATAGATTAGACTAGAAATCGAACTTGATCGCAATGTTCTACTGAATTTGCTCGAAAAGTCAATGCATGGTGAACACTTCCGCTTAGTTCGAGTAGAA
This sequence comes from Yponomeuta plumbellus, assembly GCA_947310845.1. Lineage (NCBI taxonomy): Eukaryota > Metazoa > Arthropoda > Insecta > Lepidoptera > Yponomeutidae > Yponomeuta > Yponomeuta plumbellus. The sequence goes on along the minus strand of OX371198.1, from coordinate 4,963,652 downwards.
ATTATGAACGCCAAATGAGATTACGATCCTTACTAAAAATGACGATGCGTGCGCCTTTCCCTTAGCTGAAGAAACCTCCATCGCGTTGGCCAACCGCTCCGCAGCTCTGAACCATTTAGACCAACACGAGGACGCAGTCACAGACATCCGTCGCTGCTTGCAGCTCGGCTACCCTCGGCATCTCCGGTACAAGGTATACGAGCGGAAGGCTAGGTGTCTGCTCGTATTGAAGAGGAACCAGGAAGCTCTGAAGGCGTTCCAGTGAGTTTTGTTGATTTAATTTGTCTGTGGTATGTCAGGGCGTCCAAGCACCTACTTATTTGCGCATAGCAAACTCCCATTGTAGGCGCTTGAACGCCCTGGGTAAAATTCAACGTTTTTTTTAGTCCCCAATAAAGAAGGCATACATAGCTAAAGTCAAATGCTACATGGGCAAAGAGATACAAGCAGGAATCACATATTCCTTTCACCTGCTAAGCACAAACTAAAACGTAATTTATTACAGGGACACTATCAGCGCCTTGGATGAAGCGACTAATCTAGATAAGGCCAAACGCTCTAAACTGAGAACCGACGCGAAAATCATGATAGAAATGCTCAATAAGGGTCTAGTCCTCGCCGGTAACCCCAAAGACCCCGAACGTATCCAAAAGGCTCCTCCAAAGCCGAAGTTGACGGGAAAAGCCAACCCCCAATACCCAGCCGCGTCAGCTGCTATTGACATAGACAGAGATGACGTCAAAGGAAGATTTGTTGTAGCTACTAGAGACATTGAAGCAGGAGAGATTCTGTTGGTTGAAAAGCCTTACGGAGGTGTGCTGTTGGCCGAGTTTGCAAAGACTCACTGCCAACATTGCTTTGTCAAGTGAGTTTTTTCTAATCTCGCTGAATTTATGAAGAGGGTTCAAGAAGGTTGGATTTGGCTGAAATGTTCAATTTGGATTGATAAATGTTTGTTTTTACGGTTCTATTTATTCATTCACGCACGTGGTCTAATTCTTTCTTTCAGATGCCGAATCCCACTGGCCTGCCCAAGGTGTCCGAACGTAGTCTTCTGCAGTGAGAAATGCTTAGAAACGGCTCAGTCAACATACCACCGTTACGAATGTTCCATCCTACCGCTTATCTGGAAATCAGGCTGCTCCATCACATGTCGGATTGCATTGAGGATGATCACACAGAGCAAGAAAGAGGACCTAAGAAGTATCGAGACAGATTTATCGGTGGAACCGTCAGGTCCTTACAAGAGCAATGATTACAGGCGTGTATTCCACCTAGTGTCACACGAAAACTTACGGTCCAAACAAGATCTGATGCATCGGACACAAATGACAGCCTTTCTAGTCAAACTGTTGGAATTGACTGGCTACTTCGATGGTAAACCAAGAGCAACAGTAACAAATGAGGATGTTAAAACCATGGCTGTAGATGAGAAATTAAAAGAAGATATTGAGTTCTTCGGAGCTTTAATTTTAAAGAATATTCAGGTGCTTCAGTTCAACGCACATGAAGTCTTTGAGCTGCAATGTCCGAAGCCGAAAGTCGGGTCAAATATTATTAAACACAATGGGAAGTCAGTGTTCATAGCGGGAGCCCTCCTTCCCACCTTGTCTTTGTTTAATCATTCGTGCGACCCCGGTGTTGTAAGGTAAGGACGCAAGATTTTTATTTAGATACTTTCTTGACAAGTATTTAACTGCGCCGAGGGCATTACGATGGTGATGAGTAAGTTAGCCTATCCTGTAAGTGGTTCAGTACCTACTAAAAGCTGAAGATATAAACCGGTTTAAGACCGGTTTACCCGCATCTATAAGCACATATGTACACCGTGTAGTGCAAAACAAGTAGCCAGCTTTACTAGTGGCAGGCCTAGTGGTAGACCGCGTCAAATGCGCAGACAGACACGCCGATAATTAAGCGAGGTCTGGTAAATCTACCAAACAAGCACGTAAAATCGTTGGCCTCGACTTCGCAGTTATATTGTGTACAATATTATTATCATCAGTCATAGCGAAATAAATAGATATCAACTAGCTAGCGCAACAACAAATGGCCCCATGTTCAATAATTTGTGGGTAGGCGGACGGGGCTTGTCAATTATTTTACCAATGGGAGCGAGTTCAGTATCAGCCGGCAAAATATTTACGCACCTGCGACCATCAGACCGCCATCTTGCTACATAGTATTATGTACATAGATATCTGGAAGGGTTACATCAAAGTTTTGACGTTTTTGTATACAACCAATCATAAGTTAGGTACGCTGTCGTCCGATCAATGTTCACGTCGTCTAGCATGGCGCAGATTGTTCCAATCATAGATTGATTTTACTCTACAGCACATCTTGCGCTCACTTAATTGGTATGAATGAATTATTTATTGACACAAACATGTTTACAGAATAATATTAATAATTTTATTATTATATTACATAGTGCGAGTATTTGACTGTGAATTGTATAGGGAGAAATAGGTATTCCTATGGTTATTTAATTCGTAGATTTATCAGAGAGGCAGCATAATTGGTTTTCAGATATTTCTGCGGCCCGACAATCGTCGTGCGTGCCGTCAAGTCGATAAAGAAGGGCGAGGAGGTGTCAGAGAATTACGGGCCGATCTTCACGACCGTGCCGAAGGAAAAACGTCGGGCGCAGCTGAAAGAGCAGTACTGGTTCGACTGCAACTGCACGCCCTGCCAGCAGAACTGGCCGCTGCATGAGGACATGAACGAAAACTACATGCGATTCAAGTAAGTTCCTAGACTAGAATCACCGAAAGTATGCCAGTGGCACTGCATACAAAGAAGGTTGTTCATATTTTCCATGTTCTAAAACCTGTGACCATAAAGTATTGTTTATCTATTTTACTGATAGAAACAAAATAAGTAAGACGTTTTCAATTGAATTTATCTTCAACGCAATCTCTAATATATAAAATTCTCTTGTCACAATGTTAATGCGCATACTCTCCGAAACAGCCTGACCGAATTTTATGAAATTTTATATGTACCTATCATCTGCAGGTCTGAGAATAGGCCTAAGTGAAAAAACAAATATATGGCGAAACAACGTTTGCCGGGTCAGCTAGTATTCTATAAAAAGTTAGCGAGTTCAAATTATAGATAATTATAGATAAATACAATACAAATACAAATTACAAAATTCTTTATTACTTTATCCACTACGTCTTAAGACTGCATAATTGACGGTATTTACTTGTAAGTACCTATAAAAATACCTGTAGCAATAGACACCGCTCTTCCACAACTAGAAAGGTGTTGTAATAATAGTGGATGGATCAATACAATTTAACCTCTTCAAGGAGGTTAACAACATTATCTTTAACCTAATCAATGAAATCATTTTAGCGAGGATGTTAAATGTGATTATTAAATACCTATTTAAATTATTTAATTCTTCAGATGCGACTCCGATAGACCATGCCCCAACGTGGTGCCAGTCCCTCACGACTGCAAAGAGTTCATGGTGCAATGTGGGTTGTGCCAACAGTACACCAACATCCTGAAGGGGCTCAAGTCTTTGCAAGTAAGTCGAAGATAGTGCTAGTGAGACCGGCTTCAGAAACGCCGGAGAGGGTGGGACGGGTGAGGTTATGGGCCTCACGACTAACTCCCTGACGATTACCATGAGTTCAATCGCGCAAGGCGGGCTGTGCCAACAGTACACCAACATCAAATCTCTGCAAGTAAGTTGGCGATGAGAATAGTGAGACCGACTGTAGAATCGTAGAAGTCCCTTACGGTGAAGAAACCTAATTTCCACGGCTAATGCCCTGAAGTGGTGCCAGTACCACAATTGCAAGGAGTTCAGTCATAATCAGTCCCTTTTGACTGCAAAGAGTTCATAGTGCTATGCGGGATGAACCAGTACACCAGGGGGATGAAGTCTTTGAAAGTTGGCGATGAGCCGTTGTGTTGGTGTAGGAACAATACTGAGATATTGTAAGTCTCAATGACTGGAGTGAGCAAAGCCAACTACGTCTCTTATGAAAGTCTCCACTGGGTTAGATGGCGTGTATAATGTTTCACTCCATCTGCTCGAAATGATGCATTTTGATGCCCAAATTTAGGACCCAAAACACGCTATTGTTGTTCAAGCTAAGATGCATCAAAGTAAATACATTCAAAATTGGGTTTTGAATCTATTAACCTTTAGGTACCTTTAAGTAAATAGACTCAAAATCTAATTTTGAATTTATAGACTAGGTAATGCATTCTTTTAATAAGAAGTCGGACTTCTCTTTCAGTCTTGAGGATTCGTCCTATATCTATTTCGCTCCAACCCAAGCAATAAGTTTTAAAACCGAGTTTGGAACTACTGAACTTCTAAACTCATTGCTACAAAACTTTTAAGTACTAGGTACCTATTTGAAATTGGAACAGGCGCAAATCATTTTTGGTCTCGGTAGTGTTGAATCCCTCGCTCCTTCAGCGCTTCTTAGTTAAAGCCCTCGCTTCGCTCGGGCAAGAATCGCCTCAGTTCGCTCTGGATTTAATTTCACAACCTCGACGCAAAAATTTTGTTTGCGCCCTTAGTGAACAATCTACTATTCTTTTTTCAGCTGTTATTTGCATGCATATTTTAACACTTCGGAAACTTTAACCCAACACAGCAGACAATACCAAAATAGGGGGCCTTTTGCGATGTTTTTTTTATACCATTGACGCCTAGAAGGTTTACGAAGGACGCGTGTGCGCGTAAAACGGGTCTATAAGTAGTCCTTTAATAATCGCGATTACGCCCGATGCCATGTGAAGTAGTCCTTTAATAATCGCGATTACGCCCGATGCCATGTGTAAAAAAGTATTCCCCATCTATCGATATACAAACATGTAGACATAATGTTGAAAATTCTAAGACAAAATGCCATTATATCGTTAAGACGGTGTAGGTACGAGATAGGAAGGAAGCACGGGCCCCTGTAATCTAAGGACGCATGGCACACCCCTATTCCCCTTATAAATGTAATTCGTATTGTCGAATAGGAACCCCAGTTTCACATAGATAATAAGATGGTTTAGTTACAGTATTCGCTAAAAACGATTGTTAGTGAGTAGGAAATTAGATTCTCAAACATTAAGTTGACACATCGTATCCGTGTGCCGGGTGACAAATTAGGATTTCGCAAATTAGATTGCAAAATAGACAGGGGCGTCAGAAAAGACGAATGCAGTTTAGGAGTCTTCTTTATTCAGTGTAAAAATAAGTTATTAAGTAATAGTGACAACAAACAAAATCCTTACGCTAATAGTTTTTACAAATTATAACACGAACGACGGCCAGACAATCGACCGTATTTCTACATATATGGTAGGTATAACTATGATACAAGACGAGCACCTATCATCCAAGGCATTTCATGGCTTTAACCATTAAAGTATAAAAAGGCCTGAAGATCCTGAAAAAATCCAGACCCAGAGATTAGGGTCTTATGACACGCGACACGTATTTTCCGGTACATTCGTTCCACACACCATTAATAAATATCACACGGCAAGGTCCACTGTAACACCGAAATGTTCCATCTCTCGACAAAACTCAGTATGCCAAATACATAAACAGTCTGCCATACCTCATCTCAATACATGTAGACGCCATAGACGATGGTATGGCACATGATGGTGTCGTTTCGGTACGAATCGTCTATGTAGGCGTCCGTCTCCGGGTCCCAAATGCACCGTTGGGCGCACTTCACGCCTGCCCCTTTCATCTCTATTACATTAGTTTGCACTATGATTTTGTACCTGCATGAATGAGAAAAAGGCTGCGTCAGAGAGGTTGAGAATAGGAAAAGAGATTTGGCGAAAGAACTAGGCACTCGAGTCAACCCATTATGTCCCCACCGAGGGGCACGAGTCTCTTCCTTGAGGAAGGTATAGGCCATACTCCACCACGGGGGCCAAGTCCGGATTGGTGGAGGCTTGTGAGACTAGTGGCTGGTCTTACTGTCAGAAGTTTTCAAGCCGCCCTACGGCCTCTGTCTTGGCTTAACGACTGCCATCTGTCGACGGCAGCCGGTACCAACTGCTTAAAGTGCCTTGCGAAGCACAGAACCGCTCGGAAAGATGCCACTAGCGTTAGGCATAGACGGTCAACCATCCATGCACTGAACGCGCCCTATGTTGCTAAACCTTAATATAACTCAGGGAGCCGGGGCTACGAGCGATTCACTGCTTAGATTTATGAAAGATTATTGTTATTTTTCTCTGGTTCTCCAATAAAATGATCTCTATCTATCTTGAAGAGATACTCAGATACCCAAAAACTTCATCAGAAGAAAGTCCGTACCTACCTTTTCATGCCAAGGTCCTGCACCCGTTGCCTGATGCCGTTCGATATCATCTTGGCCCATCGCGGCGCTTGGTCAGCCCGGTACTGCCGCCCCATCAGTTGCTCCTGCATCGACGTCAGGATGATGTCTTGAACCGCCGCGGCCTGGAATCTGTGGATGGGGTTCATTCAATCAGTCTATCCCTCAACGCTGAGGATCATGGCTGGGGTGACGAGGATTGGTGTAGAGTACTCTCCATCTGGCCCTGTGTGGACCAACAGATGACACTTGAGTTTTGTTGAACTGGTCACAAAATATGTTTCTATTTTTTGTATTGTAATTTAGCTAGTTGAAATTTTAAAGAATATGCGCTGTTATGGCGTATTGCCCAGACTATAAAATAAATAAAAAATTACCTTAATGGCAAATCTAACGCCATCGGCATACTCAGGTAGACCGGACAGTATTAAAAAGGGATTGCAAGCCCCCGGCGTCATTATCAATTAACATCATGAAGCAACCACTATCTTAGGGTGTTCTCATACCTCAGAGCTTGAAATGGCCCATCCAGGATGGCACGCGTGATAATTAAGCCCATAGTCTCTCTGAGAGAAGGTCTGTGCCCTGCAGTGTGATGATCATCATCATCAGCCCACCGTTTCCCACTGCTGGGTGTAGACCTTTTAACTCAAATGCCTTTTCACACGTTCTCTCCGCAACCACGGACCTTCCATCGACTCAACGACGTCGTCCGACCATCGGGCCGCAGGTCTGCCCACTGACCGTCGTCCTGTTCTCGGCCACCACTCTGTGATTGCCTTGGTCCACCTACCATCTTCCCGCATTACCAGGTGTCCTGCCCATTCCCACTTCAGTCTTGAGTCTTTCGCCAATGACATCAACCCTTGTCTGGCGACGGATGACGACATTGGGTACTTGATATACGAGTGTAAGACCTAGTAATCCCTTGCTCCATTGCTTTTTGGCTACTTTAATTCGGTGCAGTGGGATGTATATAGACTACTTAAAAAATGTCTGTCTCTACACTTACTTGTCTCCAAGTGTGGGTCTCACTTCGTACTTGGGCGGCGCTAGGGGTTGTTCCTCGACAATTTTAACCACTTCCTGCTCAGGTGAAGGCTCGTTCGTTAAATGTTCTTCTTCCACTGCAAATACAATGATTAAAAATATTAAAAATAAACAAATTAAAAGATTTAAATTATTAAAAAATATTTTTATTAATAAAAACATAAGCAGTAGAATGTGTCTTAGCTCTACATGGTTAAAGATTAAAGAAATGGACTGGGCAACTATTTGGCAACGCCTAACATTCAACAATTAAAATAAACTTCGCATATTTTTTTTTCAAGCATTCATAGAAATGTATGAGAGACAAATCAGAAGACTTGCCTCTCACTCAAAATAACTTTGACGGTCAATAAGGAAACATTTTATTTTACTAACAAACTAACATACACAAAAACTTAATAAAAATCGGATAAGCCTTTTCGGATGAGTTCCAAAACAAACACTGTGACCTAAGATTTTATGTATTAGAAGAATAAACAACAAAATATATATATATTTTTTGAACATACAATATAGTAGTATGTCTGTGTAAGCTAGAGACAAACAGTTACTCAGTCCTTCTCTTTTTGTAGTTCTATACCAGTTCTACTTCCAATCGAGCCAAATGGGTTTATGAAGTTTGAATAAATGTAATACAAACTTCATAAAACTTTTAGTTCCGAATAGACCTATTAAATGTTGAATATTATTATTGTTATAAGTCAAAGTCTAAAGAACCAAATGGTTAGTTAATGGGCGTCGAAGCTGTAATATACATACATAAGCTCACGCCTATATCCCAGAGGGGTAGGCAGAGGACCAGGGACTGCCACCTGCCGCGATCCTGACAAATCACTTTTGCTTCATCGATATTCATTAGTTGTTGGATGCAAGCAGTTTCGGGTACTTTTTATCTTGTCCTTTTGCCCGATGCCCGATTTGACCGTAGTCTGTCTGCCTGGGGCGTCCCTTACCGGCCCTTCCTCACATACGCTCTACATATTTGATTTGAAGTGTTCTCTATCTATCTATCTGTCTATTTGACATTCGTTGACTTCGTCAGTCAAAGCTGCTAGTTTCACAAATTTTAATAAATGATGTGGAGAAGAAGCTAACAAAGAAACTCGAACAACTACAGTATAAATAAATACGTGTAAGACAATATTGTTTGCCATGTTAGTCTAGCGGTTAACGCGCTTAACAGCCAAAACAGAGGTTGGGTTCGATTGGTTGGTCAGGTTCGATTCATTGAAAGGTACTTTGGTTTTTCACAGACGAAAAATAAACATAATTATTAACTTTATTCCTGTATTCCTTTATTACTTGTGTCTTCATTGTGTTTCTGTGACAATACTAATAAAATCTTTCTTTCTTTCTAAAAGTAAAAGTTAATAACGTCTAGTGCTTACGAAAGCTTTAGTTCAAAATAAACTTAAGTTTTAATACGTATAAACCAGGATAATGTGGTGCTTACAAAAAAGTGCTAGTGTGCGTTACTGTTATTTATTAATTATAGTATTTTTACATTTAAAGGGTCTAATTGAAGTTATTTATTAAGTAAACTTAATTACTTTAATAACCGACATTAGAACCGGCACCCGCAATTAGACCTATTAAAGGTATAACTATGTATGAGCATGGCAAGTCATTATTAATGATTAAAGATACTGGTCATCTATCTGGTCGCCAAGAACAGAGTCATTTAGTTAAGTACTTGTAATTGTGTTATTGGTTTGTGGTGAGGAGACAAGGTATATTATAAGGACACTCCTATCCAACTATTAAGACAAGATATGAGTATTCTTTATTGTACACCGGAAAAACCCACAAACACAGAATATTTACAAATATTTTATTTATATAAAAAAATAATTCAATATAAATAAAATATTTGTAAATATTCTGTGTAAATATTGTCTTTTAGAATTTTTCGTTCCCTTTATTAAATAACGAGTCATCCATCCCAGTCATCCATACTTCGACCATATTATTATAGGGAATGGATTTGCAAAGGGCAAGATATAAAGGATCTGAAACCGGCGTGCCTGCATGTAGCGACTAAATTAATTTGTTGAAGCGAAAAAGATCAATCAGGATGTAAGTAGCAGACCTTGGTATCTGCCTACTCTGCAGGATACCTTGATGATGAATCAAATAAATAAATAATAGTTTAATCAATTAAATGTGATATAGATACCTCCTTCATCTTCATCAGCCATGGTTCACTTAAGTCCAATAGACAGCCTTATATGATAAACCTGTAAAATTAAAATTGCATCACAAATTACTAAGTGATCGGAATATATTTATATTTCGATAAATCGGTGATCGGTGATTCCTAACATTGTCAGTAATATTTGTTGTACATATTTATGTACCATAATATATTAAACTACAGTGTCTGCAGTACCTATCCTATGAGAACATGATTATCTATCTCTATCCATAGCTATTATAATTTTAATGTATTATTTATCAGTTATAATTTATGTAGGTTTATATTTTTTTACATCTCACACCCAGCTCCCCTCCTACTCCTCTTGTTCATCTAAGGAAATCACCCCAACGTTTATTTAAGATTATTATGGCACTGTTTTCTGTAAAACCCTTAGGCAATCTTTCTAATACCAAATGATTGCTGGAAAATGCTTCTTGCACTGAGTACCTTTTTGTGCATTTACTATTATAATCAGTAAATAAAATATTTAAAAAATACAAGCCAGAAAGTAAATGGGAGATCTAAAAGCTCTGACTCTGTTCTATTATTTTCAGGACACAGACATGGCGTACAGACTGGGCTCGGCCGCCATGTCCGAGGGCAAGTATGGAGAGGCATTCAAGAAGTTTGTGGAGGTCCTGAAACTATATGATGCTACTCTAGCGCCGCCTTATAGGTCCTATTACGACTGTGTGCAGGAATTCCGCTGTTGCATGCTGGCATTTGGAAATTATAGTATTTATTAAGATTTTTAAGCCTGCTACATCTAGAAATAGCATCTGAGTGGTCACTTAGTATAAGTAGAAGATACCACTAGGAGCTGTATAACAGTATAACTCATCTAACATAGATGTAACAGGACATATTATTACTAGCTGAACCGGCAAACATTGTTTTGGACATAATTAATTAGCTGAAAATCTATACTCCGCCCTACCAAATATAAGCAAAAAATTGCATAACAATTGATGAAGCCGTTTTGTAAGAGTTTGATAACAAACACACAACCTTTTAATAATTTGATTAAGTTTTAATTTTTGTTACTGTCATTGGTTTTCTTTGTTATAAATTTTATTCATGTTTGGTTGCAATTTGGTGATTTATTCAACTGTGCAAAATAAAATGCTAGGAACCTATTCTACAGTCTTCTTCGGTGCTTTAGCTACTAGGGGAGCATAGGGCCTCAACCACAGATTTCCACTTCTGATAGTCGTTCGCGGCAGCTTCCAATTCAGGCCAGCTAGTGCTGATCAACTTAATCTTGGGCTATATATCTATTCTAGTTGAACCTTGGCCATAACCTCTTAGGAACCCCATCAGTATATAGTGAAACAAAATGCAACATAACCTCAACTAAAATTACTTTGGCTGTAGTATGTGGGACAATAAATGTCTCCTGAAATACAGGTTTCCTTTCTAATTAAGGGGCATGCCTCTCTTTAATCTAATACATGTTAAGTATATCTAAGGTTTCGAAGACTCTACCTGTGGTTGTTCATCTATAAGTATCATAAGTCTACCCTGTAACACTGTACCCTGTAACTTATGTGAACAGTTATAGATCGGCCACATTACACTTTCACGGTAAAGTAGTAGGTAATCCGTGTGCAATCTACGAGGCATGATCGGTTTCACCGAGACCTAAAGTATTGGGTTGGTAAGTAAAGTTCATTTTTCTTCAAAGGTGACGAACAACAATAAGCTATTTAATGATAGAAATTCAATACCTTGGTCTCCAGCAAGCTGAAATTACAGCAACTTCATGGGAATTGAAGAACTTTCATCTATTTAGTTTCATTAAAATCCACAAAAAAAAAACTGTTGCTGAATTCGCTTGTGTTGCTATGACAACCTGAGATGCTGAGATCAGTGCTGCCAACTTTATTTTTCCAAAACCACTAAACTCAACACGCTAAACCACCAGAAATTCCACTAGATCAATTATATATTTCGAAAAGTACTTATTTGAGGTACAATATTATACTTATATCCTCGTAAGGCCCGACCTTGAAAAGAACAATTGATTTTGTGATCACTTGAAGACATTGGGCCTCACGAGGATATACTTTACAAAGTCATATCAACTAAACCCCGGTCTCTCGAACGCTCTTAGTCAAAAGTACATACAAAAAAAAAGACACAAAATAAAAAAATGAATTTAGGGGGTTCCCCATATTTAGAACAGAATTTTTTTTTTATATATACGTGTGGGTGGGATAGGTCTTCAAAAATGATATTGAGGTTTTTAATATAATTTTTTAATAAACTGAATAGTTAGCGTGAGAGTCACTTCCAAAGTGGTAAAATGTGCTCCCCCTCCCTGTAACTATTAAAATAAGCGAATAATAAAACTAAAAAAAAAATACACTGAAACTCGATTCGAACGAGATCTAATTTAGCTTATTTTCAATTAACTCAAATATAAAAATAAAAAAAAAAACATTTGAAGAACCCTTCATGGGCGAGTTTTTTTTCACTCCAACCTAAAAGGTGGATGTGATTGCATTGGTCATCGACTTCAGCCCCAAAATAAGACCTTTTTTGAGGATCAAAAGTAACTCCACTCCTTGTTATGCCATAGTGCCTCGCCCACGTGTTTTTTTTAATTTGTCTCATAATACCAAGGACTTTATATTATATCAGTCTTGTTTGTATATTACGTCCATGCATAAGTCCAGGCATTCTATTCTTTAATTCATTCGTCAGATTAATAATGAACTGCATGCACCGATGCCGCATAAAGTTTTGTTACTCAAGAGAGAGACCGTTCTCTTTCATTTGCGGTTTTTTTGTCTCAAAACCACCAAAAAAATATGATACAGTGTAACTTTAAATATTAGACTCAAAACCACCAGAAATTCCACTAACCACCAGACACATCTTTTGCCCACTAGACGAAGGTCGAAACCACCAGATCTAGTGGAAATTCCACTAAGTTGGCAACGCTGGCTGAGATGATAACAGCAGGGTTACCGACAACTCAAGATCTGCAAAGGTAGTATGAGGACGCGAGTCGCGCGCGACAACGTCAAAAGTCGTCAGATTTTGACAGTTAATGTACTGGAAAGTCGCGACTTTTGACTATGCTACCTTTGCTGCAAAGGTAGTATGAGGACGCGAGTCGCGCGCGACAACGTCAAAAGTCGCGACTTTCCAGTACATTAACTGTCAAATTCTCGCAACTTTTGACGTTGTCGCGCGCGACTCACGTCCTCATACTACCTTTGCTGATCTCGCCATTTTTCAAAGCACAGCAGACTAATTTTGCAGAGGTACGTTACATACAGATTGTCCAGAAAGAGTAGAAATGAAAGAGTACGGTTTTGCTCAAACTTTTTGTCTGTGTTATAGCATGACGACGAGCCGCGGTATTTAACATCGCGGTTTTGCAATGATACACCGGTGAACTTTACCGATGAGCCATAAGACCACGGTCTTACTCGCCCGTCGATCACCCGCTTTATGCGATGAACGTGCGTAAGTGCATAAAGTTTTGATTGTGCAAATAATTATGTGCAATTGGCTCAATGACTACACATCACCGTATATATATTTCGGATATATTTTACATACATTACGGTGATGTGTAGTCATTGAGCCAATTGCGCATAATTATTTGCACAATCAAAACTTTATGCACTTACGCACGTTCATCGCATAAAGCGGGTGATCGACGGGCGAGTAAGACCGTGGTCTTATGGCTCATCGGTAAAGTTCACCGGTGTATCATTGCAAAACCGCGATGTTAAAGGCTCGTCGTCATGCTATATTTTTTACTCGGCTCGCCATGCAAAACCTGCTTCAGGCTCGGAACAAGACATGTTTGCGACTGTTTTGCTCGCTAGTCAATCAGCGTCAACGAGCTGTGAGCCAAGTTCATCGGTACTCAAAACCGCGGTCTTGCTCGCCCGTCGATCACCCACTTTACGCAACGTGATGTTCTCTTTGTTATAGGAAAGTGAGGTGAATGTGGTTTTCAGACCTGTGCAGGTGCCGAGTAATCTCGTGTAAATTATTAGTATGAACATACACGAAGAAAAGGCTTAAGCTGTCAGAAATTTAATCTTTCAAGAGAAGAAACTGTTTAGACTGCATAGCGCACAAAACTTCGCCGTTTAAATTGTACTTTATTTTTTTTTCTGAAAAAATATTCCACTACGTAAAACATCATTAATCTTGTTGACTGTACGACGAGCACTGTAGGCTATCTAGACACTTCCAATATCTTTATGTCATCGTTATATATTGTTCTGTGTATGTATAACATGATGAAAAGAAAAAAAAACAACCAAAATAAAAACAGGCGAGCCGCTGCGTTTTCTACGTGTTTTACATAAAAGTTTCATGTGAAATCGCTTTTTATATCACTCAGCAACCATGGCCACTTACGACAACAAACACTGGCTCCTCACCAATATCAGAAACTCATTCATTTCAACAGACGACACCGGAATGTGTGAAATTGTTATGGCAGGTGAAAATTTTCCAAAACTTTTCTACAACAAGGCCGTTGAAGAGAAAAACCGATTGAGGGACGTATCTCCTACTAAATTAAAAGAACTCGGGCTGACAGAACTATCTGAGGAGCCGTTCAATAAGGAAATAGTCTCCGAGTATGACCCATACCCTGATATGGAGGAAAGTGACGATGAGGACATAAATCATAGCGATATTCGCTATGATGACTTCGGACCTCACAGGTATTTCAACTATGGAAGGTAGATATTTATTTTATCGACTCCCTCTCTTCACTTCATTCATCAATGCTATGGTGCAGCATGAGGACCCACGGCAGCTACCAAGACATCTTCCATATTATATGTATGTGTCATCATAGCTATCTATAGTTCGCAAACATCAAAAACACTGCGCAGTTGTAGATTTTTGAGATTTTAATGTGGTCCCAAACAACGACTGGTACACTGATACCTACTCCAATATACTATTTTTCTTAAATCTATGTCCCTTATCAGAAAATTCACGTAGTCAAAGTCACTGTGTAATGAATAGGGAATGGATGAAAATATCAGAAGTGCTTGATATTTTTTTCGGTGATAGGAATAACCTTCCTTAACGCGAGAAAAAAGTTTCAATTTTTTTGGCTTCCTAGTTAATTTTTAAATAATCTTAATATTTTTCCATTCGTAGTTCTGGGCTTAGAACGGCTTAACAGACATATTCCTTGGTCCGCTACGTATTAAAAAAAAATATGTGGTGACATTGACAGCTTTTCAAGGTGGTTTTTTTTTCATACGTAGCGGACTAAGGAATATGTCTGTTAAGCCGTTCTGAGCCCAGAACTACGAATGGAAAAATATTAAGATTATTTAAAAATTGACTACGAAGCCAAAAAAATTGAAACTTTTTTCTCGCGTTAAGGAAGGTTATTCCTATCACCGAAAAAAATATCAAGCACTTCTGATATTTTCATCCATTCCCTATTCATTGCTGAAAACCAGTTTTTTAGTCTGGTCAGACTTATTGCTGACGACTTGACCCCTGTACTGCATGTTCTTTCTCCTTCTGCGCTAATAGCACCAGATGTTTGCCTGTATCTGTACTAACCATTAGTATAAAAAATTGTCCCCCTTTCTAGGCAAAGATCTAACACAGCCCAGTGGTTGGACAAAAAAGAGCAAGCGATGAAAAAAGCAGCCAAGATTAAAGTCGTAAAATGGGAGAATCCCCCTGCAGATCTCAATGACACTGAAAGAGCTGAATTATTCAATAGAAAAGAGATCACTAAAACAAAAGCAGAGAAAAAGTCTTTATTAACAGACCAGTTAGAAAAGTGCCCCCATTTACCTCATAGACAATACCTAGAGTACGCAAAGTTTGATGGCACAGCACAGATGGGCTTACCCACAAAGTCATTCAAGATATTCATGACAATGCTCTCGGAGAAACACCAGAACTATCCAGTGCTTGTGTGTATCATTGCCAGTGCTAAGATACAGGATTTGATTGGCTTTGTTTGCTATAAGTATAGGTAAGTCCTTGATAGGGTTCTGTACCTCAAAAGGAATAAATGGTACTCTTATAGGATCACTTAGTTGTCTGCCCGTCCGTCTGTCTGTCAACCCTTTATGTTGGTTTGGTGTGTATCGTCTTATACCTACTACAAATACTGAAAAAATTTTACAAAACTACATTTGTAACTAAATCATAAAAGAATTAGTCATTGGTTAGTTCGGGAAAAGCTCGGAAAACCTATCCCAACCTGACCTACAAATTTGTACGGAACCCTCGGTGCGCGAATCTGACACACTTAATACACACTAAAAAACTGGTAAGTATTTTCATAACCATCAACAAAGCAAAATATGGGGACCCACTCACATTTATATTGATTCTTTGTTAGTACTTGTAGCATGTATAGTAAATTGTCTCATTGGTTTAGCGGCATCATCTCAGATGAAAGGTACAAGGCTAGAACGATGAACGTCCTTTTTGCATCAGTTCGAGATAATCGAGTTTGAAGTTTAAACTGTCAGCGTTACTGCTATGGAGCGGAATATTTCTTTTTGATACATCTCTTGACTCACAGCGTTTTAGTGTATGATGCCTAGACGAAATTATAGATATCCAAAAGTGCTACCATAAACAATATTAAAATAAAATAAAAAATTACCTAGACGAAATTATAGAGATCCAAAAGTGCTACCATAAACAATATTAAAATAAAAAATTTTTTTTGGACATTCATCAGATTAGCAGGTTGTGGGATTGAATCTCATTGGGGGCAAGATTTGCACAATGGCATCAATCTGTTTATTTTCACACTTGTGATGTCTTTTCCTGGATACCATAGCACAGGATATTGTAGTTTGGGATAATAATTTCCAAACAATACAATCACTTGTCCTGACTACCTGTTTTACAATTGATAAAAATAACTTATCAAAACATTGTTTCATGTATGGGATCCCCTTAAATTTTGTTGTTGTTGGCCAATCCTGCAGAATAATGCATGTTCCAAACATTTTTGGTCATTTACTTCTCAGTTCTTCTCTCATACTTTTAATTTTATTTGAAACTTTTTTAAAACTTGCCCAGAATTTTCAATCATTCTCTTCTCCTCATTTTGTTCTTCTCTCATTTATTCTCTCTCAAACTTCTCAACCCAGCAGTTTTGGTCATTTTGTTAATCTCATTTAGATCTTTTACTCTGATACTTTGACGACCTCTGTGGCGTAGCGGTCAGCGCATCTGCTTACCATGCGAGAGGTCCCGGGTTCGATCCTCGGCTAGAGAGAAAAAAAAAAACCAGGTCTTGGTTGTTTACATGTTTGTGACGTCGCTGTTTCTGGTGCCCACGACACAGGGTATCCTAGTGTGGGGCCAGAAGCAATGTATGTGCCTGTGTGTAAATGTTTAAAAAAAAATGTTTTTAAAAAAAAAAAATTTAATTTATCAAGTCTCACAAAAACTTGCTCATTTGTCACCATAACAATTAGAATATTCCCTTAAAATCAATAAACATATGTCAAAGTTAGACACAATCAACCAAATAACTTTTAATTTCTAAAGCATTACAGATAAAGAATTACCTAAGCCATAAACCTTCTTACGCCATTCCAGCATAGAACACCCAGACATCACCTTGGGATCAGCACACAGCTACGGTCTCTGTATAGCAGAGGATGATGGAGAAGTGGACTGGGCATTCCCCTGCTTGGATGCTAAAGAACCCTGCTCCAAATTTGGCTTCACCTGCCTCGGTCTCGTTGACCTGAAGTCTAAATATACACCAGAACCGGACTCCTTGCCTGATCATGGGGGTATCATAGAATTCCCAATGGTGTATCCTAAATCAGTTGAGCAGCAGAATCATCCAAATACGTCGCGGCAAAATACTGGTGGCAGTGCGACATCTGAAGCCGTGTTTTATGCTATACAGTCTGTTAGTAATGGTAAGGGTGAATTATATGACATTTTATTGAAATATTTTATGTAATGAAAATCTCTTCCCTTAACCTTAAGAATTTTTGGTGGGCTGATCAGCTCACCATGACAATGGTTTTTAATTGTTCTTTCCAAGGTCAAAACGACAGATGAAAGCCTTATCCAGGTGAATTTTTAAAGTGTTAACCTTACATCTCTCCCTTCTCCAGTCACAGATTTTGAAAGGTATCGGTTTTACCACTGAATAAATACTATTTAATTATTGCTCCCCTGGATTTAGACAATGTTTTTCTTCTTATAGAAACCCTAGCCTTACAGCGAGCTTTGGATGGGGTTTCCTATGCTGTGTTAGCCCACTCGAAAAATAATATTTTTGTTTTTTTTATTACACACGAGAAACAAAAGATTGATATAAAAGTTACAATTTAAAAAAAGTACAAAAAAGTAACCTTATTGCTGATAGCAATTTCTTCCAGACAACTTCGTTACAGAAAGGTTGCTGAAGGAAAAGACAGGGATAGTTGATGCAAATACGAATAATACATACTTATTTAATAATAAACTTATAGTTAATAATAAACTTAAATACATTTTACTTAGAAACTACTTTAAAAGAACCTTTTCTACCCCCATCGACTAAGGGTTCTTCGGCAGATGCTGATGCCTGAGGGGTTCCTCAGGCCTAGAACATTTTTCTTTCACAGCTTACTTAATTAGTTATTCACAGAGTAATATTTGAAATCTATCATAGTTTTCAAAGAATAAAACATGCTCATACAACTGTGGTATGTCTCGTCTTCAAGTGCCATTGCAAGACCCGCCGCCGGGTCTATGGGGTGACGGAATGCGCTATAGTTTACCTTGGACCCGCCGGGGGGTCCTCAGGCCTTGAGGGGTTGGTTACCCTCCGGTAACGGTAATTACTCCGAATTCCAGACAAGAAAGGCGCGAACCGCGACTCGGAGGTCGACAGCCAGCCTCACATCCTGGCTACAGACACTCCGCAGCACAAGGTGTACCGCATCCAGCTGCTGCACCGAATGAGAGCCAATACCCCGGTGCATTTCAACGTCACTCTCGACAGGATTGAGGTGGAGCCACTCATCAGTGGCAGCAACAAGTTTTGGGTGAGGCAATTGGGTTGGACTCAAAACTCTTGGTTGTAGGTTTAGGGTAGTCCGAAAGGCCACTGGTCCTTGTGCTATCTATTTTATCATCATCAAACCATTATGTCCTCACCGAGGAGCACGGGTCTCTTCCCTGATTAAGGTCTGACTGTCTATTTACCAGGTGTTATGTTAATGCCCCCTCCCTACCAGGCGGAAATACTTTTTTGAGAGAAAGAAAGGAAAATATATTTATTTGACGACACAATAGAGAGAGAGAGAGATAGAGAACACTTTATTGTACATAAAAAAGAAGATTACACAGGTATCAATACTCAAAAACACAATATCAAGCAACACAAAATACAACAGTCAACAGAAAATACAAAATCAGTCGAAAAGTGGGTAACGACTTCGACCAAATAGGGGATGTATTAGCAAAGTGCAAAAAATAACAATAAAAAAGTAATGATAAAAAGTAACCGAAACCGGCGTGCGTGCATACAACGACTAATGAATGGCGATGAAGCGAAAGTGATTTGTCAGAATCGTGGCGGTTGGCAGTCCGTGGTCTCTGCCTACCCCTCTGGGATACAGGCGTGAGCTTATGTAATATTATATTAATGTTACGTAACATGTTCGCGGTGGTAGCGTTAGAACACCGGCCATACATTCGGGAGTTCGTGAGTTCGAATCCCCGAATGGTACCAATGACTTTGTTTTCTACTTTTGTGAAGTTATAAGAGCAACTAGCAATACTTCTCGCAAACGAGGAAGGAAAGTATTGTGAGGAAACCTGAGTGCATGAGTTGTTAACATACCTTAGGGGCCGTCCATTAATCACGTGAGGCTTGAAAGGGGGGGAGGGGTTTGACAAAAATCACGAAATGTAGTAAAATGGAGGGGGGGTGTAGTAAAATATCACGTGTATTTATTTTTTCATTATTTTTCAAACGCGCACGCGTTCAACCCGCGCGCTTTGCGCGCGCAAGACAATTCTAGTTCTAAAAAATTTAAGATTTTTTGTAGATACGAAAAATACACGTTATGTTGGGTGGGGGGTGGGGGTAGTCTTAAACCTCATCATGTATCACCAAGGGGGAGGGGGGGTTAAAAAAATGCTTAAAAAAAGATCACGTGATTAATGGACGGCCCCTTAGCGGTTGAAACTGCCGATCCGCGGAGGGCACGCATCGTAATTGAGCCCGTACTGTCTCTCTGAGAGAAGACCTGTGCTCTATTGTTGGACGTAACATGCTACAAAATAAAATACACATCGCCCTTCCAGAAATCTAGGTATTCAGTATCAGATATTACAAACTTTTTTTTATGCGAACTATTCTTTTTAAATCTTTTACTGTTTAATATAAGCTCTTAAGTATGTGTTGTAAACTTTTAGTCCGGATCAACAAAAAAAAAAACACCCGTAAGTTGATCCGGACTAAAAGTTTACAATGTGTATGAATGTTTTTGTTCAAAAAAGCTCTTACATCGATTCCATATCACTTATTTTACAAATGCATGCAATGAGTCCTAGTCGTATACCAGACATTACCTAAGAAATAGAATTAAAAGCCAAATAAATTCAAACAATAAAGTTTGATTACTTTATTGTTTCAATTTATTTGGCTTGACATTAGCAGTTATAAATACTTGTTTATAGCTTTTATTTAAATCAAGTATCTGATCTGTTCATTTGTAATGTAAGCTGCAAGTTTGCCAAAAAAAAAATCATTAAATTGCAAGTGATTTGTCTAAATAAGTACATGTCAAAATTCTTCCTTAAGGAGTAAACACATTTTCTTGCAACCAATAAGTTTTACATTTATGCCCTCATAGAATGTTATAGTTATACCTTCCACACTGTTACACAAACCCCTCCGGTACCCTGCCAGTTTAGCCCATGCGAGATTTCATTTCTTACCCTGTTTTTTTCCAGTCCCGCTCCAAGTTCTTCCTGCACAGCATAGACTCCGTGGCGTGGTGTCAAGTCATGGAGTCGAAGGCCAATAAAACAGCCTTTCGGATCGTCTACTCGCGCGAAAGCAGTCCCTCATTCAGTGATCGTCCTATGCAAGGTGAGTCTATTGTGTAAATGCCAACCCTTAGGCTGCGTCCGCGCGTCCCCAGTTGGCAAACAGTTTGCTGCCGACTGGTCAGCGGCGTATCGGTTTAGTATGCTCTTCCATATACTTTAAATGGAGTGTTCAGTTTGCTAGTTTTGCGCTCGATCTACGCAATTTGCAGCGTTACGCGCGCTGCCTATCTCAGAGGGCGGCTGACTCACAGAAAAGCCTGTTCCACTCGGCGGCGAAATAGTTTTGTTCGCTTTGAGTACGCCGCTAATTCGAATTTCATTTGGCTACAAATTTGCGGCTCACTCAGTCAGCAGCGAACAGTTTGCCTACTGGGGACGCAGCCTTAGCGACCCAGAGTGGCAAAATCGCATATTTTTGTCAAACCAAAAATGTTTCTTTAAAGCAAAATGCTGGGAAGAAACATTATTAATTCTCCATTTATGAAGACTATCTCACTACACCGAGGATTGGCTCGATTTCTTAATCAGAAATAAGCTTGCTATGGACACAAACTTCGTGGACTCTATTATTTATTAGCGCTGACTCAGTGAAGTGCTCTGTGGAAATGCTTGAAAATAGACTGGCTGAACAACTATACATAATACGAGTGTAAGAAAATAATAACCAACAACAATAGGCTATTTGACAGATTTCTGAATGCCATCTCATATTGTTTGTTGGTGTTCATGGAGTCCTCAGAAAGTGGTCATTTTAAATTCTTTCCTGTATTTCTTTTAAAAAAGGCACTTGAAATAAGCCGCCAAAACGCTATCTTAGGCAATATGGCGTCGCACAGGAATTATGATGTCACTTGCCAGTAAACCAACCAATGAACGTAAGAAAGAATGAATGACAGACGCCAGTTTTACTGGCATGTGACGTCATCATAGAATCTGCCAATCCAGGCCGTTTTGGATACAATGGCTGCAGATACATAATTATCAAATTTTATCTTGTGTGTTTTGACAAACCATAATGTTTTTTTTAGTTCAAATGCCCGCGGTTTTAAGACACATAATTTATACGAGTACGTATAAATAATACTGTTTTTTTCACTCAGTCAAATAGCCTGATATAGTGCAGTGATAAGATCTACGCGTATCAGCTGTAGCTGCTATTATATATATCAAACAATAAATTATAAACATTGTATGTACGCGATTTATTCATTGTATTCTAGTGATTTCCACATAAGTATAATAACACGCGATCTTAAACGATCACGAAGGTTAAGCAACATAGGACGTCCAACCGTCCATGACTAACGCTAGTGGCATTTTTCCGAGCGGTTCCGTGCTTCGCAATGCACGTCAAACAGTTGGTGCCGGGTGCCGTCGATAGATGGCAGTCTGTAAGCCAAGTCAGAGGCCTTATGGCGGCTTAAAACTTCTGACAGTAAGACGAGCATTTGAACTAAAAAAACCATTAAGAACACCCATTTTTGTCTTGTGCAGATCAAAGTGGCTTTTATCTTCCGAATCCGGCATTCAAACACCACGACTTTGAATGCGACCACGAGACCGCCCGAGAAATTGTCGAGAAAGTCAACAGGATTCTGGAGCTCCGGAATAGCCCCTGCAGGCGCGAATATAAAACAGCCAAGGAGAAGAAGTTGCAAACCAGGCGGAGCTTCCAACATCCTAAGAATTTGAATATTAGTTGCACTTGAGTTCCTTTCAAATTATTCTAGGTATCCTGAGAACGGTCTTTGAAAGTGTGCACAATGGTTTGAGAAAGTGTTTGTTAATTTGTGCTCAAAAGGTGATAAATAGTTTTTCCAGCAAACACAGTTGCGCTCAGAATGTGGAAAAGGGGGTAAAAATAGAATAAAGTATCAAATACAGGGTGACACTGAAATTGTTAGCAATATTTCAAAGGAAATTTCTTTTCGGTTTTATAATTTTTACATTAATAGTTTTGGTATGACAATATTTTGCTCAAAACTGTTATTACAACTGAAAAAGGTTTTCTTTTTTATTTCTATTGTCAGATATGTGTAACAGAGTTTTAACCTGTGCCGTATCCTAAGATATCCGACAAAGCCATAATTTTTGCAACTTTATCTGCTGATAATAGTGTGAAGTATTTCAATTTTGTATACTCGGGTATCAATTTATTTTTAAACTAATCAGAACTAGTAGTAGGTTTCTGGCTCCTTCGAATGTTTCTAAGGAATTTCGCGTCATCCCAAACTGTACATGATAATTTGATGTCTTTGATAATTTCCTCATGAATTTACATTTGTAGTAAGAGAAAATGACATTTTAATAATCAAGTTATTCCTATGATTCCGAAATAAATTTTGCAATGTTTTTAACTAGTCAAATCAGGTTGCCTACGTTCTAATGTAATTTTAATTGAGGTATGCAATGAAATGATAATTCCTAATTAATTATTTAACCAATGAAATGTAAAATGTATTGAAATAAATAATAATTAACTAATTGAACTCAATACTTTGACTTCTTTTCTTGGGCAGTTAAGAGGACAGGTAAGTTTAAACAATTTTAGAGTTAGTATTTATTTATATTTGATTAAGTTATTTACATATTTATGTATAAATTGTTTATGTACAAAGCTTAAATATTTACAACTAAGTTGTTTCTAGACCTGGCAGGCCTGTAGAATTATTCTTCCAAACAAATACAAAACCCAGAATTTTACACATTTATGGTTCACAAAATAAAATTGTATCAAGAACTCAGTTTTAGAACATATGCACACAAAACCATCCAAAGTACCAATTTCTAACCCATTGCCATCTCATCATTCTTGTTATTCTTACTGCACAATAAAGCATTACAACTACATACTCATTTAACAATTCGAATTGCTCGTAGCCCCAGCCGCCTGAGTGATCTTAAACGATCACGAAGGTTAAGCAACAAAGGGCGCGTTCAGTGCATGGATGGGTGACTGGTTAAGACTAACGCTAGTTGCATTCTTCCGAGCGAACCTGCCGTCGATAGATGGCATTCCTTAGGGCGGCTTGAAAACTTCTGCAGTAAGACCAGCCACTAGTCTTACAAGCCTCCACCAATCCGAACTTGGCCCCCGTGGTGGAGTATGGCCTATACCTTCCTCAGGGAAGAGACCTGTGCCCCTCTGCGGGGGCAAAATGCGTTGAAGATGATGTTAAAACTAAAATTATACCTATAAGGTTAGATACTAAATTAAAGCTGTTTAGCGTTGTGACTAAGTTACACCATAGTCTAACCCTATAAGTTAACTAGCTAATGCCCACATCTTCGTCTTTGAATCATAGGTACTTCGAGTAGCTTAGATTTTTCCTACTTGACACTTATCGTTATATTTTGAACAATTCACATAATACTTTATAAATTATAGCTCATGTGTTATTCTGATCTATAAGCTATATTACAGTTAAAATTTAGTAAAATCTTAAAAATATTTTAAATATGATGTGGTACCTGCACAGACTAAACCTTTTGAACAATAAGTTTTAATTTTTATCATTAAAATGTTAGTATGAAATCATTCCACAGTACTATTTTCAAAGATATACTCTGTGATTTTATTCATTTGCTGCTCACTGTAACTTAGTATGACATCATCAAGTTCATTTGCCCTCCGGAACAGTGCCCGGGTCTCCTTGAGTGATTTGTGGAGTTTCTGCTGACTCTCTACGACTTTGGACAGATTTGGCTTGCCTTTGAGGAACTCTATGTCCTCGTTTGATAGTGTCGCATATGATATTCGTGTCCTGCTGCTAGATTTGCTGGCCAGTTGGTACTGTCTGGAAAAAGAATAAAATATTGCTATGTACAATCACAGCTTAGTCTAACATTGTAACTTTTTTAACCCTTAACACCACTCGTGGGGGACCTAGCTCCCCCACCGCCTACTTTTTTGCAAATAACATAATTATTTAAAATGTGACGCGGTTGCGGTCCGGTGTATTTCCAGGGACACCCGAGAGCTAGCAGGGGACAGACGTGTGCGCTGTTCACGTTTGTGGTTTGTGAGGTACGTGCCGTTGCGGGACCTAAGTCCCCCACGAGTGTAGGTATGTTTTTTTTTTTTTTTTTGTAGTCTTTGTAACATGCAATCGGTCTTGAGTGACCATAAGCAGTTGTTTGGAGTGTTTTTATGGCGTTTTAGGCACTCCCTCCCATCGTTGGGTTGCCTTCTTATTCAATTGGTCCTAGACCGTCCCAAATGTGCTTTCTTTTCAACCTTCTTATTGGAATACAACTGGTGAGGTCAGTAGCCAGCTTGTTGGGGTGATCAGCAATCCTATCTCTGTAGGCTCTTGACAGGTTTTCCACTTCCGCTTTAACCGTGGGCATTTGTAAGTACTCATGGACCTCATCAATTTTGGTGAACCATGGTGCGTGGGCTATGGTTTTTAGTACACTGTTTTGGAACCGCTGCATTATTGCGATGTTGGAGGTTTTTGCTGATCCCCACAGTTGTATTCCATAGGTCCAAACAGGTTTTAATACAGCCTTGTAGATCAGCAGTTTATTGTTTACGGATAGTTTTGACTGTCTCCCAAGTAACCATGACAGTGACCGATGCTTTTGGTTCAGCTCGTCTCTCTTCTTCTGAATGTGAGTTTTCCAGATCTGCTTCCTGTCCAAATGGAATCCTAGGTATTTCACGACCGTCTGATGAGGCAGAACTTCACCACCGAGTTTTACAGGAGGACAGTTGTCACGTCTAAGAGTGAAGGTGATGTGGTTGGATTTGGCTGCACTTGCCTTGATCTTCCATCTTTTCATCCAGTTATGGACCTGGTCAAGGTGACTTTGAACAGTTTTTGAGGCTGATACGGGGTCTTTGTCCGATGCCAGGATGGCAGTATCATCTGCAAATGTGGCTGTTAGAATATTTACTGATTCTGGGACGTCAGAAGTATAAATTAGGTACAGTGATGGACCCAGTACTGACCCTTGTGGTACTCCAGCCTTTACCTCGTGAAAAGATGACGTTCCCTCATTTATCTTCACATAAAAGATACGATCTTCTATGTAGGATTTCAGCAGTTGAAACAAATTGTGAGGAAGCCATAATTTTAATTTGTATAGGAGTCCAGCATGCCAGACCTTATCGAACGCTTGTTGCACGTCAAGGAATACTCCTGAACAGTACTCTTTGCTTTCTAGGGTGTGCCTGATGTGATCGCATACTCTGTGTACCTGTTCAATTGTAGAGTGCTTCATTCTAAAACCAAACTGGTGCTGTGGTATTATCCTGTTATCCTCGAGCCATCGGTTAAGTCGTCGGCTGATGACTTTTTCGAATAATTTCGATAACAAGGGCAGAAGGCTGATTGGTCGATATGATGAGGTTTGATGGGGTGGTTTTCCAGCTTTCAGGATCATCGTTATTTGAGAGACTTTCCACTGGTTAGGAAAGTATCCAATCCTTAACATACTGTTAAAAAGTGTTGTCAGAAAGACAAGCACTTTTGTTGGGAGTTGTTGTAGGACTTCAGCAGTGATGAGGTCGTATCCTGGTGCCTTTTTCAGCTGTAGTTCTCTTATGATTCCCTTTAGCTCTCGAGGTGTGCAGCTTTTGATAGGTGGGCTTAGCTGTAGGTCACTTTGTAAGAAGGATTTTACTTCCTCTTCAAAGGCATTGTCTGCAGTGTCTGTGTTAGGAGTGAATACATTTTTAAGGAAGGCTCCAAATGCTTCCGCTCTTTCTTCATCAGTTTTGGCCCACATACCATCTGGGCGTTTCAATGGGTACTCAATCAGCTGTGGTTTCTGTGAAGACTTTACAGTTTTCCACAGTGAGTGTTCATTGTTGGAAGTAGCATTTAGTAACTCCAATCGCCTTTGTAGTGTGTCATTCTCAGCCTCGGCCAAGAACTTCTTCAACTCAGCAGCTGCTTTATTCAGGGCCTTTTTGTCCTCGGGGTGTCTACTATTATGCCACTTTCTTCTCAGACGTCTCTTTTCCAATATCATTTCTCTGGCTTCCAGCGGCAAATTATTTTTATTTGACATATTTCTACTGTCGGGACCTTCACAATCAGGTGTGCTTAGCCACGCCGCTTGTTGAGTTAGGCTTGTTATATATTCTGTAGCACAGTCAATGTCGTCTTCCGATTTCAGGGGCAGTTTTAGGTCAACATGATCCTGCAAGTATTCTTTGAAGCCAGGCCAGTCAGTCTTGTTATTGTATAGGTACTGTTTTTTTGATCTTTCTATGACTGTAATGCTCATTGTAGTTATTACAGAGGTATGGTCAGATGTACTATCAAAGTTACTTTCAATTTTGTAGTAGTAGCTCTGCAGGCCTTTATATATGAAGAAGTCCAGGAGGTCAGGTAGTTTATTAGGGTCCGTTGGCCAGTATGTGGGTTGGCAGGTAGTCAGCACACGAAGTCCATTGTGGTCTAGGCTCTTCTTGAGTTCTCTTCCTCTGGTGACTGTGAGACGTGAGCCCCAGAATGTATTTTTGGCGTTCCAGTCTCCGCCAACAATGTATCTTCCTCCGAGGGTACCAAAAAAGTTATTGAACTCTGTAGCTGTTATTTTATGTTTAGGAGGACAATATATAGATGAAATAGCCAAGGCACCTTGCTTATCATACACTGCAATTGAAGTAGCTTGAATGTGGGGTGTGCGGTAGCAGATTATGTTTAAGGTTAGTCCTGATTATGACAGCTGTCCCTGCATGTGATGTGTTGTCTGGATGGTATGTTGCATAGACCATGTAACCCTTTAGAGTAAATGTGCATCTGTCTGTAAGATGTGCTTCCGATATAAGTAGCACATCTAGTTTTTCTTCTATTAAGAGTGTTTCTACGCTGTGTTTGTTACTCAAAAGACCATTTATGTTCCATGTAGCTATCCTGAGGGACTCCATTTATGGTATAAGCTTTGTAACGATTGTTGTGAGAAGCCCCATAAGAACTCCCATCTGGTCGATGAGGCGGTCGAGCTTTTCAGCCTGTTTTGAGAGGATTGTTTCCAGATTGGAACTGTTTGTTGGGTTTTTGTTCCCTATTGTTGCATCTGCATAAGATCTATAATTTTCTCTAGGTGGGATAGTTTCTGTTGTTGGGGAGTTAGTATTAATATCTTTACCAGTGAAATTTGCCTTATTTGTCTCGGTTTCTCTCCTTTTCAGTTGAGGGCGGGACATCTTCCTCTTTTGGATTTCTAGGCGCACCTTGCATCCATGGTAGTTGGCTGGATGGTCCCCCAGGCAGAGAGCGCACTTAGCAGGTGTAGTCCTATCCTTCTTTGGGCAATCGGTTGTGTTGTGGTCTTCTGCACATTTGACGCATCTATACGGACGCATGCAGTAATTGCGAGTATGCCCATATTGTTGACACCTTTTGCATTGAGCGATAGTGCTTGTACGTTTTGGATCCTCAATTTTAACACTGGTGTGGTAGATATATTTGACCTTTTTTATTTCAGCATTTTTTGGGTGCGGTGCTAGATTTACAAACCAGGTGTATGTGGGGGTTTTTTCTGGCCCATATCTAGCATTAATTATTTCGCCAACTATGGTGTTTCCTGTGCTTTCAACCTCCTCCCTATTTGCTTCCACTGGAGTAGACGGGTGTAGGTCTTTTATGACAATTCTGTATGGTCGCTCATCCTTCCTTGTGAATGTATGTCCAATCAGGCCCTTTTCCCGGGTAAGGCACATAAGTTTCTTGTATGAATCAATGGTATCACATGAGATTCTTAGTTGGTTCTTGGTGACAATTTTAAATGTATACTGACTTTTCTGCAGTGTTTTGTCAATAACTTCACATAGCTTTGCAATATCATTGATTCCATAGAGCACAATAGGGGGTGGTTTACTTACTTGCGTTTTTGGGGTTCCATTATTTATTGGTTCTTCATCAACTTGAAGTCCTGCATATTGGTTTCGGACAGGTGTATCAGATTCTGGAGAGCCACTTACTCGCTTTCTTTTGTAACGGTTCACATCACGTCGTAGAATTGGGACAGTTTGCCAATCATTTTCAGTATTGACAATTTGGTTTTCTGGGTCTAAGTTAATTTTGTTAACTTCATTTGAGGATAATGGTAAATTTGGTTGCTTATAGGCTGTATTAGTTTGACCTGTTTTTGGTTGGGCACTAGTTATGTAGGTATTTTTCCATATTAGTATTTTTATACATTTGTATTTTTCATAGGTTTTGGTGCAATATGGCTAAAGATTTGAATCCCCAGCTGATAGAAAGGCTATTAAATGATATTGAAAATGAAGACAGCGAATACGATGAGATTTTTCCTGAATTTTTCCTGATAATGCAATACTCCCAGAGTTTGCTCCAAATGGATGAAAAATGTCTGTCGTATCCACCCTATTGATGTGAAAATATGTACCAAATGTCAGCAATAAGTTTATTTTAGATTATAATGTTGTGATTAATTATTGAGACTGCTAAGACATTTTTAGAATAAGATAAAAAACAAATTGGCCAACTATTCCTATTGTGATTTTTCATGTTCTTAAACTTATTGAAGAGTCTATGTTTTTTTAAAAAAGTTTTTTTTTTATATTCTAATTTTCAATATTATTTGGGGTTGTGAAGAAAACACTATAAATGTAACTTGTTTTTTGGTAACTTTTTTGTTTGTAGCTAGAAATAATATTTTTTTATGTTTAAAATACGATGAAACCTGTTCTTTCACTTAAATATTGTTTCTTGTTTATTTTATTAGAATTTATCCTAAGATATTTCATACTAAATTACTTAAATATTGAATACAAATAGTGGGGACTTAGGTCCCCCACGAGTGTAGATGTGTAAGCTGAAAATACCAATTGGTGTTAAGGGTTAAATAATAATATTACAATACTGTCTTTTTGTTTTAAAAACAGTTGAGTCTAAGTATAAATTAAATAGTTCTCAAACAACAATATAAAAACTTAGAACTTACTGTCTTAGGTCATGGTATCTGTGTCTTCTATCACTCAGTTCCTTTTTCCATTGCTCTTTTTCAGCGAAAAGTTTTTCAGAATAACTGTAAAGAATAACACAATGTATAAAAATATCAACTATAGGAATATAGGGGGAGCTCCCTCCCTCCACAGAGGCAAATTGTTTTCCACAATATTGTTTCTTCTGTTTTCATTTGTCTTGGCATAGTAAGCTGATTCCTGTCTGGGTTATCCATGAAACATTACACGAAACAATCAGCTATTCAAGATTATGGTTATTACTTGGAGACTTTTTACCATTTATTGAAGCACAAATATGATAGACCATATGTTATTCTCTTATTAAATTACAAAGAAACAAAGATCCTGACTCAAAAAATTTTAATAAATGATCACCAGTGCATGCATTACCTTGTCAGTTTCTGAGCATCACTTTCTACAATATCCTGGGAATATACCTCATCACATTCAGTAGGTTGAGGCACTGAAATAAAAAATATGGTAAATTATAAAATTTCACGTACAATTTCATGTGATATTCGCAAATTCACGATAGTGCCCACTAAGTGGGTAATGAGAATTCGGGACGCGAAGTTAAATCGAGAATACCTATGGAGTCCCGGCGAATGAAAAACGTTGACCTTCTCCGACGTGGCGGTGACTGAAAGGCCTCGGGTGCTTCGCTTTCGTTAGCAGAAGTTTCCATTTTGCACACTCTTGAATTCAAATTATAATTCGTTACAATATCAACACAACAACAGACGCCATATCCACACCACAGATTAAAACAAATCAGTGTTGCCGTAACTGAGTTCCCAAAAAGTACACGTCGAGCGCAGAAAAGGTACACTTTGGGTTAAAAACGTATGCACATCATGGTATACACCCATGCACTCTACTCCGTTGCATTAGGGGCGACTTTGCAACTAAAATACGAAGATTGACGTGCTGTCGACTGTACATGAGGAATTTTTTTTCTAAAAATAATAGCTTCTCTCTTTTTGTCAAGTTCAAACCGTACGTAAAGAGATGAAAACGTACATCGTACATGCGAGGCCTAAAACGTACGTCAAATGTACGAAATGTACGATAACGGCAACGCTGAAAAAAATATCAGCCTAATTCTCACTCACAGACTATACGGACGGAATATTTCGTTTCATTTTAGGAATGCGAAAACAAGTAAACTTTTTAAACTATCGATATTTTTTATAACTGATTTCGTAACTATTTTGAAATAGATTTCATTTAAGACTTAGTCTGCATTGAATTAGTAATGAGCCGTTTTCAGAAGAACTAAAAAAAAAAATACGGCTGTCAAAGGAATGCATTTTTGGACCTCAGCCCAATAGCCATTTGTGATACATCATAAAATAGGTCTCAGCGAGCTGAACAAAAGTTACTACTACGCCAACAGCCAAATGTTTGTCGTTTCGGAGTTATATTTTGTTGAAAATGTTAGTTTTTTTTCAATACTATATAACTCCGAAAGGACAAACATTTGGCTATTGGCGTCATAGTAACTTTTGTTCAGCTCGCTGAGACCTATTTTATGACGTATCACACATGGCTATTGGGCTGAGGTCCAAAATTGCATTCCTTTGACAGCCATATATTTTTTTTTTTTAGTTCTTCTGAAAACGGCTCATTTGGGAACCTCCTTTTTTATCCAGTCTGCTTTTCCATTAATCTGTATACTATTTAAATATAAAAAAATTGTGGACTTTGTTGAAATAATGATTTAGTACCTCCTTACTGAAGATAAATGGTCTATCTAATGTACCGGTTTGTCTATGCCTTTTAAGAAGACTTTTAATTTGATTGTCACTGTGTCGGTATGTTTCTGTAACTTTGTTGAAAATAAACCTACATTTAATATCTTAGACTGCATATTATTTACATGGTAGCAGAGCGGAGAGTTTCGGAAAAATATTTACGTAATGATTGAATGTTGACGGAAAAAATATTTCAAGAAAATAAGGTAAAGAAATTTTTCAAAAATGTCGAACGGAAAAGAAGATTGTTCTTTACAAATTTTCGATGGCACGAATTACGACAAATGGAAATACAGATTGAAATTGTTTTTGGAAATGAAGGAATGTTATGAAGTGATCTCAAATGAAATTAAACCAGCCAATATCACAGAAAGTGATTGGTTAAAGAAGGAGTTGAAGGCGAAAAATTATATTGAAACGGTTGCTGAAATAAAATAGCTGCTCGAATAATTAATGCACACTTTAATCAGTTTTTAATCAATTTTGAACACATTCGGACAGAGTTTCGACTTAACCTATGGTCAGAACAGAAAGAGGACATAAAATGCGCTTGCAGGCCCTTTTAAAGACTTGTAGTGGGGATAGCGAGGTGTGATAGGGCCGGGGCATGACGTGGCGGCTTGGCATTGGCTGGCTGGCTGGCAGGCTGGCTGGCAGGCTGGCTTTGCCGTTGGCTATGGCCCTGGCTCTGGCTGTGGCTCTGGCGCTGGCATACGGCGTTGGCGTTACAGTCGGCCGTCCTGTAACAATTGCCCCCGCAATGGGAACAGAAACCACAATTAACTTTCCAGCAAATCAATGAGATCTTCGGTCTCCATCTGCTCATCAGAACTGCTGGCACTGTCAGATACAGGAACTACACTTTTGTATGGCCGGAGTGAATCGGCAGAAACTAATCCCGTAAAGCTTTTGTAGCCTCTGAGCCCCTTTATACTTCTGATCCTGTATCTGTCGTTACCAACAACCTTAGTAATAATGTAAGGGCCGGAATATAAGTCGTCAAGTTTAGTATTTACTCTGGCAGCACTGCTAGTTGGAGCTTGTTTCCAAAGTACAAACTCCCCTTTTTTGTACACGCGTGCATTCTTACGTCGCTTATCAAAGTTACGCTTCATTTTGTTGCTGGCTAGTGTGATACGGGCACTCGCTTTTCTGCGTCGAACAGCTACGGGTTCGGGTTCAGGGGTAGCTACATCACATACTGACCTACCACTTCGAGAAAACATTAAGTCATATGGCTTGAAATTAGTAGTTTCGTTAGCAGTATTATTGATTCCCCATACTACATCTGGTAGAATATTAGCCCAGTTAGTAGAAGCTTCACTTGGGCTGGATGTTCGAAGTGCACTGAGAATTGTTCGGTTCGTTCTTTCCACCTGACCGTTTGCACGAGGGCATGCTATTGCGTTGAGAATGTGCTTAATTTGTTTATCAGTGGAAAAAGTTTTTAAAATTGCGGCTTGTGAAAGCCTTTCCATGATCGGTTACAATGCGGTCTGGGTAGCCAAACAAACTGAAAATTCTCTTTAAGATGCGAACGGTTTCAACTGAATTTACGGTTCTTGTTGGCTCAGCAATTACAAATTTAGAAAACGCGTCCGTTATTACTAACATATACGAATAACCTTTTTTTGTACGGGAAAATGGACCCAAGTGGTCAACATGTATCATGCGCATTGGTTCACTCGGCTTCGGTATTGAGTGTAACATGCCTTCCTTTCTGCCATACTCGCCCTTCCCATAAGCGCAATGAATACACGAGTTTACGTACTTGGAGATGAAGCGGGTCATTTTAGCGAACCAATAGTCTTTTTTTATAAGATCCATACAGCGTTTTAGCCCTACATGACCGATGTCATCATGATGCATTTGAATAATTTTCCACCGGGCTGCGTTCGGCACAACAAGGCGGTTGCCATCTAATGTTTTTCTGTATAGCCTACCCTCGACAATTTCGTAGTTGTTTGTAATATGAGAATCAGCCGTATTAGTTTTCAACTGTTCAATAATAGATTTTAATTTTTCGTCTTGACATTGAACAGTAAAGAACCAATCAGAAACCTCAAGACGGTTTATATTCATTGTGTCAACGGGATTCCTACTGAGGGCATCTACATGCTTCATGCGCTCTCCTGGCCTATATTCTATGTCAATGTCGTAATCCTGAATAAGGAGCCACCACCTAGCAATACGTGGTATAATATCGCGTTTTGTTAATGTTGCGCGCACAGCTGTACAATCGGTTACGACTTTGACATTTTTTCCTACAACGTAAACTCTAAATTTACGCAGCGATTCTACTACAGCAAGCGTCTCAAGTTCATAACTATGATACATCATCTCTTCTTTGCTTGTAACTCGGCTAAAATACATAACAGGGCGTAGAGTGCCGTCAGTTTGCTTTTGTAGTAGTATCGCTGCAATACCTAATTTGCAAGCGTCAGTGTGAATCTCTGTTGGCAGCGTCGGATCATAAAGAGCTAGAACAGGCTGGGAACATAAGCTAGTCTTTAGTTGTTCAAAACTACTACTTTGTTCACTACCCCATTCCCACGACGCATTTTTCTTGGTCAAATTGGTCAGTGGTCGAGCAATCACGGCAAAATTGTAAATAAACTTTCGAAAGTAGCTGCACAACCCAACGAATTGTCGTATTTCATGGACATTTTTAGGGGTAGGGAAAAGTGATACTGCTGCCAACTTAGACTCACCCGGCCGGATGCCATCTGCTGAAATTTCGTGACCTAGGTAGTTTATTTTAGATTGCAGAAAAGAACACTTGTTCATATTTAATTTTAAGTTTTCACTTTTGAGTTTTTGTAGAACACGCTCTAAAATTTCTAATCCATCGTCAACACTATTCGAGGGTAGAAGCAAATCATCCAGGAATGCCAATATTTCATTTGAATTTTTGTATTGAGGGCAGTTAGACTGTGTATTACTGTCACCAAGCGACTCGACAATTTTGTTTATAAGTCGCATGAATACAGATGGTGCGTTTGCTAAACCGAAAGGAACACGAGTGTACTCATAGTGACCGGTAGGTACTATAAAAGCAGTTTTGTGAGTGTCTTCTGGAGAGATTGGTACCTGATGGTAGCCCTGTGCCATATCAAGGCTCGTGAAGAACTTTTTACCCGACAATTTGGCTACCTGATCGTCAATGTTTGGCAGTGGATATCTATCTTTAATAGTTACGGCATTTAAGGCTCGGTAATCGACGCACAAACGGGAATCTCCGTTCTTTTTTGCAACAAGAATAACAGGAGATGCATAATCTGACTCAGACTCTTTAATTATGCCCGCCTGCAAAAGTTCGGCAACTTTTGTTTTGACAATAATTTGCTCGGAATGAGATAAGCGATAGGGCTGTCGATATATGGGCCGATCAGAATTTAGTTTTATTTTCATTTCGATTAAGGGTAATTCTACGAAGGGACAAAAAAATAAAAATAAAAGTAAAAAGTTTTTTTTTTAATCAACATTTATTTCAATATCTTGACAAGGGCCATAGAATCTTTATAAAAATAACAAATGACATCACTATGTTATATTTTAGGAGAAAAACCACTATTTTAATTTTAGATCATAGACAGAAGTGACATGATGTCAACAGGAGTGACATTTTTGGCCGCAAATAGTGAAAACCTATAAATTAGAGACTAAGAATACCTACTCTTAAAACATAAAATCAACATAAAAAACTTTCGTAATAACACAAATATGGCAAAACAAAAGAAGGCTTCAGGTTTATTTTAACTTCACGACGTCATTTACTAAACGTCGCTAAGCGAAAAAATATCTTCTTCCTCTGAATCAAGCAATCCGGTGCCAATATTTTCCGTGCCTTTATCATTAGTGTCATCGGTTGGTTTGGATGATGTCGGGTACACTTTGTTATTGTTATCTTTTAGGGGACTTCGAGTTGCGTCATTGTCACTTTCATAGAAAAATTTGAAAAAGTAGAATTTATTTTGTCTATTTCGTTGAGGCACTACTGATAACAAATCCGGTGATAGCGTGCGAGGACTTGACAGGCATGCTTGCCCAGATACCGGTGGATCGCAGGACATCTTATCAGGTGATAGACTTTGTAGAATTGGTTGGTTCGTTGTCTTGTAAGTCAAATAGATGACCCCCTTTTCATGGTGGGACCAAATTTGATCAGCCTTGCAAACATCACAACTCATACTGCGTGCGTGTAACATATCTGGATGAGCTTTACTCCATGTTGACTGTCGAATAGCTAGGGTGCCTTTGAAAGGCGCAGTTGTACTTTGGTTTAAAATACTGGTTATGTGTTCTAGATGAGCGTCATCAATTGAAAGAATTCGAACACCTTTACAATTTTCTTTCAGCATTTTTTTCTTTTTACGGCATTTCCGTGTACGTTCTTGCCATTGCTTCCGAATTTGCTTTTGGCTTCTTGGAGTAAAATCATGCACAGATTTCACCAACCCAGCATCCTTTTTATTTTTATACCTTTCTCTGCCCTTTTGCCGTCTTTCTTCTAACTTTGCTTCATTCAATCGAGATCTTTTTTTTCTAACCCATTCTCTTTGCTGCAGTTTACGCCGTTCCTTCTTTTCCTTTTCCGTCTTCTTTTTAGGCATCTGGTAAGTATAGAAAAACCTAATTTTAGCTCATTATACGTCCTAAGTCCATTGTTTTTAGATTCTGAGTAAATTTACTCAGAAAGTTTAAAGAGTTACTACAATTTTCTACAATGTTTTCCCACATAAAAAAAACCGACAACCGAAAATACGACATATCACCTTCATCCACTCACGTCTTCAATTATATCACAATCCCTCCAATCAAAAACCCTCCAAAGAAGTTATAGAAATAAGTACCTACAAATTATCACAAAAACTCCATAAAAATAAAATTAAATGAAGCATTTTACAAGGTCATTCATAGTTAAGAAGAAAAGTAAATAAAGGAAAAGTAAATAATAGAGGAGTTGAGTAAAAGAAAAGTAAATAAAAGTCACTTCGGTCGACTAACGTCACTTCTGTCGACTGATCCGTCGACAGGCGTGACATCGACAGAAGTGACAAAACTTCGTAATTTTGGCCTAGCAACCTTAGTTTGGAGGTTATGATCAAGCGGATTTGGGCAATGTCAGAAAAAACCATTGTAATACAACGCCGTGAAATTGAAATGTAATAATTATGAAACAAACCTTTTTTATGCAGCGTTCAGGGGTGACACTTTAACTTTTACGTACTGTAGAACCACTTTCCTAATGACAACAAATGAGTGCAAAGCTCTCTATGCGAAAAACATTCTCAATGTAGTAACAGATATGGTTAAGTGGTGCCACAAAAAGAAGATATTGTGGTCATATTACAAAATTATTTATTTTTAACGTTCCAATCTGTACCTGTCGACAGTTGTGACAGAAAAGTTATAACCGTCGTAGAATTGCCTGTATTTTTTTAATTTTGTGGGTTATAATTTTAACCTTTAATCGAGATTAAATTAAAGATGCTCTTGGTGCATACAGCATTAAATTTTCATCGACTACAGTACAAAAAATATTTTTAATTCATTGTCAAATCTTATAAAGACGTTTGCGAACAGTCGACAGAATGTGACATGTCATATACTGTCGACCAACTTTTTTGATTAAAATATTGCATTTTGAGGATTATTTGTAGAAATAGTAATAAAATATATGGCGTCCTTTTATCCAACAAGATATAACAGTCTAAAATGTCTTATTTTAGGATTTATTTGACGCGAACACAAAAATGGTTAGTTCGTAGAATTACCCTTAAATTAGAGCAGCCTAAATCGTGAGTATCATTAGCAAAGCAACATTTGTAGTTTAACAATAAAGTTATTAAATCTTGACGCTGTTTTTCATTTAGACAACCCATTTGTATTTTATCTAACTCTACACATCCAATCGTAGTTAAAGGGACAGTATCTGTACTTAGAACATCGTGCACTTGTAACGTATATATGGCTTGGCGTCTAACCTGGGTACTGGAAGGAGATTCCATGCAGCTTTCGGCTCTGGCTAGAACTACTCCTGGCTGCCACATGATGTCGTCATTGCCCGTGTTCACCACCTTGATGTAGCCTTCTCCGCCACGGAGCACAGTGGCGGGCAGCGAGTAGGATGTTCCGTTCAGTTCGAAATGGCGCGGAGGAGTAGCCACATCATTTTCGTCCTTATTGCCCAGCACACGGACTTTTATGATGGAAGTGCCCGGCGCTAGGCACTCCTCGCCTTCAGTGACCACCTTGAATCGATCGGAATCTGAAACTACATCAAAACCATTAGTCAAAGGTTCCTGCGATAAAGTAGCAGAATTGTTGCAGACTGTGAGCGTCATGCCCTCATTATTGATCACGGGTTGGCCGATGAGTAGTTGGATGCCATTCATATCAATATCTGTGAGATGTGATTGGCATTTCAGAGAGATGCCATCTATTTCCAGTTGAAAGTCAACTTCGCCTTGGCTGGTAATAAGGCCTCCGGAAAATCCTCTAAGCACCACTCCGCTAGGCTTTACTTCGAGCTCCAACAACTTTGCTACTTTTGTCGTAATCACATTAACTTGGCTGCCAGTGTCGATGTATGATTTAACATAAATGTCGTTGATGTTGGCCACTTTCTTATACACATCACTGTAGGACTGGATAATTCGTATGTCTTTTGTACTGTTCGTGACGGTTGATATATTATTTGCTTTCTCAGTAGAAGGGCAACGACTTGCTATGTGTCCTTGAGCTCCACATTTGTAGCAAGTTCGTAGGTCTGGTTGTGTGCAATTTTTAAGTAAATGGCCAGTCTTTTTGCATCGAGGGCAAGGTTCCGTATCAAGATTTACAGCACTGGATTTTTTTTCGTTAAACGAACGACCCGGCGGTAGATCTCTGCTGTAGGGCGGGCGAGCGTCTTGATGAGGGTTACGATAATCATCCAGAGCACACAAAAAACCTTTGTAAAGTTCATCTGGACGGTCACATTGAAAAGCGCGTGCGTTGGCTTGCAAAGACACTGGTAGTCCTTTGATAATGCACGAAACGCTGGCCTTGTCGGATATTTTGCATCTGAAACACATTGCTATTTTATCTTGATAATATTTCGTCATTGATTCTGTTGGTAATTTCCTTCTATTGAGCATTTCTTCAAGTAAATTGCCGTAGTCACGGTGTTTAGGAAATGTACGCAAAAGCATTTGCTTCCAATCGGTCCAAGAATAATCATAATCATCAAGTCTATTATACCACTTTTTCGCCTGGCCTCTCAACTTATCTTGTAAGTGGAAAGACTTTGTTTTTTCATCCCAGTCGTGAATATCTCCAAGCTGATCTATTTTCTTAAGCCAGGCTCTCACTGTACAGTCGTCACTGTCCGGATCAAACTCTGGGATCAACGATGCGGCACGATGGTTACGAACTACGAAAGTAGGTGCATCATTACCGAGATCCCGCATCGCTTTTTCAACCTCGTGGGCGAGGAGATTTTTCAGGAGTTTTTTGGCAGGACTACAGTCTTCTTCATCGGACTGATCATTTTCAGGCGGTGGGCGTAATAGTTCGCCCTGTCGTCTCTTCATTTTCAAGTTCTTTATCCCTTCTTCTGAATGAAACGGTTGCTGAAATAAAATAGCTGCTCGAATAATTAATGCACACTTTAATCAGTTTTTAATCAATTTTGAACACATTCGGACAGAGTTTCGACTTAACCTATGGTCAGAACAGAAAGAGGACATAAAATGCGCTTGCAGGCCCTTTTAAAGACTTGTAGTGGGGATAGCGAGGTGTGATAGGGCCGGGGCATGACGTGGCGGCTTGGCTTTGGCTGGCTGGCTGGCAGGCTGGCTGGCAGGCTGGCTTTGCCGTTGGCTATGGCCCTGGCTCTGGCTGTGGCTCTGGCGCTGGCATACGGCGTTGGCGTTACAATATCGTTAATAGCGTGAGTGACAGTCAGCTAGAAATATTTATGTCAGAAACGGATGCCGCAAAAATGATTGGAAAATTAGATACGATTTATCAAGCAAAGTCTAGTGCGAATAAGCTATTGTGCAAGAGAAAATTGTTAAAGTTGAAAATGTCAGAGGTTGACAACCCGACAGATTTTTTGAATATTTTTGAAAAAACTGTCAATGAATTGAAGAGTGCGGGAGAAGAGATGACTAATGATGATAAGTTGAACCATTTATTATTATGTCTGCCGGAGTGTTACGCACATATAGTTGACATAATTGATGCATTGCCAGAAAAGGATAAGTCTGTTGAATATGTAAAGTCAAAGCTACTGTTAGACTACAAAAAGAAGGAAGAAAATAATCCTAAGCCGATGGAATCATTTAACATTCAGAAGAGGACGACGCAAAGCCAGATGGGAAACTGTTATGGATGTAATCAGCCCGGCCATTATCTAAGAGATTGTCCAAGAAAGGAAAGAGAAAACCAGAATTTTACGAATTGGCGCGGAAACTACAATTTTAGAGGAATGAGTAACATGCGAGGAAATCAAAATTGGAGAGAACAGAATTCTAGAGGAATGAGAGGAAATTCGAGTACGATGACAAGAGGAAGAGGTAATTTTCGAGGAAGAAATATTGTTCGAGGAAGAGGTACAGCACAAGGTATGGCGCGATAATGTTATTTTAACCCAAGCGAAGACGGTACGAGAGTACCAATAGACCAGAGGAGAGGAGAATTATACAATGTCGAGGTAATGACTTCAGCGACGGATCCGGTGAGTGAAAAATATACTAGTAAAGACAATTTAACATGGTTGTTAGATAGTGGATGTTCTGACCACATTATAAATAATGATGAATATTTTGTAGATGTTAAAAATTTGGAAAGTCCGGTTGATATTAAAGTAGGAGATGGTTTTCCTCTGAAAGCAAATAAAATAGGAAATGTATTAACGTACTTTTATGTAACTGGTAAATGGGTCAAAACTACTATTACGAATGTTTATTATGTACCAAATATGAAACAGAATTTATTGAGTGTATCGTCTATCACAAAGCATAATAAGTATATAATATTCGACAAATATGGAGCTAAAATTTACGATGGGTCTAGCAATAATTTATTAGCTGTTGCTGAGAGGAAAAACAAATTGTTTTTATTGAATGGGAAAGTAGAAACGAATTTTGTAAAATCATACACAACATGCAATATGACTGAAAAAGAAAAGTGGCATAGAATTCTTGGACACACAAATTTTATAAATTTAAATAAGATGTGTCAACAAAAGTTACTGAACGGTTTACCTGATAAACTTGAAAATGATCATATACAGTGCGAGATTTGTTTAAAGAATAAAATGTTTAACTTACCTTTCGAAAATAATCGACACCGAGCACGTGATATTTTAGAAATAGTACATACTGATGTGAATGGTCCATTAAATCCTACAGGTATTGAAGGTGAACGTTACTTCGTATCTTTCATCGATGATTATAGTAGAATAGCCAAAGTGTATTGCATTAAATATAAAAGTGAAGTGTTTGAGTGTTTTGTAGCTTACATGAATTTCGTTGAGAATACGACGGGGAAAAGAATTAAGGAATTACGATGCGATAATGGAAGAGAATACATAAATAAAGATTTTTTCAAATTGGCCAAGGAGAAAGGGATATACATAAATCCATGTCCAGCATATACACATGAATTGAATGGCGTCGCAGAGAGATTTAATAGAACGATTATGGACAGAACGAGGTGTTTAATATCTGAAGCAAAAATAGATAAAGAGTACTGGCCAATATTAGTGGAGACAGCAGTTTATATTGGAAACAGATTGTTGACGAATACAGAAGTTAAAAGGACACCATACGAGATATTTTTTGGAAGAAAACCAGATGTGACTAAAATGAGAATAATAGGAACCAAAGTATATGTGAGAATCCCTGAAGAGAGAAGGACTTCAAAATTGAATTCAAAAGCAGTTAAAGGTATTTTAATAGGTTACACAGAAACGGGATACAAAGTGTTAGTGGAGAATAAAGTGACTGTAAGCAGACATGTAACATTTGTAGATGAGACAGCAACATTGATTGAAGATAATAGTGATAAAGAAGATGAAAAGGAAAATGATCAAGCATTTAATGATACTGTTGAAGATATAGAAGATCGAAATGAAACTGAAGAACCAAGAGAAGTAATTGAATATGGAAGACCGGTGAGAACAAGAAAAGTACCAGAAAAATTTAAAGACTATGTTATTTACATTAATATGTGTAATGCGAATGTACCAGAAAATTATGAAGAGGCGATGAATAGCTCTGAATCTATGAAATGGAAAAATGCTATGCAAACAGAGATAAATAGTTTGGAAAAGAATGAAACCTGGGAAATCGTAAATGAGCCAATGAACAAGAAAATTATAGAAGTAAAGTGGATTTACACAATTAAGTCAAGTGTAAAATATAAAGCAAGAGTTGTCGCCAGAGGCTTTCAACAGATGTATGAAGAGAATGAAGAAATATATTCGTTAGTTGCCAGAATGACTACCTTAAAAGTT
This sequence comes from Yponomeuta plumbellus, assembly GCA_947310845.1. Classification (NCBI taxonomy): domain Eukaryota; kingdom Metazoa; phylum Arthropoda; class Insecta; order Lepidoptera; family Yponomeutidae; genus Yponomeuta; species Yponomeuta plumbellus. Next base: position 4,921,819 of record OX371198.1, on the reverse strand, counting down.
TTATTATCAACTGCTTGTGTACGAGGATGGGATATTGAACAGATGGACGTAGAAACTGCGTTCCTGAATGGAACCATAAAGTCAGAAGTTTACATATATCCACCAGATGGTTATGATATACAACCAGGCAAAGTTTGCTTATAGAAAAAGGCACTGTACGGACTACGAGAAAGTCCACGAGATTGGTATGATTGTATTCACAAATTTTTCTGTAGTATAAATTTGAAAAGATCTGCATACGACTATTGTTTATATACAGGGTGTGTAAATGAAAAGAAGATTTACATTATTTTATATGTTGACGATTTGTTGATTACAGGCGAAGATAAGACAAGTATTGAAAAAGTGAAACAAATGTTAAGTGATCGGTTCCGTATGAAAGATCTAGGATGCGTAAAACTGTATTTAGGTATCAACATTGATTATAATCCGAAAGAAAAGAAGATGTATTTAAGTCAACAACAATACATTGAAAGTTTGGCTGAGAAATACAAAATTAAAGATTCTAAGGGATATGATACGCCTATGGAAATAAATCTGCGATTGGAGCTTGCAAATAAAACGAATGAGAAACTAAAATATAGAAATTTAATAGGAGCTTTGTTGTTTGTAGCAAATGGAACACGACCAGATGTAGCGTATTCAGTAAACTATATGAGCAGATTTCAAAAGAACCATGATGAAACACATTACAAATATGCTTTACGAGTGCTGAAATATTTATATCACACAAGAAACCTGAAGTTGAGCTATGGAACAGCATATAATGAAACGATGAATGCATACGTAGATGCTGATTGGGCAGCGGACACGCAAGATAGAAAATCTACAAGCGGAATTGTGATTAAAGTATTTGGAAATGTTGTGATGTGGAGATCACAAAAGCAGAAAATAGTTTCTAGAGCGTCTACACATGCAGAGTACTATGCATTAGCAGATTGTGTTGAGGAGGTGTTACCTATAAGAGGAGTTTTAAGTGATCTAGGTGTTGAAATTGAGAATAGTGTTAACATTTATGAAGACAATACAGGTGCTATTGGTTTGGCTAAAAATGGAAAGTTCTCTAAGAATTCTAAGCACATCGATATAAGTTATCATTTTGTTTATGATTATGAGAAAAAGGGTTTAATTAGTGTCAATAAAATTTCAACCGAAGATCAGATTGCGGATATATTAACAAAAGCTCTGGGTAAGGTTAAGTTTCAAAAATTTAGAGGTTTGTTAGGTATTAGAGATTGTTAAAGTGTTTTCTTTTGAACAGGACCTATTAATATGGACATAGGGTCTATAGATTATTATTTTTATGCTGAGTATTTTAAACAATGTGTGTAATAGGTTTTATTGGTAGTTAGTTATTATTGTAAGGGATACTAAATCAAGGAGGTGTGTTGAAATAATGATTTAGTACCTCCTTACTGTGGATAAATGGTCTATCTAATGTACCGGTTTGTCTATGCCTTTTAAGAAGACTTTTAATTTGATTGTCACTGTGTCGGTATGTTTCTGTAACGTTGTTGAAAATAAACCTACATTTAATATCTTAGACTGCATATTATTTACAGACTTAATTAGAAAACGTAAATAATATTATTATTGATGTTTATTATACCTAGCGAATTTTTTATGTGTAGTGCTTACGAAAATATAATTAAAAAATGTTAACAATTGTACCACCAGTACTTTAAGTACTGCTGTCAGATTTTGTGGACTTGAGACTTGAGAGCACGATACGTATAGTTGCCCATGTGAAAAATAGATTTTTTCAATGTACACCGGCTACATCCCAGCAGTCCCTGAGCATCCCGTCGCTTTTTGTGATTGCTATGGTATAAAAAGCAAAGACTTCAGTGGTTTATCTGACTCACCAAATGGAGGAACTTTAGCTTTTCCACCAGAACAGCACATACCCACTTGAGTGCTTCACAATGTCTATATTCTGTCCATTCTGCTTATGAGAACTAATCGATGACTAATAAAATCGAAATCAAAAGTGGCGTCGTAAAACGCCTGTAATGTACAGACAGATAGACACACTTTCACGTTTATCAAATTAATTATTATGTAGTGTTGCCCGCCATTACTCTCAGTGCCATCTAGTACACATGTACCTACACGAGCACTATTTTACTGACTGGTTCAGTGGTTTCTAGTGCTAAACCAGTTTGAGAAATAAAAAATTTAAGTTATTTCATTCCTCATTTCACCCCTTTAAAGATGATTTCCGGGATGAAAAGTATGTCCTTCCATGGGACTCAAATTATCTCAGTGCCATTATTTGTTACTTTTGGATTTATAATATTAGCGTGCGAATGTAGTATGATGTCTTTCATATGATGTCGTCAACAATATTGAAGAGCATTACTATCGATAGTATCGACTATCGATGCAGCAGTTATTGGTTGCAGCGATCGAGACTGTCGATACTATCGATAGTATTGCTGTTTACCGATAGTATTGCAGTAAACGAGATATCGATATCATAGATAGTATCGATACCATCGATACTATCGATTCTCCTATCGATCTTAAAGATGATTTTAGCGTATTACTATCGACTGTAAAACTATCGATTTTCATACTCCCATTTTTTTTGCCTTCACAGATTATGCTCGTCTCCTTTTTATGTTTAGTTTAGGGAATAGGGGCAAAAACTTACCTAAAAAATTATAAGGTGCATCTTGACTTAAAACTTGTTGCATCTTTTGAGATAAGGTCACTTCGTTTGGTTTGCTTGCATCCAACAGTGGTTTCTTCTGCCGTTCATCAACCCCATCAAATAAGAAGTTCAAGAAATCATCAGCTGATTTACGAACGCTCCGGCTTGTTTGATTGATTTGACGTTTGTTTGCTGTCGCACATTTTCGGTACCTACATAATCTCTTCGTGAATTTCTCGGTAAATTAAAAACTGGATTTCACACTGTTTTATTAAATTTTCGCATTAAAGTACACTATGTTCTCGTAAGAGAACTTGAATCTTCAATGGGTAAGATTTAATTTGTCAGTTGGTGTGTGTGGAACGTGGTATTTATGTTTTCGTAAAGATCGATGGATTCATTGTGGCCGCGTATGTTTTATTTGGTGGTGTTTCTCGACAGATAGTTATGGCGTGCCGTCCATCCACGTTGAATCATGATACTCTGCAGTGCGTAGATTTCTTCCCGGATTCCAGGACCCCGAGTCCCACGCCCGTTCTGACGACTAACGGGTGTTGTGATTTGGAGGACATCTTGAGCGACGTGAGTACCCACCGCTTCGCTGCATCTGCATTCTTTTCAAGGTTGTACTAGGTGCCCTTGAGTTTTGCCGTGTATTGTGCTTTGACAATGACTGTGATACTAAACCCATATAAATGTAAAGTTAGAAAACCTGGCCAACTGAAGTAGGTCTTGCAAAAAAAACATTCATGCATATTGGTGTATCTAAGGCCATTTCCAGAGGGATCTTGGCCTTTGAAAATTTTACTTTTGATCTAGCACACCATGCATGCATGCTGTCACCCAATGTCCTGGGGTAACCATATTCTAGTGGCAAAGTATTATAATTATACTATATAATAATATTGTGTGTACATTGATAAATTTCACATCTGAAGGTCTTATCTGAATCTATTTATCTATCTAATTGGCCTATAAATAGAGCCCTTTGCTGAATATAGCCAAATCTTTTTCGCTCCAACTTTTCTGGCCAGGCGTGAAATTACGCAAGTACTCCACTGTATGGAGTTGTCTGATTTAGCCCCTTTGTTCCCGGTATGTCACACCACATTATATTATACTGTTAAATTCATGGGACCTTTTTTCCCAGTAGATATGTCATTCTCCTGCTCCGAACTGTCCTATACATACATAATTTTACTCTTTCGAGTTGTCTAATTGCTTAACCCTATCGGGTTGTCTCTATAGAGTGGAAAGTTACGTAATGTAAGGGCTGGTCTTTTGTCAGTCTCGCTGCAAGGTTTCCTAGCCAACTTCACAATGTTGTTGGCCCACTTTGGTCTATCCACTGACCATCAACACAATCTGAGCTCAGTGGCTCCCTTAACTACCTTATCATCTCTACAAACACTGTGTATGGTTATCAAGCAAGACTTTCCAATCAACATTTTCCTATCAAAATACTTCTCAACCTTAAAATGTCTCCACAGGCTATATCTGAGTCCCTGCAAGGCTCTTTTCGAATCACGAGGAGCCAGAGTCAGTTGGTGGACCAAGAGCTGACTGTCAGGCCAGAGGCCAACATCCAGACCAACGTACCAGAAGGACTTGACCTTTATAAGGTGATCTACGAGGTGGAAAGCGACTCGGACAACGGCATGGATAATGTGGATGTGGGTGCCATGCCTAACAAGACTTTGCCATTGAAAGAGGTCAGTGCATATTGGTTTATATTACCTTGATAATCATAATATTATGAGATTAGATAAAAAATTATAAGGAGCCTAATCATTTGTGTACTGACTTCAATCTCGTCTACACACTATTCACGGAACTGTGCTGTACAGAAAAAAAAATGTGTATTCCCTTGACCTGCCTATTACAGAGCCACTGGCTTTCTCAAATATATATTCTAAACTAAAAATTAAGAAATTCAACAAAATGTAAATTAAAGAATAATAATATTATAAACTCACGCCTGTTATCCCCGAGGGGGTAGGTAGAGGCACCACTCACTAGAACTGGGCCCACGTTTTGCCGAAATACCAAATACATGAAATAATTTTTTAGTAAATATTACTCATTAAAACAAAGCAAAAACAGACTATCGTTTTTAGCTAAAAGAGCGCCAAATTATTTCAGGTGTGTACAATAAGTAATCTAATCTAATATACCCTAAAGATAATCAATCAGCCTGATTATATGGCATAGTGAAAATTGTAATGTTTGACATGCTTTCATATTGTTTCACATGGCTCATTGAATATGCTGCAGTAACATTTTAGTAGTAGACTTAACTTGTTTGTACTACTTGTCAAAATTCTGTTTAACTCTGGGTTAAATGGATTTTAGTCGGTGGAGCAAGCGGGCTTAAGCAACTCAAGCAACAAAAAGTTTTGTAGCCTGGAAAGAGACAAGATTCCAAGCTTAGAGAAAAGACATAGACCTGTCTTTTCTCCTGCCTTCCAACTTAAACTTAACCCAGCTGGTATCAATCCTTACAAGTATAGAAAAAAAACAATGGAAATAGCATTTCCCACATATCTATACCCTGATTTTTTATTCCGTAGAATTATGACATTTCATAAGTGTTGCTACTGAAAAAGTTCTCTACCGAAAAAGGGACAAATTTGACCCACTTGAGGGCAATAAAAAATAAAATGTTACGTATTTTTTATGTTTTACCTACAAAAAGGTTAATCTAAATATTTACTTACTCAAGTGACCTAATACAAAAATAACAAAATATTTCAATATCACGAGCAATTCATCGAATTAACGGTTTCGTAAACCTTTTTAGAAAAGTGAAGTATGCCACTGTTAGCTCTCTTAAATAATTCATGTCAGCGATGATGATGATGATGAAGGTTGTGATATTAGTATAAATGATGATTAGATATTTTAATAAAAATATGTCTTCTGTACTTGTACTTTTTTACTCTTTGTGTGGTGAAAAGGGACACAATCCGCTACTTGACTCTTTTTTCAAGTACATCTTAAATGCTAAATATCTCTTCCATTAGACCAAAAAATATTTTAGTATATTTTTTGAGGACCTAAAAGCAACAAAAACATTATTTTAAAACGTTGCTTTGCTAAACAGCCAAAAACGCGGCCCGCCATTTTTGTCTATGGTTTGAAGTCCTCTACGTTTGTAAACAAAGTGTGACATTCAACATAGGTAGAGTTTGTGCCACGAAAGAAGTATGAGTCACAATAGAACCTACGCACGCACGACTGACAGATGTTTGTTTACTACCAAAGGTGCTTTCAAGATGGCGGATAGTGGTTTCACCGTTCCGATTTAAAAGCGAAAAATATATTTTTTATTTGCAAATTTTGCAGCCATCCTGCATATTTACTTAGCAAAGTCAATATATTTCGGTTTCTTACGTTAGATACTACAGGAAATATCCATTTATCGCGTCAAATTTGATACGAGGCAAGTAGCGTATTGTCACTCGCCTTAGATTCTCTTTTAATTTGGAGCTCCACACTTTATGAAATGGATACATTCACTAAAAAATTAAATGTGTAGACTCAGATGTTCATACTCGCTTTGAAATTGAAAAATGTGCCCGGCTAAAAAAGGTTTCTAATCTCTGACATGTCAAAAAATGATGACTGTCAGAATTCTACGGAATTAAAAATCAGACTTTAGCATAATGTAAAGCCTATGCCTTGAAATTCACATTTAGGACATTTACTACCTCACTTTGTTTGTTATTTAACAGTTCCTTAGTGCACCTTCCTTTGTGTCTTCTAATAAATCATGTGCTTAACAATCATTAAGTAATTTGTTTACCTTAATAATGAATGTTACGGTTGATAGTGTTGAACTTCAAATTTACGTACCTACTGGATGAAATTTCGTATTATATTTGAACACACAAACTATTTGTTTTTTTCAGTGATAAAACAAAACCAATCAAAATTATATTATTTTATGTATTTTTATGTTGCCATTTTGGTTTTTGTTTAATTTTACTTATATCATCATGAGGAAAACCTCTGTTAAAATATCATTGCTCAAAGCAAAACACTGTTATCTGTAGTAGCCTCAAGGTTTTGAAGCTTATAAGAGAAACAATAGCCTCTCAGTGATTGTTTATTGAACACGTCATACAAATTATACTATCTGTTGATGGTGTGAAAAACCATTAAATAACATTTTAATTATGTCAAATCAATCAAATCAAATCATTTATGTCTAAAAAGCTTATGTACTAATGACATTAGAGGACTTAACTTTATATGGGTAGGTAGGGAAAATGTTGTCACTAACTACAAATAATTGCTTATGGGCCAGCCCATTAGGCGGACCTGTTTCGCTTGAACAGAGATTGCTTTGAAACTGCTATCCATCTCGAGCGATGGAAGATTGGAAAATATTATTATAATGTAATTAATTAGTAAGTTTGACTGTAACAGTTTATCACATTATGGACATAGATATGAATAAGATAGATGACCCCCAAACAAGGATATCCCTGAATCTTGGGGTCAAAGTTTTTGTTTCATCATCATAGGCCTTCGCATCCGTAAGGACGATTCAAGCAGTGCCTGAGGATGTATCCTGTGGGACTTCGACACTTTTTTGGACGATTCAAGCAGTGCCTGGGGATGTATCCTGTGGGACTTCGACACTTTTTTGAGTGACTGAAAAGTCAAATTTTGTTAACATTACAGAAATAACTTCATTTGATTTAATATGTGCAGGCTGTAAAGAGCTTTTGCGAGTTTTTATCATATAGTTTTTTATCACTTTATTTTTATCATTTTATCACAGATCCAATATAGTTGTAGTAGAATGTAGAATAGGCGATCTTCAGTTTCCCTGAACATAACCAAAACCGGGCGCATGCATAGTTGATTTCTATGTCATTCCTGGGCGACCGAGCTTTGCTCGGTATTTTTTTTGTAATATTTTTCGTGATTTTTGGAATCGTACATTACTGCAGCGGCCAGCAAAAGAGGCATTGATAGACGATCGTGGAAATGTGGGCCGAGGCGAAGCCGAGCATTGAGCATGGTCTCTTATTTTTTTTAGAAAAAAAAAGTACTTGGATATACTTTTTTCGTGTGCGGGTAGTTAACAAAACATACAAGTTCGTTAGCAACAGAATTTAATTAATTAAATTCAACAGTTTAAACATATAATAATCTCATGCTTCGTAGCTAGTTTTGTACTACAATACCTGCCAGCTGTATTGCACAATAAATTCACTCACTAAAACCACAACACAACAACTTCACCATGGAGGCCCTCAGAAAGTCAGTGTCGGAGCTCTCGGTTCACTTTAGCACACAAATGGAGGCTTTTCAGAGACAACTGAATACAAGGACCGATGCTACATCCTGATCTTCAAGCTCCGATCTCCCTTCTGACTTTGCTACCTTCCGGTCATTTGTACTACTGTCTCTCAACACGCTCCAGCGGCAACTGGACTTATTGGCCCGAGAAGTGGATAGCATGGAGATGCGAAGCCGCAGGAAGATGGTGCTACTTCATGGACTGGTCGAGACTGATAAGGAGGACACCGCTGCGGCTGTGCAGGGAGTACTCGCTTAGCTAAGTGTCAATATCTCCACAGAGGACATTAGACGATGTCAACGGATGGGTCGTCCCAGCGGAGGCCGTGCCAGGCCAATCTTGGTAAAGTTCGACACCACTGAGATGAGGGACAAGGTCTGGTTTGCCAAAACCAAGCTAAAAGGCTCTGGTAAGACGCTCTCAGAGTTCCTCACGCGGCCCCGGCATGAGGCGTTTATGACAAATTGCTGGACTCGAGAAGGCTCAGTTCACATCATTTCACCGGACGGCTCACGCCACAGAGTGGTCACTCTGGCGGAGGTGGAGAGCATTGCTGCGGTGGAGGACGGCGTGGCGGATGACAAGGCGGCTTCGGCGCCGACTCCGGCGCAGACGGGTCCGAAACACAAGCAGAAAACCGTCGAAGCCAGCAGACCCAAAAGGAATGTGGTGCAGAAGAAGTGATTCTTTGTCATGTGCGTGTGTGTGTCGTCCGAGACTAGGTTTCAGGTTTTTTTTTAAATTCCATATTTCTAATCACCCTTCATTCAATGTTTCATTTTCTGCACGTCACGTTGCGTCAAACGTCAAATCGACCACTGTTGGAGAGCAAAAAGCAGCAAATAGAACTTAAAAAAACAGTAGAAAACAGTAGAATAGTAATTTCATAATATCAAATCTGACACATAACATTTATAGACTGGACAAATACAACTACTCTTAGATCTAACACAAATTGCCTTTATTTAAGAAATTCTGAGAATTTTTTGAAACTTTGACCGCACTTGCGAAACGAAATGAGAAATGAATGAGAAAAACCTGTTGTACTCAATATGCTACACTACACTTAATAAACTACAAAATTAAATGTAGCTTTTAGATTTAGAACTCTTTATTGTACACACCAGAAAGAAATAAATACATTTAGAAGCCTTATATATTATGTAAGTTTTGTCTTATACAATTGGCGGTCTTATCGCTAAAAGCGATCTCTTCCAGATAACCTTGGGATGGATAAAAAGAAGGAGATTAGAGAAAAGGTAGGTAAATGTACATGAAATAGAGTGATGGGATATGTACATAAACTAACTGACTATTCTGTTAATGTAGGTATGTGAAAAGATTTGTGTCAGTAAACGGGGAATCCTCTATGCCGCAAGAAGCCCGCTAGCACCCTGACCGACGTATACAAAAACTATCTTTATTGCATGTCCTAAACTGTTATTATTCCGTTTTGACATGTGGCTTTTTTGCGATTTGGAATGAATCATTTTTTACGCAGTTTTAAATTCGATACATCAACAAAAAACAGTAGAAATACGAGCTAAAACAGAAAACAGTGGTGTCATAGCGAAAACAGTAAATCTACTGTTAAAACAGTAGGGTTGGCAACACTGTCGACCACAGACAAAAACTTTTTCTTTTTAAGCCGCTTTTGCGTTTCGTTGCTTCAAATGATTTGTCTCGGACGATTGTATTGTGTAATTTCCGTAGTTGTCTCGTTTGTTTTATATACAGCTGGCGGGTGGTCGGAGCCAGTAAAGTAATTAATTTATTTTATATGCATAGGTATTATTACCTATAAGTACAGAATATTTTATATTATTTATTTTATCTCATAAACCTACTTAATTATTACACTTATTTATATGTCTGATGACGAAGTTAGCGAATATGTATCTATTCTTTCTCCTTCGGATGGATTGAGCAGCAGCGAATGTAGCTTTCATAGCATTCCATCTCTTGCCGAGTCCCTCGAATCCCAATTCTCTGATCTGCAGAAAAATTTCAACCATGTCCACATTAATGCACAGAGCATTCCTGCGCACTTCCCCGATATGCTGGCAACTTTTAATATTAAGAATGTGCATGCCATTCTTATATCTGCATCTTGGCTCAAACCATGTCTCCCTTCAACCTCTTACTCACTTCCTGGCTTCTACTTAATTCGCAACGACTGTATTGGCAGTGGAGGTGGTGGCTCATATTCCTTTCTCTGTCATTAGCTTATCTGCTCAGCCCACACCTCCTAATTCAGGAGAACATTTATTTATAGAGGCCATCCTGTCCCACACCAAGGTTCTATTAGGTGTTTATTACTGCCCTTCTATGCGTGTCCCTTTCTTTCATTCCTTTGAAAAACTCTTGGAGAACATTACCCCTCTGTACAGCCACACGATCATCATGGGTGATTTTAACACATGTTTGGTTAGAAATGATCATCGTTCCTCTACTCTCGAGTCCCTTCTTAAGTCAAGCAACATCACTATTCTCCCTCTTGATACTACTCACCATTTCCCCAACTGTGCCCCCACTCTTCTCGATTTAATTCTTGTCTCCTCAACTCAACATGTTGCTTTACATGGCCAGTTCTCAGCTGATGCCTTTTCATATCATGACCTTATCTTTCTTTCGTATAAAATTCGTCCACCCAAAGCAAAGTAGATAGATGAACACAGTACTTACAGATTTGCATAGTTACACTGAATTTGAGCATTTATCGCAATCCAGTTGTGAAAAAATTTACTACCTACTATTTTATTACATCCAATCAATATAGTTTCCACCTAAACTAGGTGGGCGATTAAATGAAATAATGAGCCCGATAAGTTACTGCATTCAGGTTTATTTGGCTGCAAATTGCCAAACCGGTCTGTCGCTCAGTACAAATAGCTTGGCTATTTCTAGGCATTAATTAATGTAAGTAAAGAAATGTCTCTTTACCGCGATAAGGGACTCCACACACGGCGGCTATAAGGTAAAGATGTATATTATAGCACGATACTCGTATATCTCATTACATCTTTCCATAGAAATCGTCACGAGACCACACACGACAGCTATAAGATACATCTTTACATCTTCGTATCATAAAGGTACTGAGCGGTTTCTAAGCTATACATCCTGGGATGTAATGTATATTATAGCCGCCGTGTGTGAAGTCCCTAAGAGTTGTAAACAACAACTGGTTTGGTGCAAGCTGTAACAAAATTTGTTTACTTACTTATCATACTTTATTATGTCACATACATAGGTGAAGACCTCATAAAGAATTCGATTCAACATTTAAATTTTGCCCCAATCGTGATGATCTTATTTGGCAACAAAACTGGCCAAATCGTATAATATTATATTTTTGTACATAATATATTTGAGCTATGTATAAAGCCAAAATTAAAATTAATTTTCTTTCAATTAATTTGGGGCCTTTAGCAATTCAACTCATTCTTAGGATTTTTAATTCTTTAACGGGTCCTTACATATTATTTTGTCTTGGTTCGATATTTATATTACTTTTGTTGTTGCTATAATGTTGTCTGTCACCGCGTCGATTTTCCTCGGCTTCGCCTCGGCCCACGTTTCCACGTTCGTCCATCAATGCCCTTTTTTGCTGGCCGCTGCAGAAATGTACTATATCAAGTTCTCCAGTTGTCGGTCCATCAGCGATCCACATTTCTACAGGCAAGTGCCGTACGGTCACAACGATACAAACTAAAAAAACATTTTTCGTAATACCTTTTAAATCTGCTTATAATATTTGCGGGATTTTAAATTCTAAAAGGCTCCATTATGCTTGATTTCGATTGACCATGGCGAGCTCTGGAATTTTATTAATACATACATACAGGGAAGAAAAATACTTAGAATTGTCCTTATAGTCTGCTGAATTAAACCTACCTTATCAAATCAGGTTAATTAGCTTGTTCACGTTTATTAACGTTTTAGCCTAATGTCGGTTAGATACAAACCAACGAACGAATACAAAAGAACAGTGCAGGGGGGCAATTCTCACTTCATTAGCAAATAATACGTATACGACTCTAAGGCGTATGACTTGAATTCTACATAAAAAAGTCGAACGACACCCAAATTCTGTATTCTGAACACCATGCGACATTGAATTCGAATGAAAAAAGAAATTTCTAACGACTAAAACAGTAATCTGTGAATCCTACGTTCCATTTTCTCGATTGTAAATTGAAAGTTAGTCGAATCTTAAAACATTTACAATTTCACTTTTAAATTGATACATTTTGCGGCAAATTTGAGTGTTATTTTATAAACTAAGAAACTGTTTAGGTACAAAATATACGTTATTTAAAAGTTTAATACACTTAACTCTTAAAATTTTCAACTGAAATTTTACTTATAACGAAACGTCAACGTAATGCGATAAAATCAATAACTGCGCGAATCCGACCAAATTTAGTAGTTCCAAAGTATCTCGCACGGAGTAGGGTTTTTGTGCCTACTGCATTTAAGTGGATTCGCGCTGTAATCGATTTTATCGCATTTCGGAATACACCCACCCTCAACTATCAATGAATGCGTTCAAATTTCATACGCCTTTTGCGAGTCGCATGGTAATTACCATGCGACAAGATGACACCTCAAAGCGAACGAAAATTATTAGCAAATTTGCGTATACGACTTTGTGAGAATACATGAAACTGATTTTTATGCGACAAATGTCTAATCCTTCGAATGTTTGGCGTCTACGCTTTCAATTCGCATGGGCGAGAATCGGCTCCCTGATGTTTCGGCGAGAGCGAGCAACATCACCATTAGGGACTTCAAACACGACTGCTATAATATACATTACATCCCGGGAGGTATAGCTTTACATTATATTAAAGTATCACACACGGAACAGGTAACGTAATGTATATTTCGCTTCATTTCGTTGACATACGTCTCGACCGACACACGTTCCGGCTGCTAAGGCGTTATACAGGGTATTATGGATCTGTCGACTTACTACTAGATTTAATAGATAGGTAGTTCATCAGAAGATGATTGAGATTTTGATGCGCGTATGCGTTGGCACATGTGCCAAAAATAGAACGATGTGCATTGAACATCATATAAAGTAAGGAAAATTCCGAAGAGTTTAAATTATATGCGGAATTATCAGACATCGCCAGCAAGTGGACAGGCATGATATTATTACAAAATTGATGACCACTGTGTCACTACACTTTTTTTTCTTTTCTTGAGGTAGATTGATTTTTGTTACTATCCTTCATGTTAAAGGCAACTTTAATGTTATATTCCATCACTATACAAGTTGTAACTTCCTATGTTATATCTATAAAATCATAGGTCATCAATTATTATTATTAATACGTTTATTGCACATAAGTAAAAATTACAATGCCAACGCGGCGGACTTAATGCTACAAGCATTTTCTACCAGTCAACCGCAGGAGGTGTATCAATCGACTGAATCGAAGAATTGCTCGCAGCCCTGGCTGCCTGAGTGATCTTAAACGATCACGAACGTTAAGCAACATAGGGCGCGTTCAGTGCGCGGATGGGTGACCGTTTATGATTAACGCTAATGGCATTTTTCCGAGCGGTTCCATGCTTCGCAAGGCATGTTAAGCAGTTGGTGCTGGCTGCCGTCGATAGATGGCAGTCGTTAAGCCAAGTCAGAGATCATAGAGTAAGAACAGCCACTACTCTTACAAGCCTCCACCAATCCGGACTTGGCCCCCGTGGCGGAGTATGGCCTATACCTTCCTCAGGCTTACGAAACGTAGCTTACGGCCGATTTCTGAATTGAGAATTTCGCTAAGTAACTACTTAACTCTAGTGTTGTCTCGTCAAGTTTCTCAGAAAAGAGCGTGACAGAACGTTATTTAAATATTTAAGTGAAATTCTCAATTCGGAAACCGGCCTTTAGCGAGACTATTTATATGGAGCAAATTTATGTGGAGCAAATGATTTTTTTGAGATAGGATTCTGAATACCTATGTCGTTTAGCGACATAAGACTCCTAGTGGAGTTTTTTGAATCACCAAGAAACTTTTTGAACACCCTTTACGAAGGAAGATATATCGTAATATACGGAAAGGTATTGGGAGGTATTGAAAGGTATCGAAAGGTAAATATACATCTTCGTATCGCTCAGTACCTTTAAGGTACGAAGATGTAAGGATGTATATTATAGCTGTCGTGTGTGGTCTCCTGACGATTTCTATGGAAAGATGTAATGAGATATATCGTGCTATAATATACATCCTTACCTTATAGCCGTCGTGTGTGGAGTCCCTTAAATTGCCTTGTTTAGCGCAAAACTTCTATCCGCGATACTTAAGGCGCTCCTCGAGGACCAATTTCCATACAAACTTAGTTTGGTTTTAATGAGCGTTTTTCCTTTCTTTTCTTGAGATAATCTAGATGGCGTTATTCTTTTCTACATACAAAATTGTGATTCGTAGCAATCAATGTCAAAGTTAGTCCACAGATTACTAAACAAGAGAAGGAACCAGGGTTGTGCTATTCGGACGAGGTTTCTCGTAATAAAAATAAAAATTCAAACCCACAATCCACAGTAAAGACTCCAAAATATCCAAAATCACACTTATCGCCAAACGACAACAGCATTTTTGTTTTTCCGTAATCAACCATCACAAATTCCACAGAACCATAGTATTATTTTTTGCTTTGACGTTTATTACTACGGTACGGCAGCGCCACCTAGGGATTCTTTTAGAACTAAATTTGACATAAGGAAGAACGCTCATTCACAGACGACAAACTGGATTTTAACGACACTTTACCAATCTTTTCTAATATATAATAAAACTCGAGTCACAGTGTTAGTGCGCATACTCCTCCGAAACGGCTTAACCGATTTTGATGAAATTTCATATGTTCCTTAGTTTTGAGAATAGTTTGTTATCTATTTTTCAAAGCCCTAACCGGTAAGGGTGGTAATTTCTTTTAATTGTAATCCCATAAATAATTTATACGGCGTGACAACGTTTGCCGGGTAGCTAGTAATACGTGTATCTCAAGCTCAAATTAAGATTTGCTAAGCAAAACACCACATAGATATTTACATACAGCGTGTCCCAAAAATGACACGTCACAGTGACACCGGTGGAGCTGCTCAAGAGGTATCGAATCAACCTAACAATGACCTTAGTAAAAGTTGCACCGTTTTCGAGATATTGCCGATTTAAACTTTTTCTAAATTTTCACCTCTTTTAACAAGTTCAATGCTACGAGTAACATTAAGGTAGTTAGCCCACCTGTTTGGTTTTTTTTAATTGTACTCGGTCACGAATAGTTAAATAAGATGACAGAAGTGTTATTTTGTTGGTAAATGATGTAAAATGAACTTGTTAAAAGAGGTGAAAATTTAGAAAAAGTTTTAAATCGGCAATATCTCGAAAACGGTGCAACTTTTACTAAGGTCATGTTAGTCATGTTAGGTTGGTTCGATGCCTCTTGAGCAGGTCTACCTCCGGTGTCACTGTGACGTGTCATTTTTGGGACACGCCGTATACATTGCTTCTGGCCCCACACTAGGATACCCTGTGCTGTGTGAACCAGAAATAGTGACATCACAAACATGTAAACATCAAGACCTGGGTTTTTTTTTCGGTTCGAACCCGGGACCTCTCGCATGGTAGGGCAATACGCTACCCACTGGGCCACAGAGGTCGTCACAGAATCACTTGTTTTGGTCCCGAAGTAAGATACCCAGTGCTATGGTAACTTGATATGGACATTATAAACTACTTTTATACTGCTTTTGTACAAATCAAGTTAATAGTGTCATGAATTGTACCTACGACCTCGGTAGAGGTAGTCCAGTTTAATAGCACCTGCACAAATAGCACCTGCCCTAGTCCAGATTGGGGACCTATTGATGTTTTTGGCAGAATAAATACATTTGAATTCACTAACAACACCTGCAAGGGGTAGTGCTAGAGGAGCCTAATTAGAAAGAGAAGAAATATGATTTGTTGGATCCACTTTGTCGAAGTAATAAACTCGTAATAAAATTTGGCTAGGCTACATTGTTTTTCACAGCCCTCGACCGTAACTGGGTGGATTTACTCGACAAAAATTTCTCTGAACAAAAAATTAAAACACATTGGAATGCTAGTAAAACCAGATAATATCATTGTAGGATAACTATAATGTTCTTACATTGTGTTTAGACCAAGATTTTTAACGTTGATCCGAAGATATCAGCATTCAAATAAAAAGAGGTGAGATGGTGATGACGACTGTGGTATGGCGGTGATTTATCTATGGATGGTGATGATTTCGTGTGTATGGTGATGATGCTTTAACTAAGTAGGTATGTCAAATTAAAAACAAAATATTCACAATTCTGATAACAATCGTATACAGTCATTTTCTTCTACCTCTAATGATATAACTCAACACAATTTTACTAACAATCCTAAACAGTCTTTTACTTTTCGCTTAATTATTATCATTATATTTTTATCGTATCGTATCGTATCACTTTATTTCAGATAAAAAGAATCCATAGGTTGTTAGTAAAATTACATTTAATAATAAAACTAAGTATTTTAGTGAGATCTAATATAAAATTGAATTTAAACTTACTTAAAATAGGTTTACGTAAGTATGGGCTAGAGGGATGGTACAGTTAGCTTATGTGAGTGACGTCCCAGTGTCTAATTATTGGACTGTCCATCCTCTCTGCTATAACTTTCAGGATACTGTTAGTGCTAGCCCGGAGTCTGTATAGCGACGATGCGCATCTGTTGCGGAGGATAGCGTGGAAATCGTCAATACGCGCGCCCGCAAACATGCCCGACGCACTACAATACCGAGGCAACCCCAACAGCATCCTGAAAGCATTATTGTACTGGATGCGCAGAGCATTCCAGGATTTACGAGTATAGTCTACCCACAGGCTGCAGGTATAGAAACTTGTACAGTATGCTTGAAAGAGTGTTAGCTTAACACTGTTTGTACACCGTGCAAACCTGCGGGCCAGCATATTACTTCTGACTGCTAATGCTCTGCGCTCCCGTTCAATGTCCATGTCATCTTTCAGGTCGTCAGTGACGTAATGGCCCAGATACTTGCCATTTAGTTTAAGGGGGGGCATTTCTATATCACGATACCTACCACGTGACCTAAACAGCATGTACTCACTCTTCTTTACATTATATACAAGTCCGTGACTAGAGGCATACGCTTCACAAATACCCAGCAGTTTTCTAAGCGCTCTGACCGTCGGGCCCAGCAGAACCATGTCGTCCGCGTAGCTCAAATTATTCATGCAGACATTATCAACATGACAACCGACTCTGGCGCTGCTAAGCTCGACGATCAGAGCGTTTACATATAAATTAAACAATTTAGGCGAGGTCAACCCTCCTTGTCTTACTCCGCATTCTAGTTTGTAAGACTTTGAGTACGAGTCACCCCACTTTATGTTAATTGAGATTTGGTCAGCTTTTTTGGTAATGAGTCATGTAAAAAAACATAAATTATTGTACAAGTAACACGTAATCATCATTTTTATTACTAAGTTAATTGAAATTTGATCAGTTTTTTGGTAATGAACTACTTTTATGTAGTTGATTACTGTTCTGTGTTATTCTACGGTTGATTATATTACCAAGAAACTGACCAAATTTTCTTTTTTCGTAATTAAACAAGATTCTCTTACATAATCATCACATTGGTTTGTTGTGGTCATCGGTGGTTTTTGGTCCATTTTTTGTAATCAAAGAGGTAACTATCTACTTTACTTTTTTTTTTTTGTCCTCATCATCATCATATTAGTCCACTGCTGGACATAGCCCTCCCCTAATGAGCGCCGTAGCGCCCTGTCGTCAGCTTGCCGCATCCTGCATCTGCCTGCAGTCTTTCGCAGATCGTCATCCCATCTGGTTGGAGGGCGGCATACACTACGTTTGCCAAGTCACGGTCTCCACTCAAGAACACGTTTACCCCAACGGTTGTCGGTTCTGCCACTTCAGCTTGCTAAATTCTCTGAGCTATATCGATAACTTGAGGTATTCGTAACGAAATCTATTCTTCAGAGAAACTCCGAGCATAGTTCTCTCCATAGCTCGCTGAGCGACTTTGAACTGGTGAACCAGCCGTATCGTGAGTGGCCACGTCTCGGCTCCGTAGGTTATTACAGGTATGACACACTGATTGCAAACTTTCGTTCTCAAGCATTGAGGTATGGATGACGAGAAGACTCGGCGTAGTTTCCCATACGCTGCCCAAACCAGTTGGATCCTCCTCTTGGCTTCCTTCTCGAAATTGTTTTCACCTAACTGCAGAATCTGCCCGAGGTAATATTCGGAAACGATTTCTTGATCTACGACGATCGGTGTAGGATCTATGTGGCCATTGATCATGACTTTGGTTTTATCCAAATTCATGCCAAGACCGATACGTCACGAGGCTGAAGCTAGGCTGGCCGGCCTAGCATCTGGTTCAGCTCCTCTAGCGACTCCGCCATGCGAATTGCAGGTGCGAGATGTAGTCGCCGTTTATGTTAATGCCCTTTCCTTTCCAGTCCAGCGTCTTAAACATGTCTTCCAACGCGCTTGTGAACAGTTTCGGGGATATAACATCCCCCTGTCTTACTCCTCTGGGCAGTTGGATAGGTTTAGACTGCTGGCCCTGTACTTGGACACTCATGGTGCCGGCTTCGTATAGACATCTCAACACCTCGATAGAACGATAGTCTACTTGGCATCGCTGTAAGGATTCCAGAGCTGCCCAGGTTTCGACAGAGTCAAAGGCCTTCTCATAGTCCACAAAGTCAGTGATTGGATCCGGCAATGAACCTGTTGATCACTGAGACATCTCTGAACATGTGCTTGCTATCCGTCATGATGAAGTCGATCTCATTTTAAGTCACAGTGTCGGGGCCACCTCCCTTGATGAGGCTGTTTCTTGAAGAAACAGTTCATTAAGAATCACTCCTCTTTCTCAAGGAAGTTGACAAGCATTTGCCCCCTGTGATTCCTGACTCCATAACCATGCGGGCCTATTCGGGACTTGTTGCCACTCTGGGTTCCCACCTTGCCGTTAAAGTCCCCCATAACAACGTTGAAGTGAGCCTTCGTGGTTTTATGTAAGGCTATGTCTTCGTACATATCCTCCACTTCATCATCCTAGTGTGTTGAGGTCGGTGCGTAAACCTGAATGACCTTCATGCTGTAACTCTTGGACAGCCGAAGGATAAGGTACGCTACTCTGGTCGACACACTAGAGATTTCTTCAACGTTGTTAGAGATGGCCTTATTGACGAGGAAACCTACGCCACCCTGGGATGTTTTATCACCCTCGAGAAAGTAGAGAATATGGCCCGAGTCTAGGGTTACGGTGTCCTCCCCCTCTCTACGGACTTCACATAACCCCAGAACATGCCATTTAATGTTCTCTAACTCCACTTCCAACTGCGCTAGATGATGGTCAAGCCTCAGAGTGCGCCCATTGAACGTTGCCAGGGTCAATTTTTTGTGGCAGCCTGAGGTAGCCCGGTGATTCTTATCAGCCCCTGCTATGCAATAGCGAGGCGGCTGGGAACTGGGGGCCATTTCCTTGGTCGTGCCATCATTGGGGGTAATCCATAATCCCATAATCCCCACGCTGGGCATGCGGGTTGGGGATCCGCACATCATTTGTGAACGGTGATGATGCGTATGGTGATGACGATTCGAACATTACGTAATTTTTTCTAGAAAAGTAATATCAATAATAAGATACCGCTATTTTCTTTAGCATCTTCACTTACATCAAGATGTTATTGAAATTAATGGTAATGCTATTTTATGTACTTACCTTGAACCACAGTCTGACGGTAATGACGGCAACTTTGTCTAATCAACTTTTTTGGACAATCGCAACAAAATCTTTGCTCTCGGAGAGCGTGTTATGCACGTGCGACTCGCTTCGGAGTTTGCTATTGAACTGAGGAAGCAGATCAGGGTATCGCTGGCCACGTAAATGCAACGCATACAGAACTACCTTCACTTTGATGTTGCCGTGACGGTGTTGACGAATATCGATGCTAAAATTTTGTTAATTAATTGATCATTTATCTTACGAAGAAATTATTATTTTCTTTTCTATAAAGTTATATACAATATGGATAAACGTAAATAATTAATTAAAATCTAGTTCCTACGTCGGGTTTTCGACTTTTTGATGGCAAACGTCAAGAGTAGCAATTTTTTTCACAGACGGTGATGATTTTTATAGCAGTATTCATTTTATTACTAAAAATCTATTGATTTTGAGTATATTTGGGTTAAAGCGCATTATAAAACAGGTATATTTAAAGCATGTAAATGTAAAAAAGTTACGATTATCGAGCAATATGTATTTTTTTCTCCCCTCAACGTGAATTTTCGACAGGATTGTAAATCCACCCAACTAGGGATTCCTTGACCTTAGAATGAACTACTTACGCGCTTAGAACGACGCTGACATTCGACGATTTTATTTAGTTATAGGTCACTGTGCTCCTTGCCAAATAAGTTTGGATGACTCGTTCGGATATTCTGTTGTTCGTTAAACTTTTACAAAAATGATTTGCCAGTGTTAAAATAACTCCGCCCCTTGGCGTTCGCAAAGTGCTAAGTAAGCGTTTCTTCAATACTTGATGCATTTTCATTATCTTCAACAATTTTCTAACTTTTCTTAGTGCCCGGATAACGGCGACAGGCTTGCCACTTGTCACATTTGGGACCTAATAAACTCGGCAAAAAGTGGGCCCAGTTCTAGTGGTTGGTGCCTCTGCCTACCCCCTCGGGGATAACGGGCGTGAGTTTATTTATTTTTATTTTTTAATTTAAATTTTCTATCAGAAGGTAATAGGAACACTATAATAAACTGTGAGCGAGAGTAAAATAATAGTCCAACCGTTTCTTTCCAACAGTTTCTTTAACCTCTTCAGTCGCAGCCCCCCAGCAAAGGTAGTATGAGGACGCGAGTCGCGCGCGGCAACGCCAAAAGTCGCTAGAATTTGACAGTTAATGTACTGGAAAGTCGCGATTTTTGACGTTGTCGCGCGCGACTCGCGTCCTCATACTACCTTTGCAGTACATCACATGATATTAACTGACAGGGTTGTCATGGCGGCGCAAAAAAAAAATTACGAGGTTGCCTAAATATCAAGTTATTATCTAACCAATGTACGGATTAGTTTGAAACAAAAAGAATTATACACTAGAATAACCACTTTACTAAACAATAACTACTTTATCAAAATTCAGACACGCAAATCCTTAGGCTCAATTCACACTGGCGCAGAGTCGAAGCGAAGCGAAGCGAGATAATTCGCGCGAATGCGCGCGTCTTCCCGCGAATGCGCGCGTCTGCGCGCATCGACGCGCGAACCCGACGACCCTTGCAGGTGAAGACGCGAAACAATTCGCGCGAATGCGCGCGTAGACGCGCGTCGCTGACTATTTTAAATTTTTCGCAACAAAAATTCGTACCGTATTGATAGAGAAATAGAGATGAATTTAGAACAGTTGAAAAACGTGACGCTTCGCTTCGCGACGAGACGCTTCGACTCTGTGCCAGTTTGAATTGAGCCTTACATTCGTAGTACGAAAATGTAACGCACTTTTTAGCATTTTCTTGGTCTGTTGCCTTTGGGACAACTCTGTCTCTTGGGCGTTTGCGTTACCTTATGCCCGGAGACAAATCTGTCTTTGCTGCGAGTTGAAAGGTTAATTAACCGTGCTATACTTTTATCTATCTGGAGTTTTAAATAGGTTATCTTATTTGACAGTGTGAAAAAAAAAAACATTATTTCATATTTATACGTCGATATAGAAATCGGTCAAATTGCCTATTCGCGTTAGTAAAATGTCGCCATTGAGACTAAAGACCTCGTCTTCGTCTGCTCCAAAGTTTTTTCTCAGAGGCCCACACATACAGACAGAGGTCTTCAGTGTTCGGTAGTTATTGGTGTGATTCACACTGTAGTCAGGCCGTCATATGAACCACTTCGGTTGGCCTTCCAATATAGTATGGAGGTATTGATTTGGAGACCAACCGCGTGGTTTGTTTAGGCTACTGAGCGTAGGAAGTCAGAATATTGTTAACAGAAGATTCAGATTTTTTATGTAAATAAAATAATTATATCTCGAAAACCTTATTGTATGGGCAACTGGGCTTATTGTACTTAGCAGGCCTTCAGCAATACAGTATTGTACCAACTTCAAGGTGTACCTAAATTTTTGGAGTTTACCAAAAATTTGCGAGGTACACCTACAAAATTAGGAATTTCGGAGATGCCATAAATTACCGATTCATTAAATTAGAGGAAAGGGAGACTGACAAATGTGACCAGCTGTGACAAGGACGGGGGAGAGGTAAAAAAAAAAAACAAAAAAATCGTGTGACGTCATTTATTTCGACCCTACACAGCCTGATTTCAGGCTGGCTAATTCCTTTTCGTCGGTTAAAAATTAAACTGACTGGGGCTTCTGTCTTATTGATTATATCTTTTGTTATGAGTTACAAACGGCCAGTGCGATACGCTCGCTCGCGTTGCTCTGTACCCGCCGTGAGTGAGAAATCTTGTTTGAAAATACCTTCGTCTTTTCGAGTTTCGAATATGGTGGTGACGACCTACGGATGGTCGTCACAGGTGGTGCTTAAGGTAACTTGTGCTTTGTTTGGACCCAGGAATCCTTTGCTTTAAGATGAAATTTAAATTGTCTACAATTGTGAAGCGCCGGGTAAATGGTTACAGGGACGTCACTTGCAGGGTAAGTGGCACCTAAATTTTATTCTGGATGGAATTTTTATTTCTCCTTTACCCCATAGTGTGTGGTATCGATTTTAAAAAATATTGTAGGATACGATTATTTGAAACACAGATCTCTTTGCGAAATATTGGTTTTTTGTTAGAGTAGAGCGTCTCCGTCCATTAAACATTTCTTCGGAGAAGTTGTGCTGTGCCGCATGTATAAAGATAGCCATTCCATTCAGGATAAGATAACAAACATTTCGTGGTCATATGATCGTGATTGAAATTATGCTATAAACTTGTTGGATTTATAGTCATGGCTGCTCTTGTTACTGGGTCTTGTAATCCACTACGAATGACGATACCTCGATGCTCGATACCTCGATGTCCCTGCCTTGATGGTACGTTTTGTCGATGGATCATTACCTCGAAAGGTCAGTACCTCGAAGGGATTTTACCTCGAAGGGTCTTTGCCTCGACGGTACACTTCATCGATGGCTTGTTGCCTCGAAAAATTTATAATCAAAATCAAAGTAAATTTAAATTATGCCATATAGGTGTATTATAGACCAAAATCTCCTATGGTTCTCTAATTCGAAATGAAAATGGTCATTTTGGTATATAAATAATTGAAAACAAAAACGTGAATGGCAGTTTCAAGTTCCCATCTAGACTCATTATAAGAAACTAACCGGTATAATTCGCTCAATTGTTTTATTTTATTAACACATACATAACATAAACTCACGCCTATTTACCGAACAGTACACAAATATCCATTCACGTACAAACAATACTCGTTACTCATTTCGACTTTGAGAACCACAGGAGAATGGGCATTTTGGTCTTTAATACACCTATACGGCATAATTTAAATTTACTTTGAATTTGATGATATTTCGAGGCAACAAGCCATCGATGAAGTGTACCGTCGAGGCAAAGATCCTTCGAGGTAAAAACCCTTCGAGGTACTGACCTTTCGAGGTAATGATCCTTCGACAAAACGTACCATCAAGGTAGGGACATCGAGGTATCGAGCATCCAGGTATCGTCATTCGAAGTGGAGTACGAGACCCTTTGCTACTGACATGCTGTCTCGCTCGCACAATGTAACATTTTTAATGATTGTAAAAAATAATACACACATAATAAACCTGCGCTTGAATCTCAGCGCAGGCAGAGACGAGGGACTGCGACTTGCCACCATGCTGTCGGATTACTTTCGCTTCATCGAGAAATAAATTATATACTGTAGATTATACATTCATTACACATTGACACAAATTAGAGACAATTGATTTGAGAAAATATGGTCAAAGTGGAGTTTTTTTTTGGCAGCCTTTTTCCACTATATTCAGCGCCAAGGTATCGGCTAACATTAACATTATAAGTACCTACAACTACATTGACATTCAACAAACAAAATATAAATTCTTTACGTTGAATTAAATATACGATTTGTGATATTTTATTCAAAGAATTTTAATTTTGTACAAATCACTAAAAAAGTAGATTGTGCAAGCGAGACAGCATGCCAAACGTAACAGTAGCGTTAAATTATTCCAGACTCCTAAACTGCAAACCCGGTGTAAGGTTCTCACCAGCTCGTGACGGCTTGATGAGGATGGTCGAGGATAAACAAGTCACATCCCCTCCGAAAGGCTAAGCCCCGGTTTTTCGTACATTAAGGTCGACTTGCACCCCTTCTTAAATGTCACTTAGGTCGCCATTTGAATAAAAATAAATAAATAGTTGTTTATTTCAGGCAAATACTAATGCATAAAATAATACACATAAAATCATTACAAATAACTGAGAAACACATAAATCATAGTAAAAACTAGATAATAATTTATGAGTTGATATAATAAATTACATGAAGACAAAAATTACTTGCGGTTCGCGCCCCTCTGCACAGAGATATACAGTGTGTCCCTGGATAAAGTGCAATCCCGAAAGGGGATGAAACTAGACCATGAATCATTGACTAGAAACATATAAAAAAAAAATTAAAAAATTATTGTAGGATTTATTGGTATTTTAAGATTTTCATGTTTCATTAAGGACTCTATGTACAAAAGTATTGATTTCTTCCAAAATAATGGGTCTATTTCTTTGAATTAAAAAAAAACAGTATGCCTAATACCTGGCGATGACCATGAAATAATAAATAGTCCGCAAAAAAGTAACTATCTTGGGTAAAAAAATGTATTTTTATGAAAAAAATGATTTTTTTAGACGTTTATTTTAAAAAACTTCAAGTTACTAAAAAAATGTGCCCTATAACTATGTAATTTTATAGCTTACTTTTATTCTTTACCATTTTAGCTTCCAAATAAAAAAAAAGCAATGTTCTAACTAAAAAAACACGCTATCTACGAACTTTTAAAGTGGAGCCTAATCGTGTTACCGTGCAGGTAGAGACCGTTTTTTCCATTGTTTCCGTCCTACTCTGTGCCCTTCGGCAGTCGCAGTCCTTTTGTTCTACACTCAGGTAGAGGGAAGGCGAGGGGAGGGGAGGCAGGGGGTTCGAAACAGGACTTAGACAGTCGCTCCGATATTCTCGCCGCTGCTACTACTGTTCTCGTTCTCGCATTGTGTTCTCGTTGATTTGTTATTAAGTTTTTGTTACATTGTTGACTGTTACGTTTTCTACTGTTCGTTACGTTTGGACTGTTCCTGTTCTGCTGTTAAGTGTTGACGAAATGCCGCGATTGACAGAGTTCTCACCTCGAGAAATAGCCGACATGCATTATTATTATGGCATGTCACATGGTCGCACAACAGTCGCTCGGACTGCATACATAAATGCTTTCCCGGGCAGACTCATACCCTCAGCTCGAAATTTTCAAGAGATTCATAGGAGGCTCTCCAACATTGGACTTGGTTTGGCACGAGATCGCCGTGAGCAACCAGCTGTCGTTATTGACAATGCGATAGAAGAGGCCATTTTAAACGATCTGTTTGCTGAGCCTACAACAAGCATAAGACGATTAGCGTTGCGTCATGGCATATCGAAGACGTCTGTCTGGCGAATTTTGAAAAAGGAGGGATTGCATCCTTTCCATTACCAACGAGTACAACATTTACACGAAAATGTAGACAATCGTTCAAGATGCGTAATGTCGACGTGGATTCTAAGAAAAATTAGAGCTGACCCAAATTTTCCCAAACGCATTTTTTGGATGGACGAAGCGACATTTACCCGAGACGGCATTACAAACTGCAGAAATTTGCACCAGTGGTCTCACGAAAATCCACGATTGAAGCGGGCATCTACTTTTCAAGTAAAATTTTCAATAAACCTATGGGCAGTCTTAATCGACGACATTTTAATTGGTCCAGTCATTTTACCCAGAACCCTAAATGCTGAACGTTTTTTAGAATTACTACAAAATTTACCCATGTTGATGGAAGATGTTCCCCTGGCTACGAGACGGCGTGGGCGTATGTATCTCCAAATGGATGGATGTCCTGCACATGGTGCGGCGATTTTTGAACGAAAATTACCCGAACCGGTGGATTGGCCGAGGAGGGCCAGTAGGCTGGCCAGCGCGTTCACCTGATCTGACACCCCTAGATTATTTTTTATGGGGTGTCATGAAGCAAAGAGTATACAGCACGCCAATAAATACCGAGGCACAGTTGCACGACCGAATAATTCAGTGCGCAAATGACATTAAAAATGATCCAGGAATGATTCGCAGAGCCACTAACCAAATTAATATTCGTGCAGTAATGTGCTTGCAAAATCGAGGAGGCCATTTTGAACATTTAATGCATTAAATAAAAATGCAAAATTGTAAATTACGGATAATTTTATTAATAAAGTTATTGTGATTAAAGTCCGACTTTTATTACCTACTAAAATGTAAATAACTCCTACCTAGCCAATTTTTTAGTTAGAACATTGTTTTTTTTTTATTTGGAAGCTATGAAGCAATGGTAAAGAATAA
This sequence comes from Yponomeuta plumbellus, assembly GCA_947310845.1. NCBI lineage: Eukaryota > Metazoa > Arthropoda > Insecta > Lepidoptera > Yponomeutidae > Yponomeuta > Yponomeuta plumbellus. The sequence continues at coordinate 4,895,156 of OX371198.1, read as the reverse complement.
AAGTAAGCCATAAAATTACATAGTTATAGGGCACATTTTTTTAGTAATTTGAAGTTTTTTAAAATACCGTCTAAAAAAATCATTTTTTTCATAAAAATACATTTTTTTACCCAAGATAGTTACTTTTTTGCGGACTATTTATTATTTCATGGTCATCGCCAGGTATTAGGCATACTGTTTTTTTTTATTTCAAAGAAATAGACCCATTATTTTGGAAGAAATCAATACTTTTGTACATAGAGTCCTTAATGAAACATGAAAATCTTAAAATACTAATAAATCCTACAATATATATATTTTTTTTTTATATTTTTCTAGTCAATGATTCATGGTCTAGTTTCATCCCCTTTCGGGATTGCACTTTATCCAGGGACACTCTGTATATATCGATGGCTTGTAACGAGGTTGCGATACTTCGTCTACAAACCTGTCAGAGTTGAAATAATTGTTTTTTATTGTAAATCAGTTACAAAAAATTGTTACTGGCTCCCAAACTAGATTTCCAGGTGCTCTGGGTGGGGTGCGCACTCGCTGTCACACTATTATGTCACACCAGTGTCACAACACAGAAAATGTTTTTACTCACAGTCACCAGTGTGACAAAGAAGTTTTTTTTCCTCACAGTCACACTATCATATTTTGACGGCAACGATAAGTATTATTCTATTTCACGCAAAACAGCGAGAATCAATTCTGGGGCCAGTATAGGTAGAACGACGACGCGAGTCGCGCGCCATAATGTCAAAAGTCGCGACGTTCCAGTACATTAAAGGCCTGGCCAAACCAACGCGTCCAGCTCGCGTCCGCGGTGGCGTGCGCGGTAGCGATCAGTTGTTGCGTACGAACTTGTAGCGACGTGTTCACATCGATTCGTCCTCTGTTTGGCCGCGGCGCACAGTGGCCGATTTGAATGATCTAGGAATTAATAATAATTTTTTTTACAAGTCACCTTTTGCGACTGGTAAATTTTAAGGTGTAGCCGTCCTTAAAAGGCATAACAGGTAAACAAACATGGCGCACCAATAAAATGTTACATTTCATAGTGTTGGTTATTACTGAATGAATGATTGATGAATGAAGAATTTCATTATTGTATGAACGAAATTTAAAATTATGTTTTGTTTGATTGGGGGATTCAGTTTTATATGTACTTAATTTAATTTTACAGGCTCTCTGACTAATGGCGTCAAACATGTTTTTGATAAGTTTCAAATAAAAAATAAACAAGAAAACGAGCATAATAAGTAACAACCCAAGGCCATGGGTTGTAATGCTGGAGGACCCAAAAAACAATAAAAACCTGGCAAGGGACACCCCATAAAAGGTTTTTAAAATGGTTTTTCGCCTTGCTAGGTTTTTGAAATTGTCAAAGACGGTTGGATTTCACACGCCATCGAACAACGTCAGTAAGGACGTTAGTTAGAAACCTTGCTTGGTTTTTAAAGTTGTCGGTCAGAAAGTTATAAAAACGTTTACAAAATACATTCAGTTATAAAAACGTTACAATAAGGGCCTGCGCAGACGAAGGACTTTTCTCCGCGGACTCTTTTATCCGCTAAAATAGATCGCTTACAACACCTGTATCGAGTAACGCAAACGAGGGATTAAAATTACTACGTACAAAAAGTCCGCGGATCCACAGTCCGCGGAGAAAAGTCCGTCGTCTGCGCAGGCCATAATAATAATAACGGCCATAAAACATGATCTATTATTATATTTATGATAACTATTAAATTCTGTGTAATGGCTCTCGAAGTGATCAACTCGTTTTTCGGCTCTCATGTGAAATTTGTCTCAAGATACTTACTAGGTTTTGATATTGTCCAGCCGACATAACTGGTTAGTATTGCCATGTATTGTAAAAAAACATAGCAAAAAGTTTCAATAACGTGCGAGGTTATACCATTATGTATTCTGTGGTTATACTAAAAATAAAATCAATCAAACTTTAACTTTTTTTTAATACAATATTAAATATAATATAACAAAAAAACGGGGGTTAAATTAAGTTAAATTTAATACCAACCGCCATTTATTTTGTTACTTGGATTTCTGGTGCTATACAGGGCGTCCCAAAGTTATGGGACATGAAGGAAAAGTACCGTAAATATCGTAGATAGGGTATTTTGCTGAAAGAAGACTTTATGTTATTTTTAAAAGTTAGTAATTTAGCATTCAAACATTTTATAAGAATTACTTGTCTTGTCTTGGAATCGAACCGACTTAAATATAATAAAAAACCCCTACTTTTATGATGCCAATCGCAAGAATAGCCAAAAAATAATAACTCTTCTTTTAAAAGAAAGAAACAGCGTGAAAATAATCATTTTAGCCAAATTAAAAACATACATAAAATGACGTAGTCTATTAACGAACTACAACTATGAACTACAAATGATCTACGATATTTAAGGTACTTTCCCTTCATGTCCCATAACTTTACGACGCCTTGTATACCCTAACTTCCAACTTTAAAATAACATCGCAATAATTTCATTCATTCGTTCTTTCATTCACTTCATCCCACCACAACAAAAAAATTACAAACTAATCTGTGTAGTTTTGCTAACCTGTGATCAGAAATTCGATGAATTTAGAATTTCGCCAAAAACAATAATTCTAAGCAGAATTTAGGCCAGTTTTCGTTGAAATGTAATGCCCCTGTGTCTTAACTAGTGTCTACAAATAAATTTTGGTAACCTACATCGAGTGATGCTTGTGGAATGGCGTGCTTTGTGGTCGAGTGAGGTTTGTTTACCTGTTATGCCTTTTAAGGACGAATACCATATATTTACAATGTTAATGATCTGGGTACTTCGATATATCAATATTTTTATCCTACCGTCACACGTCCTACCGTTACTCAAACACATAATTTGTGTTTTTTCAGCTAACACAAATTATGATTCAACGTTTAGAGTGCACTCCGTAAATTTGTTACAATAGCGCAACATATTGAAAAATATCCTGTGAGAAAAGTATTTAGTGCTGACTGACAAAACTGATCGTATTCAGAGTTTTTTTTCTACGTACTGATTTTCTATTTAAAGTTTGTAAAGTTTTTGTACCTATTTTAAAGTTTTTTTCATTATAATATTTTTAGTGTGTATACGATTCACTCTCGAATGCTGTTGCACGCCTGTTAGTAGTGCACAGATCAGGCCTAAGATTTCTTGTTTTAAATTATATTAGTATTTTTTCATCTGTGTACTATTGGTGTGTCTATTATAAATAAATAAATAAATAAATAAGAAGTGCCAAGGACTTAGTAACAATTTTTGTTATGTACCATGTCGCCTACCAAAAGAGAATCGTATGGAGCTTGGCGTCAGGGCAAAAGAATTAAGGACAAAAATTCAGCAGTTTTTACGTTAGTATATAACAGAGTAGTTTTCAGAGAAGGGTTTTTTTAAAGATAAAAATAACGAAGATGACCTAAAAAAAAAATTATAGTTTCAATAGCTAAATTGCTAAAATATGGCATGATCCGAGGTGAACATGGAAAATTTTTGAGGAAAGACGCCAGGAATGGCTGGATGATATTTTTTTATTTTTTTTTTGTTCTGGTGGTACTAGTCCTGTCGCTGGCAGTAATGTTGGTAATAATGTTGCTAAGAGTCCACAAACAATTACAAAATGAGGTCTGCCACCGAAAACATTTTGTGACGTTACGAAATAAACAATAGATTTTCTATTAACGAAAATTTAGTAGAGAAACAACTAGAGATTTATTTAAAGCTCATCTTGTGTCATCAGACCCTGTGATATCTTCCATGTCGAAGTGTATTGGCACTCGTGCGTTTAAGGAACCACTAAACAACTACGTTTTGCAATTATTGCAAGAGCCTGAATCGTTAGTTTTGTGTGACGATTTTTTATAGATAGTAATTCTCAAGATGGTAAATTTAGTATTAATCGTCATCAAAGAAATAAAAATTATAATTTTCTATCCCTTTTTTATACACCTTTTTAAATGAGTTTTTTCGACGAATAAAGGCCTGCCCAAACCAAGGCGTCCAGGTCGCGTCCGCGGTGGCGTGCGCGGTGGCGATAACTGCGCGTGCAAAAGTTGTTCACACTGTCGCGTTTGTTCTTGCGTTCACCAGGCTGGAGTCACGTCATTAACTACAATGCTCTGTGATACAGATAGTAAAATTGGAGAAGTTTGACTTTTGTCTGCTCTCATTGGAGATGAAGAGGAACCTATTTCGTCCCACACCTATTCCTTTTTTCTAGTATTCCTATAATCAGATCAGACTGAGACGTATCATACAACAATGGGTATTTGTGAACCTCATTTATAATTACTTCCGGTACCACCATACTTTAAAAATTAAAAAACACAGTTTTTCCCAACAAAAATAGCTGCGTGCAGCGTCCTAACGTAACAAGCGCGATCTGATCGCCACCGCTGCGTGCAGACGCTGCACCGGGACGCCGCGGCCAAACAGAGGACGCCTCGATGTGAACACGTCGCTACAAGTTCGTACGCAACACTGATCGCTACCGCGCACGCCACCGCGGACGCGAGCTGGACGCGTTGGTTTGGCCAGGCCTTAAGAGCGTCCAATAAGGGTTGTCAGTCACACAATTTATCTATGTTTAGCTCCAAACTTGTCATGGCGCAAGATGTTTTTGGGTTTATTCACTGGATATTGCTTCTTCTTTTACCTTCTTCCGTTAGCCGGAAGAACAGTATCTGAGCAGTGTGGTGGATTTTTTAACGAAAACTGTCGTAAACAGTAAACATTATTAACTTTATTTACTTAAACATAAACATTTACAAACAAGCGTACGTTGCTTCTGGCGGCAATTAAACTTAATCGCCACGTTCATGTAGTTGTCATTTTACTACAATGTATTAACAGAATCTTGGTCTAGTATAATAGGTAGTACGACGACGCGAGTCGCGCGCCATAACGTCAGAAGTCGCGACTTTCCAATACATTAACTGTCAAATTCTGACGTTTTAGCGCCACAAAACGCGTGACTCGCGTCATCGTACTATAATCCATTTATCTATACTTAGTACTAGCTAGCACTAAATTTGAAAACTGTTTCGAGTTTTCTACCGCTTAGGGTTTTTGATTTAGTGTCGTTTAAAGTCTGAAAAAAATGCCAAGTATAGATAAATGGATTATACCTATGCTGATCGGATTCGCAAGTCAAGTAAGTGTATCCAGAATAAAATTAATAATATCGTGATGGATTTTAAACCATTGGGCATGGGCATCCCTCCATGGCTGTTCACCTGTAGCCTCCCGAGACCCCCGGTATCACCAGTGATACCTTTAGTTTAGAAATTTTTTTAACGCCGTAATGTAACTCCTCGTCTAACAGTAAGTGTAGAGTTTCCTTTATTGTTACCATCACCGCTACTTTGCTAGGTGTCATTATTTAAGTTATTTGCGGTCAGTGCAAGTTTGAAGATTCTGTAGTAACCGTCATGGCGAAATCGCGTAAAGGTAAATATTAGTTTCTGTTTAAATCTTCGTGCTTTTTTGTTTTAATCTTGTTAAATCTGTTGTAAATTTACATTTAGTAAAACTGTTATGTGGAAAAGTGTGATTATTTTGTACATAGTTCGAGTTTTTCTGCAAGTATCATACGTGATACCTTGGGCATTCAGTATTATTATTGGAATATTTTTACAGGTCCTCTGTCTGATCGATAAATAGTGCAGATGATCAATTTCGACGTGTCAGATATGGAAGAGGAAGACAGTGATAAAGAAATAAGACCTTGAAGAATGCCGAGAGGGAATACCCGACCAGGAAATTCCACTCGAAAATGATCGGATCGTATAAATTTCAATAGATTGTCAAGAAGTGAAATAGATCGGTATTTCACATCTATTTCACTTCTTGACAATCTATTGGGAAGAGAAATAAAGGCAACAGGAACATTAATGAAAAATGGAGTGCCTGAATATCAACGGCCCAATGCAAAGAAAAAAAATAAGCGCGCATTGTTCAAGTCTGATGCTATTTTACAAAAAGCTGGAATAGGCTCTTTCGATTGCGTTGTAAGGGGCGATAATAAGATGGCTATAGTAAAGTGGTTGGACAGCAAACCAATTTATGTTACATCAACTGATGCAGCTGTTCAACCATTAGGAACATGTCGTCGCTGGAGCAAACAGAAAGGGGAGTATATCGAAGGGGGAGTTTAACCTGTCGCCATAAAAAAATACAATTAATTTATGGGAGGCATCGTCTTGCTAGATCGTATAATTGGCAAGTATCCCATGCGAGGAAGAACCGGAAAATGGACCATCCGAACAATATTTCACTTCTTTGACTTTGCAGTAGAAGCAGGATGGGTGCAATATCGACAAGATGCTGCACAATCAGGATGCTTTAGAAAAGATATACTCCAATACTTGGACTTCAAGTTGGACTTGGCAAAGAAATTCATTTACTCAGATCCACACCAATCAGAGCCACTATTGAGCCTACAATTAGCACGCGTGACACGTAATATGCAGCAAAGCCCTACTTCCAGCGTTGGTTCCATTCGAAGCGCCCGAAACAGTGCGAGTCCTGTTTCCTTATTACACGAGAGACCTTCTACTTCTACCAGAAAACAAAGACTCGTGGAGCCTTTACCTCACGCGGCCAAAAGAGTGAAAGAAGCAAAACATTTACCAACCTGTGCTAAGGAAACCCAAAATAACAGATCAAAATGTCGTAATGAAGGCTGTAGGAACTTGACATTCGTTAAATGCTCGGAATGTAATATATTCCTATGCTTTAATGTTATTAGAAATTGCTTCTATGAATATCATACTTCTCAATAACTTTTTGTTATGAAGTTTTCAATCTTTCTGTATTTGTAAATGTAAATTAAAATTAAACATAATAATATGAGGAACCATCTTGTTTTAAACTAATGCGAACCCAAGGTATCACTCGTGATACCATCCCTACTGCCAAGTGGGGAGGGGGGATTTTTTTTTCTAGTATTTTTGTAACAATTAGTGGTACCTTGCTTTAAAAAGCAGCACACATAAAATGTGGGTTGAATACTTTAGTCTTGGGTCTCAGGAGGGTAGGAGGTAAAAAGTTAGGATACGAGTTCTGATACTGTTCTTGCTGACACAGTCCCTTTCGTCCCACAGGACAGCTGCCGTCTGGTTGGCGGGTCCCGCTTCTACGAGGCTATGGAGGGAGGGGCCTCCACTGCCGACTCCACCCCCTCGCCCACAGAGAAGCACGATCACATGAAGCCCACCGAAAGCGACGACGAAGGTGAGCCTGGAATATACTCAGCCCTTCATCTCTTAGCCTAGGCGCACGCTAGGCGACACGCGACAGCGACAGCTCGACGACAGGCTACGGCCGACAATTTTCATATAATTTGTTCGAAGCTCCGCACACTTGGCGTCAGAGTCGCGGAGTCGCGACGACAAGACGCCAGATGCAAACGACAACTCCGCGACGCGGCGACTAGACGCGGCGACAAGTCGCCCTGTTTGCGATGGCTCTTAAGTTAGTATCTCACTACCCAGATTAAGACCTGCATTTTTAAGAGCGTTTATTAGGACTGCCATTTTTTTTCGACCAGACAATACAAAAAGATCTGAAACTCCAGGGCTGCGTGATTCATGAAGCTACAATTCGTAGTTTACTAACAATTCGACGTACAATGCGTAGCAGGGTCTACTTGAGAATCTATGGTTTAATTAGCTTTGTAATATAAATTGGATTATCATTACCATGAATTGTAGTTTTGTGAAATAGGCCCCAGAAGTCACTAAAGTGAAACAATAAAATTGTTTTATTAAAATGGGAATTTATACTAAGGAAAAAAAATCGGCTAAGTGCTTGTCGGACGCGCACACGGAGAGTTCCGTACCATTATTATAAGTTTTTTCTATTTGTATTGTATTGTATTTGTATCTATACAACATTTGATAATTTCAAGCGCCTATCTGTTGCCATTATAATATCTACCAAAAAATGGCAACGAAAATCACGTTTGTATGGGAGTCTGCTTGAAATATTTATTTTGTGTGGATGTAATTAAGTGAATGTATAATTTAATGTTCTGTGAATATTTCAAGCGTCTGCTGTTGCCGTTATTAATATGGAGCAAAAAACTGCAAAAAAAATCGGATTTTTTACCCACTTCAATATTTATGTTACTATGTTTTTAGTGTGTTGTTGTAGCCGCAACAGAAATGCACCATCTTGAAATCATAAATGTTTGTGTTCAAACATGCTAAAGTACTAAAATGACAATTTATGAAACTCTGTGAAACTTTTGACTGTCTAGCCATCACGGTTCATGAGTTACAGCCTGGTGTTAGACAGGAAGACGGTCAATGGATTCTTAGTAATAAGGTTAGGGTTACCATTCGGTTACTGAAACCTAAAAAATCAAAAAGTACTGCCAAATAAAGAAATGGCATTTCAGTATTTTTTTTATTATTGAAAATACGGTATGTTACAAATTGTTCCTTATTATATAACCGCTCTCGGAAACCTGTTCGGTTTATCTGTTAGCGGCGAATAGCCTGTTAGCGGATAAACCCACTTAATTTCAGGTGGCGTCGCTGGTTTCAATTTCATACAAGCAATACGTATACGGTACTACTTGACCTATCGCCAATCAAGAACTTTTTTTAATTTGGCATGAAAATCCCAGAATTTAATTTTCCCCATTTAACTGAGCTCTACGACAAGCGTCTACAAGTCACCTTCCGTGTGGACTGGTATTTGAAATAGCTATCTATCTCTTCCTCGCTGACCCTCTCTTTTACTCACTGGTACCTATTTGCTTCCTTCGCCATCCAAAGGTACCCAAGCGAATGATGACGTCTCATTCCAAGATTTCAACCACAAACGCCAATTGAAGCTAATAGTTTCTTAGGAATCGCATTGTGGTGGTCAGTGTGCCAGTGGTAAACGTCTAGATTTACATAATACACACATTCACTAACAATGTGTCTGGAAGGGATTCGGTTTCAGCAATGCAGCTGTTGCTAGGGCATAACTACATATAGGACAGTTTCGTTTGGGTTCAAGCTACGTATCCAAATGTATTTCCACGTGAAGAAATTACATTCTGTTACTTGAATAGTTAATTAAAATTAATATTATTTATGGGCCGCAACTATATAGTAGACATAAAAATTTTGTTTGCCATCGACACGCTAAGAAGAAGAATATTAATTAATTAATTACGTAGTTAATTAAAAATTATCACGATATTATAATACCAACAAGAGGCAGATTATTTTTTCTACCAAAAACAGATGCTTTTTGGTTATCCAGAGCAAAGCTGAATGAAAATAAGCATTCATTTAATATAGCCTGGGTGTAAACATTTTTCAAAATACTATCGTCATGCAGAAATTAATACGGGCGTTGATATTTCTTGAATTAATGAGATGATTGAATCACCTAGGGCGCACAAACTATTTGGCATTATTTAAAATTAACTTTTACATACAGGCTTCTGGCCCCACACTAGGATACCCTGTGCCGTGGGAACCAGAAACAGCGACGTCACAAACAAGTAAACATGCAAGAACTGGTGTTTTTTCTTGTCCCCAGCCGGGGTTTGAACGTGGGACATCTCTCATGGTAGGCAGATACAGGAAGGTGTTATTTATAATATGTTTTGAAAATATTGACCATTTTAAGAAACTAATTTCGGTATTTTTGAGTTTTAGTCATTATGTCTATTTTTAATATTTTTCTAAAATTTTTGTGTTTGTAACGTCATCAGAGCATGACTAAAAATATAGTCTTTGCAAATAAAAAAAAAATGTCATTTATATTATTTTGTTTTGCAAGTAAAGCAAAGGATTCACACTCGTACTGTCTTTACTGACGTCATAGAAAAGTCATTTAAGGACAAGGCTTTTTATTTAATATCTTAAAAAATTAGACTTATTTACAAATCCGATAAATAGAAATTGTACTGAAAGCATAATTCTTTAAATGGTTTGGGATTTCCGTTCATGTTCAACAATTTAGCATGGCCAATTGCTTATTCATAGCATAGAATAAGCAATTCGTATTCTGGGTAATACGATCGATATGACCCACCTTAACGCCTGTTGAGTGGCTTCGCCCTGTACCTGGGCTATCAATGACAGAATCTTTCCGTTAAGAAGAGGTTCTTAACGGAAAGATTGAGGATTGACGTACCAAACTTTAAGGAAAACTTAGTCCCTCTCCTCTCCTGGCTAAACCGTTGATTTTAGAAACGTGAAAAAATTCAGGGTTGTGGGACATATTATTTATAAAGAACTTAAAAGGAAAACTATCAGGGCTAAGTAGGATTTGCAAGTTAACGGGTAATAGGCGACCAAATAATAAAAGGAAATTTTCGTACAAAATCCATTAAAAAAATCACTTTGATGAAGTTGTTCTGTAAAGCAGAAAACCCTCTCTTTGTACGGAACCCTACACTGCGTCGCCCTACACGCACTTGGCGGGTTTTCTCATAATATGTAGTTACTGAATTGTTAATGATTGTTTCTTTTCTTAGATTCTTTGTATTTTGTGACAGAAAATTACTTAAATTTTGAAGGACACTTGATGATCACGTTCAGACAAAAACGCTGTCGGCCAAAATGTGCTTTAGAGAACCTCAGTTATAACATATTATCACGAATTATTCTAAACAAATACGTAGAGTTGAACGTAAACATTGGCGATTAGAGAAAAATTAATTTAAAAAATCATCAAGGCAACTGTATATTGCTAGACTACCTAAAATACCAAATTTTTATTTGATTTTTTTTCTCATAATTTCTTTTTTGGCGTATCTCACTAACATCATGGAGAACAGCGAGATCGGCAAAAAGGTCACAAAGACCAATAGGCTTTCATTTTACTATGTGCGACAGCTCAACTGTGGTGAATAGCGTTATCTGAAATTGAAGAAATTGTAATCCGTAAATTTATTCAAATTTGTAAAGGTTTGTAAGGCCTAATACTGTTCGATATAACATTTTAAAAATTAATCTTGATATGGATCAACTAGCTTATTGTTACAGTTAGTAAAATTGGTTCAAATCACAACGTTAATATTTTACTAACAAATCAAGTTTACTGTCAAAGCTTTTTTTACGTCTTCACCGTAGCTTAGAATTAACATAACATAACATTTACATACATTGCTTCTGGCCCCACACTAGGATACCCTGTTACAGTCCCCTGCCCCAATTATAGTCAGACTCAAAGTACGAAACAGATAAGAAGAGTTCGCATTTTATCTGCGTGTCCTTCCTACACTTGTCATTGCATAATCGCCTTTATTTCAACTCCCTTCGTTTCCTCCTCAGCAGTATCAGACGTGGACCAAGAATGCACGGTGTTCAGCGGCGTCAGTTACCTGGGAGCGCAGAACATCGGCGATCCGAAGTCCGAGAGCGAAATCCAGCGCATCATGAAGGAATTGAGCGCTATGCCGGAGAGCCAAGATGGGATCGCTGTGTCGATCTCCGTGCCTGTATGCTCGCAGGGACTCGTCGTGTGAGTATTGACCTTATTTCTTTCGGCTCTATGCCATATTCATTTGGGTCTTAGACAAAATTTAAACAACATTTCAGTACTCTTTATACTATTTTCATTTCAAAAAATGTTATTTCGATTTCTACACTAATTTTTAAAGTAAATTAGATGTTATCTAATCGATTTTACTTATTTCTTAGTGTCAAAACCGAAAATTTTTTGTTAATGAAAATAGTCTAAAGAGTACTGAAATGTTGTTTACATTTTGTCTAAGACCCAAATGAATATGGTATAGGTTGACATGGCCAGTGTGCGTTGACCCCCTATCGAGCCTTAGCCATCTAAGCCCGCCTACACAAACGGATCATTATCTTTGAGGTGCCAGTGTAATAAAATTCATCGCGTCGCGTAAGAGTGTTATGCCAGCACATCACGAAGGATTAGACCTGTATGCGCGAGAGCTAAGACGGAATCACTGTGTCAACTTTCATCCTAATATCGAAGGGCTTCTCATGCGAGTGTTGACCTTATAGCCACCAAGGTAAGGTTGAAGATTGCCAATGTGATTTAGCCCTGTATCGAGCCTCAGCCGCTTAAGGCTACTTGCACAAACGGAGCAAATCTTTGAGGCGCCATGCCCGAGTTTTTTTGCTATTTTGAAGTGAACACTCTAGTTGTTTGTATTAACCAATAAAACCCTTCGTCCCGTTTATAGAGAGCTATGGAGATCTTTCTCCATTATTCAAAATTATTCTCAATTGAACATTGAAATCTTGAAAACCTTTTGACAGTAAGACCAGCCACTAGTCTTACAAGCCTCCACCAATCCGGACTTGGCCCCCGTGGTGGAGTATGGCCTATACCTTCCTCAGGGAAGAGACCCGTGCCCCTCGGTGGGGACATGATGGGTTGATGATGATGATGATGATGGAGATCTTGTCACACCTGTGAAAGGAGCTAATGTAATAAAAACGCTTTACGAAGACTGTCATGACAATTTCTCTTTATATCATTAAAGATTATTACCCTTTCAAACTACGCTTAGATCACATTTATACCTGAGAAACAATAGCAACAATATTACTATTGTGGAAGGCGCTATGCGTAAATAATGTTGTGATACTTGTCAGTGTGGGAGTCCCGACGTGATTCACATTAGTTATTTGCATCATATCAAACAATTTTATATGCCAGGTGCATTGGCGAACATTGTCCTTACTACCACCACCGTATACATGATAACATAGCATAAGTGTGTAAATTGTAGATGGAAATAATGTATCTGTTCCTAGCGTGTCGGTGGCAAAGATCGTTCGGGGAATTGTTGATGTGATGAATTGCATTGATTGACAATGTACAGTTGACAGCACGGTTAACTATTCGTGCTGTACTCAGGTTTAAAATGTAAAGGTGTGTCAGCTTTCGGCTGTACACCACGCACACTGCCCCAATTCTTCGTTCACTATAGTGTGTAGTCACCTAAAGTCTGTGCCGGCTAATTTATTCGGTGCGGCCGACTAATTCAATTGCTCCTTATAAATGACTGACCGACTGGTTATTTCAGTTTGTAGGATTTCTTTTTAACATTTTGCAGACCTAAGTCCTATATGTATAATTGAATTTCCTTTCCTAGCAACGACCAACGTTAAATGCAAATTTCAGACGCCCACCTTTCAACAAAAATAACGAAAATTTTGAGAGGTGTTGAATTTTAAATTTCCCACATTTATGTTACGCAACCATTGGTCGTTCTTTTTAAAAACTTCAATAACCAATCACAGGTAAGGGTTTTGCAGTGACATTCAGTCATATGCTCCAAAAAGTAACAACAGATGGCACCTAACAATTTGAGTTAAATCCCTCTTCATCAAGTCAGTCGTTAATGTTATTGTTACAATGTTCTATGTAACTGTGTTATGGTAACCAGGCAAGGACACCCAAGCATGGGGGAAAAGATAACGTCACAGCAATCTAATTTTGACGCATGTTGGCCACAAGAACAACATGAATTTTCGAAATTTATGAGGCCTGAAACATCGACGTTCTAAAGTCGACCGATGTACAACTTCGGTTAATGTTAGTGCATATGCCTATCATGCGAGACCTGTTCGAACCCCACCTGGGAACAAAAAGAAACCCAGGTCTTGGATGTTGTGATGGCGCTGTTTCTAGTTGCCACAACACAGGGTATCGTAATGTGGTGCCAGAAGCAACATACTAGTATCTAAATGTTTATAAAAAAATACCCATTTTCAAACACCCCAGGCTGTACCAAGCGGACACGAACAGCGTGATGACGCGCTACGCGGTGAACCGGATCTCGTTCTACGCGCGCGGCGCGGCCGGCTCGCCCGTCGCCGCGTGCTTCGCGTTCACGTGGTCGCACGGCGAGACGCGCGAGTCCGCCGTCTACCGCTGCCACGTGTTCCGCTGTCACATCGCCGAGGCTGTCACCCAAGTTTCTAGTGAGTATTGTTGCTGCTGACAGTATAATTTATCAAGGTGTGTTTACTAATAGAGCTAACAGATAGTCAAGCAACGCGTAGACATCGCCTGCTTCAACGTCACGTGGTCGCACGGCGAGACGCGCGAGTCCGCCGTCTACCGCTGCCACGTGTTCCGCTGCCACATCGCCGAGGCTGTCACCCAAGTTTCTAGTGAGTATTGTTGCTGCTGACAGTATAATTTATCAAGGTGTGTTTACTAATAGAGCTAACAGATAGTCAAGCAACGCGTAGACATCGCCTGCTTCAACGTCACGTGGTCGCACGGCGAGACGCGCGAGTCCGCCGTCTACCGCTGCCACGTGTTCCGCTGCCACATCGCCGAGGCTGTCACCCAAGTTTCTAGTGAGTATTGTTGCTGCTGACAATATAATTTATCAAGTTGGTGTATTTACTAATAGAGCTGACAGATAGTCAAGCAACGCGTAGACATCGTCTGCTTCAACGTCACGCACGGCGAGACGAGCGAGTCTGCCGTCTACCGCTGCCACGTGTTCCTCTGTCACATCGCCGAGGCTGTCACCCAAGTTTCTAGTGAGTATTGTTGCTGCTGTAATTTATCAAGGTGTCTACACTGACAGAGCAAAATAGTCAAGCAACGCTTTCTTTGTCGTCGCCTGCTTCATCGTCACGTGGTCGCATGGCGAGATGCGCGAGTCTACCGCTGCCACATCGCCGAGGCTGTCACCCAAGTTTCTAGTGAGTGTTGTTGCTGCTGAAATTATTATTTAGCAAGCTGTCAAGGTGTTTTGAGTTTAGAATATAGGGAGGTGTAAACTTGACTTCTTGTTTCGGAGTCAATGACCCACTTCGGGTCGCTGAGACAGCGGTCTAAATTGGTAAGGTGTAAACTCAGGTAGCTTGCTTTACTTTGCTACAGGATATTTTAGTTATCACGAATACATGATCTTACTAAATGTTTAGTTGAGAGTACTATATTGTTTGTAATCATATTCACGAATAAACAGTATGATAGAGATGGTCCAGAAGACACTTTGGATCGCTGAACCAGCGGACTAAGTAAGAAGAAAGAAGAAGAAGAAGAAATATTTATTATAAAAACAGTACACACGCCACGCCACAATAACAAAACAAATCCAGAAACAAAACAAACAAAAAACAATAGTACACATAAAAAAAATCAGAAGAAAACAGAAGGAAAATAAAGACTACGGCGTGTCACTGCTGTTATAAAAGGCAGCTGACTCAGCATTATGCTGATGGACAAGCCTTCAGCGCTGATTTTCAGTCAGTACCATCTACCCCCGCGAACGTCACAAACCGCAGTGTGGATCAACGATAACAGACTAGGAATATCTATATTAATAATTTCGTTCGGGTCTACGGTAGACTCGAACGATATGCACACCAAATGAAAGAGCGTAAAAAAATAGTTGATCTGAGTCGACAACATATGGGCGGAAAATTCGTATTATCGAGCAGCATCAATATAAAAATTATTAAATTCAACAATGGCGTTGCTAAGTAAACATGTCAATGTCATCATTGTTGTGTTAGTGTCACAAGTCTTCATTGTGAACTGTTATGGCCGGTTTACATTATTTTAGTGTTTAGGAGAGTGCTATAATACAATTAGAGAGGCAAGTGCATTAGTACATTATTTATATTAATAATTTCGTTCGGGTCTACGGTAGACTCGAACGATATGCACACCAAATGAAAGAGCGTAATAAAATAGTTGATCTGAGTCGACAACATATGGGCGGAAATTTCGTATTATCGAGCAGCATCAATATAAAAATTATTAAATTCAACAATGGCGTTGCTAAGTAAACATGTCAATGTCATCATTGTTGTGTTAGTGTCACAAGTTTTCATTGTGAACTGTTATGGCCGGTTTACATTATTTTAGTGTTTAGGAGAGTGCTATAATACAATTAGAGAGGCAAGTGCATTAGTACATTACTAGACGTTCGAGTGAACGTTTATATTTCTTCCAGTAGAGTGTCACTTCGTCGACGTCGCGAAATATGCGCTATCCTACTCAAAATACCATGAGTTTTAATGGAACACATAAGTAGGTAAGTTTGATAATTCGAGTTATTGAAAACAACACGCACCCGTCACGGGTCACTTGCGCACTCTCCTAAAGTTCTCACTAAATTTTTAGTGTATACACAGATAAGTAACGAGGATAGTAACGCGCTCAGGTGTTACTGGATAGAACAATAGAAACCAATTCTATTTTGATTCTAATTGAAAGGCAACTAGAACCGTACTATACCGTAAAACGTACTAAAGCAAGTGGCGCTTACACGTTTCTACAAAAGCACTCTCCTTAAGAAAGAAAGAAATGAAGAAAGAAAGAAAGAAAAAAAGAAAGAAAATTTATTTATTTGATACTCAAAACAAAACAAAAAAAACACACACACACAGTGCGTACAATAATAAAAAAAATAACACAGAAAGCATAAAAAACGTAAAAATAAATAAACTGTACAACATGAAAATAATAATAAATATTATTTTACCTTTTTTTGGGCGGTAGAAGCAAATAAAGTGGACATAAAAATCTGACTTGCAGTAATAAATTTCATTTAAATATATTAAATCTGCACTTTTTCACATGAATACATGAAATAGTTACATGTAGTGTTACCTGCCAGGGTTTATTATCTCAAGTGACAACCTTCCTAGAGTGACACAAAACACAATACACATAGCAGACTCCGCAATGCAATCCATCAAGGGCACTCTAGCAGATATGATGGGGCTTTTCAACACCCGCATGACAGCATTTGAAGAGGAGCTTCATAAGGGGTCCCCATCCACTCCGAGTGTCTCCAGTGTTGCAGCAGACTTTGCCACATTCAAGGCATTTATAATGACGGCCTTGCAGATGTTACAGCAGCAGGTGGAGGCACTGGCACAGGAAACTGACCAATTGGAAATGCGGGGTCGCCGTAAGATTATCCTTATCCATGGAGTGAGTGAAGAAAAGGAGGAGAACACTGGTGCTGTGATTGCGAAGCTAGTTGTGAGCAAGTTAGATGTTGCTGGTTTTACTGTTGGCAATATCAGCCGCTGCCACCGAATGGGACGTCCCACAAATGGGAAGTGCAGGCCAATACTAGTTAAATTCTGTGACATTGCTGTTCGGGACAATGTGTGGTTCGCTAAGACGCGGCTGAGGGGCACCGGTGTTACTGTGTCGGAGTTTCTCACAAAAAGGCGTCACGACGCATTCATGGCTGCGCGAGAGCGTTTTGGTATAACTAAATGCTGGACGAGGGAGGGCTTTGTGCACATTGTGGCGCCGGATGGATCGAGGCACCGCGTCGTAACTATTGCAGAGGTGAATTTAATTCCGGCTCCCCCGGCGGACAGTCCCTCCGCCCCGACTGGCAGTGCCGACAAGTCGGATAAGAAAGCATCCACTTCGCAAAAGCTGAAGAAGGCGAAGAGATCAGATGAGGAGCGGCCTGTTCGATCAGCGCGGAAGTGAATGAATGCTCTAATTTGCGCCATACATATTGCATCTCGCTCACTTGCTTCATTTTAGTTTAACGTGAAATTACCCTGTTTTGCTTGCTGACTTTTATATTTATTACTTTGTTTTGTTTTTTTTTCATGCATTCACAGAGTGTATTGCGATGTGTCAATCATAGACTATTGAATGTCTTGTCATGTGGTTGTCAATGTTTGCGTTTCGGTTTTGCAGATCAACATTTTCTATCTGTGCTTACAACTTACGTTTCAATCTACGCATGTAAATCGATCGCGCGAAATTTTTCATTTAACTGGCGGGTGGATGTTTGCTCTTGTGACTTTGTGCGACTTTTGAACCTATATAAATTATATATTATATTTTATTTACATAGGTATCGTATTTATTATATTTATTTGTATTTATATAACTTATGAAACAACAAAACAACAGCAATAGTGATGACCAATACCACTCCTTCTCTTCCTCGGATGAATTGGATAGTAGTAGTAATAGTTTCCATAGTTTGCCATCTCTAGCTGACACACTAGACACCCATTTATTTTCACTTTCGAAAAATTTCAATGTTGTACATATCAACGCACAAAGTATTCCGGCCCACTTTCCTGACATGCTAGCATCTTTTGATAGTCAAAATATCCATGCCATCCTTGTCTCTGAATCCTGGTTAAAGCCGTGTCTCCCCTCTACCTCATACTCCCTCCCAGAATTTCATCTCATCAGAAACGACCGCTCTCATGGTCGCGGCGGTGGAGTTGCAATCTACCTCCGCGCCCATATACCCTACGCCATCATCAGCATGTCAGCACAGCCTCCTCCTTCCAATTCAGGTGAACATCTTTTCATAGAAGTTGTCATGTCTCACACCAAGATCTTGCTAGGTGTATATTATAGTCCATCCTTACATGTCAATTTCTTTGATTCTTTCGGAAAGCTCTTGGAGGACTTAACTCCCCGTTACGGTCACACCATTATTATGGGTGACTTTAACACATGTCTTCTCAAGAATGACTCACGTTCGAGCACCTTCTCATCGCTTGTCCATTCTAGCAACATGCACATTCTTCCTCTTAGCGCTACGCATAATTTCCCAAACAGCACCCCGTCTCTTCTTGATCTGATTGTTGTATCATCCTCTAATAATGTTGCACTTCATGGCCAATGCCCAGCCGACTCATTTTCTTATCATGATTTAATTTTCCTATCCTACAAAATTCGTCCCCCTAAAGCGAAGCCGAGAATTCTTCTGCAGCGCAACTTTAGTAGTATGGACCACACCAAACTCCACGAAGATGCATTAAAAATAGACTGGACATCTGTTACAGATGCGCAGTCTGTTGATGAACAGGTTGAGACTTTCAATATGCTCCTTACTCAACTGTATGATGTTCATGCTCCTATCCGAGCGGTGAAGATGAAGCATCTTCCGGCACCATGGCTCACAGAAGAGATAAAACTACTTTTGCTTAAAAAATCACAGGCCAAATTTAAATATAAACGTCGCCCGTCAGATCTAAATAGATATAAATATGCCCTCATTAGAAATCGCTGCAATAAGGTGTGTAGGGATGCACAACGACGCCACATTCACGAATCAGTTGAAAATGGAGATCCAGCTAAAGTCTGGAAATTTCTTCGGTCACTAGGAGTTGGAAAATCTCGCCAAAACTCCATTCCAAACAATTTAAACATCGAGTTGCTTAATCAACACTTCTCCCGTAATGCGTCTACCTTTGATGGTACTAAAAAAGCTGAAACACTTGATCTTCTTTCTTTGCTTCCAACTCCTGACATCTCACCTTTTAATCTGAGCCAATTTACTGATTGTGATGTTAAGAAGAACATCATCTCCATTACCTCGGGTGCAATCGGTAGTGATAGCATTGGCCGTAAGATGTTAGTGCCCATCCTTGACGTCATCCTTCCCGTAATCACCAAATTCCTAAACAACTCCATTTTCTCTGCTATTTTCCCAGCGGTTTGGAAGGACGCCCAAATTACTCCACTCCCTAAAACGACTAATCCTTCTTTATTTTCCGAGTATCGTCCCATATCTATCTTACCATTCCTGTCCAAAGTACTTGAGCGCCTAGTCAGTCACCAGTTAAGCAACTTCCTCACTATGAACCATCTCCTTAACCCTTTCCAGTCAGGTTTCCGTCCAGGACATAGTACAATTACGGCCCTTGTAAAAATTACCGACGACTTTCGCTTGGCTATGGAGAACGGGCAGTTGACTGTTTTGTCACTGCTCGACTTTAGCAATGCCTTCAATGCAGTCGATTTCGACATATTGTTGGCGTTGCTTCGTTCCCTTAACATATCTCCAACGGTAATTGACTGGTTTCGTAGTTATCTACAGGGGCGCCGGCAACGTATTCACATCGGAGACGCCATCTCTGGTTGGTGTAGAATATCCGCCGGTGTCCCACGTGGCGTGTTGTCCCCACTTCTTTTTGCCATATTCATAAACAGTATCTCTCACAAATTATCTTCTTCCTACTACCTTTATGCAGACGATCTTCAGATATACTCGCAAGCTAGTGTCGATAAACTTGAATCAGTGATTCAGGCAACAAACCGTGACCTCATGCACTTATCAAACTGGAGCAGGTCTTACGGGCTGAAAGTAAACCCAAATAAAACCCAGGTTATCATAATAGGAAGCCCAAGAACAATCCAAAAGGTTGACCAGCAGTCGCTGCCACCTGTGATTTTCGACGGTATAACTATCCCGTTTAGCAAGACGGTGAAAAATCTTGGCATCATAATTGACTCTAAGTTGTCATGGGCTCCGCAGCTGGAGATGGTTAGCCGGAAGATGTTTTCTTCGGCAGGCGCTCTACGTAGACTTCGTAACTTTCTTCCCACTGCTACTAAGGTTGCGTTAGCCCAATCACTCCTACTACCAATTCTCGACTACGCTGATACCTGTTATCTTGACCTCACTGAGGAGCAATTAAATAAGCTTGAGCGCCTTCAAAATTTTTGTATCAGGTTTATATTTGGTTTACGCAAATATGACCACGTTTCTGCATTTCGCGCACAACTCAAGTGGCTCCCTATTCGTCTCCGCCGGAATACACACATATTGTCTCTTCTCTACTCTATTCTATTCAATCCGGCTACCCCATCCTACCTGAAGGAGCGATTTGATTTTCTACATTCCTGTCATGGCCTATCTCTTCGCTCATCCCAATCCCTCCTCCTTAAGATCCCATCCCACCGTACCAATTTCTATGACTCCTCTTTCTGCGTGCAATCTATTCGGCTCTGGAATGCCTTGCCAGAGCAAGTACGGAAAGCAAAGTCCCTTCCTATTTTCAAAGCTCTCGTAAAGTCTCACTATCTCGCTGATCAGCTGTAATGCTGTTGTTATAATTCTCTGTAATGTATTTTTTGTGTTCATATATACTATATTTATTTTTATATAATATATTGTATTAGTACGATATTACTATATAATATTTAGCTATTATAACTGTAGTTTTAAATATATATTCATGCGTATGTATTCATGTGTACTTATGTGATTATTAAATATGTTTTCTATCGGATTAAATGCTGTCTGTAAGTCAGTTAGTTTATGTACATATCCCATCACTGTATTTCATGTACATTTACCTACCTTCTCTCTAATTTTTTTCTTTGTATCCATCCCAAGGTTGTCTGGAAGAGATCGCTTTTAGCGATAAGACCGCCAATTGTATACGACTTAGACGTAAGGTTTCAAATGTATATATATCTCTTTCTGGTGTGTACAACAAAGAGTTCTAATCTAATCTAATCTAATAAAATACATTAAAGGTTGAGCCCCCAAAATGGGCCCGATTCAACATAATGTTGCAACAGAGTGTAAAGTAAAGCACTCTCCTAAACACTAAGATAATCTAAACCGGCCCTTTGATCTAATTTGTTAACTCCATGGTGTGTGGAATACCGTGGCATCCAAGAAGGTTATTATAATCTGTGCCAACTGAGAAGGTGTAGTAAGTAATCTGTGGTGTTTTTCATTGGCGGGAAGATAATAATGGACATTGAGTTTTGTAAGGGTCTGAAAAATAATTGAAAATGGAAATCAAAGTCATAAATTGATCTTTATTGTTTTGCTTAGTTAGGTACCAATAAACTTATTGAAATGAAAAAGCCACTAGATAAGAAAAATACCAAAAATTAAAATGATGAAGAAAAACATGTGGTCAATACAAAACTAAAAGCTGTAAAGCCAAAGAGAGGGAGCTGTTTTTAGTTGATTAGCCAAGTGGATTCTACGTCTCATTGAATACGTCATTAGATTCACTAGCTGTTAAGTTTATGAAGGAAGCTCATTTAGTTAGTAATTTGTGATGAGGTACCCATGACAAAGTTATGATAAGTATCCGATTTTCGCCTTGCATTCCTTCGTGAGTAGCCAGAACATGTCCAAAAGAGCAAGATTGGCTATCCGTAATAGTGTGCTGGTTCCAATACTGATGTAAGCATGGTAGCGAGATTTGGGTATGGCAGAAGAATCATGAAAGTAGGATTAGTGCAGTACAAATGAGATCCTTAAGAAATAAGTGTGGTGGGACTTTGGATGACAGAATACGCAATAGTGTGATCAGAGACCGAGGATGTAGAGAAAGAGGATTTAGTGAGTGACTAGAATTGAAAAAAGGAATGTTGCGCTGGTTTGGAGATGTGGAGAGGATGAACGAAGAAAGACTGACAAAGCAAATATATCGGGCGAATGTGAGTGGAAGGGCCGGTAAGGGACGCCCCAGTTGGACATACTTCGACCAAATAGGGGATGTATTAGCAAAGGGCAAGATTAAAAGTACCCGAAACCGATGTGGGTACATGCAACGACTAATGGATGTCGATGAAGCGAAAGTGATTTGTCAGGATAGTGGCAGGTGACAGTCCGTGGTCTCTGCCTACCCCTCTGGGATACAGGTGTGAGCTTATGTATCTGAATGTATTAAGAGATTTGTATCTACTGGCGGTTGATAAATACAGAGGCGTCACCATATAAAAAAAACATAGTGGAATATTATTTTGCGTCTACATTTTACCCGAGCGAAGCCGGGTTTTCGTCTAGTAAGGAATATAATTGCATAATTATATACAGAATGGATTAAATAGTTAAAATAGGTTAATACGAAGAAACAAACAATACTTTTAAGGATAAATTAATTACTCCAATAGAAAATATTTAAGGTTAAAATATAATAAAGAAGAATTCAAAATATATATAAATATACAGAAAAAATATGCCGTATTGCACAGTCCCACTATCCCACTATGCGATTACAGATTCATGTCTGTAGTTGCGGCGAAAGGTTGGAAGGGAAGACAGGGGTGGTAACGTGTAAACTCGGGTAGATAGAAAAGCAAAACTTGCTTTACCTTGCTACAGGATATTTTGGCGACCACGAATACATGAACCATTGAATTAAATTCAATGCATGAACCTATTCAATGTTCATCATCATCAACCCATTACGTCCCCACCGAGGGGCACGAGTCTCTTCCCTGAGGAAGGTATAGGCCATACTCCACCACGGGGGCCAAGAGTCCGGATTGGTGGAGGCTTGTAAGACTAGTGGCTGGTCTTACTGTCAAGAGGTTTTCAAGATTTCAATGTTCAATTGAGAATAATTTTTCATAATTATATTGACATGATTTTTAATTTTTTATTACGGGCGCTGTGGCGCTCATTAAGGGAGGGCTATGTCCAGCAGTGGACCAATATAGCCTGGTGATGATGATTTTTTATAATCATATTTACAAATAAACAATATGATACAGATTACTGCTTTCCGTATATTGAGGATTTTTTTTCAACTATTTGTCTAGATTTAGACAAAATACAATACATAGTGTTCACTTCGACAGTACTTACGAGGTGACAATAAACTAAATAGATTGGTCTAAATTGTTATGTCAATGTTCGCGACCATCTGTTATGATTTAAGTGATCAGGGAAGGAATTATTAGTTCAAATAACGTCGGTCAGTACTTGTTTGTTCTGCCTCGCCAGATCAGTGCGTTTTGCCTTTCCATAGCGAGCACCGGTTCAGAGCCTTGTGATATTAGAGTGAAAATATGTGAATTATCTTGGATAAGCCAATTGTAATATTCTGCGAAATTGCTTTTGACTATCTTGTTAAAAATCTTACTTTCGATTGAGTTATCATTTTGACTTTCATTGTGAAGTAATTAACTTTTTCTTCTTGCATCGTGATTGTATAAAATTACTGAGGTCGTTCAACTATCACTGCGGTAAATAGATTGGGATTATGCAAAATTTCACATCGTCACGGTTTATTTCCATGAAACTCATCTTGTTAAAATTGTCGACCATACCGAGTGCGATCAGTCACCTCCATGCCTGACATTGTTTTGTCCACTGATAACATCAGCTAGGTGTACACACAGGGTGTTATTATAACATAGAAGTAACAGTTACGTATATAATAATGACATTTACATGCTTTCTCTCAGAAAGAGGGAGTATGTATGTGCCTGTAATGTTTATGTTGTTTATTTACCGCGAATGAAGCTAAATATGGTTTTTTCTTTTAAATTGATTCTTATCATTTATTATTTTAATTCTTTAAAGCAGTAATTAGAAATTATATGTACAAGAGCATTCTTAATGCATTAAGCAATTTTCTTGATGTAATATTTAGTATTCCTACTTTATTTTTTGCATATGTACGGCTCTTGCTGCATTATTATGTATTTTAATTATGACAATCCTGACAATTTATTCGGTTTTGACACAGTTGTATGACCATAGCATAGCATCTATTAGATTATCTCCTTCATTACGCTCTCACTACGCTCAGTGTCGTCTCAATAAACGGCTGATAAATGGTAATTACGTGCGCGATACCATGACTAAAGTAGTTTAATAACCCAAATAATCATTCTGTTAAACACGCTGTGCATAGTGTTACTGGACGCACTTATCTCGCGGCGGGCTAGTTTGTTTAGTTTTTAACGACTAGGCGGACGTTTTTCGTACATTTTTAGCAGAAGTGGAAGTGATTTTTGTGGCCTCAGATCGCGCAGTGATGTTGTAAGATTATGCCGAGACATTCACGAAAAAGGTGTGTTTGACGCGTCAGTGTTTTTAGTGTTATCAGTGGTGTAGTCTCAAGATAAAACATAGTTATTTCCTGTGTTAGTTGGAATCCTTGGTTTTTTATCACGTCGGTGCTTGACCTTCACCTGTTTATTCGTAAGTAAACATACGATTTTGGACGGACGGACACACGTGATTATTTGTTATAAGCCTTTCTTTTCTGTCTTATTTACTATTATCGCGTGGTTCTATGAAGTAACGCCTACTTGGCAAACATGTTAAATTATTTCATAACGCCCACTTTTTACTTAAAATTTACTCGGAAAGAAATCGTATTATTGTACAGCCTCAGCTGTCTGCCTCATCATCTTCAATGAGCATCTCTTTCAAATTTTAAATTAATTCGCGTTGATGTTGCTCATTATAGTCGATTTTGCATCTGTATTGTCAATTTTTATACAATGACGAGTGATCGGAATTAGCTGAATATTGTAATTAACCTGTAGTTTGCGAGGAGACATACATGAACCTGCTAAAACCACCACAATACGCTCCTATATTTATCATGAAATTAATGTCAGCTATGCAATGAATCTAATTCCTGGGATTTCGGGATTACACAATTTTTTTTTATTATAATATTTGTTGATTTTAACAGCTTCATGCTATGTCTCTTCAGCTTCTCCTTATAAATTGGCTGCAAAGTCGACCACGACAGAATTCGCGTAACATGTAACATCATTACGCGAATTTAATTATCTCTAAGGAAAACGGGTCATGCAAAAAAAAAGTTTGTCTAATAGAATTCTTATCTCACATAATTCACACCAGTGACAATGACCCAACTAACATCGGCTAATCTTTACACGTATTAACATGCCATACAATACTTGTAAGTATTAAGCTCGCCTTTGTGCAGATCTTTTCTTGTGCAATAAAGAATTTTTCATTCATTCATTCATTCATACAATATTTTTTTTTTTCAAATTCCTACCAGTGACAATGACCCAACTAACATCGCCTAATCTTTGTACGAACAGGCTGCTTCGCTAAGGCGTTCGAGCGCATCCCGCGGTCTATGGCCTCATCAATCGTGGGCGACCTTAGCGCTGCGCCGTCCATGACCGGCTCCCTGATAGAGCCAACTGGGCCTGCAGCACCCACGATGCAGCTGATGCACGTACTGGAATGTACCGTCGATATCAAGGAGGTCGACGCCAAGGTTTGTGTTGTTCTAGTCCATTGTTGATCATGAAATCAGAAATTTATTTCAACGTAAAGAATTTACATTGTGTTTGTTGAATGTCAATGTACATACACTTAAAATGTGAAAAAGGCAGCGAAGAAAAACTCCACTCTGACCATCTTTTCTCAAATTCCCTTAAATCTAATACATAAGTTGGTACGAAACTCTAATGTCTAAGAAGCTCGATACCCATGAGTACTCGTATAATCAACACTTGCAACCACGCTATATCACAGCACCTGTACATATTAATCCCTATAATAAATATGAACTTCCAAGGGCTATGGGTTGACTGAGCTGAGGGGTCGCAGCACTCACGATGCAGATGATCTATGTACTATAGGTCACCATTGGTATGAAAAAAGTCAATTCCAAGGGTTCAAGGTGTTTGAAGGCCGTCGTCTATCATGGGTCGATAGAGCAAACCGGAGTCTACTTTATACATGCTTGAACACAAAGAAATAAATATGCCCGAAAAATCATGAGTGTAATGTGTGATGATGATGATGTCCTCCTCGTCGTAGTCCGACGACGGCGACCTCAAGTATTGGTAGGACTTCTGCGACGGTGGGCTCTGATGTGACTTGCGAAGCCCAGATTATTTTTGAAGGTTCGGTTACATTCCCCGCAGTGAAGTTCACCGCGGTCATTGTACGTGTACGAGTGAGTGGGCTTCGGAAGGGTTTTTCGCTTCTGTCGGTTGGAGTCGAGAGTCTGGAGCCGCGCATCTTCGAAATCCCTCACTTGTTTGTGGATGGTGGAGCGCCACTCGCTGCGTCTACGAGCGGCCTTTTCCCAGGAGGAATGCCGGCAGCTGTTAGGTGCCTTTTAAGGACGTCCTTGTAGCGGAGGTGCTGTCCACCGACTTTACGTGCACCGTTTGACAGCTGGGAATTGAAAACGGCCTTGGGCAGTCGGTAGTCTTCCATGCGCGCCACGTGGCCGCACCACCTTAACTGAGCTGTCATCGGCATAGCCTCCATGCCACGCATTTGTGTCCGTCTTAAGACTTCGGTGTTTCGCACTCGGTCCTCTCAGGTTATCCTCAAGATGGTTCGAAGGCACTTCATGTGAAAGACGTCTAGTTTCTTTATATCTCTCTTATAAAGGCACCAAGTTTCGGAGGCGTACAGTAATATGGGGAGGACAATCGCCTTATAGACAGCCAACTTAGTTTTTAGTTTAAGATCGTGCGATTTCCATACACGTTGGTTCAACTTGCCAAAAGCGGAAGCGGCTCTGGCGATGCGGACAGGGATCTCGGTATCCAGACGATTGTCATTTCTGATCACACTTCCAAGGTATCTAAAGTGTGATACCACGTCTAGCACACCTTCGCCTAAGACGATGTTGGGTGCTTCAGCTGGACTTCCTCGGGGAGGTTGAACCAGTATCTGGGTTTTGGAAGCACTGATCGTCAACCCAAACTTCTTGCAGGAGTCATCAAGGTGGGACAGGTAAGACTGTAGTGCGGTATGACTGTCGGCCATGACACAAGCGTCATCTGCGTAAAGAGCATCGAGTATTCTGAGCTGGCTACATTTACTCTTTGCCCGGAATCTCGACAGATCAAAGACCCCTTTGTCAGTGCGTGCTGTGATGGATATGGGATTGTCACAGCGACTGACGGCATCGTTCACCACGGCCCCGAAAAATATGCCAAACAGCGTGGGGGCCATAACGCAGCCTTGTTTGACGCCGCATATCACAGGAAATCCCTCAGAAAGACTGTCCTCAAATTGCACCATTCCCAACATTGAGTCGTGGAACTGACGAATGATATTCACGAATTTCGAAGGGCAGCCAGAGCGCCTTAGGACTTCCCAGAGAGCCTCCCGGGGCACACGGTCGAAGGCTTTTTCAAGGTCAATGAAGCAGAGATATAAGGGTCTGTGTTGCTCTAGGCTCTTTTCCTGCATCTGCTTCACCACGAATATAGCGTCGATGGTTCCCCTGTTTGGTCGGAAACGTGTACTAGAGGAGCTTATCCGACCATTGATATCTGAGAGGTCGATGGTTTGTGCTTTTATAAGGCGTCTTTGTAGGCAATCCATCAGGATCATCTGAGCCGTCAATAAAACTAAAAAGCCAATCTACATCTGTGCGTTTGTACAAAGCGTCTATTTGCAACA
Organism: Yponomeuta plumbellus; assembly: GCA_947310845.1. NCBI lineage: Eukaryota > Metazoa > Arthropoda > Insecta > Lepidoptera > Yponomeutidae > Yponomeuta > Yponomeuta plumbellus. The sequence continues at coordinate 4,867,262 of OX371198.1, read as the reverse complement.
CGGTTGGTCCCGTCCAATTTCTGTTTTGGTCGGACTTTCGGAGTCAACGTTCGGTATCAGTTAGCCGCTCATGAGATATTTTGGTGCACAAACGTCCGCCCAGACGCAGATGCAATAATTATGCTGTTTGCCTGTGAGATTGAAAACCTAACTAATCTGTGATCTCCATTCGTGACTCTCAGGGCGCGTTCAGTCACGTCCCCAAGGAGCGCCTCGGCTACAAACTCCGCGGCGGCATTGACAAACAAGTGACGATCAACGTGCAGCAAGTCACCAATAACGCCTTTCAAGACGCCGAGGACTCACAGGTTCGTCAACCGTATCCTTAATGCAATAAGACCCGATATTCTGTGAAAACCGGCTGGTTTGAAAGTTAACTTTTTACTTCCGAAAAAAGTACTGTTTTGACGTTTAATACAATCTGTTTATTCGATATAAAAAAACAAAAATCTTGCAAAAAGAACTGGAAGCAATGATTCATACGAAATTACAGTAGAACGTCGATTATCCGGACTACTTGGGTGTTCGGAAAAACCGGTATTTTCGGATAATCGACCTACCTATACGTGGTGTCCCAAAACTCGACGTCAAGTCCGAATCGGGTGAAAAGGCAAGTCATAATGGTTATCAGAAAAATACAAAAAAAAATCAAAATTGCATGCATACAAAATTATAGGCATTTAAAAAAAAAAAATCCTGTTGCCACAAATGTCTTTACTTTTTCCAATGTTTTTTTGTTTTGTAATTCTAAATAATGCTTCTCTCAACTGTTAACAAAATATCAAAACGCTCTACTCTATCAAGACGCTCTACTGTATGTGCTAAGGGGTATTAATTTGGTTCTATAGTGTAACATTTGCCCTGTAATGTTAGCTTTAAGTTTTTTAGCAAAATAAATAAAAAAATATTTTCGGCACCGCTAGATCTTTAGTACATCGATGTGGACGTCCTGTAGCGTCCACACCAGGTTCTTTTTACTCGACTGCTGAAGCAAAGTTGGGCTATTAGATGTTATTCACGCGTAGCCCAACATTGGATTCCTCATTCCAATGATACTCGTAGATATTGGTGGTTGGAGTGTCACTGGCTATAAGATGCCACAGCAAAACAAAATGGTGAAATGAAATTAATGTATTGTTCACAGGCATCCTACACCGGTGGTCTCTACATCGAGCGTTGTTTCGGCATCCTCTTAGCCCCAGGCCGCAACGTTAAGCACTCTGAAATGAGGCTGCTCGAAATGGTAACTATGATACCCCTCTGCTTTCATTGATTTTGCTTTTAAATATGAGTGCTTTAGAATCAAAAGTGGCAATCTGCACTTCTTTGGGAAATTGACTTGTAAATAGGGCAACACTCAGAATTTTAAACCTTTTTTAACGTATTTTAGTATCAGTATCAAATATAGTAAACAAAATACCTTTCATAGTAAATCGACTTCAAAGTGACAGGTTAGTTTCACTTACGGCTACCTGTAATAGTTCAAAATATATATAAAATTCAAAATAAACATGGCAATCGTTTTTGGCACTTTGCTACTAAACAGTCAAAGTGCAGATTGCCGCTTTTGATTCTATAGGACTCATATGTATATTTCTTTCTGCATAAACCTCGTTTCACATGGTAATGGTACCTAATAATAAAAAGTAACATGTATTTTCTTAAAAATTGTCTTAGGTTAAATTTAGTGCATCTTTTAAATTAAAAAAAAATCGCATGAAAAAACTAGATAACGCATCCATAAATACATAAAAAAAAATACCCAGTACTTAGAACTTCTAGTGGTACCATGTCACTCAACCTCTTCGTTCAATGTCATTCATTCATTCATTTTTGCATTGACTCTGTGTCTGTGACTAGCGAGTTCTTTTTTCTTTCCGCTTACGTTTATTATAGACATACATATTTCTTCTACAGCAAGATTTACTAAATTCAATTGGTACAATTTAGACAGATAGATAGATAATTAATTTATTTACATAAGACACACACACGTACTTCGTGATTTGTACCAATTGAATCTAGTAAATCTTGCTGTATATGAGAATTGCAGAAATTGTTATTATACCATACAATATTTGCAATTCGGCTCATATTGTTTAAGTTAAAGTAAAGTACTGATGTAAAAAATACAATACATATACAAAAGAAAAAGTAAATTAGGTAAATTCTTACAACTGACGTATCAGAAGGCAGGTGCAGTACCCATTCCACGTGGAACGACGGCCAATTAGCTCTACTGCGCTCGGCCCATCGTTAAAATAGACGTGGGCTCAGCAGCGAACATTCATGTACCGCTTCCTACACTCACAACATAACAGCTTTTTGTATTTTAATCTCCTCCTTCAAGTTATAAACGCGCCTGGCACAGACTAATGTTTCGCAGGTGAGCGGCTCGTCGGGCGGGTCTCAGTGCTCCGTGTGTGCCCTTTGGAACGCTGGCGAGAGTGCATTGGCTGCCTTCAACGTGGCTAGCGGAGACGGAGCCCCCGCCTATATGTCCCTGGCTTTGGATCTGGTGATCAGAGGCATCACGGACCCGTTGCGGTAAGTGCGAGGCGTTTGGAGCTCTGTAAGAGTGGCTATAAGTTCGTATGCACTCGTGGGAACGCCGGCGTTTGTGCTTTGGCTGCCTTCAACGTGGCTAGCGGGAACCGAGCCAACGCCTATCTGTCTTTGGATTTGGTGATAAGAGGCACGCTTTGAATAAAGTTGGTAAATACGGTTAAGATGCCTTCCACACGGTCAGTCGATATGAAGCACCGGAGTATAGGCCTCTTGCTTTTGACCTAGTTATTAGAGGAATATTTTACCCAGTGCAGTGATTTTGCTAGGAATTTTGAGATCAATGTTCATATAGCAGTGGTGACGTTTTTCGAGCTTTACGACCTAGATGTATATCTACATTACTGTTGGTTTAAAGCTCCTCAGTTTTGATCTCGAAAATAACAATAGCTTTCAATTCTGATTTGTAAGGTTAGGACTGTTGAAGCGAAATCGATGTTTTTGCATTTAGTGGCATTTTTAGCGAGTATTTTATTTCCATGGCAATTAAGAATTTCATTACTTTGTTCGCGCGAACTGATGCAAATAGGTTTGTTATTAATGGGCGTTTTTCCTTTCTTTTTTTTTCTTAGTTCCTTGAGATACACTAGATGGCGCCATTCGTTTCTTCATACGAATTTGTGATTCGTTGCAATCAATGTCAAAGTCAGTCCACGGATCACTAAACAAGAGAAGGAACCAGGGTTGCTATTCGGACGAGGTTTCTCATAATAAAAATAAAAATTCAAACCTACAATCCATAGCAAAGACTCCAAAGTATCCAAAAGCGCACTTATCACCAAACGACAACAGCATTTTTTCTTCTAGGTAACCAACTATCACAAATTCCACAGAACCATAGTATTATTTTTTGCTTTGACGTTTATTATTACGGTACGGCAGCGCCACCTAGGGATCCTTTTGAAACTAAATTTTACATAAGGAAAAACGCTCATTATTCTAGGTCTAATTCTTATTCTCGAATTCTTATACGCAGATTGGTCATCGAAACGCCAGTGAAGATTTTCCCGCCAACAGAGCGATTCTGGTACTACTCGAAGCGTCCTCTCGTGCAGCAGTTCCACATCAATCTGAAAGAGGTGAGATTTACATTGAATAGGTTGACATTTACATTAAAGCATGTCATAAATTCAACACATTCAACTAATAAGATGTCATTTATTTACGTTGAAATAAATTGGTGAATTCTATATAAAAATTAAATCCAAGTAGTCTCGTTCAAAATAGAACAGAAACTGCGACTCAATGAATGTAAGAAGGTGTCAATTTTAAAATCTAGATCATTTTGGAGGAAAAAATGTACATTTTTTCACACAAACTTAGTCTTCAAAATTGGCCTTAACAAGTGTTTATCCTTTTTTTTTGTATTTTTTTTTTTGTGCAATCAAGTGTAACGATAATAAAAATAATATTATGGCAAAAGACTTAAGGCCGCTTATACACGGACGGCACATGTGCCAACTGCAGCCGACGACATTCGTCGACGACAGTCGCCGACATGTCAGCGTCGAATATCCGGGCCAGCGCGTCGTCGACGAGTGTCGTGGGCTGCAGTTAGCACACCGAGCACACGTGCCGCTCTTGACCTGGTCCCAAACTAGGATGCCCTGTGCTATGGTAACCAGGCAAGGCCATTCATTGAAAATCACCAAACTGAGGCCATTTACGCCTCTGAACGGCGGCCCCCCAATGGGGATCGAACTCACGACCTCTGTCTTAGTAGCTAACGCCTCGACGGCTACACTAACGAAGCAGACGCCCTAAGCGCCCTAAGGCCGTTTAAAATCCTGTGTATTCGTTCACAGAGCTCTCGCTAACCCGTCCGTTTGCCCCACAGAATATAGACTCAGCCGGTCAGCTCCAGTACGAAGTGGCCAGCACTGAGACGTTGGGCGAGCTCGACCGCTCCCGGCTGAACTTACCGTCTCTCTCCAGCCTGCTGCCCTCCCCGCTATCCAGCGCCCCGGCACCCCCCTCACCTACTGAGCCGGACTCAGGTATAGTTCATGCCACGAAAGATGACCCATGAGTTAATGAATTTTGGCTTTTATTATTACGTTCTTAAGGATCTTACCGCGGGACTTGTTTGGTCATCTTTAGTGACTGCATTTATATAGTGCATTTATGTTAGCTTCTATCTATTAGGCTGTAGGGAAGCTGAACTTGAATCGCTCGTAGCCGGTTGCTTGAGTGATCTTAAACGATCAAGAAGGTTAAGCAACATAGGGCGCGTTCAGTGCATAGATGGGTGACCGTTCTGCGACTAGCGCTAGTGGCATTTGTCCGAGCGGTTCCGTGCTTCGCAAGGCTCGCTAAGCAGTTGGTGCCGGCTGCCGTCGATAGATGGTAGTCGTTAAGCCAAGTCAGAGGCCGTAGGGCGGCTTGCAAACTTCTGACAGTAAGACCAGCCACTAGTCTTACAAGTCTCCACCAATCCGGACTTCGCCCCCGCGGTGGAGTTTGGCCTATACCTTCCTCAGGGAAGAGACCCGTGCCTCTCGGTGGGGACATAATGGGTTGATGATGAAGAAATAGCCTATTGTATTCACTTACTGAGATGTTGTCGGGCTAGCTCGACCGCTCCTTGCTAAATTTTCTCCCTTTTTCTCTCTCTATCTCTCTCTCTCTTTCATCTCTCTGTAGCGTACTGAGGCATAGTTTATGTTCCTAGCGCAGTAACGAAGTTTTTTATTTGTCCACAGATGGTGATGAGCCTTTGTTGAGTGGGACTGGAGAAGTCTCCAAGGACTGCGGCGTGGATGTTCTTGAGAACTGGGCTCAGGTCTTAAGAAGGTGCGTTAAATGATGATTTCAGTTTTGTCGTGTAAAGAAATTCAATCTTTCGCGTCATATTTCGACAATACATGTTAAGAGACTTAAGAATGTTGTTATGAATGAAGTTAGAACAAAATTTAATTACCTTTCTCATCTTATCTTAATTGCTGATGTTTCCCCGATGTTGTCGCTGCCAAAAAGTCGTTAGTTAACCTAATCGCGATTAGACCCGTTAAACTTATAACTAGTTATGAGCACGTTGAGTAATCAAAAATCTATTAACTAAAAAAAAAATAACGAGGCCGAGACGAGTGAATGATAAACGGCTAGATGAGGATAGGCGAGAGCATAGTCTCTTTTCTTACGGTCTTATTTGTGAATGCACCATTTCTTAAAACACGCGTTTAACCTTGTAAGAAATAGTCTGTGGTATCTACCACAGTCTATCTAGAATTTACAGGCAACGACGTAAACTACCTTTCAGGGATACACACCAAAACAAACGTTTTGGTGTGTAAAAAAATCATTATCTATCTATCTTAGTCAATTATTTCCAACAGGTAACCTTCCATATAATATATGGAATTACATATTATGTAATTCCATTCAGAAAGAAGAAATATTTTTATTTAACGCCACACAGACATATGCAAGACAAAAAAAGAAAAAAACAGACAAGACAAGATACAATACGAGAAATAAAAACAAGAAATGAACACCGGCTATGACCATGCGGCGGTAAAACGGCCTCAGGCTCAGTATTTGCTGCAGGTGTATTACCCTCAGCACTGATTTTCAGCCAGGGCCTGGTCTAGTGACCTGGTCCATCGAGACAGACAAATACAATACAATACAATACAAATACGGTATTTCTACTACATTTTAACCACTAATAACGAATCGCTCGTAGCCTGGGCTGCCTGAGTGATCGCTAAGGTTAAGCAACATATGGCGCGTTCAGTCCATGAATGGGTTACCGTCTATGACTAACGCTAGTGGCATTTTTCCGAGCGATTCCGTGCCCCGCAAGGCACGTTAAGCAGTTGGTGCCGGGTACCGTCGATAGATGGCAGTCATTAAGCCAAGTCAGAGGCCTTAGGGCGGCTTGAAAACTTCTGACAGTAAGACCAGCCACTAGTCTTACAAGCCTCCACCAATCCAGACTTGGCCCCCGGGGTGGAGTATGGCCTATACCTTCCTCAGGGAAGAGACCCGTGCCCCTCGGTGGGGACATGATGGGTTGATGATGATGAACCTTTCGCAGCTGGACTGGCGTCCGTCCGCGCGCTTTGAACCATTTGGTGCGCGTCGGCGTGCCCGAGGCTCTACGCGGAGAGGTGTGGCCGCGTCTCGCCGGCGTCGACCAGAATGACAGGCTTATGGAGACCTATAGGACTCTTATTAGCAAGGTAAGTCCCTTCATTATCGACACGCCTTTACAATCTAAACTTCTTAATGCCATCGTTGTCTGATTACCAATCCCTAGGCATCCTATTTCGGGCCCAGAGCAACTGTCTGGAAGTTGTTGTAGTGTTTTTCCATGTTTGTAATGTCCTTGCCTGGTTACCATAGCACAGGGTATCTTAGTTTGGGACCAATTCGAGTGATTGTGTTGTGTGGAAGTTATTATTTTATTTATTTTACTTCATTTGGGAGACTTGCAGCTCAAATTAAAAATGAGCACATATTTGATTTTACTAAAAGCTAAAAATAAGTTTCCGCATATGGTAACAATGTAACAAAAAAGTTCAAGTATAGTAAGTTGAAAGTAGGTTTTAACTACAATAAGCCCGCATGGTTATGGAGTCAGGAATCACAGTGGGCAAATGCTTGTCAACTTCCTTGAGAAAGAGGAACTATTCTTGATGAACTCTTTCTTCAAGAAACAGCCTCAAAGGAGGTGGACATGGCAAAGCCCCGACACTGTGACCAAAAATGAGATCGACTTCATCATGACGGATAGCAAGCATATATTCAGAGATGTCTCAGTGATCAACAGGTTTAATACCGGATCTGATCACCGACTTCTCCGAGGCTCTCTGAATATCAACTTGAAGCTTGAGAGAAACCGTCTGATGAAGTCCACGCTCCGACCAAACCCAATCCAAATCATGGCGGGCACCGAGAAGTTCCAGCAGCTTCTCGGGAATAGATTTGTTGCCTTAGAGCCCACCGACGACACTGACGAGACCCTACACAATCTGGTCGTAACTCTTAGGGACGAGGGCATCAAGTTCTGTAAAACGCAGCGGACAGGCAAGAAATCCAAACTCTCGGCTGAGACTCTCCGGTTGCTGACAAAAAGACGGGAAACCACCCAAGCGACTTCGTCAGAGAGGTCAAACCTGAACAAGCAAATTGCGAAGATGGTACGGCGCGACCTTCGGAGCTCCAACACACGCCTCATTGAAGAGGCAATAGAGCAAAACCGAGGGTCCAAAGTATTCACTCAGCAGCTTGGCAGGAGCCACCTGACGAAGCTTACAACGCACGACGGGAGGACCGTATTGTCGAAGCCGGAGATCTCCGCCGAGATAGAGGATTTCTATGGCCGATTATACGCTGCACATGCCCCTTATTCCCAACGAGACGACCAAGATTCCAGAGCCACCCTGACGCGCCACTACACCGACGAACTGCCTGACATCAGTCAAGACGAGATCGTGCTAGCTCTGAGGCAGCTTAAAAATGGAAAAGCCCCCGGTGAGGACGGAATAACATCAGAGCTCTTGAAAGCTGGAGGAGCCCCTGTTATACAGGAATTACAAAAGCTCTTCAACGCCGTCCTTCACAGTGGGAGAACTCCAAAGGCATGGAGCGGGAGTTTGGTGGTGCTCATTTTTAAGAAGGGTGACAAGACTCTTCTTAAAAATTACAGACCCATCTCGCTCCTGAGCCATGTCTATAACCTGTTTTCACGGGTGATCACGAATCGTCTCGCCAGAAGACTCGACGAGTTCCAGCCGCCGGAACAGGCCGGGTTTCGCGGAGGATATGGCACCATAGACCACATTCACACAGTGAGGCAGATTATACAGAAGACCGAGGAGTATAATCAGCCCCTGTGTCTTGCTTTTGTGGACTACGAGAAGGCCTTTGACTCTGTCGAAACCTGGGCTGTTCTGGAATCCTTACAGCGATGCCAAGTAGACTATCGTTATATCGAGGTGCTGAAATGTCTGTACGAAGCCGCCACCATGAGTGTCCAAGTACAGGGCCAGCAGTCTAAACCTATCCAACTGCGCAGAGGAGTAAGACAGGGGGATGTTATATCCCCGAAACTGTTTACAAGCGCGTTGGAAGACATGTTTAAGACGCTGGACTGGAAAGAAAAGGGCATTAACATAAACGGCGACTACATCTCACACCTGCGATTCGCAGATGACATAGTCTTAATGGCGGAGTCGCTAGAGGAGCTGAACCACATGCTGGCCAGCCTAGCATCAGCCTCGCGACGCATCGGTCTTGGTATGAATTTGGATAAAACCAAAGTCATGATCAATGGTCACATTGATCCAATACCGGTCGTCGTACATGGTCACCTACTCGAAATCGTTTTCGAATACACTTACCTCGGGCAGATTCTGCAGTTAGGTAAAAACAATTTCGAGAAGGAGGCCAAGAGGAGGATCCAGCTGGGCTGGGCAGCGTTTGGGAAACTACGCCGGGTCTTCTCGTCATCCATACCGCAATGCTTGAAAACGAAAGTTTTCAATCAGTGTGTCCTACCTGTTATGACCTACGGAACCGAGACATGGACACTCACGAAAGGGTTGGTCCACCAGTTTAAAGTCGCTCAGCGAGCTATGGAGAGAGCTATGCTCGGAGTTTCTCTGAAGGATAGGATTCGTAACGAATACATCCGACAGAGAACCAAAGTTATCGCCATGGCTCAGCAAGCTGAAGTGGCAGTGGGCTGGCCATATTTCACGAAGAACCGACAACCGCTGGGGTAAACGTGTTCTTGAGTGGAGACCGCGACTCGGAAAACGTAGTGTAGGACGCCCTCTAACCAGGTGGGATGACGATCTGCGAAAGACTGCAGGCAGATGCTGGATGAGGCAAGCTGAAGACAGGGCGCTATGGCGCTCATTAGGGGAGGGCTATGTCCAGCAGTGGACTAATATAGCCTGATGATGACATACATTGCTTCTGGCCCCACACTAGGATACCCTGTGTCGTGGGAACCAGAAACAGCGACGTCACAAACATGTAAACATCCAAGACCTGGGTTTCTTTTTTTTGTCCCCAGCCGGGGTTCGAACTGAAATGAAATTCGAACTGAAGTGAAATGAAACTCGATTCGAAATGAAACCTAGCTGTATCAATTAATCGCCCCCGAAACCCTCTGTTTACAAAATTTCATGAAAATCGTTGTAGCCGTTTCCGAGATATTGATTATACAGTGTGAGTCTTCATAAAGTGCACATATCAAAATCAGGGAAACTACACCCCATTTCATCGACGGAAAAAATAAAATAAAAAATAAAAAAAAATATTTGTAAAAAAGGTGATAAACAATGGTGTGTAGCAAAACGATGCGCATGGGCTTTTTTCAAACGGTCATAAAAACTGTGGTTTTTGAGTAATAAACGTGCAGTTTTTACTTTTAGAAAGCTAATGCCATGTAAAATAAGCTAGAATAAAAAAAAATAGGGTCAATAGCATGATTTTAGGACAAATTGTAAAACAAATGCAAAAATGATGAAAAAAAAATACAGATTTTCTTCAAGTTTCACTTAATTGTAAATTTATAGGGTTAGTTTTCTTGGATATTTTTACTTTATGGGTACGGCTTATTATTAGACATCATCACAAAATTTATTTCACTGCGATAACGCACTTAGTTTAAAAATTATGACGATTTATCTAAATGGGTCAACAGGTGCAACTCATAATTTTTAAAAAATCATAATAAATACATTTTTTTTTTTTCCGTCGATGAAATGGGGTGTAGTTTCCCTGATTTTGATAATTATGTGCACTTTATGAAGACTCACACTGTATATGTACATACATATATACAATAATTGCTCGTTTAAAGAGATTAGATTAGATTAAAAAAATATTGAAAACTAAAATGAAAATAGCCTCTATTTGCCAATAATATTATGATTACTTATTTGCTCAATCCCAGGACTGCCCCTTCGAGGCCGTGATCCAGCGGGACATAGCGCGCACGTTCCCCGCGCACGACTACTTCCGCGAGGCCGGCGGGCTGGGGCAAGACTCGTTGCTCCGTATGGCGCGAGCCTACGCCGTCTACGACCACGAGGTTGGCTACTGCCAGGGACTCAGCTTCCTCGCTGCGACATTGCTACTGCACGTAAGTCTATTTCGGATCTGATCAATCGAACAGGCTGTACTCGTCCACTGCTGGACAGAGTTGAAGTCCTCTGCCGATGCATCGATTAGCAATTTCGGAGAAATTATATCTGTCTGACTTTAACGCCGCCGTTTATAACCACGAGGTCGGCTACTGCCAGGGACTCAGCTTCCTCGCTGCGACATTGCTACTGCACGTAAGTCTATTTCGGATCTGATCAATCGAACAGGCTGTACTCGTCCACTGCTGGACAGAGTTGAAGTCCTCTGCCGATGCATCGATTAGCAATTTCGGAGAAATTATATCTGTCTGACTTTAACGCCGCCGTTTATAACCACGAGGTCGGCTACTGCCAGGGACTCAGCTTCCTCGCTGCGACATTGCTACTGCACGTAAGTCTATTTCGGATCTGATCAATCGAACAGGCTGTACTCGTCCACTGCTGGACAGAGTTGAAGTCCTCTGCCGATGCATCGATTAGCAATTTCGGAGAAATTATATCTGTCTGACTTTAACGCCGCCGTTTATAACCACGAGGTCGGCTACTGCCAGGGACTCAGCTTCCTCGCTGCGACATTGTTACTGCACGTAAGTCTATTTCGGTTCTAATCAATCGAACAGGTTGTACTCATCCGCTGCTGGGCAGAGTTGAAAATCTCTGTCAATGCATGATGAGCATTTTCGGAGAAATTATGTCTGTCTGACTCTAACTCCGCCGTTTATAAGCACGAGGTCGGCTACTGCCAGGGACTCAGCTTCCTCGCTGCGACATTGTTACTGCACGTAAGTCTATTTCGGTTCTAATCAATCGAACAGGCTGTACTCGTCCACTGCTGGACAGAGTTGAAGTCCTCTGCCGATGCATCGATTAGCAATTTCGGAGAAATTATATCTGTCTGACTTTAACGCCGCCGTTTATAACCACGAGGTCGGCTACTGCCAGGGACTCAGCTTCCTCGCTGCGACATTGTTACTGCACGTAAGTCTATTTCGGTTCTAATCAATCGAACAGGTTGTACTCATCCGCTGCTGGGCAGAGTTGAAAATCTCTGCCAATGCATCGATGAGCATTTTCGGAGAAATTTTGTCTGTCTGACTCTAACTCCGCCGTTTATAACCACGAGGTCGGCTACTGCCAGGGACTCAGCTTCCTCGCTGTGACATTACTACTGCAAGTAAGTATTTCGGTTCTGATCAATCGAACAGGCTGTACTCGTCCACTGCTGGACAGAGTTGAAGTCCTCTGCCGATGCATCGATTAGCAATTTCGGAGAAATTATATCTGTCTGACTTTAACGCCGCCGTTTATAACCACGAGGTCGGTTACTGCCAGGGACTCAGCTTCCTCGCTGTGACATTACTACTGCAAGTAAGTATTTCGGTTCTGATCAATCGAACAGGTTGTACTCATCCGCTGCTGGGCAGAGTTGAAAATCTCTGCCAATGTATCGATGAGCATTTTCCGAGAAATTATGTCTGTTTGACTCTAAAGGTCATAGCCCACTTACACGACTCTGCTCCCACCCGGCAAAAATAATGTAATTCAAATATGGGCTTTAAATATTGCTCTTTAGATATGCTGACAGCTGTCAGCTAATTTATGAGCTGTCTGCAAATTTATGATGCCAATGTAAAATATATCTACAGAGCAATATTTAAAGCCCATATTTGAATTATATTATTTTTGCCGGGTGGGAGCCGAGTCGTGTAAGTGGGCTACGACCTTAACTTCGCCGTTCGTAACCACGAGGTCGGCTACTGCCAGGGACTCAGTTTCCTCGCTGCGACACTACACTACTACTGCTACTGCATTTAAGTTTATTTCAGCTCTACCATCATTGTCAGCCATTTGACGCTCCCTGCCGGACATAGGTCTCCCTGATGGTTTTCCAAGTTTCCTGAGTGAGTTTTTTCATTCACTCTCGATAGTGAGAGCGTTTGCGATTTGCATAGGAGTGACAAAGAGACAACTAGATGGCGCGCTTTGTCACTCCTATGCAAATCGCAAACGCTCTCGCTATCGAAAGTGAATGACAAAACTCAGTATACGCACTTTGGTCCTGTGCCGCCCGCTGCCTGAGTGATCTTAAACGATCACGAAGGTTAAGCAACATTGGGCGCGTTCAGTCCATGGATGGGTCTATGACTATCGCTAGTGGCATTTCCGTGCTTCGCAAGGCACGTTAAGCAGTTGGCGCCGGCTGCCGTCGATAGATGGCAGTCCTTAGAATTCCATGAGAATTGGCCATGCTCCATTTTTGAACATGAAGGTAAATTTCAAACCATTTTGGAAATTATGCTTTTAGTGCAATTTTCGGCAAAACGTGGGCCCAGTTCTAGTGAATGGTGCCTCTGCCTACCCCCTCCGGGATAACGGGCGTGAGTTTTGATTTTTTTTATTTTATCTATTTATCAGATTTGAAAATAAGACTATATTTTTTAAGATAAAAGCACCTTAAATGACATGAGCAAAGGCAGTATGAGTATTAATCCTTTGCCTTACTTACACAAAGTAAGACCCAAGTCGGAGGCCTTAATAGGGCGGCTTGAAAACTTCTGACAGTAAGACCAGCCACTAGTCTTACTAGCCTCCACCAATCCGGACTCTTGGCCCCCGTGGTGGCAGTATGGCCTATACCTTCCTCAGGGAAGAGACCCATACCTCTCGGTGAGGACATAATGGGTTGATAGTGATGATGGTGATATGCCGCCCGCATCCAGCGACTCCCTGCCACCGTAGCCAGGTCATCAGAACATCTTTTTTTTATTATTTATTCAAGAAAATTCACAAATACATATTATAATACAAGAAACCGTCACTCAAACCTGTGTATGTTTATCTGTGAGGTTAGTTAATCTTCGTTACAACTACTTACATTTTAATCAACTTAAGAAGTATTGTTTAAGGGCATTTCGGCACTTATTTGGTTCACACAAGATCTTGTCAACAATTTCCGTAGGTAGATCGTTTAAAATCATTGGAAGAATGTACTCCGCTGTACGAGTCCCGTAATAGTTGTTGTGTTTCGGTAAAATGTAGGTAGGAAGGTACTGCAGATTCCGAAGTTGATTAGGACGGGTTCGTTTCGTCAGGGAGTCTATTCTGCCGCATTCCTCACTTACTATGGCCATCTTGACTTAATCGAAAACATTTATTATTTTATATTGTTTTAATAAACCAACATCGTCGTTCAGGTACTGAGATTTTAGGGTTTTTCGTACGATGGTTTTGATTAAACTTAATTGCAGTTTGTAAATGTTTTCAATATATGTCTTAAACGTTCGACCGTAACTACTTATACCGTATGATATAATAGAGTCGGCTAATGACATGTACATGATTCTTAATATGTTATGAGGCATTTTAGTATAGAAAGTTTGCACAGAATAGCCCTAAGTTTTTTTACAAACGTTATCAATTTGTGGTGCCCAGTTAAAGTTTTTATCAATGATTAGTCCAAGATACATGTGTTGATTAACTAATTCTAATGGTACGCTGCCACATCTAGGCTTGTACTGATGTAGGCATGAATGATTATGAGCCACGATTGTAGGTTGGAATGATGACTTTAAGTGTGGAGAATGGATATGCATTAATTTAGTTTTTTCAGTATTCAAGACTAAACCGACGTCGTGTGCCCATTTACACATCAGGTCAAAGTTGTTTTGTAATACAATCTGTGCTTCTTTTGGATTACTCCGAGCAACTAGGAGACAGGTGTCGTCGGCGAACTGGTACATTGATCCTGTTGTGAATATATTACACATATCGTTCATCTTCTGTTGTGGTTTTATCACTAAAGTCCGCGGCTATCTTTACGAATGTAACGCGGTTTTCGTGATAGTTTTTGAACCATTCTAGAAACTGTCTAGAAACATTCTAGAAATCTGGTGGGGGCTTGTCCACGCTGCGACCGGACAACGGTCCGGTTAGCGGTCGCCGGGACAGAACTTTACCGCCCCAACGGCCGTCAATTCTCTGCTTCCTCGCTGCGACTTTGCCTGCGACCTATGACTGCACGTAGGCTTATGTCGACTTCATCATCAGCCACCATTTGACGCCCACTTAAACTTAGAACTTAAAGCCATTAAAAACAGTCGTTTAGCAGAAGTAAAATCGAGTATGTGTTCCCATGTGCGTGACAGAATAAGCCTAATTGATACGATTAATCGTTCTCGCCCAGATGCCTGAGGAGCAGGCGTTCTGTCTGCTCGTGCGTCTCATGTACGGCTACGGGCTGCGCGAACTCTACAAAGATGGCTTCGAGGCGCTGCACATGCGACTCTACCAGCTGGACCGACTTATGGAGGTAAATCTAATACCTTTATATAAAAATACATAGAAATACCTTCCTCAGGGAAGAGACACGTGCCCCTCGGCGGAGACATAATGGGTTGATTATGATGAACATAGAAATACTTAATACGAAATACGTAAAAATGGTTAGTGTTGTTTGTTGTTCTGGTGTTAGGTAAGTAGCGCAGATAATCGTGTCACAGTGGTTGTTATCGAACTACTTCGAAACGGGTCACCGATTTTTACGGTTTTTTTTTGTGTATTTAGTAATATACGTTTTCGAGAGTTTTCGAGAGGCAAAACAACAATTGGCTAGTCAGATAGTAACAATAAGTTGTTGATTGAAAAAAAATCTTATCTTTCCTTTTTTTAATTATGTCAAAACTTTCGTAGGCCCTACGCTTTATTAACTTAATTCCGGATACACTTACTTACTGCGCATCAGAGCGAAACCTGGTCGGACTCTTCCGACAAAAAGTCACGTGTATCCGGAGGTGTTCTGGGGAGTCAGAGGCAGGGTGAAGGGTCTACATTAAGGTTATCGCACATTTGTCAGCACCGTACGCGCCGCACGCGCCGTATTTTAAAATTGGGTCGCATATTTGTCAGCAACGTACGCGCCGAACGCGCCGCATTTCTGTGTGTTGCCAACAATTTTTGCAGATTTTTCTTGCCGCGGGTGTGAAACGGTACGGTGACATTGTGCTATGGAAGAAATTGTTGTAATAGCCTGCTTATTGGCAGAAAAAGAAAAAAATGAAATTTTAAGAAAAAAAAGACCTGGATTCACAACAATAATTCAAAAAGGAACTTATATGGAGCATATTCAGCTCTTCGGATCCGAATGAGGCAACACTGAGTGGCAGCACGCGCCGCACGCGCCGTACGCGCCGCATTATATGACGTCATCAGAATGCTTCCTTCGGAGTTCGGATGCCTACCGTATTTTACGAAATGCGGCGCGTACGGTGCGGATAAATATGCGAGATTTCATATCATTGCATACAACGAATTCTAAAATGCGGCGCGTTCGGCGCATGCGGCGCGTACGGTGCGGATAAATGTGCGACCAACTTTAAGCGGTGTTTTGGTAGTATTAAACTTGATTAGGTTATTGGTGCCCCAAAGTGGTTACAGCCTCCCTCAAATTTATGACGTCACAATGGCCTCCCTCATAATAAGGGTTGTATTCTCCATCGGTCTGTCAATTAGTCAAGATACCTTTCCATTACGGTGCATGCAAAAAAGAGTAGGCTCTCAGTTCGACTGTATTTTTTTTTTTTTTTTATGTTTTTTACCATAGAACTTTTGACTGGGTGTACCGATTTTGATGATTCTTTTATTATTAACCTCTTAAGATCAGGGGGTGGTAACAATGGTTTTCAATTGTTAGTTTCAACGTCAGGACTGAGGAGGTTAATGTTATTTTGTCCTGCAGGAGCAACTGACAGACTTGAGGGCGCACTTCCAAAAACTCGGAGTGGAGTCACACATGTTTGCCTCGCAATGGTTCCTAACAGTATTCACGGCGCGTTTCCCTCTGCAGCTGGTAAGTGTTATTTAGTTTATCCTTTTGTATTATCACAACTAGCGACCCTCCCCGGCTTCGGGTGCAATACTGATATGATGATGTGTTGTACATTTATAAACCTTCCTCTTGAATCACTCTATATCTATTAAACAAACCGCATCATAATCCATTGCGTATTTTTAAAGATCTAAGCAAGGAACAGACAGTCAGCGGGAAGCGACTTTATTTTATACTATGTAGTGATGATGTGTTTAACTTGCTGTGCCCCGCGGTGTTACCCGCGGTTCATCGATTTTCCCGTAGGAATAAGATATTTCCCCGCGGTAAAACGTAGCCTATGTTTTAATTCAGGGTATCGGCTAACTCCATACCAAATTTTATTAAAATCCGTCCAGCCGTTTCAGCGCTAAAGACTGACAAACATATAAACACACACACAAACTTTCACGTTTATAATATTAGTGTGATATGGAGCTACAAACTATAGTCCTTAGCGTTATTCGAAGGTTTATTGGTCGTTGAAAATTTTACAATAAAACAAGATTAGTATAGTTTGAACTGTGACAGTAGGGTTTGCTAAGCCGCATTGTACTATAATTCAAACAAAAATAATTACGAGAATAAGGATTGGAAGCAGAGCCAAAAAAAATTCGAAAGTTGGATGAGGTTTTCAGTAATTCTTGATAAATCGGAAATTTTAAAAAGATATTTACATAATCTATTCATACGTGGTAAACAGTATTGGGTGGTGATTTTGTTTTCAACATAAAATAAATATTTTTTGTCAATACCATCATCAGGTCAACATATTGTCGACCATCAAGCGGAAGGGACTAACTGCCACAACACAAGAGTTTAGCTTAGGTTATCCTGATTGTCTACAGTTCGTCCTGAAGTGTCCGCAATAGCTTCATATTTTAGCCATGTTCGCAGCAGGGCTGTGAGATCACTCGAGCTAGTCTTCAGCTCAGGGTTCTCTTTCCAGAGCTAGGTTCCGGAAAGCCAGCAGTGAACCAACGTTACTGCTGGATTCCCGATGTGATCCCAGCTTTCGGACGATAGACATCCTGTAACGGTGAATAGTAACGTGGGCGTGCTACAACACTGGAACGCTAAGGCTCCATCCTATCCCAACTTTGTGGTGCAATTAAGAAAAATAATGAACAGAACCCCTTCCACCTCGCAGGTGTACCACATTCTGGACGTCTTCCTGCTGCAAGGTGTGGACACACTGTTCCAAGTGGCGATAGCGCTGCTCTCGCGCTCACGAAATGACCTTCTCCAGCACGACATGGAAGGAGTACTCAAATACTTTAGGTTAGTGTAATCCTACTTATATCAATATTATCAAATAAACTTGCTTCTGGTCCCACACTCCCTGTGTCAGAAACAGAGATACACAAACATATTGATTGTAATATAAAGTCCGTTTTTTAATTCGATGCAAAAGTGAAATTTAAAAAAAAATCATATAGTGATCAAACGACAAACTAAAAAGCTCAAAAGGACTAGTATCCAGGGCCGTTAAACCTTATATAAAAAAAGACAGCCTTTGGATTGTATTGAGATGTCAATGTGACAGTTTTATTTTTTTGCATTGAATTAAGAAACACAATAAATGTGTCGAGTGTGGTGGTAGCCCAGTGAGCGGTCATGTAATATGACTTTGTTTTCTAAGTTTAGTAGCAATACCACTCCTTTATAGTGAAGGAAGACATCGTGAAGAAACCTGTGTGCCTGATGTATTCACATACCTCTGCGCTTGAAATCGCCAATCCGCGGTTGGTACGCGTGTTAATTAAGCCCATACTCTCTCTGAGAGAGGGCCTGTGCCCCATAGGAGGACGTATATAGGTTGTTTACTAAATGTGAGAGTTTGTGCAATATTTGGATGTTTGTTACTCAAGAACGGTTGCTTCCGATGTTTAGCGTCACCTAGTCTGAACGTATTCCTTTGTACAGGGTGACTCTACCAAAGAAGTGCCGCGCGGAGGAGTCTTCTCGGCAAGTCATGAAGCTAGCGTGCAGCATCAAAGTCAAACGCCTGCAGAAGTACCAACTCGAGTATGAGAAGTTTATCAAAGGTATTTTGGTTATTATGATATATGAAATTGAAGGTTTATTTTATCAGTATCAAAATGATAACATTAATTTATAAATTACAAACTTTAATTATTAAATTATTAAATGATCTTAAACGATCACTAAGGTTAAGCAACATACGGCGCGTTCAGTCCATGGAGGGGTCACTGTCTATATGACTAACGCTAGTGGCATTTTTCCGAGCGGTTCCGTGCTTCGCAAGGCACGTTAAGCAGTTGGTGCCGGCTGCCGTCGATAGATGGCAGTCGTTAAGCCAAGTCAGACCTTTAGGGGCGGCTTGAAAACTTCTGACAGTAAGACCAGCCACTAGTCTTACAAGCCTCCACCAATCCGGACTTGGCCCCCGTGATGGATTATGGCCTATACCTTCCTCAGGGAAGAGACCCGTGCCCCTCGGTGGGGACATGATGGGTTGATGATGATGATTCATCAAAATGATAACATTAAAAAGTGAAAAAAAAATGAAAATGAAAATGAATTTATTTAATTATTAATTATTAAATGTTTATTTTATCAGTATCAAAATGATAACAATAATTATTAAATAATGACATTAATTACTGGTCACTGGGCGAATCCCACCCAGTCTGTTAAATATTTCATACAACAACCAAACTAGATTTAAAAATATCAAGTTGTAGCCCACTTTTTATTTTCTGTACTTTCTGTACCTACTGTTACTGTGTGGGGATGTTGATGAAAAGGAAATATTATGCAACTAGCTGTTGCCCGCGACTACGTCCGCGTGGGCTTTAGTTGAGTAAAGTGTTCGCAAATAAGATAGTTAGGATACTTTTAGCGCATGCGAAAGATAGGATACTTTTAGCGCATGCGAAAGATAGGATACTTTTAGCGCATGCGAAAGAGCTTTCATACTAACTTCGCAACCCCCTCTTACCCCCTTAAGGATGATTTTAGAAAAACTACTTTACACGTCTTTCATGACTTTCATTCTGAATTTCATTCGAATAACTTCATAAACGGCAAAGTTTCATACTAACTTTGCACCCGCCTTTTACCCTCTTAAGGTATGATTTTCGAAAAACTATTTTACATAATATGTTTCATGACTTTTAATGAAGGACCTTCATATTGAATCTCATTCGAAAAACTTCAAAAATGGCAAAGTTCCATCCTAAGTTTGCACCCCTCTTTTTCCCCCTTAAGGGACGATTTATGAAAAACTATTTTACACGTGTTTCATAATTTTAAATGAAAAACCTTCGTACTAAATTTCATTCGAATAACTTCAAAAACGTCAAAGTTTCATACTAACTTCGAACCCCCATGTTATGCTCTTGGGGGATGAATTTTCAAAAATCCTTTCTTCGTGCTCCCCTACATTACAAAAGAAACCCTTGTGCAAAATTTCAAGTTTCTAAACCTTATAGTTTAGGCTCTGTGTTGATATGTCAGTCAGTCGGTCAGCTTCTCCTTTTATATATATATATACATTTATCTCGATCGTCTACATACTCTATTGGCTCGTTTAAAACTTCCATATTATAATGCTCTGGCAGCCAGACTCTAAAGTATTTCGGTATTATAGAAATACGATTTCTTTGAAACACTTCTCAAGGCTGTGGTAAGGAGAAAACAAAACAAAAAGTGCATTTAAACGATCGATTTAAATTGCATAGCAGAGAATACCATAGAGGAGTCTATTGTTTTTCTTTGAAGATTTCGAATTCATTTTGACATGTATTACATTCGTAAAGAAAATTACTATGTATTTGGGTAATGTTCGCAGAAACGACTGAGAAGGAGGAACTGGACAACATCAAGAGTGTCAACGCAAAACTCCAAGCGGAGAAGGATGTTCTCGAGAACCAGCTGCTAGAGGTAAATTCCAATATGTTTACAAAGGTAACAAAATATTTCCTCACAATCATCAGTGAAAAAGAAGTCGGATTTTAAACAACAGAGTGTTATAGATGAGAACTTATATCTGGTTCGTAAGTATATAAGACGACCTACATATATGGCGTAGCGGTAGCATCTGCCTACCATGCAAGAGGTCCCGGATTCGAATTCTGCCTCAGGACAATATCACTCCTGGTCTTGGATGTTTACATGTATGTGATGTCGCTGTTTCTGGTTCCCACGACATAAGGTATTTTAGTGTGGCTGTGGGGCCAGAAGCAATGTATGTGCTTGTATGTAAAGGTTTATGTTTGTCTTGTTTAACTTTTGGCCTTCACAAATACTGATCAGCGGTGTCGTTTCCAGATAACGGAGGCGACGAAGGAAGCTCTAAAGGAGAGCGCACACCACGCGGCTGTGGCGCGCGACTACCGCGAGATCTGCGCGCGACTCGACCGGCAACTGCACACTTTACAGGTTACATACATACATATATTCACGCCTGCAACCCAGAGGGGTAGGCAGAGACCAGGGACTGCCACTTGTCACGATCGTGACAGATCACTTTCGCTTCGTCTATATTCATTAGTCGTCGCATGCACGCGGGTACCTTTACAGATCATTCAGATAAGATAAGAATATTCTTAAGCTGCCAGTGTCATTGGTACCTTTGGGTCGGTTCTGTCTCGGTGCGGTTTATTTGATTGGCTGGCTCATTGTTTAGTTTTTGTTTATTTTTATCACACATGCGCACTTCAACCAATCTAGCAGCTCGTAGTAGTCCACCTTACTATTACTATTTGTTTTATTAGTTTATGACTTAAATAATTGTAAATGAATAAATGACCAAGTTTAATTCATATTTACGTAGGTATACACCATTTTTAAATGACTTCTCCTTCGCAGGATGCCATGAAGGGATGCACAGCTTGCAGCATAAAGCTGGCACAGAAGGACAATAAAGGTAAGGCACTTTGACAAGTAAATTCAATTTAATTACAAATCAAATTATTTATGATAATTATCCACGATTCCACCAGCATACAAAAACATGACAGGAGTTAGTGTAAATTCTACTTCTGACAACCATCAGGCCCTATGGCAGACCTACATAGTGGACGAGTACGATTATGAACGTGAACTACATTTATTGCCAAAACACATCTTGAACAAAAAAATTGCAAACATTAGATTACCTTCACTACAGTTGTGACCCGCGATGAAACATAATTGAGCTTCTTTCGCTCTCGCAGCATCCCAGACAATCAAAATATGGTACAAAATATGGCTAGTAGAAAAATGCTTTTATTCAGCTGTAGAATACCTTGACATTAAATATATTGACATAAAATAAATATGTATAAAAATTAATAATTATTATGTAGGACATAGTCAATATAATTATGTACACTATGATTATCTCCTGAAAAACCTTACAAACTTTGACACTTAACATATTTAATTTAATTCAATTTTTGCATGCCTAAGAAGGTGAATTGTGAAGAAACTTATTTATTAGTACCAGCCTAATGTACCACTTTTCGTGCAAATAAACAATTTCATTTCATTTCATTTCATTTACAATGTGTCTCAAGTCTCAAGAAATTTCAAAATATAAAAATAAATTCCACACAACACAATTTTAGTCCTGTCCCAGCTCTGGTCCCAAAGTAGGGATACCCTGTGCTATATGACTCTTCTTTCCCTATTTGTGGAGACTAAAATCGTCCGCAAATATTTATAGAAGTGGAGCCCAAGGCTAAGGAGGGCAGTGTCCCCGGCGACACGGAGTCGCAACTGCGACAGCGCGTGCGCGATCTGGAGTTAGACCTGGCCCAGGTCAAACTGCAGAATGTGCAGGCTCAGTGCAGCAATCAGGTTAGACCATCTGTAGTAGTATATTATTATTAATAAGTACGGTTTTAATTTATGCTGGCCAGGTATGGGGTAAAAAACGCCCGAGCCGCCATCTTGAATCCAACATGGCGGCTTGCGCGTCCCCCGAAGGTGGAAAGTTTGGATTTTGCGGCAACACATCGCACCCCTAGATGAAAACCCCACCAAGTCGAAATAATATGCGAACATTTAGTTAGCTACATACTTTTTCAACTTTCTGACCTTATACTGGACCGTTCTATTTAGAGGTATAGTAAATTGGTGATTCTACGTAGAACCATTCTTGTTACAGAAAATAATTGTGTCCATTACATGTATAGCTGGCTGTAATATTCGTCTAAGCGTTGCTCTACAAAATATCATATAATTTACGTAACTTATGAGCAAAAGATCTTCCTACTGAAACTGAACTCGTTTTGTTTCCTTTAAAAATATAGCGCAAAAGCTGATACTATCACCACTTCATGTGTCGTCATCTGTCACTGTCTTTACATCTTAACTCTTTATACCAGGAGCTGAGCCACCAACTGAACGCAGCTCTGAACGAAGTGCAAGCAGCTATGAACCAGTCACGCCAGTCAGTCACGCCCTGGCTCGTCCGCACTCTCGGTAAGCGAAAGTCAACCTTCATATCCCTAGTTTTAAGTTTCTCATTTCATTGCCATTAATTTTCTTCTTAGACTTTCATATTTGGTTGCAGCGAGTTATTTTCCACCTTGTAAGCGTCGGTTTTAAACGCATGACCTTTTCCAACAATTTTGCTGCTAAAATCACGGATTTTTTCTACGTTAGGCGGATACGTCCCCTTATCTCGTAGCGAACTTTGTAGTTAGCAGCAAAAATGTTAGATCCAATTCTTACCAAGTATTCTTGCATAGTTCACTGATTAGTGAGTGTGTCAGTCCTGTATTCAAACGACGCGCGCTATTTCGTGTAAATACATCATTCAGTTTATTTCCTCTTTCACTCATAAGTTGTGCTAAATTCTCTTAGAGCAAGGGAAAGTGAAGTTTTTACACTGCATAGAACGCTTTTGTAAAATTGGAATTTAATTTTAAAAATGTAATATACACATCTCTTACAAATCTATGCACGCTTTGTCTTCCTTAAAATGAATGCAACATTAACAATAAAGTAACAATTAATTGTGCCCTCAAATACGCTTAACGAATGGGTAGATGTAATATCATAGATATTGTAACACTTCGTGATTTCAGAAACGATTGTGCAGAGAGCCCGCGACGCCGATCCCTCCCAGAATAGAAAGTGCCAAGCTAGACTGTCACGAATGTGATTGTGACGTTCCAAGTCCTTACTCCGTCCAAAGCTTAGTTCTGATCGTGTAAAATAATCTGATCGTCCCAACGAAATATGTCATACACGACTGACATGTGCCATAATTAGGTTAAGCTAGCTAATTAGAAAGTTGTACTGCCGCGAATGTGGTTGTATGTTTCAAGTCTACTCCGTTCAATACTTAGTTCTGATCGTATACTCTAGATAGAGTGTCTATATACTCCGTCCTATCGAAATATGTCGTACACGACTGATATATGTCATAGTTAAGTTAGTGCGAGTGATCGGACAGTGTATTATTCTTAATACGTGTATTATTCTTAACACACAAGTAAAAAATACAATGGATTGCCATTGTTGATTGATTGTGTGTTATCACATCGTAGCCTGGTAGGAAATGTAAATGTCTCTCCATTCATAGTATGAAGCACGCCATGAATAACGCGCGACTTTTTAATCTCACAATAACTGTTTTGCCATTATCAGTTAGGCTGTAAATGTGACGCGATAATCCAACTCTAACTTCGCAAGTAGTCGCGAATAATAGAGCCATGTCATGTATATTCCTATTCATGCTAATCACGGCTTGTGTTGGAGCTGGCCAAATACCATGCAAAGATTATATTAATATTTACTTTATTTTGATTAGTACAATTTCGATCATTCCTTACAATAGGCATAAGTTTTATAACCAAAAGATTCGTAGTCATATATTTAATAGATCAAATGGATGAACTGCACATTGGAGTTTGACAAAGTAGTGTTGGGCATCAAAAGGTCAACCTCGCTTTTTGACATTGGTTGTCACGATTACTTTGTCCATATCCTATTTGCAGGTTGATCCTCGATTTTCCAAGGTGATAGGATATTTCGCGTGACTATCGTCAGTACAACAAGGTTTATTTCATTTAGGTTATAAGCTCAAGTCTTCAGTGTAGTTTCAAGGTGAAAACTTCTTTCTTTGGCTCTGGTAGCATGCTTTTGGGTGTTTTTTTATCGCTATGGGGACGGTTGTGGAAAGCTTTAATTATTGCCTTCATGTTGAACTAAACGGAAGGACTGCGAATCTGTGTAGTATCCTTTCTTTCCATTTGGTCTTTTGCTTCTTCGCTTTTCCATGTGAATGCTCTCCTATGTTACGCTTGTTTTTTTGTAACATATTTTCTTTCTTGACAATAAAGAATGTATGTATGCTTATTTATTGTGTTGACAGTGAATGTCGTGTGTTTTTTATGACAATCTTTGTAACAACTAACCTCTAAATCTTGTCAGTTATTCCCATGCTCTCAATTACAAAGAATACAGTTAACTTGACTTTGAACAAAAGTTTTCTTAAAAAAGTACACAGAATTTCCCTATAGCCTAAGAAATTATTTCTCGTTTTCTAGTCCTACTTGATTCGTCAAGTAGGGCTAGAAAACGGTCGGTTTTTACCATTGATTGTAAATTGTCAACGTATTAAAATCGACTGGCAGCACATTGTTACTAACAAAACAGCCGGTTCAGATCTTACCGGTATTAAAAACGGCCCGATTTCAATCCCGTAGGTTCTATAATGGAGGCGGCACAGAACCGGCCGACTTTCCAGACCTACCTTCCGAACCTAAGTACCGAACCTCCGACCCCGACTCCGCTGAGACGCCACGGCTCGTTCTCCGGCAGTCAAAACAGCCTGGAGCGGCGGGTCAGCGAACCCTACAGCCCTGACGTCCGCCGTAAACGCGAACAGAACAACAAGCGCCATTCCCTTCTCCTCGAAGCTACTCAGACTAAAGACGCCAAGGAAAACCGCCGGAGCCATGACGTCACAAACATGGTAAAGAACCTCTCACTGGGTTGACAGCAGCGTTCTTTTTTCGAATTTTGGTTGGCCTGAACACCGTGGCGCCATCTAGAGTAAGTTGGCGTGTGGACTGTTTGTTTTGAGTCGTGCGAACGGAGTGTTGCGATTGGTGACCGACGCGCAGAGGGCTGGCGGAGCATTTTTTGTATAGAGCGTTCTGACTAATCTGTGAAGGTCATGGAATAGATTCGGCATGGGGTGATGTTGGCTTTCAACTGAATTGCCCGAAATTCTGAACGATTTCTGTAATTATTAATGTTTTAATACAGTGGAATGCTCGCTTTCCCTACTCTTTAGCCAGACTGATCTTAGACAGTTAAAAAAATGATTATTTATTATTATGTGTTTTCCTGATACTCCGGCACCGTTGCAGGGACCACGGAGAGATTGGTCTTGTGATATGTATCAAGGGAATCGGTGTCTCTATTTTGGAAATCTTCGGTTATTGTGCAATATCAATTCATTTTAAGAACTGGCGTTCAGTTTGGTTTTAGAGTAGGTGGACGGATTCAATTGCAACGCAAATCTGATTGAATACCATTGAAATTACGTATTATTCAGCATGCTGACAAGGGCTATACGTTTACACTAGTTAAACCATATTCAGAATCGATATATCCACGTACAAGTGGGGCCGCTCCGCTCTAATTAGCTAGCACTCGCGTCGCGTATCGATTTCATACTATGCCCATATTGCCCATACATATTAAGTGTATTTTTGCGTTGCAAATTATGATCCGAACCGATACAGCCCGCCTAATAGATGCGCAAGCGCAAATCACAAAGGAACTACAGGATTGTGTAGATCCGTGTTTAGTTTCAAAGTCTGGACTGAATTTTTCCATCTCCTACAAGTGGAAGTGCACATCGCTGTTACACTAGTCATTTATAAACATAGTAGTATTTGTACCTTGCTTAATTATAAAGAAAGAGAGCGTTTATATCTTTCATTACAATGTCTACAGCTTGAATTTGCGTACCCTTACCGTTTCTGATAGTCTGATACTTGGTTACCTACGAAGCCTCTGATAATTTTTCTTTTGTTCATTATAAATATAACTTAAACCTGTTATTGCTTTAATAGAATAGACCGTGAAGATTACCTTAGATTACCTTTTTATTCTATACGTCTCCGGTATACTAGATTACACGATAAGGCCCTCCGATTCGGATGCCATAAGTGAGTGCCTTCAAATCGGTTAGATTAAGATGCTTATACAGTCGAACCTATTACTTTTCTTCCGCGATGGAAGATGAAGACTTGTGTCGCATAGAGCAACTGCTATAAAAAGCTGAGCAAAAATTAGTTGGTAAACTGTACCGTAGTTAGCACAGACCGCTAGAAAGTCACTTGGTTTGTCGAATACCTCTCCTTTAAAGTTGATTATTACTTGCAGAATTTCGCGCCAGATCGGAAAGTAACGGCGATGGTAGAAACGGTGGACTCGAGGGGATCTTGCCCTTGTTTCTAGAGTCTTGGCCTGTTTTTGAATTGATATTCACTAAGTAAATACCTAAGTAATGTTCTGTCACGCTCTTTTCTGAGAAATTTGCTGAGAGAGCACTACAGTTAAGTAATTACTTAACAAAATTCTTATTTTTGAAATTGGCTCTTTGTAACTGGAAACTCTGAAACCTAAACCCTTTGATATTGAAAAGTCTTGCTGTTATTTTAGAAGGTTGGTTTTGAAATAGTTCCGTTGAAAATGCATCAAACATTTTTATGAAACGAGGTATGGACTCATCATTTATATTAAAATAATATAATTCGTTAATTATTACCTATCAAAAACTTTCTGGGACTGATATTTATTATTTTTCGTTTTCAAGTAGATTTTATGAGTGAAATTAGAAGAATTATTATTTACGGTATGTATAATTATTATCAAAATCGTGTATCTATGTCCAAAACTTATGTTAGGTACTTATTCGTTCACTAGTCCGCTTGGAAGTTTTGCGCTTAGTTGGTCGGATAGTAAGAAAGCTTTTGATCCAGTTGATCACGATTGGTAACGAAATGTGTGAGACTCGATTTTAGAACTGAGGATTTACCTAATGGCGGTGGGACCTAATTAAAAATACGTGAAAGTTATTATAAAAAATGTGTATAATTGACATAAAACGTAGGAGAAAATATAAAAGAATAAATTTGTAGTATTATAATATGCTTTAGATTTTAGTTGATAAGGTATCTCAAAAAATGACAAACTGTGGTGAATGTTTTATCATCGAACTGTAATATTTGATATTATGTCACTGTTTAACGTATGTCTATGAAAATATTGGAAATTGATATTTGTAGTTAATAGGAAGAGCGAAAAAATATGTGTTTTGTGTTGAGTTAATGACCTATAGAAATTTTAAGATAATATGATATATTTATGCCACAATCATGCTCTAAATACATAGTTTCTGGGGCTTCTTGCCAATCACGCTGTTTTCAAACATTATTTCAAACATAAAACGGCATAGATATATTTTGTTATTGACGGCGTTTTCTTAAAAACTGATTTTGTTCAAGTCTATAAATATAAATGCACAAGAGCTTAAAATCGTGTAAATGTAATGCTATTTAAAAAAGTAGTTTGTTGATGTGTATTGTAAAGCCATATCTCAATTATTTAATGTTTCACTAACATTCCTCAACCATAAATCATACGAACGGATTTCGCGTGCTTATTTCTGTTGCAAGAAAAACTATAATATTTTGACGATTTAGTGTTAGCTAAGTTTAAATTATCGTGTGTCTAGAGCTATTTTATAACTTTTGGCAATATAATATATTTATCATATTATGATCATATCATTTCGTAGAAATTGTCTTTGGTGTGAATAAATTGTCCTTACAAATGTTTTCAAGACTAAAAATAGTATTTTTTAATCTGTTCCACTCTCAAGATAATAACTTTGTGATCTCCTTTTATTATGTTCAATTTATGTTTATTGTTACTAATTAATTAAAATATTTATGATTGTTCGTATAACTACCAGACCAACTCATGTTTTTCATTCGGTAACAATCTGTTATTGTACTGACTTACGGCTGTCAGCTGGCCAAAGCGCACAGAAGAAAAGTAATAGAGCTGTAAACAGTATATCAACAGATTGTCAGTGTACGAGAAACGGTGGGTAACTGATTGATAGTTTAGTCAACTTATAATTTTATTAATCTTAGAATTTAAGCAGAGTTTAATTCTATGCTCATATTATGTACCTATTACTCATCCTCTGCATACTTTTCTAAGCCCTCGACCATACTAAAATGAGTCGATTAACTGAAATGAAACGAAAGTATTCGTTTGCAACTTGTCAGATACCAAGCTTGGCTGTAGAGAAGATGTTATGAGCAGGAACTCGGAAGACAATTTATTTGCATTGTGTAGTAGTCTATGTAGTGGAGTAAGTAATGAAGAATGAGTTAATTTGCTGTCTAACTGCTTTATAGTTAAATATGCTTAGATGGTTGGTAGCGAGCAAGCCGAGTGAAATGTGTATTCACTGAAAATCTTGTTTTCTCTATCATGTACGGAAATAAAAAAATCCATTATTGTCAATTGTTTTATTTTGGTAAAATCACTGGCCCTGAAGAACTATACTTGAGCCATTACAAACGTGCGAACTGAGTTATTAAACATTATTAGGCATATCGGAACTCTCGCTCGCACTTTTATGACTCTGTTCGCACGTTTGTAATGGCTCAAGTGCTGTAATGCTGTGAATTCATAATTTAGAAAACTACAAGTGATTGCGCCGCATAGGGAACGCGCCACGTCAAGAATGATTTCAGTGAATATTAAAGAATATTCTTTATTGTACCAGGAAAAACATTTACAAAGATACAATACAATTGGCAGTCTTATTGCCTAAAGCAATTTGTTAATGTGGTATTAAATCTAAAAACACTTATTCAAAATCCAAACAGTCAATCATCATCATCAGGCTATATTAGTCCACTGCTGGACATAGCCCTCCCCTAATGAGCGCCAGTCAATATGATCTACTTTTTATGAGGACTGGTTGTTCGATGGCTATTCTACATTAAAGTTGATACATGGTACAGGCTAAGTCTTGTATATTATGTAATTGATTCTCCAAGTTTCCCTGATCTTGGTATTATCATTTTGACGTTTCGGAATGGATACGACAGACCCAGTCGGTGAAAATATCAAAGTTCTTTAGGAAAATATACAAAAATAGGAGAAAGGCAAGAAGACTGAAAGAATTGTGTGAAAATTACCTAAAACTAGCAATAGAAAACTTTTATTCGTAGCCTGAAAGAAAACTCGACAAACTTAGTTTACCGTGCCTAAAATCTACATTGACAGTCTGATAAAAAGTACTCTGTGATAGTGCTTCTAGCTGGTGTCGAGTAGCAAAGCTTATTAGTTATACTGACATCTACTAGATGTCATTACTAGTAGTTTCACAAATCCGACCTTCTTTCCTACTTACAGCTTTGCAGACGTTTTGCAGCTAGGTGTTTTTTTTTAGCGTGGAATTAAGGAAATGAAAACTTTGGGGCGAACAAAGTTCCAGGGTTATCTGGATAGGAAGAGTCACGATAAAGTATTAATAAATACCTAGAAAGGTAGCTAAAATTCTAAGCAGTTTTAATTAGATTTATTAGATCTTGTATATACACCAAGTGGCAATAAATATTTTCACACACAATAAAAAAATGTTGTGCGTAAAAAAAATCCAACAGACGTAACAAGGTTGAGTGCCGGAAGCTAACACCTGCTTGCAATCGTTCGACACATGTTGTGACGTCACGTCACCGACGGCGTACCCCTAGGCACCCTTCCCGTGTGAACAAAACCGCTACATCCGCCCCAGATATTGCCAAAAAAATTCGAGAAATTACCATCCTATTTCATAACATAACATAACATTTACATACAGGCACATACATTGCTTCTGGCCCCAAACTATGATACCCTGTTTCTTGGGAACTAGAAACAGCGACGTCACAAACATGTAAACATCCAATACCTGGGTCTTTTTTGTCCCCAGCCGGGATTCGAACCCGGGACCTCTCGCATGGTAGGCAGATGCGCTAAGAGCTGCGCCACAGAGGTCGTCATTTCAGACATAAGTTGGCGAGGCGAGAAAAGTAACAGAACTCTTGTCAGATGCTGTTCCAAAGGGGTAGTTTTTCCTGTTTCCACAGACCATTTAAACTCTGTGGCCTGGTGCTAATAATCCCCAAGGATTAGTATTACGTCCATGGTAATCCCCATCCTCACTGCAGCCCTTTTAAAACTAACATGTTTTGCTACCGCCACAAAGTCATACACCCTACATTGGCCTCTTTGCATGACATCTTTGAAAATATTGTCTTACACACTTACGCCCTTTTAGCAAATAAAAGCAGTAAAAAAAAATCCAATACTTTGGCATCAAAAGCTGATATTGGGCAAAATCTGACTTTGGCCCTTTTAGCACCAGGCCACAGAACTGTATATGAGGACATTTCTAAAAGAATCTTGTTTTTATAAATGCGCCTGTTATCTACTGTTCAAAGTAAATTAACAGATTGTTAGAGCATGTACGGGGAAGCAGGGGTAAGCCTAAAATTAAATGATCAGGGGTTGCAATTACGTAAGACTCCACTGTATGAAGTTGTCTGATTTAGCCCTTTTGTTCCCGGTACGTCACACCACCTTATGTCACACTGTTACATTCTGGGACTTTTTTCCCCAGTAGGTATCTCACACTCCTACTCCGAACTGTCATATACATTCTTATTTTGACTCTTTCGAGTTGTCTAAATGCTTAACCCGATAGAGTGGAAAGTTAGGTACGTAATATAAGGATAGGTTGCGCTATTTGCAGCATGATAAGAACTTTGATCAGTCATAGGAAACAGGGTCAATGGAAAGCTTAGTTTGAAATTTTGTAGAGCTCGCTACTAACTTTCATTATTGAATTATTATATCACGATTTCTATAGGCAAGAAGACTTGAACTTACGTAAGTGAATGGACTTCGACATAGATTTATGGGCAGTCTAGTTCCTTTTGTGTTACTTTAATATGCTTTATTGTAGATACACATTACAGACATGGATACAAACCCATACAGGTCATTTGTACGACTCAGATTTCAGATTTAGACGACCTCTGTGGCGTAGCGGTTAGCGCATCTGCTTACCATGCGAGAGGTCCCGGGTTCGATCCCCGGCTGGAGAGAAAAAAAAACTCCAGGTCTTGGATGTTAACATGTTGGTGACGTCGCTGATTCTGGATCCCACGACACAGGGTATCCTAGTGTGGGGCCAGAAGCAATATTTGTTTGTACAAATTTACGGCGGCTCCCACTGGGAATCAAACCTTGACCACCGGCATGGTAATCAGACGTAGCTAGGATAGACCAAGGGTATTAAATAAAAATGTTGTAAAGGAATCTCGCCTGTGTTTTAAATGTGGTAAAGAAATCGCCAAACCGCGGTGGGCACGCGTACTGAGCCCATACTTGCTCGCCTGTACACCCATGCACTCTACTCCGTTGCATTACGGGCGACTTCGCAACTAAAATGTGAAGGTTCACGTGCTGTCGACTGTACATAGGTTCCCACGACACCGGGTATCCTAGTGTGGGGCCAGAAGCAATGTATGTGCCTGTATATAAATGTTATGTTATGTTATAGGATGTTTCGTTTAGTTACTTACTCTTTGTACCCTGTATTACGCACGCAGACGCACTAAATATGTTTTAATAGAATAATAGGAGAGGTCAGAGATAAATAAACCTGGTATTTTTTTGCTCTACGACTAATACTTCTTATAATAAAACCAGTCGGATATTCAATATAGTCACGTAGTACAAAAATGCACCATAAAATCGGCCAGACTATGACGTCTATCTAGTTAATTTTTCACGTTTTTTATCTCGAAAACCATAAAAAAAACTGGTTTTATTTTTCTTATGTTTTATATGTCTCCAATGGTATAAAAGCAATGTCGCTCAATGTCTAAGAGAGACACAAGTTCCCCATTAAACTATGTACTTGAAATACTAGCAAGAATGTAAGTATAAAATAAACTAATGCCTGTATTCCAGAAACGTTTGCCATAGTGGTTTGCCATTTGCTACGATTGCTTCATCAATATTCAGTCTGTCAACTGTTCAACATTGGTCGCTGCGTGCTCGCAGCCACGCACGCCGGCCGGTTTCAGCTATTGTACTATCTGTCAAGAAAATGTGAAAATGTAGACATTAAAGAGTACGGTTTTGCTCGGACCTTTTGTCTGCATTTGTTAATAGTTTGCACTTACAAGCATTATATAAATTACAAACTTGAGCTTTTACATAAATTAAGGTAATGTTCTTCAATAAATATAGTAAATGTTTAGATTTTTCAATAAAACAATTAGTAAACTTTCAATTCCGGTTTCTAGTATTTTTTGACAAACTGTACGTTTAAATATGCCCTTCTTTTTGTTTCTTTTTGCATTTTTTAAATTACATCTTCTCTTTTTTACGTGCAAGGAGTCCGCGTCAATTTTTTTTAAATTAATTTATCTCATATTTAGAAGACTTAACAGCACATATTCTGAGAAAAAGTTCAGAATATACTCTTTTCATTAGATATCGGAACATGAAAATAGTTTTTTGTATCGTTTTACAAAAAAACAATTTTCAGGTTAAAATTTGTTGAAGTATTGCGATTTCACACAACAATTTGTATCTTGACTGATGCAAAACGAAACTTAGGTACCTATAATTAAAGTTTGCGATCGACCGAAAACCAGTTAACAAGGTACATACCCTGTCACTTCGTAGCATGCAAGTCGACATGTGTGTGAATTATTTTGCACCTAGACCTCGACGATACGAATATGACATACAATCGTCACTAGAAAGTGGCTTCATAAAGCCACCACATGTCATCATCTCGTGTAGGTACCGTGTAAAATGTGTATGTAGGTATATTATTGTATTTGTTTGTAAGTTACCGTAGGCACTGACTGAAAATCAACGCTGACTTTTAACACCCTCAGCGCAATGCTGAGTCAGTTGCCCTTTTTGGCCACGAGCTACCACAGTCTATTTGACCGATTTCCGAAAGCCATCTCATATTGTTTGTTGGTGTTCCTGGAGTCCTCAGAAAGTGGTCATTTTTAGTTATTTCGTGTATTTCTTCTAAAAAAAGGAAACGAATGTTTACTTTTCATATAAGGGCCGGCCTGGATTGCCGGATTCTTTGATGACGTCACTTGTCAGTAAAAATGGCGCCTGTCATTCATTCTTTCTTACGTTCATTGGTTGGTTTACCGGGAAGTGACGTCATAATTCCTGAGTGACGCCATATTGCTTAAAAGCGGCTTAGATGAAAAGTAAATTTTCGTTTGCTTTTTTTAGAAGAAATACACGAAATGTTTTCGATACAATGGCGGCAGATACAGATTATCAAATTAAATCTTGTGTTTTTTACAAATCATACCTAATTGTTTTTTTTTTTAGTTAAAATGCCTTAAAGCGGGTTTGAGACACAGTTTATGCGAATAGTGTACGTAGAAATAATACTGTTTTTTTCACACTGCCAAATAGCCTTCGTTTTTCTTGGTCAGTTGCGTATATGTAAGTTACAATTGAGTTACTTTTCTGTTTATTTTATTTTTGTGTCTTGTTGGTATAACAAATATTTTTTTTTTTTTCTTCTTAAAATATCGATATTGTTAAATATAGTGTTAGTAATGTTATAGTAGTTTATGATACTGTTGCATAATAATGGGTTCTTATAACACGAGTGTGTTTTAGAATCAAGAATCAAGAATCAAGAATTTATTTCAACGTAAAGAATTTACATTCTGCTTGTTGAATGTCAATGTCATACAGTTATGTATAACGTTAGCCGCTGCCTTGGGGCCGTCTGTAGTGGAGAAAAAGGCAGCGAAAAAAAAACTCCACTCTGACCATCTTTTCTCAAATCACCTTAAAGCTAATACAAATAAAACATACAAAATAATATCTTGGATGTGTTGAACACTAGACACATTTATCCTCTGATTTAATTTAATATTAAACTACTATTTAATGCCATACGTCCTTGTCTTCTAAATAATCGTTGATTTTATAATAAGCTTTTTTGCAAAGAGTGTGCTTAACACGATTCTTAAATCGCGTTGGGGGTAACTCTTAATATATCTTGGGGTATCTTGTTGTAGAACCTTATACAGTGCCCCATAAAGGAAGTATTAACTTTTGCAAGTCTAAATCGTGGAAATGACAATTTATGTATATTCCTAGTATTAACGTTATGATGGCTACCAAGAGTTTCGAAGTCCTTAATATTTTTCCGAACGTACATAATATTTTCATAAATGTATTGGCTTGCAACTGTTAAGATGTTAGTTTCTTTGAAAAAATCTCTTAGCGAGTCCCTACTACCTAGCTTGTTGTTTAGAAAAAAGAGCCGTTTTTTTATAGTAGGTATCCCACGAGTGTTAAAAGACCAAGTTATGTACAGGTCATAACTACTCTATCTACTCTCATAATAAAATACATAAAATAATATTGCAAATAAAACGCTGAATATCAACAAATTTATTTTTCCATTCCATGAACTGTAGTAACATTTATTATAGTTGCTCCTAGATTTCGCCGGTAACAGCTTCACAGTCATGTTTGACGCAGCTTCCAGAATGTCTGGTGGTGTACAATTGTTCAACATGTTTTTACACAAAAACTAATTTATAATACAAAAAGAACCAAACTTTCTTTATATTTAAAATTTTTTTTAAATGTAAAATGTTGGCGCCAAGGCGCAAACATCGATTGCGCATGCGTGTTGCCTCGCCGCGGTCTGGTTCATTGAAATAATTTTTAAAAGTAGAGGTTCAACCTTCTTGGTCCAGCTGGAGGTTGTATAGGTGTGTCGTGTCGTTATGATTAAAAAGTTATTTATGATACAGGTGCAAGGATGTGGATTATAACATCCTTGTAGTACAGGTGTCCATCTGTCCATACAAGACCTGATCGCGTAATAAAACTTTTTATTTTTATTTTTGGCTTACATATGCGTAATGTTTTGTTTTCAGTTTTATAATCTTTGTATTATAGTATCAGAGTAGATAAAGTTAATAAAAACCTTGTGCAAAAATAATTTTTAACGATACTTCTCACTTCAGACTTCAGACTTCGAGTCTCAAATTAGGTACTTACAAGAGGAATTCGATATTTTATTAATTTATCAATACCAAAGAGTTATTTTTACGTAGGTATAACTGTATTAATGTTCATTGCTTAACCCGAATTAATTGAGTAATAAAACTTCCTAATAACGTCGACAAGCATCATTATTTATTTTATAAATAAATTATTATACTATGTTCATGTACATACATAAGCTCACGCCTGTATCTCATGAGGGTAGGCAGATACCAGGGACTGCCACTTGCCACAATCCCGACAGAACACTTTCGCTTCATCGACATTCATTAGTCGTTGCATACAGGCACGCCGATTTCGGTTACTGAATGTGAAATTTTATACTGAAAATACTTCAAATATTTTTTGGCTGGGCAAATATAGTAAATTATATAATAAATAGATATAATAAACATGAAGTAATAACAAACATCACAAACATGTCAATGTCAATCGATATTGTTTTAGTATCGATACGATATACTAATACGGTATTTGACACTATCAACAATAAATTATTAGAGATGCTCGATTAAAACAAAAATTACAAAATGATTTGAACTTTTTACTTTACCGTCCACCGAATTTCACGATCATCATCATCATCAACCCATTATGTCCCCACCGAGGGGCAAGGGTCTCTTCCCTAAGGAAGGTATAGGCCATACTCCACCACGCCGGCCAAGTCCGGATTGGTATTTACTGCATTGTACTATATTTTAAATAAAAGTATTAATAATAACACATTCTTGTTGCTGCTCTATAACGAAATCGTGGAATGATATGATCATTCCTAGCGACAAGAACAACACAACACTTTGACTGAAGTACACATGACATAGTGTGTTCGTTTTACTAAGATAGGCAAAGTACTTAGATTGAAGTGGTTTTAGTATTTTATTTCTACTACGTAATTATAGGGAATACGGACAACTTGTAAGACTAGTGGCTGGTCTTACTGCCAGAAGTTTTCAAGCCGCCCTAAGGCCTCTGACTTGGCTTAACGACTGCCATCTATCGACGGCAGCCAGCACCAACTGCTTAACTTGCCTTGCGAAGCACGGAACCGCTCGGCTACCAGTCTTACAAGCCTCCACCAATCCGGACTTGGCCCCCGTGGTGGA
The DNA here is from genome assembly GCA_947310845.1 of Yponomeuta plumbellus. NCBI lineage: Eukaryota > Metazoa > Arthropoda > Insecta > Lepidoptera > Yponomeutidae > Yponomeuta > Yponomeuta plumbellus. The sequence goes on along the minus strand of OX371198.1, from coordinate 4,830,492 downwards.
GTATGGCCTGTACATTCCTCAGGGAAGAGACCCGTGCCCCTCGGTGGGGGAATAATGGGTTGATGATAATGATGATAGTACAATTTGGCGGACTTAATGCGTAAGCATTTTCTACCTGTCAAGCGCAGGAGGTAAAGGAAAGAGGCGTGCAAAATTAATGAAGTCAATTTAAAAACATACATGTATGTTTGTATGTATAACATGTACCTAACTACTAACCATTTGCTAGTGGGTCCTAACCACTAACCATTGGCTAGTGGCTCGGAAAACTGAAAATACCGTTTTCGATGAAATTATCATCGAATTTTATCGAAAACGGTATTTTCACTTTTTAATTTCATTGCCAGATGTAAAATTGGGATGGTTTTATTAGTCTCCTGAAACTTTGTACTTTTGGAGTTAGCAGCTTAACACTTTTAGAAGACGATATATGAATAACTAGCTGTTGCCCGCGACTTCGTCCGCGTGGGCTTTAGTTGAGTAAAGTGTTTGCGTTTGCAATTAAGATTGGGATACTTTTAGCGCATGCGAAATAAATAAAACCATACTACTCTCTCTGAGAGAAGACCTATCCCTGCAGTGGGACATATACTCGTATAGGCTGTTTACTATGGGTTGCATTTTAAAGAACTGAGAAATATTTATGAACACATGAACGGAGAAATAATAAGAAGAATTGAGAAAATTTATTCAAGAGTTAGAACGACCAATATGAAAAAAAATAAAAAAGTAAGCAAGTATTTAAGGTGGTATTTAAACACATGGAAGAACAAAGAAATTCAATTCAAAAATCGCAGCGAAATGTTTAATAATCGAAGCGACGATACGAAGTGAATACGAAGAACTTTTATACCTTCTAAATTTGCAACCCATTTATTAGTTATGAAAATGAAATGCGACGTCACAAGTAAGTATTTTCATACAAAATTCCGTTTCAAAAGTAACTCATTTGACATTTTGTCAAATACCCAATTCTGCCGTCATAATAAAAAACTACCATTAAAATTGAAGTTTAGTGTAAAACAAAATTTCAAGCATGTCTGCTAACTGATCGTCGGTGATTCCTATTTGAAAAACACAAGAAAAATGTTCATATTTTATAATTCCATAAGCAATTTTCTTAAATTTAGTTTTTATTTATTTAAAAAAAATTACTCTTTCTCACTAGTAAAAATGTAAGTAAGTTATGGCCTTTCTTCTTATAACCGTAGAGCACGCGCCGCAGTCACTCATTACCGACGGAGACGACCTTGTCTTCATTGAAATAAGAACGAAAATGTCTTAACTAATCGGACTTCAGTGGTGATGCGGACTCTCTTTTTTGAAGTCTTTACAGAAGCAAGTCATTTATTAATTTGTTCGCATGCTATAAGGAAACACAAGACGACCGACAGCCGCACGGGTGTCTCCAGTGTTGCCAACCCTACTGTTTTAACAGTAGATTTACTGTTTTCGCTATGACACCACTGTTTCCTGTTTTAGCTCGTATTTCTGCTGTTTTTTGTTGATGTTATCTGAATTTAAAAATGCGTAAAAAATTATTCATTCCAAATCGCAATAAGGCCACAACCACAACCAACATGTCAAAACGGAATAATAACATTTTAAGGAAAGCAATAAAGATAGTTTTTGTATACGTCGGTCAGGGTGCTAGCGGGCTTCTTGCGGCATAGAGGATACCCCGTTTATTGACGCAAATCTTTTCACATACAGTAAAACGGAATAGTCAGTTAGTTTATGTACATATCCCATCACTCTATTTCATGTACATTTACCTACCTTTTCTCCAATCTCCTTCTTTCTATCCATCCCAAAGTTGTCTGGAAGAGATCGCTTTTAGCGATAAGCCCGCCAATTGTATACGACAAGACTTACATATACAAGGCTTCTTATGTATTTATTTCTTTCTGGTGTGTACAATAAAGAGTTCTAATCTAATCTAAAAGCTACATTTGTAGTTTAATAAGTGTAGCATATTGAGTACAATAGGTTTTTCTCATTCATTTCTCATTTCGTTTCGCAAGTGCGGTCAAAGTTCGTAGTTTTAATAAATTTTTAGAATTTCTTAAATAAAGGCAATTTGTGTTTGATCTAAGAGTAGTTGTATTTGTCCAGTCTATAAATGTTGTGTCAGATTTGATTTGCAATTTGAAATTATGAAATTACTATTTTACTGTTTTCTACTGTTTTTTTAAGTTCTATTTGCAGTGGGTGTCTCTTTGATCCTCCCCTGCCCGGAACGACTGCACTGCAAATAACCCAGACGGCGGCACCGCGTTTGTTTGTGACCTGTCAGAAATGGGGCAGAATTTTGCGGTGGTCAGAAATAAATAAGACGAGGAACGAACGAAGATGTCATGTGTGACATGGTTCAATGAGCCGTTTTCAGAAGAACTAAAAAAAAAATATTACGGCTGTCAAAGGAATGCAGTTTTGGACCTCAATATGTTTGTCCTTTCTCCGATAACTCCGTTTAACTCCGAATCGACAAACATTTGGCTGTTGGCGTCATAATAAATTTTGTTCAGCTCGCTGAGACCTATTTTATGATGTATCACACGTGATGGCGATTGGGCTGAGGTACAAAATTACATTCCTTTGACAGCCGTAATATTTTTTTTTTTAAGTTCTTCTGAAAACGGCTCATTTCGTTAAAAACGTCCGTTTACAGTAATATTGCTGTCTTGTGCTGTGTCTTGGGCCTTGGTTCTACGCAGTAGATTTTATTTTTTATTTTTAGTCTATACGCGTTTCACTACAGGGCATAATAGGCTATTTGACCGATTTCTGAAAGCCATCTCATAATGTTTGTTGGTGTTCATGGAGTCCTCAGAAAGTGGTCATTTTAAATTCTTTCGTTCGGCAAACAAAATCCTATCTCAGGCAATATGGCGTCGCACAGGATTGTGACGTCACTTCCCGGTAAACCTTGGTTGGTTTGAGCGTAAGAAAGAATGAATGACAGACGCCATCTTTAATCATGCGGGTGATCATGGAATGGGCCAATCCAGGCCGTTTTCGATACAATGGCGGCAGATACAAATTATCAAATTTTATCTTGTGTTTTTTTACAAATAATAATTGTTTTTTTAATTAAATTGCCTTAAAGCGGTTTTAAGACACGAATACGAATACGTATAAATAATACTGTTTTTTGTCACAGTTTTAAATAGCCTGTTAAGCTTTCTCTCAAGTAAAGGAGAATATAATTTGGTTTCAGAGTAGATTCACGGTTAGCGAGTGGTTTTATGGACTACTACACCTAACCTTTAAGTAACATAGAAAATAGAGTCGTGGTGTAAGATAAGATAAGAATATTCTTTATTGCACACAAGAAAAAAGAGACTTAAATACCTAAAAGTTGTTTTTTAATATTATTTTTATTGGCTTTGTTTGCAGAACATAAAAATAAAAATTTCAATTTGAAAGTACAATGGGCGACCTTATTGGTAAGGTCTATTAGATGCCGGGATTCGAACCTCCAACCTTCCGAATGGAAAGCCGGGGTTCTACCGCTCCACTGTCACTGAAGCTCCTGAAACAGCTTTTCAATCATTGCAATTACTGGGTGACCTTTTTTGCGAAAGCGGATTACAACATGTTTTTTTTTTGTCAGTAGCGCTAGTTACTCTGCTATTTCTTGGAATAAAATGAAGCCATAAGAAGAGATGGAACTTCTACAGTGCATTAGTAGGAGGATTAACATATTATCTGTAGGAGCATGCAGGGCGATGCAAGCAAAATGTAGGTATGTATTAATTCCACGTATTGGATTGTACCGATTGTAGATATTTGATACGGACATGATCACACAAAGTATACGTGATCAGGGGTGTAGTCACAACGTAAGCCTTCTACTGTATGGAGATTACTGTACTGATGCCTACTCCGAACTGTCAAATACATAGATATTTTGATACTTTCGGCCTATTTCTGAATATAATAGGCTAGTGTGAAAAAAAACAGTATTATTTATACCTATTCCTGTAAATTATGTGTCTAAAAACCGCTCTAAAGCATTATTATGATTTGTAAAAAAACTCACGATAAAATTTGATTTTGATTTGATTGGCCGTTTCTATGATGACGTCACAATCATAAAATTTCAGTAAAAATGGCGACTATCATTCATTCTTTCTTACGTTCATTGGTTGGTTTTCTGGGATGTGACGTCACAATGCCTGTGCGACGCCATATTGCCCAAGATAGCGTTTTGGCGGCTTTTTTCAAAATTAATTTTCGTTTGCCTTCTTTAGAAGAAATACACGAAAGAATTTAAAATGACCACTTTCTGTGGACTCCGTGAACACCAACAAAAAATATGAGATGGTTTTTAGAAAACGGTCAAATTGCCTAATGAGAATTCCTCTAAGTAACTACTTAGCTGTAGTGCGGTCTCGCCAAATTTCTCAGAAAAGAGCGGGACAGAACGTTACTTATTAGTTCGGCCGCTGGGAGTATACGATCCTGACACCTGTCTGTTTCATATGACTAGTGATGGGAGAAAATCAACGGTATCATTCCTTACATTATTCTTAACTAGCTTTTGCTACTGACTCACGAGTAAGTAGTTTTGTTTTTTAGACGACCTTCACTCAGTCATCTCTTGTGCCATCATCTTTTTTGTGCCGAATGGCGGTGAAGTGTTGTGGCGAGCTGAGCTGTGACGACCTTTTTTTTGAGCCCAGATCAGCTCAATCGCTTTATACGGCAGTGGTACGGAGAGATTCTGAGAACGCGATGATATTTTTCTAAAGCCTGTTCATCAACTTCGTATCGTTAAAGGGACCGTTATTATTTTCGTTATTTTTTGTACGTCACTACAAGAAAATACGGTTGACATAACCTTGTGACAGCGTAGTAAGGATTTTACGCACGAACATTAAATATTGATTTCTTCTTATTTAACATTTAAATCACTGTGCAAAATATAACATTGATTGTAAGTTTACACAATGATATAGTTTCAATGAAAATTATTTGCTAGTAGGATAAATAGGACATAAAAATATTTTAATCGAAAATTTAACGCCACTTCAAGGTTACGTCGTCCGTCCTAACATGGCCTGTCAGGATCGTATTCTCCCAGCGACCGGACGGTAAGTATTTACTCAGTGAAATTCTCAATTCAGCCTTAGGAGTTGTCTAAATGCTTAACCCGATAGAGTGGAAAGTTACGTAATATAAGGGCAGAGCTGCGTATAGTCGACAGGTTATCAACGTTTTCATCTTCGATTGCGAAGTCACCCATGATAGTAGTACGCTTGTAACAAAACTAATTTCCAATAATTTTCGGTGGAACATGAATTTGAAGCCACACCTCTACAGTCTGTTAGCTTTTAGAATAGGTATACTTCAATTGAGCAATCAAAAACCGATTATATTGTAATAAGGTAAGGTTTATTTTGTATTGTTATTTATAACTTTACATAACTTTTCAAAATAGTGAAGAAAAGTTTTATACAGAGCAGGAAGTAGTATTACACTCGTGTGCTTTCGGCGAAAACCGAAGCCTACTCTAGAGCCCAATTTATAATATTCTAAAAGCTAACAGACCGTACCTCAGTCATCGTTCCAATAGCCATTCTTAGATCTAGAGTACAAAGTCGAATTCAGATTACCTGGCTGTAGGTACCTACTCAAAATCAGCTTACAAGGTGACGGACTCGCACAGTTACACCGTGTATATTTTTCTCTTTCAAACCAATACGGTTGCCCTAAGACTGAAAAGGACGGCAAAGTAATTTGATGCAAAGCTCGAAATTATTCTCCGCTAACGGTACTGACGATTTTGCATTCCGCCGCAAGTGCATAATTCGGATTATTATGATTTTACGATCTTGGGTTGTGTGATTTCCATTTTGATCCATTCTCAGTCAGTGACTTATCTAGGATCAATTGTCCTGGTACTAGGATGCCCTGCGCTTTGGTATCCAGGAAAGGAAATCAGAAACAAAAATACACCCAAATTGCTCAAATAAAGTACGACGGCCCCCAGCGAGAATCGAACCCACGACCTGTGTTTTACTAGTGGTGACTTGGTTGGTCTAGACCAACGCGGCAGAAGACAGACAAGCACCCTTAGATTTCATTAAAAATAATGATAGTTTTGATAGAGTCTTAGTCTTAAGTACTTTTTTTTTTCAACAGTCACAGCAAATTTTCAATGAGCCTATTTGTAATAGGCTCATTGAAAATTTGCTCCTTGAAAAGACTTACCCCCAGTTTCTCGAACGCTGTCAATCTACTGTTAACAGGTGTCAGTTGTTTTTTTGCATGCACTTTTGAAAACTGACAGCTGTTAACAGTCTGTTAGCGGTTGAGAAACCGGCGGTTAGACTGCCAAAAATAACATTTTAGGCTTATGTATGGTAACTAGTACACAATTACACAGGTACAAATAACTGTACGTGTATGAATCGTAAATGGAGGCTGGGTTCTTCGGGCGCACGGATTTGTATGGGACTTATTGTGCTGCGCGAGTGAAAAGTGAAGGAAAAGTAGGTTTTTATTTCAATTACTATTTTAGCCTACCCCCTAGTTTGTGGACCCCGCCAGCGACAACTTGAAATGTCTGTGCGGTACTACGCAGACGATGGACCACCTCTCATCGTGCCCTGCGTGCCCACCTGCACTCAGGAGGACCTAATGACTGCAAGTGATAAAGCAGTCAGCGTCGCAAAGTTTTCGTCGCAAACTATATAGTAAAGACTTAAAAATTGTTTGCCATCGACACGCTAAGAAGAAGCCTACCCCCTCGGCGATAACGGGCGTGAGTTTTTTTGTTTACTATTCTGTTCAAATCCTATAAATAGAATTATAGTATTAGTAGAATTAGCCTTAAACTAATAAAACTTATATAGAGAATGAGACAGTGGTCTCATTCCCTGAATGCCCAGCTAAAGAAAAATAAACCTATTGATCACAGGTCCTACATGACAGTTGCAATAACATGAGGAAGATAAAAAAGGGTAGAAGCCCACACGGTCTAAGATTAGATCTAGACAAAAGAACCAAGGGCGGAGAATGAGTGGGAGAGTTGGACTAAGCAAAAGCCAACATATAGAGCACGATGAGAATCGTCACGCTTCAGGAACGCAGGATTTTCAGATAACAGAACGCTCTGATTCCCTCGCCCTCACTATTGCCTCATAATCACACAGCGCGGAATAAGGTTCAAACCTCTTCGAGCATAACAAAAAACGCCGAAGACCCTATTGGTTATAAAAATAAAATGGAATAAGTGGAACAGGAAGTACCGACATAAATAACTCTCCCTCTCCGATGTGATGTTAATGCGTAGATGGATACTTTAGCCTGATCTACACTTTCCGGAGTGATATAAGCATGGAATTGTAGAAGCGGACGAGCAGGAAAACATCGCGAAGAAGCTTAGGGGTGTCTTGAGAATTTGCACGTTCTGTCACGCTCTTTTTTGAGGAATTGACGAGACAGCACTATAGTTAAGTATGTAATTACTAACCGAAATTCTCAATTCAGAAATTGGCCCTTAGCATTTCAAATTGCCAATCCATTAGCACGCGTTACTATAGCAGCGAGAAACCCAGTGACCACACAGACTGCTATATTTATTTATTAGTTCGGAGAATCATTATATAATATTAGCAGCCCTCGTTGTTCTAGGTGTTTCACACAGCTGCATTATTTTAATTACGACTATACCCTTTTACTATTGAAATAACTCAACAAAGAGGTAAATAAATTCCATAAAAACTACATTCACGTTGGGAACAATGTTAATTGAAAATCTGATTAATTATTATCGATAAAGTTAAATAAATAACGGTATTGCTTGACGGTATTTGGTTTTTTTATCTAGCTATTTTTAATAAGGTGTTTTGGAGATATTTTTGGATTTTTTCTAGGTTTCGCCAAGATTTTGTTTAGCCCAGTAATTTGGTTTCAATATGTCTCAATTAGCTGTTAACGCCTTTACATATCATTATGGGAGTGAGCAATGGAGGCAACGCAAGGGCGCTGTTCACACTCTCGTACTCGCGTCTATTAGTGTGGATAGCGTAGGTGTTATGAATGAGATACATGCACGTTCGGCTGAGTAAGCGCGCGCAGAGAAAGAACCGGTCAGGGGGCTATTATCAGGACTGAAGTTTTGACAAAAAGCTAATTAACGCAATGATACTGTACAATAAAACTGTGTCAATATGGACAGTGAAAATTAGTACAAAAACTGTAATTTCGCCGGGATTCGACTCGCTCGAGAATTCGAATGTATTCGAATTTATATGGTAAGACAGGTTAGGTTACCTTTCTAGATCATCCATTCTAGATGAATCTACGAGTAGAAAGGCACGGCGCTTCTTTGTTAGCTTTTTCTCTATTAATATGTCGTGTTTCATGTTTATATAATTACGAACTATTTCCAATAAATATCTTCCGGCACTACACCATTCATGAACCCCATCTATTATCCCCATCACCAAAGGTTAGCTGGAAGAAAATACTTTTTAGTACCTATTATGCTCGCCTATTTTCAAATGCTTCTATTGTGCAATAAATAATTTTCAATCAATCAAAACTTATGAAGGACTCCGTGGTTCCCGCGCTTGAATTCCGTTTTTAAGTATCGTAGGCGACGGCTCTACCTACTCTAACTCTTGGCTCTTTTCTCCTCTTTCGTTTCTAACTTTTTCTTTAGCACTCTTCCCATCTCTAACGGCTCTGAGAATCAGCCGCCGCTACTGCATCGCGCATGGTGTAATAACCAGTGAAATGGTAACAAACTGACGAGCGACACAATGCCCATTGTTTCTGCTCAACACAGGAAGGTTGCCACTGCAGCTGTTAAGTACAGCTAGGTACAGTCGGTGGACCGTCAGAAGTGGAAATCTGTGGTTGAAGCCCTATGCTCCCCTAGGAGTTAAGGGAACTAAGAAGAAGAAGGTACAGTCGATAGCTGTTAGAGCAAAGAGTGTATTGTGTAGTCGATAGGGTAACAAGAAGAAGGTCTTAATGCAATTAATTTGTGTAGTCAACAGAATACAACAAAACGAAGGTTTTATTTAATACAATTTTAGTCTCTGATAAGAGACATCAGACAGATAATGTAAGTGTAAATGTAATTTTAATGTGATTTTAATGAAAATGAAATTTAATGTGACTTGTAATGAATATTACGAATAAATTATGTCTATGTCTAATAAAATAGTATGTTGTTATTTATCATCTTCTATATTAATAATTTCGTACCGGTCTACGGTTGACTCGAATTGGCCTTTATGTAAATCTATCTAATCTCTTTATCTCTTTAAACGAGCAATTCTTGTATATATGTATAATTAGAATCTCGGAAACGGCTCCAACGATTTTCATGAAATTTTGTATGCAGGGGGTTTCGAGGGCAATAGGCTAGTTTCCCAAAAAAATGTAATTAGTCCGTCTTTTAGATTATTCAAAAATAAGGGACACGTATTTTTTTATTTGTAAATTAGACCAAAAATGACAAAGATATAGCCCATTAAAGTTACGTGTGACGTCACGCCGTGCTGCATTTTGTAGCACTGAGTGACGTCACACGTAACTTCAATGGGCTATACCTTTGTTATTTTTTGTTTAATCGAAAAAAGAAAAAATACGTATCCAATATTTTTTTATAATCTAAAATACGGACTAAATAGAATTAAATTATTTTGACCCTGGAAACTACCCTATTAATTAATCCAACTAGGTTTCATTTTTATAAAACGTCGTTTTAACCGTGTTTTAAGGCAAAGAAATAACTGCTACACTACAAGAAGGATTTTCGCAACCATCTGTAAGGTTGTCGTTGCTCAAATGGGAAATAGGACGATACCGTAAACGGAAGACCCTGGTTCGAGAGATAATAATTTTTCTTTTTTTTTCAAGTTCCTTCTTTTGTGTGAAAATCTACATACCGAGCAAAGCTCGGTCATCCAGGTACTATTTATGTTATATGAATAAAAAGATTCCAAACATGCAGCGTGTATGATCATAATATGATATTATTATATTGCTGCGATCTGAATGATTCAGATGGATCATTGACCATTAATTTTAACGTGAACTTGTCTGCTCGACTCTATGCTAATCCTATTTAACCTCACCGCACTAATCTGTTAGAACCAGCTCGTAGGTTAATTAACTTAACCGTTTTAGCCAAAGTAATTGCCGATCTCTGCATCAAGGTTTATGTTGAGAATAGATTGCATTGATAGCGGAATCCATAGGTGCAGCTCTGCTGCCGAGGTTAAATTCTAAAACTGCTCGAATGGTCGGTTTCAATTTCAAATTGCAAACGGGCAAGTTTTTGTTTTAAAAAATAATAGTTGTTTATTACCTGAAATACAAAATAGATCTTAAATAACGGCATAATCATTATATTATTATAATTACCTACCATCTGCCATCTACCAATGACGACCTCTGTGGTGTAGTGGTTAGCGCATCTGCTTACCGTGCGAGAGGTCCCGGGTTCGATCCCCGGCTGGAGAGAAAGAAAAAAAAAACTCCAGGTCTTGGATGTTTACATGTTTGTGACGTCGCTGTTTCTGGTTCCCACGACACAGGGTATCCTAGTGTGGGACCAGAAGCAATGTATGTGCCTGTGTGTAAATGTTATGTTATGTTATGTTATCTATAAAACATCACTTGTTCGGAGAGTCTGAAAAATGAATCGTTGATATTACTTCTACAATGACAGTTATTTGAGCCAGTTATGCCGTCTACAAAAAAATGTATTACAATGTTATTCCAATGTATTACATGCGGAATTTAAATTGGCATCTGTTGCGAAGAAGTCTCCAGTGGATATTGAGTCCACGACATCTCTTTAGTTTAGCGTGTTATCACTCTCACTATCAAGAGCAAGAAGGCATCATCGACATTGTCGCTGTTTAGCGAAGATATCAGTGTGTAATGTAAAATAATGTATCAAAGATTAATCAGTATACTTGTGAGTGTAGTATAATGTTATAGCAAGAAATTTGAACAGCCCACATAGATGTAAGTACGTATTTCCTAAGTAAATATGGTTGTACAAATTTCTCATTTCATACAAAAAGTTTAAATAGGTGTTTCAGCCTGATGATGTGTATGATATGTGTGTAATATGACAATGTTAAAAAACTGTTACCGTGTGTTGGTTTCTACCATTTATAATGTCTATGTCATTTATGTTACTTATGGTCTTTTAAAAATCATATTATATTCATTTTGTGAACTAATCTTATAGTTTAGTAATGTGAACCTTTACCGCATGCAGTTCACTCCCCTTGGTTGGTAGTAGTACGGCGAACTCGGCAACTAAAATGTAAAAGTAAATCTGCTGTCGACTGTACGTAGGTAGGTACATTACGATGATGTATGCGCAATATGTAGATCGAATCCGATCGCATCAAATTGTGTTTCAAATCCAATTCGGGAAAGCGTCAATTTCCACTTCGGCTACTGTAAGCAAAACTAATAATACAGACAAATTCATATGAATTCGCTCGCTCAGCACTTTGAGTCCAGTTTCCCTTGCAACAAGGCCTTTGCGAAAGTTTTATATGTATGTAGTTATAGATGTTACTGAGCTACACACATCCATGTGAACATTTTATTTAGAACACAACATTGGATATTTCATCATATCCATATATAACATCTAGCTCTACACGTGAATGTAATGTAGCTATTCTATCATTTTCAACCCATTATGTCCCCTCCGAGAGGCATGGGTCTCTTCCCTGAAGAAGGTATAGGCCTTACTTCACCACGGGAGCCAAGTCCGGATTGGTGGAGGCTTGTAAGACTAGTGGCTGGTCTCACTGTCAGAAGTTTTCAAGTCGCCCTAAGGCTCAATTCAAACTGGCACAGAGTCGAAGCGTCGCGTCGCAAAGCGAAGCGTCACGTTTTTCAAGTGTTCTAAATTCATCTCTATTTCTCTATCAATACGGTACGAATTTGTGTTGCGAAAAATTGAAAATAGTCAGTGACGCGCGTCTGCGCGCGCATGCGCGCATTCGCGCGAATTGTTTCGCTTCTTCACATGCAAGGGTCGTCGGGTTTGCGCGTCGATGCGCGCAGACGCGCGAATTATTTCGCGTCGCTTTGCTTCGACTCTGCGCCAGTGTGAATTGAGCCTAAGGCCTCTGACTTGTCACTTGTCCCGGCGTTATTATATTCCGACCTTTTTTTCGGTAGGATCTTCAAGCGGTTACACCCTTGAAGTTATTTTAGGTACAGTCGCCAGCAGGTTAACCTATACATTTTTGTTGCATTGTCACCCTTAACGCAACGATGATTTGAGTACACGTGTGTAAAGATTGATGTGCTGTGAACTATACCTATACAACCAGATAGAATGGAGAGGCGATCATCCCGCGCACGACATGGGGACATATCACGAATCAATAAGATTTTGCTGACAGCGGGCAGGGGCATGTAGTTAGCAATAATCATTCATTTTTCAAGCTTCAAAATTCGCGACTTTCCAGTGTAATAATAATTATCATTATGATGATAATTCAAGATGATAACAAGTCAGAGGTCGTGTGTTCGATCCCCACTAGGGACCGCCGTACATATGTACAAATGTCCTCAGTCTGGGTGTTTTTCCATGTTTGTAATGTCCTTGTCTGGTTACCATAGCGTATCCTAGTTTGGGACTAGGTCAAGTGATGGTGTTGTGTGGTAAATATTATAATTATTATTGTGTGTGATTATTATTATTGTTATTTTTGGCGACCGCTGAAAATCAGCGTCATGGTCTTCAACGATCATGGCAAAATGCTGAGCGGCGGCCATTTTGGTGCCAATTACTTAATTCTTGGTGAATATACGGTATTCGATTTTTTTGTGTCCCAGAAGGAAATGTAATCTGTTCCTTTCAATATTGATAATTTCTCTATTTGACACAATTTTTAAATGTTTAATGATGAGGGCCAGAAGATTTTCCATTTTTTTGAATTTTATAAGCACCAGAGGAAAATTGTGTTACCAGAGGACTGACACTATTGGCAGAGTAGTCACAAATGAAAGCAGGGAAGTGACAGGCCATTGATTATAGCTAAAAAGGGGGACACGTATTAAATAAAACATGAAATATGCCAGAGGAGTGACGCCACATGAGTGACAAAATCGCACAAAACCTACAAAAACATATCACTCGCTTTTCTGATCACCGTTTAACGTAAGACATGACATCTACACACAATAAACATTGCATTGTGCAAATATACAATTTCGTAACTATAAAATACAAAAACATACACTTGCCAGAGGAAATACACCAACGACTGGCAGAAACACGCTATATTATAGGAATTTTGCTCAACGTCATTAGCTTGTTTCTAACTTAACACTATTGTATGCGCTTAGTTCATGGACAAAAACATACCTTTGCGGTTTTAAGTCAAACTTTACTTCTTTGGGTTTCGCCATATGAAGTGACATTATTGTAACGTGACATGAAAGTAAGTTATTTTTCTTTGTATTAATATTTTGATGAAATATGTTTCGATGTTTATAAAAGCGTATGATCATATTTAAAAAAAATAATGGCATACGTATTTAAAAATATCTCGCCATAAAATCATTATAATCCAGAAATGGGGAGGCCAGAGGAGTATACATTTACAACTATTTTTAACGATTATGTCTTAAATTAAACAATTATCGTGAATAGACTGTGTGGGCCAAATAAAAGACCATATTCTTTAATGCTTAAGCATACGGACGCAATAATATAATAAGTTTAACATAATATTTGTCCATGGACCATGGAAATTCAAATAGCGTTTATTGACCCTTCTTACTTTATTTTATGGTAGTAAGTACGCAATGTTTAACCTAAGTTACACGCAAAACCATAATTGTTTTTATTTAATTCTGTTGGTACCAAATAAACGTTTTCTATTCTATTCTATCCTAATTATATTTTAAGGTCTAAGTAGAGACCTTGAAGTTTCAGCGTTTGAAATTGCCAATCCGCGTTGGGCACGCTCGATAATTAATGCCATACTCTCTCTCTAAGAGAAGACCTGTGCCTTGCAGTGAACTGTAAATAGGCTAAAAAAAAAAGTAGGAAATTTAAAGTCACGGCATCTATTTTGACATTAACGACTAAATAATCTCTTTGTTTGGTTCTCGATTTGTCGACGCGTTCGGTTCACGATGGGCCCCTGCGCAGCTCGTGATAACCCGATCGGCGCACGCGCACGATACACGACCACCTAAGTAATGCTTTTGTGACATATCGCAAGAGAGTGAAATGCGCTTGGGATAATGTCAATGGCAAAAGTTGAAATCACAGTCACCTGCGGCGCATCGTATTATGTGTACATCCAAAGATAATATTTTGTGTTCCATAACCGCGCGTATGCCGTGTATGTACAATAAACCTTATAACATGATACTCATTAAGTTTATAAAAAAAAGCGATATGAATATATTATGACAACCTCTGTGGTGCAACGGTTAGCGAATCGGCCTACCATGCGAGAGGTCCCGGGTTCGAACCCCGGCTGAGGTGAAAAAAAAAAGCCATGCCTTGGATGTTCACTTGTTTGTGATGTGTCGCTGTTTCTGGTTACCACGAGACATGGTATTCTAGCGTGGGGTCAGAAGCAATGTATGTGCCTGTATGTAAATGTTTATGTTCAATGAGAAAAGCTCCGAGTGGCTCATTGATTAGGACGGGCGCTAGGTACAAGTTCGAATCCGGTTCAGCTTAATTTTTTACGCGATTTACTATCACCGACCATCCTATTCTATTCCAGTGAATTAATTCTAGACGTTTCTATTTGATGTTACGAGGGGAGGTTCTGTCATAGATTGAAAAGTTATGTAGCGGCCTTGGGATGCAAATACCGTAAGACTGTATGGAGTGGTCTGATATAGCCTACTCCAAACTGCCAAGTAAAATCTCTTCAAAGTAGAATATGATGTCCAATGTAGAATCTGTCAATAGTAGACCAAAGGATATTTTGACACTTTGGAGTTGTCTAAATGCTTAACCCGATAGGGTGGAAAGTTACGTAATACAAGGGAAATTCACCAATGTTCAGAAAAATTGCACCAAAGTAGTTTTCACTTCAAACCCACATTCAACATTAAAGCGAAGTCCAGTAACTCTGAAAAAAAAATTGTTTTCTGGCCTAGGCAAAATGTGATGCCAAAATTAGCGACACCTACATCAAAACGAAAATAATACATCGGCTTGTTCAGCTTCTAGCTGAACACGCCGATGTATTAGCACACGTTTGATTCTAGTCTTTATTCTGAGTTCAATAATGGCTTATTTCGCTAAGAGCAGTTTTTTACAATGCGCCGATGGGATGTCGACTTTTCAAGAAACAATGAGAGAAAACTCTTAAAGCTATCAATGGCAGAGAGCTCATTTCGCTGTGCTGCGATTCACACACTAACTGTACTCTAATTACTTTCCCCATTCTCGCAATTAATTGTTTTGATTGTCTCTAGCATATTGCTAATATACGCGAGTACAAGGCAGGAGAATTCGACGTAGAAACGCAACTATACTACAAGGTGTTGATTTGTACAGTTTAGTCCGACTCAGGAGTGGTTATTTACATGATACTGAAGCAAAAAAAATATTTTTTTTTAGTGAAAATCACCTACAAATCAACACCTTGTATAATCGTTACCGACGGCGGATAAAGATACCGATACCGTCGGCGTTACCGATTTTCGACTGCCTCGTCGGTCTCGTCTGGCTACCATTCCGAAGGTGATGGGTTCGATTCCCCCTGGAGGCTGCCGCAATTTCTTGCGGTTCTTACCATAACCCAGGGTATCTAGTTTGAGACCAGGATAAGTGATTGTGTTGTGTGAAAGTTGTTATTATCGTTACAGACTGGGTAAAAAATGATAAAGAAATCGTTAAAATAGAAATGTAATACTGTTTATCAAGTTGTTGCCAGTTCTGGGTTATATATCCATTCGTGCTATTAACCTATATCACATTAGCGTATAGATGCGAGCATTTGATTGCCCGCTGAGAATTCGCTAGTGCAGCCCTTAGTGACATGACAGCCCTTATTTCCTACAGGACCTGTGCTGTATATCAAAAGTCTATAAGTCTGCATATGACAATGCACATTAGCCGATTAGGTAGTACGATTAGTATTTTCACTTCTTCGTCTGTGGGTTTTTTATGCAATTTGAAACGAATCATCATCATCAACCTATTATGTCCCCAACGAGGGGCACGGGTCTCTTCCCTGTGAAAGGTATAGACCATACTCCACTGTATAATGGTGTCTTTTGGTGTGTAAATTAATTAATTTAATTTCACTAAGTAGTCACTTAAGTCACGTTCTGTCACGCTCTTTTCTGAGAACATTGACAAGACAGCACTATCGTTAAGTAGTTACTTAGCAAAATTCTCAATTCAGAAACTGGGCCCTAGAATGTCACCCAAAGCTACACACATGTGAGATCAGGAAAATGTAAGCGCCTGTATCTTTAGAGGTGTAGGCAGATGCCTCGGACTAGGACTCCACCTGCGCCGATCCTGACAATCACTTTCGCTTCATCGACATTCATTAGTCGTTGCATGCACGCACGTCGGTTTCGGGTACTTCACAAACGTAAGTTTAAAAATAAAATACAATGTGCTGACCTGACTGACTGATTGACTCACTCAGCAACGCCCAGCCCAAGCCGTTGGACCTAGGAAGCTGAAATTTTGCACAGAGGGTCTATTATAATATAGGCAAGGAATAAGACCGATTTTTTTTAAATTCAACCCCTAAGGGGGCAAAAAGTGTTGAAAAAATTTGCACAGGAGGTATAAAGAATATTGTCTAATTTTCTTGAAAGTAAAATAAATACTCTTCAACACAATTGATTGAACATGTGTTTCGCTGTTTTTCTAAATTTAACCCTTAAGGGAGTGAACGGTGTTGCAAAATTTTAAACTGAAATCATTATCTACGTATAAAATTAAACGTATAAAATTAATGTCGTGTCCCCGGTATTGTTACAAGCAACTTCGCGAATGCAAGCTCACTCTTTCAACCGCCGCCGTGCCAGCGGTAACCGAGTCGGCGCCCCGCGCAACGGTTCGCCACTTTCTCGCTTAGCATTTTACAACGGTATTATTTATTGGCTGTAAACCAGCCGCATATAGTTCGTTTCACAACACCTTGGGAGTTGCGAAGCTGTGTGAGGTTGTCTGAATTAAAATAGGCTAATTGGCGAGGAATGGTGTCTATAGTACAGTTGACATCTTTATATTCGCGAACTTTAATCAGTTCACGTAAGGGTCTCTTTGCTTCGTAACGGTATAACTCAATCATTTATCCCAAACACACCTGTGCTGTAGTAAGATGGCTAGGAGATATCACATTGAAGCCATTTGTATCTACAAATCACGTACGACGATCTTCAGCGAGAATTGAACTCAAGACCTGTGATTTGGTAATCAACCGTGATACCGGTAGAGCAAGGAGGCGTTACTTGGCGTACGCCGGTACAGCAAGCAAGTACAGTCTGTTAGCTCTTAGAATATACCTCGGGCTCCAGAATAGGCTTCGGTTTTCGCCGAAAGCACACGAGTGTAATACTACTTCCTGCTCTGTATAAAACTTTTCTTCACTATTTTGAAAAGTTATGTAAAGTTATAAATAACAATAGAAAATAAACCTTACCTTATTGCAATATAATCGGTTTATCCGATAGTAGCCGAGGTATATTCTAAAAGCTAACAGACTGTACATTGAGCAAAATATACACACATCAAAAGTGTCTAGGGATCAAGTGACTTTTTTGCAATAAAAATTATTCAAGCAATATTTACCTAATGTAATTTTCCAAATTGACTTTATATTTTAATTCCTATGTTTTAGTTAACCACGTACTCCTATATTTTGTAAAAATAAAGAAGAATTAAACGTCAATTGCAGCAATACTCTAAAACGTACTTGATCCCTAGACACTTTTGATGAGTGTAGTACCTATTTAACAGCATGGCATGCAGACATTCTATATAGTTTTGTTGGTTACAATAAACTTGTGGGTGAGCAAGTGAGAATGTAGAAATCGTTGGACTTTTATTAAATCCGTATAGCCATCGAGATGTACAGTCGACAGCACATCATCCTAAACACCCATGTACTCTACGCCGTTGCATTACAGGCGACTTTGCAACTAAAATGTGAAGATTGACGTGCTGTCGACTGCGAGACGAGTAGAGATGTCGGACAGTTGTAGGAAAGCGATGACAATTAAATCAAGTTATAACAACTATGCTGGAACGAAGCAAAAGTGCAGCTCAGCTTGAGAGACTAAGGCTGAGGCCAAACGAGCGTAATTTTTTGAGTTGTGAGTCGCGTAATTTCGGCCGCGTAATTTCTGCTACGTTCGGTTTCATACAAAAATACTTTTTTGGCACACGGCGACGCAAAATGAGTTGTCTGCCGAGCAGATTTTCTATAGAAAATACTATACTGAGCAGAAATTACGCGACCGAAATTGCGCGACTCACAACTCAAAAAATTACGCTCGTGTGGCCTCAGCCTTACGGCCGGTTACTGAGTTGAGATTTTTCACTGAGTAAATACTTTAGTAACGTTCTGTCACGCTCTTTTCTGTCAAATTTGTCGAGACCGCACTACACGTGGGAGTTAAAAAAAAAAAACTCACGCCCGTTATCCCCGAGGGGTTAGGCACCAATCACTAGAACTGGGCCCACGTTTTGCAGAGTTTATTAGGTCCCATACGTGACAAGTGGCAAGCAAGTTAAGAGTTACTTAGCGGAATTCTCAATTCAGAAATTGTCTGTAAGCATTAAAAGCGGAGAATAGGCGTTTTTCCTTTCTTTTTTTTTCTTAGTTCCTTGAGATATTCTATTTACTGAAGCGAACGACTAAAGGTACACAAAGACACAGCATCTCTCAAACTAACATCTTACTCAAAATAGCTCATGCACGCAGCTTTGCTTGCATCGTTGACTATTATGTATTCTGTGGCATCGTATACATCGGTTTGGCAGAATCAGCGTTGGGTCCTGCTCGCTCGCCCATATTTTCCGTTTCGTAATAACAAACTCAAAAGTATAAAACAACTGGAAGATGGACCAAAAAACTTTACCAATAGGTACCTTATTTACAATGATGAACAGACTAAAGATAAGTTACCTATTTTATTTTCTTTAGTCGCACTCCCATCAACAACAACGTCAATCTTACTTTTTTTGTCTTTAATTAAAAAAGAGGTTCGTAGTCAGCTCTTCATACTTCTTCCTACACTTCACGTAGCCCATTAGCATAAAATAGTCGATCATAGTCGGCCTTTAAACGAAAGTCCGTCATCTTTCCTAGTTGCGAACATATTTGGCAGCAGTAGGATTGCTTTTATTTGAGGACCACTGAGATTTTAGGTATTTTTGGGGCATAGATCTCGCCCGCGAGCGCAATTATCACCGAACGACAACAGCATTTTTTTTTCGGTAACCAACCATCACAAATTCCACGGAACCATAGTATTATTTTTTGCTTTGACGTTTATTATTACGATACGGCAGCGCCACCTAGGGATCCTATTAAAACTAAATTTGACATAAGGAAAAACGCGCATTGTCTTTAGCTATTTGAATAGGGAGAGCGGACTCTATTATCAACCGAATTCAAAAAAGGTTGAGATAGATAGATAGAATTTTCTTTATTGTATAATGTACACCAGGAACTTCTGATGAGATTCTCAGTTCGACCGAATATTTTTTTTATGTGTGTTCAGTTCACCGATTATTTTTTAACCACGCCCAATTTCAAGAATTGTTTTTTTTTTTGTTAGAAGGGGCTTCAATAAAAAATCATTATCGAACTATTCTGTTAAGAACGTACTATTATTGTAGTACCTATGTTCTTTCTATTAAAATGTTTCTCATTTCGTCGACCACTATTTTGGTTCAAACGCCAGACTTTCAACATTACAATTATTAACTATCTATCAGTCACAGTCACACAGTGGTCACAGTGAAGTTAGATCCCAAAATAATAACAAAAGAAAGCCGGCTCCAGCCGATGCCAACAGAAAGATAGTCGATGGACTTTTTATGCTAAGCCGGTTTATCAATAATCGGAGTTTGTTACAGAGTACCCAATTAGATTTTGTGTTAAGCCACGTTCAACTTATGCCCGGTCCCAAAAACCTATCTACAGATAACTGACAGTTAGCTGTCAATCTTCAACCCATTATGTGCCCACCGAGGGGCAAGGCTCTCTTCCCTGAGAAAGGGAAAGGGCAGAGTATGCCACGGAGGCCAAGTCCGGATTGGTGGAGGCTTGTAAGGCTTGTTGTTGGTAATGGCTGGTCTTACTGTCAGAAGTTTTCAAGCCGCCCTAAGGCCTCTGACTTGGCTTAACGACTGCCATCTATCGACGGCAGCCGGCACCAACTGTGCCCTAATACTGGGACGTATGTATATAGGCTGCTCACAATAGGTTGATGTGCTGTCGTTACATAATCTTCAGCTTAATCACAAGGTTGTCTGGAAGAAATTGCTGTAGGAAGAAGTACACAGACATTGTGACCGTGATATAAGTGTTGATTCACTGTATTGTGTCGTTAAATACATGTTTTATCTATATATCATTGTACTCCAGTTTATACAGGGTGTTGATTTGTACAGTTTCGTCCGACTCAGTGGTGGTTATAAATAACCACATGATACTGAACAAAAAAAAAATTAATTTTTTTTTAGTGAAAATCACCTAAAATCGCCGGTTTTGCAGCGCCGCCGGCGGCGGGGCGAGCACGCGGGCGCACTCTCCCGTCCCGCCCCGCGAACCCCCCGCCGCACAGTGGGGAAATATGAAGTTCTAGCTGTATTTAATTATTTTTGTTACACTATTAATAAAAAATATATTTTGTGATAGGATTGGGATTAGTTCCATTTAGGGATTTTATACAGCTAGATCTTGATATTCTCCGTCTGTGCGCCGGATCCGTCAAGTGCAAACGATAGAAGATAAGCTTATGATTTTTAGGTGATTTTTACCTAAAAAGAAATATTTTTTTTTGCTTCAGTGTCATGTAAATAACCACCCCACCCCTGAGTCGGACGAAACTGTACAAATCAACACCCAGTATATATCACGGCGGCGGCACTTCTGGCAGCTTCTGGTTTGCAGTCTCACAGTCAAGTTTATTGTGTAATTTGTTATGATTTTGAGAAGGCTTTTGTTACATTTCGTCACACTGGCCACAATTGTCTCTTTGCCCTGGGAAAATAAAAATGTAGACATAACATCATCGCTGTTATAATGAAGAGGTTGTACTATATTTGTTTTGCTATGTCATGTGAACATTCTCAGTAATTTATTTTTAGTTTGCAAGCAGCCTATATGTATACGTCCCAATATAGGGCCCTGAGGCCTCTGACTTGGCTTAACGACTGCCATCTATAGAGGGCAGCCTGCACCAACTGCTTAAAACGTGTCTTCCGAAGCACAGAACCGCTCGGAAAAATGCCACTAGCGTTAGTCATAGACGGTCACCCATCCATGCACTGAACGCGCCCAATGTTGCTTAACATTAGTGATTAAGATCACTCAGGCAGCCGGGACTACGAGCGAATAACGATATTACCTAAATAAAAAAAAACTTGGTTTATTTCCATGTTTGTCACGTTCCATCCACAAATAAGACCATAATGTTTTTTTTACGGTCTTAAAATAATATGTGAGTGCACCATTTCTTAAAACATCCGTTTAACGCTGTAAAAAAATTGTCTGGAACTATCACCCATCAATGCAATGAACGCGCCCTACGTTGCTTAACCTTCGTTTAAGATCACTGAGGCGGGGATTCCGTTTTCAGCCATCATGGCGTAAAGTTCAATTTTTTGTAACAAATGTTTTCCGAACATCCGTTAGGGCTAAAGTTTCGTACAGGCCCTGTAAAAATAAATATATAATAATAATAAATCACTCAGGCGGCCGGGGCTACCATGAATATTATAATTTTATTATATTTTAATTTAGGTGAGTACGTATCGATTTTTTTTTATCTATCCCCACACCCAAGTACGCGCACGTTACACGCTCACGCATAGATATCTCAGATGTCTGTGCGCTCACGTAATTGTTTTATGTTTGTTTTGTTTAGTGATAGGTATCCGCTGAAAATCAGCGTCGTGGTCGCTACCGGTCACGGCATAAAGCTGAGCGGAGGCCGTTTTGGTGCCAATTCTTATATAGTTTTTGAATCTGTAGATGATAAGTTTTATTTTTATAATGGTACCAAATAAACATTTCTATTCTATTCTATTCTATTCTATTCTATTCTATTCTATTCTATTCTATTCTATTCTATTCTATTCTATTCTATTCTATTCTATTCTATTCTATTCTATTCTATTCTATTCTATTCTATTATATTCTATTCTATTCTATTCTATTCTATTCTATTCTATTCTATTCTATTCTATTCTATTCTATTCTATTCTATTCTATTCTATTCTATTCTATTCTATTCTATTCTATTCTATTCTATTCTATTCTATTCTATTCTATTCTATTCTATTCTATTCTATTCTATTCTATTCTATTCTATTCTATTCTATTCTATTCTATTCTATTCTATTCTATTCTATTCTATTCTATTCTATTCTATTCTATTCTCTTCTATTCTCTTCTATTCTCTTCTATTCTCTTCTATTCTCTTCTATTCTCTTCTATTCTCTTCTATTCTATTCTATTCTATTCTATTCTATTCTATTCTATTCTATTCTATTCTATTCTATTCTATTCTATTCTATTCTATTCTATTCTATTCTATTCTATTCTATTCTATTCTATTCTATTCTATTCTATTCTATTCTATTCTATTCTATTCTATTCTATTCTATTCTATTCTATTCTATTCTATTCTATTCTATTCTATTCTATTCTATTCTATTCTATTCTATTCTATTCTATTCTATTCTATTCTATTCTATTCTATTCTATTCTATTCTATTCTATTCTATTCTATTCTATTCTATTCTATTCTATTCTATTCTATTCTATTCTATTCTATTCTATTCTATTCTATTCTATTCTATTCTATTCTATTCTATTCTATTCTATTCTATTCTATTCTATTCTATTCTATTCTATTCTATTCTATTCTATTCTATTCTATTCTATTCTATTCTATTCTATTCTATTCTATTCTATTCTATTCTCTTCTATTCTCTTCTATTCTATTCTATTCTATTCTATTCTACTAGCGATTACTTAATTCAAGTAAATGTATCCGAAATAACGATAATAATGTCTAGTGCTTACGAAAGTTTTAGTTTAAAAAATGTAGCTTAGTTGTGTACACTAAGGCTGTCAAAATCACGTACTTAGAAATATTTCGTATTCAGAATCGAATCTTAGCAAGTTTCGTATGAAATGGTGCTTAGCTAAGTGTAAGTAGTCAATATCGGTGACTTTACGTGAACTTAGAACTGTCACTTCTAAGCCTTTTGTTCACAGACTACTCCAAACGTCATTTCACTGATGTTCTACGAGCATTATCTGTGGGATTTTTTTATTCACTCTGACATATATAAAATTGTATGATGTTGTCCTGCTCTCGTGTAGCAACGTCAAATTTAAAAAAACCGGTAAGAACTACATCACTAAAAAAATGATAGACAATATAGATGACTTTCTTAAGTACTGTGAATACGAAAATTACGGCGCTTTACTAAGTACGACTTTAGTTTACTTTGCTAAGACTGATCTAAGCGTGAACTTAGGATTCTTCTCTGAATGTCAGCCTAAGAACTTTGGATGGTTTGAGAGCGACAGCAAAATGAACGTGTCTCTACAATAGCTATTGAATACTATAGATTGTTTTCAAAAAGGCATTTTCCAAATATATCTCGACACAAATTCGAATCTGTGAGAACCGTTAGTAGCCAACTATTGCGGTACGTAGACGCGCCACGGGTTCGTCGGTCATTGTTATGATAGACAGAGAGACGGTACTAATTGTTTGCGAATTTTTTGAAACAAGATTTGTCAATATTACTTATTACACAGTCGCGGCTATGTGATTAGTAATGCGGCTCTTAAACCACTCAGATTCAGCGGTTAGCGCATCCGCATACCAAGCGAGAGGTCCAGTCTTCGAATCCCGACTGGGGACAAAAAAACCCAGGTCTTGAATGTGTATATGTTTGTGGTGTTGCCGTTTCTGGTTCCCACGACACAGGGTATCCTAGTGTGAGGCCAAAAGCAATGTATGTGCCTGTATGTAAATGCTTATGTTTTATGTTTGTTTTAGGCGTGTATGTAGCTTAGTTCTTTTATGAATACAACTTTATCCTTACTTGTTTATTATTTTCAGAAATGCTCTTTTGTACAAGTCTCTTCAAGTATTTATTAATCCACGGCAGATTTCCATTTTTTATCATTTTATCGCTCGGATCGAAATGACAAGCCCTACATAGAGTCGTCACTCTATGATCCATTTATCTATACTTGACTTTTTTTCCAAACTTTAAACGACACTAAATCAAAAACCTTTACATCTCTCATATTCGGTAAGTAGCTCCTTATTACCCCCAATTGGGGCTTGTAGGTGACCAAGTAGCGCTCTAGGGTAATAATGTAGCTAGAAAAGCCCTAGGGCGGTAAGTAATTTAAAAAAAACTCTTCACTCTTTCAAAAAGTTCGCGTAACTATCATACTGGCAAAGACATCATGCATTCAGCCCAATGACAAAGGAGGTCGCTTCGCTATTCAGCCTTGTCTTTGTAGTCATCAATTTTAAATATCGAACGGCGAAGCTCAATTTCGTTCATAAAAAAATTTAAAAAAAAAAGATGAAAAAAGGCGGGAATAGAAAACTTTTACTTAAAATATTGTATGTTTATGGGATTTTTTTTAATAATTACGTGCTAATTAGGAAAAATTATGTTCTGACATGAGTTCTGCAAGTGACGAAGATATAAGTTGCACTCCCAATTCTATGAAAATGGAAGCTGAAGCAGCAATTAACAATATTTTGCCTGAAAGTTCTAAAGAGAAATATTTAAAACGTACGACGAGTTCATGAAGTCGCGAAAAGAAAAACGAGTAATTTTTTTCTACTTACCTCACAATCGAGATGTAAAGCAGAGTAGTTAGCTCGGGTGTAAGCATCAATTGCACCCTCGAACTATAGGCGCCCTCGCTGCGCTCGTGCGCTTAAATATCTCGGGTTGCAGTTGATGCCTTACAGCCCTTGGCTATGCAGTACTAGCTAGCACTAAATATGTAGACTGTTTCGAGTTTTCTACCGCTAAAGGTTTTTGATTTAGTGTCGTTTAAAGTTTGGAAAAAAAGTCAAGTATAGATAAATGGATCATACATTGTTTATAAATTTTATCGCGATAAGTGCTATTTTACTTTCATTGTTTTCTGCGTGCTATCGAGACAGCTGTCATCGAACTGAGTCGAGATAAGAGGAGCCACAATGGATTTTGCGTTTCGGAAGTGCACTTGATAGCAAGGAAACTGCATAAATATTTTTTATGAAGTCTATCGTCCCACCAAGGGCACAGTCCTTCTCTCGCCGAGAGAGTATGGGCTTAATTACCAAGGGTGCTTACTATGAATTGGCTCTGAGATAGGTAAGTTAACACCTTAGACACTCAGGTTGCCTCACGATGATTTCCTTCACCGTAGGCGAGTAGTATTGCTACAAAAACTTGACAAATGTACGTACTTTTAAACTCTGCGTGCAAACAAACAACTTTTGAAGTGAAACCTTCTTTAGGCGCATTTTGCGTGTGTTGGGCAGTTAGTTGAAACTAAACTGTGAAGTTAGGTTTTATGGCACACAATCGGGTATACTTGGCTCGAGTCGGTTGGTGTCGGTGATTTTTTTCATTTCAATACAAAAACAAAATAGTACAAAAACTTGTATCAATGATTAATGATCTTGAAAGAGCAAATCACTCGATAAACATTATTGTTTTGAGTATTTTAACGATTTCTGAACAGTAACTTTCAACGGTTTGTTTACATCTACAAAACAGCTGAATAAAATTAAAATACTCGAAGTGCTTACTTTACGTATTTTCTAACTCACCTACAGCTATTGTTACTAGAGAAAAGGTGAATAAGGGATAAGCCCACTTACTACCAGAAAGCTAGTGCCCTCTGCGATTACTAATCGATTTTCTTTTTCAGTTTGCGCAGTTTTTCTCAAGATATCTGCTGTTAATTCGCTAAGTGTAAATATCGGCACCTAGTGAACGATATTTTTGCACGCAATTGTCTCTATACAAGGCCTTTCTATTTTCACAGATGACATTTCCGAGATAAATACGCAACTATAACTCACAGAATGCTTCAGATAGTGGATCTAAAAGGAATTACAGCTTGGATTCTATAATGAGTATTAGGTTGCTCGGCAGTCGAGTTATGTAATCGTCGCAAAGGGTAGCTTTCGTTTTGGTAGAAATGGATTAGGTACAGTCTCCACAGCAGCAGTTTTAGTCGCAAAGTAAAAGTAAATTCACTGAAGTGAGCTGAAGCTCGGGCTTGCCTATGTCTAATGGAATAGCTGTTTTGTTTTGCGAATTGTAAAATCTTCCTAACAGTAAAATAGAGCAATGGTGAGCAGAGACGGAGCTCGCGCCGCACAGTGTTTTTTTAGCCCCAAAAAAGTGACATCCTCAGTTTATTGCTCTAATTGATTCAGCTATGTGTTTAAATGACATGAGTAGAACTCCCAGGAGCCCAATGATCATAGTTTTTGTTTTTTAAATCAAAAAGTTTTCGTGACCTTCGTAGTAATAAAATAAGAAAAAAAAATCCTGTAAAAAAATCTATGAAGGCTTGAATGATCATTGTGTCTTGGGTGTTTAGAGCTATTAGAGGCACATATTTAAGAGCTATTAATTTGTTGAAACTTTGCCTAATAACGAAGCAATAATTATTTTTATAGTTTTTGGTTTTTATTTTTTATTTCTTTTTAGAATTTAAAGTAGAGCTTGTGGCTACAACAGACACGTTTTTTATTATAAGCAGCACCTACGACAAAATTTGCACGTTCTAACAACGAACATAAGAAAAACATGATTGGGTATAGCAGCCGGGTGTTGCGATTTTCCAGTTTGTTACTATGTGCTACAATTTCACGTGTGTTGTGCTACAATTTCACGTGTGTTACGGTACATTTTTTGAGAGGCTTACCATCTTACCTAGTGGCAATGCCTGACTTTTATTTCCACGGTGCACCTGTACCAAAACGACACATGCTCGGTACGCATTTCCCACGCTCATTCACAAAGCCTCTGAGCCATTTGTTTTAAACAAAGCTCCGAAACGAACTCAGCATCAACGGATGCGCATAATTTGAACGCGCATTATGTAGATATTGTAGTGTGCATGTTTCAATAAGAAAGCCGACTCGCTAATTCAGCGGACGCACGTCGAGATGATAACTGACATGTCTGGAGCTGAGCCAATATTGGATTGCGTAAAAAGCGTTACTTTTTAGCCGATTTTAATTGAAGGAAAAGGTTCTTGCTTCGTGTAGCTTCCTTCCTCTGGATTTGAAAATTACTTATTGCGCAAGAAAAGATCTGGACAATAGCGAGCTTAATGCTAAAAAGTATTTTCTTTCAGCTAACCATTGGTGATGTGGAAAGAGTGAGGGGTAGTGCTAAAAAAGTTTTTAAGAAAAATATATTTTTTTGTAGGTCAGTTAATTAATTTAATTAATAAATCCCTACAACAATAGCTGACGTTACAAATTTTCGATGATAGCAAGGAGAATTAATTCTCCTTGATGATAGTAAATAAATAATAAAAATAACACTAAGATTTCTTTATGAAGCAGTTATAGAAACCAGGTCGTAAATATCGAATAATCGCGAAATAAACTTCTTGGTCAAGGTACAAAAGAAATTGAAGTTAGTCCGCGATTTTCCTGGCTTTCATCCAAAGCTCTTCGTAGGATAATCTGCTTCGGCAATATTTCATTTTTTTCAGCGGGTTTTTCTGTACGATAACCGTTGATAAAGAAATTAAATAGGGTAAACCATAGTATTGCTGGCACCCACCTAGTCATTGGCACAGTGAGTTTTCAATACATATATTAAGAATTAAAATTGCATAAAGGGCATTTTGGCAGTTTTTTATATTTAGCATTTTTAAGTACAAAACATACATGGGTGAAAATCCCACCTGCATTTTTAGCACGGCGTGGCTGATTTTGATAGCACAGAGTACATTAATAGAGTTGTAGCATTTTTTTAATCAAAATATAAGCTAGACTTCACCTGGAGCCATTTTTCAAATGAATATTATATAATTATAAAAGTTATATAAAAAATTAAAAAGGTCCAAAATCATATTACGGTGGGGTGTCCTTAACCCGAATTTTATCACAAATCCAATAATTTTATGAATTATATGCCATATTTTGTAATAAGTGTTAATGTTTATGTATTTGACATTAAATTTGATATATAGATTTAACACAATGGTACACTCAACGGTTACACAGACCTTACAATCATTGTATTAGGAAGTGTCCGCGCAAAAAGTACAATTTCGGTGTGTTTTATTCAACTATAAAATACACCGAAATTGTACAACAACTATACAACATAACTAAAAACCTAAACAAGTGACAAGCACCCCCGCACCTCTCTCGGCACGGGCCAGTAATGCGCTAGCGCAGACAAGAAACAGTTGTGTGATATCTTGCTCCACCATCCCGCCAAAAATGTAAGTACCTTCTAAAATAGCATGGGAGAACGAAATTCTGCAATGTCGGTGGCTTAAAATATTAACTTTTACGTAAATAATTGGATTACGTCTTTGCTGTATATTGTGCGTCCTGTGTTTTCTTTTACAAACATACTAATTCACTTTTAAAAATACGGACGGTTGCAAAAATATTACCTTTTTTTGACGTGTCTCTAACTTCAGTGGTACAATTTCGGTGGATTCGGTGGTTAATTTAACACCACCGAAATTGCACGGTGCCACCGAAATTGTTATATATGAAGATTATGGTTGTTATTCGTACATGACCTAGTTATATTACCAGCAATGTACAAGAAAATTGTATTCTTTTTACAAAACCGGGTAATGTCCTACGAAAAAACATTCTTTGTATAGTACTAGCAACATAGCCAGTTATGTACAAGGAAGTAAACATTATTTCTACATAATCCGGTTTTATACGAAGAAATCGTTGTTCCTTATACAAAACTAAGGAGGTTTGTAACTACCACACACTCGTAGACACATAACAATAAGAACATAATCAAAAATATACTGGATTATGCTCATTTCTTTTATTTCTATAGGGTCCAACATGATAATCTTACTTTGGGCCCCACGTTGGGTGCCAGTGTCACAATATTTGATTCGGGAGTGCGGTCGGAACACGTAAAATAGGATATCCAGAGGCAGTAGAGAATTATATTTTGTTTATATTATGGTAAAAAAATAATTAATAGAGAATAAAACAATCCGATTCGTGATAAACTAAGTGATAATATGATAAAATAATGTTGTTTAGGTCCACCTTGGGTGGAAGCTAAGGGTTATCTGGCTCCAGCTACGTCCAACCACTGTGGCAAATGTCGAAATATAATTAAATTTAGAATTGATAATGGCCAAAAATAATATAAAGCCTCGTTAGAACTTTATACCTCAAGTTGTTCAATATGGGGTGAATGGCCCCTTAAGAGATCCTTATCTAATAATGAATGACCTTATATGCATACCTATTTTGTTATGATGTTTATTCTCAGCTTATTTCAAAGTATTTAGTTTTGACATAGGTACTTCAACCGTATGTTTTCAAAATACCTACGCACTTTTCATTTTATGGTGATCTATACAAGGAAAAACGATTTCTTCGTACAAAACATCCTTGTACACTGCTGTAACTGGCAACGTTGCTGCTAAATTGCAAAGAAGGAATTTTGCTTAGTACGTTACTCGGTTTAAGTGAAAAATATTTTTTCCTTGTATATTGATAGTAATGTAATTCGTTGATATGGCTACGATGATTAATCCGGTAAAATGGTTTTATGGAGACTTTATACAATACAACCTTAAGGAAGCTAAAAACTGAAATAGGCTTTAGATAGTGATCTCTAGTAGGTGCAGCATCAATAAAATTTTCCCTCATTTTATTCATGAATTCCAAGATTAATGTAAAAAAATATTAATAGATACCTACTTCACGTATTTTTTGCATATTTTTATTTGGGTATTTTAAAACATCTTCGATAATAAAACCTGCTTCCAAAACTTGAAAAATGCAGTGAAAAAAAAGTACTCCACAATCCACATTAGACGTATTCTAAATAACAATTGAATAATATTTTTTAGCACATTTCTTTGCTGCATTTTTTTTGCATTTATTTTATTGATCGGAAATAAAACAAATATCGTACAAATAAGAAACAAGAATGTTTATACCTAGAATGGCAAAAATAGGCGCACAGTGTCCCGTACAAAAAAAAGGG
This sequence comes from Yponomeuta plumbellus, assembly GCA_947310845.1. Taxonomy (NCBI): domain Eukaryota; kingdom Metazoa; phylum Arthropoda; class Insecta; order Lepidoptera; family Yponomeutidae; genus Yponomeuta; species Yponomeuta plumbellus. Next base: position 4,800,023 of record OX371198.1, on the reverse strand, counting down.
CAAAGGGCTAAAAGGTACTTATATGACGAAAAATAAGTACAGTGATTTTGAGTTTTGACCTGGATATTATGAATGCCAAGTCTTTGTTTTATTATTATTAAGAATAATTTTCTTTGGTAGGACATTTTGTGGTTAACATAAAAATCCATATTTTATTTATGAAGTCAAGCAATGAGCTTAACTTAATTAAAATTAGAGAAGATTGAAGTAGTTCTTTGAGTGCTTTTGTTTGTTTAAGTGCTTTTATTAGGAGTATTTTAATCAAGACTCAATCCAATATCTGTGTTTAAATCATAATGGGTATTATTATATTTTATGTGTGACTGAGCTTTATAAGCTAAATTGAAGTATTATTAGAGAAGGTTGAAGAGCTCCTTTGCATACTTACTATACTCTTGATCTGTGTTTTTGTTGGTAAGTATATTACCATGTATCTTGATCAAGACTGAATACATTAGGCTCTTATAGTAGGGGAGCCCATGATGCTAAATCGGGATTTACTCGAGCGTCATAGAGACCTATTTGATTGTGAAGTTTAGATGATAAGAAGAAAAAAATGTCATATAATATATACCTTTTCATCGGTGGGGGGAGCGACTAATTTAGACTATAGAAAATGTAAAAAAAAACTATTGCATGGACATACTCGAGCGCGTCAGATATTGATAGCATCTATATCCTGTGCATTTTTTCTGTGTATTTTCAATGATGGGGGTGGTCGTACGTAAGGGTTGAAAATAAAACATAAAAAATTTAAAAAAAAAAAGCTCTTATACAGGCTGTTAATTTGCAAGCGTGCCATATTTTAGGACGTGATTATACTGCTGATTATAAACAAAAATCAATCATAAAAGAAGAGTCGATTTTTTTTCTTTTGTTCTCTGACGTCACATTTTTTATCGATAAAGAGAACGCCCAGCTCTAATATCGAATTATCTCGCACATCCCTAAATTTTCGGACGATGGTTTGGCAACCACGCGCATCCACACAAACACACACATTCGCACCCCGAGCGGCATGCGCATGCGCAGATAGAACAAACACGCCGCGCGAGCGCACCCCCAATTAGCCCAGCCACTCAGTGACCGGACATCCTTTGTGACGTGCGCACGTGCCGGCATCGCACGCTCTTTCATTACTACCTAATGTGTGCGCGCCGCCACCGCCGTGCACCACATGGTTGATGAGATGTTGGAGGACGTGCCATTGAACGATCTTCAAAACCTCTATTTTCTGCAGGACGGTGCTCCTCCGTACTACGGACTCATAGTGCGCGAGTACCTCAATGACACTTTTGGTGACCGCTGGATAATGGATAGGAGGCGAAGGCCCAGTGGCCTGGCCAGCGCGGTCCCCGGATCTTACTCCCCTAGACTTTTATTTGTGGGGAGAAGTTAAAAGACTAGTGTATGCTGAAGAAGTTAACAATGCGGCTGTGTTGCGTGAAAGGATTATTTCTGCCTTCCAAACTGTTAGGCAAAATGTGTTTGTGTTGCAAAATTTAAAAAGTAATTTGTGTCGTCGTGCGAGACTTAGCATAGCGCAGAACGGTGACCACTTCGAACAATTGCTCCGTACAACTTAATCATTGTAAGTACCCTGTAAATAACGTCTCAATTAGTGTAAATAACAGTGATTTCAGACTTTTAACTACGCCAGATCAACGATTTATTTGAAGGTAGGTTAGTACTTGGGTATGTTATCTACTTCCTACTTTTTTATTCTAACTTGTAAATAAACTAATTTGCGCAATATTTTAATACATACTAACCTCCTACAAAAGAAATTGGTTGTTTTGTCGGTCCTAAGCCCGTGAGAGTAGGAAGGGAAATCTGAAATCATATGTTTCTTATTGTTATTGCTGTTTCTTTCACTCGGTGCCAACTTGGCAACGGGGCGGTGTCTCGGTCTTTTCCCATTACGTGCGTGTCGCAGCACCTTCCATCTTAGGTTATTCCTATCAAACCCTAAAAATAAGTTTTATTTTTATCGACGGTTTCCTTGAATATGGGAGACTGTTAGTAGACTGCATTAACTGGTAACATTAATTACTATTTTTTCTTTAAATATGGCACGCTTGCAAATTAACATCCTGTATAATAATCTGACTATTTGGATGTAACGCAAACTCGCGGCCATTATCATAATGTGTAAAAAAAATCGCCATTTTGAAATACTCGAGCGCGTCAGATTAAGATATATATGGTTCTTCTTAATGCCCTAGACGTGCTGTCTCATAATCTGACGATTATCTAGAGGGATTCGCCTAATCTGACAATTAAAGAAAAATTTTTAAATATTTTTTCAAATCATTGAACTTAATTAATTGAAAAGCTGAAGAAATAGCATGCAAATAAAAAAGTACAGGTTTTTTAAGTATAATGTTTGTATTTATAGGAAAATAATTATAAAAAATTAAATTTTTTTGCGAATCGCTCGTGGCCTGGCGAATCGCTCGTAGCCTGGGCTGCCTGAGTGATCTTGAACGATCACTAATGTTAAGCAACATTCGGCGCGTTCAGTCCATGGATGGGTCACCGTCTATGACTAACGCTAGTGGCATTTTTTCCGAGCGATTCCGTGCTTCGCAAGGTACGTTAAGCAGTTGGTGCCGGCTGCCGTCGATAGATGGCAGTCGTTAAGCCAATTCAGAGGCCGGCTAGGGGCGGCTTGAAAACTTCTGACAGTAAGACCAGCCACTAGTCTTACAAGCCTCCACCAATCCGGACTTGGCGCCCGTGGTGGAGTATGGCCTATACCTTCCTCAGGGAAGAGACCCGTGCCCCTCGGTGGGGACATTTGAAAATTTTTTGCGTAGTTTTTTTTTATTCATCATCTTCTTCATTGGTAGAATCATATTCGTCCTCTGGCTCGATTCTATCCTCATCCTCCCCATAGCTGCACGCATTAAACTTTACCTATTATTTTTTCTTACTTCGGCTTATGGAAATCGTCAGATTTTATATTTTTCATTATCCTTGAATTATTTTCTTCAAAATAAAAAAAATATTAGCCACGCTCGAGAAAGTCGAGATAACGTTTTTTTTTACAAGTTTGTAACCCTCTTACTTCTCTACGTCACGCGAAAATTATCAGATTAGTGGAATATACACTTTTTAGTATGTAATTTACTCACCCTACCTTAATCTGATGCGCTCGAGAATTTTTGATGATCAATTTTTTTTTACTAATCTGATCCTTTATCCTTGACAGGCGGCCATATATATGGGGCTCATATTTGGTGGAGGTACTTTACCTGGTACAAGGTATCTCCCTGTATGTTAATCTGCCGCGCTTTAGTAACTCCCGAAATCCTCTCCTGGGCTCCCCTACCATTATACAGTTCAAAATAGATGTTAACTGGTTAATAGTGAATCAATGATTAAATCATAAAACTTAATCTAAATCAGCCAGTGTTTTATTAAATTAAAATTTCGGTGCATTGCTTGCAATTTCGGTGTGTGAAAAGTATAATTTCGGTGGTAGATATCAATTTCAGTGAGCATGAAATTTCGGTGGACGCTATAAATCTGAGACTATGAAAGATTATTCAGGGCCGCTAACATATTACTTTTATAAATACTTTCTAAAAAAATGTAAATACATCAATATTACTATAAAACCATAAATAAAAAATACCACGGAAATTCGGCAAAAATGAGCTTTGTTGATTTTCACCCACATACAAATTATAAGTGCCAATAACTGATATTATTAGTGACAATGTTTGTACCTGTAATGCCAATGACTGTAGTTTAGACATTTTCAAATTATTATTATTTTTCTTAAATAAAACTATGACAAAAATCAAGAATTATTTTTTATTTCCAACCTATACTCATATTCTAACTAATAAAAATGGTTAATAGTGATTGAATATGAAATTGAATGCTTAGGAAGCAAATTAATTCAAGGTTTTGCTTAAGGTGCCAATCAATTTATACCTAAATAAATGCGATAATAATACGAGTACTATTATAATTATTTAGTCCAACGAAAACACTAGGAAATACTGCGAAGAGGCTGGCAGCTTTGCCCCCTCTGAATGGTATGACGAGCTCTCTCGGAATCGTTCTGAAATCAGAATCTGAAGTCTGAAACGACAGATTGATAGAGAAGTATGAATTTAGTTAAGAGGTACCCAGAAAATACTTTAATTAAATCATATTAATAATGAATTATGTACCTAACTATAAATAAAAAAAAAACTTAAATATAAAACTTAATATAGCTTAATATATTTAAGACCAGCCACTAGTCTTACAAGCCTCCACCAATCCAGACTTGGCCCCCGTGGTGGAGTATGGCCTATACCTTCCTCAGGGAAGAGACCCGTGCCCTTCGGTAGGGACATAATGGGTTGATGATGATGAATATATTTACAAATAAAATACGCTAAGAGGTTAATATCAATTCAATAAATTCAGTAAAATTTAATATAACAATGTTTACCAAAAAAACCTTAGTAAAATAAATATTAAGTTAAAGTTGTAAGTACCACTTCACCTCACATGCCTAAACTCCGGGAGAGAGTCGTAACTGCCCACTGCTGAGTTACAGCTCAATCACTCTTTTTTATGGACAGTTTGTCATTAGACCGCCAGTTAAACTCACCAATAATAATAACATGAAGTAAGTCACGACATAGTACTCTTACGAGTAAGAATTTAGTTGTTATTCAACCATTGGCTGGCATACCTTTCTGTATAGGTAGGAGAGAGTTGGGTAAACGCGTTTTCTAATTTTAAAAAATCATATCTCAAAAAAACGAGGATAAAATTTGATAATTTTGTATCTGTAGCAATTTTATCGAAAACAGCCAGGATTGGCCGAATCTATGATGACGTCACAGGTCAGTAAATATGGCTCCTGTCATTCATATCGTTTAATTTTACGTTCTTTGGTTTTGTTTACTGACCAAGTGACGTCATGATTCCTGTGCGATATCGAAAATAAACGAAAATAGTGAAAAAACTGCTTTTCTTAAGCCGGGTCCGCTGCGCCATGTTACGCGTGTTACAAAAAACGTAACACGTAAATATAATAAAAATGGGGCGTGGTATAACACGTTACGTGTTACATAACGTTATGTTACGTGTTACGTAACACGTAAAATGTTAATACCACTCCCCATTTTTGTTTTCATACCCGGGTTTAGAGGAAATATTCGAAAGAATTTAAAATTACCACTTCCTGAGCTCTCAATTATCACCAACAAAAAATCTGAGATGGTTTTCAGAAACCTGCAAATAGCCTATTATGACGCAGCCTCTGGTATGTCATTGGCCTACATAGATGTGACTCCCATTCTGTGTAACACACATGGTTTGAAACATTGTCTATTAAATAGCGTCACTACAAAGAGAAACAAATGTAAAACAATAGAAACGCAACAGGAGTAGAACAAAAGCTGATGCCAATGATGTTGGCGTGATCCCGGAATCGCGGATTATTGTGGTAACCCTAGTAATACACACACACACACACACACACACAAATACAATAAGCTCACGCCTGTATCCCAGACGGGTAGGCAGAGACCAGGGACTGCCACTTGCCACGATCCTGACAAATCACTTTCGCTTCATCGACATTCATTAGTCGTTGCATGAAAATATTAACTCCCACACAACACAATAACTTGACGTGGTTCAAAACTAGGATACCCTGCGCTATGGTAACCAGTCAGGACTTTACAAACATGGAAAAACACCCAGTGTTCAAGAGAATTTCTATGGGTCTGGCAACTTATCGCTCCCCGCACCTTCAACTCTGCTGGCTTCCCACGGTCCGCGATATCGCGGAGGGACGCGGACGGTCGACGACCATGGACAGATTAGACAGCCACGCACCACTAGAGGCTCTTACAACTGACTTGTCGTTTGTTTGTGCTATCGCGGACCGAGACCCTTCCCACGGTGTGTCGTCCGAGCTGGTCCGCGTCCGTCCGCGATATCGCGAACCGTGGAAAGCCAGCTCAGCTTGCAGCTCTGTGTATTTGTAGGCGGGCGTTTTCAGATTTCCAGGCACGGCAAATTATTCTCAAAGGTCCGTAGGGCGAAACTAAACACGCTGGCGCAATTCACAAGTCTTCAATCCGGAGAATATGTTATGTAAAGCACACGTAAGACACGAAAACACAAAATAGAGCGTCCCTCTCCTGTTTAAACACGAATGAAAATGTGTCACGCACGTCGCCGATAGGACGATCGATCGCGACGATCACCCGCAAGGCACCAGTGCGAGTATTCAGTAGATCACGGATCGTCACCAGGACCAAAACTTTTATTATCTAAAATATGCGAATCATTCCAGAATGAGTTGAAGGAATTAAATGATAATTTTATACACGTATTATAGTACGAAACACCCAGACAGACAGACAGACAGACTGTACAAATGTACGGCGCCCCCCAGTGGGAATCGTACCCACGACCTCAGTCTTGTTAGGTAAGCGCCTTAACGGCTAGACCAATGAGGTAGTCAAATATAAGTTGAGTTACTTATGTTGCTTTGTTAGGTATTCAAATTATCGCTTAAACTATAAGCTTTTATAGTAATAATATAACAGTAACATTTACATACAGGCACATACATACATGGCTTCTAGCCCCACTCTAGGATCCCCTGTGTCGTGGTACCCAGAAGAAACAGCGACGTCACAAACATGTAAGCATCCAAGACCTGGGTTTCTTTTTTTTTCCAGCCGGATTAGAACCCGGGACCACTGCGCCAGAGAGGTCGTCACAGTATACAGTACTATCTGTCCAGGAAAACATCGTACCGCCAAATTTTTCGTAATATTTCCATATTTTCCCACCATTTATACCTTCCCTGACAAATATAAAAAAACCAAAAATTTCTCAAATCAGTTCAGCCGTTCTCGAGTTTTAGTGAGACTAACGAAAAAAAAATTAATTTTTATACATAAGATAATGCGTGAAGATCTTTAAAAGCTGTTATCTACCTCTGCCTTATTTCTTAGGAAAATTCCGAGTACTTCCAAACAACTCTAAAATTACTTGAGGCCAATTTGCCCAAGTAACTTAACAATTTCTCCTCATAATCGCTCTTTTAAGTAGCTTTTAAGCGGTTAAGCAGTACTTTCTCTCGCATGAAGCACAAAATAAAATGACTGAAAGCACAAGTCATAAGTAGCCTTAGCTAACCTATTTCTCAATTCTAATTGAACTTGTATGCGGTAAATATGCAGTATAAATAAATATGCAATGTTTGATAAACCTTTATGCCTTAATATTAATTCTAAATTCTAGTTCTTTGAGATGGGGTCCGGAATCATTGTTCACATTCTGGATCATAGTGCTAAGACTTTTATGCGATTGTAAAAATACACGGGCAAATTTACAGGAATTTCAATTAATATTAATGTAAAATTACATTTTTAAGTTTAATTTACAATAACCATGATAAAAAGTAGAAAAAATGTTTTATAATGCTCTAATCATGTTAAGGCGATTTTTAGCTTATCCACCTTCGAAGGCCGATTTTATGCGGTTGGTAGTTTAAGGACCCTGCGAAGTTTTTAAACTTAGCCAGACAGAAGCTATGGAAACTCCTTTTTGTATTTTTGAATTGTAGTTGGATGTTTGAGTAAATCGTACTAAAAATTATTTTAATACATTTCAGGAAGCGGAGTTATTGTTTTAATTAAAACAACATTCAAAACAATTATGTCACATAACCAAACATGCGAAATACCTACTACAAAAAAAAGATACTTATTAATTTTTGAAACCTCGCTGGCAGAAAATATTAAATAAAACACAAAAAAAATTATAACCCGAAAACTCCAAAAAATCGCGGAACACCTACATGGGGTATTTTCGGACACCCCCAGGTGTGAGTAATCTAAAAAGAAATTCTTGACTTCACTAGTTGGACCGCCCTGTATATTATATCTACACACTACGTTTTATTCGCCCCAGTTGTCCCAGCCCCTTCTGTTTCTAGTACAGTCGACAGCACGTCAATCTTCACATTCTTGTTGCAAAGTCGCCCGTAAGCCAATGGAGTAGAGTGCATGGGTGTGCTGTCGACTGTACCTACGTAGAGTTTTTGAAAAACTTCTGGCTTAAAGGGATCCAGTGGTCTACTTAGCGCCGATAATGAAAAAATATCTTCTTTTATAGATAAAATTTTCAAAAAGTGTTAGGCTCAGTGATTTTTAGGACCCACGACAAAGAACTTATAATCAGGAACCTATTATTATACGTTTCTTGCCTTAGGTTTTAAAAATCACTATCAATATCATTGAGACATCTCAACAGATGGAATTTGCAAAAAGTGACTTTTTGCAAATTCCATCTGTAATGCATGTGCAATACATGCCGTGATTGGAACCCACGACGAACGTCCCGAATGTGAGGTCGGCGTACTATCTATGCGTAAGAAAGTAAAAAAGCGCACCTTTGTTTTTTCATCTTGCACTGATTTCCTTGCTCTACGTGACGGACTTTTCCTATTACGCCACAAATCTGATTAACGCTATGCAAAAAATAGTCCTGTTAGTTACGCAAACGCTTCAGGCCGAGCGAAATGTAGGCAAATACATTCCCAAATTGGTCTCGGATGTTATTTGAAATAATACGACAGCGTTACTATCACGATTGTGATGTGTGCATACTATCTACATAAGTACCTATTAGGAGAATGTTATGTATACAAATCTAGTTTGTCGGGCGTCTGCCACTTCGACTTCCGTTCAAAGACTCTACGCGGAGAGCCGGTCGGTGTGGTGTAGTGTGGTGACTGGATTTTTTGCCGCTGCTATCTCGCGCGGGAGATCAGTGCGCGCGCGCCGATGCCCGCGCCCCGCCACCAGCCGCCAGCCAGTCAGCGGGCGATCCCCGCCGCGCGCGCGCGTTTACCACACTACACGAACGTGTGTTTGACTCGAACCGTTACCGTCCTAAATGACAACGACCGATGGACGCGCGCACCAGCCGAGGTAGTCTGCATGTTTGTGCTAACCCAGTGTGCGCTTGAACCACGCTTCTTCAAGGAGTGCAGTGACAGTGGATATGGAAGAGGTTCGCCTCTCCGACTGGCCTGAACCGCCCGGCTCCCATGCATGGCTGCCCGCGTATGGCTTCCAGCATGATATAATGGATAAGGACGACTATTTCGGATCGACCGGTGAGTTCGTGTTATACACCGAATGATCTGTGGGCTTATTACAAGCTATCATGGTACAAATCGTAGTACTTTACGTGCCTATAGTAGCGATGATTGTGTAAACATCATCGTGTTGGCTTTGTATTACTGCAACGTCTAGCTTTTGACAAGGCCCACTGACTGAAGTTATAACTGAACTAATATAGTCTGTTTGTGCTTTTAACTTTATTTGTGTTGGATGTCCAAGCATGCTAGGAATGCTTTTGTTGTTCTGTGTAACATTGTAAGTCTCCATCCGTGGTTCTATGTTAACAATAACTAAAGTCTGCCCTGGAATGTAATGTAGTTAATATTCTGTTTGATCGTTTTGCTTTTTTCAATCACCTTACTGTAGGTAAAGGTATGTTCTTGTACAAGTTGCAGCAAACGTAGTTTAACAAAGCGATAAGAAATTTAATCTCGAAGGCATATTATTGCCTTAACTAATTTGCGTCGAAATTCAGACAATACGTGCAAGGTATTAGCAATCACTCTTTTTAATAGGATAAACTAACAGATAAACTCCAAACCAACGGCATTCGAGTGAAAGCGGTGGTTTCCTTTCCAAATGATATCGGATCTCTGCGTTTAAGCTTAAAAAATATTCACTGGAGCTTCATCGTTTGCGCGTTTGAGCGGAAACAGAGCGGGATTTGGAATGGAATGAACCGTTTGCTTTGGTTTATGCCTACTTTTATAAGTGCAGTTTCATATTGGTTGTTATTGCAGCCAATTAATTCATGTTCGACTGGTACCGTTTCTCTCATGTAAAAACATGTGAGCATCTCTAGAGCTGGCAAGTATTGATGTGAGAATCGAGAACCGCAAGTTCTATGTCTGGTTTCATTAGAACTAAATCCGTTGAACATTGAACTGTCATAATATACTATGATTGTGTTTTAATGAAGTACAGTTGCGAAAAATCAATTAAACTAAAACAACGTTTCGAAATTAAGCTGAAACTGTTTAAAGACATAATGAAACTAGAATGCATATTATATAAAAAGTTTAAAAATCCTAAGTTTAAAATCTTTAGGCTAAGGCCTAAGGGGCGGCTTGAAAACTTCTGACAGTTAAACCAGCCACTAATTTTACAAGTCTCCACTAATCCGGACTTGGCCCCCGTGGTGGAGTATGACATTCCTCAGGGAAGAGACCCGAACCCCTCGGTGCGGACATAATGGGTCGATGATGATGATGAAGTTTAGGAACACATTGTGACAAGGATCTACTTACATAAAGCAGAACTAACGCCACCATTATCCAGCACCAGATTTGTAATCATTATCATCATAAATAAACTAAATTGTTAAGAGCAAAATAGGTAATAAGTGTTTAAGACATCAAAGTCACATTAATTGTCTTATTAAAATATATACCTACATATTTTTCTATATAAGCCGCAATCGCCTATTAATTACTTACCCGGATTTATAAGCTATGATAAGTAAGTAGATAAAGTGTCAAAGTATTTACTCTTCGACACTTTCTTCTTCTTTGCATTCTCTCGTATTTACCCAGAGTAATTATTTCGCCTGGTTGTGCATATAAGTGTTCTCTATATCTCTTAAGAGAGCACTCCGCCATTGGTCACACAACTGAATCACCTGTTTAAACAATGTTCTGAATGTTGACTTTAGTCGAAGGGTTAAACAAACTGTCTGAAATAGTTCTATAAACGTACTAATCAATGGACAAACAAACGAATTTAAGGCAATTATATTCATATTAGCGACAGTTAATTACCTAGATTGTGGTTGACAAGGAAGAGAACAAGAAAACAGGTCAGATTGGAAATCGAGGCAATTCCAAATAAACAATACATGTGTTAAGTTGACGTTACAAGTTAAAATAAAAATATTTGCTTAGTAGAAGTTATTAATATTTTCCTTAATAATATCTCACGTAACAAAAAAACACATGCACAATATCCACCAAAAGTTTTTATTACGTATTAGGTATCACAGATAATAGTTTAGGCAAAAAAAAAACCTATCCTAACCATTTAATATCTAAATTCAATGTCCTAACCTAACAAACATCCGTGGAAAACAGCTGAACCAAATTTGCTTAAGTCTTAAAGAAGTGATCCTAAATTCTAAGTCAGTAAAAAGTAATTGAGTGCTCACTGTTTTTGTAGAGTCCAAACATAGGCGGTGGTTCCGAAAGTAATTGAAGAGATACATCTCCCAGTTCGTTAGTATAGGTGAACTAAAAGACAAACGTACTTAACGTAATGAAAATAGGAGCCTAATAACGCCCAGCTAAACTAAACTAAAATTCAATAATAAAATAAAGGAAAATTGTAATCTGATTTTAAGACCCCGGATTGAAATTGGTTGGAAAAAAATATTTTCTGACTCTCACCAAAATGAAATCAGTGATACTAAAGTACGAGAGTTTGTGATAAGGACAGGACTTCGTAGAGTTCTCTCGAGAGTCTCTGGTCTTTGGAGAGCAACTTCCACTCGGAGAGATGGCACTAAGGGTGGAGTCACACTAGACGAAATAAAGCGTGGTGTTGTTGAAGAAGTAGATATGTGTATGCAATGTATGTGCCTGTGTGTAAATGTTTATTTGTTTGTTTATGTTTTATAAAGAAGATATACATTTTTGTATAGCACTGACATTATACAATGGCAAGGCAAAAACAATTAGAAGAGGATACACGCTATGGTCATTATCCAATTTTTTTAACTTGTAATATGATGTATTCGTTCAATGAATTTCACTACAATATTTATTCACTGTTATCGACCAATATTTTAAGTTTTTATTATATTTTATATTTACTGTAAATTATTTTAAATGATAATTTCTACCGCGCATCACCACGTGCGTAGTGTTTTTGTTGGTATGACATATTAGCAATATTGCGCATTAAAATCGCGTCATCGCGTTTCATTAAACTACATTTTGATAGCCGAGACTTAACATTAAATTCTCGGCCGAAAATAAAAATTACTTGGTCTGAAGGTTTTTCACCTTTGTCTCTCCAAAACTATCAATATTTGGAACATAGATATTGACAGCTGTTTAACTTGTAGCGTTAATTAAATCGCAGCTTCTATGCTACTTTGAATAGACACATTTTGAGTTCGATTTAGACATCGAACTGTCGAAACGAAATACGAAATACGGCCCAACACAGGTAGCACGACAACACAATTGGCGAATTTTGACGTCAAAAGTCGTTACTTTCCAGTGACTTTTTTTTACAATTAATGTACTGGAAAGTCGCGCGACTTTTGACGGCAACACGACCAGTGTGGCCCCGTCCTTAGCCTGGTGCATTCCACAGCACTCACACAGACAAGCGGACACAGTCGCAGCAGAACATTGAGTTGAGAAATATGCCGTCGGACGGGTCCCCGGCCCTAAAGGTCACCGCTTATATCCGTGCGGCTGAATCGGGCATCGCTGTACGTGTGTGTATGTACGTGTACAATGAGAGCTGTTTTTTCTTTGGTATCAGCGAAAACTTACGTCGCCGGACTAAAGTACATAAGTTGTTGTAACACCTTAATTTAATTTATTTATTTGGAGAAAATACAGGCACAGATAGTGGATATTCTATGGTGTACAATGTAGGGTATATATTAATTTATCTGCCCTATTAAACATTTCTCACTTAAATTTAGGGCAGGTAGTGTAGAGGTGCGAGGCACTTGCTATCGTCTAACGTGCACACAAAATAAAACAAAACAAAAGAAAAATAAAAACAGCTTACTAAAGAGAAATAGGCATAGGCCACTTTATTGCACAATTGAAAAATTAACAGAATATAACTTAAATAACAGGTTTGTGATAAGAGTTATGTGCAAAGGCTGTCTTATTTAAGAAATTTCTTAAAGCCAGCCTAAAAATTAGTAAAATAATTATTGTCAAATGTCGTCAATAAGTCAAATCATAATCCAAGTCAAATGGGTTGTCCATTTCCAAATTCAATTTCACTCAAATTATTGTTTTATACTTCAGTAAGTAATAATAATGAATCGCTCGTAGCCTGGGCTGCCTGAGTGATCTTAAACGATCACTAAGGTTAAGCAACATACCTCGCGTTCAGTCCATGGATGGGTCACCGTCTATGACTAACGCTAGTGGCATTTTTCCGAGCGATTCCGTGCTTCGCAAGGCACGTTAAGCAGTTGGTGCCGGCTGCCGTCGATAGATGGCAGTCGTTAAGCCAAGTCAGAGGCCTTAGGGCGGCTTGAAAACTTCTGACAGTAAGACCAGCCACTAGTCTTACAAGCCTCCACCAATCCGGACTTGGCCCCCGTGGTGGAGTATGGCCTATACCTTCCTCAGGGAAGAGACCCGTGCCCCTCGGTGGGGACATGATGGGTTGATGATGAAGTAATAATAATTAGAATAGTAGTAAAAAAAATATACACTTACATATTAACTATGTCCAATGCGTTGGTTCACGACAACTCTCCTTTAATTTAATAAAGATAATAACAATGTTATACAGTAAGTAGTAATTATGTAATTGTTCTTCCTTTGTCTCAAAACTATTAACCACGCCCTCATCTACCTATCTAGCTGGTACCTACTAATGTTGTCGATGTTTCCGGTTCTCACGACACAGGGTATCCTAGTGTGGGGCCAGAAGCCATATATAACATATGCCTGTATGTAAATGTTTATCGTTTATTTCAATGTGGGAGACGGCCTGTGGCCTACAGTGGGACGCATACAGACTACATGAAGAAATGTAGAGCGTACAAACTGCAGGAAATTACAGAACAATTTTGTAAACAGCAATCCAGAAAAATCCTTTTGTTTATACCCGCACTTACACAGCCCGCGGTGCCCTCTAGATATGTCTGGATTATTTTGCTGACTGTACCAAACCTATCTACGTTCTCTCAACAAGTCGGGACTCGAGATTAGAACGTCCTTGAGGTGTCTTGACATTTAGGAGATAAATAGCAGGCGTGAGATAACACAGATAACCTTACTATGCGAACGGATCTTGCGGTTTCAGTTTAGTTCTTATAACGAGGTAATAAAATACTAAAATCGTGCGAAAAGATAGAGCTGTTTTTCTCAGCCATGAATAAAAGTATTAGGGAAAAATGCACTTGGTATATTTCCCATAAGAGCCTGCGTACCTATGTACAGTTGACAGAAAATTTTGCGTTATATTTGTTGCAAATTCATCCGTAACGTAACTGTAGAATTACAATTAGGTACAGTCGACAGCACGTCAATCTTCCCATTTTAGTTGCAAAGTCGCCCGTAATGCAACGGAGCAGAGTGCATGGGTGTATACCATGGTGTGCTCTCGACTGTACAACATTATCATTAATAAAAATACCAGATTCAAGTGGCCGATCCAGAAACATAAATTTAAATCATTTATTAGAATTTTTTTATTAATCTGCTCAGTTTTGATGTAAAATTATTTTTTATTTAATTATACAAACTATACTTTTCCTTCCTTCAGCAGGAATCAAATCTGTGACCTCTGATTTTGTAGTGGTATTACGGGAAGTACTCGTAGTATGCTATTACCTTTATTCCGGGTACACTTACTTGACTTTAGTCACGTAAGCTCTGCGAATCAGAGCAAAACCTGGTCGGACTCTTCCGACAAAAAGTCAAGTACCTAAGTGTATCGGGAATTAAGTTAATAATGTCTAGTGATTTCGAACGTTTTAGTTCAAAAAAGTCGTATATGTACTAGAATTTGTATATTGCCTCGTTGTTCTGTGGTTATTTCATAGAACTAACTACAATAATTCATGGTTTACTGTGACGATTCTCTGTACAGTCGACAGCACATCATCCTATACACCCAAGCACTGTACTCCGTTGTATTACGGGCGAGTTAGCAACTAAAGTGTGAAGGTTGACGTGCTGTCGACTGTAGTACATTATGATACCAGTGCAGAGTCGATTTACCCAAAGATTAAAAGGCAGTGTTGTACTACAGTATAATACTACGGTAGTATTACTAAGTAGCACTGAAGATAGTACATGCATTATATATACAGCGTGTACATATAATTATATGCTAGTATCGGTTATACGTATTGAATAATCAAGAAATGAGATAAATAGCTGGCAGCCGTTTCTGATTACCTAGGTATATGCATTATTTATAATGGTATCCTGGGTACTATGCAACATAGCAATTACCTGGTGAAGTAGCTCAACTATGATCAAGTATTTGACGTAATTTTCTGCCCTCTTCATCTTTTCATGGACCTTGGCGGACCTTGGTTTTGGTGGACCGATTGACTCATCATAACAACGGTTTTTAATTGTTTTTTCTTTTTTAACTCACAACGCAACTACAGATTTTCATTTGGAGCGATAACAGTAACTGTAGTACATCTTTGGATCAAAAAACCTTTATACGGTTTGTTCCACTTAACCTCTTCAGTCCTGACCTTGAAAATAAGAATAGTTTTCTATTGTTATTTTGTCGACACGGGACTGAGGAGGTTAAAGCACCCAGTCTAAATCACCCAGGTGAATAAGATCTACGAAAAGATATTTTTAATACATTCAGGATCCGTGGATAGGTGAACTAAGTACAACTATTATGGTGTGCTTTATTCACCTGACTTCAGGATCCGTGGTTAGGTGAATTGACGACATTAGAACCAGAGTGATAATATAGCACAGCAGTGATCTAAGTGCATCGCGATACTTAGATCAGCCTGGCCTTCACTTTGCAGACCACACCAATTCTATAGTAAGATGTTGTGATCTTTCAATGGTGTTAGCACTGACGAGCACTTAGCTTAGTGTGGCATGAAATATTACGATTTTTCTGTGCAATTGTGTAACAACTTCATTATTGCTAAAAATGTCACCTAGGTCACTTTGGTTCTAACGACGTCAATTAGGTACATTATTATGGTTTACTTTATTCTCGGGACTTCGACATTACATAGTCACGTGAACAAAGTATAAGCACCGTTGACACAGCGTCCTTAGTACGTCCGTCTTATGATAACATGAAACTATTAGTGCGGTGATTAGGCCAAATTTAATCCAAATAAATTCTGCCCTGTATGTCGAACATCGATTGCTAAGTTTTTGAACCTCCGTCTCTGCTCACCATGATTAAGCTCTGCAAATTAGAGCGAAACGTGGTCGGACTCTTGCGATCAAAATTCGAGTTAGTATATTATCAGAAATAAAGTTAATAAAGATCGTTAACCTTTCCAATAGACCAACTCTACTTATTGGACGTTCTCCAATAAACATAAACATTTACACACAAGCACATACATTGTTTCTGGCCCCACAATAGGATACCCTGTGTCGTGGGAACCAGAAACAGCGTCGTCACAAACATCTAAAATATTAATATCTAATATCTAAAGTTTGCACTGTACATGTAAAAATCAAAAGGATACGTGGAAAGCCCTACCTGGGGACAGTGAAGGTTGTAAGCTGATGAGCACACTTAGCATCCAGTTAAACCAGTTTAGTGTACGAAAAACGATTCAGGTTGAAAGTCCCGCAATGATGAGGGCTGACGGAACAAATAGAGGTTCAAGGTCTTTCAAACAGTTTAATGTTTACTTTCGAAAGTGTCTTCTTGTGGTCTTCTGGGTCAGCTGAGCTAACAAAGGGGTTAGCAAACAATACTTTTGATAATAACAGCTGTCTCTCACAAATGTTTGCTAAAACTTCATTGATGAGATTCCATGGGTGAAGCAAATTGGGGAAATCCGTTCATGCCGCAGTTTTATATAAATGGCCACAGCCTTGGTGTAATTCCATGTTTGGGATATCCTTGCCTGGTTACCGTAGCAAAAAGTATCCTAGTCTGGGACCAGGACAAATGATTGTGTTGTGTGGAAGCTGTTATTATTATTTTATTATACACTAGATAGATGGTCCTAGGCCACTTTTCAACACATAACAGGTGTTGACTCCACTCATGAGTCTTAGGTATTTAGATATTCGTAACAACTTATGTCTTAGGCCTGGTTTACATTTGCTTATTTTCATGCTTTTTAGCATGTTTTCTATAGAAAAAGAATAAAATAAAGACGGCAAAATCGTATGCCGAATCATAGCTTTTCTATACACCATATTATTATAAAAGTACTTTCAAAAAATCCTAAATACATAGTATACAATCAACTATTTCTGATTTATTATTTGCTTATGTACTTATAAAATGAATCGGCGTCTCCGTTCTATTCTAGCTCTATGGAAAGCATGCTAAAAAGCATGAAAATAAAGCAAATGTAAACCAGGCCTTAGATTTAAAGTGATTTGAGAAAAGATGGTCAGAGTGGAGATTTTTATTCCGCTGCCTTTTTCACCACTATATTCGGCCCCACGGTAGCGTTGCCGGCTAACATTATAAGTATTGACATTTAACAAACAGAATGTAAATTCCTTACGTGGAATTAAATTTCCGATTTCCGATTTCTCGTTCACACCAACCCGTCGCTTGGTCCACTTTAAGTCTCTCAATGGCGAAAAAGTAACACGGAGCATGACCTTTTCAGCTGGCCCAGTTGTTGACGACTTGCATAACCGATTCTCTCTACAATGGGGGAAATAAAACCGACTTGGCACTATGTCGCAACGCTTCAAGTCTCAAATCGGCACTTTTGGCCCATTGTTCGGCTTGAGTCAATTTAGTTAACGTTCGCAATGATTGTTAGCATTAATTTATTTGTTTTACTTTATTGGGAGCAACAGCAGTGCAAATAGCTTATAACAACTTTGCTTAGTTAAGCGAGATCTTGGAATATTAGCTAGTTGTTATTGTTTGTTTTGTAATCCATCAACTGCTGAACTTTTCGTGGGAGGACTGAGGAGCGATGAGCTAGGTTATACTGGAAAAGACTGCAGATGGTAAATTTAAGACTTTGAGCAATCTTGTGTAGTGAATAGTATTCCGATTGAATAAAACTATGACTTTGAAATATTTAAGAATAAAACAATATTCTAAACAAGTTACACAGAGAAATTTTATCTCAGATCTTTTCACTCGTTTTGAGTGCGTCATATTTAATATCAAGGAAAACTACAGACTTTTCAGGCTTTGTTGAGACGTTCTGGAAGGAGAGTCTCTAAAATGCAAAGTTCAATAGTTCAGTGTTCAATAGACTCATATTATAGGACAGTCGATGGTTATTGGACTGTTACTATTTATTGGTAGTCTAGACCATCGCATTCCTATGGTTAGCCTCCGCAATTCAACTCCACCGCCTGTCCTCTCTCTCGTGAGATACCTGTCTTCGAAGCCCAAAACTTACCGATTTTATACGTACCCGGGGCTCACGAGTCCCGCAGATAAGTTTTCACGGTGTAGGAAATTCACATTGCTATTTTGGTACCTATGATACAGTGGAATTAAACAATAGAATATTATCAACGGACAATCTATTCAAATAAGCCGCATTTGTTTATTGTAACCGTAACGTAGCGCAGCGGTTAGTGCACCTGCCTACCATGCGAGAGATCCCGGGTTCGATCCCCGGCTGTGGCCAAAAAAAAATACCCCAGGTTTGGAAGTTTGCATGTTTGTGATGGCGCTGTTTCTGGTTCCCACTACACAGGGTATCCTAGTGTGGGGCCAGAAGCAATTCTATGTGCTTGCTTGTAATTGTACTTCTGTTTTAAGGAAAATACAGAAATCAGGCTTATTTGAATTTAAATTTCGGTCTGTTGATTGATTCCTACTTATTTTAGTGTTTAATTCCACTGATCATACTCACCAAAATAGCAATGTTAATTTCCTACAAGCTGGAAAATTATCTGCGAATTTTTTTACCAGTGTCATTTTTTCTCAAAATGAGATTTTGCTACCATTTGTTTACAAATTACAAATGGTTTCAAATGTTACCAAAATCTCGTTTTGAGAAAAAATGTGACTTACTTTGAAACGACGATTTATCAATTTATTAACTACATCACATACCTACATTCTTAGCACAGTCCCACTCTCGCTGAGACACCGTTGTAAAGAAACCGGTAGTGATTTGGCGTGATCGGTTACAAATAGCCGAAGGTCTACCGGGCAACATTTCAACGTCAGCGGACAATGCGGTTACTGTTGCATGGAAATGGAGCGGACATTAGGCACTTTACCTGTACAAAATCGGCTTTCCGCGAAGCCTTGCGTAAAATGAAACTTGTCATTTCACTTTTCGTTCTTAATTACGTACCCTACACCTATAGCTATTATAATACATATTATTACTAGCTGACCCGACAAACGTTGTTTCGCCGTTTATTAAGGTTAAGCAACATAGGGCGCGTTCAATGCATGGGTGAGTGACCTCTATGACTAACGCTAGTGGCATTTTCAGCATAATGATCAACAACATAATCAACCCATTATGTAGCCACCGAGGGGCACGGGTCTCTTCCCTGAGGAAGGTATACCTAGGCCACACTCCACCACGGGGTCCTAGTCCGGATTTGGTGGAGGCTTGTAAGACTAGTGGCTGGTCTTACTGTCAGAAGTTTTCAAGCGCCCTAAGCCCTCTGACTTGGCTTAACGTCTGCCTCTATCGACGTCACCATTTGAAAATTTTTGTAGTATTGAAAAGTTGAAATTGCCACTTGAGAGCGATTTCACACGTAAGATCACTTTATTAACGCGACCCTGAAGTAGGCATGTTCAATTTGTGCATAAGCGCCGTTTTTATATTAACTTATAGCCGGATTTTGACGTTCATAAAGTAAACATTTTGTTTGTATTTTGAATAAAAACATTTGAATTTGAGTTTTTGTTCCTCGGCAAGTATTTTTGCACAGCTTATACTGAGACACGTCCTAGAACTAAGCTAGTGAGTCGTGTCGTATTTCCGTCAGCAGGAAATATTAGACAGTTTCAAATAGATCTGCTGAGTCGCGGAAGTCCATTGTGTGCTCAATTACACGTGTCTGTAATTCGATAGATCGATTGACGGACTAACAACTTTGGTCGATGTAGAGACATTGTAAGTCGGTACATTTGATAGCAGGTCGACCATTCTGAACATTTTCGGTGTAAAGTCACTCGTGACGTGACTGAGTATTAATAATAATAATTTTCACATAACACAATCACTTGTCCTGAGAGAGATATTAAAGTGAAAGTGAAAAACATTTATTTCTATTGTAACACCATAATACAAAATGACCATAACACAAAAATAAAACAATATTTAGAGACAAACGAAAACACAAAAATAGCATTATGACCTAATAAATAAAAGTTCTACAACAGAAAAAGGCTTCAGCTCAGCAAAATGCTAGTCAAAGGCGACTACCGCTGGTTTTCTGCTGCACCTAATTCGCTGAAGTATGACACTACACATATATGACAACAAAGAGAAAATAATAATTCATTAGAAAATGCGCTTACGAAACACAGAAACAGAAAAATAGAAACAGACACATAGAAACATAGAAACAAAGATTTTTTCTGATTACCAATATGACTTGCCTTTTCACCAAATCCGGCTTGACGTTGAATTTTGGAACACCCGATATACAAAAAGTTTTGCGTAATCTTCCCTATACTTATTACGAGTATATTCAGGTTCTAAAAACCCTATCAAGTCAAATAGAAATCTAAGCTTTCACCTGACTACTGTCATGCATCGTCACATCACAACTTGTGGTTACACACAGTCACCCGTTCGGTGAGATGCTATCGTCATCACTTGATTTTCACGATTTATGAAGTAGACAAAGCACAGTCAGCACCAGCTATTAGGTGCAGCGTGCAGCGGAAAAGTCCATCAAAATGAAGGGGTAATATACTTATCAATAAGTCAATAAGGTAAAAAATTTGAACAAAAGTTGAAGAAGGACGTTGAGCGCTCAGGTTCTTGAGGAGCTCAAGAACGTTGAACTACATCGTTTTGGCGAAACACAGACCAAAAAATTTTGTGTTTTCGAATTTGGTCTTTAATTTCATATTTTCAGGACCGGTTTCTGAATTGAGAATTTCACTAAGTAAATACGTACTTGAGTAACGTTCTGTCACGCTCTTTTCTGAGAACTTTCACGAGACAGCACTACAGTTAAGTAGTTACTTGGCGAAATTCTCAATTCAGAAACTGGGCCAAAAAGTAAGACCTCATGCATTGACGACCTCTGTGCAACTAGAACCGTACTATACCGTAAAACGTACTAAAGCAAGTGGCGCTTACACGTTTCTACAAAAGCACTCTCCTTAAGAAAGAAAGAAAGAAAGAAAGGAAGAAAGAAAGAAAGAAAGAAAGAAAGAAAGCAGGAAAGAAAGAAAGAAAGAAAGAAAGAAAGAAAGAAAGAACGAAAGAAAGAAAGAAAGAATGAAAATTTATTTATTTGATACTCAAAACAAAAAAACACACACACACAGAATGCGTACAATGATAAAAAAATAACACAGAAAGCATAAAAATCGTTAAAAAAATTAACTGTACAACATGAAAATAATAATTTACATTTACATTTACATACAGGCACATACATTGCTTCTGGCCCCACACTACGATACCCTGTGTCGTGGGAACCAGAAACAGCGACGTCACAAACATGTAAACATCCAAGACCTGGGATTTTTTTTTTGTCCCCAGCCTGGTTTCGAACCCGGGACCTCTCGCATGGTAGTCAGATGCGCTAACCACTACGCCACAGCGGTCGTTAAAGGTTGAGCCCCCAAAATGGGCCCGATTCAGCATAATGTTGCAACAGAGTGTAAAGTATAGCACTCTCCTAAACACTAAGATAATATAAACCGGCCCTTTGATCTAATTTGTTAACTTCATGGTGTGTGGAATACCGTGGCATCCAAAAAGGTTATTATAATCTGTGCCAACTGAGAAGGTGTAGTAAGTAATCTGTGGTGTTTTTCATTGGCGGGAGCTCAGAAGAAGGTCCTTCTTCTGAGGGCGGGAGGGAAGACAATAATTTGACGTTGAGTTTTGGAAGGGTCTGAAAAATAATTGAAAAAGGAAATCAAAGTCATAAATTGATCCTTATTGTTTTGCTTAGTTAGGTACCAATAAACTTATTGAAATGAAAACGCCACTAGATAAGAAAAATACCAAAAATTAAAATGATGAAGAAAAACATGTGGTCAATACAAAACTAAAAGCTGTAAAGCCAAAGAGAGGGAGCTGTTTTTAGTTGATTAGCCAAGTGGATTCTACGTCTCACACGTCATTAGATTTACTAGCTGTTAAGTTTATGAAGGAAGCTCATTTAGTAATTTGTGATGAGGTAGCCATGACAAAGTTATGATAAGTATCCGATTTTCGCCTTGCATTCCTTCGTGAGTAGCCAGAACATGTCCAAAAGAGAAGCTATCCGTAATAGTGTGCTGGTTCCAATACTGATGTAAGCATGGTAGCGAGATTTGGGTATGGCAGAAGAATCATGAAAGTAGGATTAGTGCAGTACAAATGAGATCCTTAAGAAATATGTGTGGTGTTACTTTGGATGACAGAATACGCAATAGTGTGATCAGAGACCGAGGATGTAGAGAAAGAGGATGTAGTGAGTGACTAGAATTGAAAAAAGGAATGTTGCGTTGGTTTGGAGATGTGGAGAGGATGAACGAAGAAAGACTGACAAAGCAAATATATCGGGCGAATGTGAGTGGAAGGGCCGGTAAGGGACGCCCCAGTTGGACATACTTCGACCAAATAGGGGATGTATTAGCAAAGGGCAAGATGAAAAGCACCCGAAACCGATGTGGGTACATGCAACGACTAATGGATGTCGATGAAGCGAAAGTGATTTGTCAGGATAGTGGCAGGTGACAGTCCGTGGTCTCTGCCTACCCCTCTGGGATACAGGTGTGAGCTTATGTATCTGAATGTATTAAGATATTTATATCTAATGGTGGTTGATAAATACAGAGGCGTCACCATATAAAAAAACATAGTGGAATATTATTTTGCGTCTACATTTTACCCGAGCGAAGCCGGGTTTTCGTCTAGTATAAAAAAATCTACGTCATTTTGGTAGCTAGGTGTAAGATTAGTTAATGAATCCTTTTCAAACTCAAAACATAAAGCTCTCAGGCTGTCCCTCTTTTTAACCGTCTACGAAAAAAGAGGAGGTTCTCAATTCGACGCCTACCTATATTTTGTTTTTTTTTATAACACCACAACTAATTTTTATCACATACCTGTTATTTAAGTTATATTATGAATTTTTTTGTGCAATAAAGTGTAACAATAACTAGATTTAATTTAGATCCGAAAGAACGATTTATCATATTATTTACAAAAGAAAAGCGCCGGTCGCAAAACTGAAAGATTTTTCCTTTTCTATTAATAAATCTATCGAATAGAACCTCCAAGCGATTTACGATAACCTCACCTTTGTTCCTGTACTTACCGGGCGCCAAGAACTTGTTAGCCAAGCTTGAATACCAGCATGTTTTGCAAACACAATAGGTTCTGCTGGAAGCCTAGATCTAAATCCAAACGAGCATGCAAGCAACATCAAATGCATTTCATAACAACGACCAACCGTTCGACCCACTTTTAGAGCAATTAAGGCACAAATATAGCTGCGGATAGCAGTTGTAGGGTCCCGTCTTTTATAGATGACGTCCGCCTTTCACCGAAAATGCACAAAATAGCATGGGCAGAAGGCGCAGAGGTGGAGAGGCTCAATACATACGTTTGAATGCAGGAGTCTATAATCTATAGGTACCTATAATGTCTATGAGCATATCTTGAAACGTAGCGCAGTAAGAAAAAATACAAAATCGAATCTAGGATTCGGTACTTTACACTATCAACAATAAATCATTTGATATGTTCGATTAAAACAAAAATTACAAAATGTTTCGGTAAATGTATCTCTTTTAATCATTTACTAGTTATTACAATTTTTAAATACATGAAACATAAAAAGAGTGCTCTGAAATGTGGCGTCATAAGCCAGTATTTACATTCGAAATTCCGTTTTAAAAGTAACACACTATAACACATTTGACATTTTGTCAAATACCCAATTATAATCTTTTGCTTTTTATTGCTTTTGCTTGGTTTATAATCTGTGGTGTGCACATTACACGCCAAAACGGGAGGCCAAAACTTGCAATATTTTTCTTCATGTTAGGAGGTACATTTTCGATTTGCCGTCGTGTCTTTAAACATATTTTTTTTTCAATTTAACTTCGAATTTTAGACCACAGACTTTATAAGAAAGAATGAAATGAGAAATATGACATTTAAAAAAACAACATCGTGTAGCTCGAACTTTTTCTAAATCAAAATAATATAAGACTAAAGGTTAATAGAGTCTTACTTAAAGATACTTTAAGAGAGCCATTACATTTTTTTTTTATAAATAAGACCTTTAATCTTTAAAAAGCTGAAATCCCTATTTACCGTAGTAGTGACGTCATTAAGTTAGTAAAAATTCGAACCACCATGGTTCCTCTACCAATCGCATCGACCCAAGCCTGAGTGTTTCTTTCAAAACTAAATATGTGACATCATGGCAAAGGTAATATTATAACACCAAGGCTGACGACATCATCATCTGAGTACGAAAAATTGAATTAAAAAATATTGGAGTCTTTTGTTGCAAGTAGTCCTCAAAATAATTGGATATTTTATTTGACTTTCTAACTGAGTTATTATTATTAGCAGACTTAGGGCCGATTTCTGAATTGAGAATTTCACTAAATATATACTTAAGTAACGTTCTGTCACGCTCTTTTCTGAAAAAATTTGAGGAGACAGCACTCAGCACTAGCGTTCAGTACTTTCATAGCGAAATTTTCGATTCAGAAACTGATCCTTAGTCCTATTTAAAAATGCGTGCACAGCGTATTGCAGGATGTTTTCTTTCTTGTCAAAACATACTTAAATCATGGTGGAAATATGGTTCGCCAAACAAAGTTGCTTACCCTCGCATAGCCTCGTATTTTGGTTTGCGCGCACATTCTAGATTTATTTTGTTTGTGATAGGAATTATGAAGTTTGAACTTTTGAGAGTGAGGTTAATAATGTGGGAGTGTGGTGCCTTCGCTTCTGCGATAGAGTGAAAGGTACATTGAGGGTTAATGCGTGCCTGTGAAGATACAAGAAGATACATTCGCATATTAGAGTATAGTCAGGCGGTGCTGTCATAGCTGCCAAGGCCGAGCTGATATTAGAAGCTCGGTGATCCTACAGAAACACTTGTACTATGCCTCCTAAACTGGATTAGATAAACAAAACAAACATAAAACATTTACATACAGGCACATACAACACTGCTTCTGGCCCCACACTAGGATACCCTGTATCGTGGGAACCAGAAACAGCGACGTCACAAACATGTAAACATCCAAAACCCGGGACCTCTCGCATGGTAGACAGATGCGCTAACCGCTGCACCATAGAGGTATTCGTGGATAATAGAGTATCGTAATAGGTACATATCTACATAGAAAATAATTGGGTATTTGACAGGATGTCAAATGAGTTACTTTTAAAACGGAATTTTGTATGAAAATAGTTGCTTGTGACGTCACATTTCAGAGCACCCTTTTTATGTTTCATCTATCTAAAAATTGTAACAACTAGTATACGATTAAAAGAAATACATTTTCAGAATCATTTTGTAATGTCTGTTTTAATCGATCATCTCAAATAATTTATTGTTGACAGTGTCAAATACCGTATTTTATATGAGAGCTACTGTTTTGATCTTGTCGGAAGTATGAATTTAGTTACTGCGTATTAATTTATACTTTAATAATTTAGCTGAAGCGACTACTGGGTGTTGCATGAAGAAGCTTGTCCAAAATGTCCAACAGTGGATATTGACGGGCAGAAGATGATGATGATGACTTAGTAGATCTTTCACATAAAAAATAACCTTCCAAGTGCGTGTCAGGCCACGTGCAGTGTAGGGTTCCGTAGGGTTTTTATCTTAACAAATGTAACATCTTCATCAAAGTAATTTTTAATGGAATTCGTACGTAGTTCTCCATTTGTAAGTTGGTCGTCTAAATACTCGTTAACTTGCAAAGCCTACTTGCCGTGATAGTTTTCCTTTAAAGTTCAATGTATATGCTACTGCCTTGAATTTTTACGATAGGTACAAACAACTGTTAATCCAGTAAAGGGGGAGGATCTTTCAAATATGTACCTAATATTAAGTTAGTGATCTCATGATGAGTCCGCCTCCTAATGTTTAGGACCTACAACACTGATGAATAATAATTTGCTTCTACAGTATGTATTTGATATACTTATTTGAATATGAATCTGAATTTAATAAACTAGTACCAGGCGCTTTGGGATATTAAAACACCTACAAGACCACAATTATTATTAGGTACGTAGTGCTGATTTCCATCAAACAACAAAACGTTACTCCTAAAGAGGTAGGCAGTAATTGCAATTCATTCATCCATATGTAACCATTATGATTTATCAGATTTAAATCGAGGCAAGACCTCGACCTTCATTTATTTCACAAAATCTGGCTTCATCACAAACAAAAATTCGTAATAATATACTGTACCTAACTAAGGTACAGTATAGCTCGTAGCCCCAGCTACCTGAGTGATCTTAAACGATCACGAACGTTAAGCAACATTGGACGCGTTCAGTGCATGGATGGGTGACCGTCTATGACTAACGCATTTTTCCGAGCGGTTCCGTGCTTCGCAAGGCACGTTAAGCAGTTGGTGCCGTCGATAGATGGCAGTCGTTAAGCCACTAGTCTTACAAGCCTCCAGCAATCCGGACTTGGCACCCGTGGTGGAGTATGGCCTATACCTTCCTCATTGAAGAGACCCGTGCCCCTCGGTGGGGACATAATGGGTTGATGATGATGAAATGACTAGCTACTAACTGTTTTGTCTGCTTTATATTTAGCTCCTTAAGTGGTAAGGGCCAGTTTGTGAATTGAGAATTTCGCTAATTATAACCACTTAACTGTAGTTCTGTCTCGTCAAATTTCACAGAAAAGAGCGTGACAGAACGTTACTTAGGTAAGTATTTACTTAGTGAAATTCTCAACTCGGAAACCGGCTCTAAGAGAGAGACTCTTTCGAAAGAGTCTCTTTTGAAAATCAGCGGTGAGGGTTCACACCCTCAGCACTACACTGAGTCAGATATAAAAAAATATTTACAGTCAGCTCCCTTTTGTGGCAACCTTGACACACCACAGACTACATCTATGTTTTTGTTTTATTATATTTATTTGTTTTGTCTGTTGCGTTGCGTATATTATTTTACTTGTCTGTTTTTTTGTCTTTTTGTGTTGTGCCTTGTTTATATGTATAATAAATATATTTCTTCTCCTTCTTCTTTCACTACAGAGAGAGAGAAGGAGAAATAATAATTATTATCTGTCTCTCTCTACCCTACAGTGTATTTGACGTTCAAATTAAACATTTTGTTAAAGTAAACATTTTGTTTTTGCTGTGGATAACAATTTTTGAATTCGAATTTAATTTGAACTTACGAGTATGCTGCTGGTGAAAGCTGCTTACCCCTCAACGCTCTATGTAATCGTAATTTTATACCGTTCACTATTAATTAAGATTCACAGTCATAACATTTAGGAAAAACTCACAGTCTGACTGAAAGTGATATAAGTTTGTACAAATTGCGTACTTTTTCTGGAGGATCTCTAACTCTCTTACCACAAGTAAAAAATTACACGTCTTCTAGATATTATATAATCAAAATTAGACAGACTATCAAAATTCTCGTGACAACGAATCTAAAACCACCAAAAATACAATTTCTTGTTCGAACTAAAAAAGCGTCAATTGTATGCAGTTAATGTATTCGCGTATTTTTTTATGAGCAGAAGATTTTTTTATGATTTAATTATAAATTCCAGTCGAGCTTGTACTGTTGTGTTTGGACTTGCCTTTTATAGAGGCAGTGGATCGCTTAGTGGGCGGACGGGTAAGTCCACTGGGGCCTGAGGTTGTATTACCTATGACATCATGCCACTAACAAACGAGAAAGTCTGTGTGATTCGTTGTTTAGACGTCGTAATTAATCAGCCAGTACTTGTTCACTGAAAGAAAGGAAATATTTATTTTAATTGCCACAGAAACACATCGCGGGCTTCATATCATAGGGGCGTATGCCCAAAAACATTTTTTTTTAAATGTCATTCGATTCCTATTTGGAGTTGGCATCTTCTGTATTTTTTTCTTATTTTTTTAACAATTATATTTTCAGTTATTGATTAAAAATCGAAAGGCGTATCTATTATAACAACAACTTTTTGTTGAAACAGAAAGGCGCATAGTGGCAGCAGTAACAATCATGTTCATTCTGATCTCACATTGATAATATAATCATATTTGTAATACCTTACAATAAATACCCAAGACGTCTATCGTGTTTTACTTTTACTATTTTCTCTCTTAAATAATTTAAAACATATTCTCACAGCTGTTTATAATGTTCTTAAAGTGGCTCAAGTCAAATATTTGTGCCAAATCATACGGACGTATAAAATTTGAAAAATATGAAAATAATAATATTTTGGGACGAATGTTACTGTGAGATGAATGTAGATAAAACATTATATTACCAGAGGCCTTCGTGATGGTATAAGTTATCAAAATAAAAAGTGATTTTATACGCCTATTTTTCGTATGCACTTTATGATCATAATAAGACTAAATTGAGTGATTTTTGACAAGTCCATGGGCGTAAATACCAGAATCTGATCTTGGAGCTTAGATAGATAATAATGATGTTAGGGCACAAATCAATCAAAGTCGCCTTGTTAAGCTGTATGCCAAGTTTAAGCACGATAACTTCATTACGTACGATGTTATTAAGTTTTTTGTCTCTCCTGAAAAGTAGGTGTTTGGGCATACGCCCCTATGATATGAAGCCCGCGACATAGTAAACAAACTTACACTCGCTCTTACGGTTTGCTCTGATTTGCAGAGCTTAATCATGTAGTTATTATTTTTTTAATAAAACTTACCTAAGCACTAGTCCAGAATGCATAATAGTCTATAGACATTATTAACTTTATTCCGAATATGTAGGTACTTGACTTGACTTAAAGTTAGTAGTGTAGTAATAATTAATTTATCTTAATCGAGTAGCATAAAATTAGTATGGAATTTAATAGTTACATTATTGATAAATTGATATAGCTCAGTAATTATTCATCATCATCATCATCAGTAATAATTATTTTACTTATTTTATACATCTGCTTCCTTCTGCAATATTTTGCTCCAGTCCATCCAAAGGTTGTCTGGAAGAGATCACTTTTAGTGATAAGGCCGCCGTCTGTACTCTTAGATTAAGTAATACCTGTGTAATTTCCTTTTTTATGTACAATAAAGTGTTCTCTATCTATCTAAGGTCTATAGTCTCCATCTGTCTATACTTGAGTATTGCGGTAAACAACAATGGCGTATCAATAAAATTTGACACTTACAGGGTTGGGAAACAGTGAATGAACTATTTGAGATTAGCAATATTTATTGGTGAATGAATGAATTGGGTTTTAAAAATTTTCATGAATGTGGTGATTGGTACTTGGAGATATGTGATTGATTATTATGATAATAAAAAAAACAATCTTTAGCTTGCTATTAGCAGAAATAACATAATAATTACCCATAATTTAGAATACCTACTACAACTTCAACGGTACCGAACACCATATTATAGTACCGTATAGAACCATATAGAACTATAGAACATATAGAACCATATTTCATAGTAAAATAAAAAGATCTAAAAGTAACATATTAAATATTATTTCATATTTTGTTTACAAATTAATAAAATTAGCGTCTTTAGACCCGTTACTATTCAGGATACAAAAATTAATCCCTATTAAGAGGTGCACTTATGTGCCAGTTGAATGACGTCAGCTTAGACAACTTGTACTATCAGATACATTCATTTTTTACTGTTCGGAGTCTTCTAAGTAGATAATTTGTGACAGTGGAGATTTTCATAATCAAGAGGACTATTTTCTAGTCTAGTCCTAATTAACGAAGTTACAAAGTAAAGGAGGTTCACAAGGTTCACTGGCGAGTGGCGATGTAAGTGAAAATAAATTTATTCCTTCGTTTCTTAGACATTTTTACACAAAGTGGTTTTTAAATCTCTCAATCGTCCCAATAGCGATTTTTGGGGCTCGTAATCGAAAAATGGGGCCAAATCACTAGTCTAGTCGTAACTAGACAGCAATTCTGCAAAAACTGGCGTTTTTGGCTTATATGCTAGTCCCAAGTCCTTGGCCCTAGGTTTTCGGTCATAGGACCTAGAAGTCTGTGTCAGATGTGCGTGTGCGTGGGCAGGTTGGTATTGCCATATCAAATTACAAAATAGATGGCGCGAGAAAAAATTTGTGTGTGAAAAAATATGGTAGACATTTATTTAATGGATATCTTTGCTGCAGCATAATATATTACTTTTGGTGTTTTTTTTTAATTATAAGACATGATTTATGAGCGCAAACTAAGAGACCAAGAACATTAACGGTCTTATTAATAACTCTCTAAAAAATGTTTTAAATGTGGCCCTTCTAATGTTGAAAAGGCTTAAAAAGGGTTTAAAGAGTTGTAATAACTGAATCGGTAGTTTCAGAAAGAACATTAGTCATAATGTGCTTATTTTTCAGTAGACATAAAAAACTGATTTCATAGTGGGACTAATGTTGTTTCTGCGTCTACTGAGATTTTCAGTGCCACGTAGTTCATTGATATTCATTGGACTAATGTTCTTTTTATAGGGATCTGTAGATTTACCCTCAAGGATACCATAGACAACAATAAGTCAATCACACAAAATTTGGACTAATTTTTTTTTCGGAAACTACCGATTTAACTATTATGATGAGTTATTAACCCATAGTCGTTCTGCTATCAACTTTTACATACGTTTTTTCATTCACTTCAAAATGTTCTTTCATTCACTTGCACCCATCTCTACAACAAAATATCAAAACTAATCTGTGTGTTTTGCTAACCTGTGTCCTGATTTTATACCGAATTACGATTTTGGTTAAAATCACATATTTAAAGATATTTTTGAGCAGTTTTCTGATTAATTAGACGCGTTAGTGTTCAAATAGTGTTTAAAACTTATTGTGGTTATCTACGATGTGTTATGTCTTAGGAATGTTGTGATTTGTGCTCGAGTGAGGTTTGTTTACCGAAATACTCAAGTATAGACAGATGGAGGATATCTACATTATTGGAATCGCTCAGGATATCGAGCGTATAATTAGGTCACTGTATGGCCGCAGCTATAGTGATAAGGGCAAATTCACATCTTTGATCTTACTCAAAAGTCATCAAAAAAATCAAAACAAAATCGTTTATCAAATCTTCACAGCAAATAAAGTTGTAGGCATTATTGTACTAAACAGCAAGATATTAGTATGTATTTATAAATTATTGTCTCCTCCCTCACACTAGTCTAAGCCTGTGTCGCGGGCAACTTACAGTGTTTTATTTTCATGGTAGATAGAACAATTAAAAATTTTTGTTTGGATTATAAAGATTCTGATTATTTATATGCTTTGTCACCTGAAAGATAATGTTTATATGTAAATATAATAATCATAATTCGTGATAATAGGGTGGTCGACTTTTTATAATCGGTTGTTATACTTTGTGTTAGTTTAACTAAAAGAAACTCTTATCTCTATCCTTCACGACTTTGAAGGTACATATTGCAAACCGTCATTATTTCACAAAAAAATATTTCTCAATTTGAAAAATTCCATATACAGGTCAGTTAAGTAAAGCTGGCACGTTCAACACATTTACACGTTGCGCTTGTGTAGTGTCTATGAATAAGCGCGCGGCGTGACGTGTACTGCATGCGCATCATGAAAAGTCTGCCCGTCTCTCTTGCGCGCGGTCTAGCTTATGAGTGTGAAGAGGACAGTTATAGTTTTACTTTTGCTACTGTTTATAAATACAGCGTGATCTTTTTGGTATTCAACCGTATGTGCGTTTCAATGAGGGATTTTTCTGACAGCTAAGAAAAGTAGTTCCAAATGAGCCGTTTTCAGAAGAACTAAAAAAAAAACGAATGACTGTCTGATTTAGGTATATTGTATTGAAAAAAAAACTAACATTTTCAATACAATATAACTCTGAAAGGACAAACATTTGGCTGTTGGCGTCATAGTAACTTTTATTCAGCTCCCTGAGACCTATTTGATGATGTATCACACATGGCTATTGGGCTGAGATCCAAAACTGCATTCCTTTGACAGCCATTCGTTTTTTTTTTTCTTCTGAAAATGACTCATTATTAGTCATTAAATGGCATTTTTAAGAGAGCGTTTTTGTTTTTCTAATGGGAATTGCCAGTTTATTCTGTGGTCTTTCCTCTTTTTTTTTGGCTCTTGCATTTGATTGTGATTGGACTTCAGACAACTGCTACTGGTACAGAAAAAAAGGTAGGGTAATGAGCAGTTTTCAGAAGAACTAAAAAAGGTCCAAAATTGCATTCCTTTGACAGCCATTAGATTTTTTTTTAGTTCATCTGAAAACGGCTCATTCATCCAGTAACTGACCACTGAGCGTCCGTGACCTTTGTTACATAATTAAATTATAATAAATTTGTTGAGAATTTCTGGGATAATTATTTTCTGTTTTGGTAAAGATTTTCTTATGTGAAATTATTTTTGTTCATGTGAAAATTTATTTTGTGACCATTGATTCCACCTTATTTTTTAATACTTTTCGCTCGAATTTGCTAAAAATATATTATAACAAGTAACACATATGTATATTTATATTTATTTATCTGCAACGCACCCATCTTACTAAAACCTAACTCTAGTCTACACTTAAACTAGAGTCGCATTTTGAATTAAAATCATTTATTTTTAAACATACTGTATAGTGAAATTGCATAAGTGTGAGTACTGTGAACGTGCCAGCTTTAGATAACTGACCTGTACGCAAACTTTTACAGATCTTGCGCACTTTTAGCACAACTTATATGTCATAAAAGACGTACTTAATATACCTATATCACGACTCTCTAGTCAAAGTATGTGTACAGTCGACACGTCTACCTTTGCAACTCACATCCAACTTCAAACTTTATTAGAGTTACCTTACGGGCGAAATCAACTTAAAAAGTAGGTAATTTTAGTTTCTAGAGAAGAGAACTTTCATCTTGTACGAGGTATACTCACTCAATTCTGGTTTTGTCCACTTTCATTAGTCGTACGTATCATGCGCAGGCGCATTCCCCGGTTTCGACTCCGTTTTAGAATTTAAAAGCCTTTCGCTGTCAAGTCCCCTATTCTTTTTCTTCCGGGAGGAGCACAGGTGGTCCGCAGCAGTTTCTAATGTAGGCTAGTTAGTGCCGATCGACTTGGGCTCTTGGGCTTAAATCGTTTACAGGTGGTCCCTGATCAGTGTGGTCAGGGACCTCTTTCAGTTGCCTAAGTTTTTGGTTTAAGGTACGTGAGGTTTTTAGTTAGTCATCTTTAGTCCCGGCGCAGTCTCCTATTTGGTCGTATTACGTCCAAGTAAGATATGACTAGCCGGCCCTACCACTTTAAATAAATTCACATTCACACGACATAATCACCTGTCCTGGTTCCAAGCAATGACATCCCAAACATGTTGCATGCTACCAGAGTGACTTTAGCTTGATAATGTATTTCATTTGTCATTTTGTAATTTTTAGATTTGTTCATGATCACTTACTAACTCCTATCACTCGATTAACTTAGCTCTTTAAAAGTTAGTTTTATAATTCGATCCAAAAAAAAAATGACGCGGCTTTACCGCTATAAAATATATAGGTAGATTTTATTTTTACCATGAAAAGAAGACTCATGTGACCAAAATTCTTATCACATTAAAGACATTAAAATTTAATTACTCATAAAGATCAAAGTATAAAGAAAACACCTAGGTAACACATACAATTCTTAACTAAATAACTCAATTTCACTTGGAAGTAAAATGGGGCTATATGGTTTTTACGTACTAGCAACACTCAGACATTGACAGCCTTTGGCTTGATAGTAATATGGGTACAAACGTGACAGTTTTTTTGCATGGAATTAAAAAGAAGACAGTCAAACATGATAATTAGGTATTTGGTTGGTGAAATTTTTAATTCAAAAGCTGACGGTTAATTAATAATTACATGAGCCTCGACTCTCCCACGCCAACGAAATTTTGAGAAGAAATTCCTCAATGGGCGATTGGCTCAGTACTTCGCGGTGAGAACAATGCATCGCGAATAACTTACATACAGGGTCAATTTCTCATTGTGTATCACTTTCAAACGAGTTGTGTGTGACAAAGACGGCGCAGTTGTATAAAGTCTTAAGAAACATTCTAGAAACTATCTTTATTCTTTGAAACTTCTGTAGTGTGTTCGCCGGATCTGAATAAACATAAACATAACATTTACATACAGGCGCATACGTTGCTTCTGGCCCCACACTAGGATACCCTGTGTCGTGGAAACAATGCAGAAACAGCGACGTCACAACGTTTTTTTCTTCCCAGCCGGGTTCGAACCCGGGACCTCTCGCATGGTAAGCAGATGCGCTAACCACTACGCCACAGAGGTCGTCAATACGGGAATACGGGAAGAATCAAAATTAATATTGTTTATTAAATCGTCACGAATTTGCAAATAAAGTTGTAGGCATTATTGTACATACTAAACAGAAAGGATCAGTATTATAGTATCCCCACACTAGACTCGGCCTGTGTCGTGAGTGTTTGCAAGTGTTTCAATTTCAAGGTAGAAAAATTACATTGTTTGA
This sequence comes from Yponomeuta plumbellus, assembly GCA_947310845.1. Taxonomy (NCBI): domain Eukaryota; kingdom Metazoa; phylum Arthropoda; class Insecta; order Lepidoptera; family Yponomeutidae; genus Yponomeuta; species Yponomeuta plumbellus. The sequence continues at coordinate 4,765,150 of OX371198.1, read as the reverse complement.
TGAGAAAAAACAATAACAATGTTAAGGGCACTTGCACTGACTGGCCTTACACTTTATTTTATTTTAGTTAGACCGGGGTGCAACGTAAGTCCTCCACTGTATGGAATGGCCTGTTTTAGTCTACTCCGAAACTGTCAAACACATACATATTCTGGCACTTTGTAAATTAATTTACCCGACACAGCATTGATTTTTCGACAGAATGGAAATTGCTGAGAAACGAGGGCTGGCGCGAATTGTTTTAGTTTTATGTCTATCTATTTAGTTTATAATGTCAATTCGATGTGCTTTGTGTAGCCGATTAGTACAATTAGTACAACGTACATCAAATTGTCAAAGAAATTATTAACTGTAGTTCTATGAAAAAGAGCCCAGAAACCTCACTTAACCTCATATTAGGACAATAAATGTAAGTAGCCCAGAACTTAATTGTAGTTTGGAAAAAGCAATAATTATATCTATTTCGAATCTCTTATAACATTTTAGGAAGGTAGATCATACATCATAAAAACTAGTTTAATAATAGAGCCTTGATGGTTGTTAGTCGCTTTGTTGCACAAAAAAGTAAAAATTTCAAAAGAAATTTGTTTCAGCTAGTCTTTGTTTGGCTTGCCTGTCAGGGATGAATTCCGTATATCAATGTTTTTGTTTTTAATTGTTAGACACATTTACTTACTTCTTTGCCTACTCTACTTAAATTTGACTTCCTACAAGCAGCAATAATAACTGTAAAATATTTGTTTATTTACATATTTATTTCTATAGATTCTTCTTCTTAGCGTGTCGATGGCAAAACAATAGATTCTTCTATGTAGTAGGAAAATTATTTACCGATGGCTGCGACTTGGGTTGAGGGCGTAAAGCTCATCATCATCAACCCATTATGTCCCCACAGAGGGGCACGGGTCTCTTCCCTGAGGAAGGTATAGGCCATACTCCACCACGGGGGCCAAGTCCGGATTGGTGGAGGCTTGTAAGACTAGTGGCTGGTCTTACTGTCAGAAGTTTTCAAGCCGCCTTAAGGCCTCTGACTTGGCTTAACGACTGCCATCTATCGACGGCTGCCGGCACAACTGCTTAACGTACCTTGCGAAGCACGGAATCGCTCGGAAAAAATGCCACTAGCGTTAGTCATAGACGGTGACCCATCCATGGACTGAACGTGCCGTATGTTGCTTAACCTTAGTGATCGTTTAAGATCACTCAGGCAGCCCAGGCTACGAGCGATTCCGTAAAGCTCGATTTTATTCAATTATGTACTGCTCTTTGATGTCTTAAACAATATAAATCTGAGAAAAAAACTTACGGAAAAAAAGGTATTATAAAACAATTAATTGTTAACAAAAAAACAGTTAAATTGGATCAATAAATATCTTATATCTAAAAAAAAAAAAAATTTTAAAAATGTAAAAATACTTCAAACATAAACTCTACTTGAGGGGCTTTTGAAATTGCGCATTTAAAAATAACCCTGCACCCATGCTTATTGTTATTGCATATCGTTAGGCATCTTCCACCTTGCGTTTCGATTCAGCTTCTTACGCACAGCACCACACCCCTCCCCGTAGGCACTCGTCCGTTTCACCCAGGCTCACTGAACCCGCATCACTGCGGCTGTAACGCAATAAATTATTCAACTCGCGGCGATTTCTCAGCGGGATTCCTGCGCCGGCGCACGTCACCCCTGAATGGGCGCGTTTGATTTCAAATCGACCGGTTGACGGATGACAGCCATCAACTCGCTATGCGCGTGCGCAGTTTGCGCAGCCCCCCAATGAACGGAAGGCATTCGAGATATCCTTACCCAACTCGATGCTACGACGTAGATTCTGCAGCCTGCAAAGGTAGTATGAGGACGCGAGTCGCGCGCGACAACGTCAAAAGTCGCGACTTTCCAATACATTCACTGTCGAATTCTCGCGACTTTTGAATTCGCGCAACAGCGCGCGACTCGCGTCCTCATACTAAATATACCTTTGCTGAACGCCTCCAAGCATTTTTTACCGACTTCAATTAAGGAGGTGGTTCTCAATTCGACGCTTATAACGACATATTGTTATAATATTCATAATTTAGTGGTAATTTTAGTATGGGTCAGCTGATATTTTTAGTTATTGAAATTTTACGGCTCGCCAATATAGATTAGATTATAGAACTCTTAATTGTCACAGTAGAAAACAAAGGACAAGGTACACAGTACAAGGATGTTGAAAAACCAAATTGTTTAGGCATTGGCTTGATATGGGCGGCTTCCGTTTCTCCAATGCGATCGCAATAGCGCCAAAAAGTCGTAATTTTACGCAGTAACCGTACCCAGCCTAAAACGCACCAAATGTCTTGCCAACGGCGGAGGTTGTGAAATAGACTGAATACTATTGTTGAGTCACATCACATTGATCAATTTGACTCGTTACAATCGTTTACTAGTTCCTTAGACAGCGTAACAAGAACGGCGGACAATTAAATTGTTTGACGCAACAAGTCAGCCAGCAGTCGGTCAACTTTATTGTTCCAAGGTGAATTCCATTATAGAGACTTTAGTCTCGCACGTTGTAATTGATATTAGAAGATTAACTCATTGTTACGTCTCTTAGCAAAGTCGCTTGTTGAAGCGGTGCGGGGCGCGGGGGATGTCTGCCGCCGCCGCGCTGCAAGCTGCCTCGGCAATTGAGACTCTCTCACTGAAGCTCTCCGAACAAACATTGTCGCCAATGTACATTATAATACGTATAAGTATAACCCATTAAACACGTCTGTAATTTGTACTGCAGATACTGACCGTCAACATTGCACAGACAGCTAGGAATTCTTAAGACATTGTTTTTTTGTAGGTGATCTCTACCATGTCATGCGCAGAGTTTCCTATATAGTTTGGGACCAATGCAAGTGATTCTCTTGTGTATGTAGATGATCTATATATATAAAATTCAAAGTCCTGACTGACTGACTCACTCATCAACGCCCAGCCCAAGTCGTTTGATCTAGGAAGCTGAAATTCTGCACAGAGGATCTATATATAATGTAGGCAAGGAATAAGAACGGATTTTTTTAAATTCAACCCCTAAGGGGGCGAAAAGGGTTGCCAAAATTTGTATGGGAGGTATAAAAAATGTTGTCTGATTTTCTTGAAACTTGAAATAAATATTCTTCAACACAATTGATTGAACACGTGTTTCACCGTTTTTCTAAATTTAACCCTTAAGGGAATGAACGGGGTTGCAAAATTTTGAACTAAAGTCCACGCGGACGGAGTCGCGGGCGAAAGCTAGTTATTAATATACATATTATAAACATATGGACGGGGAAACGTAGTAGGCAAATTCTAGTTATGAAATCTTAGTACCTAACGAACGTGGACGAAGGGTTAATTAAGCCCCGTTTTAGGAAATCCACGAGTCACATTTCTTGTGTTTGCTACGGGTATGTAAGAGACTTTTTCTTTTTAATTATTGTTATTATTTTTTAATTATTTTAAACTTCATTAAATTAAAGTCCTGAGAATCCCAAGTCACATCCAACATCCCCTGTCAATCAGACCCGAAATACGTCCACACCAATGGAAAAAGATTTGGTCAAGTTATTAGCGAAACCGTCTGGTTAATCCTTATTGTTTGACACAGCACATAATGCAGCAACCTATATCGACCGCTTTGCAATAGTACTGACTGTACTGAGTTAGCCTTGTGTAGTGAGTATATCATATGTTAGCCTCGGAAGAACATATCGCTTAGGATTCGGTTCACACGAATAAGTTTGGTCAAAACGAGCTTTTCTGGGGCATTGACACCGATTTTGCCAAGTTTAGGCCGCTGGCGTACGTCTGAGGAATTCGACGGCGTTTTGGAGTTTATTTGCAGTGTTTAGCATTCATTTGGGAGCTTTTTCGTATCCATTCTGGAGTTACCGTACGTTTATTACATTAGATGAGTCCTATCTCAATCGGGAAGCGAAAACTGTTTGTCAGGATCGTGGCAAGTTCCTAACCCTGGTCGCTGCCTACCCCGCTGGAATACAGGCGTAATTTATATTCTATTTCTCTGTATTGTCTCCTTAGATTGTATACCAATTCGTCGGGTTGACGAGCTCTCTAACGATCTTTGTCGTCGTACAGTCGACAGCACGTCAATCTTCACATTTTAGTTGAAAAGTCGCCCGTAATGCAACGGAGTAGAGTGTATGGGTGTATACCATGATGTGCTGTCTACTGTACGTGCTTTATGAAATAGGATTTTCCTTCTGATAAGTGTTGGCTGAAGATAAATTAAACAAACAAAAGCAAATATTAAAGCAAACATTAGGTATCTAACTGCAAAGAGGTTTTCAAACAGTTTTTTTTATCAACAAAACAGTTAAGTTCATATAATAGTAGTGTAACGTAGACGAAGATAAATTAAGCAAACTAACGCTAATTCACGATCCAACATTACGACGCCTATTTCAACAAAGCATCTTTGTTCACAGACGCCTGTTGTATCCCAAAGGGGCAAGCAGAAATAAACCAATATTTGTCTCATTTCAAGGTTGTAAGATACCTCTTCAATAACATTAATTAGTCGCCTAGACATTGCCCGCACGACGCTGTTCGGGTAGTTAATGTATTTCATAGAACTAGTGGAGATTATCTACAGACTCTACAACTGCCTAGTTTCTGCAGGCTTATTTTAAGTAACTTAAAACGGTCATATTATTTCTAGCCCTATTCAACCGATGTTACCTTACCGGAGTAAAAGTTTTGAGTAATTTTTAATGAGAATTTGTGTTTTACAAAGACTTTTATTCCGTCAGTTTGGTATATTTTGTTCTGATTTAGGTAAATATATTTTTTGGGAAATTGGCGATTACTTGAATTTACCAATATCGCAGCTTTCAGACAATATTATGTAGATAGATAGATAGATATTTTTATTCCATATTTTTTTACGTAGAAGAGAAGAACGTCGATTTGAAGTAAGGTTCTATAGACAGCAATAGTTATCACCACAGTTATCACCGCAAAAACATAACGGCTTGCTCTGCACAAAGTGCACAACCCGTGACCAGACGACTCTCTCGTCTCGACGTTATGTTCCATATTACGACACAATTTAATAAAATATGTCAAAAATAACCACTTAATAAGTGTTTTAGTCATTAGAAATAGCATTATAGTTATTGAACATGAGCGCATGGAAAACTTTAAGCATATTTGTACTGAGTGCTTATACTGAGTTTTTTCCTTCACTTTCGATAGCGAGAGCGTTTGCAATTTGTATAGGAGTGACAAAGCGCTCCACATATTTGTCTCTTTGTCACTCCTATGCAAATCGTAAACGCTCTCGCTATGGAAAGTGAATCAAAAAACTCAGTATACGCACTCTGAATTCAAATCAATAAACGCATTCAATTGTAACACAAGTCGGCCAAATTTCGAGAGAACGGGAGCTGATAACGGTTTCGGACCGCGGTTAGCGTGAAAAAGAATAAATTAGGCGAGACAGTATTTTTTTTATTAAGTACATTCGACAGTGATGGCTTGATCACACGTACCGAGTAACCGGGCGAGAGAGACAGTAAAATGTTGCTCGGCCGAGACAGTGATTTGTATGCGAGTCCTCGGCCGAGCGATCGGCCCAGCACTCGGCGAAGTGTTTAGACGCACCGAGTAGAGTGCGTATACTGAGTTTTTTCATTCACTCTCGATAGTGAGAGCGTTTGCGATTTGCATAGGAGTGACAAAGAGACAAATAGGTGGCGCGCTTTGTCACTCCTATGCAAACTGCAAATGCTCTCGCTATCGAAAGTGAATGAAAAAACTCAGTATACGCACTCTGGTCAGTTAAGTAAAGCTGGCACGTTCAACACATTTACACGTTGCGCTTGTGTAGTGTCTGTGAATAAACGCGTGGCGTGACGTGTACTGCATGCGCATCATGAAAAGTCTGCCCGTCTCTCTTGCGCGCAGTCTAGCTTATGAGTGTGAAGGGGAGTGTTATAGTTTTGCTTTTGCTACTGTTTATAAATACAGCGTGATCTTTTTGGTATTCAACCGTATGTGCGTTTCAATGAGGGATTTTTCTGACAGCTAAGAAAAGTAGTTCCAAATGAGCCGTTTTCAGAAGAACTAAAAAAAAACGAATGGCTGTCAAAGGAATGCAATTTTTGACCTCATCCCAATAGCCATGTGTGATACATCATAAAATAGGTCTCAGCGAGTTGAACAAAAGTTACTATACCACCAACAGCCAAATGTTAGTTTTTTTTTTTTCAATACAATATTACTCCGAAAGGACAAACATTTGGCTGTTGGCGTCATAGCAACTTTTGTTCACCTCGCTGAGACCTATTCGATAATGTATCACACATGGCTATTGGGCTGAGGTCCAAAATTGCATTCCTTTGACACTCATTAGATTTTTTTTTAGTTCATCTGAAATCGGCTCATTCATCCAGTAACTGACCACTGAGCGTCCGTGACCCTTTGTTACATAATTCAATTATAATTAAGTTGTTGAGGATTTCTGGGATAATTATTTTCTGTTTTGGTAAAGAATTTCTTAGGTGAAATTATTTTTGTTCATGTGAAAATTTATTGAAGATTAAAACTATCTTGTGACCATTGATTCCACCTTATTTTTAATACTTTTCGCCCGAATTTGCTAAAAATATATTATAACAAGTAACACATATATTTGTATTTATTTATCTAAAACGCACCCATCTTACTAAAACCTAACTCTAGTCTACACTTAAACTAGAGTCGCATTTTGAATCAAAATCATTTTATTTTTAAACATACTGCATAGTGAAATTGCATAAGTGTGAGTACTGTGAACGTGCCAGCTTTAGATAACTTACCTGTACTCGGCCGAGCACACTGTCTCGCCCAGTTACTCGGTACGTGTGATAAAGCCATAACAGTGGATGTGATTGGCGAAAGACAGAGACAATGACGTGATGGAGAAGAGGCCTATACGCAGCAGTGGGCAAAGGTGGACTGATGATTACAATCGACTGCAAATCAACCTAGTCCATATCCATTTACTCTACTCTACTTTGGGCCCGTTTCCGAGAATTTCACTAAGTAAATACTTAACTGTTGCTGTCTTGTCAAATGCCTCAGAAAAGAGCGTGACAGAACGTTACTTAAATTTTACTTAGTGAAATTCTCAATTCAGAAACCTGCCCTTTCGTAACTATAATGTATGAGCGAATATGAGTAGCTCGTAACGAAATTGATGGTGGTCAATCACATGCTATAGGTTGACCATATAGTCTAGAAAACGGAAGTGAAGTGTAACTAAATATTGTACGAACTTTTCAGGCCATCTTCTATTCTAATAATGTTATTATAAGCACAATTATTGTAACTGAGACCAAGGTTAATTCTCCTTGCTGAGACTATGTCTTTTAGTACTAAAAGTTTGGGTATGGAAAATATTATTAGCAAAATCGCACTCTTTAATTTCTACTCTTTCTGGTCAAACTTTAATTAAGAATCCGCTCGCTTATGCCAAGGGTCGATGTACCTAATAAGCAACATAATAGATTACATTAAAACTGTTTGTTACAGATCATAAATTAATAAAACTAATATAAAGAATAATTTGGTTAAATACTCGCCTTTGCACTAGCAATATGCAAACTTGAGGTCGGAAGTGAAAATGTTGTTCTCATAATAGAATTGATATTGTTTTTTGTTTCACCGTTTCTTCAAAAAAAAAAAGAAAAAAACTTTCTTAAAAATAACAAAAACCAGAAAGTACAAATTGATTTGTTCAAAAATTTTATAAATTCTCCAAAGCACTCCTGGGGTTTTTTGGTGCATTCAGAGTTATCCCAAACATTTTAACAGGGTATCAGGTAAAGCAATATCCCGCATCGCGCTCCAAAATCGCTGCAAAAAATGCGCTCGCCGAGGCATTCGAGGAACGTCATCCAATCCGAATTGCGGCGAAAACGGGGCCGTGTAGAAAGATAAATAACAGTAACTCTCTAGGTATCTAGACGTTGAAGAACATGATGTAAATATAATCAGTGTAATTAATCTATGTTGGCTTTTAAAACTAAAAAAATGTATTACTTCATGTTGCATGTTTTAGGCCCTTTTTATGGATTTTTGTGCATATTTTCACTATTTTTCTTGCATATGTGCATGCATATTGTGGGCTTTTTATGTTGCATACAATCCGGTCTCTAATAATGGTAGTAGGTATTTAATTCAGTCTTACAAGCCTCCACCAATCCGATTAGGCCCCCCGTGGTGAAGTATGGTCTATACCTTCCCCAGGGAAAAGAACAGTGCTCCTCGGTGGGGACATAATGGGTTGAGGATGATGATTTAATTCAGAGCACCCTGAGAGATTAAAATTAATTTAACTTCGTAAGTTGAAGAAAAATAAAGGTTTAACAGCACATTGTGTTAGGAGTGAAAGTAACTTATTCAGTCCAGAGAGGTTTCATAATTCGTTAGACATCACCAATATTCATTCATTAATCGTTGTTTGCACGAACGTCGGTTTCGGGTACTTTTTATCTTCGCAAATAAATCCCATATTTGGTTAAAGTATGTCCGCCTGGGGCGTCCCTTACCGGCCCTTCCTCAGTCTTTCTTCCTTCATCCTCTCCACAATGTCCAAACCAATGCAACATACCTTACTCCATTCTAGTCACTACATCCTCTTTCAGACCACAACGTTCTCTAATACCTACTATTGCGAATTCTAGTTGCCCAATTAATAATACTTTAGTCTAACCACGCTTTCGTTTCCCATAACATATCTCGCTAAGCTAAAAAAATCGATCACTCAAGTAGACGTCCTCCCCCTAAATGGAGAAATGCTCATAACCATTTTCGCTTATCTTTTTCTCCCACGTGACCTGTATAGAAATTAGACTCCCTTTCCCACGTTTTGCACTTCTCTCTAACAACAATCAAGTCTAAATCTACCGTGCCAACTCTTCCTTTATGGATACTGGCTGGTGGCTGACTGAGGAAACCATAAAAAAAACTTTCGACCGCAGACAGCGCTCATTTTGTTTTACGTTGGTTGCATAACTTTTTTTTTAATGCGCATAACTTCCTTAATGTTGCCAACAACTTTTTCCGCTCTCTGGGTGGAAAGCCGGTAAAAACTAGTAAAAGCTGTTTACTACTAGAGAAGGCTTTCTTGTCTAAGTCATACGTATCTATTTAGTAGATCTGGAAGTGGGTGGACTAGGGGAGGGTTATTAAAAAAATGCGCAATTCCTTTGTGGTTTATAACAATTTTTATTTTAAGACATATTTATTGAGGCCTTAGGGCGGCGGCTTGAAAACTTCTGACAGTAAGACCAGCCACTAGTCTTACAAACTTCCACCAATTCGGATTTGGCCCCCTTGGTGGAGCATGGCCTATACCTTCCTCAGGGAAGAGACCCGTGCCCCTCGGTGGGGACATAATGGGTTGATGATGATGATGAATATAAAAGGTACCCGAACGCAGCATAATGTTTCAGTTATTGCAAAGCAATGGCCTGCAGCGCTTGTTTTCATTCGAGAACTATAAAAGACGCGATGAGAGCCAACGGCATCGTTGAGCTCCCTTTCTTTGCTTCAGTGTAAAAAAGTAAAAGTTATATGAAACAAAATTAAACAAAAAAAATAAACTTGAGTGTTATTTTCGGCGTGCCCTTGTTTATTTATCTCAGTGAATGGCTGGTGAATGAAAGACTTCGCGAGAGAGTGAATCAGCGTTGCCAGATCTCCTGATTTTCCAGGAGATTTCCTGATTTTTCCGATGTTCTCCTGTTCTACTGATTTTATTATTAAATCTCCTGATTTTTAAGATTTAGGAATATTTTCAATACAAAAAGTATGCATATGTAAAAAGGAACGTATACGAGTTGTGTTTATTCCTAACAATAATAATTGTTGGGAAGGAACGTGTTTTCTCAAATAAATCTTACGAAAACTAAACTGAGGAATAAATTATCCACCAAAGTTATAGCCGGCGTGTTGAGAACAAAAAATATTATCACGAACAGCAACTGTTTTGATTTTAATGTCAGCGAAAAATGACGTCCAAATTAAACAGTAAGATGGACAATAAAGATTAAACAAGTAAACGTAGGTTTTTATTGATCTCCTGATTTTCCCGATCAATCTCCTGTTTTTTTTTTAAATATTTCCTGGATTTTGAAATTTTGGTCTGGCAACACTGGAGTGAATGAACACAAAGCGGACTTCCTTTTTTGGCGGGAAAGAGGAAGGGCGCCTTTTTTAAAACAAAATTTTAATAATTTCTGTTTTATTGGTAAATCCAAGTAATCCTTAGCCTGTTGAGGAAAATGGATGCGGAAAGCGACGGTGATGACGACGAGATTGTGTCGACACCACGGACAAACAGTAAAAAAAGAAAATTAAGGGAGCAGCAATCTTCATCCCCAGCCCCGGTCGATGAAGATAAGTATAAACCATTTATAAAACCGGAGTATAAAAGGTCATACCCTGACAACAGTAATAAGGAGGAATTTCCGATTTATGTTGAAGGAGTTAATGAAAAAATTGGAAACAAGAACCCCTTACACTTGTCGAAAATTTTCAAAAATGTGAAAGGCATCAAAGAAAAACGACGAATAAATGCCAGTAAAATTATGGTAGTATTCAAGCAGGCGGTAGCGGCGAATGACTTCTTAAGCCATAGTTGTCTTAAGGAACATAACATGCGTGCTTACATACCAGTATCATCGGTAGAAAGGATTGGGACCATACGATTTATCGCAAAGGAGACCAGCAATGTCGAATTGTACGAAAAACTGATGGCAGACTCGGAAATTGTAGGTGTCCGAAGGTTTACCAAAAAAGTAAATGGTGAAATCGTACCCCTCACCACTGTTAGTCTGACATTTGTAGGGACTTCCCTCCCCCAATTTGTATTTTTGGATAGCTGGAGGTACAGAGTGTATACCTATGTACCCCCTTTGATGCAATGCTTCAAATGTATGAGGTTTAGGCATAATGCAAAAATATGCAGGAACGAGCAGGTATGTTCAAAATGCTCAGGTGGACATTGCTACAAGGAATGTACATCTGACATTCTGAAATGTAGTAATTGTGGTGGAGATCATTTAGCTATCTCAAAGTTTTGCCCAATCAAACTTGAACAAATTAAACGGCATGAATCAAATTACATTAGCAGAATGTACTCCACAGTTCTCTCATCAAAAGATTTCCCTGCTTTACCCAAAATACAGGACAAACCAGTGACATTTTCTTCCAAAACAAAATCTATGACTAAGACACAAACTAAGAAGACTGAAAATATTCATGAATGCTCACATGAATCAACAAATAAAGCGACAGCTCAAGCTACACCGATCCCTACCATGTATGATCACCTTGTAAATGACGAGCTATTCTTACAGAAAATTATAAAAACCTTAGTTACGCTAGGAAATTCAAATAAAATTAACACAACTGCACACATTAAAGACATTTTAATGCAAAATCTTTCTAAATAATGGATATCTTAAAAATAATGCAACATAATATTCAGAGTGTCAATAATAAAAAGGCTTTACTTAAATCTTCATTGCTTAAAAATAACGTAGATGTGTGTCTTCTTAATGAAACATGGTTAAAAGATTCAACTCCCTTTTTATCAATCCCTGGCTACAATTTTGTAGGAAAAAATGCTAAAAATGAACATGGTGGTGTAGGTATTTTAATTCGCAACTCAATTAAATATAAATGTTTAAAAACTAGTTTCTATCAAGATATTCAATGTATAGCAATATCATTATCAACCGTTAACGGCCCTCTGTCTGTCCTCTGTGTATACTGCCCACCTAAAACAAAAAACACCAATAGTCTTATTAGGGCAAATAAACTGAGAAATATAATAAACCAATTACCAAAACCTTGCATTGTATCTGGTGACTTTAATGCACATAATGTTGCCTTCGGATGTGACATTACAAATCCTAGAGGTAGGGAATTGTTAGACTTATTTGATGAATATGATTTATGCATATTGAACACTGGTGCGCCAACCACTGTCGGTAGACCTGGCTGTAATGCATCAGCTATAGATGTGACTTGTGTCAGCCCAGACCTAGCTCCACTATGTGACTGGTACGTAGGTGATGATGCTATGGGCAGCTATCACCTACAGACCTTTATTGACATTATTATATCCACTACAAACTATAAAGTAAATGATAATATTGATAAATTTCTATTTAATAAAACAGACTGGGAAATATATGAAAATTTATCAGAGGTTCTATTTAATGATTTCAATTTTACTATAGATGATTCATTAGCAAAATATGATGAGATGTGCAAAATACTAAGTACTTTAAGGAACAAGTGTGTACCTGTGTTTAAATGTCACGCTGGTAAAACCTGTAGTGCCCCGGCTCCGTGGTGGAGTGACGACTGTGCTGAGGCTGTAAATAAATCAAGAGATGCATTAGAAAAGTATAGGTGTAATATGACCATTGAAAATTATATTGAGTACAAGAGAATAGATGCTAGGAAAAAACTTATTATTAAAGAAGCTAAAAACTCTAGTTGGAAAAATTTATGCTCATCATTTAATAGATATACCCCAATTTCTAGAGTGTGGAATTATATACGAAGATTTAAAAGAATAAACACAAATAGAAATACCTCTAAGAATGACGAGTGGATAGGTACTTTTATGGACAAATTGGCACAGCCAGCAAATAATGTTGACAATATAGATTTAGAGAATATCTTTAATACAAATAGTAATGATGAATCAAATATTTTTTTACTAAAACCTTTTACACACGAGGAATTTGAAATAGCTGTAACTTTAAGAAAAAATACTACTCCAGGATTAGATAGTTTCCCTTACATCATGTTACAAAAGTTACATTTATCAGCTAAAAATATTTTACTGCAAATTCTGAACTCACTCTGGTCTCAACAATTGATTCCAGAGTCATGGAAAACTCAGTGTGTTATACCTATACTGAAACCAGAAAAACCGGATGATGATCCTAATTCATATAGACCTATCTCTTTAGCATCTTGTATAGGAAAGGTATGTGAACAAATGATAAAAATAAGATTAGACTACTTTGTTGAAAATATGAATATAATTCCTTCATGTCAGTTTGGGTTTAGGAAGGGGAAAAGTGCAGTAGAAAGCTTTACTACATACCTGATAGATATGAAGAACTGTTTGCTATCCAAGTCAGCAGCAGTATGTGTGTTTCTTGATGTCCAGGGAGCATATGATAATGTGGATCTCCATCAAATGGCAAAGGTTCTCCACTCGCTGAAACTTCCTGGAAAATTAATTAAGTGGCTCTTTAATTTTTCCTTTGGTCGCACTCTATTTGTTAAATATAATAATATTTTACATGGCCCAAAAAATGCCTATAAAGGCCTAATGCAAGGTGCCTCCTTGTCCCCAATATTATACAATTTATATACTTCTCAAATTCTTAAACATATAACTGAAGATGTTAAAATATTACAGTTTGCTGATGATATTTTAATATATTGTGTAGATAGTAATGTTCAGATTGCTGAAAGAAAGATTAATTTAGCTTTGAATGAACTCAATAGTTATTATTCAAACATTTTGAAACTAAATATTAACTCAAGTAAAAGCTCAGTCTTAGTATTTGGTAGCAATAGTTCTGTAAATATTAAGTACAATAATGCACTATTACCACAAACAGAGGAAAAAAAGTTTCTAGGTGTAATCTTTGACACAAAATTAAAATTTGATAAGCATATAAATTACATTTGTAGAAATGCAATGAGAGGTATAAATGTTATGAGATCATTAGCTGGTACCTTCTGGGGTTCAGATCCTAAAATTTTGAGTATGTTATACAAGAGCTTGGTTCGTAGCCATTTCGACTATAGTTCTCTTGTATATATGAACATCAGTCCTGTTTTATTAAAAAAAATTGATGTGATACAAAATATGGCACTAAGGATTATTAGTGGTGCAATGCGTACAACCCCTATTAATTCTATGGAAGCAGAGACCTGTATACAACCTTTATGTATTAGGCGCATATTTGCTACGGAAAAATTTTGCTTAAAAGTGTTAGCAGTAAATAATGAAATAGTAAGTAAAAGAATTTGCTTACCTGAGGTTCTTCATTTTTCTCTACAGTCAACTTCTTATCTATCAGCTTCAGATCTTCTTAATAATCAATATCCATTAATTACTCGCATTATGAGTTTTGTCACTGATTTGTCTGAAAATATGTACAAAAGTCAGTTATGGCCTGTATATGAATGTAAATATGAAGCATTAATAAGAAAACTAAATGTAGATACTAGTTTTATTTTAGATGAGACTGATTTTAAAGAATATTGTTCCAAAAAAAGTAATTGCTTTTATTTGTACACAGATGGATCTAAGTCAATAAATTCTGTACAGTCTGGTTATTATGATCCTCAAAATAAGAAAACAAAATGTTTTAAATTAGATAGAAATTGTAGTATTTATACAGCAGAAGCTTATGCAATTTATCAAACTTTGCTCTACGTACAAAACTTAAATAATATTGATGGATATAGCGAAATTATAATTGTCTCTGATTCTAAAAGTGTGTTAATGTCTTTACAAAATTTTAATTTTAATTATAAAACTAATTATTTAGTGTATAAGATCAGAAACATTGTATGTAATCTCAATAAGCAAGTGACTTTCAAATGGGTACCGTCTCATAGAGGGATCAAAGGTAATGAAGTAGTAGACAAAACAGTCAATTCTCAGCACGATGAGGACCACAGTGAAACATGCAAGATACCATTCACGGATTTATTTATGTTTTTAAAAGAAAAGAAAAGACAACTATGGCATGAATATTACAAGGATATTTCAGAAACCAAGGGAAGATGGTATGCAGAGATACAAAAAGAATTACCTACTAAACCATGGTATCATAACCATAAGGATGCCAATGAGCGAAGATACATTACAATTATAAATCGCCTGAGATTTGGACACTGCCAAACACCTGCCCATTTACATCGAATGAAGATAATAGACAATAGCAAATGTACTTACTGTGAAGCTGAAGATGCAGACATAATACACATTATTCAATGTTGTCCCAAATTCAATATGCAGCGACTTACACTTGTGGCTGATTTGAGAGATTCTGAAGCAAAGGAGGAGGAGGAAACGGTCCAAACGGATAATTCAAATACATCAAAGTTGACGTCAGTGTCTGCAGTGACAGTGACAGCTGATACCTGTCAACCTCGGAATGTTGTACCCCGCCGCGTTCAAGATATTTTATCAAATCCAAAACTGTTTAAGTGTGTATTTCAGTTCATCACAAGTACCGTTGGACAAATTTAATATTTTTTTTGTGTAGATTTAAGTTAATGTTATGTTTGTTTTTATATTAATTACATTAATAGTTTATTTTTATTGTACATGTACAAATGTATCTGTTGAAATGCCAATGGACTTGCTTCCGGCGAATAAATGATATTAAAAAAAAAAAAAATGAACACAAAGCCCATACGTTGAGTGAGAAACATAATGTGTGTAGTTGATGAAACTATTACCGTAGCTAAACACCGTATCGATGAGCATCGCATTTTACTTTGACGTTAGCGCATAAATTTATTACTACTCTTTATAGCAACTTGCAATGCACTCAGGTATCTCTTAACAGGCTTGGAATAAAAGCGAAAATTGAACCAAAATCTTGTTTTCAGTAGAGGTTGAGAGTACTAAAGCAAATAGAGTGAATCGGGCATGCGCAACTGATACTCGTAGGTGCGAAGAAATCTTTCGGACATTAATTGGTTATTTTACATTTTAGATGTCTACTATTTAATGATTAATCAAACCTGTGATGTGGCAATTAGGCATGTTATTCCGTAGGTATAAGTTTTTGTAACAGCGGAATAAAATTTCAGACGCGTTTGGATTACAAAATAGTATTGTATTGTGTCGTTCATGTACGAAGTACGAATAAGACACGTTACCAAACAATGACCGAACGGAAACGTTTCCCGTGGTCTCGTAGAGAAATTCCGAGCATAGCCCTCTCCATAGCTCGTTGCGTGACCTTGAGCTTTCTTATGAGGCGCATAGTAAGAGACCACGTTTCAGTGCCATAAGTCATCACTGGTAACACACACTGGTTGTACAGTTTTGTTTTGAGGGATTGAGGTATATCGGAGGAAAAGACTTTTCTGAGTTTCCCGAACGCTGCCCAGCCGAGTTGGATTCGACGATTGACCTCTTTCACGAAGTTGGACCGGCCTAATTGGACTGTGTGTCCTAAGTAGACGTATCTATTCGTCTACAACTTCGAGAGTCGAGTTCCCCACTGTTATTGGGGTGGGCACAACACGGGCGTTCGACATGACCTTCGTTTTTTCCATGTTCATTTTAAGGCCCACCCGTTGGGAGACTCGACTGAGGTCTTCGAGCATTATGCCGAGGTCCTCCAGCTTTCTTTACTTTTCAAACTTTTTTTGTTCAACGTGTAGTGCTTACGAAAGTTATAGTTACATTTTTTTTCTTAACCAAAAACTTATAACAGGATAACAGAAATATGGCTCGAATATTCGGATTGTACCTAATTGTGTAAAACTGAATTTTTATCACATTATCCGAAAAATTTACACAGTGCGATCGAGACAGCTCGCTCCACGTAAGAACGGCTTTAATAACGACTAAAAACCTCAGAAACATTATGCATTGATACTTTTCAAACGAATGTTTAAAACATATCGAGCAATCGTAATCTGTTGCGAACTTGCGCCTTGTGAGAAGCAAGTTTCACAGTGCGATGAACTCCTTAATTTATTTACCTATGTTAATAGATTCACGTGCTAATGCTGAATGTTATCTCTGACTCTCTACGAATTTGCTACAGCCTCTAATTTGCTCTTATACCGCAGACACACATTGTCGTATATATATTATACTGCGAATAACTGTGTAGTCTCCTTAAGTACTATGAAGTGTTCTCTATCTATCTATCTACATCCTCATCAATCCATTATGTCCCCACCGAAGGGCACGGTTCTCTTCCCTGAGAAAGGTATACGCCATACTCCATCACGGGGGCCAAGTCCGGATTGTTGGAGGCTTGTAAGACTTATAAAGCTTGTAAGGCTTGTAAGGCTGGTCTTACTGTCGGAAGTTTTCAAGCCACCCTAAGAAATTTGACGAGACAGCACCACAGTCAAGTAATTACTCAGCAAAATTCCCAATTCAGAAATCGGCCCTATATGAACTAGTATCAGCCCTGTGGAAAAGACTATTTTAAGGGAAACGCGTTTTAAAAATAAGCACCTAATGGCTCAATATTTATTAATGATACTTTGCACCTATAATAAAAATGCTTCCAACCACAAATTGACACTGTGGTTGGATGTATTTTTGCACTGACTGTACGGATAGAAAGGTGTAGAATCAGCATTTACGACTATTGGCAATTTTAATTCAGCACAGTATTATCTAAATTACATCATCATCGTTCACTCTACTTCGACAGCATTTATTTACATTCTAAAAAGTTGATGATGCTTGACTACTTTATGCCACGACCAATAAATCACAGCTTTCTTTGCCGTTATAATGTTTGGCGTGTTGTACGGCCGGCCTATGTCTATTATTCCCTACTCGTCTCCTGCACGGTCAACTGCAAATGAACCTTACGTGCTTCTTCAATATTAATGGCCTACTTATGTTTTTTTACAATTTATTTTGAAAATATTGACCATTTTAAGAAACTCGCTTCACTATGTTCTCACTTATTATGATGACAATTTTTTCTAAAACTTTGGAGTTAGTGTTGTCATCAGAGCATGGTTTTAGAAATAGTCTTTGCAAAAAAAAAACAAATGTCATTTGTATTTTTTTTTTAATTAAAGGAAAGGAAGGATTCATATTTCATACTCATATTGCGTTTGCTGACGCTATCGGAAAGTCATTTAAAGTCAAGGCTTTTTATTGAATATCTCAAAAAATAAAGACTTATTTGCAAATCTGATAAATAGAAATTGTACTGAAAGCATAATTCTCAAATTGGTTTTGAGATCTCCGTTCATGTTCAAAAATGTAGCATAGCCAATCATTGTACATCTTTGAAATTACAGGTTACAGACCTGGTTGGCAGGAAGGAATTACTATTCAAAATCAGTCATCGATGTACAATCTACTTGTTTATGATACTCGTAGACCAAACAGGCGTGCGTTTAAGCAGCGACTATTTATTAATGTTGATCAAGCTAAAAAGGTTGGTATTGGCATGCCATTGGCAAAACCTGGTATCTAGCTAGATATACGAGTATAGATAATCGACCTCATCGTTTTTTGAATCAATTTGATGAATTTTATAATCTACTAATTACATCTGTGTTTTAATCGAAAAAAAAATAGTATCTGGAACGGAGTTTAAGCGCTTATATTACTTTCTTTGTAAGAATATACCATAGCACTAAAAACAAAAAAAGTAAATTCCAGAGCACTGGCCACTTCACACGCCGTTAAACTAAACGCATTTCCTTTTTTTATAACTTTATGCAGTTCACTGACTCTACCACTGAGGTCGGTAGCAGTGCTGCTAAAGTTGTGCAATAATAACAGTCATCATCTTCAATTTTACAGCTAATAGGCAACTTCGCCGTTCTCAAGGAAATTGTGAAAATGGATATTACGAAATCGTGTTTGTCTTTCGGACCTCAGATTCTTTAGTTAAAAGCATAACAGCGGATTTGTTACTGCACTAGTTTTAGTTAAAGTAATATAGTACAATGAACGCGCGTCGTTTAAGTTTCATTGCCACTATACCAATAAAACGTTCTGGGCGTCAATGGAATGAAAAACATATTACATGACCTGACCAATCTCTCTGAGACAAGACAATAAATTAAAATCATCAACGAATTATTTACTGTAAAGCATGACATAATAGTATTGAACACCAAATTACAGTCTGTTAGCTTTTAGAATATACCTCGGCTACTATCGGATAGAATCGGATATATTCGCGTAATAGAAATATCGGAACTAGATAATATGACACGTAAATTACATAACTTTTCAAAATAGTGAAGAAAAGTTTTATAGAGAGCAGGAAGTAGTATTACACTCGTGTGCTTTCGGCGAAAACCGAAGCCTACTCTAGAGCCCGAGGTATATTCTAAAAGCTAACAGACTGTATGATAACATAACATATCATTTACATACAGGCACATACATTGCTTCTGGACCCACACTAGGATACCCTGTGTAATGGGAACCAGAAACAGCGACGTCACAAACATGTAAACATCTAAGACCTGGAGTTTTTTTTTCTCCCCAGCCGGGGATCGAACCCGGGACCTCTCGCATGGCAAGCAGATGCGCTAACCACTACGCCACAGAGGTTATGATATAAACATGTGCAGGAATACAAAGTAACCTTCATATAACAATAGAAAACAAAAAATATAGGCTGGTGATCCATAGCATAGAAAGTCATGTGAATGTAGACAATGTAGGTTGACCTTTCAATGGTCGTGACTCGTGACCGACAGTCCACTGAGTACAGATGCCGGCAAAACTTGAGAAAAACGGTGCATAAATGCAGCGGGGTATGAATGCGCCTATAAACTAGCCGCATCGTGCCCATTCATGGCCGAAATACTTCTCTCCCAACACAACCACCTTCACTGGCAAAAAGTTCTAGAAATGGACTACCCTGCATCGTTCAAGATGTTTGCTGACATGCATAAAAACGATGCAAGTAGTTTATTCTAATAGAACATGGAAAGTCTAGTGGGAATGGTACCACGCACTCCATCAAGCAGTCAGCTAAACTTGAAAATATCTACAACAGCACCTATCAAGTACGGCATAAGTACTACTATTGAATGAAAGGTCCCGCTCATTTTCGCTGACTGTACACATCAAATGCGCAGGCGCAGGTCAAACGTGTACTGGGCTAATGTGGACAGATGTTTGTAACGGTGCGCTCGTTAGTTGCGTATTCAGGGCCCGACTCCTGCGCCGCGGTATGTTTACCGACGCTTAGGGAATGCTTGAGAAGGCAGAACGGGTGTTTTTGCATGCTGGCTGATTAATAAGTTAGAAAAGGGTAGAATGAACCTTTTTAATGATTGGGCAAAAAGGTTAAATACGTAGGTCGACCTTAAATTGACACCACGCGACCGTAGGATCTCGTTTTACAGCGCTGAGAAGATAGTCAACATTTCTGTTTATATCTCGTTGGCCACTACTTTTTGTCACTTAGCGATCATCTGGTTCGAAGGTTGCTCTATCGTTAAAATACAGACAGAAAACAGCAGTAAGGTTAGTTAGTGTAAGCAGTGTAAGGGCAAGTCAGTTTTTTTACTGTCCGCGGCCTAACTAAGAGACGATTAGTACTTGAAAGCTGAAATTTGGCTTAGACATGCATATTAATAACGCGGACAAAACGATAGAAAAAAATCTTTTACCGTTTTTTCCGCGTAGCTTTTTTTAATTCTCAGCATAGGTGTCATTGGATTGGTCATTTATAAATATTGTGCGTGTAGGAAGACCATTGGTCAGTGGGCCGTGGGCAGACCTGCGGCCCGATGGTCGGACGATGTCGTTGAATCGGTGGAAGGTCCGTGGATGCGAATGGCGAGAGACCGTGTGAAATGGCATTTGGGGGAAAAGGCCTATATCCAGCAGTGGGCAGCGGTGGGCTGTTGATTATGATGATGAGGAAGACCATTATTTGTTTTAATGTAAGTTGCAAAATATTAGACTTTAACGCGCATTTATTTTATCTAGGTTTGTATCGATATAAAGTGGTGATATGAATGCACTTGATATGTATAAGAGCAAGCCCTACATTCTGTCTATGCAAAACCCTATGAAAAGAGTTTACAAACTACCGACTTTGACGGTAAAGATATGTTTTAAATTGCGTTGACACTTCAAGTCAGCTCGCGCAAACTCCGTAAGCTACGTTGTCTTATGCTAAGGGTAACTTTGTCACCTCGTAAACGCAAAAAAAAGGTCCGCTGTTGACTGCACCCATCAGTCTCTACCACAGATATCTCAATATAGGGTAAACCATAGTATTGCTGGCACCCCCCTAGTCATTGGCACAGTGAGTTTTAAACACAAATATTAAGAATTAAAATTTCTTAAAGGGCATTTTGGTAGTTTTTTATAATTAGCATTGTTAAGTACAAAACATACATACAAATTATAAGTGCCAATGACTGATATTATTAGTGACAATGTTTATACCTGTAATGCCAATGACTGTAGTTTTGGAGATATTTTCAAATTATTATTATTTTTCTTAAATAAAACTATGACAATAAGCAAGAATTATTTTTTATTTCCAACCTATACTCATATTCTAACAAATAAAAATGGTTAATAGTGATTGAATATGAAATTGAATGCTTAGGAAGCAAATTAAGTCAAGGTTTTGCTTAAGGTGCCAATCGATGTATAGTTTACCCTAGTATTGAATGCTTTGATCTCTACCCAACAAAGCCCCTACTTGCTTGTGTGAACTCTGTGACACCACTATCCATTTACATTTATCTTACCTCCTTACCTCCAGTAAACATTACAAAGTCGTCTTGACAAAGACATTTGCAAAGCCTGTTAATGTATAATGTCTTATAGCAGCTACACACTATGCTTTTTGACGCGCGGGTATGCCGCCGGCATGTTTAGGCCGCCGGCACTTGGCGCTGGCTGCCGCCGAGCATCATTGGCATCCTTTTCTAGTTGTCAGCCGGATAGACCGGTGCGGATAGAACACTTTCAATCGAATGCCGGGATCGAACTGCCGCCGGCTTGCCGCGTAACCCACCGGCACGACCCGCTGGCCAGGCCGGCGGGTCGGCTTGTGCGGCATTGCCGGCGGCTTTCTATTCTACCCGCCGGGAGCGCCGGCGGTATAGTGTGTAAGAGCTATTATATTAAAACTGAGTGACTTCTTCTTTGAGTACCATTAATCGTCTATTTATGACTAGACAACCTTTGTCCATGTGTTCGAGTATCCGTAGACACGTGTTTATCTATTGAGGAAATTATCCAATAACTTGGCCGCCCTCAGTATCCATAGTAACCCCCACGGAAAACCCCAAGAGGCTGTACCCCTAACCACTATCAATGTAGCACTTTAAGATACCAGGGTCTAGATTCTGCTAATGCATTGTATTAGAATGACAGCTGCATGACTGCGTCGATTTCATTTCATTGCCGCTTCAAGTCAACGCGCTGTTATAATCAATCCTAGTTTGCAGTTAATGCGGGTTCGAATCCCGGCTGGGGACAAAACAAAAAAAAGAAACCCAGGTCTTGGATGTTTACATGTTTGTGACGTCGCTGTTTCTGGTTCCCACGACACAGGGTATCCTAGTGTGCGGCCAGAAGCAATGTATGTGCCTGTATGTAAATGTTAAGTATGTTAATGCTGAGAACTGCACAGAAAACTCCGTCCGACATAATTTCATATATACATAATACATAATTTCTATTGTAGTCCGTTCAGTGAATAAATTTTTGTTTTAGCACCAATAAAATCTATTTTTTTAAAAAGGACCCGCGATCGCCGTCCTAACAGCTAAGAGCGCGCACTATAAATGTCACTGGACCAATAAATTAAAAAACATGTTACGTGACCCGACCATTGGACTATAATGAACTAACAGAAGGAGGCCCTGCGAGTACGTGCATGATACATGCGGCACCATCAGCGGTGGGTCGCAGTTCCTGTCACAGTCACAGTTGGCTGCACACCTGCCAGCACTGCACGGCCGTTCACCCTCAGGTCTGAGCCACACAGAAAGGACGTCGTGCGAGGGCTCGTCTTTGCAATGAGCCGTTTTCAGAAGAACTAAAAAAAAAAAATACGGCTGTCAAAGGAATGCATTTTTGGACCTCAGCCCAATAGCCATTTGTGATACATCATAAAATAGGTCTCAGCGAGCTGAACAAAAGTTACTACTACGCCAACAGCCAAATGTTTGTCGTTTCGGAGTTATATTTTGTTGAAAATGTTAGTTTTTTTTCAATACTATATAACTCCGAAAGGACAAACATTTGGCTGTTGGCGTCATAGTAACTTTTGTTCAGCTCGCTGAGACCTATTTTATGACGTATCACACATGGCTATTGGGCTGAGGTCCAAAATTGCATTCCTTTGACAGCCATATTATTTTATTTTTTTTTGTTCTTCTGAAAACGGCTCATTCTCTTTCATACAAAATATTCAGTAGGAACGGGACGAAGTCCACACGGAAAAGACGGAGCGAGGGGCGTGAACTCTATACAACGCGTCGCGTCTTTTCCACACCCTCGTCTCACGTCTCTTCTGTGTGGCCAGGCCCTCACAGTGCCCTGTACTGTGCACACGCGCCTACCGTAGATGCGTGGAGATTTGTATCGGGCTCCGGTGAGCTCCCTTTATAACCAGCCCACAAACGGTACCTATTAATGGGCCTCTAATATTGGGTAGGCCTCCTAAGCTCTGACGTCCTACATAAAGTACATTGGAAACCTGGAAAACCTTATGTCCTATGTACCTAAATATATTTTTTCGGAAATAAATGTTTTTTACATAGTTGGTCACGTGGTTTAGATGATTGCGGGCCCGTTTCTGAATTGAGAATTTCACTAAGTAAATACTTAAGTAACGTTCTGTCACGCTCTTTTCTGAGAAATTAGACGAGACAGCACTACAGTTAAGTAGTTTCAGAGAAATTCTCAATTCGGTATTTGACACCATCAACAATAAATTATTTCATATGCTCGATTAAAACAAAAATGTATCTCTTTTAATCAATTACTAGTTATTACCATTTTTAAATAGATGAAACATAAAAAGAGTGCTCTGAAATGTGACGTCTTATGCCAATATTTTCATACAAAAATCCGTTTTAAAAGTATCTAGCTCATTTGACATTTTGTCAAATACCCAATACGCTACTTGCCTCGTATCAAATTTGACGCGATAAATGGATATTTCCTGTAGTATCTAACGTAAGAAACCGAAATATATTGACTTTGCTAAGTAAATATGCAGGATGGCTGCAAAATTTGCAAATTAAAAAAATATTTTTCGCTTTTAAATCGGAACGGTGAAAACACTATCCGCCAGTTTGAAAGTACCTTTGGTTGTAAACAAACATCTGTCAGTCGAGCGTGCGTAGGTTCTATTGTGATTTGGATTGGATTTAGTGTTTTTGCAAAAACTCTTCTTGTGCAGTTAGTGTCTTATCATTTTATTGATAAGCACAATCATGGACGCTGGATTCGTGGAAGCTGATAGTACCAATTTGCCAAAACCAAACCAAATCAAACCAAGCATTATACAGCTAAAACAGTTTCTGTGTACATTGATATTACAGGACTTACATTAAAGTGATCTTCACATAAATACACCCAAGTTTCAGTCGATAAAGAATCGGGGTCTCTCTTGGCAAGTTTGAGCCAAGTTTTTCGTATGTTTATTTCACTGGGCACACGAATCCGCGACTTCCCGGCGGTCTTTATTGACGTGTTTTTGCAATCTCGAATAATGCAATAATGATAATTGATATATTTTGCATGTAACCTCGATGAAATCATGAATGCGTTGTTGTTATTTCACTTTGCTCACAGATCACTAACAGATTTTGGGACTAGGTAAAGATCGTTTCACCAAACAAGTCCCACGGTAAAATCCTTAAGGCCATAACAATAAAAGCCAAAATTTCTTACTTCTTTCGTGGCACGAACTCTACCTATGTTGAATGTCAAACTTTGTTTACAAATATTTAGGACTTCAAACCATAGACAAAAATGGCGGACCGCGTTTTTGGCTGTTTAGCAAAGCAACGTTTTAAAATAATGTTTTTGTTGCTTTTAGGTCCTCAAAAAATATACTAAAATATTTTTTGGTCTTATGGAAGAGATATTTAGCATTTAAGACATACTTGAAAAAAGAGTCAAGTAGCGGATTATTGTCCCTCTTTACTGAGCAATTTGACGAGACAGCACCACAGTTATGTCGTTACTTAGCGATATTCTCAATTCAGAACCGGCCCTGTGTTTTTGCAGAAATGTTAAAAGTAAGGAATGTCTAATAGCCTCGTTACCTTCATTACGAGGTAACAAATTTTACCTCGTTACGAGGATAAGCCATTTCTCTTTCTGCTACTGCTACTGTTTTCGAGCCGTCTTCACAACGTTACAAGATTTCAAATTCAATCCAAATCAGCCCATCAGGATGACCGCTAGATCCACCCACCGACCGTGGTGAAATAATAGCATGGAAGCGTCAAATTCATTTTATTGCCTCTCCAAAACACACGCGCAGACATAATTGTCAAATCTTCTAAATAAGCGTCCAATCCAATCCATGATGCCATACCACTCCTTTTTCTGAAAAATGTTTTGAAAAAAATAAATTTAATGTGGAGTTTCGTTTTTAGCTTCTTCTCCACCTAATCTATATTATTGTGAAAGTAATAACATTGACTTTCATAAATTAAACATTTTGTTTTAACGATGCTAAAATATTTGAATTTTTTTCCCGTTGGGCAGCCAGATCAAGCTGCTACCAGCAATCAGCCTTAGATAGTCGAGGAT
The DNA here is from genome assembly GCA_947310845.1 of Yponomeuta plumbellus. Taxonomy (NCBI): domain Eukaryota; kingdom Metazoa; phylum Arthropoda; class Insecta; order Lepidoptera; family Yponomeutidae; genus Yponomeuta; species Yponomeuta plumbellus. The sequence continues at coordinate 4,739,588 of OX371198.1, read as the reverse complement.
CACTTCGTTTTCTTTGCATCTTCGTGTTTTAACGTTTTGATACCTATAATTAGCACTTCACTTCGTTTTCTTTGCATCTTCGTGTTTTAACGTTTTGATACCTATAATTAGCACTATATAATGTAGGGGTAATAACGTAGAGCTGCCTATATTATTCAGTGGTAGTTATCTAGCTTGTAATGTTTGTAATTAAAACAGCATTTTCAATATTGCACGTTGTAAAAATAACATACGTAAGAGGCGAAGAGGTGAAAGTACCATTAAGTTATTATTGTGTTGGTAGAGCCAGTTGATTGTTGGTAGATCACCACCTAACGCTCAGAAACCCAAGCAAAGGGATAATAAGATAAGACAAGAATATTCTTTATTGCTCTCTGTCACAAAATCGATACAGTAGGTATCGACGATAGTGTGATCCTCTCCACTATTCTGTCCTTGCTTTTGGGTGCTGCAGATATGATATGAAAGCAAATAAAAATTGTCTTAATTATGATGGAGGCTACGTAAAAAAAAATTAGTATCATTTTTAATCTAAGATTTTTTTTTTTAATTTAAAAATTTACCAAAATAGTACAACTAGCGCCATCGGGTGTTGGATAGCGGAACTAATATCGACATCAATTTATATTTTTAGGTAACGGCCCTCTTACTTAATTAAAACACTTTTACTTAATTAAAATTATACAGTTTTAGCCTTATTAGGTTTACAGTTAAAGGCTCACGCAGCATTGCCAATGCATTGGTACAGCAATCTCGTTTCCTTAATTTTCCTTTTTGGACTGAACTGTGATGTGTAAACATTATTATAAATTCTGTCTTCTTTTGTCCAACAGGGGACTCCGGCAGTACCCATGCCTTGTACCTCGAAACGATAGTCGAAGAAACCAGCGATGACCTTCGCTCTGAAAGGTCTTCAGCCGCAACATGGCTTTCAGACTCCGATGCCGACTCGGTTATACACGTACGAGGCGCAGGTATTTGAAACAATTACAGTAAATTGTCATATCCATTACAGTAATTTAATGTTTCTACACTCTACATTTTAAGCGCCATCTAGTAAGCAGTAGCGTTACTTGTATCCGTATGGTCATCTTCATTCGTTGTTCGTAATAAACCGAGATGGCGCTGAATGTGCATTCCTATTGTCTATGCTTCGCAAAAAAAAACTATTGCTCTTTTGAAAAATGTTTATCTTCTTTTGTTTTTTATAAAATTCTTAAAAAAGGGCCACTGTTACTAATTTCCTTTAGCTAACTAACTATGTTAATTTAAGTAAATAAATGCACGAATTCTAAGGTAAGAAGCGTTTTATGTCATTATTAGTAGGTACCTATTGACTTCTTCAAAAAATTACGTTTTGGACATCTTCCAAATCATTACGAATCATCATCACACGGATTAGTCTGTTCCGAAACTTTGTGAGACATTATCGTCTCATCGTCACAGTAGTGTACAAAATCAGTGTTTTGGTCCAACAGGTTCGGAATGCGACAGTGAATCTGAGCGCGAGTGGGCCTGCCCGGCCAAGCGACGGCGGCGCGAGCGCGTGGCGTCACCCGCCAGCTCGGGCTCCCTCTCCCGGTCATCCAGCCTCGCGCAATTCGAGTCGCTCGAACGCTCGTGCTTGGTGCAGCCCGGCTCGCCGAGCTTCTCCCCGGACTCCCTGGAGTCCCCGGCCGGCTCCCCGCCGCCGCAGCACCGACCTCCTCCGCGGACCCATCTCTCGGCTGAGAACCTCAGCGAAGATAGTGGTTACTGTGAGCGTTCGCGTCGCCCGCCGCCGCCGCGCCAGCCCGAAATAGCGCGACGGCGGGAGGCGGCCGCTGGCTCCGCGCCGTGCCTCGTCGCTTCCACCAGTCCCGAGCGCCGGCCGCGCCGAGCCGCGCGCGCCCTCTCCCTGCCCGCCGAGCTCGACGTGTGCTCCGAGCCACGCCGGCATCAGACGCACCGCGCTCGCTTCAAGCAGACTTTCGAAGTCTGCGATAGCCTCACAGTCAGCGTCGCCGACCTCACCGCGCTGGACTACAACCGGGGCGGGCTGCGGCGCCCGCGCCTGCCGCCTCCGCCACCTCCACCACGAGTGCCACCCCCGCCACCCCCTACAGATGACCCCCCACGCGTGCCCACGCGCGAGCCAAGCACTGGCAGCGACTCCACCACAGAGTCGGAGCGCGCGTTTACACAAGAGATGGAGGCGACCGCGCGGCGACTCGACGAGACCGCGCGGCGGCTCGACGAAACCGCGCGCCGTGCGCTCGCCGACACCGGTAACTACGATAAAGAGCTTTCTGAGCTCACCGCACAGAGACTACGAAACTCGTGGGGCGCCTGGGATGACGTACTCGATGAACTACGACGGCGGATGGGTTCGGAATCCACTGAATCTTCGCGGACACCGTCCCCTGACCCCACACGAGAACCCACCTACACATCCACCCCGTTACGGTCAGGCGACGCGAGAGTCAGATCGACCCCCGAGCTGAGGGCGCGCGCGACGCCCCAGAGAGAAACGTCAGAAGAGCTACGAGCGTCACTGCAGCACGTAGCGGCGAGAAGGATACCCGGGGACGCGCCCCCGGCGCGCTCGGTGTCGACAGGATCGAAGGGGGTGACGTTCTCGCCGGTGGTGGCGGAGGTCAGCTGGCGTGAGACGAGCGCCAGCGCCGAGAGCGAGAGCGCGCGTTCGACGAGTGCGAGCGACGACGCGGCGGACGCGGAGGTAGTGGTGGTGGGGGGCGCCGGCGACGAGCGCGCGCGCCGCACAGACCGCCCCGCCGCCATGCAGGAAGCGGCCGCGCGCGCGCCGCGCAGCCGGATCGCCGGCTTCCTCTCGCGGTTCGCGAACTTCCGCTTCTCCGGACGGAAAGGGGATAAGAAGACACGGAGCGCAGGCGCGAACGCGCGGGGGACCTCGAGCCCGGCAGATGCGGGCCAGACGGAGCGGGCGGCGGCCGGGCCGCAGTATGTGCGCATCCCGCTGAAGGAGGAGGGTGTGCCGGTGGCGGCGGGCAGCCCGCGAGCGGTGGCGCACAAGCCGCCGCGGCCCGCGCGCCCGCCGCCCGCGCCAGCGCCCTCGCCCGGCGTGCTCGAGACGGACGTCGACACGCAGCGCACCGTACTGCACGCGCGCTCGCTGCTGGCCCTCGCGCCGCCCGACCAGTGCTCGGCGCGGCCCCACAAGTCCATGGAGTTCCTGCTCGACAAGGACTGCGCCCAGACGATAAAGGTCAGTCACGAACTCCCACTCACCCCCACTAAAAAACATGTAACAGTTTCGAGGAAGACACTTTCCAAGTGTAATCCACAGTAGCCGGTTCTAATGTTTACAAACAGAGCAGCGCGATCGATCGATAGCCGGGCGAACGACCCCCGCCCGGTAGCTCCTCCAAAGGCAATTTTAAACAGTCGGCCGCTTAACTGCCACATAGCCATGCGTTTGGATTACTTGTACCTAGACAACCTACTGAAACCTCAATCAATAAGCTAGGCGACTGGCGAAAGTGCGGATTTTATCACGAGTGAGCGGGCGTCTGGTGGGCGTGTCTCTGACATGCGGCAAACAGCCGCCGGCTCCGGACGAAACTAGACTACCTATTAATTAACAAAAACTTAATAGGTATCTCTTTAGATTGGTAACGAAATTACATACCTAGGCAATTGCAAGATTGTGTCTAAGCGTCTTCAAAAATCTACATAGTACATACAGCCAACCGCTGACCAAAAATTACATTTTTAAAATGTAAATGTGTAAAGATGAATCTTATATTATAACATAGGTGTCCAAAAACGAATGTAAACGTAAAAAGTCCATACTGCATACCTAATTTGACTCCATGCTAGTCATACGAGCAACCTCCCGAAATTATTAATGAACTTTGATGTCAATTCGTGACTAAACTACTCAACACTGTCGTAACCTCGGTCGTCACGTCAATTCCCACCGGCCATCACAGCTATCGCATACATCGCAGATTCGTGCCCTGTATGTGGCACTCGCATACCAAATAGTGGAGCCGAGGACAGGAGGTGAAAGTACATACCTACAATGCGCACACATCTGCTCTCTGACATACCTAAGACGGACGAGGTTAGAAGAACTGCTCGTATGTATGACCTAAGGCCAATCTGTAACCAACCAAAGGCCTCATCTACTATAATAATTTAACAACCACAGTGGGTATCAAATAAAACTACTATTTGTTCCTACTCAGATTGCAGGAAATATAGTAGTCGGAAATACAGGCGCAATGAGTTCTCCGCAGATAACATAACATAACATTTACATACAGGCACATACATTGCTTCTGGTCCCACACTAGGATACCCTGTGTCGTGGGAACCAGAAACAGCGACGTCACAAACATGTAAACATCCAACACCTGGGTTTTTTTTTCGTCACCAGCCGGGGAACGAACCCGCGACCTCTCGCATGGTAGTCAGATGCGCCAACCGCTGCGCCACATAGGTCGTCAAAATACTATCAAAAGAAAAAACATTACCTACCTTCTTTCTAGAAATCCGCATTCTTTTACATAAGTTTAACAATATTATGCATCTTTTGGATATCAGTATAAAATTAGGTGGTTTGTTATCTAGGGATAATGATAATATCTTGTCTATCTTGTGGTTGCCTGGAAGAAATTGCTTATAGTATAATAAGGCCGCCAATTGTACTTAGATTTATAAAAATTTGTAAATGTTATTTATGAGTACAATAAAGAATATTCTATCTTCTATCTATCTATTTTAGCTTTGCGTGGCCATACAAAGAGCAGACCTTTTAAATGGACTTATTCGATGGGGCCAAGTCTAAACCGGACAATTATTATTCGACACGGCCATTGTTTCGCCCCTTCGGTGCAGTTTCAATGTAACAGCTGACTGGAGACCCGATTTATGGTCACTCAAACCAGATTGTCTTTTGTTACTTGCCCCTTCGAGAAATGAATACAATCTTGGGTTGGCTAGATGAACATTCTAATAGTGGTCGTCGCTTTGTATTTCGCAAAGTAGTTTTCGACCCATAAATTCCTTATTACATGTTCTCAGATACTGTCCATACCCTTCAATAAACAGATAGAGAACACTACATTGTACATCATCATCATCATCATCATCATCATCATCATCATCAGCCCATGGTTGTCCACTGCTGGACATAGGCCTCTCCCATTGCACGCCCCTGAGGACGGTCCTCGGCTACTGTCATCCAGCTCTTGCCAGTACAGTCGACAGCATGTCAATCTTCACATTTTAGTTGCAAAGTCGCCCGTAACGCAACGGAGTAGAGTGCATGGGTGTATACCATGATGTGCTGTCGACTGTACATGGTACATACATAAAAAACTAAATTACACAGACATTTCTTAACCTTTGTACTCACAAACGGCAGCCTTATCACTGAAAACGATCTCTTTTAAACAAAGCTAAAGCAAAGTTATGAAAGCTTATTTGATAACACTACAAATTTAGTTATGTGTACAGTCGACAGCACGTCAATCTTCACATTTTAGTTGCAAAGTCGCCCGTAACGCAACGAAGTAGAGTGCATGGGTGTATACCATGATGTGCTGTCGACTGTACTACAATTTAGAGTGGCAACTTTCGGGCTTCGCTAATCTTTAGGCCGAACTACCAAAGACAGGTTACGTAGTATTTCCGTTTACCTAAATCCCACATAGTCTCCGTGACAAGACGTTGAACAAGATCAACGAAAACTTCGTTCAACAGCTCACAAGCATGACAACACAATAGAAGTCGCAGCTGAGAAAATGACGTGATAATATGACCAATTTACGCGCTCCATGTGAACCGACAAGCCACGCGACAATGTTATTAGATGCAAACAAGGTCGTTTCTTTTGCCGAGTAACTCAGACACGCACTGTTATAATATGTTTTTAGCTTATTTCTGCTTAGGAAAAATACTAAGACTTATGAACTAAGACTTTCGTAAGCTTAAGTTTACATTCCAAACTATTGTCACAGAAAACATAATAGTACACTATTGTCCGGATACACTTTCATGATTTTTTGTCGGAAGAGTCCGACCAGGGCCTCGATTCTGTTAGTGCATTGTAGTACGATGACAGATACACGGTCGGGTCACGTGGCATGTTTTTTCATACCATCGAGGCCTAGAATTATTGATGCACGTGCTCGCGTTGACTTGAAGCGACAATGAAACTGAATCGCCATGTTGCAGTTGTCATTGTAACTAAAGTATCCGGATAATAATTAGGTAAGAAAATAATTATGTTTGTTTACCCTGCCGCCTCTCATCTCCAGTAGAAAGCAATACTTCACTTTTCCATCTCCGTCTACCAAAATTTGGATTCCAGAAACTCCGATAGATGTTTATTGGTACCTACACGGGTTATTTGAGACTCTTACTCTCGAAAGGACTCAAGCCGGATGCAGCTTTGACCAATTAAGGTTAATAGCGAAGTGATTAGTGTCGGAAATTATGACATTCCAAATTCCATCGTTCAACTTTATCCTCAAGTTTTTTGGTGATTTGAACTCCTATTTTTTGGTCGTTAGCTTTGAAGATACTCATAATTATATCCGTCGTAAAATAACTTGGGGCAGTCTATCAATGTAAAAGTTCACATAATCTATGGAAAACGACTGATTTCGTCACATGGACGGCAAAAAGATTCGCCATGCTTAGGTATATGAGCGAACTTGGCGTGCATTAAGAACATCTGTAAATGACAGTGTTTTCACGAATCTGTACACTGTAATGGGTTCATTCGTTTCAACGTCATAAAACCATACCAGAAATCTCTAAATCTAATCTAAAACAATATCAGCTATACGATAGGTACAAAAGTAACTGATTGAATGCACGAATGTATCCAATGGAATATCTGGTAGATCCAGCAGAAGGCTTTTGGGGACAAAACTGCTTAAATTCCGCAGTATGTTCAATTGAATTCTTTGTTATGGCACCCCTAGGGTTCTGCCAATGAAGATGCAGTGTAGGTTGTTAAGAAACACACCTTGTAAATATTATATGTGAGTGGTTGACTAAAAAGGGACCTCAAGGGAAAATAATTGATTTCGAGAAAATCGCGTTTGAAGTTTCGTGTTTATACAGGTTTCGACTCGACTCGGCTCACAATAAAAATCATTAACTACGGCGCCTAAAAATATTCTGGTTAGACCAAAATAAAACTAAAATACCACAGATTAAAAAATGCAAATAAAAAAAATAACGGTTTCCAATCCCTCCAGGTCCCTTTTTGGCCAACCACTCACATATAACTGTAAATAAATATTCTAGTGGAGTGTGTTTTTCAATGACCTCCTCTGAGCGTTGCTAGTCGACAATGTCAACGCGAAACCGTAGAAGCTAACACAGCTCGGAGAAACTGTTTGCGTTCATTGTTTGTATTTACTTTACTTACCTGATTTGAATCAGGGGAATCAGGTTTTACGTTAGAATACGTTCCAGTGACGCTCAGACCGTTTCTATGTCACGTCTTGGTGTATATCTAGCTGGTGTACAAGATCTTACTTTCGTCCACTGTATGTAGCTCTTATCACGTCCGGAAGGAATGCAAATAACGAACAAAAACTGATGTCCCCGTTCGTATCTGTGTGTCCCAAAATCAGGTAGAAGTCAAATACAATCTAAGATCTTCTACATTAGTGCCAGATAACAGCGTCTAATGGTAACTACAGAGTAGAAAGTCCAAGTCCCTTCAACATTCATTTTTAGTAAGAAATGTACTGCAAATATATTGTATGTAAGCAAAGCAGTCTACAGGTATAGGTCCCACTATAGGGCACAGGCCTTCTCAGAGAGAGAGAGAGAGTATGGGCTTTAATCATCACGCGTGCCCACCGCGGAATGGCGATTTCAAGCCCTGAGGTATTGAATAGCTCAGGTATCCTCACGATGTTTTTCACAATGGAATGCGTACTCCAATAAAAATGTCGATGTCCAATTTCGATCACTCAAACTACACATACCTATAAACTCAAGAGTGCGGCTATCACTCGCTCTTTCTTCTTGTACGTATGACCGGGTATCCTAAGTGATAGGTGGAGGAAAGCTCACCGAGACACCGCAAAACCATTCCAGGCTCGGAGAATGGGCTGTAAAAACTATAAGCGACCTCGCTACCAACCAACCGCAAGATGTTATTATGGACTTTGAATTTATCTAATAATCAGCATACATACGTACAATCGACAGTACGTCGACCTTTACATTTTTGTTGCAAAATAGCTCTTAACGTAACGGAGTAGAGGCACGCATTTAAATCCTAGGTACCACTGCTTAATAGGGCTTTTCTCTTCCACGTCTGATTCATTTGAGTACCAGCCGATATGGTCAATTCAAGTTACACACTTGAATTTATTAACCATTGCTGGCTTAATCTCACATTCAATCCATTCTAACCTTTTCTAGTAGGCGCGTAGGTACTTCAGCGCTATAATCGCCGCAAACAATCTGCATAGAAACTGGAATAATATCCATGTGGTAAATATTTTATGGGAATATTAGGTAGGATGGTGAACATGTTAGCTAGTGCTATCGAATGGTACTTACAAGTAAAGATAATTACTATTAACTGTAGATCACTCGTTAATGTCTTGCATGAAATTATCCAATTTAGTTTAAATAATATTTTCCTATACTATGGACTTTGAACCTTATACCTCGAAACTTGCATATTATTATGATTACAGCTCATTTAATTTTGTATGGATTTTGATGCCTATGGATAATTTAGTATTATACCGTATATCGGATGTTTGTGCTAATGTTAAAAAATAATAGTACATACCTACGCAGAAATTCCACATTCCATTTCTATGAGTTATGATATTATCTTTGTTAGGAAGTTTACCCGAAGATGGCGCCGTATTTACAACTAGCCAAAGGACAGGACTGTAGTTCCGTTAGTTCTTATGACTAACTCTCCCCTAAATTATGATCGTCACTTGAGTTAAATGAATAATTAAAATATTTTTTTCTAATGGATCTCCTATCAAAAGAAACCAAACTAATCCCTCCATGTATTTACTCTTTCCGTATATACAATACTAGCTGTTGCCCGCGACTTCGTCCGCGTGGAATAAGTTGAGTAAACTGCGTTTGCAAATAAAATTGGGATACTTTTAGCGCATGCGAAATAATTAAAACCATACTACTCTCTCTGAGAGAAGACCTATTCCCTGCAGTGGGACGTATACTCGTATAGGCTGTTTACTATGGGTTGTATTTTAAAGAACTGAGAAATAATAAGAAAATTTATTCAAGAGTTAGAACGACTAATATAAAAAAAAATAAAGTAAGCAAGTATTTAAGGTGGTATTTAAACACATGGAAGAACAAAGAAATTCAATTCGATAATCGCAGCGAAATTTTTAATAAACGGAGCGACGATACGAAGTAAATACGAAGAACTTTTATACCTTCTAAATTTGCAACCCCCATAAGTATTGAATTCACAAAAAGAGCTGTCGGCAATAATCATTAACTTTATCAGGAACTTATAACCCAAATACAACATTTTATTGAAATAACTTTGAATATCAGAGCTTTCATACTAACTTCGCACCCCCCTCTTACCCCCTTAGGGATTTAATTCACAAAAAGAGATATCGGGAATAATAATTATTACGAACTAATAACCCAAATACAACATTTTATTAGAATAGCTTTGAAAATCAGAAAACTTTCATTCTACGTTTGCACCCCCTTAAGGGATGATTTTCGAAAAACTATTTTACATGTATTTCATGACTTTTAATGACGAACCTTCATGTTGAATTTCATTTGAATAACTTCAAAAACGGCAGGTGTCATACTAACTTTATCCCCTTAAGGGATGATTTTCGAAAAACTATTTTACATGTGTTTCAAGACTTTCAATGAAGTACCTTTATTCTGAATTTCATTCGAATAACTTCAAAACCGGCAGGGTTTCATTTATACTAACTTTGCACCCCGTCCACTTAAGGGATGATTTTCTAAAAACTATTTTACATTTACTTCATGACTTTTAACGACGGATCTTCATATTGAATTACTTCAAAAACGGCAAAGTTTCATACTAACTTTGCACCCCCCTTTTGCCTCCTTAAGGGATTATTTTCGAAAAACTATTTTACAAATGTTTCATGATTTTAAGTGAAGGACCTTGGTACTAAATATTATTTGAATAACTTCAAAAACGGCAAAGTTTCATACTAACTTTGCACCCCCCTTTTTCCCCCTTAAGGGATGATTTTTGAGAAACTATTTTACAGATGTTTGATGATTTTAAATGAAGGACCTTCATACCAAATATTATTTGAATAACTTCAAAAATGGCAAAGTTGCACCCCCCCCCCCTTTACCTCTTAAGGGATGATTTTTAAAAAACTATTTTATATGTGTTTCATGATTTTAAATGAAGGTCCTTCATGTTGAATCTCATTCGAATAACTTCAAAAACGGCAAAGTTTCATACTAACTTTGCACCCCCCTTTTTCCCCCTTAAGGGATGATTTTTGAAAAAGAATTTTACACATGTTTCATCATTTTAAATGAAGGAGCTTCGTACCAAATATCGTTTGAATCTTCAAAAACGGCAGGTGTCATACTAACTTTATTCCCTTAAGGGATGATTTTCGAAAAACTATTTTACATGTGTTCATGACTATCAATGAAGAACCTTCATACTGAGTTTCATTCGAATAACTTCAAAAACGGCAAAGTTTCATACTAACTTTGCACTCCCATTTTACCCCTTAAGGGATGATTTTTAAAAACTATTTTACATGTGTTTCATGACTATCAATGAAGAACCTTCATACTGAGTTTCATTCGAATAACTTCAAAAACGGCTAAGTTTCATACTAACTTTGCACCCCCATTTTACCCCCTTAGGGGGTGAATTTTCAAAAATCCTTTCTTAGTGCTACTCTACGTTATAAAAAGAACCCCTGTGCAAAATTTCAAGTTTCTAACCCTTATAGTATGGGCCCTGCGTTGATATGTCAGTCAGCTTCTCCTTTTATATAATTATATAGATTTTGTTAAGTATAGGTACTTTATTTTTCTTAGTGTATACTCAAAAATAGTTACCTATAATAGTCCAACAAAAATCTTAGCAACCCTACATTTATGAGACATCATGTTAATAGTTCACAACCGGTTATGTGAGTGACTTGAAGAACAAAACATGCTGGAGTAGGCTACACACAGAGGAAACCATGTACATCTACACATAAATACAGGGCTAACTGTCGTCAAAAATAAACATTCACGATCTTCTATAAGAAAACGTTGAACCCAGCCATTGGCAACTTTTCGTCGTGACCTTTCTGGGACCATGCATGGCCCAATTTCACTTCTGCGTAGCGTTCGTTTGGTCCAACTTCGAGAATCTTGCTTTTTCATTCCTTTTCATATCCAGCATACTGCGTTGTACGCCGGCAAACCTTGAGTGTCGACATAAATTATGTTCAGTCAAAGACCAGACTGGTCTGAGCACCGTAAACAGGCAAGATGCACATAGCGACTAGTTTTCGCTTCAGGGCAAGTAGCCTTTCATCAGACACCAGATAGATTTAAACCAGAAACTCTTCCAGGCATTGTGTGTAAGCTTCTTGCTGCCACCAACGGTTATTAGTTGTATCGCAGTATCCTTTACATAGAGCTAGAATAGAATAGAGACGCCAATTCCTCTTCTAAGTACATAAACAAATAATAGATCAGCAATGGTTTGTTGTATACTATGTAGGTATTTAGGATATTTTGAAAGTACTCTTATAATATATGGGGCGTAATAAAAGCTTTGAAACGGCATGCGTTTTTGCCATCTCTAGTTTATTCTTTCTCTATGGAAAGCATGCTAAAAAAGCATGTAAATAAAGCAAATGTAAACCAGGTCTGTGATACTTTTTACAATACTTTTAATTTTTTGGCTTACGTGAGAAATACCTTATTCTCATAATAATATTTTATGTTCGACAAATAACACTTTCTTGTAAGCCTTGTATTGCAAGCAAGCAGGGTAAATATGCAAGCAGCAGCCGTAAGCAACAAGCAGCCTTCGCTACCTATCTGTTTCTGCTCCTAAGCGGACCTTCTAAACGTTTCTAATTCCGATTTGAAGTGCGCAGATTTACTGTTGTTTTGTTTTCCCGCGACCTTGCCTCCACTCCACATGCACTTGATGTTAAGTACATGCCTTTGGCGACGATGACGGAATCTTTAATGGCGGACGCCTTCAAATCTCTGAGGCAATCGTAGATTGTTTACCTAGTGTCTCGGTAGACCCAGGAGAGTTTATAGCCTCGACTATCTGGCACCGTTCGTTTCCATTGCCATTCGAATTTACGATATTGGGCTGAATACGTACATAACATGCACAAGCAAAGTATCTGATCATTTAAGTACAATAGGAGACGATCAAGCCCTTTCAGAGACTGTCCTAACAATAGTCATTCATCGTCGTTAGCTCCTACCTTTCGCTGACTTCTCTATGCTCTTAAATTCATCTATTCAATAGTCCTAAGAAGAACGAAGTTTAGATGCTAAACTCACAAAGGCTAAGTGAACATCTGTAACGTTATCCGACCCGCTAAGTGCCCGAGCTACCCGACTTGCAAGTTATAACAATAGCTGAATTCCCAGAAAATGGGGTCATTCGATTCCGTAGCAAAGATCCACGGACGACTATCGCTATGGTCTTCAACTTCATCTATTAGTTGTACAACGAACTTTATTCGCTCCCTTATCTGCCGCGTGTCCGCAACGCTACAAATCGTATCAGTCTTGTGATCCTCAAAGAATTCGTAAAAAAAAACTTGGCGATCTTCCAAGTGTCAAAGGAAAGGTAGTCGGAGAGCCACAGCTACAACAAAACACCAAAAACTGCATTAAATTACAACTACAGAAGATGTAATGGCTAGTAAAGGGTTTTCCAATAAGAGGTGTTATTTTGATATTCAAAGAAAAATGCAATTTTTTAATATAAATGATCGGATGTTTATTTCATTATGAAGAGGAAGGTATGCTGTTAATAGTGGAAAATAACATCAGGCAAATGACCACCATGACCACGCTTACAGGACCATGAAATCGAATGAAAAATCCTTTTCATGAAATTTTCCATAACCAACTCGCAAAGTGGCTGCCCTATGTCCTCGACAGCCTCACGAATTCCATCTTTGAGGTCTTGAATCGACGTTGGGCTGTTGGCGTAGACCTTCCCTTTCACGTGGCCCCAAAGGAACAATCCCATCATTTAAATTAAAAAATCGCATTTTTCTTTGAATATCAAAATAACACCTCTTATTGGAAAACCCGTTATTATTGAATGTATTTCGTCTTGGACATTTTGACTGCTATACTTTAGGCAGCTCAATATTAACTCAGATCACTACCTATAAATTTTACGACCCAGTACATTTTAAACATCGTTAAGTTTAACGTCCGGATATGCGCCACCGATGCCGGAAGGTTTAACTAATTTACTCGTCAGGGTGCGTATAATATCGTCAGGTTAGACGTACACACATGACATAAACTCTCGCCGTATTCTATACGGGAAGCAGCCTCCGTCGCTAGTACAATTTTTATGCTTCTGTAGGATGTTACCTAACCAAATCAAGAGCACTATAATACGTATTATGTTTTATTCTATCGAAAGCTCGGTCTATCTCTTGAATTACACTTTATTGTTGATTGAACCATTGTAAGCAGCTTATATACGTCCCACTATTATATAGGACCCAGGCTTTATCTCTGAGAGAGTATGGGCTTTAATTACCACGCGTGCCTACCACGGTTTGGCGATTTCAAGCGCTGATGTATTCAATAGCTCAGACACTCAGGTTTCACGATATTTTCCTTCACAGGTAGCGAGTCGTATTGCTACTATGACTTCACAAATGTACATAACTTAGAACAAAGTCATAGGTACATGCCCGCACTGGGAGTCGAACCTGGGTCTCCCGCTCCCGAGTCCACTAGGCTACCACGACTGTTGATTGAACAATAAGAAAATATAGTTTTTTTTTTATTTGCTGTGCAATAAAAAGTATCAATCTAATTCAATCTATTTCGCACAACTAGACCGCGTCAAGTTTCAAGCGAAAAAAGAAAATTGTTTAGAAACTTGAAAAATCTTGCTTACTAGTCGTGATTTTTTAAACCGTTTTCAGGTTTTGGATTATTCCCATAACCCGTTATAAGCGTGAGCGAAATTATTATTAGTTTTCAGATTTAATTGGCGATATGAAAATGTCATCGTTAGTTATACCATGTTATTATCCTATTAGCCTAGGCCTTAAGCAATTAATTAAATGCCTTAAGTAACGGTTTTCTTGAAGTCATTATAAATAGAAGAATGTTATTATCGCCAACTAACAGTTTACGGTTCTTCAGAAATGTTAAGTAAGGAATGTCCTAGTATGGGGCCAGCCAGAATCAATGTATGCCTGTAAGTAAATGTTTTTTCTTATGGGCTGCTTGCCGCCCCCTCGTAAGAAAAAGCGTGAGGTGCGGCAAACTCTAGTTTTAATATGAAATTAAAAAACTTTAATGTATAGACAAAAATTTTAATGAAAAAAATCCGACTTCAAACAAAATACTATTCCAGAACAAATTATATGCCCTAAAAAGTTGCGTTACAATTATTGCTAGTTTTGGAGTGGGTGTCAGCCAAGAAAACACAATACAATATACATTACCAATGACACAGGGAAGCTTCAGCTTTAAATTGAGAAAGAATAATGAAAATCGGTTCACCCAGTTTTTTAACAAACATAAAAAACAGTCGAATTGAGAACCTCCTGCTTTTTCGTAGTCGGTTAAAAATGGTTCTTCTTCCGGTGCCATCTCCTATCGGAGGTCGACTATCATTTTGGCTCCACTGTCACGTGATGTAGCTGCTCGCAGAAGTTCTATATTTCTGGTGTTGAACCACTCTGATATGTTTTTTAGCCATGATGTTTTTCTTCGGCCAGGTCTTAGCCTCCCTTCAATTTTCCCTTCTAGAATAAGTCGCAGCAGATTATACTGTCAGCTCGCATGATAATACCAAGGTATTGTAGCTTTCTTCGCTTTACAGTCTTTAAGTCTTTAAAAATGGTTACGGGCTGCCAAACTAAGAATAGATAGTTTTTCTACCCCTACTGGATATAGACGTTATTTTTTGTTTATGTTTTATATTCACACCTAACAGAGGTAGTTCCCAAATAATACTGCTTTATTTATGCTCTAAATAACTCTAAAACAACAGACAAACAAAGACTTGTTTAAACTCCTCAGTGGCAGTTTAAGTAAGTCTTTTATTATAAGCTCTATCTCTAGCCCAGAAAAGATGTAGTAGTAAGGGCGCATAGATCGTTACATAGGATAAATGGCGCGACGGATAACCGGTTGACTGGGTAGACCCGGCCGGATAAAAGAAGCTATATCTGGATGTAGGACAGACGCCCGGATGAACACGCCACCGACCTATGAAATTATCGAGACAATTTTTACATAGACCGACCTCAACAGACATTGTTGCACAATAGTAGTCATTCAAATATGAAAGAAAGAAAATACATTTATATACGTATAGAAACGTAGATAGATAGAATATTGTTTATAATGCGAACAACAGGAATAATATGTTATAAAAAGTATACAAAAATACATACATGTAGCCTATGGTGTGTCTGGGTTGGCAACACTAAAAGGCAGCTAACTCAGCGTTGTGCTACTGAGGGAGTAAGCCTAATAATAAGCATATTAATATTAGATTGGGGAGAAAGTTTCTTCGCATTTTCATATGAAAATTGAAAACATTTTTTAATATAGTTTATTTACATTTAACTAAAGTATGTAGTGGCCATTTTGTTCGATAATCTTTTGCCGTCTTTTAGGTAGGGACATGATCCCATTGCTATAGAAATTTTGGGGCTTCTAATCAAAAAACTGCGTCAAGTAGTTTTAGCAGTCCTCTCGTGATATTAATCTGACACTGCCTAAAGAATTCTGAAGAGACCGAAACAGGTGAAAATCTGAAGGTGTAAGGTCAGGACTATACGGCGGATGCATTAACACCTCCTAGCCAAATTCTCTTAATTTTTGCTGAGTGGCTAACGATGTGTGAGGTCTAGCGTTATCATGATGAAAAACCACACCCCTTCTGTTGATTAATTCCGGCCGCTTTCTCTCAAGCTCTTGCTTTAATCTTATCAGTTGTTCGCATTAGAGTTCGGAATCGATGGTCCTGCCTGGTGGTGACAGCTCATAATGAATAATGCGTTTCCAATCCCACCAAACACACAGCATCACCTTGTTGCGAGTCAACCCGGGTTTTGCCACAGTCTGTGAAGCCTGACCGGCCTTTGACCACGACCTTTTTCGCACGTTCTTGTACGTAATCCACTTTTCATCACCAGTTATCAATTTCTTCAAAAATGATTCGGCTTCATTACGTCGTGACAAAGTGATCCTACCATAAGGGTTCCGTTTTTTCTTTGGAGGTACGGAATACTAAAAATCTGTGAAGCCATCTTGGCGGAGTTAGTTAACAAACACTGCGTTACCAGAATTTTATAATAATAGATAGATAGGGGATGTTTTTGCAAAGAGCAAGATCAAAAGTAACCGAAACCGGCGCGGCGTGCGTGATACATTATATTTTGCCGAGAATTTTTCTCATTACGGTTTTTGTAAATGTGGCTAGATCTAGCTAAAAATTTCCTGAAGTGGCAACACTATTTCAGCAAATAATACCATCTGTGATTGGCGGGAAATCACATGTCAAGATTGTCAAGTTGTCAGCCGAATGCCATTTGCGAATCGGAAGTTTGGTCTACCTGCTCCATCCAGGTCGTCGCTTTATTTCCTGCAAGACTTCGAGTAACCGGGAAATAACCATACATAGCTCTTTATTGTACTCGGCATTAGATCGTTATCTAGTTTTCATCGTCACCGCAAAGACTGTCTACTATTTTTAGCTAACTTCAAATAAATTAGGTCTGATATTTAAATAATGTTTATGTATGTTCAACGATATTTTTTTACCCCGCTATTTATTTTTGCTAAAACTGAGGTACCCTCAATGTTGTCCCCATATTATATCTATTTGCTCAAGGATTGTAGGTGAGATCGTGAGACAATCATCGAAATCTTTTTTAGTGCGTGTTTATCTTGAAGTCGTTTTTAGGGTTCCGTACCCAAAGGGTACAGTCTGTTAGCTTAGAATATACCTCAACTGAGCAATCGAAAACCGATTATATTGCAATAAGGTAAAGTTAATTTTAGGCCATACTCCACCACGGGGGCCAAGTCCGGATTGGTGGAGGCTTGTAAGACTAGTGGCTGGTCTTACTGTCAGAAGTTTTCAAGCCGCCCTAAGGCCTCTGACTTGGCTTAACGACTGCCATCTATCGACGGCAGCCGGCACCAACTGCTTAACGTGCCTTGCGAAGCACGGAATCGCTCGGAAAAATGCCACTAGCGTTAGTCATAGACGGTGACCCATCCATGGACTGAACGCGCCGTATGTTGCTTAACCTTAGTGATCGTTTTTAAGATCACTCAGGCAGCCCAGGCTACGAGCGATTCGTTTTTTGTTTTGCGTTTTTTGCTCGATATTAATAATGGCAACAGGAAGACGCTAGAATTATTCAAATACTGTATAGGTAATGGTACGGAACCCATAGTGCGCGAGTCCGATTCGCACTTGATCTTTTTTTTAACTAGTTATGCAATGTTAGTTACTGACATTTTATCCATTGTTAATTCAATTAGTAACAATCAAGAAGGAAGACTTCTCACGTTTGGTAAACGAATCAAGAGCTTATAGCGTTCAAATGGCCATAGATACATTTCTTGTTTTTGTTAATGATGTGGGTAGCTACGCTATTAAAATACTCAACGCAAAATTCCCCTCCGATATTATCTCATACTTACATATTCCTATATTGGGACCGTTAACATGCCACGGCATAGCATTCATAACATGATGGGCAATAAAAGGTCACGGAATTCGTCAATACGGGTCAGTTATTTGACCTACATGACCGCTATTGTTCGTAGTTTGGGAACAAACATGCGACTGGTAGGTGTCTCCGCTCGTGCTAACATTGACACCCGATCACGATATTCATTTGTCTGCTTCGATCCTACAAAAGCCGGTTCTCTACTTTTGGGATCACAGAACACGTAATATCTGGTTACAGGTTCTGAATTCGGGACATTAATAGTCAAACGGAACTGTAGATATTAATATTATACTCCTGTTGTCACAGATCAGCTTTTATTCAGTACTAGCTGTCCCGGCAAACTTTGTACCGCCAAACATTTCGTTTTTTTTTTCATATTTTCTCACCATTGAAACCTTTCCCTTTTGTAGGATATTTTTTTTCACTCCGTATCCTCGTAGCCTCGTGTCCCGTAGTACTTCAAGGAATATTCTAAAAAATTTATTAGCGCAATTGGTTCAGCTGTTCTCGAGATTTGCGCTTAGCAACACATTCATCGATTCATTTTTATATTATAGATTACACGCAATAAATCCTCAACGATTCCAGTCATCTATCTGTCAAATACTCATTGCTACCGCAAACGTCATGATGCTCCGACAGCCAAATATTATTAAGCATAATATTATGTAGGTCTCTGACAAACGTTGCTGGGTGGATTTACCCAACAAAAATTTCTCTGAACAAAAATTTCAAAAAAATTAAAACACATTGGAATGCTAGTAAAACCAGATAAAATCATTGTAGGATAACTATAATGTTCTTACATTGTGTTTAGACCAAGATTTTAAACGTCGATCCGAAGATATCATCATTCAAATAAAAAGAGGTGAGATGGTGATGACGACTGTGGTATGGTGGTGATTTATCTATGGATGGTGATGATTTCGTGTGTATGGTGATGATGCTTTAACTAAGTAGTTATGTCAAATTAAAAACAAAATATATGAAAATCAAATGTTTTTAATAATATACTCAACACAATTCTGATAACAATCGTATACAGTCATTTTCTTCTACCTCTAATGATATAAGTCAACACAATTTTACTAACAATCCTAAACAGTCTTTTACTTTTCACTTAATTATTATTATTATATTTTTATGTTAATTGAGATTTGGTCAGTTTTTTTGGTAATAAGTCATGTAAAAAAACATAAATTATTGTACAAGTAACACGTAATCCCCATTATTATTACTAAGTTAATTGAAATTTGGTCAGTTTTTTGGTAATCAACTACTTTTTAGTAATTGATTACTGTTCTGTGTTATTCTACGATTGATTATATTACCAAGAAACTGACCAAATTTTCTTTTTTCATAATTTAACAAGATTCTTTTACATAATCATCACATTGGTTTGTTGTGGTCATCGGTGGTTTTTGGTCCATTTTTTATAATCAAAGAGGTAACTATCTACTTATTAATTTTTTTGTCATCATCATCATCATCAGGCTAGATTAGTCCACTGCTGGACATAGCCCTCCCCTAATGAGCGCCGTAGCGCCCTGTCGTCAGCTTGCCGCATCCAGCATCTGCCTGCAGTCTTTCGCAGATCGTCATCCCATCTGGTTGGAGGGCGTCATACACTACGTTTGCCAAGTCGCGGTCTCCACTCAAGAACACGTTTACCCCAACGGTTGTCGGTTCTGCCACTTCAGCTTGCTAAATTCTCTGAGCTATATCGATAACTTTGCTTCTCTGTCGGAGGTATTCGTTACGAATTCTATCCTTCAGAGAAACTCCGAGCATAGCTCTCTCCATAGCTCGCTGAGCGACTTTGAACTGGTGGACCAGCCGTATCGTGAGTGTCCACGTCTCGGCTCCGCAGGTTATTACAGGTAGGACACACTGATTGAAAACTTTCGTTCTCAAGCATTGCGGTATGGATGACGTGAAGACTCGGCGTAGTTTCCCATACGCTGCCCAAGCCAGCTGGATCCTCCTCTTGGCTTCCTTCTCGAAATTGTTTTTACCTAACTGCAGAATCTGCCCGAGATAATATTTGGAAACGATTTCTAGATCTACGACGATCGGTATAGGATCTATGTGGCCATTGAGCATCACTTTGGTTTTATCCAAATTCATGCCAAGACCGATACGTCACGAGGCTGAAGCTAGGCTGGCCGGCCTAGCATCTGGTTCAGCTCCTCTAGCGACTCCGCCATGCAAATTGCAGGTGCGAGATGTAGTCTCCGTTTATGTTAATGCCCTTTCCTTTCCAGTTCAGCGTCTTAAACATGTCTTCCAACGCGCTCGTGAACAGTTTCGGGGATATAACATCCCCCTGTCTTACTCCTCTGCACAGTTGGATAGGTTTAGACTGCTGGCCCTGTACTTGGACACTCATGGTGCCGGCTTCGTATAGACATCTCAACACATCGATATAACGATAGTCTACTTGGCATCGCTGTAAGGATTCCAGAGCTACCCAGGTTTCGACAGAGTCAAAGGCCTTCTCATAGTCCATAAAGTCAGTGATTGGATCCGGCATTGAACCTGTTGATCACTGAGACATCTCTGAACATATGCTTGCTATCCGTCATGATGAAGACGATCTCATTTTAAGTCACAGTGTCGGGGCTTTGCCATGTCCACCTCCTTTGAGGCTGTTTCTTGAAGAAACAGTTCATTAAGAATCACTCCTCTTTCTCAAGGAAGTTGACAAGCATTTGCCCCCTGTGATTCCTGACTCCATAACCATGCGGGCCTATTCGGGACTCGTTGCCACTCTGGGTTCCCACCTTGCCGTTAAAGTCCCCCATAACAACGTTGAAGTGAGCCTTCGTGGTGTTATGTAAGGCTTTGGATATGTCTTCGTACATATCCTCCACTTCATCATCTAAGTGTGTTGAGGTCGGTGCGTAAACTTGAATGACCTTCATGCTGTAACGCTTGGACAGCCGAAGGATAAGGTACGCTACTCTGGTCGACACACTAGAGATTTCTTCAACGTTGTTAGAGATGCCCTTATTGACGAGGAAACCTACGCCACCCTGGAATGTTTTGTCACCCTCGAGAAAGTAGAGAAGATGGCCCGAGTCTAGGGTTACGGTGTCCTCCCCCTCTCTACGGACTTCACATAACCCCAGAACATGCCATTTAATGTTCTCTAACTCCACTTCCAACTGCGCTAGATGATGATCAAGCCTCAGAGTGCGCCCATTGAACGTTGCCAGGGTCAATTGTTTGTGGCAGCCTGAGGTAGTCCGGTGATTCTTAGCAGCCCCTGCTATGCAATAGCGAGGCGGCTGGGAACTGGGGGCAAATTCCTTGGTCGTGCCATCATTGGGGGTAATCCATAATCCCATAATCCCCACGCAGGGCATGCGAGTTGGGGATCGCACATCATTTGTAAACGGTGATGATGCGTATGGTGATGACGATTCGAACATTACGTCAATTTTTCTAGAAAAGTAATATCAATAATAAGATACCGTTATATTCTTTAGCATCTTCACTTACATCAAGATCTTATTGAAATTAATCGTAATGCTATTTTATGTACTTACCTTGAACCACAGTCTGACGGTAATGACGGCAACTTTGTCTAATCAACTTTTTTGGACACTCACAACGAAATCTTTGCTCTCGGAGAGCGTGTTATGCACGTGCGACTCGCTTCGGAGATTGCTATTGAACTGAGGAAGCAGATCAGGGTATCGCTGGCCGCGTAAATGCAACGCATACAGAACTACCTTCACTTTGATGTTGCCGTGACGGTGTTGACGAATATCGATGCTAAAATTTTGTTAATTAATTAATCATTAACTTTACGAAGAAATTATTATTTTCTTTTCTATAAAGTTATATACAATACGGATAAACGTAAATAATGAATTAAAATCTAGTTCCTACGTCGGGTATTCGACTTTTTGCCGGCAAAAGTCAAGAGTAGCATTTTTTTTCACAGACGGTGATGATTTTGATAGCAGTATTCATTTTATTACTAAAAATCTATTGAGTTTGAGTATGTTTGGGTTAAAGCGCATTATAAAACAGGTATATTTAAAGCATGTAAATCTAAAAAAGTTACGATTCTCGAGCAATATGTATTTTTTTATCCCCTCAACGTGAATTTTCAACAGGATTGTAAATCCACCCTGCTTCGGCCTTTCATTAATTATGACTATGGTATCCACAATTATCCCTGAACCACGTTTTTCGCTTCAACAACTAACACTTCTCCCTTAGAATACAGTTGGGAAGAGACGATTTGTCTGACCTCTTTAATTTGACCCTTCTATTACCTTCACAAAAGACAAGTGCGAGGACAAAATATTTCAACTTTAAAGGCGGGTCGGGAGCTATTAACGTCAAATTGAATCAACTCTCCTCGCTTCTGCCTCGATTAATCATTCGTGAGGCATAATGGAGTTACCCAGCATCGTCTTGCCTGTGTATAGATGAGCAGAATAACTTCCACTTCCAACTTCTACAATCACTTGACCTGGTCCCAAACTAGGAAATCATGTGCTATGGTAACCAGACAAGGATATCACAAACATCAAAACATAGAAAGAACGAAAGAAAGAAAACATGTATTTGAACCAATTTATCATAATCGTAGCTTATTGCAACCATAAATTTACAACGTGTTGAAAGTGCCATCATCAGTGTCAATATTTTTATCTATTATGGTCCTAGATATTCTTTTATAATAAAGTACCATAAATAAACCTATATTTCGACACTCAAGGGAATCAAAATCGTTTTTTCACTACAAATACAAAGAAAAATCTATACATTTGTAATTAATTAATTTTAAAAAAATATGGACCTTATTCGTGGCACAAGATAAAAATATTCTTTATTGCACAGTCATGAAACAAGAGACAAATAAAAGCATAGCATGTTGAGGTTGGCCGAATAATGTTTTTGAGTAATATTTATAGTCAACTTTACTTACAAAGGTACTTACCTATTTAGCTTATTTTACATGAACTTTGAATTTCCGTGTCGTCTAAAATACTTGTCTGCTACGTATAATAGTACTTTTTGATTAGGAGATCTTCTGGTTTACTTTTTAAATTCAGGCAGTAACCTGATGATTAGCAATGGATTGCCACAGGCTCATTATGATCTCATGATGGAGTAAGATTGAGGTTGAACGTAGTAAATTAACAAACAACTCTGATAACCCGACCGTCCTTTACAAAAAATAAGCCCTACGATTGGAAGCGCTGATGTTACTCAATGACTAATATTAATAAGTATTAGAGGCCTTATTGTACATGATTTCATTACGTATGACTCATGTATAGAGCTCTTCTGTGTAAAACGATACTAAAAACAGTTTGTTTAAAATGTACGCGCATAGTTACACCATCTTATGATACCAGGTCAGGTGCTTTATTTGTTTTGTTTAAACCTCTCTGTCGTTATTTTAAAACTAAGCTTGGCTGTTGAGGCACCAGAGCACTCTAGATCAGCCACTCTCGGTAAGCTGGTTTTTATTGAAGCAAACTTTGCGAGCTTTTTAGGTCACCCCATTTTCCCCTCTGTTAATAAATGTTCGAGTGATGAGAAGAGAGAGTTGCAATATCCAGGAGAATGCGGTTTCGACATAATGATTGAAACAGGTTGCTAAGCTGCGTACCTATAACAATGCAGCTGACATACGTCGCACTCTAGGGCATAGCTCTACTCTCAGAGAGAGCGAATGTATGGGCTTACAATACGCGTGCCCTCCACGGATTGGCAATTTCAAGCGCTGTGGTGTATGAAGCTTCGAAAATGACAAATAATCAAATAATGAGTCCAATGATCTGTAATGTACAAGTGCATATTTCATTAACTTATGTAAACTCGGATACTTTGCAAAAACAAAAACATACTGTATAATTGTGTTATAAATGTGTATCACAAGGTTTTTAAAAGTAATCCTATGTGTTATCCAATAAAATGTCTCTCTGGAACATTAAAACGCGATATTACATATTCCCTCCTCTACAACTTCGGAAAAATATTCTGCTACGTGTATGGATACGCTTATATCGCAATATAGCACACGTCGGAGATAAGAATGGAATGTGAGCTCTTGGCAAGAAGCCCTCAAAAGATACGATGTCAGCACCGAAGCAGGAATCTCTGGAGAGCGCATATCTCTTACATGATGTAACGTAGCTGTAGCAGCAAAATTGTTTTTGGTAGGTATCCACCTTTTTTTGTAACCAAAGGTACTTACAAAAATTTGTTTAGAGAATGAAAATAACTATTAGCTGTTTAAAAGGTTCGTACTGTAACCTATTTCCAGAGGATTGTTTGGATTCGGGCCAAATATTTAATTTAATTACTCAATCGTTGAGTATTTGTGTGTCATGTTTCGTTTTGAAAATATGCCACGTTTTAGTCATTCCTAACGTAGGTATTTTATTTTGTAAATCAACCTCCCTGTTACTATTACGTCATGAGCAATTCCATCAACTTGAAAACTATTTCTACCAAAACATTTATATGCACTTTCATTGAAGTCGTCCTCTTCGTTTCGAAGCGTAACCTAATCGTGTCAGCGATCACTAACCATGTCTTGCGCTACTCCCGAGTGTTGATTTACGATACCTTGGCGCGCCTGGAGTGCCGGTCGAGTAGCATTCGTTCGTCAGCCCAAGTTCCGTGTTCCTCCAGAAATAGTTTATGCATGCGGCCGCGGGATGGCCCGCATTCCGGCCAGTTACCGACTGACTGTTTGTTTGTTAAATTAGAAACGCTATGGTATTTCCGAACGGCCACTAACTTGAATAAACAAAATACGATCGAATCCTGGAATGTTCGATTCGAAATTCGAATCGCGTAACGCGTTCTTTTTTCTGCAAAAGGTTACATTACTTCTTCCGGCAATAATTTGATCAAAGAGATTGTTGTCCAGCCAGCAGCGTTCATTAGACCTACTGCGAAGCTCCGTTAAATTGACAGCACATGCGTGAAGCGGTCTTCTTTGATCTAGGGAGAAAGCCAGAAGTTTTATTGCACCGAGTGTGTGTTCTGTCGGTCACTTTGTGCTCGCCCTCTGTTCATTTAAATTAGACCCGAACGCTCCATTGTCTCTGGCCCCTCCTACTTTTTCTCCATTCATTCACGCTCCTACGCAATTTGTGTAACAATTAGTGCAATTAAAACTTAACATGTTTGTTCTTCTCTCAACAAGTTCAGGATCGGAAGCATAGGATGTGCCAGTGGATGTATAAATACATTTTCTCAAACGTTTCCATTTTGGAATGGTGTGTGTACGTCTACAGCTTATAAGTATTGATCCGTCATCGATGTTTGGAAAGAGCTTGCCAAAGTGTTAGCCTTGCCAGTGCACCTTGATCGTGAGCTCTCTCGAATTACTCCGGCTATTTCTGAAGCCATCGGCTACCGAACGCTCTCACTTCGATTAAATCACTCGGCTCGCCATTCCATTGAATCGAATTTTCGTTTTTTATTGATCCGTAACAGATGTTAGGTAACTAGTTCGGATTGTTTATTTTGGTAAAAGTTTGAGCTCTTTATTGTTTGGTTACTTTCTTTTCTCTTTGAGTGAGGTGAACGCAATTCAACACGAACATTTTGTCCGTCTATAATATTAGGTACTATTACGTACGTTGGATTAAATTTATTGATTCTGTGATGAGGCTGATGAGTCAGTGAATGGGCAGCCATAGAATGCGGGCGCGCCGCGCGTCGTGTCTTGGCTATTACACTATGTTATACCATTGTGATTGTATCATACGTTATCCTGTACAATCATATTAGTTAATGTTGTTTGAAGCCGATTTTTCAATAACTAGCCATCAAAACAAGGCTTGACGATTTGATGCTTCAAGATATATTTTTTTAAAATACTTTAATACAACTGACTGACGGGCGATTATAATTCCCCAGAACCTGATCTCGAGACAATAGCGATGATGTGTCGAGTCGATATCCTTGACAGTTCACGTGAGATATTTACATTTGATGTAAGATTACATGCCTACTTAGTGCAATAGCACCTACGGTCTCTAACCAGCCCGCCTCCGCACAAACATTATCAAACATCTTAACTTTATTATAGTTGAGCGATACATCATACGATATACGCACGAACAGCTGAATTATTGCAGCCACATACTATAGACTTTATTTCTGACACTTATGAAAAGCCGACGATTTTATTTCATAGGTCATTCACATAACAGTTTGTCTCGTATTACGTGAAATTATGTGCTTGTGCACTTTAGATCCGCCTTTAGAACTATCGCTACTTAGGTACTCTACACTATATCGTATTTTCTTTTCATTGAGCGGTTTTCCACATGTAGATTATCACATCGATCATAAAAAGACGTTGAATAAAATACGGAAACCAAAATGTCAATTAAATTCTTGGCTCAGCTTAAGTGATTATTCATTCATTAATTAAAGTATATGAATTGCTTCAAAATTTTTTTTTTTACATCGATCATCATCATCATCAACCCATTATGTCCCCACCGAGGGGCACGGGTCTCTTCCCTGAGGAAGGTT
Source organism: Yponomeuta plumbellus (assembly GCA_947310845.1). NCBI lineage: Eukaryota > Metazoa > Arthropoda > Insecta > Lepidoptera > Yponomeutidae > Yponomeuta > Yponomeuta plumbellus. The sequence goes on along the minus strand of OX371198.1, from coordinate 4,713,102 downwards.
TTACATCGATAGTATGTCGAAAAATTGATGTCTTACAACTAGGCAGAAGCTGAATGAAATGAAAAATACATCCACCACACAAATAGACAGTAGGTAAGACTGGAGATCACAAATATGCAAATTTAGATGAAAATGCTTTCTGTGAACTCATTTAGTAAACAGTTATCGTTTAATGTAGGTAATTCAGAGGTAATTGCATTATGGCTAGCCGCCAGTTTTGGGCGCGGTAACAAACTAGGATTCTGGTTCCACTCTCACTCTCAGCTAGTGTTAAGTGAAGTTTATAATTGCAGACGTTGTTAGAGGAAATAAACTTAGGAAATGGTCCATTAGACGCTTCGAACAAACAACTCGAATGCTCCTTTTATAGCTAGTTAGAGCATTCATCGCCTCAGGCTTCTTTGACTTTCAAAGGGAAAACTGTTGAGTGCGATCCGACGCCAATGAAAGAAATTGCTTGGAAAATGGCTCGTGGAAATCTAGAGCAATCGTCAAAGCAATAGATCACACAGCACAGTAAATGCCTTTTTAACGAATCGGTTGTCTTAAAGAAATAGCTTACTTAGCATTTGTTGACGAGACGCTTTCGCATAAAACTAAGAAATTATACGAGTATGTTCTAGATATACAGTTTGAATATTCTTTTTAGTTTAATTACAACCTTTAGAGATACTTAATACCCCTTAGCGTACAACTACAAGAGGAATTCGATGAGATATCTTCACTTTTTAGCAGTCGGCATTGTGTTTTATTTATGAAGTCTGCACAACCGAATACGCTAGCTAGACGAAATTGATCTAATCCGGCGCTGCGGTATACCCGAACTCCAAATCGCTGTATAGGCCCTTTCTATTGGCATTGGAATGCCCCAGAATGAAAGATTCAGTCCGCACGTGTGCCGCAGAATTATTTATAGAGAAAGACGTCGACGCACATGCCGCCGCAACTGATCTGCGGTTTCCGGCGCCTCAGTTCCAGCTACTGAGTGGATGTGAGGTTGGTTGTACCGGCACAAAGTAATCTCACAAAGAAGCCATATTTGAGAACTTGCAGAACGCTTTCCGACCGTTGTACGTTGGCCCAATTATTTCAGAATGTTACAGACCTCCTTTGCTACAATATTAGCACCAAATTCTAGACCATTTCAGTCTAACTATCAAAGTCATAGGATTTCCGTTTTCCCACGGGATTTCGTGCGACTTTAGGCCTCTGGTCTTTCTCACCAATTAACAGATCTTACGAAGCCCTTACATCGTTTGAATGAAAGTTAATGGAATTTATATTAAAATTGCTCGTGCTCATACGGTGCCTTTTGTACCTACTTTCAACTGAAAACTAAATTTTCGAACTTTCGTAAGCATTACTCGTTATTAACTTAATTCCCTAAGTTGTGCTCTAAGCAAGTAGGTATCATGTAAGAGACAAACTCTAAATGAAACCTCTGTACAACTACATGGTCGGATGAAATAAAATAAATCTGGAATTACTTCCTAGAATTTTTGTCGAAAATTCTGACCTAGTTTCGACGTGAAACCGGAACCGGGAAAGACATGGTCGGACTCATTAAAACATTAAATAAATAATTCCGGAATTAAGTTAATAATAAAAACTAAATCCTGTGATAAAAAGCATGTGGTGGTTTACCTGCGTTATTGCCCATGTTTTTCTATTTCGTAAAGTGCTCATTAGAGAAATGGCTATTGTACAGCAAATACACTGGCCTGCAAAAGTAAGTATCACACTTTTAAATTTTATATTTTTTAAACTATGGGAGTTAGAGATTTATAATAAAAAAACGTTTTATAGCAAATTTTATCAGCTTTCTTTTAAGTTTTATATGTAGTATTAAACTCTTTTTCGAGTCCTTTTTGTTTCGAAAATATATCTTTCGTACTTAAAAAGTTATTGCAATTTTGAAAGTGTGATACTTAGTTTTGCAGGCCAGTGTAGTAATCAGGATACTGCATAATTTAATACCCGATAACGGTAATAGAATTGTTGCGTGCACGATACCGATAACTCGCATCCGAATTGTCCTTTCCTTTGTAAATTCCGCCTACCCACCCTGATAATTGTAACCCCTCGGAACAAATACGTAGGTACCCTTAGGTAGCTCGTAAAGTCGCAACATTAGTTTTGTTTTACACTTGTGAAAGGAATGAAAGGGAACCTAATCCCTCGGAATGTGGCAGAGTGGCAGATAACAACAACTAGGTAATGTAACCACGCCATACTTACTTTGTTGGATTATGGCACTTATGTCAAGGGGATATGAATATCTAGGGTCTGAGCCGAGTCCGCCGATTCCGGAGTTGGTGCAATTGAGATAACGCAAGCTTTTTGTTGATGTTGACGTCAAGTGTAGGTGTTGCGAAGGTAAAATCGTGCATTGTTTTTTGACTAGAGCCTTTATTGCGAATTTATTCAGAATCAGAATCAAGAATTTATTTCAACGTAAAGAATTTACATTCTGCTTGTTGAATGTCAATGTACATACAGTTATGTATAATGTTAGCCGCTGCCTTGGGGCCGTCTGTAGTGGAGAAGAAGGCAGCGAAAAAAAAACTTATTAGAAACTAAAAAAAACTTAAAAAAATTGATATTATCTACACGCCTATGGTGGTCTTTAATACATTTGGTAGATCAGTCCTGTCTCTGAGTTTCCCGCAACCGCACCTTTAGATCATCACGCTAAGTGCACTAGTGACAACCCGAGTTTATGCGTGGGAGCATCGATACCACAAATTATGGTTTTACAATCGACCCGCCTGACCGTGCGACTTTCTATCTTCTGTTCTGAGCATAGATATCAGAATGCCTTGGCGACGCACTCTGCATGACATACAAATTCGCTTACATAACAACAAAATTCTAGACACACGACCAATGCCAGCGCCTACAGTATACCTACGCCTGTGCGGATCTAACTTGGCTTGCAATGCAAATTTTAGTCCAATTTCATGAGACTCGTGTAAGCGGCTTGATGATGTATGGTACGTTGTGGGCTTAACTGCAAGCCTTTGGGCTTCGTACAGGACGTAATAAAAAAACCTCTATCAATCCCAAAGAGGGAGGTTTCGTCAATGTGAACTAACAACCTTACTACGATGACCGCTTCAAAATAGCAAACTTTATGAGCTGTTAGAATGCTAAGGTTCAACCCAGAACCTACAATAAAATGGATCAGTCGATATTCTATTCGCTATTTCAAGTTTTCCCCATGGTAATGAACAGAATCTTCCATTAACGGCTAAAGATAAGCATTTGCTACACCCTAAGTGAAAACTCGTTGAATAGGTGTTCTACAAAAGTGCATTTGATGTCAAAAGTTTTCAAGTTTCCATCTAGCTCTAGCCTTGCCTGTGTTCGGTGAAAGTGTATCTCTTCCATTAGATCCATTGTTTCTCTCTTCAGTCTTACGGGACATTCTTCATCAGTTCTCGTAATTAGCAATTTATTTTCTCTATTCATTTCAAAATATTAGTTCTTAGTGTTCTCTAGATGTCAATCAAAGAAACCTAACATCTACAACTCAATAACTTCGCTGGTTCACTCAATCCTAGACCACCTAGAGTGAGTTTCTAACTCAATCCAGAAATTTCCTTCTCCAAAGATTCTCTCGCGGAAACTTTGGTATGAAGCTGAGGTAAAGTTGTGTCTATAACGGAACACTCAGTCTAGTTCGTAAGTACTTACACTCAATTACAGCCGTTAGTTTATTAGTTCTCAATGAGAAATCGATTCCGTCCGCCCCTTTGATGCTACTTTGCATTAGGGCTCTTTCTTGTACAGTCAATCAATTAAGTCGATCAGTTTTAAGGATTGCCTGATCGAAGTCTGCCAATGGGACCCTATTAGTGGCTAAACGTTTTGAAACCCGGCAATTCCACTGCCTTCGAGGATTGTACTATAGAAGTCGTGTTTTTGTAGATTTTTCTGTTTTTGTCGCCTTTTGTTAATTTTAATTTCACCAAATGTGTAAATGTGTGTTTTGGTGTGAAAATAAAATATTTATATATCTATCTGCCAAACAAATATCTTTTCAACTATCAAACAGATAGCTTTTTTATTGTTGTTTTCAAGGTCATAAAACAACTGACTACCAGTTTCTCGAACGCTAACAATTTGTTAATCTAATATTTACAGCTGTCAGTTCTCAAAAGTGCGTTCGTAAAAACACTGACAGCTGTTAACAGTAGATTAACAAACTGTTATCGTTCGATAAACCGGGGGTGAATCCCCTTACTGTCCAAAACAAATGATAAGCCAGTATTTTTTTATTTTCTTTATCAGATTGTCTGGTCCTAAATGCCCTAAAGCAAGTTTAGAATATTTTTACCATGGTTGAAGACAAAAGGCAATTTTATACGTTATTCAATGTACTCTATTACGTTATTCAACTTATTCATGAGCTACTTGCATTAAAAAATTATGTTGTGTCATGCATGACTGCATTATGGGGCTGTATGACATGTTGTCGATGCTTCCTAAGTATTATTACGGTATTGTACGCATCAATAAGATATTTATTAATTAACTTACATACGCTAAAAGCTTTGTAATAATGCTTTTACCGTACGGATGAAAGGTTGAAATTGTATATACCGATATTCCGGTGAGTAGGTACATAGGTGCTAACATTATAGACGTACAGTCGACAGCACATCATCCTGCACACCCATGCACTCTACTCTTCATTGCATTACTAGTGACTTTCCAACTAAAATATGCAGATTGACGTGATGTCGACTGTACATGAGTTTTATTCGTGAGTTTAGTAATATCAATTTAATAATATCGTTTTTCGGTATCATATCGCTGTAACTCTAAACCCTGTGCGTCTGAGGGGTTTTTCTAGTCTCCTAACTATCTCCTCTCAGTCTAGTTCCCGATCGCAGAGTTCAGTAGTTTCGAAAGACCACCAGGGAGTGACTGAATTAAATTGAGAGAGAGCGTTATACCACTTTGATTCGTTTGGCGCGTCGTACGTAACACACACCTCACTCGCGCACTTGGGGTATTCAACTATAGACTTGATAGAGCCTCAGAGAAATTATACAATGCTTGACAGTGGTTCGAGGTCGTTTGAATTATCTATGTAATAATATGTCTGCTCGAGATCTCTTCGCTTTTTAGGTCCTAACTTTCTACTACCCACGCTCTCCATTCGAATTTTGCGTCGTATGTATGGCCTCTTGTAGGGTCCCTTCCTTTAAGCCTTTGGGGGCCGTCCATTGGTACGAATCTTTTGCAATTTCTACTCTTATCGGTAAACTGGTTGAGTTCTGAACGTCATTCGCTTGGGATTCTTGTAAAATGTATCCTACAAGATGCTACAAGTAAACCCAGGATAGGGTCTTACTGTGTGGTAAACGTTTATATCCTGTCACCTGTCACCAGTCTATCGAGTGCTCAGTTCCTCTTTGTTTAAAACAGTAAAATTGCGCCATCCGCTATAAACGAAACCATTATTATTCCTGATACCAGACGAACGTTTCGACACCTTCCCGTTACGCATACGGAATATGGAATTACACTGAGTGACGAATTCATTTTACACAGTCATCAACAACATTGAATGTGAATTCATTGATTAGTATATTTGCGGGTTGTTTAAAAAAAGCGCAATAACTACAATAAGTAACTTAGAGTCTATCATTTAAAACTTGTTTTGATATTTATCTTTATTTCATTTAACAAACCATTTATCATTTTAATTTAAAATATTTTTTTTTATACCTTAAAGCGTAAATTGAAATTAAGAATTACATATTAAACATAAACATTTACATACAGGCACATACATTGCTTCTGGCCCCACACTAGGATACCCTGTAGCATGGGAACCAGAAACAGCGACGTCACACACATGTAAACATCCAAGACCTGGAGTTTTTTTTTAAATATATTTTTCCTATTGAAGGTGGCTAGTTAATTATTTTCAGGTGGTGTGATTATTACAAAAATCCAGTTGTGGAGAGGAGAAGGAGGAGGAGAGAAGACAAGCTAATGTGAAAATGTCTTAATGTTTTGTTATGTTAATTTACAAGATGGTCTTTGGTATACCAAGACGAGAATACTTTTTACTGGAAAATTAAAAAGTTTATTTGTATCCAACACCAAGTATTTTAAAATAAAATAAATATGAAAGCAACTGCTTATGCTCACTTGGCCTAATATGAGAAACGATGTTACTAAATACTACTGGGTGCCAGTTTGCCTTCAAATCATTCAGCCATTTTGCGCTTGCTTGCGTGGCAAACATTTTAACATACATATTTTGGAATGTTGCACGTGTCAAGTAGTCGGCTATGTGGAGTTGTGGCACATATATGCTTGAGGTGCGTCCATACCTATTAATTATGTACTAACAATCAATATTTCTTTAAACGAGCAATTCTTGTATATATGTATGTATATACATAATCAGAATCTCGAAAACGGCTCCAAGGGTTTTCATGAAATTTTGTAAACAGGGGGTTTCGGGAGCGATTAATTGATCCAGCTAGGTTTCATTTTAAGAAAACGTCATTTAACCAAGGTTTTAACCGTGTTTTTGGGCAAAGAAATAACTGCTACCCTATAAGAACGTAAATTTCGCATTAATCAGTAACGTTGTCGTAGCCCAGGTGGGAAATAGGACGATACCTTAAACAAAAGACCCTGGTTCGAGACTTGTGCATGAAGTTTCTCTTTCTTTTTTTTCAAGCTCCTTTTTTGTGTGAAAAACTATTATTAGGAGCCCTATTATCAACGCACCTAATTCGTATCCAAATATATTTTCTAAAAGAAATATAAAAAAAATTCCAAAAAACATGATTTACCAAAAAAATACCGAGCAAAGCTCGGTCATCCAGGTACTTATAATAAATCAATTAAGGCTGCTGTTACATTTCCCATCCGTCCCGCTCGCACGTACCTACCATGCTTGCAATCAGTGGTCTGAGGCCGGAATTACATTTGCTTTATTTTCATGCTTTTTAAGCGTGCTTTCCACAGAAGTAGAGTAAAATAGAGACGGGAAAAACATATGGCGAGTCACAGTTTTATCACGCACCACATAATTAGAAAAATACTAAAATCCTAAATATCTACATACATAGTATACAACCAACCATTAATGATTTATGAATGACGACCTCTGTGGCGTAGTGGTTAGCGCATCTGCCTACCATGCGGGAGGTCCCGGGTTCGAATCCCGGCTGGGGACAAAAAAAAGAAACCCAGGTCTTGCATGTTTACATGTTTGTGACGTCGCTGTCTCTGGTTCCCACGACACGGTATCCTAGTGTGGGGCCAGAAGCAATATATGTGCTTGTATGTGAATGTTATGTTTAATATGTAATTCTTAATTTCAATTTACGCTTTAAGGTATAAAAAAAAATATTTTAAATTAAAATGATAAATGGTTTGTTAAATGAAATAAAGATAAATATCAAAACAAGTTTTAAATGATAGACTCTAAGTTACGTATTGTAGTTATTGCGCTTTATTTAGAATTATTTGAATAAATCTTTCAAAATTAAAAAGCTACATTCGTCATGAGTAACATAGGCCATATTAGATTTTCAAAAAGTTAATGGTTCCGTACAAAATCTAGAACAATGGTGTAAAAAAATTACAAATTTACTACCCCGGGAATTTTCCACGGAACTATAGCTAATAGCTTTTACCTATTTCCACGGAAACGTTTTCGCCACTCCGTGCGAAACCGAGGCGGATCGCTATCGCTATCTCTACGTACTCGTAAATCAGCCTTTAGGCTTTGCTAGATAATATAATGACGAATACAATTTTTTATAACATAACATAAACAAACAGGCACATACATTGCTTCTGGATCTACACTAGGATACCCTGTGTCGTGGGAACCAGAAACAGCGACATCACAAAGAAGTAAACATCCAAGACCTGGGTTATTTTTTCTTATCGCCAGCCGGGGTTTGAACCCGGGACCTCTGGCATGGTAGGCACATGCGCTAACCGGTGCGCCACAGAGGTCGTCAATAATTTTGTCATAATTTTAAGTTTGAACATAGATGGTATGGAAATATCTTGCATAGAAGTATGCGGCGAACTCGCGAAAGGAGTGCTCTTAACAAAACGTTGTTTGTCATTCAATACCTATCATTTTTAATAGGACAATACAATAGGTTATTTTTACTGACCTCCAACTAAAAACTGTAAGTTATTGCAGGTAGCTAACAGTTATTTTTATTTGTTACAGGTAACTGAGCAATGGAGATTCTGCGCGTATTCACGTCAAAGTACGAACTTACTATACATTACACAGGGTGTCTTGTAACCTACCTGTATATTGCTGATAAGTTGGACGGAGTTGGATGTTTACATGTGTGATGTCGCTGTTTCTGGTTCTCACGATACTGGTTATCCTAGTGTGGGGCCAGAAGCAATGTATGCCTGTATGTAAATTGACCACCTCTGTGGCGCAGCGGTTAGCGTATATCACTGCCATGCGAGAGGTCCTGGGTTCGAATCCCGGCTGGGGACAAAAAAAAACCCAAGTCTTGGATGTTTACATGTTAGTGATGTCGCTGTTTCTAGTTCCCACGACACAGGGTATCCTAGTGTGGGGCCTGAAGCAATGTATGTGCCTGTATGTAAATGTTATAATAATAATAATAAACTCACGCCCGTTATCCCCGAAGGGGTAGGCAGAGGCACCAGTCTCTAGAACTGGACCCACGTTTTGCCGAGTTTATTTTTTAATGTTATGTTATGTAAATGTGTGTGTTTATGTTGGTTTAATATTTAATACCTACATACCCGTACTCAGTGAAGCGAAAGTGAAGTAAATGACAAAGGTTTGTCTCTGCGTGTCCCTGCGAGAGTTTATTTAGGTATTAAAGCCGGGTCCGCTGCGCCATGTTACGCGTGTTACAAAAAGCGTAACACGTAAATATAATAAAAATGGGGCGTGGTATAACACATTACGTGTTACATAACGTTACGTTACGTGTTACGTAACACGTAAAGTGTTAAGGCTGTAACAAGGGCGAATGACTTTGAGCATTTGACCTCCGAGTTAGAGAATAATAAACTAGCGCAATTTCTTGAATGTTTGTTGTACTTCTTCGGCGAATACTTTAAAGGCTAATCCATAATCCAAAGATTACACAGATAAGAGATGTGGCGCATGTTCGATGGCGATTGTTCCCTGCGCTAATTAAGAAATCGTACAATTTTGTACTAATCACGCTTAATATTAACATTATAAAATATATGAGCAGTTAGGATTGTAGATATTGATGTGGCCGATATTTGCATGAAAGATTTAAATGAAAAGCTACTATCGTTTACCAGCGAAATTAGATTTAGTGGAAAATAAAGCTTTTGAAAAAAAAAATTTTTTTTGCCAACTAAACAGGTTAAATGCAATTTTTTTTCCGTACGAATTAGTCACTGATATATCCTTTATTACCAAAGATTTTATTCAGAATTTTTTTGTGCGTACTTTTGCCTAACATTTCAGTTAAAGCTAGCTAATTTTGCAACGTTTACCCTTGTTACACCCTTAATACCACTCCCCATTTTTGTTTTAATAACGTGTTACATTTTTTGTAACACGCGTAACATGGCGCAGCGGACCCGGCTTAAGAAGGATGTATTGGTACGAAAGTTTGTGAAACGGAAACTAGAACACGAAAGAGACACGATACTAGAGGTCGCTCGGGATGCGCTCTGTGTGTAATTTTGTGGTTTGTACAAAATATTTGAATAACAAAGTGTGACCTGTCGGTTGGGTTATGAAGTTATGACCTTGAAAATTAGCAATAAGAAACCATGTGGGGTGGCATACGGATAGACTTGAATATTCACTGATAAAAAATGAGCATGTTAAGGTAGTACAGTCGACAGCACATAATGGTATACACCCATGCACTCTACTCCGTTGCATTACGGGCGACTTTGCAACTAAAATGTGAAGATTGACGTGCTGTCGACTGTACGCAGTAGGACATGATAATTATATTGAAGACGTAAAAGGCCGTATTTTGTAATTAATTTCTATGGAAGATATATTACCGAATTATTATTATATTTTAGGAGCGTATTAGGTAGGTAGATATTTTGTAACGGGAGCTTAGTGGGTAGGTAGAACAATGGAATCTGAAGCGGGAGACCGAGCGAGGTTTCGATGCCCAGTGCGGGCATGTAACTATGTACGGATAGTACCTATGTATTATCCATCAAACCCTCAGACCATGTTCATCAAAATTATGCTCATTAATTTACAATCCCAGAAACAAATAAATTGTGCGACCGCGACAACATGCTCTACCTCATGCTTATACTGGGTGTTGATTTTTACAGTTAAATCCGACTTAGGGGTGGTTATTTAAATGATACTGAAGCAAAAAAATTTTTTTTTTAAATCTCCTAAAAATCATAAAGTTATATGGCTTAGCCTCTATCGTTGCACTTGACGGGTCCGGCGGGGGTTTCGCGGGGCGGGGCGGGAGAGTGCGCCCGCGCGCGCTCCCTGCAAAACCGGGGATTTTCACTTTTCACTAAAAAACTTTTTTATTTTCTTTTGCTTCAGTATCATGTAAATAACCACCCCTCAGTCGAATTTAACTGTACAAATCAAAACCCTGTATATATTTTTTAGGGTTCCGTACCCAAATGGCAAAAAGCGGAACCCTTATTGATTCGTCATGTCTGTCTGTTCTTCCGTATGTCACTTTTTTCCGAAACTATAAGAACTATACTATTGACACTTGGTAAATAGATGTATTCTGTGAACCCCATCAAGATTTTAATAGAAACTAGGTGTATAATTCGCACATTTTTGCGATTCAAACTACGTCTTTGCTACTAAATTAAAAAAGTTTGTGTTGTCGACTGTACCAAAGTTTTTACATTAACCCTTCCCAGGAAAAGTTACGGAACATAGTATTATCCAGGGATAGCCTCGTACGAAGTTAGAAAGTTAGTTATGCGCATACCTTTTTTAGGGTACCATACCCAAAGAGTAAGGGGCCCTTATTACTTCTTACCTTATTACTATACAGGGTGGCCGGGGGAATGACGTCAAAAAAAAAAACTTAGGTCCCTCGTGTCATGGGGTATCCGAATCACCCCCATGTATGTTCCGCGATTTTTCATAGTTTCGGAGTTATGATTTTTTTTCTGAATTTTTATGAATTTTCGCCTTATCAATTTTGAAAATTTGTAAAAAAAAAACTAGAAACTTTTTTCAATTACTTTTTTTTGTAACTGAATCTTCATAAGTTGTTCTTCTATGCATAAAATAATCAGCTTCGTAACTTTGATAAAAGTTATTAAAGTGTTGGTCTAAAGTCAAAAATTTACGTTCGGTAAATTATGACTTGAATTTTCAAAAATAAATTATAAATCCAAACAGATGTTTTAATGGTTTCTTAGTTAGCCTCAGAAATGCGCAAGACTCTCAGATTTCATAATCATTAAAAAAAAGTACTGCTTAACGAGCTACTTTGTGTACATTCGGCCTTCGAAGACAGCGAGGTGAAGAATTATTAAAATTATCATTTTTTTTTTCTGCCATTTCGTCTTTTCTTAGGTTATTAATGAACGAGTCGTCATCATCATGATGAATAAAAGTGGTTTTGTCAATAAAACACAGATTAAAATGTAAAAAAAATGTTTATTATAATAGGTTTTCAAAGTTGCCACCTCCAGCAGCAATACACATTCTACACCTACGTAGGAAATTATCTTTTAATCGTCTAAAAGCTGCTCTGTTTTCCTTTACAACACGTTCGGCTTCTGTTAATTTCTGCCTCAGCTCTTGTTCACTCCCAATTTCTCTGGCGTACGCTATTTCCTTAAAATAGCCCCAAATAAAAAAATCCATGGGGTTGAGGTCAGGTGAGCGTGGAGGCCACGATATTGGTTCGCCGCGTCCGATCCATCTATTGGGGTACGCCTCATTTAAATAATTTTGGACTTGCGTTGCGTATTGACATGGAGCGCCGTCATTTTGAAGAACCATGGTTCGTCTTAGTTCAATATTCACGTCTTCTAGCAACAATGGAAGTTCATGTTCCAGAAAGTGTCGGTATCTTTCTCCATTTAATCTGCACGGCAATTCAAATGGACCAATCAGTTCGCCATTGAGAATACCAGACCACAAGTTAACGCTGAAACGATGTTGAAACGTCGACGCTCTCATTTCGTGTGGATTTTCAACCGCCCACGTGTGGTAATTATGAATATTGAAAATTCCAGTGCGCTCAAAACGTGACTCATCTGACCAGAAAACTTTTTTGAAAAATCCAGGATCTTGTTGTTTTTTTTGTAGCATTGTTTGGCAGAAATCAATGCGCAATTGGTAGTCTGTAGGCAGTAAAGCTTGGACTCGTCGGATATGGAACGCATGATATCCTTCATCGTGAAGTATGTCTTGGATAGAAGTTCTTGGGATGTTCAGAGTACGAACCATAGCTCTGGTACTCGTGGAAGGATTTCGTTGAACTTCTTCGAGCACAACTTCTCTGCGATCCGGGTCAACTCTAGGGATTCCTTCCCTATCGCCTCGTTGGCCAGGAATGCGGCCTGCCATTAAGGTATTGTGCGTGTTAATAAAAACGCGATGGTTGGGATAATGCTCAGGTTGCGGCCCACCACGACGTTGAAGTTGTTCGCGATACAGTCGCGCTGCTTCAAGGCCGTTTCCTTGTGCAACTCCATAAAAATAGTGCATTTCTGCGTATTCACTTAACGTGTAACTCATCTTTTACACTTCCAAGTAAACAAAGTCCAAATCAGTATGCAAGACACAGTGCAATTAACGAACAAAGTAGTCAAATAAGTAGGCAGCGGAATCCGCGGACAAAGCGAGACAGTGAGGTAAAATAAAATGAAGACACGTGTAGCAGTAAACACAAAGTGAGAACGACTGAGGTACAAACTTGTTTTGTGTTCGCTTCTGCTGCGCTGCCCCTCTCACTCTTACCGCTGAGAGTGAGAGAGATAGCAATAGTTTGGCGGCTTCCTATCCTCAAAGACTATTGTTATTACAGGTAAAAAGTTGCGTCTGCATTTATGACCCACGAGAACGGACCGCGCAAAATTAATTACTGTAAAACGGAAAATGCCTCCAAATTTTTCAATCTGTGTTTTATTGACAAAACCACTTTTATTCATCATGATGATGACGACTCGTTCATTAATAACCTAAGAAAAGACGAAATGGCAGAAAAAAAAAATATGTTAATTTTAATAATTCTTCACCTCGCTGTCTTCGAAGGCCGAATGTACACAAAGTAGCAGTACTTTTTTTTAATGATTATGAAATCTGAGAGTCTTGCGCATTTCTGAGGCTAACTAAGAAACCATTAAAACATCTGTTTGGATTTTTAATTTATTTTTGAAAATTCAAGTCATAATTTACCGAACGAAAATTTTTGTCTTTAGACCAACACTTTAATAACTTTTATCAAAGTTACGAAGCTGATTATTTTATGCATAGAAGAACAACTTGTGAAGATTCAGTTACAAAAAAAGTAATTGAAAAAAGTTTCTAGTTTTTTTTTTAGAAATTATCAAAATTGATAAGGCGAAAATTCATGAAAATTCAGAAAAAAAATCATAACTCCGAAACTATGAAAAATCGCGGAACATACATGGGGGTGATTCGGATACCCCATGACAAGAGGGACCTAATTTTTTTTTTTTGACGTCAATCCCCCGGCCGCCCTGTATAAGACTTCACTATCCGTCTGTCTGTCACCGGGCTGTATCTTAAGAACCGGGATAGCTAGATAGTTGAAATTTTTATGAAAATTTCTGTTGCTGTTATGACAACAGAACAAAATAAATAATAATTGAGTGGGGCTCCCATACAACAGACGTGTTATTTCCCGAGTAGATGTCATAACATCAGTTCCACTACGCAACATTAGATGGCGCTAATCCCTACTTGGTAGCTTGGCAAATAGATATATGTACATATTTTTAATTTATTGTAATCCAGATAAATGATACCACGCTTGCGAGTCGCTTCCATTACTGGGACGATTAATGAGTTTAATACCTCGCTTCCGCTCTGTGGGATGAGTAGAGTACCTACCTACTTCTTAGGTAGACCTTAGTACCATACTGAAATACTGTTAAAAATAAGGGTATGATTTAAGCGATCATCAATTTATTAAGTTTTGAATGTTTTAAATAATAAGGTTTGTCCGCAAAATAATAGATCTGTCATCAAAGTGTAGTCGCCAAACAATATAAAAACAATTTCATAGTAAATCATATACAGGGTTACAGGGAAAGTCGTACACAATATTAAAGGAGGTCATTATTTAGGTAATTTCTGATGGATTTTATTCTATTATAGGGTCCGAAAATTAACCGTTATGGAGATATTGACTGTTAAAGATTTTAAAAAAATACCAATTTTTTTTTGCTTTTTGATTGATTTTTTCTCAGAATAGAGCTCATAAAGTGTTTTTTTTTAATGTATTTAGTTAAAAGGCATGTCAATTGATAAAAAAATATCAGCAAAAGCTGCACCTACTACTAACAGCTTTAAAAAACTGCTCGGCAACGGTTAGAATTAAATATTTTTTCTCTAAATATTTTTCGAATTGAAGCTCTTAAAAAAAATTTACGTATGGAACTTATTCCATATAAAGAGTCGTAGAAGTTTTTAAAATTATTTGCAGAATAAGTTCCATACGTAAATTTTTTTTAAGAGCTTCAATGTTAAAAATATTTAGAAAAAAAAAATTTAATTCTAACCGTTGCCGAGCAGTTTTTTAAAGCGGTTAGTAGTAGGTGCAGCTTTTGCTGATATTTATCAATTGACATGCCTTTTAACTAAATACATTAAAAAAAACACTTTACAAGCTCTATTCTGAGAAAAAATCAATCAAAAAGCCAAAAAATTTTGATATTTTTTTTTAATCTTTAACAGTCAATATCTCCATAACGGCTAATTTTCGGAACCTATATAATAGAATAAAATCCATCAGAAATTACCTAAATAATGACCTCCTTTAATATTGTGTACGACTTTCCCTGTAACCCTGTATAATCATCGGGATATTATCAAGTATCAAATAAATAGGTTTGTACTTATTTTATAAATATAATAAATAAATAAATAAAATTAATATAAAATAAATATAATCAAATTAATGAAAAACTGTCATTAAGAAAATGAAATATGTAACTTAAAAAAATCATAAAGATCGAGAAAAATAATGTTTTTGTACCTATGAATTTAACTACTATCTTACATTAGGTACTTGTGTACCTATTGTTGTTTTTACATCTGCGTAGTTTCATTAAATATTTATTAATTTTGAATTATTATTTAGATATAAGTAAGTAGCATGAATGTATTACAATAATAAATGAAACACAGAATTATTTAAAATCACAATAATTATTATTACTTAATACCAATCATAAAATCTAAATTGTACCTAATTGTAGGTTTATTTAGTAGGCCAGTTTGGCTCCGCCCCTTTGAACATTTTTTCATAAAATTAATGAACTGAACTATTAAATTAGTGACGAATAGTATTATTTGGAGAATTGATCGAAATAATTCGTAACTACTGTACTGATGACAAAACAAATAAAAACAAATCCTAATCTGCGGACGACTATCGATTTATTTGATGACAGATCTACTATTCTGAGTACGGAGCTGTTATTTTTGGAATAAACTTATTATTTTGAGAACAAATTTTTTATTCAATGGATGAACTACGATTATTTATATAATTCATCTCTTTTTCTATGTACATATTGACATTAATTTGATAATTTGTACCTGGCGACACTTTTTATTTTTCTGAGAATGAAAATATTTCGTGGTGATAGATCTATTAATTAGATGATACAAGTTGATGACAAATGTAAACTTTGATGACACAAAATATAGTTGCCTTAAAGTAATAATGTCCAATTTCCTACCTGCTTGCCTTGCTTAATACTTGCTGAAACGATGCTCTGTTCTTGACGGCTGAAAGCCTGTCTCACAGTCGTTTGCCGCCTACAACCTACACTTGAAACAAATTTAATGTTGTATTGATAACGTACGGAAGCCATTGTGCGCAAGTTTGACTCGCACTTGGCCGGTTTTTTTAATGCTCCTTTTGCAATGTTAACTCTTTCACCAAGTTCACCTCCTAGATTTTGTTTGAAGTAAAACTTACTACTGTTTTATGCCCTAAAAAAACACATGCACGGTGTGCAAAAGGTAGTCTAGATGAGTATAGCGGTGGTAGCGTCTCTCTCTCTCTCTCTCTCTCTCTCTCTGTTTCCCTAACCTCTCTCATTACATACTTTTAAATGCTTGAATATAAAAAAAATCCTATGCAATAAAGTGGTGCGGGCAGTTCTGTTCTGTGATGCGGTTCGAATCCCGGCATGTACCAATGACTTTTTTTCTTAGCTACGTACACTGTGATGTGGTAGTACCACTGCAAACTGTGAAGGAAAACATTGTGAGGAATCCTCAGGTCAGGTGTTCAGTGATCAGCGCCCAGCGCGCACGGAAGATGGCCACACGTGGTACTGAAGCCCTTATAATTATCTCTCTCTGAGGGAACTACTGTGCCCACCAATCGGATGAATATAGGCAACATAAAAAAAAACCTTTAGGTCGGTCTGCCTGACTGAATAAGAATAAAAAGATATACCAATTGCATTCAAAACAAGAAGAAAATCTTATAGCTATCATCATCATCAACCCATTATGTCTCCACCAAAGGGCATGGGGCTCTTCCCTGAGGAAGGTATAGGCCATGCTCCACCACGGAGGCCAAGTCCGGATTTAATTTAATTCGTTTATTAGTGTGAAAACAGGTAACAAACAATCTATATAACATACACAGAGAGCTTAATAGAGTATTGGTGGATTGGTGGAGGCTTGTAAGACTAGTTCCTGATCTTACGGTCAGAAGTTTTCAAGCCGCCCTAACGCCCCTGACTTTGCTAAACTTATAGCTAAACTTAATTTTTTTTTCTCTGTGTGAGAAAATATATTTGCATTGGCTCCACCAGCTCGAACCACTTGTGCCTACTTAGCGCACCATCAAAGCCTGTTAGCAGTGTGCATTTCACCTCACAGACTCGCGTAATTAAATTAAAAATAAAATAAATAAACTCACACCCGTTATCCCCGAAGGGGTAGGCAGAGGCACCAGTCTCTAGAACTGGACCCACGTTACTTATGCGATATCATGCAATAGGCACACTCCTTACATTAACCCCCCTGATGGCGCATTACTGATTTATGGTTAACGAATTCAACTATGTATAACTTACAGCCTAGAGCAATCTGAAAACGGCCATCGTTGGCGAAAATACAATAAAGTCCTAGGTCGGATTTTCAATTTGAATTTTGGTTTAGACCGTTTTTTTTTAGTTGATCTTTGAGCTTTGGTTTGAGCGCGTAACGCTCCACTAACGTTGCGTTTTCAGTACACCATTGTCCTAGATAGAAGCATGACCATTCTATTTATTTCAAACTAAAACTTTAATAAGCACTATACACTATTAATTCCGGAGACGAAGGCTCCTCTATTCAGATACGAGTAACCTAATATGATTGTAAACATTGCCTATAGTTACATATAACAGCGCCGCTGCGCTTTTCCCCCAAAAAAGTTGAGAAGTAAACGAGCCAAACGCCATAAATAATCTAATGAAGATATCTAATAGCGTCCTTGTTCATTGACAGTTAGTTTTTAGGGTAACGTACCCAAAGGGTAAATTAACCATAATTACTAAGACTTCGCAGTTCGTCCGTCCGTTCCGTCCGTTCACCAGGCTGTATCTCATGAACCGTGATAGTTAGACATTTGAAATTTTCACAGATGTTGTTTTTCTGGGCTCCCATACACCGACATTTTTTTGCCGTTTTTATAGATAAATGGTACGGAACCCTTCGTGCGCGAGTCCGACTCGCACTTGGCTAGTTTTTTCTGTCTGCAGCGATGAAATCTAAATATTTCTCTTCAATATGTCTGTAATGGCCACTGCGGTGATATTGCCAACTTTGCCTATCCTCGCTCCTAAACTAAAACGGCAACTGAAAGAAAAGCGAAGCAAAAAGCCAACAGCAAGAAAATCCTCCGTCTACACGAGCCTGAGGCGGGTCCTTACCTATTCATAGGATCCATTGAAAAGTCTCCTCTATTCACCCAGTTGGGCTTTCATCAGGCAGAGCGTAATTTTAGCCGTCCATTGCACGATGTCCTCTCACGAACGTGTTACAGACCTAGATTCATAACTGAAATACATAAAAAGTCACAAAAAGCCCGATAGAAGATATTTTTTTTGTTATTTAGTACTTCTGTTTCTTTTTACTGTTTTATTGTTATTAAAGCTACAGTGAAGAGCCACTGATAAAATATCAAGATTAAACATTTAGCGCCATCTAGTGACTATGAAGCGAATTTATTACAAAATATATAATTGTGCAGATTTGATGTTATTAAATAAGGTCGAACATACAGGGTGTCCCAAAAAATAGTGTCAAGCGGAAGTCCAGAGATAACCGACCTCTTAGGGGCACCCGAATCACCCCCATGTATGTTCCGCGATTTTTTTGTAGTTTTCGAGTTGATTTTTTTTACCCATCTTAACCTATAAGACGTTATAGGCCGCAGAGACATGAATTATTAAGATACATGCTTTAGTTTTTTTTCCCAAAATGGGTGAATAGTGTGGCTTGCATTGAGTTTGTGACTCAATTGTTGGGTCAATCTGATACAATAGCGCCATAAAGGAATGAAGAATTGCAAAGTTAGTTAAAATTTATAAATTCTTAAAATGTATGAGGACTCGACACTACAAAAGATCGTGGAACATACCTACATTGGGTTGATTCGGGTACCCCTAGGGGCGCTCTATCTCTGGACTTCCGCTTGACACTTATTTTTTGGGATACCCTGTATACAAACGAGGCAATTACCCACCTTCGCCACCGTAGTCGGGTAAATTTTTATTTCCCACTTTTCTAGTAGGTGCTCTAATCTCCACCAATACACCGATTTTCTTTCTCGAGGAGGCCTTAAGGGGTTCAGGGTGCGTATACTGAGTTTTTTCATTCACTCTCGATAGTGAGAGCGTTTGCGATTTGCATAGGAGTGACAGAGAGACAACTAGATGGCGCGCTTTGTCACTCCTATGCAAAACGCCAACGCTCTCGCTATCGAAAGTGAATTACAAAACTCAGTATACGCACTCTGAGTGGTTATACTGAGTTTTTTCCTTCACTTTCGATAGCGAGAGCGTTTGCATTTTGTATAGGAGTGACAAAGCGCGCCACATAGTTGTCTCTTTGTCACTCCTATGCAAATCGCAAACGCTCTCGCTATCGAAAGTGAATGAAAAAACTCAGTGTACGCATTAGGGGTATACATATTAGCTTTGATAGTTTATTACTCGATTAGAGCGAGAAAGCTTGAGTGGAGGGAATCTTTGACGTTATAATATCGTTTTCCTTAAGCCGGGTCCGCTGCGCCATGTTACGCGTGTTACAAAAAACGTAACACGTAAATATAATAAAAATGGGGCGTGGTATAACACGTTACGTGTTACATAACGTTACGTTACGTGTTAAGTAACACGTAAAAAATTAATACCACTCCCCATTTTTGTTTTAATAACGTGTTACATTTTTTGTAACACGCGTAACATGGCGCAGCGGACCCGGCTTTAGTCGAGCAGGAGTGGAGTCGAAGGAAACTTTGAGGAACGGCTTGGAATTGAAATACGGGTGTTATCCCTAAGCAGCTTATGATTTTTTTAGAATTCAGGGTATCAGGGCCCCGATTTTGTAAGTGAATTATAGACTTTATAGTACGATGACAGATACACGGTCGGGTCACGTGACGTGTTTTTTCGTACCATTGACGCCTAGAAGATTTGAAGCGGCAATGAAACTAAATCGCTACGTTCATGCAGTTGTCATTGTACTACAATGTATTAACAGAAACTAGGTCCAGGTAGGTTACCTCGCTGCCCCGTCTCGAAACACCATTGTGTTGTCATGTCTTCCTCACACATTCATAGATGGCGCTAGGCGTTTTGAAATTGCTTACGATAAATAGTATTTTTCAAGTTGAGGGTATCCGCTTAAAATAAGGAAGTCAGTGACATCTTTTAGAATGCTAGTCAATCGTGCAGAGTTTCCGAAGGAAATATCGAGTATTTTACTGTTTTAAGAGTGAGCTGTGTATAGTAGTGTTGGTATACTTACGAGTCACGGGGTAAGTCCTTCAATATACTAAATTTGGGTGCGCTGCCCAATAAATACTAATTATTGTCTGTCATTCAAGCTTTCACCCGATTCAGTTCTGGTTTCCTCTGTTGTTACAGCCTTTGGAAACGCCCTTTATGATTGGGAAGCGCATTCACCTCTATAATTATACATGTTCTACGTTGCCCTTCCATCGCTTGCTGGCCGTTGATTACCCAGATCGGTTGTGGCGCGTCAGTCAAGGGAGGGTATCAACGTCACCGAGCCGTAGCTGAGGAGGCTACGTCACACTGCGAAGCCTATTATTAAATTAAATTAATAAAGCACATCGGATGAAATTTGGTGCAATTTCCGTTTTCACTTGGCCAATTTCGGTTTTCCGGTTTCGTATTTTTAAGCAACGCTAAGTTCCAACTTAGCTACCACATAGTACGTAAGAGTTCCACTCATCTAGGAAAAATAAAAATACCGGATGAATACTGCTCATACCGGTTTTCGGTTTTCGGTTTTCGATTTTCGGTTTCCGGTCAATATTTGTAATTTTGGTTGAATTGGCTCGATCGTCGGCGTGTGTGGATCAGTTCCTATCACGCCTCAAAAATACCCTGCTAATTTAGTCCGTACTAATTTCTGTTCCGGTTCTGCGGTTTTTTAAGTTCAATACGTTTTCGAGTCAATTCAGGCAACTTATTGATAGTAAAGTTTCTGCTTCTGTATTTCGGGATTTCTGAAGGATCCCAATTATTATAGTACCTATTATTTCCGCTTCTGGTCTGTTTATTCCGGTTGACTTGAAGTGATTTTAGTTTTAGTTCGGGTTGGCCAACCGAGTAGGTTATTATTAATGTTAGCATGTAAAGAGATTACAGAGTAGATATACCAAATTCTGGAATAAATGCTCCTATTGGATATTCAGAGAATTTCTTCTTTTGTGTTTATGGAATTTTATCGATTCCCTTAATAAACCCATATTTGTTTTTTGCTAAGTTGTTGTTTCTCTCCCACCCGGAACCCCTCATGACAATGGCGCCCAACGGGTTAAGGTTATAGACAACAACTTGAGATAGTAACGGGATTAAAATACCTTATCTGTTCTATCTTTTCATTATCTAATCAATACACAATAGTGAATCACCCTTGAGCGTGTTGGCAATTCGCGTATTCGGTGTTTTTTTTTTCTTTTTTTTCCTTATTTGGCTCGTTTTTTTATTTAAAAAAAAAATGGATCCCAATCTCCTTTTGAAAGATGAACTTGAGTTCGAGTTGGCATGTAGGGGTATTCATGATATTAAAACATGTGCTCCCATGAGAAAAATTCTCAAAGAAATTCTCTGTCAAGAAATAGCAGGAACTACGTCTATTCAATTAAAGGCTCGCTCATGTATAGAAAATCCTCTTACTGAAATAGACATTTGTTCCAACAAAAGGCGTGCATTGGCTGTGGCACTAGAGGAAATAAAATTCAATCCTGACCACACAAATCTGAAACGCATATGCTCGCGCTTAGAACACCTTAATTCACGTATTAACCTAGTGCTTCCCACGGAAAGTGATCACATAGTACAACATGCAGCTGTTTCTAAAGGCATCCAACAATTAATAGCTACCGTTAACTCCCTCCAAGATGTTGATGACATCGAGGACAAAGAAGAAATATCTGAGCATGATTTAGAAATTTTACATAAATCTTTAGGGGATGATGCGGCGAAAATTATTAGGAACCTTGATTTAGGCACTAGCAATGTAGCTAAAGAATCGTCTTCTTCAGCACCTTTAAATGAACAAACACTTCAAGAGAGCTCGAGAGTAACTGATGAGGGCAAACAAGATCACGTGCGAGACAAGATAATCGTGGCAAATCCTAGACGACATATCTTTTCTAGAACTTCTACACTGGACGTAGAAAATCCCATAAGAAAACTGGTCCCAGTCAAAGATTGGGGAATTAAATTTAACGGAAGGGGTGGCATCAGCATTAATGCATTTTTAGAACGCATAAATGAATTGAAGGACGCTAGAAATGCCGAAGATACTGATCTATATCGTTATGCTATAGATCTCTTCGAGGATGACGCACTTATTTGGTTTCGGGCAAATAGGGACAATGTTTCAAGTTGGAAAGAACTTGTGGACCTGCTTCTCCTGACCTTCCAAAAACCCTTTTACCAGGAGGAATTGCTGGAAGAAATTAGAAACCGTACTCAGGGTAGACAAGAAAGTGTATTAATTTACATTTCTATAATGCAAAACATGTTTAATCGCCTTCCATCTAAATTAATGGAACGACAAAAACTGTCGATTCTTTTAAAGAATATTCAGCCATATTTTCAGCAAGCAGTTTGTCGAGAAAACTTTAACTCTGTTGCAGAATTAATAACTGTCCTCAGAGTCCTAGAACATACAAAAATAAATTGTGAAAATTTCAAAGAGCCCACACCTCAATCTCGGTCCCTAGAACCTGATCTAGCATTCCAGGGAACTTGGTCCCAATCTGTTAATATCGTCAATGATACTGAATACGTCCAACACAACCAGGGCTCTGGCATGATGAAGTGTTGGAACTGTAGAAACACTGGCCACCGTTTTAGACATTGCAATGTACCACGGCAAAGGATGTTCTGCTACAAGTGTGGTCGCTTTGGCATCACAACCAGGGCATGCCCTTGCAACCAGGGAAACGGGGGAGCGGAAGACGTGTCTGCCAATCGCCTTCCGTAACAACGCCTAAACAGTCTGAGGAGTGGCAGAGTTGGTTGAAATTCGTATCAGAATATTTTGCTGCCGGAGAGTTATGCAACGTGGATATAAACATTAAAGACAAAAGATACTATGCTAAGATCGATATATTGGGTCAAAATTACTTAGGGTTGCTGGATTCCGGTGCCACTATTTCGGTAGTGTCCGATAATTTTGCTTCAAGGCTATCATCAGGGAACATTCAGGTTCATAAAGGTCCTAAACGTAACCTATCCACAGCAGATGGGACAAGTCATTTGGTTGATTCAATCATATACTTACCTATACAATATGCAAACAGTTACAAAGTAGTATCATTTTATGTCTTAGACAAGCTAAGCCATGACATAGTTTTAGGCATGAATTTCTTTAGAGCATTTAGTCTCAAAATAGTACTGCAGCCTAGCAATGATGAGAAGGAAATTTTTGAGGTGCAGGGAAAATGTGACATCTCAGTGGTCAATGAGACTTGTCCCATCATATCGCGAGAGGAATTAACGGGAGACCAAAAGCAAGAACTCGAAAATTTCATTCATCAAATGAGTGATGAAATAGGTCACGGGTTAGGCAGGACACACCTGATTGAGCACAGAATAGACACTGGAGATAACCTACCAGTAACTCTACGGCAATATCCATTTGCACCACCGATAATGAAAGAGCTCGAACAGGAGATAGATGACATGCTGGAGCAGGATGTCATAGAACCGTCATATAGCTCATGGCGTGCACCCGTATTATTGGTAAAGAAACCTAATGGAAAGAATAGATTATGTCTCGACAGCCGTCAATTGAACAAATTAACAAAAAAAGATTCTTACCCTTTACCGAGAGTGGATTCCGTTCTCAACAGTCTGAAAAATACTCATTACCTTTCAACGATTGACTTAAAATCAGCCTTCTGGCAGATCCCTTTGGAGAAATCGAGCAAAGAAAAAACTGCATTTGGTCTGACAGGAAAGGGTCTTTACCAATTCAAGGTTATGCCATTTGGATTGAGTAACGCTTCACAGACTCAGCAACGTTTGATGGACCGGCTATTTCCGCCACAATTTGAAGGAAAAATATTCACATATCTCGATGATATCGTTATTGTAAACAACGAATTTAAAGATCACATTGATACGCTCAACTGGGTTAAAAACCAACTGAGAATTGCGGGTCTAACCATAAACATGGATAAATGTGCTTTTGCTCGATCGTCATTAAAATATCTTGGTTATATTGTAGATAAAGATGGACTACGTACAGATTCGGAAAAAGTAAGCGCGATACTAAATTACCCCAGACCGTCGACGTACACAGAACTAAAACGTTTTATAGGATTGGCCAGCTGGTACCGTCGCTTCGTCGAAAACTTTGCTATTGTAGCTGCACCACTTCATGATCTGACAAAAGGAGGAAAAAAAACAAAACTAATAACGTGGAAAAGAGAGGCTGAAAAAGCTTTTATAGATTTGAAAACTGCCTTGACGTCTACACCTATACTAAGTGTGCCAGACTTCACCAGAGAATTTTCTATACAATGTGATGCCTCAAATAAAGGTGTTGGAGCAGTATTAATACAAATACTTGATGGAGTTGAAAAACCAATAGCTTACACTAGCCGCAAGTTAACAGATAGAGAATGCAAGTACTCAGCCTCAGAAAGGGAATTGTTAAGTGTGCTCCATGGTGTGGACCAATTTAGACCATACATCGAGGGAAGTCACTTCAAAGTTATTACCGATCACAGTGCGTTGCAATGGCTACATCGGAACAAGGACCCACATGGTCGGTTGGCCAGGTGGGCAATGCGTCTCCAACAATTTGATTACGACATTATACACCGTAAAGGAACGGATAATGTTGTTCCCGATGCATTATCAAGAGCCATTCAAGACGAAGATATAGCAATATTAGACATAAACCCTGAGGATAAAGATAGTTGGTATACAAGTATGGAAACCAAAGCGCTGGAAGGATCCAGTGAAAAAGATTGGGAGATAAGCCAAGGTCGGCTATGGAAATACTTAAAATTAAAACAATTCCCAGATGAGAGATGCAGTTGGAAGTTGGTAGTGCCGGAGAAGTTACGGGGAAAGGTTTTAGCAGAATGTCATGATCACCCGATATCTGGTCATTTGGGCGTAAAGAAGACCATAAACAGAGCTCGTCAACACTACTATTGGCCATCTCTCATTCAGGATATAAAAGACTATGTAAGAAAATGTGAAACTTGTGCGAAATACAAAGTTTCTCAACTTCCCCCTGTTGGATTAATGGGCCATCACAAAGAGGTAACGGGACCCTTCCAAATAATATCGATGGATCTGATGGGACCCTTTCCTCGATCGAAACATGGAAATACAATGCTTTTGGTTGTGTCCTGTTGGTTCAGCAAATTTTCCTTATTATTCCCTCTGAGAAATGGAAAAACGTCACATATAACAAAAATCTTAGAAGAAGACATATTTTTGCTTTATGGAACTCCAAACGTAATCATATGCGACAACGGCAAACAATTTGTCTCAAACCAGTTTAAAGATCTGGCAACTTGCTATGGAGTAGAATTGTGGCACACACCCTCCTATCATCCACAAGCCAATCCAACAGAGCGAGTGAATAAAGTCATTGGTACTGCAATAGCCTCATACGTCCAAGATAATCATAAAGAGTGGGATAAGTATATACCACATATTGCCCACGCAATAAGAACAGCAGTTCACGAAGTGACGGGAAAAACGCCATCTTACTTATTTTTTGGTAGAGAAACCTCCGTTCATGGAGAAAAATCGCAGGTATTTCAGAGTCATAGCCCTATAATGTTTAATAGAGATTTATACGATGAAGCCTTAAAAGTACGTAAAGAAATTTTCGCTGATGTTAACACCAGGCTTATAAAGGCTTATGAAATAAATAAAAAACGTTACGACATGCGACGTCGAGTCTGCGAATACCAGGTAGGCGAAGTCGTGTGGAAGAGAACTAAGAACTTATCCAACGCCGACAAACACTTCATGGCTAAACTTTCACCTAAATTTGATAAGGCTGTCATTATAGAGAAGTTATCGGCTGACGTTTATAAGCTAAAAAGTTTGAGAGGCAAAGATTTGGGCAAGTGGCATTCATCAGATCTTAAGCGTCTGGTATGAATCCAGGTTGGATTCTTTCGAGGAGAGGGAATATTGTCATGTCTTCCTCACACATTCATAGATGGCGCTAGGCGTTTTGAAATTGCTTACGATAAATAGTATTTTTCAAGTTGAGGGTATCCGCTTAAAATAAGGAAGTCAGTGACATCTTTTAGAATGCTAGTCAATCGTGCAGAGTTTCCGAAGGAAATATCGAGTATTTTACTGTTTTAAGAGTGAGCTGTGTATAGTAGTGTTGGTATACTTACGAGTCACGGGGTAAGTCCTTCAATATACTAAATTTGGGTGCGCTGCCCAATAAATACTAATTATTGTCTGTCATTCAAGCTTTCACCCGATTCAGTTCTGGTTTCCTCTGTTGTTACAGCCTTTGGAAACGCCCTTTATGATTGGGAAGCGCATTCACCTCTATAATTATACATGTTCTACGTTGCCCTTCCATCGCTTGCTGGCCGTTGATTACCCAGATCGGTTGTGGCGCGTCAGTCAAGGGAGGGTATCAACGTCACCGAGCCGTAGCTGAGGAGGCTACGTCACACTGCGAAGCCTATTATTAAATTAAATTAATAAAGCACATCGGATGAAATTTGGTGCAATTTCCGTTTTCACTTGGCCAATTTCGGTTTTCCGGTTTTGTATTTTTAAGCAACGCTAAGTTCCAACTTAGCTACCACATAGTACGTAAGAGTTCCACTCATCTAGGAAAAATAAAAATACCGGATGAATACTGCTCATACCGGTTTTCGGTTTTCGGTTTTCGATTTTCGGTTTCCGGTCAATATTTGTAATTTTGGTTGAATTGGCTCGATCGTCGGCGTGTGTGGATCAGTTCCTATCACGCCTCAAAAATACCCTGCTAATTTAGTCCGTACTAATTTCTGTTCCGGTTCTGCGGTTTTTTAAGTTCAATACGTTTTCGAGTCAATTCAGGCAACTTATTGATAGTAAAGTTTCTGCTTCTGTATTTCGGGATTTCTGAAGGATCCCAATTATTATAGTACCTATTATTTCCGCTTCTGGTCTGTTTATTCCGGTTGACTTGAAGTGATTTTAGTTTTAGTTCGGGTTGGCCAACCGAGTAGGTTATTATTAATGTTAGCATGTAAAGAGATTACAGAGTAGATATACCAAATTCTGGAATAAATGCTCCTATTGGATATTCAGAGAATTTCTTCTTTTGTGTTTATGGAATTTTATCGATTCCCTTAATAAACCCATATTTGTTTTTTGCTAAGTTGTTGTTTCTCTCCCACCCGGAACCCCTCATGACAGTGTGCAATACATAGAGCAATCAATGTGTCTAGCAATGTAATAAACACGCATGATTACTGTCTACAATGAAACACAACAAAAAGAGTTATTCCGACTCCCGAGTCCATTTGGGCGATTATCCTATTACACCACAATACGCGTCCGTCTCACTTACTGGCCCCCGACAACCGATTGGGCTTAGGTTTGGGTATAGACCGCGTGGAACTAGTTGGCTCTTCAGGTTGCCGCGCGGAGAGGAGACCAAAATTCCGACAAAATGAAAATATTACTGCGTGCAAGAGTTTTTTTTTCTTGTAACTTTTATTTGTCTCTTTTTTTGTGTGCAATAAAGAATATTCTTATCTTATCATATCTTACAGAGTAAACCAGCAACTAAATACGTACACACGTTTCGCCTGTATCCCAAAAGGGTAGGCAGAGACTAGAGTTTGTTACTTGCTATAAAAAAAACTAAATTTTTGACCTAAAATCGGTGATAAAAATAACTGAAGATGTTAAAATAAGCAAAACGACTCGCATTATTTTCGCGCTAGTCTGCGTTTTGTGGCTCTTGGAGGTCAGAAATCGATATTTGATCGGGCGACTCGTGCAACCCTTTTATATGGAATTTATAGTAGATAGCGGACAGATAGAATAGAATAAATTCCCTTCCATGGAATTATGCCGATATCAAGTCCTACGCGAATGAGTTACTTGTGCGGGCCAAAAAACAATAAGACTAACTATTGTTTTCGTTATTGTAATTTAGTCTGTTTTTTCATTCAGTGCAAAAAAAAATATACTGTCACGTTGATATCTCAATACAATTCAAAGGCTGTCAATGTCTGAGTGTTGCTATTACGTAAAAACCAAATAACCCCATTTTACTTCCAAGTTATAATTGTGTATGCTACGTAGGTGTTCTTTTTAGACTATGCTCTTATGAGTAATTCAATTTTAATGTCTTTGATATGATAAGGATTTTGGTCACATGAGTCACGGTAAAAGAAAACTACCGAGTAAACCTATAGCTTTTATAGCAGTAACACCGCGTAATTTTTTTTTGCATCGATTTAAAAAACTGACTTTAAATTATTATACGATACTAATTTAATTTTAACTGTGGGCTGTGCAGCGTTACCCCTTCTTGTTAGTCATTTATCCGAACATGAAGGTTTATTTGGTTTATCTAAGAGGTTTTTCCCTTTCCTGCCAAGTAGATCTGCGTGAGCTATAGTAGGTACATAAATTACACACCCGATAGGCCAACGACGGTCAATTTAATCCAATTTGGCTGAAGCGATCTAGCTGCCTGTATTTCATTCGGATATTTAGATTAGATAGAAAGTCTGCTTGTTTGTTGTGTGTTACCTACTAGCTGCTCCCGCGACTTAATCTTCATGAGTATCATCATTTTATGAGAATAAATAAATAACTTACGCACAACACCATCACTCGACCTGGTCACAAGGATACCCTGTACTATGGTAACCAGAAAAGGACATTACAAGCCCAGACTGAGGCCATTTGTACAAAAAACCAGTTGAAGCTCATTGATATTTTTCAGGGCCTAATAATGTTTTTTAATGCGCGCTCTACTAATGTCGTGTCACAGCCTCTGATAAATAAAGACCTGTCCTTCAAAGAACGAGATCCATATATTTTAACGCTTCATATGATTGAATCGCTCGTAGCCCCGGCTGCCTGAGTGATCTTAAAAACGATCACGAAGGTCAAGCAACATAGGGCGCGTTCAGTGTATGGATGGGTGACCATTCCATGACTAATGCTAGTGGCATTTTTCCGCGTGGTTCCGTGCTTCGCAAGGCACGTCAAGCAGTTGGTGCCGGCTGCCGTCGATAGATGGCAGTCGTTAAGTCAAGTCAAAGGCCTTAGGTCGGTTTGAAAACTTCCGACAGTAAGACCAGCCACTAGTCTTACACTCGATCATCTGGTGGCAGGCCTGCCCACGCTGCGTCGCCAGGTCAGAACTTTGCCCCAACGGCCATCAGTTCTCTGAGCTATGGGCCCCGCCCACTGCCAGTGCAACTGAGCACTTCTTCGAGCTATAAGACAGCTCTCTCCATTGGTCGTTCGGCGACCTTGGGCTTTCTCACGTAAAAATAACGTAAAATACACATAATTAGATATACAAAAATTTAAACAAAATCAAGAGTGGTTCTACGTTGCTAAATTGGTTAAAGATTCTAATGAGGAATTCTATTATATAGGTATATTCGTATGGATTTCACCCAACATCCATTCTGAGGAAGTCACTCTATCAATCCACCGAACTTAGTGGAAGGTACTTATCGATCGTCGTTTGTTTTTGACAATCCCTAGAGATTCAACAGCGCTTAGAAATGCCAGTCAGACAGCCTCGTATGTAGCGTATTAAGATTATCTTTCGTGCTCTTTGTCCTACGATATGTATCGTATGGAATTAGCATTCACTATCGAGAACCAAATTATAGCCACAACGAATCGATAAATCCATCTTGTTGGTGATCTACCACGAGAGCTCTCATGTCATCAAAACAAAATAATAATAAAAAATTAGCTATAAATATACATACACTTAGATTGACACTAAGACAAATTATTAGGGTAATTCCAGATTAGCTTACTTTATTTTGAGTAAGTGAATCCGGAATTGAGCTAATTAGGTATTGTGCCTACTACAGTCTTAGTTCGGAAGTAACTACTTATCTCACAGACACATTTTTCATTTACAAACACAATGGGTGCTCTAACGGATACCCAATTCTACAGTCCGCGTCAAGTGACAACAGCACTTCAGCTGAATTGGCCGGGACGGGCAGCTGACAGGAAACAGATAGATCCAATTCTGTTGGATTACATTGGATTACATACATACATACAAGCATGCATTCTCGCTAAGTAATCCCAATACAGACGAACCATAAGTTTGCCCCATAAGAAATTCACTAACTACAACTAGCCCACCATAGATTTCGAAAGGACTCGAATATAAATGCATGGATTTATAGTAGCAATACTCGCTAACTGTGAAGGAAAACAATGATAGCCTACAGGGCCTATGAAATTTGAAAATAGTGGATGGGATTGGAAGGGATTTGTTGTTATAGAAAGTGTACCAAAACTTCTCTGGTTATTTTTCAAAATTAAATCCTGCAGAATTGATGAAATGAGAGACACTTCAAAATTCTCAACTTTAATCTTGCTTATTGCAAGTGACCTAAATCGATGCTAAGGAGTTAATCATTCACAAAGGAGAGCCCTTTTTCCTACAAAATTGTTGAATTTATTTGGCGAAAACCAAACAAACAGCCTGATTGTGCTGTGTGAAAGTTATTTATTAAAATAATTCCTTTGTTTCCCTCAGTGCAGATTTTTCAGTAGAACGCTAGGTCATTCGTTTCGGTAATTCCCGACTTTGTTCAGTCGAACGCTTTGGCATGACGCCAACTCGACGTCCGGGATGCAGTTTTGGAACAATATTTTGGCCGAGCTTAAACTAGAGCCCAATGCTACGGTTAAACTGTAGTTTTAAATAAATAGGTAATATGTAAGTATTTTGTTTACTTTAATTATTAGTATCTTTAAGAACAGCACATCGACACCGTGCTCGGAGTACACCGTGGTATCCAAGAAGGTCACTATAGTCTGTGTCATCTGCGAAGGAGCAGTTAATCTGTGGTGTTGGATGTTTTTGGCGGGAAGTTTTGTTACTTTTGGCGGGTCTGGAAAAAAGACAGAAAAATGTAAAGATTTGAAGAATAAGTCTTAAATTGGGCTCTATTATTTATCTCTGTTAATAACTATCTAGACATACATTTAACGGGTCTAATGGCGATTATTTATGAGGTAAACTAATCAATTTATTATTGCAATTATTGAATAACTATTTGCTTCTCTGGCACACAATGTGGATGGCATTGTTGTGAAAGCTAGAAGCATATAGTTGCCCAGTCCCTTTCTTTAATCAACAGTTTTATAGAATAGTAACTAACTACTTACATTCTCGTTCTATTTTCTTGTGATGATGACTACCTACTCCGTGCAGTCATTAAAACATTAAACACCCTTCTGTTCCACGTTGTATTATCTAGCAAAGCCTAAAGGCTGATTTACATATGTAGAGATAGAATTGAATAGAGACGCGAATTCCTTTTATAAGTACATAGCAATCCGCCTCGGCTTCGCACGGGGTGGCGAAAACGTTTCCGTGGAAATACGTAAAAGCTATTAGCTATAGTTCCGTGGAAAATTCCCGGGGTAGTAAATTAGTAATTTTTTTACACCATTGTTCTAGATTTTGTACGGAACCATAAACTTTTTGAAAATCTAATATGGCCTATGTTACTCATGAAGAATGTAGCTTTTTAATTTTGAAAGATTTATTCAAATAATTCTAATCTTTCCTCTTTTATAGAAGTATAGATAAGCAAATAATAACATAACATTTACATACAAGCACATACATTGCTTCTGGCCCCACACTAGGATACCCTGTGTCGTGGGAACCAGAAACAGCGACGTCACAAACATGTAAACATCCAAGACCTGGAGTTTCTTTTTCTCCCCAGCCGGGGATCGAACCCGGGACCTCTCGCATGGTAAGCAGATGCGCTAACCATTACGCCACAGAGGTCGCCAATTACTATACTGATGAAACTGCCTCGTCGCAGACGGGCCCAATGCTGGGGCCTTTCTTTATTTATTAGATAGGTCGTTAATTATTCGTCATAAAACCTGGCAATGGATGGTTAATATTTCCAAAAACGTAAATACGAGTAGTCAAGTGAGGCGCCTCTCGCAAGCATAAAATGTCTGCCCGTAAAATGCTGTGCCTAGCGCAAAATGTTTTGGCCCCTTCTATATACATAGGTACTATGAAATAGAAAACTTAGAAATAGCTTAGCAGTGAATTCCAAATTTAATTAATATGAATTTAGATAGATACATAGATAGAATATTCTTTATTGTACTCAAAAATAACATTTACAATTTTTTATAAATCTAAGTACAATTGGCGGCCTTATTACTATAAGCAATTTCTTCCAGGCAACCACAGACGGAGACAAGAAATAAATTAGAATTAATTATTATTATAATTATTTGTTTGATAATTATCGCTCTCTGACTCCGGAGATAAGCCTTTTTAATCAACATTAACCGCGATATAATGGTTTTAATTTGAAATGAACAGGGGAGCGTAGGTCAAAAGAACTAATTAAAAGGTTATGCCACCTCTGTTTCATCCAATTCTGTCTACAATTTTGCTATCCAGTGCTTGCATTACCCTTAAGACATTATAGCCTAAAACATTGCCCAAAACACAGTTTTGAATGCGTCCCTATCAAGTTGTGTCATTGACTTGCCCTCAAGCAAGCCTTGCCACCAAGCCGCAAGCACTCAAAATGACCAGACAACTTGATCTGACGATGGCGAAATTACCTCGAACATTGCCGGCAAACGTTATATTATTATCTAACAGTATGCAGCATTTGCCTGTATGGAACATAGGTGACAAGCTTATTGTTAAATGTGTGACAATTGAATAAGAATACCAGGTAGCTAATGATGCCTATCCTCCTATAAAATCCTGCAAACGTGTTCGGGTTTTTAATATGCATCCAACGAAAAAAAAAACTACCTCTCTATCAAATTATCATCAAAAAGGCTGCTACTCGTAAAAAAGTGTGAGAGCGGTGATAGCGCATCGATAGAACGCTGGCCTCGCATTAGGGAGGTCGTAGACTCGAATCTTGACATGTACCGATGACTTCGTTTTCTAAGTTATGCCCATTCGTGATTTGTATTTTTTTTGTAGGAGCACTACCACTCGCTAACTGTGAAGGAAATCATTGCGAGGAAACCCTAGTATCTGAGGTAATATTTACCTACATACCTCTACTTGCTGCGTACAATAGCATTGAGGCTTAAGTACGTCACGACAACTTTTAGGTTAGTGCATCTGCCTACCACGCGAGCGGTCCCGGGTTCAAATCCCGGCTGGGGTCCATCTCCAGGTCTTGGTTTTTTACATGTTTGTGATGTCGCTGTTTCCGGTTCCCACGACACAGGGTATCCTAGTGTGGGGCCAGAAGCAATGTACAATATGTGCCTGTAGGTAAATAATTATGTTTTAAAAAATAAAATGCGGTAATCTCTTGGACTAACCAAGGCTGTAGGATTTCATGGACCATGGAGACTGGGTTCTAAACCGGTGTACCAAATAAGCTCTGTCTGTATCGTCTGGTATTGGTTTGCCATGAAATTGAAAAACTGCAAAATCCCAAGCTTCCCGAGCGAAGGCTCTTCGTTATCCGTAGCTCGAATTTACGTGCCCTAATTCCTTACACCCTCAACGTCAATTGGGATTAAAATTGCGCAATAACACAATATTATATACCCAAGTGCAAACGGTTCACGCTTGAACGCAAACTGTCCCGATAACAGGCCAGGAGGTGCTTCAGTAATCCCTGGTGGACTTTCCTTTCGTACTGTTAATAGGAGATGTACGGCTTCAGGGACTGGTCGCCTGAGGTGTGACGTGAGGTTTTAACAGCACACTGCACATTGCACTAACAAGCCAACTGGCAATTACATCGTAGATGTGAAGCGGACTTAATGGTCCTTAGATTAGCCTACGGACTGGATTAGATTATAATCTTGAACACGAACTAGTATGTAAGAAGATCTACGATATTTACACACCTTTGACCATCCACTCGACTGTAACTTTCACATTATACTTTGTGACGTCAGGGTCATAAAATAGGATGACCATAATCGGCTGGCTAAGTTTGAGATGCAACTTCTTACATACATAGGTACATAAAGTCACGACCAGATGGGTAGGAAGAGACTACGGACTGCCACTTGCCACGATCGTGACAGACTACTTATTTCGCTTTATTGACAATCATTATTCGTTTCATACACGCACGCCGGTTTTAGGTACATACTTTTTTATTTTGCCCTTTGCTAACACATCCCTACTTAGACGTAGGTATTATGTCCACTGGGGATGTCCTTTACCAGCCCTTTCACCCACATTCACTCGATATATTTGTTTCGTCAATCCTTCTGACTTCCTTCATCTTCTCCACATGTCCAAATCAACGCAACATTAATTTCTCAATTCTATTGTCATATTATAGTGAAGTACCTGGATGACCGAGCTTTGCTCGGTATGTAGGTTTACACACAAAAGGAGGAACTTGAAAAAAAAAAGAAAAAATATTACAAAAATATTACACAAAAGTCTCGAGCCAGGGTCTTTTTTTAACGGTATCGTCCTATTTCCCACTTGAGCTATGACAACCTTACAGATGATTGCGAAAATTACCTTCTTGTAGTGTAGCAGTTATTTCTTTGCCTTAAAAAACACGGTTAAAACGACGTTTTATAAATATGAAACCTAGTTGGAAACCCCCTGCATACAAAATTTCATGGAAATCGTTGGAGCCGTTTCCGAGATTATGATTATATATAAATATATATACAAGAATTGCTCGTTTAATGAGATTAGATAGAATTTCTTTTCTCTTTCTCTTTCAAGAGGGTGATTTCTCTTTCTTTCTTTTCGACCAGGTCAAGTGATTGTGTTGTGTAGAAGTTAATTTTTATTTGTTTTATTACGGTCCTGTAATTTCATAAAGTAATTTTTAAAACTGTAAAACGAAAGTGCCACAATGGTAGCATTGTAACAATATTGATTCATTGTACCTAAATAACACAAATCTTACGTAGGTGAGGACAACAACCGCGGTGTCTCTTTTTTTGTCAAGAATGATAAACAGACTAAGGAAGAACTCCCAAAGGATTTATACTCGACCCGTACCGAGATTGCTTCCAAATTCTCCCTGAGGCGATCATAACTCGCATAAGTTTGTAACAATGACATAAAGGGGTTGTCTTAAAACAATTTATTCATGAGAGATACCCAGTAAAGCGACTCACGATACCAATTTGCCTCTTAACTGGGTCATGGACTTGCCTAACACACTTTCCCGTCGTCTCCCTTCGCTCTGAATTAATTTTTAACGCGTTTACTTATAACGCAATATTCCTACTGAAAGGCATGAATCAATAGGCGAGGGAATCAGGTCGCTTGCAGCTCTACGGTCTACAGCTGTACAATAAACGGTAAACGTCCTGGGACGCCTCGAGGGCAAAGTGTCACTCGAGCTAGTCTGAGTACTCGAAGCAAACAACTGCTTCCATACATGAGGATGCGAAGCGCTTTCACCCCCGGCCATACTCCTGGCTTGGTAAAGATATTCTCGCCTGGCATTTAGAGAGACAGACGTAACCTAAAGGTTACGGGAGGTCAAATGGATTGGAACACGCATAGCCACGCCCACAAGCAAAACTTATGCGAACTTTACACCGAACGGAATGGAGAGGTTCCGATTACCTAACAGCCGCAAAGGAAAAGTAAACGAAAGGTTTACCATTCAAAACGACCTTAGACGTTTTTGATTGCAGACCCGACTCAAATCTGATTGAAGGTCCTCATCCGCACCCTTGTCTAGAGAAGTGTCGCTACCATGACGTGTCCATTGTTAGGACAACGGCCAAGGGCAGCCGAGAAGCGGAGATGCTTTTCGGTATTGTTCGTGAGTGTTCGAAAGTAGGTCCGATCTGCGAAGGCTTGGCGCATGCGCGGTGTCCAAGGACACTTGCCGCGCCTCAGTCAGGCGGTCGTGAGCGCGCGGTTCGCACCGCAGTGCCCCTGGAGCGCCGCAGCGCCCGTGCCTCCGCATGCAAGCCCCCTCGGCCCTCGCGCAGCGCCGAACCTCCGAAGCCCCAACGCGCTCGCTCCGGTTCAGCCTTGTAATTGGATTTTAACTCGTTCAATAACTAACGAATCTCCCTATACTATTGCCTCTTTGATTGGCGAAGGCTTTCCGCTTAGAGCAAAATACGTTGCAGCCTCTTCCGTTTCCTTCTTGTCGGTGACACTTCCGCTTACTACTTCAACGTACATACTAAAAAGCTTTATTGACGCTTCTAGCAGTAAATGTATTGCCAATAAGTAAACTAGTCTATTACTCAGTGTACTCAATCCGCACACTTATTTAAGCTGATCCATCAAATACGACCTATTATTTCACGTGGCGAAAAAACACACGGTCCTCATATCGCTTACGTAACGGAGTCATTGGTGCAGCAAAGGCGATAATGAATGCGATACAAATACACTAGTGGCGTAGTCTGGTGGGACATAGTGTCAGCGAGCGTTGAGCGACACACGTCGTCATGACGTGCTGGGAGAGCGTAGGCTTGTTGGGGCCTTGTGCGCTACTTGCCTCTTCAGACGTCAGGGTGAGTGAGATACCCCCGAGGAAATCCACCAAAACTTGCCATCCCAGCTCCCGAATGACACACTTGCATCAATAAAATGTTTTTTTGCAGAATCCACTTCCAATGACCCGAATGAAATATGCACGTTACTAACCACCCTTGGTTTACCGTTAGGTAAGACAGCACAAGAAACTTTAAGTAATTAGTCTGCAAATAGCGAGTGTATTCGTAAACACCACCGAATTAGAACATCACTCAACCCCCCTAAACCATCATTAGCTAATTATATGCCAACTTTCGTACCAACTTTTAGCAAATAGCTTAGTCAATATTTATTCAAAATTAATTAACTGTACTATTCAGATTTGAAGCTAGTGATCCTCATTTAGTTATGATCGGAACTCTATGAAGTGCAGTACAAACGATATGGTATCGGTAATACTCTTAACGACGGAAGAAGTATTAGAAAGCAATCGGTTTTGGAACCGACTGGACTCAGTCTGGATAACTGAAGACTTAGAACCTTTTGAGGAGGTGAAAAGAGAAGACATCTACGAGAAGCCACTGACAAGAGACTCCTACTACGCCAAGTACCCAGAAATAGTCAGAAGCGAATCGGAGGATGAAAATCCAATGACAATAACTGGCTTTCGACAGAAATACTGCGAATGGAGAACGAAGATTTTCCTGAAAAAAATCAGCGAGAACCGAAGAAAATCTTTACAGTTTTGCAGTAGAAAACCTGGAAACAATCTATCTATTAAAACAGAAACAAGGAGGCACTCATCTGGTTTTGAAAATGCGACCCAATCGCCAGTGAGTAAAGCAGAGTATTGCGTTAATGATGAAAGGGTACGGCATTTTTTCAACCGATTGCTAAAAAGTGTTCCACCGCCGCCGATCGACGAACTCAACACTGAACTATCGAGTTCTCTCATAGAACCTCGCAAAGACACCAATTTTAACGATATCACCATACCTGAAGATTATACGGCATTTGAAGAAGATACCATTATAAAAAGAACCAACAAAAACGGCCTACAAGGCTGTTCCACTTTAAAAAGATCGCGAAAAATATCAGGAACTCTAAAAAGACAGTCTTTTAACGAGTTTGTGCACAAGGAGTCATGGTACGAAACTATATATGGAGTATCCGATCTGATATTAAATAACGACCACTCCAGTTCTTATGACGACGAATCTGAT
This sequence comes from Yponomeuta plumbellus, assembly GCA_947310845.1. NCBI lineage: Eukaryota > Metazoa > Arthropoda > Insecta > Lepidoptera > Yponomeutidae > Yponomeuta > Yponomeuta plumbellus. Next base: position 4,675,245 of record OX371198.1, on the reverse strand, counting down.
GTTACAATAGTTGCAGTAAAATTGGAAGATTCTAATAACACCTCTGACAGTTACAAAAACCTAAACATGTCCAACGAATACTTTGAATCATGGTCAGATGTAGTAAATGCCGACAATCAATTTGTCAATAACATCCCGATAGAGAAGGAAGAAATTATAACCCAGTCACATTGTGAAGATGCGAAGATTACAGACATGTCGCTAACAGACGACGAAACAGGATACGCGAGATTCGCTGTGTACAAAATATACCAGACTCTTAAGATTGAAAATGGAATTATAGATTCTTCGTCCATGAAGGATTTTAATATGAGTGATGATGAAAGTGACGGAACGGGTGATCAGTGCAAAAGTGTTGATAACAATGCTTCGTATATTGAAACTGTGTACCGTTTAGTGCCTACCGATGATGTTGATGATGAGGATGGTGATGATGTAATAAATTGATACTTGTTGTTTTTATCGTTGAGTTTGTTAAGATAAATTAAAGTTCATTTGCTAAAAACTAAATGTGTTTTGCTTAAAGCCTTATAATTAGGTACAATTACCTACATTAACCTTTGTAGATAGCACATAATATTTATTTTACATGAATATATTTAGGTCTTAAGAGGGTTTTATATGAGGCCACCGCAAACTTAATTATCACTATCAGACTACACAGTTAGCGTTGCTTGACTGATATTGAATATTTTTTTATATATTTATTAGAGTTGAGACATTCACAGTTCACAGCATTACTGTTAACCTTTAGAATTTTGTAGTAGAATCATGGTAAAATAAGGTGTGTACCACCGTGGTGCCAACATACATACATTTAAAACGTAGATTCATATTTACATGTATTACACTGTTTAAAGGAATTGATGTAGTAGAGCTTTAAATTGTTTAATATACACCTGCTTAGAGAAGTTGAAGCAAAATCGTTATGATTTATTTGTAAAGTATCATCAAACGTACTTTACCCTCTCCAAAACTCGTTGTAGCTGAAGCTTATTTGTGTATTTAAGCGCAATTCTCTCCACTGCAAAATTACTCTTCTTAATCAACAAGGTTTAAGGTGTATTTCGCTCCATTGTTGCAGCCCCCTGAGAACGAATTGCAGAAGAACTCGGACCGAGTCCTCTCGGAGCACGAACTACGAGTCCAGAGGTCCCTACAGAAGCTCAATGTACCTGATTGGTGAGTATCTTATTTTGCAGAGGTGTAACATCCCAAAATACAAGTGGGAAACGTTTAAAAAAATGGGAAACTTGCGACAAACTTAAATTGACGTGATATTTCTTACCATAGACCACGGAAAAAAACATATAAATAAAGCCAGAAAAAACATATTCGAGATTTTTAGAGTCATAAAAAATGTGTAAAATCATATTAGTCAAATAATGAAAAACTTGTTACATTTTGTTTTTTCATTGAATTTTCTCTTAATTAAGTTAATGAGTATAGATATAATTTTTTTTTTCTATTAACTTTCGTTTGTTCAGGCAGCTAGTAGTTATATTGAATTTGATCAATAAATTAATCCACAAATAATGAATAATATGTAATTTAATTGTGCAAGCGGATTCGTTTAAATAATCGATATCTATCTATGAAAATATTTCGTAATGCGTCGAAAGCTATTTTATTTTATTTAATCGGAGGTAGAGAATGGCCTCTTCGATTACAATAAAACATTTTTAGCACAAGTTCTCCATTACTACGGCTCTGTTTTGAAGTATGACGTTGTGTTTTAGGTCCACAATGCTGCCATAAACCAGACTGTTTTGTTTTCAAATCATACTGTAAATAGTAATCATACTGTAAGAAAGTAGAAATGTTACATTCACGATGATAATAATATACTTGACATGCTTGGCCATTGCCGTTCAAATTTGAACCTTAATGACATCACAATAGGCTGCTGAAAACGCAATATCGCGATAAATTCAGCTCTGTCGCCGTCACCTCGTTGCTAATCTAATGGACACCTTAGTGCAAGGTGGCAAGGCTCTTCGAGTTCGTCTCACCTTTTAAAATGTCACTAATTGAACCAACCTCTCTGGTCACTTTACCATTGTTACGTAGTAAGTTTCCCACAGTTCGTCTGTTTAATAAGACGAGCGCTAATTGGAACGGTTAGACATTCGAAGTGGCTGATCTAGTCTAGACGCTTAGTTAGTTTGGTTAAAATGCACTTTTCTTGAAACTTCCCCATTAGAGCTTGTGTTATTTAATAACATTTTGTTTTGTTCGCGTTCACGCATTGTCGCAGCCTCCCGTAGATAACTGTACTGCACAGACGAATGTCGATTCTACTGAATATCGTAATTTGTTTTTAAACGTTATAGCACCAACTCTACATAGCAGATGAGAAATAAATCTTATAAAATAATATTTTGAAAATCGAAAATTGATTTTGAAAACAAAAGTAAAGTTGTTGTTTTAAGCGATAAACTCCAATTTTATAGGACACTTTACTTACGTTAGAGACAGCTAGTTGAAATTTTCCAGAATATCTTAAATGCATATTATGGCGGATTGGCCAATAATAAAAAATACAAAGAACAAAATAAATCAAAAAATTTGGAAAGTACAAAATTTTTTTTTGATGATTATTGCATTCTAACAAATTGTAAAAACCTGTCAAGTGCGAGAGCGACCCGAATTGAGAATCTTTTTTTTAATTCTCTTAAAAATATGCCTCGGATATAACATCGTCTTAAGCAGCTTATAGGACCTTCAGGCCTTCACTCCGAGAGAAAGAGAGAGAGAGAGAGTATGGGCTTAATCCCCACTGCACTGCACCATCTGTAAGAATACAAAAGGTGCACTGCAACAGCGTCTCCGTGGTTACTATCAATCTAATCGTAAGAGCTGCTACGAGTACAAGGCGATTTACCCACAAGTTACGATTTACACCTTTGTTTCACATAGCGTAACTATCTTGGCTCGTTTGTCTCGGTTACAGTGGAATGTACAAAGCCTATGACACAACCTAATGCGCTAGTTGGTAACTATTTCATGTACATAATAATATGTCTATGGCTGGAGACACGACGGTTCAACTTGCGCAATTTAGATCACAAACGTCGAGGGTTCGAACCCCGGCTGGGGACAAAAAAAAACCCGGATATTTGTGTTTGTGATGTCGCTGTTTCTGTTTCTGGTTTCTAGTGTGGGGCCAGAAGCAATGTATGCCTGTATATAAATTTTATGTTTATGTTCCCAAGACCAAATTGGAAACCTTCACCTACTGTGGCATTTCCATAGACTCCACCACTAAATATAAAAAAAACTCAAGGATTAACCCATGGACGTAATGCTGTTAACGTCCTTGGATTAACCTCAACTTACCAACCTTTCAGGTACAAGAACGCACCCGCGCCCCGCGAGGGATTTCTACTGCGCAAGCGGCTGTCGGACGCGGCGTCATCAGCAGGACGCTGGGGCGGCCTCAACGCGAAGACCACTTCTCTGGGCTCGCTGGGAGCCGGCGCCCCGCCGCCACCACCGCAGCTCTCGCCACACACGACCAGCTTTGGTCGCTGGTCTACCAGCCGGCTCAACTCCAACCAGGTAACTTGTGACCCGGTTCGCTTAACTGCACGAACACGGGAAGGGCTCAACGCGAAGACCACGTCTCTGGGCTCGCTGGGAGCCGGCCCCCTGCCGCCACCACCGCAGCTCTCGTCACACACGACCTGCTTTGGCCGCTGGTCCACCAGCCGGCTCAACTCCAACCAGGTAACTTGTGACCCGGTTTGCTTAACTGCACGAACACGGGTAGGGCTCAATGCGAAGACCACGTCTTTGAGTTCGCCGGGAGCTGGATGGCTTTGGCCGCTGTTCCACCAGTCGGCTCCACTCCAACCAGGTTACTTGTATCCCGCTCTACCTCGCTACTCGTGAGCGGGATAAAGACAGGTGGTGACAGAGGAAAATTACCTTTAAAGCATGGTCGACATATCACACGCTTTTGACGATTCCCGGTACTATCAAGTCAAAATGAGCTTTGTTTCACAGTGAATCGTCAATCTATCTTGACTTTCAACTTGCAACTTTCGAAAGTATGATCATAAACACTAATCCGTTTACTCAAAATAAGTAGGTCAAACATGGCTCCAACCGGAGCAAAATCCCGCGAATTGTGACTAATCTCTTCGAAGCAAGTCATCAACAAGGGCCTAGACATTGTAGCGGCGCGTAACGAGGAAACGTACTTCCTGCATCTAGCTGTCATCTGTCTGTCTTGATTCATGCATGACCCTAAATTGCAGCCGGCAGACATAGAGCTAGATCTTAGTTTGCCTCGGGAACTCTGAAGGTCTAGGTGTTAACAGTGCGGCGGTAAAACTTGTGTTATTAAAAAACTCGACATGGAAGGAATAGAACTGCTACCGGATGTAAATACATTGTATTATAACAATTTAAATAAGCTCTAACTAACTTCGTAATGTTACTGGCGTCGTACATTTAATTCTAGTTGTGTGCCGATTACATGTTATTACAGATAGTGATTACTAATACCATTAGGGCACGTGTTTACCTACTCTACTGAATATCAGTAAACAGCTTATAAGTGTCTACATAATTAAGCTGTTTAAAGTAATTTCCTATGCCATAATATGATTCTCTTATGCTACGCTGAGCACAAGAACATTTTACGATTGACACTTGATCGAACATCCGTTGCTCATGTGACCAAAAGGATTGAAATTTTATTCTAGGCTCATCCTTGCTTTTGACTCTCAGCAATGTGAACACAACCTTATGTTCGTTCTTATTGCACTATGTTATTGTCAAACTAACACAAAAAAATCCTATGTACTACCCACTTTTTACTCAGTTTATAAGTTATTAAAGCAAATTGCCACGGCATGTTACCTTTTATAATACCTACTAACATTACAACCATTGTTTCTCAGTAAGTGAATCTATGTATTTTCTTTGAGAAATAATTTTCTTAAATCACAAATCACATTAATAACAATCCGTCTTGTCTCTATAGCGTAATCTTAACTCTTTCTGAAAACGGGACAATTCTTCTCCACCACCCAAACGATAATCTCCTATCAGCGACTCTGCACCATTGTTGAGTATAGGCCTAACCTATAATGACCTCAATCACTCTTAACACAAAGCTCAAATTCCACAGACATCCCCGTGCTCGTCGACGCGAAGTAGCCTCCGCGGCGGCAGCCCGCTGTGCTCGCCTTCTGGCCGGTCATCCTTCAGTGCGCGGCAGCCCTACCTCGGCTGGCGCAGTCAGGAGCGTCTGAACACGCCCCGCACACCGCATGAGAGGTAACCAGCTTATCTTGACCTTCAGAATAGTAGTCTATCTTGTGTATTGGTGCAGAGCTCCCCAAACTTATTTTGACTCTGCTGCCTTTGGGAGTTTCCAGTTTCTTTGCGATGCACCCCTTCCCTAGCTGATCAAAATGTATCTACCACTGTTGTAGTTGTACCTTGTGAAAAACAACGAGAGTTGCAATAAGAAAGTAAAGAGGTATGTTCATCACCCAATGCTTCAATAACTTTAATAATATTACACTCCTATGCAATCTGTGTGGAACGTTTGGCGACACCCCTGGGATCATGCTCAGTTTGGGAAGACCTACATTAGTGTTCTAAAAACTGAATATTTTTGCTATTATAAAAACTCACACCTGTATCGCGGACGGAAGGGTAGGCTGAGACCAGGGTTTGCCATCACCAGACAAGTCTCAAAATCAAGTACAGAGGTCCTGATACTTACCCTTGCTGCATTATCTCGAATTTTCACTCTACGTCCCAATTCAGGGCACAGGCCATTTCTCAAGGCTTGTTCATCGTTACTCAATATTCGATCACTGCTGGACATACATAGGTACGCACGCCAGACCAAAGCACGCCACAAAGATATGTTAGTCATAAGGGTTTTCTGATCATAATCATCGGGCGAGTTAGTCTCAGTAGAGAGAGGTACACGAAGGGTGCTGCTCCTGAATCTCCTTAGTCGTTGCTTACGAAACCCAATACCTGAGCTAGGGCGGTACCGAGAACCACACAAAGTGAAAACGTTTGACTCATTCCATTCTTGCAATTTCCAGGCTAGCCTCGTCTCTTCTCCAGCAGTCGGCCTCGGCAAAGGCTTCAGAGGAGATCCAGACCTCCATCAAGGAGGTGACGTCGGCGATCGTACACTACGTGTCGGGCCTCGAACCTGCGAACGGGGACCTCGACCAGCAACCCTCGCCCCGCGGTGGCCATAAGCTTTACTGGCTGGAGAGCTCCTTTGTTGGTGAGTGTTCGTGAGAAAAAAAGCGATCAGGATCGTGGCAAGTGGCAGTGGGGCTTCGCTGGGATATTGGCGGCGTGAGTTTATGTATGTTTAGGAGACTTTGCCTTTGCATGCAGCCACGCCTAAGTAGTTTTTATTTCTAGAGTAATAAAGCATACACAAAAATGCGAAGTTGCAAAGACAAGCAAAAATTAATAGCAATTTGACAAGATGGACAGACGATCTCATCCAAGTGGCAGGGAGACGCTGGATGCAAGCCGCTTTCAACCGGTCTTTTTGGAAATCCATGGAGGAGGCCTGTGTCCAGCAGTGGACTTCTTGCGGCTGAATGATGATTTTTGAGATATAGGTGTATTATTGCGCCGTCTCTATAGTATATATATCTCTTGGGCTACTAACATTTTTGTATTCTTGAAATAAATGTTACATTATTCTATACTCCACATTCTGGACTAGATCTATCTCCTGTGGAAATCACTTTAGTACTGAGAATGTAAGTACATATCCAGACATAAATTAGTGTGTCGACAATGCGAATCACAAAAATTACTTACTTCCACGCTAACCTCCGTACAAAACACAGATACAGTTTAAGTTATTGCTCACTAATGTTTATTATTTAATATTTGAAAGAAAGAAAAATACAGGTATTTATTTCATAAGCCCACTGTCGGGCAAAGGCCTCTCTTTCGCGTCAATCCATCTAGTGTTTTGCTAGTCCAATGTTTCCTTTCGACCATTGACCCATTCTTGGACACCATACACTGGCTATCTGAATCCATTGGCTTGAAATGTGCCTAAATAAACAAATAATTAAGCTTTGAGACTGCTGTTACTTAAGGTGTACTGTCTTGATCGCACCATCTAAAATTTTTAATGAGGTATTTGTCAATTTTTTTATTGTCTTGTATCGAAAATTTTCGGTTTTTAAAATTTTTTTAAATATAAAAATCTTTTCTAATATTTAAAATTTTCCGTGTCACAGAGTGTTGGTGCACATACTCGTCCGAAACGACTTGACCGATTTTAATGAAATTTTATTTGTATATCCGGTAGGTTTGAGAATAGGTTGCTATCAATTTTTCATAGCCGTAAGTGAAAAGGTTAAGCAACATACGGCGCGTTCAGTCCATGGATAGGTCACCGTCTATGACTAACGCTAGTGGCATTTTTCCGAGCGGTTTCGTGCTTCGCAAGGCACGTCGATAGATGGCAGTCGTTAAGCCAAGTCAGAGGCCTTAGGGCGGCTTGAAAACTTCTGACAGTAAGACCAGCCACTAGTCTTACAAGCCTCCACCAATCCGGACTTGGCCCCCGTGGTGGAGTATGGCCTATACCTTCCTCAGGGAAGAGACCCGTGCTCCTTGGTGGGGACATAATGGGTTGATGATGATGATGATGATGATAGAACAGCTTTAACCGTCGAATCTCGCCCGCTCACGAACCCCTTCCTTTACACCCAGGCACGAAGCCCCTGGAGTCGCCGCAGACTCCACTAGTGGTCTCAGAGTCGCTGCCGCCGCCGCACCCGCGCCCGCCCTCCTCGCTCCGGCTGGACCATCGCGCAGCGCCCGGTGAGAGAGCGTGACGCTCACTTGGCTCAAGGGGCTACTCTATAAAATGCATAGTTGTTCAATAGTCACATCAGTACGGCTGTTACGCCCTGATTACGCCCACCAAATCCCCAGCGAGTCCAATCGTCTAACTATCAAATTAGCAAGGAATTTCACAGAAGATTTGACTCGCTCAGGATTTGGCGCGCGTTATGAGGACTTTGATGGTTGATTCATTGACACTATCGGTAGGTGAGGTACCAATCGCATTCCAACTGGTGCAGGAAGCTATTTGCACACTAGTTCGGTTATTATTTACAATCGACATTGACAAACAAACGACATGCCGGATCGCAATTAAAAAATACCAATACCAACTTTACCAAAACCTCAATTTGTGTCCTCTACGGTATTTGGCACTATCAACAATAAATTATTTGAGAAGCTCGATTAAAAGAAAAATTACAAAATGTTTCGGTAAATGTATTACTTTTAATCATTTACTAGTTATTACAATTTTTAAATAGATGAAACATAAAAAGAGTGCTCTAAAAAGTGACGTCACAAGCAAGTATTTTCATACAAAATTACGTTTTAAAAGTAACTCATTTGACATCCTGTCAAATACCCAATTGTGGTCCAGCATGTTACTTGTGAATTAAAACCAAACTATGTTTGTATGTATGGGAATTCCTCCACCTCGGTGGCGCGCGCGATATGATCTTCTTCGCGAGAAATCCGTTTTCAATTTAGGCGGGTTGATATTGTACAGTTGGAGTGACATTGTACTGCTATTGCGTTGTAGACTGCCAAATTCTATTGAGAAACTATGTGTGTGTTAGACGCTAGGGCCTGCCCGGACTTTCGTCGGGACAAGTCATGGGCGCGGGTAATGTTCTCGAATGACGAGAACAAAAAATTGTAAAGTTTGCTTCCTTGGCGAAAATAGGACAGTTTAAGCCGCTTGGCCAATACTAATCCCAACCTGTTTAGTGTTAGATTAGGTCTTCTTTATTTCACTTAGATATTAAGTGCAAAACACAAATATAGGTACTGAGTTTACTGCAAATTATTTCAATAAAGATCACTGGCGTATCTAAGGTTATTCCGTAGGATAGGCTTGCCCATGAAAAGCAAGTTCTACTACGCCGAATCACAATACATGCATGCAACCCGTCATCCTGGACCGCGTTTCATGAAACTACAATTCACAATTTATTATTAGAATTGCATGTACCTTGACGATTTTTATGGAAATATTTTGTAGTAAACTTTGTATGGTTGTGAATTACAATGAATATCTAAGCTGAATAATCGAAGTCAGATTTTTTTAATTTAGTGCGGCTCATCATGCGAGAACATTTTGCCCGGCCCATCTCTAGTTGAGGCTGAACGCTGTTAAACTCGATTTTAAATTTGGAGCCGCAAAGAAGAGCGACGCGCTCCTTTTTCGAGTACCGAATTAATTTGAGTGATAAACGGCGATCAGTTCGAAAGGGAATGTTCCAGCTTAGACCGCTAGGCTAGGTTGTGTTTGAACGCGGGCTTAGGAGGTGTTAGAGTGTTGACAATGAAATAAAGAAAGTATTTCGAATTGGCAGCTCTATCGAAAGGCAAAATTTCATTAAAAACTTTTACCAAAAGCATGAAAATATTATCTCTATTATCTATATCTTGAGCACATCTCTTTATTTGGCTAAGAAAAAAAATGGCAAAGAATAGACATAGAGAGATATTATAGTTCAGTCCTTATGGAAAGTTGAAAACCCGACAGAACTGATTGAGTAACAGAACTGCCATTTTATTGAAACTGTTTACTGATTGGTCAGCCATACAATGATACATGAACTTAATTTAATGAATTGAAAAAACTTAAATTGAATGAGTGAATTACATACTAATTTGACCGTTAAAGGATTGGAATAGCTGAGGATTTTGAGAACGTAATATCTTTTGAGGAAAGGACGAAATCAACGGTGAACTCTCTACACACAAACCTAAGCCCGTAATCTTTAAAACGACTAGCGGTAGGCACCAACACACTGCGGGTTCCACCGACTGGCGCCATTCCGTGACAAATCAAAACTGTAGAGCAAATAGCAAAGAGTAACGTACCTACTCGACGAATTGACGATAAAAATACCTGTTGCATTTATACACGACAAACGTTTAGAACCTGCAGTGTCATGTTAAACTTATTCTGTCAATACTCTGTGCGTTATGTGCTCTGTGGACTTTTTATTAAGTTTCTTGTTACGTTTGTAAAATGCAACCTTCAATGAAAAATTCGGGGTTCATTTTAGATAACCGTAAACGTTATGTATGGGCTTTTTAGAGACTGTAAGATTCAGGACCATTTTTAGTTTATATTGTGTAATTTTTGCACTATATTTTTGACGTAAAGTATTTTTTAAACAATTTTGTTTCGCATTGTGAAAGCACTTGCTTTTAGTGGCTTAAAATGTTATTTTAGTTTCTGTGTACGTCTTTAGCACACGATCACTGGTGTTAATCTATAAGACTATGGAGCTGTCTAGTGATTTGTTTTATCAATGCATTTTTAGGAAATCAAACTATACATTAGACTTACATATACGTAAAATTTTTAGGACAGAAGTTAAAGATGAACATAAACTGTTGATGATTTCAAAATCCGAAATTATAACTTCAGAATCACGAGTGGCTCGAACAATACAGACAAAAATTAGTATGCGAGGCATTCCATAAATTCATAAAACTAAATTTATCTTCAACAGTCTATGTCCACTATTTTCTTTTGTCTATGGCTTGAACATATGATAATAATTTTGAATTAGTAGACATTGCCATAACTTTGCAATTTCCGTAGAAAATCGGGCATCAATCCAGTTTTATTTTACTAGCTAATTTTAATTAAAATCTATGTACAGAATTAAATTATTATTTTTCTTGTGTTATACAGAGCAATCGGTAGTTTTAGAACATTTATTTGCTATAATTAATAGGTGTACTACGTGTAAATAAAATATGTAGCTATAAATATATTGTTTTAGGTGCTAACCAAACCAACTTGAGAGTACTTCATTCTTTGTTCATTTATTGAAACAATCAGTCTTATCTTCGAACTTTCCAGTAAAACAATCTTAGATCTCGTATGTCGAAAATCGTTCTTCGAAGTTTCGTTTATCAGAACCACAAACCAGCACGGTGGTTAGGAAGCGACCAGAAACTAAACCCCTATGTTTCACGACCTCGTCCCTTCTACTTAAATCACCTCGTAATTTATATTGAGTCTGGTGCAGACTCTGAGTAAATTATACAGGTTCTGATTAGGTTAGAAATTAAATTCGTTCAAAAAACGCCGAGTGTTCGAAGTTTTCGCATCACGAATGTTATTGCACGGTCAGCTGTATGCTGATCGAGCGTTTAGAAATTAACAGTAAACGTCTTTCGGGAGACTAGGAATGAGAGCTCATAACGATCACGGCCAGGGCTGCCCTTAATGTTCGTACCTTTGCTTAGATAAAGTAACTTTCCACAAAAAATATCAATTCACTAAGTAAATCTATTTGACAGTTCGGAGTGGGCTAAATCAGACAACTCCATACATTAGAGTGAGGGCGAAAGTTTTAGCACAAAAACTTAAAATTGGAGAAGTAATGAGAATGATTGAACATTCCTCGGCCTATCTCTGTGACATCAAAAATAGAAATATCTAACATATACTTTTGGTGGGATTTCCTTTTAAGTATTGAAATACCTGTGACACGGAAACCCGCCCTTCCGCAACTTAGAAAAGTTGAACTACAAAAATAAATTTTATATAATAATGATCTTTCATCATCATCAGCGACGTCATGGCGCGGAGTGAGCAGTAAGATGTCACTCAAAGGTTTACTATTTGAGGTAAATGTGAAAAAGGTAGAGCTTTACAAGCTCAATATACCTACCCTTATTTAACGGATTATAAGTCATCAACGATATATTGTCTCAGCGTCGTGGTCGTTTATAGCTCTCATTGATTAGTGAATTGAAGAAATTGACGTATTCGTTGTTCCATTTTAAACTTTATATCAAGGGCAGGAAAAAAATCAGTGCGCAGTGAAAAAACAGGCCCAATAACAGGTAGCTCTCTAGATTAGATTCAAAAGTACCTAAATGAAAATGTTATTATATACTTATTATAGAATCTCGGTACCTTATTATATTTTTAGGAAATTCATTAATTAATTACATTCAATAAATTGTTATGAACCATTGTCTTCGTACCCATACAATATGTCATACACATTTTAGTAATTGACTTTTAGTTAAGTTTTAATTTAATGATTTAGTTTTAATGAATATAATCGTTTTTATTTTATTTGTTTGTTTTATTGTTTCTATTTTTTACACAATTAATGTGACTACACTCTTGTTCACAAATTTGTTCAAGTATTTTTTGTGCGCGTGATTTGTTAACAGTTTGACACTACAACACAACATACCAAAAGCACTTATGTAAGTACCGTTTTGTGGTAGTTAGATTTTTTCTATCCCAACTATCTCACAAGAGTCGCTGGGAGAGTCAAATTCCAAGCGGAAACTAAATTGGAACACACTCCAATGCACAACGGAGCGTGACATAGGGCTTGTATAAAAGTATCGCGAACCGTGTTATGGTATCGACAAATAAATATATTGTTTCTTGCAACAGGGTTTACGGTGTTCCTTATATAAAAAAAAGAATAATAAAAATAATATGTTAGAAAAACGCAGACTGCAGAATGTTTTGCAGTGTGTTTTCCGCATTATACTTGTTATTTAATAAAAAAAACGATTTCCCTGAAACACTGATTAATTACAGTTCTGGTGTGTCGTAAAGGGAAAGACTAAATTAAACTGCATTTGAAGAATGTTTGAATGAATCGTGTTTTTATAAGACTCTTTGATTTTATTTCTGACCTAAATTATAATATTGAAGGAAACAAATATGTACTTCTAGCGACTCTTACCATTTTACAGATCTACCAAGATAAATAACTATAGAAACTTGTTTTCGAATACAGATAATATAATTCATGATTGAGAAACACTTCTCGACGGAGTCTATAGGGTAACATCCATTCTACAGTTAACTTGGTAGATCTATACCCTTCATGCTTACCTTCCAGTCCACTTCGTTACTGACATTAAACCTGTCTTTCTCACCTTACATCAACTAACACTATCGCATTTTTTCTCGCTGCCAGCTTTCGCAAAATAAGACGTGTTCACGACTTCCTTGCAGACTGGGCGGACTCGCAGCGCTCTCTAGTGAACCTAGGTCTGACCCGGCCCTCGCCGGGTTCCACAACGCTGGAGGACGTCCTAGACTCACTGCTGGGGCTGCCCAGTCAACCGCCCAGGGTGCCCACCCCACAGCCCAGTCCGCGGAAGTCCAACAGCCCGTATTACTTGTTGGGGAATAAGGTATGAGTGCTTTTTTATGTGACACAACGTGTTGGACATAGCATAAATCAAGACGGTCAATAGCAACATAGACTGGGTGCTGGTTCTTCCCACCTCACTAGCTTGGCGTATAATGTCTGAATTGCAAAACGTTCTATGCATTTTCATAAGCACAGCTCAGAAGAAGGAGGAGAAGTAAAAATAAATACATTTATTTATCATCACATAGACAGACACAGTAGGCGTAAAATCGTGCATAAGCGGCCTGACCAGCCGGTTTCCAAGATGCTGGAGGACGTCACAGACTCACTGCTGGGGATGCCCAGCCAACCCTCCCAGGGTGTCCACCTCTCAACCCCTGTCCGCAGAAGTCCAACACCTCGTATTACTTGTTAGAGAATGAATAAATTAATGTATTATTTTTTCATGAAACCTTTTTCGGTTTTATAACAGATTAGTCTCTAGTCTAGTCGGCCAATAACTATACAGACGGGCTGCTGAGTCCCCTGGAGTTTTCAATCGTATTGACACTAGCTCGAAGGAGAAATTTTACTCAAAGAGATCCATTGATTCATATGTAATAACCGGTGAGATCTTTGCCATAGACAAATGACGACTCTGTGGACTTGACGACCTCTGTGGCGCAGTGGTTAGCGCATCTGACTACCATGCGAGAGGTCCCGGGTTCGAATCCCGGCTGGGGACAAAAAAAAACCCAGGTCTTGGATGTTTACATGTTTGTGACGTCGCTGTTTCTCGTTCCCACGACACTGGGTATCCTAGTGTGGGACCAGAAGCAATGTATGTGCCTGTATGTAAATGTTATCTTATGTTATGTTAAATGAGTCAAGAATATTTTGAGCAAATAAGTCGTCCGAGTCACTGAGATAAACGAAACCTCCTATACCCTATTTTTGCTGAAGCGAACGAGTAAGTGTCAACATGTCTAAAATTTGGTTTTTCAATATGCCACATTTATAACACTGCATAATATTTAGCAAAGTCATACAAAACGATATGGCTAATAAATGCCAATAAGCAATAAACACAATAACACTGTTATTACCTGATTTATCCCTCACTCGCAGTTTATTTCACTAAATATTTTATTTTAGCATGAAAATACCATTTGCATAAGAGATCTACGCCCCAAAAAATACCTAAAATTTCAGTGGTCCTCAAATAACACAGGGTATCCTAGTGTGGGGCCGCCAGAAGCAATGTATGTGCCTGTATGTAAATGTAAATGTTATGTAAATGTTAAATGTTGTAAATGTAAATAAAAGCGATTAGGATCGTGGCCAATTATGTTCGCAACTAGCAAAGATGTAGGACTTTTGTTTAAAGGCCGATTATGATAGATTATTTTATGCTAATGCGCTACGCGAAGTGTAGGAAGAAGTATGGAGAGCTGACTACAAACCTCTTTTTTAATTAAAGGCAAAAAAAAAGTAAGATAGCCACCCCGACGCCATATTTACTCACGATTGACGTTGTTGATGCGAGTGCAACTTCTCTAAACTAACTATTTTTATTTCTTTAGTGTTTGTCTTGTCTCGTTTGGTTGTCTGTATGTTTTCCTTAAACAGTACCTACCTAAACCTATGTGGGTATACGATGCAAGCAAAGCTGCGTGCATGAGCTATTTTGAGTGACATGTAAGTTTGAGAGATGCTGTGTCTTTGTTTACCTTTAGTCGTTCGCTTCAGTAAATAGATTGTAGTCGGTCACAGATCACTGACCTGTGTAGTCGGTACAGCTATTATACAAATCTCCACACTAATCACAATGGGTGATTGATAACAACATTAATATTTTACGTAACAAACCCTCTTTGTGAAAAACTAAAGTGTGCCTAATTTTATTAGGTTTTATTAGCAATTTCGTAAGAAACTTCTGTACAGAAACTAATACATAATCGAAATCAATTAAAATATAATCGATGTAAAGTTTAGATTTTTTTATATCATTTATACTGGCACCTGAAGCCATATCTTTGAATTTATGAAAAAATGTTTTATTTCTTTTTATTTTTTATGGCGTTTTATAACATGTTTTTGTTAATTTTTAAACCAATAAAATGAGGTCTTTTCGGGTGAAATTAAAAAAAAACGCTGGCCACATGATAGCGTCTGAAGCATGGCTAAACACTGACCTCCATGGCAGAAGGTAGGCACCAAGGAGGTCTGTGGTTCTAAAATACATTTCGTCGGTTACATTTAGACATTTATATTAGAAACCTTGTCTAGACGTAACAGCAGGCTTAACCCGAAGTCCGAAATACTCCTTACGTTCAGAGTCCCCGTTACGAGCAGCTGGCCAGCAGCGGCTCTCCAGCGTCACGCTTCGTGAGCACGCCCAGCGAGGAGCCCAGCCGTTCCAGCCGCTACAGCGACAGCCCCGACCCGGACCGACCAGGTAGGACCGATATGTAAGTCTCAGCGTTCCAATTTTATTATTTACCTACCTTACCTCTGGGCCTGATTTAGATCTGGGCTTGGCAAAAACTTTGTATCGAGAGTGCCTGACCTGTAGCACTAAAGATAGGTTGTAATGTAGCTTATCTCATAGAGTCTTCGATTAGGCGAACCGCGAAGTGTAGGTTCGCTTTAAGCGAAGTGTAGGTTCGTGTTTCGTTTAAAAAACAAAATGTATAACACACACAAGACATCTTTGTCCTCTAAATAATCGTTGATTTTATAATAAACCTTTTTGCACAGCACTCTGTGCTATGCTTAACACATAGCTAAACCGCGTCGGAAGTAACCCTTAATACAGCGTGTCCCAAAACTGATACGTCACAGTGACACTGGAGGTAGACCTGCTCAAAAGGCTTCGAACCAACCTAACATGACCTCAGTAAAAGTTGCACGGTTTTTGAGATATGGCCACTTGTTTTAAACTTGTTGTTTTATGTCTGACGAAAATTAATGTACATACTTTAAGGGTCTACTACAGTACATTACTCGTGAAGTTAATCGATGTTAGGCGAGACACATTTTATTTACCGTTATGACCATCTAAAAATCAATAGATACAAATAGCCTTTTTCAAAGGCAAATTGAACGATGTGTCTCGCTCAGCTCAGCTTAGCTCTAGTGGACACTTCAATACAAACATAGAGAACATTGTGAACACTTCCTATATGTATAATGTGTCTCTGACTAACTGTAAAGGTACACGTGAAGTCTTGCGTTATATCCCGCATATACCAATAATTACTTTGCTTCCTGTAGCTGGCTGACTGTAACATCGTGAGATAGCCTGGGTGTCTGTGATGTGCTCATAATTAATTATTAATCCTATATGTGTGCAGGCCGATGCCCTGCAGTAAAAGACATATTTTAGTTTCTCCGATTTTGCTTTGGCTAAAAGAAGGGGAGATAATGTTACTCTACAACCTTTAGTGAATAATGAAACTGATTTTAGGGTTTTTCACTTACACGTTACATAATATCAAGCTCCACACAAAGTTCATGCCAACGCGAGGACGCACTCGAAAAGCGGGCTCGATACAGCGTCAGCAAGTGACACGGCCTTCTCGATACAGAGAGCATTTTATTTCGCTGTGTCGAAACGCACCGAATGCGTACTATTACAAGCTTGGCGAAGATTATGTGTAAATTATCTTACATTTTAAAAGCCTGCTTACATTCAACTTGCAAAATCGTCCGTATGTTGAATGCACGAGTGTGAACGTTGATGATCTTCCTACTCTATGTTCGATTGTACTCAAAACGCCAAGCTTGTGATGGGGGTCATCACGAGGCACTTTTGTAACTTTCACAGATAAAAGATAACAGCGCTCATCGGAGCTTTTAAGCGCAACCGATTACTTTGGTGTTTCCAAAGTGCCTATCCTTTAATCAGGCCCCTACCTTTCACTGATCACCTCCGACTTTTGCATCTCTTTTTCGTGAATAAAGAGTTAAGTCTGCCCAAATACTAAATTCTCTAGACTAGACTCGCTTGCTTTAATTCTGGATTTAAACTGAATGCTTACGAAGGGTCTTTGTCCTTAAATCTTGAATGAACCCCTTTTTGAATTGCTGCACAATATTGCACAAATTTTCTACTTCATTAAAGCATGTCCCATCTGTCAGTACTACATCAAACCCAAATCGAAAATGCAAATTGTATGATAGTTTGCGCTATTTTTTCAGGCAAGGATACAGTTGATAATCAGGGTGCGATGCAAGACCGCCGCGCTCGCTCGGGCGAGCGCCGGCGCCGGCGAAGCGAACCCTTCGCTCAGCCGGCTTGCTCGCTTGACCGCAGGACCAGTCTGGATAACGAAGCCCTACGCCCCGCCCTAGAACCCCCCCGCGCTGATTCCCGCGCCTCCCTAGCCTCCCTCGCCACTGATAACAGCGCCGACGACGCCTACGTCAAGTGCCGATACCCCAAGTGCCTTTCCCGCGCTCCCCTAGCAGACGCAAAACGCCACTACAAAACTTGCCACAACTGCACCACCACCTACTGCTCTAGAGAGTGCCGGAGAGCCCACTGGGAGAAGCATAGAAAGGTTTGCTTGCATTCTAGGGCCAGCGCGCTTTGTAGGCAAATTATTTCCGCGGCCAAAGAGGACGCTGACTCGCTGCAGCATATAAGTACGGTAGCGCACAAAGGTTACTTAGCTCAAGGCCGTGGTGTTGTCAAAGTTGTCTTCACGAGCCCCGAAGCGGCAGAGAAGTTCACGAGTCACGGCTACCAACACCTGAACGAGCCAGAGTACGTCAAGTGGACTGCGTTGCAACCGAATGAGATGGGTGCCGAACTGTATACGGAAGTCGTGAGACTATGCAAAAGTTATAATCCCGAAACGAGAGTAATTTTATACGTGGCTGTGTGTATCTTAAGCGAAGTGCCAACCAAAGGTGCCGTCAAATGGGAGAGGCAAATGGTCTCGCGCTGTGCCAAGCTCCGCCTCAGCAGAGCAGTTTCCGCCGCCATACATGAGCAAAACAGAAGACGTTACAAAAAAGACGACAAATTTACCCCCCAAGACTGCAAAGAAACCCTAATCCTAAGCTCAAAACTCATCACAAGTCAGAAGAACACGGCGATAGCTCACAAGTTCCGAGAAATATGCTTCCAGAATATTGTTAACGAACTAGAAGGCCGTGGTGTTGCCTTGAAGAAGCACTTCCCAGAAGTCCACTCGAGGTTGGTGGCGTACGTTGAAGGCACAAGTGATAGGTTCATACCTATGACAATATACCCGAAAGACGTGGTGAGTGGGAGGTCTTTCATGTGTGTGATAATGCCCGACAGCGAGGTGGAATGTGGCACGCCGGTAGATGGTAAGGTTACCACTGTAGATGTAGGGGTAGACAGGTCACACCACCAACTGTCCACACCCATGTGAGAAAGGTTGAAGCTTCGATTTCGAAGCTAAATTTAAACTAAGGAAGTGCTTGAGACTGTAAAAAGTGTCATTATAAATTTTAAATGGTAAGGCTATATTTGGTTCTCTCGAGAAGTCTAATTTGACAGTTCAATGTGTGATGTGATTGAAATCAAAATATTAAAAATTCAAAAGAAATAAATAAATAACTAATTAATTAAATTAAAAATCTTACATAAGAGGATCGAGAACCTATCTACGGAAATTTTCAGCTTTGCTATTTTTTAACGCATTTTTTAAGCTCAGTTGGAAAATAGAGGTTAAAAAATATTAAAACTTATATTATTATAAAATTAGTATTTATTAGATAATGTTTGCATTTTCTTTTGCTGTAGTCTCAAATGTTTACATATTCCCGTCTGTGTGACAATATTATCTAAGTAAACACTTAGTTATCTATATTATTTGAAACTAAGACGCCAATGGTGATGTTCAGAATCCAAAAGAGTGATTGATAAAATGTTTTTATTATGCAAAGATTTCATATTTTCTACAAAAAAAAATTTAAGTACCTGGGTAGGTACTTATAAAAAATACTAATTTATTAAAGCTTATGATGCGTGAAAGTATTAGTGAGAAATTCAGTAAAATAATAAATGCAATTGCGCTAGTTTCTGTCTATAGATAGAAGATTTATTTTATTCAATTGGAGTTAATAAATCAGTGTTGCACGTATTTTATTACATTCAAATTAAAAGGCTGGGAAGAGATGTAAACTTCAAGAATTTCATAGATAAGTAACATTAAAAAAGTGATGGTGTTTGGAAGTTGTTATTAACAATAAAAAATTGCCTTTTTCAAATTGCGAACAGTGGTGGCAAAATTTAAACTTTCTATAGAAGTTGTAATATCTTCAATTCTATACATTCCAGTGTCATGTGTCACACTTACCGTTTAACAAAACAATGCAGTGGAAGTTGTGCTAAAATTGTCGTTTTGAAACCTTTTCGTGCATTTCAATGTTAATTGTTACTTGATGTACCCCTTTACCTGTTATAAACGTAAGTACTAAGTATAAAGTTCATACTGTGTGAAAATGTCGAAGGATTTATCGCCAAAAAAAATTGTATAAAGGTATTAATTTGAGATCAAGTGATTTTGTTATCAGAAAAGCTCTTGTAGTGTTGCTCAGTAGGTACAGTGCATTTTGGTTACATAATGTCTGAATAAGAACCTATGTACATCCTTTGATTATTTATATACATTGTACATCCTACTCATCTACCTATCTACCATAACTAATACATACTTTTGTGGTAACTAAGCTATTGAAAGTTACATAAACTCTATACATACATTTATAACTATCTAATGTTGCCATATCAAATTGTTTTAAATACATAGTCGAGTACAGATTTTTTATCTAGTTGTCCCTCTGTATAATGTACTATCTACCTACTTGAAATAAATAAACGGCCCCAGCTACTACCACAGTTCGTTTTATTTTGGTTTGAGTAGAAAGGAAACTATCGGTGTTATTTATAAAAACGTACGTGACTCCTTAAATCTTTAAAAGACATTGGAATGACATTGGACATTGCATGTCAAATGGTATTTTCCTTCGCCTGGGACTCCTCAATTGCATTTTAATTTTTTTTTCCTTATTTCAGTCGAATCGTGTTTCTAAACGACACCGTAGTACTTCATGACCTTAGAAAACGCAAAACTCTCGCCCCAAACTGGCAAAACCAGTAGGTAATGAAAATGCAGATAAAATTGCTATATCTAGGTAGATTCGAAAATGGGATGTTCTACTAATCAATACAAACAACTTTACTGTGTAAGCATCGAAACTGCGAAATAAATAATAGCTATTCCACACAAAATTACCACTTGCGGCGTAAAGTTTTTCTGCGTTTTCAAAAATTTCCCCTGAGTAAAAGTTGTTTAATTTGACTAGTGGCACCCTTATATTATAATGCTATGGTGGCGCCCTACCTTTTCGGATGTTTATGAGGATTTAGTGACAGTATAAAAAAATAATGAAAAATAGTCGGCCAAGTGGAAGTCCGACTCACTAACCGAGGCTTCTGTACCACCCCGCCCACTTGTACGTAGGTACTCACGTACCTACATATCTTAGAGTACATGTGCAGTAGTACTATGTAGGTATTATGTTAGAGAAAACCCGGCGAAGTGCGAGCTGAAGCGCGCACGAAGGGTTTCAGCATAATTATGTGAAAATTTTAACTGTCTAGCTATCACGGTTAATGAGATAAGTACAGTCTGGTGACAGGCAGACATACAGACGGACATTGGAGTCTTACTAATAGGGTCCCTTACCCCTTGGGGTGTGGAACCCTACTTAACTGTAGTGTTGTCTCGTCAAATTTCTCACAAAAGAGCGTGACAGAACGTTACTTAAGTATGTACATACTGTCAAATTCTCAATTCAGAAACCGGCTAAGAACGCGTAGGTACATTAGCTAATACCTTTTAGGCACAGAATAAACTCTCTACAGTGCCTCAAAGATAGGTAATCTTAATCACTGTAACTCTGGAAAAAAACAATGAATGAGTAGATGAATTTGACATGTCTGCAAATTCAGCTGTCCGTGTTCATAATGTATTGTATAGCCCTTTGGAGTAAAAAAGAAGACGAAAAATTGGTTTACCTAGTTACCTATTACAATTCGCAAGATATAGCGACCTATTTATTTAAAGGACAGGCTAGGCGTAGGCTTAGCAACGGGCTCCCTTATTAAAACTAATAAGTAATAAATGAAACAGTAAATAAATTACAATGTCAAAAGTGATTTCTCGCGTCGACCGAACTATACTACCTAAATGTGGAATGGGCAGTAGACAAGACCAACATAATAATATTATTAAGGTGTGTGACCTGATGGAACAGTACGTGTACTATTCCACATAGCATAGGGAGATAGAATTTCGATTTCATCAAGAACTAGTGGAAGCTGCAATCATAGGTGGGAAAAGTAATAATGATAGTAGCATCATCATCATCAACTCATTATGTCTCCACCGAGGCGCAAGGGTCTCTTCCCTGAGAAAGGTATAGTATGTAATTGTATTTAATTGGTAGATCGCACAGGGTTTCATCAGTAAACAGGAGATCTTGGGTCTAATCAAGTTTGCCACCCCTGGTATAGGCCATGCTCCACCACGGGCGCCTAGTCCGGATTAGTGGAAGCCTGGCTGGTCTTACTGTCAGAAGTTTTCAAGCCACCCAAAGGCGTCTGACTTGGCTTAACGTGCCTTGCGAAGCACGGAAGTCGTACATAAAGTTCTAAAATAAAATAAAACCATTGTGTTTATGGTATGCCAGTATTGACTTAGGCACCAAACGAAAGTGATTCATACAAACTATATTTGTACATTGTATTTAAAACACTCCTTAGGTGTAGTTTAAATAATCTGTGATCTTTCTCTGTGCCACTGACTGGTACAACTAGGTACAGCGCCACCAAGTTATCTGTTCAGGTGGCCAGAATTGTAACTAACTAATAAATTGTAAATCCTGTTCCCCATTTTTTGTTTTATTTATTCACTTACTAACATTTATAGATGTATTTTCATTAAAATTTAAAGACGGGTTAAAATATTCTCAGTTGTCTAGGTAAATTTCTTAAATGTTACTACAAAATTCTCCACTAGCGCTGCTATCAACTGAACAGATAAGATGGTGGCACTGTAGGTACAGTCGATAGCACATCATGGTATACACCCATATACTCTACTCCGTTGCATCACGGGCGACTTTGCAACTAAAATGTGATGATTGACGTGCTATCGACTGTAGGTACTACCTCTGAGGCGTATTTTATGGAATTGTGCTTTTATTTTTATCCTAAGACCATCATATCTGTATTTTTTTTTTAGTTTTCTTTCGTGGCAAGCGAACGGTCAGGTGCCATCCCTCTCTGGGATACAAGCGTGAGCTTATATTCTATGCGTTGCAAGGACTGTCAGTCAAAGAAGGCAAGGTTCATGAAGAAGGCTTGTAGGTAACGAGTGTTATTCAAAATAGCGCTCTAACAATTTATTCGTCGTTGCCTGGAAAATCTTACTCGTTTATCTATAACAATACTTACTTTACTAGTTTACTGACCAATGCAAAGGCATTAATACATAAAGGTATGTAACCACGATTCATTATTTTAACAAAACGTCCGTGAAACGAAACGCGCTAGATATCTCGACCTTTGTCCAAATGACATTTTTGACATTAGCAAAATCCCACTCGGCCGCTGCGTGATGTTAAGCGATTAGAAACGGATAACGCACGAAATCGCCGTGTTTCTCGGTACATACCTACATACAATTAAAAATAATCACATACACATTCAAGTTCACTGCTAAAGTGCAAAATGGTGAATTCGGCGGTGCTTTACGCGGCGGTACCGGTCTCTGTTTTGGTTGCCATCGGCCTGATCCGCAAATGGAGATCGAGCAAGTGGGCAAAATGTGTGAGCAACACTTGCCTGAGGGGTAAAACCTTCCTTGTAACCGGTGCCAACAGTGGGATAGGCTTGGAGACGGCCAGGGCTCTGGTTAAGAGGAAGGCGAGAGTTATCTTCGCTTGTCGCGATGTGGAGGCCGCGAAAAAGGTGATCGCGCAGATCCGACAGGAGCAGCCTTTTGGTGGTGAAATGGTGAGTACGATTGACATAGCGCCGGTTTCTGAATTGAGCATTTCACTAAGTAAATACTTAAGTAACGTTCTGTCACGCACTATTATAAGAAATTTTATGAGACAGCACTACAGTTAAGGAGTTACTTAGCGATTGGCCGATTTCTGAATTGAGAATTTCAATTCAGAAATCGGCCAATCGTAAATTGTTACAATGTTACTAGTTTTGTGATAATAGTTACAAATATTAACTAATTAGTTAGGCTAGTGAGTGGTATCTATTCTACCCTGTTATACATATTTTCAATTTCTATAAAAATATTTTGATATTGACAGTGCGATGCAGGGCATAGACCTTTGCTTTGAGGCATAACCAGCCATTATTTTCTGTGTTTGTATGAATCTTATCCAGTTGCATTAGTCGCTCTTTGGACTTAGTCCTTACGAAAATTTTACTTCGAAAACTGAGTT
Source organism: Yponomeuta plumbellus (assembly GCA_947310845.1). Classification (NCBI taxonomy): domain Eukaryota; kingdom Metazoa; phylum Arthropoda; class Insecta; order Lepidoptera; family Yponomeutidae; genus Yponomeuta; species Yponomeuta plumbellus. The sequence continues at coordinate 4,651,543 of OX371198.1, read as the reverse complement.
CTAAGTTTCCTCAGTTCTAAGAGAATAAAACTTTCTAGAAATCTATCATAGACAACAGGGATACAATTAGTCATAAAAATAACAACAATGATCTATTCTTTGTCATTTAATTTTAGAAATAACACAAAACTGTTGCTTCACTATCGATAAATTCTAATAATAAAATAATAATAATAATAAACTCACGCCCGTTATCCCCGAAGGGGTAGGCAGAGGCACCAGTCTCTAGAACTGGACCCACGTTTTGCCGAGTTTATTAGGTCCCAAACGTGACAAGTGGCAAGCCTGTCGCCGTTATAAATTCTACTACCTATAAAATAAGTAGTTGTAATTATCAATAGACTTTAGTGTTTCAATTGATGCTTTTTGTTACAGAAAATCGTAACAAACAAAATGAAGATTACCATGTAATCCACGCGACCACTCTAGTTAGGGTTAATCAACACTAACAGAACTTACACATTTTCCATTATTTTACTTACACATTTTATATCAATTCATCACCTTTGCAGATCCCAATGCACTTAGACCTAGCCTCCTTTGAGTCCATTGAGAATTTCGTAGAGGTTGTAAAGGCTGGATTCCACAAAATAGATGTCCTAATCAACAATGCTGGTGTTGTGGTGCCCTTGAGCCAAGATCTGAAGACAAAGGAGGGATTTGAGATACACTTTGGCGTCAACCATTTGGGACATTTCTATTTGACAAACTTGCTCTTGGATTTACTGAAGAAAGCCACACCAAGCAGGTAAGGTTAAATAAAATGGTTTAATGGCAACCAGTATTTTTACCAACAGGTATGAATTCTTTTAAGCTTATGCTCCAAAGGGCACTGGCTGAAAAGCTCTATCTCATCTATGCTAATGTTCCAGGAGCCTTAGTTCTCAGTTCTTATAATGAATTTATCCTATGTTTTTTTTTCCAAGCCGCTTACTTGATTTCAAGACTCAAGTACATAAGTGAATCCGGAACAATAATATGTAATTAATGTTAGATTATCTTAGTTCTGAAAAAGATGATTAATTTTTTTTAATGCCTCTGTGATAAGTGCCTTTAAGAAGTTCAAATGCTAATTTTATAAGTTATTAGCTCTTCTTTATACAGGGCCTGTATTTTTGGTGATGGAACAATAAAGAAACCGTTTCGAATTGTACCACTCTAACCCCCAGTTTTTCATACGCTAACAACCTGTTAATCTACTGTTATAAGCTGCCAACTGACAGCTGTTAACAGTAGCACAGCTTGTTAGTGTATGAGAAACCAAGGCTCCTTTAGTTAGTCATTCTCCTTGGTCATGGTAGGTACTATTATTTTAGTTTGTAACTTTGTTTGTAAGTATGAATTTAACCTGTAGAATTTCTGGTGGGCTGATCGGCCCAAAGTAATAATGGTTTTGAATTGCCCTTTTCAAAATCGTAACGCAACTCAATTGAATTCTTTTCTATAAAAAACTTACAGTACCATTTTTATTTCCAGAGTGGTAGTGGTATCATCAACCCTGCACGAGCAGGGAAAGATAGACTTTAACGATCTGAACCTAAGATCTGAGATCGAGCTGGCAAAGAGTGGGAAAAGCAAAGGTCGACACAATGTTGGGTACAACAACTCAAAGCTGATGAATGTGTACTTTGCTAGAGCTTTGGCTGACCGAATGAGGGATTGCGGCGTTGATGTAAATGCTTGCTGTCCAGGGTTCACCTACACTAATCTGTTCAGGTACTGTTACATGTTTCTTCTATGTCAATCAATCTGGCCATATTTGCTACTCACCAAGGCACACCACTTCTTTCTGTCTTCTGTCATCCAGCCTTTAGATATAGATGTTATCCTTCTGATTCGAAACTAAATGGAAGTGAGATTTTAGTTTTTTACCGCCTCAATTATCATACTTACTATTAAGTCAATTTCGGTGTTACATAACTTGCAATAAAATTTACTTATTGAATGGCATGTTAGGAGTTTCACTGCGTGATCGGATCAGGAATGAGGAGATCTGCAGAAAAACCAGAGTTACTAATATAGGTCGAAGAATTGCTCACTTGAAATGGCAGTGGGCGGGGCACGTAACTCTGAGAAATGATGGCCATTGGGTGGTCTCCCCTCCTGCTTTCCATCTCTCCGTGTCTCCAGCCACCTCGCCAAAAATGCATTTAGATCGTCCCGCCATCTTCGCCTTGATCTGTTTAGCGGAACCCACTCGGTCGCGATTTTGGCCCATGTTCTATCTACGCTCATTCGGCAGATATGGCCAGCCCAGTTCCACTTTAACCTGGCGGTCACTACCCTAACAGCTCAAATTTTAGTTTTAGAGTGCAGTGTCGTGTTTCTATGCTCATTTAGGCATATATTTTTTCCCTACATACATTTATAGGCGACTTACCAGAAAAAATTATAAAACCTGCTGTTGACTGTACCTACATGTTATAAACTTAAAACTATGTTGTAATTTATTGATCTATCTACACACAATGATATCTTACAGGATTAATGTGTTAGAAGATTAGAACATACGCGAATAATCTTGCTGTACTTAGCGAAATCAAGTGTGATGGTAGTAGACTATGTAAACATAAAAATGTTTATCACGGTGTTGTGCAATGAGTGATGATATTTAATCTCGTTTAATTAGAAACCAATCTGCTAACAAATGTCTTAATACGGATTATTACTTGTATTTTATCACATGTAATTGCAGAACTAAGTATTTGCAATGCGATTATTCGTATACTTATTTGCACTTAAATAAGTGCCGATCGCAATTGAGAATCGCAAACGCTTTCTTCTTTGAGAGCTCTGAACAGGCGGAATGATACATACACGATATACGGCTCCTATTGATAATAAAAAAAGTGATACTAAGAACTTCCATACAACACAATCACTCGACCTATATAGTTCCAAAAACCCTATGGTAACCAAACCACCAATGGCTTCGTTACCATAGGGTTTTAGGAACAAATCCTGCGCTTCTCCAGCGGTCGCCAGTGGGAACGAATACACGACAGCTGTTTCATATTTCTAATACTAACCCTTATCTTACCTAATGTTTTTAAAACTTTTAATAAATACTTGATACTCCAAATAAGCAAGCTGTTAGTATTTGTTTTACTCGCGCCTGTATGATCGATAAGCAGACCAGCGACCCAATGGGTCGATGACATTAAGGGGGTCCGAGCCTTCCGAGGAAAAAAAAAATCATATCGTTTTTTACGAATCGAATTTGCCAAAAGTGTCTGTACAAACTCTTTTATTACGATTACAATAATGGCCTGCGCAGACGACGGACTTTTCTCCGCGGACTTTTCTATCCGCTAAAATAGATCGCTTACAACTGTATCGAGTAACGCAAACGAGGGATTAAAATTACCGCGTACTAAAAATCCGCCGAATAATCGAGGACATGCAGGGAGCGGAGCGGACTAAAGTACGCGGGAGTCTCCGAAAAAAATAGAACTCGTGTGACTAGGCGAAGCAACGCACACGGCGTGACCGTCAGAATGGCCGGTCAAGTGTCGTATTTTACTTTGAAATATGTTCCAAGAATTGCTTAGCAATCTTGCTTGTGGTGGAATATGTAAAACTACCCTAGCTCTTGCACAACCAGCTCAAAATGCCATTATTAGAGTAATCTTTGGGAAACCTGCTCGATACCACAATGAAGATCTTTATAAAGAAACACAAATATTAAACATTCGCCAACATTATATGCTAAGGTTATCGCAATACTTTCACTTTCACAAGGAACTACATCACTTCAGACTAGAAACTGTCACTAGGGCAGCCCATAAGCAGCGTTTGATGCTCGACAGGGTGCAAACAGGATTTGTTCAGAGATTTCACTTTTGGCTAGGTCCTAGGTTATACAATAAAATACCCGAGTATATAAAGGTGAGTCTACAGAAAAGTAATAAAAAACTTAAATTTTGGATTTGTGACATGGGTATAACCGATGCGGAAAAGCTAGTATTGGATATTATTTCATAACAACATAATAAGTAAAGTATATTTGTTATTTTTTTTTTGTTATTTTATTATCTATCCTTTGTATACCATTTATGTAATTTATTATTTGATCTTTTGTCTATTTTGTAGCATGTTAGTTTATGTATGTATATGTCAGTTTATCTAATCTATTTGATGTGACGTCTGTTAACGTGTTTTAAATGATTTTGTGACACTGCCTCTTCTCACCTACACAGCAATCGATAATGGAATCTGATCACTTCGGCACGGGCTTGCCTAGTGAAGTGTTCAGGCACTTACTGTTTTCTAAAACATATACGTTGTGAAGAAATAAATAAATAAATTGCTTATATTTGCTTACCGCCATGAGAGATTTGCTTACTACATATTTTAGAAGAATTCAGTCATTTATGGTTGACCTACCAAGCTGACGTCAGGATGGCAGGTCATAAGTCTGTAGCATAATAACTGTGTGGAATTACTGATTCTTTTATAGCTCATAAATTGCTTACGAATTTCTTACTCAACAATTTGTAAACTAAGGTCGTGTAGCTATCAAGGAAATAAAAATATCGTAATAAGTTACTTAGTAGCCTATTGAGAGCCTCCAGCGCCTGTTATAACTCTAAGAGCAAAAAGTTATTATCTTGTAACTTGTGTTTACATATCGATAGGCTCTGCTGCTCGTAGCTTTTATTTTTCGTTTAAGCAAGCAGTATCTACTTTTATATTTAAAACCAAAGTTGTATTGAAGTTGCATTAGTTTTTACCCACGTTTTGTTACTTATGTCTATCTACTATAAGATGTAAGGCGTGTGGGACGTATAAAAGACGTGGGGGAAGGCAGTGGCGTAGCTAGGTATTTCTATTACTATATTATTCATAGCTAGGAATTTGCCAAAAGTGTCTGTACAAACTCTTTTATTACGATTACAATAATGGCCTGCGCAGACGACGGACTTTTCTCCGCGGACTTTTCTATCCGCTAAAATAGATCGCTTACAACTTTATCGAGTAACGCAAACGAGGGATTAAAATTACCGCGTACTAAAAATCCGCCGAATAATCGAGGACATGCAGGGAGCGGAGCGGACTAAAGTACGCGGGAGTCTCCGAAAAAAATAGAACTCGTGTGACTAGGCGAAGCAACGCACACGGCGTGACCGTCAGAATGGCCGGTCAAGTGTCGTATTTTACTTTGAAATATGTTCCAAGAATTGCTTAGCAATCTTGCTTATGGTGGAATATGTAAAACTACCCTAGCTCTTGCACAACCAGCTCAAAATGCCATTATTAGAGTAATCTTTGGGAAACCTGCTCGATACCACAATGAAGATCTTTGTAAAGAAACACAAATATTAAACATTCGCCAACATTATATGCTAAGGTTATCGCAATACTTTCACTTTCACAAGGAACTACATCACTTCAGACTAGAAACTGTCACTAGGGCAGCCCATAAGCAGCGTTTGATGCTCGACAGGGTGCAAACAGGATTTGTTCAGAGATTTCACTTTTGGCTAGGTCCTAGGTTATACAATAAAATACCCGAGTATATAAAGGTGAGTCTACAGAAAAGTAATAAAAAACTTAAATTTTGGATTTGTGACATGGGTATAACCGATGCGGAAAAGCTAGTATTGGATATTATTTCATAACAACATAATAAGTAAAGTATATTTGTTATTTTTTTTTTTGTTATTTTATTATCTATCCTTTGTATACCATTTATGTAATTTATTATTTGATCTTTTGTCTATTTTGTAGCATGTTAGTTTATGTATGTACGTAGTCTGGTCATAAGTTTTGTCACATATGGAAAGTTAAATAAAGGACACAATGAGTTACGCATTACAATAATATATATATCAAAGGAAAGGGTACAAAATACAGATCTAAACCATATTAAAACTATTCGAAATGTCCTCCTCTGGCTTCGATACAAGCCTTCAATCTGCAAGGCCAGTCATCAATCGATGCACGCACGACATTCATGTCAATATTGGCGACTGCTTTAATCAGAGATGCTTTAAGCGACTCCAAGTTGCGATGTGGTTTAGCGCAGACCTTCTCCTCTAAGTGCTGCCATATTTTGTAATCCAAAGGATTCAAGTCTGGACTGGAGGAGGGCCAATCCTCATGCCTGATAAAGTCGATTCCACGGGTCGTGAGCCAGTTTTGGGTACTTTTCGCCTTATGGGCCGGCGCAGAATCCTGCTGGAAAACCCAGTGCCTATTTTCGAACATTGTTTGTGAAAGGGGTTCCACAATGTTTGTTAGGACTGTGTTTTGATATACGAGGGCACTGGTTTTCACTCCTTTTTCACAAAAAAACACCTCTGTTGGACCCAAATAGGAGACCCCAAGCCAAACCATGAATGCCGAAGGATGATGGCCACGCTGAACACGTGGCACACGTCTGCTCGCTTCTTCACTAGACTGTGCATACACTTTATCATTTTGTTTGTTGTAACTCTCTTCAACATTAAACATTTTTTCGTCCGAAAAAAGTATTTCGCGGTATTTTTTACCTGCGTACCGCCTTGACAAAATCCGGCATCTTTCGAGTCTGATTTTCTTCAGCCGTGTGTTAAGAAGATGTGCTGTTCTTTTTCTGTAGGCACGCAGTCCTAGGTCTTCATTCAACACCCTTTTAACAGTGGTTCTGCTTAGTCCCATCTGCAGAGCCAACATTTTTTGCTTGCGGACAGGATTTCGTTGGATGCGCGCCTTCACTGCTTTGATGACCGCTGGAGTCCGAACAGTACGAGGTCGACCGCTTCTTTGTTTATCATCTAAACTTGAATCTTCCCTGAATCGTTTGATAGTACGATAAATAAATCTTAGTGGAATTTTCAAATTTTTCAGCAGTTTGAAAATCTCAGTTGGCGCCTGGCCGCAACGATGCAATGCAATTACTGCGACTCTGTCTTCTTTGCGCGTCCACTCCATATTGGAAAATGAAGAAAATTCTAGAAAAGCTGTGTTTTTTATTTTCTTGAAAAATTCAAATTTCGAATGCCCATAACTTTTTTGTGGCCAGTATTCTAAATTCGAAATTAAACCTATGTGACAGAACTTATGGCCCGACTACGTATATGTCAGTTTATCTAATCTATTTGATGTGACGTCTGTTAACGTGTTTTAAATGATTTTGTGACACTGCCTCTTCTCACCTACACAGCAATCGATAATGGAATCTGATCACTTCGGCACGGGCTTGCCTAGTGAAGTGTTCAGGCACTTACTGTTTTCTAAAACATATACGTTGTGAAGAAATAAATAAATAAATTGCTTATATTTGCTTACCGCCATGAGAGATTTGCTTATATTTTAGAAGAATTCAGTCATTTATGGTTGACCTACCAAGCTGACGTCAGGATGGCAGGTCATAAGTCTGTAGCATAATAACTGTGTGGAATTACTGATTCGTTTATAGCTCATAAATTGCTTACGAATTTCTTACTCAACAATTTGTAAACTAAGGTCGTGTAGCTATCAAGGAAATAAAAATATCGTAATAAGTTACTTAGTAGCATATTGAGAGCCTCCAGCGCCTGTTATAACTCTAAGAGCAAAAAGTTATTATCTTGTAACTTGTGTTTACATATCGATAGGCTCTGCTGCTCGTAGCTTTTATTTTTCGTTTAAGCAAGCAGTATCTACTTTTATATTTAAAACCAAAGTTGTATTGAAGTTGCATTAATGCAAAATTTGTCGACTTTGAAAGGCCCTCTTTTAAAAAAAATGTACCAGAGTGCCTTGGCAAGTGCCATCAAAAGTTGGCGCATTTAATCAGGATTCTAAAATGGTATAATAGTTGTTACTTTCATACTGAAAAAAAAACTAGTAAAAAAATAAAAACCTCAAGTAACCCGATTTTTGCTAACCCATTTTACTTAATTAAAATGTCCCTTGGTTACCTAGCTACGCCACTGCCTTCCCCCACGTCTTTTATACGTCCCACACGCCTTACATCTTATAGTAGATAGACATAAGTAACAAAACGTGGGTAAAAACTAATGCAACTTCAATACAACTTTGGTTTTAAATATAAAAGTAGATACTGCTTGCTTAAACGAAAAATAAAAGCTACGAGCAGCAGAGCCTATCGATATGTAAACACAAGTTACAAGATAATAACTTTTTGCTGTTAGAGTTATAACAGACGCTGGAGGCTTTCAATATGCTACTAAGTAACTTATTACGATATTTTTATTTCCTTGATAGCTACACGACCTTAGTTTACAAATTGTTGAGTAAGCAATTCGTAAGCAATTTATGAGCTACAAAAGAATCAGTAATTCCACACAGTTGTTATGCTACAGACTTATGAACTGCCATCCTGACGTCAGCTTGGCAGGTCAACCATAAAAGACTGAATTCTTCTAAAATATGTATGTAGTAAGCAAATCTCTTATGGCGGTAAGCAAATATAAGCAATTGGTAAGCAATTCTTGGAACATACTTCAAAGTAAAATACGACACTTGACCGGCCGTTCTGACGGTCACCACACGGCGGACTTTAGTCCGCATTGAAATATAAGCCCAGGGTTTGAACCGAGTATTTGGCACGCCCGTGTGCGTTGAGTTCGCGGTTAATCCGCGGAGGACTTTATATTCGCGGAGCGTATTTTTTTCTCCAACGCGGAAAAAAGTCCGTCGTCTGCGCAGGCCATAAGTATCTGACTCCTATGTTGCTTTTGAACGGTCGTTGCTTCGTTGACTGCCTCGTTGGTCTAGCGGAATCACGTATGATTAGCATGCCGGAGATCGTGGGTTCGATTCCCACTGGGGTCGCCGTATATTTGTACATATGGCCTCAGTCTGGGTATATTTCCATGTTATTGATTTTCTTGCATGGTTACTAAATTATAACACAGTTTGGGATTAGGGCAAAGTGATTGTGTTGTGGAAGTTATTAGTTTCATTATCAACCCTTTATTTCCCCACCGAGGGGCACGGGTCTCTTCTCTGAGCAAGGTATTAGGCCATACTCCACGACGCGACGGAGCCTAAGTCCGCATTTGGCGGACGATTGATTGACTTTAAGTGATACCTTATACGGTATACCCTAACTAAACTGTTATTACCAAAAGTTATTTATTTATTTCAAAATTAAACTTTTATAGTGATATCCATCGACCTCCCTCTTCCTTCTTTAATAATGTATGCGCTTCGACTGCTCGGTGTCAGCGAATTGTCAAAAAAAGTTATATGAGAAGATTTTGTAAAAAAAATTACAAAGTTGATTCCCGAAACCGTGAATTTGTCATAGCAATGGTTTAAAAAAGATATTAAGTGTTTGATCGCTGGCCGCGCCATCGAAACATTTTGTGTTATTTTTAAATCTTATGGCGTATACAGTTTTTTGAAAATATGACGTAGCCGAGCAGCCGAAACGCACACAATAATTATTGCAACCTTGGACTCTGTAGCAAGGTGTGCAGCCGGTATGATAGGATGGCTTTTTAATCGGTGCTGGTAGCATCCACTTTTATAACATTTAACTAGGGGGCGAGCCCCCTGCGCGCTTACGCGCGCCAGCCCCCAGCCGCTGCGAGCTTCGCTCTCCGCGGCGCTCGGCCTAGGGCCTCGCTAGACACTATTGGTTGTGATTTGACGCGTGAGAACACGTGTGGTCCCGGCCTTCGGCCTCGGCCTGAACGGAGCTCGGCCTTCGGCCTCGCCGCGGCGGGGTCTCTCATGCCCGCTTCGCGGAGCTCGGCCTTCGGCCTCGCAAGTTTGTCCCATTTTTTGTACTGAATTTAGTACTAAGAGTGGATTTTCAGTGAAAAATCTCCATAGAAAATTGGTCAACTTTGATCATTGATATCTCGGCCGCCATCTTGAAATTTAGAAATGTCGGATTTTTCTGGTATACCTGGGTCCTTCGACAACCCGATTCCGTTGAGAACATGTCTCCAGCATGCGCCCAGTTCGCTGTCGACTTTTTTGCGCAGATGTCTAAAAAATGGCCTATTTTCGGGAGGCTATAGCTCAGCCGCCATTTTGAATTTCGAACAACAAATATTTTTTTTCTGAATCGGATCACCCAAAAAACATTCTTTCGAAATTTGATCCAAATCGGTCGGTAAACAGCAAAGATAGCTTATTAGTATGGGAGAAGGAATTCGAAATTCAAAAATCGGCTTCATAGGATGGCTGTATATCGCACCTTCCCTACAACTTTCTCATACAATTTTTTTCTCTAAAACCCACCGTTTCTGAGAAAACATATAAATGATTAATCAGTCAGTCAGTGAGTATACCGGATTGTAGCTTTATATATTAGTAATACATAGGTACATTATTATCATTAGTCATATAAGGTTCATTTTCTATCATTACAGGCACTCAGTCAAATGGTACCACTACATTCTGATGGCGCCGCTCTTTTTCATGATCATGCGATCGGCTAAACAGGCAAGTATTTATTAATTTTATTCTGGATACACTTACTTGTCTTTGTCGGAACAGTCCGACCAGGGCCTAGATTATGTTAATGCATTGTAGTACAATGACAACTGAATGAACGCTCGCATGTTTCGCTCTGATTTGCAGAGCTTAATCATGGTGAGCAGAATCGGAGCTCGCGTTGTCGGTTGCTCGTCTCTGACAAGTCTCGGCCAATTTTGAACTTTATAAGGTCTTGCCAAGCAAGAACATTACCGCCCCTCTAAATACTGCACTGAGCAATACCAGGTGGTATTGCTTTGTAATACAGTTCATTCCAAAAAGGGACTGGGCAACTGTTTGCCTCTCGCTCATACAATATTGCCTGTCTATGTCAAATGTGCGAGAGGCAAACCATTACTCAGTTCCATTCTTAATTAACCGCACCTTGTATGCAATAAAGTATCCTGTATCTCCCATTCAATTCTTATGGCTATAATTCCAGGGCTCAGAGACGGTAGTGCACTGTGCCACAGACTACAGCATACAAGGCCAGACCGGCCGCTTCTACAAAGACTGCGCTGAGTACACATCCAAGTACCCGTTCGACAAACAAGTGGAGGCTAAGCTCTGGTCTGTTAGCGAGGACTTGGTGAAGGCCAGGAAACCACTGTAAAGAGAACAAGTAAAGGAGACACTTGCAAATTAGTAGCGATCCTTCGAAAACAATTTGATCCTGGGGTTTAATCAATAACCTGACTGTGAGCTCTAACTTCTAAGAAGACCCACCTGAGTACGTCTCAACGAAATAAATTGTTGAATTTGGGTCCTACCTGCTTATTAGCTAAGGGGCCATCCTTAAGTTACGTCACGCGTTAAGGGGGAGGGGGTCAACGAAGTGTGACATTGTGTGACAAGGGGTGGGAGGGGGTTCTACATTTCGTGACGTCACATTACAAAATCTATTATAAATCTAAGTGTTGAAACACGAACTTTGAACTATCAACGAAAAATACAAAAACATTTGCAAATCTATCTGTTCCTAAATCTATTTGCAACTCAATCGGAAACAAAATTAATTTCGTAAGTGATGTTTTAACTCAATAGAAATCTACATGTAAAATTGCAAAATACGTGACGTCACACTAGTCTCACAAATGTGACCAGCTGTGACAAGGGCGGTGGAGGGGGTCGAAAAATCATGAAATTCGTGTGACGTAATTTATGGATGGCCATCCAATGCTCCGAAGTATGGTTGTTGGTTATTTCAGTTGATCCTGGGTTCACATGAATTTTATCAACTGATTGGTTTAAAATGTCAATTGATGTTACATTGTATAGCCGATTAAACAGATAAACAAATAGGAAGATTTACCCCCGGTTTCTCGAATGCTAAGAGTCTGTAAATCTACTGTTAACTGCTGTCAGTAGTTTTTTTGTATGCACTTTTGACAACTGACAGCTGATAACAGTAGATTAACAGACTGTTAGTGTTTGAGAAACCGGGGGTTATTGTATTTATCGGGTGTACAATGTACATAGAATTATCGTAATAAACTACAAATTTGTAGCATAATAAACTGTAATACATACCTTCTTTTAATGTATCGCTGCCTTGAAGTGTGCCTTCGCCAACCAGGCTACTAAATTGGCCATCATGTATTCGATGTCACAAAATTATTATAGATTTTTTTACACGTTAATGAATTATATATGAAGCCAGGTTCAAATTTCCTAAAGCCCTATCAATTCGGATCACGGTTCACTAACCAATCTGGGGCTCTATTCGCTGACGAAATTCATCACAGTGTTTATATAGGATTTAGTGTGTACATAGTATATTATGATTGATTGAAGGGTCGCAAGTTAAATTCGGTCGAGTGGTTGGTGAATTTCGTTAGTGAATTGTTTTGTGCGGACTTTTTAAAGTGGACCTGTAAGGTTGTATGTAGGTAGTTACTTCTAGTAGTTTCCAGTCATTGTCACAAGTGGCAAGCCATTTGCCGTCTCTAGTACTTGAGGTTGCGGTCGTGAGTGTGCCATAAGGCTCGTCCAGCGTCTATATTTATCTAAGTATGGGTGTTGGATTGTCAACCTTAAGTTACCAAAGTATCAAAATAATTATGTGTGTTTGACAAGCGAAAATATCGCTTATCCAACCAAGCGGAGACTTACATACACAGGTACTTATGTCACAAAAGAGTTCTCCAGTCAAATATTTGCAGAGATAAACATATATTTTGGTCCATGAAAGGCTGTCAGTAACGACTGAACTTTTAAAATATTGGTGTTAATAAATTAGGCTCCAAGAGGAGTTCTTAACCCAACAAGAAACAATTTTCCTAAAACCCTCTGAAAAATCTCGTTCGTTCTTTTTTAAGAAATGTGACGTGGCAGAGAACAATAGTAGATGTAACATCACCAATTAAAAACCAATGTTTTAATGACGTAATTCGGGTATACTTTTGGTGGTTTAGCTATTAGACAAAGTACAATAATTATTTTTGTTCTTTTGTTTGTCCTTAACTACATAATAAGTATATTTTGGGTAATGTATAGGTATGTGTTTAGTTTAGTTGGTACTTCAGTGTATTTATATTACTTCCATGTATTAATTTACCATTTGTACAGACGTTTAATCACTAGTCGAGTTGGGGAAAGTTATATCTTGAATCTCAACAAAAAAAAATATTTTTTTTTTGTTTTGGTGCTATAGCTAGGTTATCTAACCTGTATTTATAACACACAGGCCCGTAAATATAATCCGCCATTATCGCAAGCTTCATTTTTGAAAGTGTAAAAAAGGGCAGAGGAATGTGATATTTTACACATGAAAATTACCACTAGCGTATTTCGGGTTTCGGGTATGGCTTTTGAAAAGCGTTGGTCTATTAATGGTCATTCTTCTTTTTAGGGTGCCAGATTTTGGTATCGAAGGTTGGGTATAATTGTGGCTACTTGTCCCGTGAAAACCTAGTCATTAAAAAAACAGGCCAAGAATTAACTACGCGGGACCAACCTAGATACCTCTAAAGGAGTTAGTGTTGAATTTGGGTCTAAAGCAGCTGACATTCTTACATGTGAGCTAAACGCATTGCCTTCCTTTGGCCGTCGCAGTCGGGTAAAAAAAATAAAAGGAATTTTATGATGTTATAATAAAAAAATAAATATAATCGCGACATACGTGCATGCATTGCTTACGTATGATGCATCCTTCCCCAACTTGCGTTTCTGCGTGCTTAGCATGAACTCTGGGCGAGTAGGTACCGTTGTATAATGCCCGACAAATAACGATTCGCATGCTTAATCGAACATTGGCCCATTAGTAGATAGGTCATTTGAGTTACGCACGTGCTACGATGGGCTTATCCTACTTGCTGACGCATAAAATTAAAATTGAATTTTTAATTAATCGTGAATGCTTGTATTTTGAACGTTATGATTAACTATTGATGAGATCTGAGTAAAAAGAGTCCGTACGTAACTCAAATGACCTATCTGATCTACTAATGGGTCAAAGTTGCATTAAGCGTGCGAATTTATCTATTCTATTTAATTTTTCCATACCGGGATATGGACATTTTGGTATTTGGACATTGTGAACTTAATCGGTCCAGCAATGCACAGTACGGGCTGGTTGATTGATCACTTAGACTTTGCATGGGCGAATTTCGGGTCTCATTGGCGATAATTAAAAATCAAATGCCACTGACATCTTAATATAGGGAGAAGGGACAAATTGTCTAATCTGTATGTAAGTTCGACTGTCGCAAGTTCAATTTATGCACACAAGCACCATTAAATAAACACAAGAAACTTGCACACATTTGCCCATCCGCTCTAAGTGGTTACACGTGAAAAGTAGTTAAGTGTGTGTATCGCAGCTGCCCTGATTTTTATTCAAATTATCTCTCGGACATTATCTTAATTTTCTTGTTCATAGTTGGAAAGTTTTTGACAGTTCATGCTAAGCATTCTCAATGGGTAAGCTCAATTGTATTCAATCCAATGTAGATAGTGAGGTGATGTGAAAATACTCTATTGGCGTGTGATAGATTCATTGTTTCCAAAGATATCTTATTTTGTATCTATAAGCATGTATCTGGATTAGTAGATATAAATTTATTAAAGTGTTATTTGAATGGGTTAATTGTCCGTATTTTATTCATCCATTGTTTTCCAATTTTTATGGACACTTAGTTAATCATTACATTAACGCTTCTGGCTAAATGTTATATGCGTGAAGCCGTAATGGAAAGTAAACATATGCCCTTATAAAACTAAAGGCCTGGCTCCAATTTCATGGAACTACCTATAATTAGATTGATAAAAAAATTATAAATTTAACGGCCCAATACTAAAAACAACATCATTCGTCGTTAACTATGACAACTTTGCACATTGGAAAGTCTATGTTTAACAAAAAGTACCTAGGCAGGATAAAAGTAATAATTGTTCTACCCGGGTACGCAATGCACAATTGTAGTTTTATGGTAGATATAGGGTTTGAGAGTTGTTTATCTCTATTTAGGTACTACACCCTACATGTAGAAAGAAACCTAAGTAAATCTAAATAATAAACCAAACTCACATAACATTTTTATTCATCTCAAAGTGTAAAAATAGCAAGCTTTTTTCATTACCAAGGACAATACACCAGAAAGCATGTGGAAAAGTCAGTTAATTTAGGATTTACCAAATATCTACGCGTTAATCTTTACTGAAATCACAGTACAGTATTGTATAACTAGATTAGATATATCACCTAACTGATTAAATAGTACTAATGCGCCGTATCTTTATCATAAATGTAATGAATTACTCATATCATCGGGTAGTTTGTTCACATGCCACAACGACCGGGCGCACACATACGGAATGCTTTTACAATTTCAGAAAGAGAATAAAACTATCCATATTCGCTCATACTCCACATTATAACAAGTCTACTCAGTGCCGGATCTACCATATTATTATGGCTTTTTGGGCTTCAGCCCAGGGCCCCCCCAACCAAAAAAAATCAAAGTAAAAAATAGATGATAATGCGAAAAAAACCTTAATTTTACTAAATTAAACAGATCGATTGCACCTTTATAAGATTAATCAAATTCAAATCATTTGATTCAAGTCAAGAATGTTGATTTAACTAAGAACCTAGAATGTGAGGAGCTTCGATCATTGCCGAAAGTCCATTATATCGTAATTAGCTTTTTGTTGTCTACTAAATTCTTCGTTTTGTTAATTTTAGCTGTAGGTTTTTTAATAAATAAAAATATTTTTTCCTAAAAAATGCGTAGAACAAAAGGCATAAAAAATTATCCCTTACCGACATGGTTAAAGTATGCTTATTTCTTAAATAACCATGTGTACAGTGCGCGCGACGCAATCACCTGTGACGGACGCACGTATCGCCGTACAGTCGCGCTAAATCAGTGATAAATTCTATTATGTTTTTGTTCAAATACCCTCACATATTATATCCAACATGAGCAAAAGTGATGAAGCACCGGCAATGGGGGACCGGAAAAGAAATAGTGAAGGAGAAGAGTTTATTTGCGAGCAACGAGTGTCTAATAGTGATTTGGAGTGGGATAAGTCAGGTACTGAACTATCCACTGGGAAACTACCCCGCCCAGAAGGAGCCGTTCAAGTATTACAAACCCAGTCGAAAGTATCGAAACGCGTTAGACAAGATAGTAGCGAAAATAGAGACGAAGAGGGATTAATTACAGTGATGAGAAGACCAAAGCATCTTGCACGTAGCTACTCAAAGAATTGCGAGTCTGTGATTGGTGATGAAGATAGTAAGATTGAGGTGTGTATTACCGCTATGGAAGCTTTACCCAAACAAATTGGCTTAGCAAAACTCTTGAGAACAGAAAACATAGATAATGTCTTGAAAATCAAATTTAAAAACCCATACAAAGTTAGCGTTCAATTTGAGACAAAAGAAAGCGCAGAGAAATTGTTACAGTCTACAAAAATTAAAGAGCTTGGCTACCAATGTCGAGTAGCTAATGAAGTGCAATTAACGTACGGTATAGTCAGACACATGGACTTAGATGTTAATGAACAAGAAATAGGCTCCGCCTTTACCAGCGACTGCGAGATAGTTTCGACCAGAAGATTGGACCGCTCTGAAGATATAGGAAAGTGGACAAAAAGCGAAACAGTTCGATTCTGCTTCAAAAGTTCCACCTTACCCGCGTACGTATTTGCGTACGGCTGCAGGTTCAAGGTGCAACCATATGTATTTCCTGTTACACAGTGCTCCTCTTGCTGGAAGTTTAGCCACTATACGCGACAATGTCCAAAAAAGAAGACTATATGCCCTAAATGTGGAGATCTACATGCAAACTGCGAAGTCACCGTGTTTAAGTGTGTCAACTGCAAAGGAGATCATATGGCACTGGACAAAATTTGCCCAATCTATTTGAAAGAGAAAGAGATCCGTAGAATTATGTCGCGACAAAACTGCACATACAGAAACGCTCTAGGGCACTACCTAAACGAGAATAAGAAAAAAGATAGGTACTGAAGTGTGTAACCACGAATGGGACAACTCTAAAGAATCCACCCCACAACCTCACAAGACAATACAAAAGGAAAAAAGTTCTCTATCTTAGAGATATCGTGGTGACCGGTGCATTAATACACAGACAAGAGACAGACGATATGAACCAAATACCAGAAGTTGTAAATAAAACAACCAATAAACATAACAAGAAAAAGATAAAGAAACCCAAAAAGAAAATCATAAATAATCTGTCAGATTCGGATGAGCAAGTTGTTAATGAAACGAGCGATGAACCAACAATAATCCTGAAAACAAATGAAAGAGGAAAACACAAGAAGAAAATTGACTTCCGTGCTATGATACAGAGAGTTGGCGATATAATCACATCCGAGGAAACGTGGGAAAAGAAGATATCGCTGTTGATAAAACTTTTTATTGATGAATTAAAACAACTTTTTGTAGATTTAGTTAAAAATGGAGAGTGGCTGACTAGTATTACTAATATATTTAATGGCTAGAGCACCTCACGACCACAAGATAAACATAATTCAATGGAATGCGCAGAGCTTAAAACCAAAGATGGCTGCATTTTAATGTTACCTAAATCAGGAGAGTATACATGTGGCAATCCTCAGTGAAACATGGCTAGAACCAGAATCTGACCTCAGAATTAGCAACTATAACATTTACCGGAAGGATCACAAATCAATCAAGAGCCACACGGTGTCCCTTACAATCAATAATTTAGGATTAGAAGTGGTATGTATTAAGGTACCTACTTAATTGTAATAATGTGCAGAATATTGTTTCAATTTACTGTCCTTCACATGTTCGCGTCACAGAAACAGAATGGGACAGCTTATTCAGTACATTTTCGAGAAAAACTTTAATTGCTGGAGACTTTAATGCTCATCACACCAACTGGTCTTACAAAAATGATACTAGGGGCTTACACGTTATGGACACTTCACTTGAGAATGGTTTTATATCTATGAATAACGGTAGGGCAACCAGAATCAAACTTGTGAATGGTAATCTTCAACAATCTGCTCCAGATATAAGTTTTGCCTCTTCTGATATTGCTGTAGATCTAAAATGGGATGTGACTAATGAAAGTCATGGTAGCGACCATTAAATAATAAAAATTATATTTAATTACCAAGGACCAAACAAAAATACTGAAAGGAGGAACTATAAAAGAGCTAATTGGGAAATGTATAAGCAAGTTCTAGAGGAGTCATTACGCATCCAATAATATCCGACAACGTTCAAGAAAGATACGATTTCCTTCTGACGCACTTGAATCTTGCTGCTGGTAGATCTATTCCTCTAATAAAAATATGTCAAGATCCTGAAACTAAATTTAAACCTAAACCATTTTGGACCCCGCAGTTGTCAAAAATTGTTGCTCAAAGACGTCTAGCCTTAGCATCATTTAGAAGAAATCCTACCCCTAATAATCTAACCCTCCTTGAAAAACATATACATGACGCACAAAGACTAATAAGACAGGCTAAGTCGCGTAGCTGGAGGGATTTCTGTGATAGCATAGACGAGTCAACCTCTGTAACAGTTATGTGGAGGCGTATGCGCTGGATGAAGGGTTACAAAAGGCCCAATATCCACGTAGATGACGATAAAAAAAAGGGCTTATAAGTAATCTCGCTCCAGCCTTTGTTCTCCCAGATATACCAGAAATAAACTCAGATAACGCACTCCTAGATTCAAGTTTTACAGTCCAAGAGCTTAATAGCTGCCTAAAGAAAAAAGATACGGCTCCAGGAGACGACCGGCATTTAGAACCGGCAGTGTTCCATCTCAATGGAGAACAATACAAATCATACCTATTCCCAAGCTTAGCAATGTATCACAAGCAGTAACTAAATTAAGACCTATAGCCCTTATTTCGTGCATATGCAAGTTATTTCATACTATGATAGTCAAGCGTCTTGAATGGCATGTCGAGAAAAACAAAATTCTGTCAGTAAAAACTACTGGCTTCAGACGGTCAAGTCATGCTTGGACTCTGGCAAGAGTGGTATCACAGATTCAGATAGGTATGTCTAAAAATAATCCTACTCTCGCATGCTTTCTCGACATTGATAATGCATACAATAACGTTCAGATAGATACAGTCATAATTCGTCTCAATGAGATCAATGCTGGCACTAGAATCTGTGTGTACCTATGGAATTTCTTAAGCGAAAGACATCTGGTTGTAAAAAATTATGATCACTCTGTAGTCTGCACAAGATGGACCGCGAAAGGCATAGCTCAGGGTGATCCCATGTCACCTCTGATCTTTAACATAGTAACTGCAGAAATTTGTAATTCTATTACAAATGTTATGATCTCCCAGTATGCAGATGATTTCGTTCTTTATACGAGTTGTAATAACATTAACGATAGTATAACAAAAATACAGGATGTCCTTAATACCGTTTGTAAGTTACTAGAAAACCTAGGATTATCGTTGTCGGCTAGCAAATCCAAATTCTGTTTATTTAGTAGAGGTCACAAAAATACTACCACACATTTAGAAATTAATGGGTCTATTTTAGGTAGCACAGATAATATTCAGTACTTAGGTCTATGGTTGGACAAATCACTGAGATGGGCTAAACATGTCAACGAAACGGTAGAGAAGACGCAAAAGTATCTTAGTTTACTAAAAATTTTATCGGGCTCTCAGTGGGGTGTCCATCCAAACCACCTGCGAAGGTTGTATATAGCACTCATCAGAAGCAGGATCGACTATGCTTGTTTCCTTTATGATAATAGTGCCAAAAGTCATATGTCTAAACTAGATAAGGTACAGAATCAAGCACTTAGAGTTATTGGTGGGTTCATAAAGAGCACCCCTATTCATGTGATGGAGTCCGAATTATGTGTTATTCCACTATCAATTAGGAGACAATACTTAAGCCTTTAAATACTGTCTAAAAGCTCAGTCCTGGAAGGACAACACCACCGTAGAAACTGTAAATGAACTTAACTCCCTGTGTTCCAACAGATATTGGCAAAATAAAAAGAAACCTTTACTAACAATATCCTATAATAAAACTAAGGAAGAAAATATTAATACCACTTACCCCCTAGAAATGATGTTCAAATTAGATACCTGGGTATCAAAAATACGCACAGATGTAATTGTAACTAGCCTAGAATGTATCAGACATGCCAAAAGAGAGTATGAAATAAACTCACTCAAAAATGAAATCCTGCAAGAACTTTCCCAAAGATATAGTGGATGGCATAAGGTATATACGGATGGCTCTAAGAATCGTAACGGATCAGGTGCATCCTTTTTTGACTCAACTTTAAACAGATCTCGATGTATTAAAATAGATAATCGCAATGTGTGTATTATGACATTGGAACTGGTTGCAATCTCAGAAGCTCTCAAACATATTAAAGACGCAAAATTAAGTCGAGTTGTCATATTCACAGACAGTAAAAGCTCTTTACAACATATAGCTCGATGCGCCTCTGGCCACAGAGGCGCATCGAGCTATATAGTATACTAGAGCTAATGCTTGAACTAGAAAAAGTAGGTGTTGGCCTGAGATTGCAATGGATTCCATCGCATATAGGCATCAATGGCAATGAGCGAGCTGATGTATTGGCTAAAGAAGCTACTACAAACGGAGAGGAAGTAGAAATAAAATCGTGTTATACAGAATCCTAAATATAAAGTAGAATGTAATTACCGTTGGAAAGAGCATTTCAATGAACGCTCTAAAGAAAAAGGGATATGGTACAAAACCATGCAAAGTGAACCCCCTCGTATTCCATGGTTTTTAAGCACAAATTATGTAAATCTATGTTAACTATAGCTTTTAGAACTCGATCTGGCCATATGCCATTAAATAATTTTGGTTTCATGATGAAAAAAATTAACAGTCCAAATTGTAATATATGTAATTCTAAAGAAGATCTCATTTATTATGTGAGTGTGCCATAAATGAACAAGAGAAGGTAACTTTAAAGCAAAAACTTAGGCTAAACTCACTTGATTTGGGTTATATCCAATCAATTTTAACAGAACCATTGTGTCCAGGCGCATTTGTCATTTATCATTTCGTGAAACGAAGTTTATATTTGAGGGAACCCCCCAATAGTTAAGATCTAGTTAATAATTAGAATTGTAAGAATTAAGTGTAACAGTTTTTTAGAATTGTCCTAGTAGTTTTAGATGGAGCTGACATGCTCACCTATGCGAACAAAGCTTCAAAATAAAGATCATAAAAAAAAAAACCATGTGTAAGCGAACAGGTGAATGAAGTGAACTCAGAAATTATTTTTCACGCAGAAACCGCTCGAGTTGCGTGCTTTTGGCTTATATTTCGTATAAGTGTATTTTATTTTTGGTCATGAAAAAAAAACAGTAAAGATAAAATTTAATAATGTATGTAAGGTTCCTAAAGTTTTTTTTTTTGGTGCACATTAAAGATCACTAATCTAATCTTATCTTAAGGTGAACAGGTGACGGGTGTCAACCACGCTTTCCGCAGTCGCAGTGGTCGCGACAGCGAGTCCAGCCAAGTTCGAGAAAAAAGGAACTGGCGACGCAGCAGCCGTGTGTAATATTACAGGAATCACTTCGAGCTACTTTTGACCCCTTCACAACTCTACAACTATTTAACCTACGTATATGAAATTTAGCACATTTCCTAAAGTCATTAGCTTGCCTAGAATCCAAAGTTTCATCAATGTTGCTCAAACAGTTATAGATATATTAACGTTTAAAAACCGGCATTTTTATGACTGACTGACTCACTTATAGATCAAAAATCTAACCCACTTCTACATGACCTAGAAACTTGATATTTGGCAGCAAGGTAGACTATTAGGCATATACCTACAAAGGAAAAAATCTAAATACTGAAAATTATTGATATTAATATCCTCATAGTATTTAGTTCCAAATTCTGCCAATAGATGGCGCTCTTTAATTCTATATCGCGGTATGGTTTTGTCTCAACAGATTCTATATAATATCTGTAAACGACTTCCTATGCACGTTTCTCTGAATTGTAAATGAGTTCCTAAAAAGTCGTATGTTCGTAGCCGAGAACTATTAACGATGGTTGGGAACCGATAACTTATCGCTTCCTTGGAAATAAATAACGATGTGTTTATTATTAGTGGTCAATACCAATAATCTCTGTACAAAAAGCAGTGATATCCCATCAAAAACATAAATGTGAATGATATGAGAGCCAAGTTCAATATTAAGAACAGACGTCGTTACCGACTTCGCCGACAAAATAATTGAGATATATATGGGTGCTGTCAAGTTCTCTGAAGAAAATCATAAAGTTTTAGTTACAAGATCACTAGAGATGTAAATTGTTATTCAAGCTTAAGATTTGAGTTGGCTAGTTTTCACGTACAGGCTAAATAATATTTATTTAATGAACTCTACTTCATTTAGTCATACGGAGGTTAGTGTACTTTCTGTTTGTATTGTACTTATGCTGTTAGGTTGATATCATACCAATGTGACTTTTTCTGAAATTTGGTTTGTTGGTAAAAACTAGCAGTCAAATCTTGAGCTTGAATTACAATTCACATCTCAGTGACCTTGTAACTAAAATTTTATGATTTTCTTCAGAGAACTTGGCAGCACCCATATAGATCTCAATTCTTTTGTCGGCGAAGTCGATAACAACGTCTGTTTTTAATATTGAACTTGGCTCTCATATCATTCACATTTATGTTTTTGGTGGTCACACTTACATGGCTCAAGCGCCTTGATCATATCAGGTATCTTCGACCGATGAGAACAAAATGTCAATGTCACTCTGATGTACAAATGTGACTCAATATCAGTGTCACTGTCACGGCTCAGATTTCCGCACAAACGCGACGAAGTGGCTAAAGGAGGAAACACATCGCATGCTTAATGGAACATTGACCCATTAGTAGATAGGTCATTTGAATTACGTACGGATTTTTTTTTACTCAGATCTCATCAATAGTTAATCATACGTTCAAAATACAACCATGCATGATTAATTAATAAATCAGTTTAAATTTTATGCGTAAACAAGTAGGATAAGTCCATCATAGCAAGTGCGTAACTCAAATGACCTATCTACCAATGGGTCAATGTTCCAATTGTTCCATTCCACATTGTCATTATTGAAACGCGACGCGACCCGACGCAACGTGACGCGTGTTGAGTCAAATCAAATCAACTACGCTCCATTTATCTATACTTGACTTTTTTTTAGCTATTACTAAATTTTATAGCTAGCACTAAATTTGTAAACTGTTTCGAGTTTTCTACCGCTAAAGGTTTTTGATTTAGTGTCGTTTAAAGTTTGGAAAAAAAGTCAAGTATAGATAAATGGATTATACATACATATTTTCTATGATCAGAATCATACTAGGCATTGCGTGTTGGTTCACGATTCACGATGCATCGGTCGATACGTGGTGTCGCGTCGCGTTTCAATAGTCTGTTTCCGCCTTAATATTAAATGTGAAATATTGTATCACAAGCCACGATACGACAGCCAAGTATAACTCACACATCTGTATATTTTAATATACGTACACACTTGAAACGTTAAATGGTCGCAGGAGTATTAAGTAATAAACCGATCAGCTCCAATTTTAATGTGTTTAATTTTTTTAAGTATAGTTTACTGAATGACAGTTTACTTACACCGACTTTCACCACTTTCTTGTGGATTTTACTAAACAGCATCAACCTAAAATTCTTCATACAAAAATCGATTTCGATGGCGACTAAGTGACTTTGAAGAAGTGGTGGAAGCCGGCCTAAGAATACGAAATATTTAAATCCCAGCTTTCACCCAGATTCCTATAATTGTATGGAATAATTTGGTGTAAATCCCTACCATGTTATGTATAAAAAGTCGATTCCATCAACACTACAAATTGAGATAAAACTATTTTAAGACAGGATATAACTAAATCATGATTTATAAAATAAAAACTCCCTTATCGATGGCTTAGAGTAAATACCTCGGAGTGTAATTTAGGTCATTTTGTAACCTTAAACGCCGTTGGGTCGATATCTTTAAATATTTGAATAAACCATGTAAAAACATTTATATTACATTATAGTAAAGGTCTACTTTGGATTTATGTGGGAACATTTTTTTCAGTATGCAGTTTTTTGTGCCCTCAGGAGGCACGTATTTTACAGTTACGAGGTATTCAATACAAGCCAACGTTATGAAAAGTAACCGGGTTTCATTCATTTTATTTTTTTTACATTTGTTAATAAGACTGAACTGAACTACCTACCCGTAGCCCGTATCCTACTGTGTGCATCATCTAACAGTGCTAATAATCAACTATTTGGTAACTACACAAACGACATTAGTTATATTAAAGCTAGGCACTTAGTGAGAATCATCCATAATTAAAATAAATAGCCACACACCCGCTGAATAAATTTATCCTAAGGCTGACATGCACTACATTCTTACATGAGACTTAAACAGCATTCAACCAAAATCCTTCGTACAAAAGTCCTAATTAAAAATATTATAATCTGACTTAAGTGACATAAGACGTGGTGCATGTCCGCCTAAATGCATCCTATACAAGGTGTCATTAAAATAACACGAAATCAGAAAATCGTTTCTTCAATATCATTAAATAAATAATTTGCAAAATTACTAACTCATCGATATATATTTTTTATCACACTAGCATGAATGAACTAGACGCGATCAATTTGCATTAAAAATATAAATGACCACCCTTGGTGATTAAGCTCATACTCTCTCTCTCTCTCTCTCTCTCTGATATAAGTGCAGGGCCTAAATTCTGCTAATGCATTGTAGTACAATGACAAATGCATGATCATGTCGGTTTAGTTTCATTGCCGCTTCAAGTCTACGCGCGCACGCGTAGTCGTAATTCTAAGCGTCAATGAAATAAAAAAAAAACATGTCACGTGACCCGACTATGTGACTGTAATTGAACTATGATGCACTAATAGAATCAAGTCTCTGTGCCATGCAGGGGGACGTATACAGGGTGTCCCAAAACTCGACGTCAACCCGAAGCCGGGTGAAAAGGCAAGTCAAGCTGGTTGTCAGAAAAATATAAAAAAAAATCTTAAGTTGTATGATTTCAAAATTATAGGCATTTTTTTTAAAATCGCAAAATTACACACCCTGTGACAGTCTTTTTACTCCTGTTGCCACAAATCTTTACTTATTCCAATTATTTTTTTTGCTGTGTAACCCTGAATAATGCTTCTCTAAACTGTAATCAAAATTTTAAAACCAGCTGCTCTAGCTTGCATAAAAAATAGGACTTATTTCCTAGAAAAACTTTCAAAATAAAAAATTGCCTAGTTTTAACTGACTGTATTGAAAAAAAATGTACCACGCGAGTTTGGCAAGTTATGTCAAAAGTTGGCGCATTTAGTAAAGATTCCAAAATGGTATAATACTTGGTAAATTGTAGCTGATAACATGGATAAAAAAAAAATCCTGTAAAACCGTTTTTAACAAATTTTTCTTACTTGGTTAAAAATTATTCTAATGGGCGCAAGATTTTCCAAAGAGTCGTAAATTGTAGCTTGAGATGAATCAGGCATTCTAAGAAGTATAAGCGAGATAGGTATTGACGCTTAAGTGACTAAGACGGAAAGAGTCACCTTATCAAGTGCGAGCGAGATAGGTATGGACGCTAAAGTGACTGAAACGGAGAGAGACAGAGAGTAACGCCAGGTATTCGCTTTTGTACTCACACATCACAATCACAAATCAGTACATTACGCTCCTTCGTTTACTGCACTTGTTTTCGTATTCGTTTGTGTTGATTTCGTACTAACTACTTTTGGCTTCGTTTATGGACTTGTGATTGATTGCTTGTGATTTGGATCCGAACTGTTTATTTTCCCTCAACGACGACCTTTGCTTTCTCCTGGAATATCGTGTGACTAGTGCCAAGATGTCTGCGTATACCACTCGCGAATACGCTAATATGCACCTTATTTATGGTGAATGCAGGTGTAATGCCAGTGCTGCCGCCAAACTTTACCGTGAAAGGTACCCAAACGCTGCTCGTTACCCTGATCATCGAGTGTTTACGAATGTGCATCGTTTACTCTTCTCAGAGGGCCACCTCCCAAATCAAGAGCATGGTGGAGGAAGACCCGCCAACCCGATGGAAGACGAGGTGCTAGAAGCTGTCGAAGAAGACCCAAGCACTTCAGTTAGGGCTATTGAAATAACCACCGGAGTGCCCAAAAGTACAGCCCATCGTATTTTAAAAAGACATGAATTACACCCATACCACGTACAGCGAGTACAGACGTTACTACCCGGGGACTACCAAAATCGAGTAAATTTTTCCCGGACAATATTGGAGAGGTACAGGGATGACCCGCTTTTCTTAACGAAAATTTTATGGTCTGATGAATCGACATTCAAAAAGGACGGCTACATGAACATGCATAACTTGCATGAATGGCATGTAGAAAACCCTCATCTAACGAGGCAGGATCGGTCCCAGTACCGATTCAAAGTAAACATGTGGACCGGAATTTTAAATGGTCAAATAATTGGTCCTTTTGAGTTGCCTGATGCGTTGAATGGCGAGGTCTACTTGGACTTTCTACAGAACCATCTACCAAGTTTACTAGAAGACGTGCCGTTAAACATTTACAGAGAAATTTGGTTCCAGCAAGATGGGTGCCCAGCACACTATGCTCGCTCCGTTCGACAATATCTCGATGAAGAGTTTCCCGGGAGATGGATCGGACGGTCTGGCCCAATCTCGTGGCCGGCCCGTTCACCGGACTTGAATCCATTAGACTTTTTTTACTGGGGAGCAGTCAAAGAAAAAGTGTATTCAAAGCCAATTGAAAGTGAATTTGAACTACGGCAAAGAATAGCAGAAGCAGCTGAATTCGTAAATAATGCACGATTCGCTCGAAAGATAGCTCGATCATTTTTAAAGAGATGTCGGGCTTGTATTGCCGCCGAAGGAAGACATTTTGAACATTTGTTGTAGTAAAAATAGTTGTATTGGTACATTCATGAAAATTTTTAAAAATTATTGTAAATTTAATAAATAAACCTTAGTATTAAAAATTTTGTGTCAATTAAAATTTAAACTTTTACAAAAAAATGGTGCCTATTTCATACCACACACAAAGAGAACTAAACTAAATTTAGTGGACAATCTGTTTTTTCAATCGGTTTATGATAGACAAGCACAGGTACAATTAAGTTAAATTTAATCAGTGTGTGCATTGGAATCGGCTCCAATGTAAAAAGCAATAAGTTTTGCCATTTTCACCAAGTAAGAAAAATTTGTTAAAAACTGGGTTTTACAGGAAAAAATTTTTTTTATCCATGTTATCAGCTACAATTTACCAAGTATTACCATTTTGGAATCTTTACTAAATGCGCCAACTTTTGACATAACTTGCCAAACTCGCGTAGTACATTTTTTTTTTCAATACAGTCAGTTAAAACTAGGCAATTTTTTATTTTGAAAGTTTTTCTAGGAAATAAGTCCTATTTTTTATGCAAGCTAGAGCAGCTGGTTTCAAAATTTTGATTACAGTTTAGAGAAGCATTATTCAGGGTTACACAGCAAAAATAATAATTGTATAAAGTAAAGATTTTTGGCAACAGGAGTAAAAAGACTGTCACAGGGTGTGTAATTTTGCGATTTTAAAAAAAATGCCTATAATTTTGAAATCATACAACTTAGATTTTTTTTTATATTTTTCTGACAACCAGCTTGACTTGCCTTTTCACCCGGCTCCGGGTTGATGTCGAGTTTTGGGACACCCGGTATAGGCTTCTTAATTACTTAAGTACCAAGGCCCTTTCTCAAAGGAAGAGAGAGTTATCACACGTTCGATACCTTTCATCAAAATCCTTGAAAAATCAGGGACATAGCTAGCAAAAACTTTAAGTTGATACATCTCATAAAGTACCTGTTAAAACAGATTGTGGGTAAATCTGACTGCAGTTGTCCATCAACTAATTTCACTATATTAACAGTCCTATTCCATAGAACTGCAATTCACTCACTCGGACAATTCGATATACATCGCAAAGTCGATTAATCCACAATAACTAGCAGGAAGCCGCAATGGCTACGCAATGTTAATAGAATTTTCGTAACTATGAATTGTAGTCTTACGAGGCACGGCCCTATTTAAATTAAAATACATCTTGTATATCAAGTGATGCGTTTATATAAAACTTACTTTAATTCTCTAGTAAAAACATGCTCCACAGACTTACAGCACCAGCAATTAATTTATTAAAAATGTAACCTGTAGGTGCACCAGGGCCTCGATTCTCTTAGTGCATTACAGTTCAATTACAGTAACATAGCCGGGTTACGTGACATGTTTTTTGGTTCTATTGACGCCTTGAATTACGAATACGCCTGCCTACGCGCGTTGATTTGAAGCGGCAATGAAATGAAATCAGCGCAATCATGCAACTGTCATCGTGCTACAATGCATTAGTAGAATCTAGGCCCAGGTTGGGAAAACCAGGAAAGTTCGCCTTCGTAACAAATCTATGGAATTAGTTCTCCAATATATTGTTTACAATTCGGTGTTTGACATGATCAACAATAAATTATTTGATATGCTCGATTAAAAGAAATTACAAAATATTTCGGAAAATGTATTTCTTTTAGTCATTTACTAGTTATTACAATTTTTAAGTAGATGAAACCTAAAAAGAGTGCTCTGAATAACGACGTCATAATTCAGTATTTTCATACAAAATTCCGTTTTAAAAGTAACTTATTTGATTTATTTGCCAACTACCCAATTAAGTATATATTTTTTTACTGTTTATAAGTAGTTGTTTTTCATACTGTAGGTACTTCTCTTTGGCATAGATAGCGCTTTAATTTTTGTTATTTGTTGGAATGTAAGGAACTCCAAAGAGAGGCAGTTAAAAGTAGGTATTGTCTTTCTATAATACAGTTATTAGCCCTCATACACTCGGCCAATTCGGCCAATATGTACTACGATTGAGTGCCTTTATGCATTGAGTTTGTGATGCGATCTAAAAACCAATCAATAACGTCAAGAGTAAGGGCCTTTCTCCACTGCTCCGTTCCGGCAAACGTTAATCACCGATCAGATTTAGAACCACACATGAATACTAATAAGCTTCTCCACTACTCCGGCATCCGGTTTTTAACGGTCCGATAATTTGCTAGATCGGAACGGTATTTTACCGGTCCGAAGTGATCGACAAACAATACACGTTTTTGCACCGCGCATACAACCCAAAAATGTTTCCACACTATGTTATTTACATTAATAGAATGTGTGGAAAACGTCCCCTGCCTCGAATAGAAAAACCGAGGAATTTTAATAAAGCACTGCGTCACGTCCATTGCCGATTATAGTCGGATGAAGTAGAGAAGCATAATCCGGCATCCGATATTTTTCTCATGACTGATTCCGGTTCCGACGCCGGACCGGAGTAGAGGGGAAAAGGCCTAAGGGGGCAGAATATTAAAATGGACGAATCTGGCTTGCATAATTTCAAAATACAATTAAAAATCCCAAAATATACAAATAGGCGCATACAATCATAAGCAATTATATCACAACCGAAATTAATTAAGCGGGGTGTATAAATATAAAAATAAACAATACATCTACATAAAACCCTGAATACAGGTACCTAAAGTGCAATTACAAACTAAGTATTGGGACGTCTTATGATTTATATCTCAGTAATAAATAATAATTCATAGAATCACCTATATTTTATTTCAATCAGCTTTTGTTTAGGTGTAAACAACCAATTCTCCAAATAATATGGAAATCAATAAATTGACAATAGGATTTGATATTTCTCGAATTAATTAGATGTATGAATGACGTAGGAGGAGCAAACTATTTAATAATCATTATTGCTTTCAGTATTTTAAAGAATTTTATTTTTATTCAGCTTTTTTTTGCATGTAGACAAAAGCTGAGTGAAATAAAATATAACCACAAAATCATCAAATTTATTGTTGCTAGGTGACAATACTATGCTCGCATCTCAATCTATACCTATACATAGCCAATGAATACTCCCAATATTCCCATTGGTAGTTGACAAGTAGTGGACTACATGTGGACCAATGGCTACGCACACACAAAATGTCAAAGTCAAGACCAGGATATACTATTATTATTTCAACAATTATTTATTACAGTATTAACACAAATTAAAAAGTACAAATCCTTTATACACTATGGATACACGATGGACAAGGACATACTAGCGCAGACTCGAAACATCAAATGAATACGAATGGCTGCCTCGTTGGTCTTGCGGTTACACACTTGACTACTACCAATACACAGGTCAAGGGTTCGATTCCCACAGGAGACCCATACTTTATTTGTACAAATCCCCTCAGTCTGGGTATATTTCCTTGTTTGTGATGTGTAACCTAGTTTGGGAACAGAAAAGTGATTGTGTTGCGTAGAAGTTCTTTAATTGGCCACCTTATGAGGCAAACTGTTTAATTTTAATTAAGCATAAGTGTTGTGTGTGTGGTGCGAAGTGGCTGGAGACAGAGAGAGTTGAAAGAAATGAAGGGAGGCCTTTGCCCAGCAGTGGGACACAAGAGAGGCTATGTAAAAAAAGTGTTTTATAAGAGGGCCGTTCGGTGACCCATTAAATAAAAATAAGAATAAAATTATAATTAAGTGAGTGCCCCTACACTCGATCGAAAGCTAATCCAATAAACATCCAATAATAAATGGGAGCGGGGAATCTCGAGTAGAGTAACTTTAAATTTAAAAATGGTAATTAAGAGATCTAACGGGGACCGAAAGTGCCTTAAAGTGTATTCTACTTAAAGCACGGAGTTGGTCCCAACGATAAAGATAACTTTGACACAATATGTACAGTACAATCATTTTTCCTGTTCCTAAACTAGGAAACTCTGTACAGGCAAGGACATCAACAAACTCGTAACATGGAAATACACCGAGTCTGATGCCATTTGTACAAACTTAGGGCGGCCCCCAGTGGGGATGGAACCGGCGACCGGCACGATAATCAGACGTGATACCGGTAGACCAACGAGGTCAACGTAAGTCAATGTTAATTGCACTTACCAATACTGACCCATATCAAATTATTAAAAGACTTCCACCGAGTAGGTGAGTATCCATCTTACAAAGCAAGACGTTGCAAATTCCCTTCGCATACAGTCTGTTAGCTTTTAGAATATCGACTGTGATCCGGCAATTACTCCTATCTCATTTTTTTAACAAAACACTTTTTGACTTCATTTTGTCATATGTACCAAGCTTTACTTAACCACATTGTTACATTTTGGTTTAATATGGTATATTTAAAATTCACGCGTTAATTGACTTCAATAAACTCATTTGTCTGAGGAAATAAAACCAGGTTTTTTTGTCCAAACTGTCAAGTTGTCAAATTAGAGATAGGACATACTGCCAGATCACAATCGATATACCTCGGCTACTATCGTATAGAATCGGATATATTCGTGTAATAGAAATATCACAACTAATATGACACTTAATTTCGAAATCGGAACTAAAATGACACTTAATTTAGAAATCAGAACTCGATCATCAGTACGTACTCGTGTGCTTTCGGCGAAAACCGAAGCCTACTCTAGAGCCCGAGGTGTATTCTAAAAGCTAACAGACTGTACCGAGTTGTTATTTGAAAGTCATAAAAGATTCAGATTCACTAACAAATCCCCTGTAATGATTAGGAATGTTTGGAAATAAATAAAAAATAAATAAACAAGTTCCGATCAAGAGGTGACATTAAAGAAAATGTAATGTTGAAATGTTACTTAGATTTAGTCCTGTTTTACTCATTTTAACCCCTCAGCCTAGAACACTTTTTCTTTCACAGCTAAGTTAGTTATTCACAGATATTTTCAATGCATCACAGTTTTCAAAGTATAAAATATGGTCATACAACTGTGGACTATCATCCTCAAAATTCGATTCAAAGTGCTACCTACCCGCCGCCCGGTCTACGGGGCCTAACGGAATGCGCCGTAGTTTACATCGGACCCGCCGGCCTGTGGGTCCTAGGGCCTTGAGGGGTTAAATTAATGAAATGTAAATTCGTTCTTATGAGAAACACTTCAAACCTCAAACCTATTTGCCTGTACGCAGCCATTGATGGTCACCACTTTGAAACAAATCTTATGAGGAACCTAAAACTCACAAGTAGTTGAAACAAGCTAAAATTTGCGGTATATATTTCTTCCAAGAAAAAATTACCCCCAACTTGTCTTGGACTTAAATATTGAATATTGTGATGTTGCGTTACAATTGTTGACATTTAGAATTACCGAAAACATAGCCCAACTTCAACGAAGCTCACAGTTAATTGCCCGTTGCTACACGACCTTTGCAAAATAAATCCTATTACAAAATACTCACGTATAACTACCACGTAGTTTTATAGGCTAATTTGGAATATTGGGATCAACTTACCTCGACCTATCATGCCAATAATAATCACCGCCGCCAAAGGAATGTAGCTCATGCGTCGCTGAACCGAGAGCAGCAAGTCGCCCGCAGGTTGGCCGCGGCTCCGCTGCCGTGCAGCGTGACAGCATCGGGATGTTGGAACATGCCTAACTCCTTTTCAGCCTTCTGTTCCAAATCGGCCCATCTGTAAACAGGGAGAGAGATATTCAAGATGACAAATGTACTGTAGCGATTCCTCGTTATAGTAACTGGCTGGCACAGCCGTCTTATATGAATTTAAATATTTTTAAGGATAATCGCTACGTTTTTGCTGAGATGTCAGTCAAGGCTAGGCTAGGCTTTCTCGATAAAAATATAAAATAAAAGGTATTTTTCGCCCAACAAGCATATTATAACAAAATAGCTGCGCTACAGCACGTACATACATAAACTCACGCCTGCTTCCCAGAGGGTAGGCAGAAACCTGGGACTGCCACTTGCCACAATCCCGACAGATCACGTTCGCTTCAGCGACATTCATTAGTCCTTGCATGCACGCATGTCGGTTTCCGGTATTTTTTATCTTGCCCTTTGCTAACAAATCCGATATTTGGTCGAAGTATGTGTGCCTGGGCTCCGAATAACAAATGTATAGTATGCTATTGTACATTTTGATATGGTATTTTTCATACGTCGGGTGCAAGAGGATAAAATTAATTAAATGCTTAATATAATGTTATTGTGGTAGGTAAGTTACAAACCTCTGAACAGCTAATGAGAAAGCTTCGACCACATTGTTATCATTCTTGGCTGAAGTCTCTATGTATGTAGCTATCTTGTTGTCTACACACCACTGTTTCAATTGTTCATGTGACACTTCTTTGTCCTTTGATGACACGTCTGACTGTAATAAAATTAATTTAGAACTTAGTTGGAGCATATTAAGGTTCACTTCACTTCAAACAGATAAGTAAATTACAATCAACGCAGCTCTTAAGCCGCAAATATAATAATTTGCAGAGCAAATTAAAGAAGATGCCTTTTTAAATATAAGGATGTACGATTTAAAATTGCTCCTGCTAGTGTATAACTTTACGTACAATTAAAATCTAACACAAAAAATAGGTACTGCGTAAGCAGCAAAAATATAATGCAAAAATTTATCCCAATGTCATGAACTAGCCCCAAGAAACAAACCTTATTCCCAACAACCATGAAGGGGAACTTTTCAATGCCATTCTTGACACCAGCGTAGTGCAGAAACTCATTGAGCCACATCTTGATGTTGTTGAAGGAACTGCGGTCATCGACTGCGTAAGCCAGTATACAGATGTCGGACCCCCTGTAGAAGGGTGTCCTCAGGGACTTGAAACGCTCCTGACCGGCTGTGTCCCATACCTGTAATTCATATAAAAAAAAACAAATTACTCTGCTTGCTAAGTTAGCTCAACTGGGTCTTGGTCTTCGAGTCATCTGATATCGGTCCGTGCCAACATTTTCCTTGTAGAGACATCTAGGGTGGCCAACAGGTCTTCGGTCGCTTGGTAGTTCCAAGATTTCCCCAGAGGATTGAAGACGATTGAGCGGTGAAAAATGTTTTACCAATAAGAAAAACCTGACTGCTTTTTCTACTGTCTGCTTTTTATAATCGTATTTATTTAAAGTTTTTTTGTGACTGGTTTTACTATTTAAGAATTGCTCTCATGGAAAAAGTTGACTGTATTGATTTTAAGTAACCCACTTAGTTTCACAAGACCCCTTTGAAACACATTGTATGGTGCAGTTGACAGCATGATATACCTTCACATTTTAGTTGCAAACTCACCCATAAGAAAACATAAACATTTATATTATACATACATTGCTTCTGGCCCCACACTAGAAACACTAGAAACCTTAACAAAATACTTTTTTTTATTATTTATTCTATATTATGTCTTATTGTCTTCACACAATGTTGAAAGGCAATAAAGGTTGAAGTACTGTTGATTCTCCATACAACATTTTTGGTTTGGTCTTATATGGTTTGTCGAGGTATATTAATGTGTTAAAATATTATTACTACATACATTTTTTGTCTAACCATTAACGCATTTAACTACCAACACAGAGATTGTTTGTGGGTTTGATGCCTACTGGAGGCCGCCATACATTTTAACAAAGTTTCTCGGTCTGGGTGTATTTCCATGTTTATAATGTCCTTGCCTGGTTACCATAGCACAGGGTATCCCAGTTTGGGACCCGGCCAAGTGATTATGTTGTGTGCAAGTCATTATGTTAATATTTTGAATAACACTGCATGAAAATATTTTAAATCAGTGGAACATCAAAAAGTTCATCAAGGATGAACAAGATGTTGTAGTACCTACCTGTTATTGCATAGAATATAAGTGTGAATATCAAACAGTTGTCACTAAAAAGCAAAGGTGCTCTACTCAGGATCAAAGATTAACACTGCATACCTTAAACACATTAATTACACAATACAAGTGTGTGCAATAAATTAATGCTGTAGCAGATAAGTCACGCAACATCACACAAGGCCAAGGGCAAACAAAAGATAGCTTAAATTGATAAAAAAAACTTTAACTTCCTTGTTTCTGATCCACACTAAACTCAAATACTTTAGCACTCAATTTAGGCTTATTCACAGGTACAGGAAATTGCCTACTTGATAATACTGTGTAGGTTAACATCATGCACAATCAAGACATTGAAATGGAAATTGCTTGTTCAAACATTGCCGAAGTGAAGGTCAGTTTTCAGGGCCAGTTAACAAAAATAATACAATTAAGTATCTATAAGTTTACCTGCAATGTGTACTCCTTTCCGCCAACTTCTATAGTCTTATTCATGAACTCCACACCAATCGTATGGAAGCTGTGATCATCGAAATGGTTCGAAATGAACCTGCTCATGAGACAGGACTTCCCCACTCCTCCATCGCCCAAAATCACTATTTTCAACAAGGTACTCTTGTTCTGAGTTCTGTCGTAAGCCCTAGCATTTTCCTCGACCATTATGTTAAACAACCAGCCACATTGTAGGCCAGAAAAACTCGTATAATTTACAGCCTTCGTAACGCGAAATTGCGTTGCGTTAATTAGCCCCTAATTTCACGAGTTTATGGTGCGACTAATGGGCTTAGGAGGTTGCAAAGTTGATTGTGACGTTGCTTCGAACTTCTTCTATCCAAAGGAAACAGCACTTTGTTGATTACCACGTATGAAATTAATTCCAACTCAAAGAATCTCAGCAAAACAAACGTCCACTCTCCGAAAATGTTGAGACTGTTTTTTTTTTCGGGCGACGACGAGGTTACTGTGGCGTTCCGTTTTCCGCATTTTTTTAGGCATACGCGTTTTGATTAAAACAATGTTTAATCGGTAGGTACAGATTTCTACGAAATGCAATGAAAAAAATATTCATTTTATGCAGTATCTTATTGTGTAAATCATAATATTATTAGAAATCTTTCTATTTACAACGTTTGTTAAATAAAAATATTTTAACCAAACCCCAAAAGTACATTTGGAACGCATCTGTCACTATCAACTATCAATGGCGCAAAAGTAGCGACATCTTTGGCTTTTATCGTAAGCCCATTTTAGTTTTAAGCTCGTGCACTAGATGTCACCTGCGCCGTTTACGAAACGAATATTTCTGCCATTCCGCCGCTTTGTTTTGCGGAGAGAGGCCGACGTGATGTGAAAACTTTTTATTTTGTGTTCAATCATTTTCCAATAGCAATTTTGTGTGGATTGTTCAAATAAAACCTTACAGAAGTGCTTGCCCGCGAAGACTCTTTCAGTTTCAGTGATGATTTCACGTAAACTTTATAATAATTTGCGCAACCGTAGTTGATAGAGTTGATGTCAATAACTTGTCGCTGTAGAGTCGGTGGTATTTTATGGGAAAGGTGTGCCGCGTCTGTCCCCGTACCTGTTTTCCGTCGGGAAAGCGGATTGACACCATGGTGCCTTGGATGGTGCAGGAGGTGAGTGTGCGAAGTCCTTGTTGGCTAGTAATAACATACTATGGTTTGGTAGTCGGGCGGAGGGCGCGAGGGCGCGCGGGGCGGCGGCCGGGCGTGCATTCACCTCTGACCCGCGCGGGGCGAAGCGCCGCTCAAGGTCGGTGCGCCGCTGAAGGTCGCGGCTCGCCTGTCACGTGACGTGACGGAGGGTGCGCGCCCCTCCAGACAAACATCACTGCGGCTCTTTCTTTCACACACAAAAACTTTGATGCTATTCTTCCGGATAAATTTCAGAGGATCCGTTAATTTGTTTGATTTAAAGACAAATCGTATAACAAGTTCTTTGGTAACTTCCTGGCGAGTGGAGCTGAGTCTGATGCAGAGGAGTATAAAAACAGTAATCGGCTAATGATAAATCGAATGTCGTTTGTAAACATGTGATGCTGTAGCGGGTTGCGGGCGTGACGAAATATGTGACTGACTCACACATAGCGTGCCGTGCGTACGACAGAGAAAGGAATTATACATAGATAGGCTCCCATTTTCCAATTGGAATCTTACAAAGGATAATTTGAAATAATAGAGACATTCTTTAGCAAGCAACTCGAAGAACTAAATAAAAATATCTTGAATGCTGCTTGATGTCGATGCTGCGAGTTGAAGTTCAAATAGGTACATCTTGTAACACACCTTTTCTTAAATTTAACGAAGTTGGTAGAGACGCACTCGCACAACACGGATAAATTAGTTTGATGCACCTTGCTTGTATGAAAAAAAAAAAACGGTCAATTGCGAGTCGCACTCGCGCACGAAGGGTTCCGTACAACATTAGGAATGTTTTTTTTAAATATTTTTAGCGTCTATCTGTTGCCCTTACTAATATGGAGCAAAAACGGTAAAAAACCACATATGTTGTATGGGAGCCCTACTAATTAATACAGCCCTACTTAGAAATTAATCGGTTTGAAGTTTTTGTCTTTAGCGGCGAAATAACTCATCTGCGATAATTTGACGGTTCATGAGATACATCCTGGTGACAGACAGTCAAACAGACAGATAGACATGACAAACTGACAATGGAGTCTTAATAATAGGGACCCGTTTTACCCTTTGATAACGGAACACAAAAAAAAACACATTGACAAAACACGCAATAAGTAGCTAACTTTCGCAAGACGATAATCGAGATTCTAGACTGATCAAACGCTACTAACATTGCAAGTTTATTACACCAAGGTCAATGGCGATACTAAAATGATCTTAGTATCGTAGTCACTCTACCTCTGCCTTAACACGAATATATTAAAAGACTTAAAAAGAAGTAAAATCATCCATGGCCTATGACAAAGAATGATGCACCAAATACTTTATTACTCTACTACGCTCTACTCTAAGCGATCGTGCTTTTATTTTCTATGTGAAGGACAACAAAAGAACAAAGGAATTCGCACCTTGCACTATTGCCCGAGCCACTGACATATAAGCCTTCGCTGTATCTCAGATCACAACTATTTAATTCCTATAATGTCACAGGTAAATCCTAGTTTTGTAGTTGAAAATCGCCTTAAATTACTTGAAATCGTTGGCCAGTACAGTTTGTCAAAAAATACAAGAAAACCGGAAGTGAAAGTTTACTAATTGTTTTATTGAAAAATCTAAACCTTTACTATATTTATTGAAACACAATACCTTAATTTATGGAAAAGCTCAAGTTTTTCTATTTATATAATGCTTGTAAGTGCAAGCTATTAACAAACACTGACAAAAAGTCTGAGCAAAACCGTACTCTTTAATTTCTACATTTTCTTGACAGGCTGTATAATGCCCTTCAGCGACGCGTAAGGTGCCGTTGTCACTAAATCTTCCTTGAAAAAGGCCTAGCTGGTAGACTGGATTGGACTCCCGAAGATCGTCAATCACCATCAAAAGATTCTATTAACAGAGACACTGGGCCTTCGATTAATACACATTTAACTGATTCCATACTAATTCGACACAGATTGGAATTTGGAACAGGATTTGGTGCTTACGGGCTGATCGCTTCCTGTGCGTCTTCAGCTGGCTAGCTTACCGAGAAAATCCAATAAAGGTACTCCAACGTCTTCTGTATCTTCGTCTTAGTTTTAAATACTTGGCGAATGCGTCAGTTTGGTAGCTAATTCACTATCTCGAATGCAGATTGCCGCGACGTCGAACCAACGACCTCGGCATTTTACCGGAGCAGAAATAGACCTGTTTTAGTGGTTTTTAAGAGTTTTTCTACCCATATATTTGGCCCGTGACTGCTTCGTTTTTAAATTAAATGTTAGATGCCTGCATATTAGAGAGGCCTATACAAATCGTTCAACCCTCCACTGTACTTTTTATTTTAGTGACTATTTTGTCGATTTCAAGTTCGATGTTAGAAGTCTGCATTACAAATGGTTAAACCATCCTCAGAGTGCCTTCTTAACGCTGTATTTATTGCCTATAAGGGCCCTGCCTCACCGGGACGCCATGGCCACGTCGCCAGCGACCGTAATCCAAGCAGTTAGTATTGAAATGTATGGTGCCTACCTCACTTGGCGACTGTTGGCGACGTCGCCATTCAATACAAACTGCCTGGATACGTGTCTGGCGACGTCGCCATGGCGTCCCAGTGAGGCAGGGCACTAACTGCTTCATCGTAGATCTTCCCTTTGTAACTCTTTGTGAGTTCGTGGTACTCACAGCAATTTCCCGATAGTTCAGCTAATAACGATCGATTTGAGTCCTGCTTGACTTGACCATGGATCTAAAATAAAAATAAATAAACTCACGCCCGTTATCCCCGAGAGGGTAGGCAGAGGCACCAATCACTAGAACTGGGCCCACGTTTTGCAGAGTTTTTTAGGTCCCAAACGTGACAAGTGGCAAGCCTGTCGCCGTTATCCGGGCACAATTTATCAGCTAATGGTGTTGCTGTACAAACAAACATGTGGATCATATGGACATATGGATCATACGGAAACTATGGATCTCTCCAACCAAAATTTCTCACCCTATCTCCGGTCGCTCTAGAAAGGCGTGAAAGCTGATCAAAACTACCAGCTTTGTACCGGCATTTGTGTAGTTTATTGTTCTTTATCCTGTAGATTTTCGTAGTCCACATAGTACCTACACATTATTCACTTTATTCCAGTACACTTACTGTCATTTTTTGTCTGAAGACTCCGACCGGTTTCCCAAAGCGAATCAGAGCGAAACCTGTATAAGTAAGTATATCCGGACAAAAGTTGTTGTTTTAATCTTTGTTATTTATGGAGGATTTGGTACACTTAGTGACCATGTCGCCCTCGTCAGGTCCAAATTAATAATTTGTGGTTTTTATTTCTTATTTTTAAGGTCATAACGCAACTAATTACAATACACAGGACTCTTGACGAGTTGGTACCCTTTTAGAAGATCCATCGCGGATTGTCCATCCTGAATAAGGCATTATAGTTGTTGCTGAGCCGATCGAAGAATTCGCCGAAATTCTGAATCGTCACCTCAATATTCTCGCATACCTACTTTGGCTCGCATTTTTGGGCCAAGACGTAACGGTCCTTTTTTAAGACGTCCTTTGCGTGGTCTCATCTTTCGAGGAATCGAATTGATTTTTGTTATTCTTCTAAGGTACTTTCATTTAACCATGATTATTTAATTTATCCACACATACTTTAATTTGATTATTACCAACCAAAACTAAATCAACAACAAAACCCATGTTAGGTCTGGGAAAAATCTTACGTCTAAACGGTCGGCCGTTTACTTGGCCACTTGTATTCGCGTTTTGCCTGGCTTTCTAAATAAATCTAGCGCTGACCTCGTAAAACCTAATAGTCTTAGAAAATATCATCAAATGACCATCGAGAAGCTCTCCCTCCACACTACGCTGGTAGACCTGACTTCCGGGGAGTAGGTAGGTATATATTTGTACGTCGCTTATATTTACTGTATAAAGGCACCTGCTGTAACTGAAATGTTGATTGCGTGTTGACGCCTGACTACTTAAAATTAATCGCCTATTATTAAATAACTTGACACGTATAAATCAGCCATAACAAACCCTAAACATACAGACGAGCAAGTTGAGACTAGTGGCGAACTATGTTCAATAAAAAAGTATCCTTAACAGACTATCCGTTTTTGCAAAAACTGTCAAGACAATATTAGCCAAGATCCTAAGAATTACAGAAATTATTTTTTGGTCACGGCAGATTTTCCTAAGAATTACAGAAATTATTTTTTGGTTTGGTCAATAACGGCAGATTTTCCCCTAAAATAGATCAATGTACCTAGTTCATTATCGCCAGAAACGGTCGCTATTAAGCGGAAACGCTATCTTGTCGTTAGTTCTTCGCACTAGGTTCTTTCTTGTTCCAAAAATAGCCACGACTTGCTATCTCAAGCATCTCAAGGTCGTTTTCGTCATGTCAGTGTCAATCACCGCCTCTTCATCGGTAGAGCCTAAACATTATCGCAGAAATACCGCATTGTTCGAGTTGCGAAAAATACCTTTTCCCTGCTCACACCCTCGCAACGAGGCACCCCTATCGAGTGGGTATTCTCCCTTCCACTTTCCGTCTGCGCCGCGTGAGCGCGGTCGGCCGGTGACCTTGCTATCAGGCGGAAGTACCCGAGCGAGCCCGAGTGAGTCAGCGAGCGAGCGTCTGCCGCGCCGGAGCAGGGACCTTCGCACGAGCGAGACAGAAATACGGCTACGTTGTCGGCTTCAGGCCATGGCTGCTTATTTCAGAATACACCTGCACAAACGAAAAATGCTCCCTCTTGCCTTGTTCTGATCCTAAACTAGGAGGGCCATTTCGCTGGTCTGTTTGTAAGGCGACAAACATAAAAAAAAAACCGGTCAAGAGCAACTCGGGCTCGCCCACGGAGGGTCCCGTACTCGCAGTTTTTTCCGCACTTTTCCCGAAATTCAAAGACTATTTTTGTATTATTTAATTTAATTTAAAGATATTTTTTTAAAGAGTTATGTAATTTTTTACAAATATACAGTTTTCAGATTATGTATTTCTCCATTTGTAGTATAAGACAATCGCAATTAGTTGCTAAATTTACCCTATGAATTTTGATTCCCTTGAGTATCGAAATATTTCGATACTCAAGGATTGAAATATTTTCGTTAACGCAGCAAAAATACGGTCGCATCTTTTTTTTACGTTTACATACCTACTTTGATTTTCAAATTTTTCACATCGTCCAGGGACAGTGGCGGATTTGCAGTCTTGGCCGCTCTAG
Source organism: Yponomeuta plumbellus (assembly GCA_947310845.1). NCBI lineage: Eukaryota > Metazoa > Arthropoda > Insecta > Lepidoptera > Yponomeutidae > Yponomeuta > Yponomeuta plumbellus. The sequence goes on along the minus strand of OX371198.1, from coordinate 4,609,966 downwards.
GCCCCAGGCCATGTGCCGCCCCTTTCTCAGCACAGCACGCAGCACCTATCATATAGACTAGGTACATAATGAATTTAGTGGCGCATACCTATAAAAATTACTATTCGTTGCAGTGCAGTGCGGCCCGCCATAATTATGCACAGCCTTTTAAATATTTAGGTACTTTGCATTTGAGTTATTTCTTGCTATCATCAGTGATTTTTTTGTCACGATTTGCCGCCCCTAATATCTGCCGCTCTAGGCTCGGGCCTACTGGGCCTTAGGGTAAATCCGCCACTGTCCAGGTGTCCAGGGAGCGTACAATTGAGTATGGTTTTAATTTTAACGCGTTTCCGAGGTACGGGAAGACAATTGACGGACAACAAAGTGATCCTATAAGCGTTTCGTTTTTTCCTTTTGAGATACGGAACCCCAAAAACACTCACGGCATTTCGTTTGCACAAATGTGTCTAATTCCTCAACTGCATGACACCAATACCTAAAATGATTATGGTAGGCTGACGGCCGATACTTTATCCGGGGTTGCATTTTCAGAAACTGAGAAAGATGTGTTTCATTATTATATTAAGTGCAAACACAAAAACGATAAACTATAAATTTGTTTTAAACATCAATTAAACATTTACATGCATGTACATACATGTACATATTATGTACATATATTGTTTCTGACCCCACACTAGGATACCCTGTGTCGTGGGAACCAGAAACAGCGACATAACAAACATGTACACATCCAACACATGGGTTTTATTTTGTTGTCCCCAGCTGAGATTCGAACCCGAGACCTCTTGCATGGTGGCAGATGCGCTACCGCTGCGCCACAGAGGTCGTCGTTTCAATAAGTTATGTACGTACATTTGTAACAAGTTTTGTACAAATCTGTCGGTAAACATATTTGGGCACCTCTTTTATCCCCTGTAGAGGTAGAATTTTTTAAAATCTATTCTTATCTCGTAGTCCATCATTAAGGACACTGCAAAATGTCCGCTTTCTAAGTCCAACGGTTTGGGTTGGACGTTGATAGGTGAATGTGTCGGATGCTTGCATTTTATAGATTGATCGAGAGGACTTTCTGAAAAGTTCTTGTTTTGTGCCTTCAAGGCTTCAACGTAGGGGACGTTCGCTTTGTTCGTGAAGCGTGTTCCGATTTCGAATTCAGTTTTAAAACAGCCTCGCCTGTGGAGTTTGATGGCCAGTGTTTTTGACTTGCAAATCTTGCGATGTGTTTAATTTAAATAGACCCTTTACGACACCTTACAATAACTTTTAAGTCATCTGTACTTCTCACCCCAATGTTTAAGTCGGTGCCTTTGGAAATACAATATCAGGCTGGCATTTTAGATATAATAATCTGCTTAACGCTACAAAATAGTGGTAAAAGCTTACAGTGGATGTGCCTCAATCCTACTTAATTGACATGAAACAAATCAACTCCCACCGGTACCAATGCTAGCAAAACAAAACGCTATCTATTTATCTGAGATCGCCTATCTCGCTTTAACTGGAGCACATCACTGACACCAACGGTAGTCCAGTGAGTATACAGATTATACACATACAATGCTTTAACTATGGTCTAGTGGTGAACTAGAGTTCCTAGGATCAACGGACGATGACGCTTCTCTCTTTGTGGTGACACATACCTTCATGCAATCGGTTCTACGGGTTGGTGAACCAGAAGTGACGCAAAGTAATCGCGACAAGGTTATCTGGGTACACCTTTTGCAGCACCATAACGGGAATTTATCTAATCTGAAAAAGCATAATATATAATACTGTAGATCTATTGAAGTGAAATTGTTTCGTGGGGTTATCACCAGCGCTTGAAGAATATTATGACGTAGCATAATACTAGTGGCCTTTTCCAGAACGAGAATTAGAACTCGAACCGGAAGAACGAGCGTAATTTGTTCTGCACTCGATAGATGTATCTACAGTCGACAGCACGTCAACCTTCACATTTTTGGTGCAAAGTCGCCTTAACGCAACGGAGTAGAGTGCATGGGTGTATAGGATGATGTGCTGTCGACTGTACATAATAAAATTTCGCCTTACGTTCTCTTAAAAAGTCAAAGCCTCAAATTGTATTCAACCTTCTCAGCCTTGGGAAAGTGTGTCGCGTGTTCTTAGTGAAGTGATCCGGCCATCATCTCTTCCTTTTTACCAATAACCAAGTAAGTAACAGTGTTTAGTGTCAGAGAGTGACGTTCCACGGTCCGATGACATCTCGATTGCACTAACCGACGACCGTTAATGACGGTTTCGCTGATGACGTGAGAGATCACATGTCTTTATTAATGGTACGGATTAACTGTTATGGAGAATTCTAGTCTGCGGTTTAATCTGGGTTCTACGTACAGACTTATTGCAGGTCTACTCGTAGTTCAGATCAACCTCATATGTAATGTATACCATATTATAGTACATATTTCACTAAATCTATCTTCCCGTTGCTATACCTAGGTCTACATAAAATCAAACAGAATCAAAATCAACCCTTACCTTTGATTGCTTTGATACCTTTGATTCCGCAAACTCTGTTAGCTATGGAAGCACAATGCCACTACACTCTAATAAACTCGAACGAACGTTTCAAGCTAGCCCCGCACAAAAGATCATCAGCGACAGGCCACCGCTTGCCTAACGATTAAACAGTGGTATTTTGCAAATTTTCACCAGCTTCGCTGAGCCAGTCAGTAACCTTCTTCTGACCCCGTAACACCAGTGGGTGTTGCGTCAACCGAAGTAAAAGGATGCATGTTTGGCCTCTACTCACCGCCCACTCTGCGCAGACCCCCAAAAACCTAACAGTCTTATTTACCAAAAGGTCTGTAGAATGGTCGCCTTGCACGTAAGGTTCTGAAATCGAAGGGTGCATATTTGCATTATGTAAACTAAGCTCGTTGCAAATGGGTGTGCCCGGGTACTTAGCGGTGTCGTGACTCTGACAGGTCTTTAGATAAGCTTGCACGCCAGTGAGTCATGTGGGCAACGTGGGTGGTTGTCATGTCAGCAAACTTAATTTGTGTGACACATGGCTATAGTGCGGATTGCTAAATTTATGTTTAGGGCACCGAATAACGTCCCCATTCCACTGCAAACCGCACATGTCCCCTTTGGTAAGATGCATTTAACCACATCGCCACTTTGGGAGCGTCGGAGTTGGTGATTGCAGGACCGGGCATTGCTTTGGCTGCATGTAGCCTAGCCAACAGTTTGGTCGTCAATCATCTTAGCGTATTTTAAGAGGTGCGTCATGTAATGGCGACTCTGGCTAGAAAGTCACTCCTTTTACTAATAAATCGTAACATTCCTGGGCTCACGAATTTCGTCTATGTTCTCTTAAAAAGTCAAAGCCTCAAATCGTATGCAACCTTCACAGCTTTGGGAAAGTGTGTCGCGGGTTCTTAGTGAAGCGATCCGGCCTCTGATGCATGCATCCTTCCGAGGTTTTGCAAGTGTGCTTGGCAAACCGTCTGCGAGCGCTGTTTCAAATTCTGAGAAATTATTTGGAATGTGGTTATGTATGCCAGTGCGATATGGAGATAAAATCGGTTGGATAAGGTTAGAAACCGAAGTGTGGTTTACTTAAACAGTCTCGTATTCGAGGAGTTGACTTCTTAAATTTTTCCCAAGGTGAGATACTAGATAGTTGATGTTTCATTTAGATGTGGTAATCCCTTGTGAACTAAACACAATAAATAAAAATCTTCTCGACTCTCATTACGTTCGACATCGACTTTATTACTTAATATACTGGGTCTGTCTAATATGGTATTGGAGATCCACGATCGTCAATGTTCTAACTCTACCTTGTGAATGTTGGAATCCGAATCGCTTTTTCCTTAGGCTGTAACTCCCGGTGATTGGCTAACGTTTGCATAACAACTGTCTCGATACCAATGACTCATGGTCCGGAGTTGCGCACATTATTGGGAACAGGTCTGGGTGTGTAGCGCCGTTGAGTCAGTCAAACTGCCTGGCGATTGATCAAAATTGTTGTTGCGAAAGAGATCTGCCAGGATCGTGGCAAGTGGCAGATCCTGATTTCTGCTTGCTTTTCCTTGACACTGGCGTGAGTTCATGTTGTTCTTGATTGTGAGAAGAGATCTGGAAAGAGGGATAATTCTGCTTGAACTTGGTCAGGATTTGTGGTCTGCTTTACACAGTTAGTGGGTACTAGGTTAAGTTGGTACTTACGAAGTGAATGGCACGGAAAAGTTTTCGGTACATACTACGTAAGGTTATAAAGAAAATAAATGTCCAAAGTACCTCTAAGGGATTCTGCATGATTCAGCAAGTGTGCTTTGTGCCAGACCGAGGTCATGAAACACACAGAGGTGTAGGCAGAGACCAGGGACTGCCACTTGTCACGATCCTGAGAGATCACATTTGCAAGAGATGTATTAGTTACTTTTGCAAGAACGTTAAGATACAAATGGGGACATGCCGCGTGAATCAGTCAGTATCATTATGATTCAAAATAAAAAAAATGTCTCGTCTCACAAAACTTAGTGACCGCATGGCGTTGCTATTTCGGGCTTCCGGACTCCAACATACGAGTACTATTTAGGTGCTAACGTAACGCACGATTTTTTACTCTCAATATTTCTTCTTTGAAGATCTCAATGCCTATTATCTTCGGGTTCGTAATTTAATTTCGAGAGTCATAAAATATGTTCGATTAATGGAAAGTCGAATGTTAAAATACTGCCCATAAAATTTTTCAACTGATCATAATAACTTCTGTATTGTTTAAATAACAGTTGTAAAATTAATTCCCTTTATTGATCTATGGACTGCTCTTTCGAATGTTAAATTCAGAGTAGTGGTGTACATGCAAATTGATTAGTAGTTTAAATAAAATAACGTAATTTGTAATCAAGTAGGTATTTAGATAAATAGATACAATATTCTTTATTGTACGCGTATAAACAATAAACTCTATTCGCACAATCTTTCAGTCGATTTTCCATGAATCGAACATGACTCTTGAAATTAAATTTCGGACGCTTTATCTTCGTTCTGTAACTTACTACTTTTTTCTCGTACAGTAACAATAGGCTAGTTTCCAAAAAAAATTTAATTAGTCCGTCTTTTAGATTATTCAAAAATAAGGGACACGTATTTTTTTATTTGTAAATTAGACCAAAAATTACAAAGATATAGCCCATTAAAGTTACGTGTGACGTCACACCGTGCTGCATTTTGTAGCACTGAGTGACGTCACACGTAACTTCAATGGGCTATATCTTTGTTATTTTTTGTTTAATCGAAAAAAGAAAAAATACGTATCCAATATTTTTTTATAATCTAAAATACGGACTAAATAGAATTTAATTATTTTGACCCTGGAAACTACCCTATTATGTTAATTTACTGTTAACGGTTGTCATGTCAGTGTCAGTTGCCTGAAGTACATAAAAATATATATCGAAACCTGTTAACAATACAACTTTACCCGAAGACATCAGATACCATTATTATATTTCTCGCGTTTTTATATCTATGTAGGCATTTATGTAAGTTGTATGTATATTAGTAAGTAGTTTATTATTATTATTATACCTGCTTATAAGTTGTTATCCACTTCATCTGCCCTACCCCACTCTCTTTTTTAACATTCCAACTAGGCTTTGTCCATTTTCGGCTAAACGTGGACAGAACGTACGAGGTAATACGAAATAACCGCTGATTATAAATAATTCCATAACGAATAGTTTCAATTGTCTAGTTGTGGCAATCGACAGTTAAAACTAAAAGGGAATCTAACTGAAACGCAGTCTCTATTCGGTCGACCGGCCGACATTTTAATTTCGGTATTGCCATGTAAAGAAAACTTAATAAATCACCAATTTGGCAGAAATCGCTTTGTGGTTTCTAAAGTCGCACTTTTGGACTTATATTTCTTTTACATAAATAAAGAATATCAATGCCAATGCATTACAACAATACATGCGTGAATAGTCGCATTTAATCGTTGTTCAAATGGACAAAAAGATATCTCGGTTCGACCTACATACTTTTGTACATGGCAATAATAAGACAAAAATAAAAAACTCTGTCACCGATCACAAACACATTCAACTCATTCGGGTCACTATATTGCACGGCCCGAGAATGTACGGCATGAGAATGCACAGCCCGGGAATTCGAATCCGGCCCAAATGACACCAATTACCTGTGCTGTGCCCTACAGTGGGACGTAATGTAGGCGTTACTTCCTACTAGGTATTTAGTACCTATTGCTGCTCCATATTTTAAAACAGGTGTATCGCTCGTCGCCCCGGCTGCCGAGTGATCTTAAACGATCACAAAGGTTAAGCAATATAGAGCTCATTCATTGCATGGATGGGTGACCGTCTATGACTTACGCAAGTGGCATTTTTCCGAGCGGTTCCGAGCTTCGCAAAGCACGTTAAGCAGTTGGTGCCCGATGCCGTCAATAGATGGAAGTCGTGAAGCCAAGTCAGAGGCCTTAGGGTGGGTTGAAAACTTCTGACAGTCAGACCAGCCACCAGCAAGCAACCACTTAGCAATAAGGCCGCCAATTGTACTGTTATCTTGTAAATATTTTATGTTTGCGTTTCTCCTCGTGTACAATAAAGAATGTTCTTATCTTAGTCTTACAAGGCTCCACCAATCCGGACTAGGCCGCCGTGGTGGAGTATGGCCTATAGCTTTCTCAGGGAAAAGCCCCGTGCCCCTCGGTGGGGACCTGGGACCTGGTGGGGATTGATGATGTACTCCTCTACATCTAAACTCTGATAATTTCTAAAATACGATACTTTAAAGTGCTCTTCTCCAGGCAGTTTAAAGGGAAATATTGCGACACATAGCGTCGATAATGTCACGCACTAGATTGAGCGTGTAATAGCTGTCGAAGTAAATGAACCATACTTCATGGAAACGAGGCACTACTATGTCGTGTCTATTGTTGTACAGTCACGAGCAATAATATACACTGTCACATTTAGTACGACACAGGCATATTGACACAAAATAATTACTGTTATTGGTTTCTTACCAACTTGTACTACAAAACCTAATAGTTAGTTTCGATTCAAATGTCTGTTCACGTTTAGCCGAAACGCCCATACAAAGTGGACAATGTCCTTTAGAACAAACGGCAGCCCTAGTTGCGGATAGCTTATCCGGAACTTTGTCTGCAGATTGTGAAACAGACCCTAAATATTTTTCGCCATTTTTCTTTCGATATCATTTGGTGCGCACAATTAGGCCCCTGATCATGTTGAACAACGTTCAGGTTTCCAGCTAAGGCCAATCTTCAGTATTGGGTCTACGTTCTCTTGTATGCCCGATACATCGGCTTGACCTTGTAACTCGGCGTCGTTGGGATCTAGTTCTCTGTGGCAGAGATTGGTATTTATTATATGCATCACTATAAAGTAAAAGGTCTCTCAGAGGGACAGTATGGACCGCGTGCCCTAGCATGTAGATAATTTTAAGAGCAAACCTTGACAAACCTAACAAAAATAGATCCTTTTATACTCCAACACTGGCCTGTATCACAATCTGCAGATAAAGTTCCGGATAAGCTATCCGCAACTAGGGCTGCCGTTTGTTCTAAATTTGAAGCCATAAACGGACACACGCAATATAGGAAAATTTATTTCAATTTAGAACAAACGGCAGCCCTGATTGCGGATAGCTTATCTGGAACTTTATTTGAACATTGTGAAACAGGGCCTAGACTTATACCGAAAACGGTATTATGAAACGTCATAGATTTCCTCCACTGTTTCTGGTTCCCACGACACAGGGTCTCCTTGTGTGGGGCCAGAACCAATGTATGTGCCTGTATATAAATGTTTATGCTTAAGTAAATTTCTTTGTCGAGTCGAACTCGGGCCCTACCTTGAAACATCCTCGAAAAAGGAATTAGGTGTTTTTGTGTTACTTTAATTGTAATTATTTAGAGAGCTCTAAATGGGTCTTTTTAAAATCACATCGCAATTTTTGCCAATATTATGAAACCTAATTCTCGAAGTCTCACGAAATACTGACTGACTGATACATAGGCTGCTACTTATGTATGCGGAATCTGGGATTCCAATAATTTTAAACGCAATGTCTGACCTCCATGGTCAAATTCGTTCTTTTTTTAAATACTGGCCGCTAATATTTTTCTCTTATATACGTTAGTGTTTTGTTTTTGTTGGGTTTAAAATGTCATATCGTTGAAAAAATGGAACTCACTCGTGAAAATATTCGTGCTATGATTTATTACTATTTTCGAAGTGGTTTAACGCAACAACAGTGCGTAGATCAATTAACTTCGACTTTTGGTGGTGAAGCTCCATCAAAAACGACTGTGTATCACTGGTTTAGTGAGTTTAATCGCGGGCGCAGTAAGCTCACGGACGTTAAAGAAGGTCGCCCGAAATCGGTGGTTGTGCCACAAAATATTGAAGCTGTGCGAAAACTAATAATGCAAGACCGCCATGTTACGTATCGCGAGATAGAGGCTATTCTGGGCATATGTATGACGAGCATTCATAGGATATTACATGAACATTTGTCTGTAAAAAAAATTTGTTCGCGTTGGATCCCGCACAACTTAACTCAGGATCAAAAAGATGCTCGCGTCGAATGGTGCAAGAAAACCTTAAAAAAATTCAACGGAGGCGACTCAAAATCAGTTTATAATATCTACACAGGTGACGAATCCTGGATCTACGCGTACGATCCCGAAACTAAACGACAATCAACAGTTTGGGTGTTTCAAAATGAGCCGAACCCTACGAAAGTGGCTCGTGCAAAAAGCACTGTAAAGCAAATGGTGGCCTGCTAATTTGGTATTAATGGCCATGTGGCTACAATACCTCTGGAGAATCGCAGAACGGTTAATTCGGAGTGGTACACGACCATTTGTTTGCCGGAAGTATTTGAAGAAATACGCCAAAACAACCAGCGACGCAGAATCATACTTCACCATGACAATGCCAGTTGTCATACATCTCAGGAAACAACTACATTTTTGGATGGTCAAAAAATAGAATTGATGGGTCATCCACCGTACAGCCCTGATTTGGCTCCCAATGATTTCTATTTATTCCCAAATGTAAAGAATAAATTACGTGGTCAACGATTTTCGACCCGTGAAGATGCCGTAGTTGCGTTCAAACAGCACGTTTTGGAGATACCTCAATCAGAGTGGAAAAAGTGATTGGTTTCATCGAATGCAAAAGTGCATCGATCATAGTGGAGAATACTTTGAAAAACAATAAAAGCATATTTAGCCATATACATTTGTTTATTTTTTCTATTCCGCATACATAAGTAGCAGCCCTCGTAATAGGTACGTCCTCAAGGAGATGCCTCCACTCACTTTGGAGAATTTGAGGAACGTCTTGCAATACAGGTGTAAACGACGCCAATCTGTATCGGGACACTCGCCATTCTTTAAGATTGTTTTCTGCACCTGTGACTGTGCCAGCACTTCAACATTTTGTATTCAGTTACGTGTGCAAAGAAAACGAATAGATTTATTCCCTGTCGATAGTTCTAAGCCAAAACTTAGTTAAGAACATTTCGTTGAGTTCCTTCCAGAGCAAGATAATATGGGGGTGTACAAAATAGGTACTGAGCGATTTCAGTCGTCTGGAACTGACAACCTCCATGCGAATTTGACAGTTGGACGATTGGGATCCCGCCGCGCCAGTAGGTACAGTCAGCAAATCGATTTTTAAATACTTGCACTTTCATGTACGCGTTTTGCTTAACGGGTGACTATGCAATTAAAATAGACTGTAAAGGTCGACCTGCCGTCGGGTGTAGTTGACTCTCAATAGAATTTGTTCCAACCTTGCTCTCTCTACGTAAAGTGACGGGCAGTTCACGCCATGCAAAGTTATTCAAAGCTCAAAATCAAGTCTCACATTATAGAGGGAGCGCGCAGTAGGCAATCCTAGGTCATAAAGTAGCAAATTGAGACCAACTTAGGGTTCAGCTTTAAAAGGCCTGTCTTCCTACAGAGTGAGACACGGGGTGAGCAAAACGGAAGAGTGCAGTCTTCTAAAAAAGAAAGTGGATACATCTGGGTGGGATTGAAAACCGTTATAGATGCTATCAAGATGCCTCCGCAATAGTTACTTAAATAAATAAAAAACAAACCAGCCGACGATATAAGAAGTCTTAAACAAGACATGCATCTGTCTAATTTTTAACTTCGGCAAGATCAATTTCTTGTTGGTAAGGGAGTTTAGTTCCGCTGAGGTAAAAATACAACTATCATAGTGTTAGATGACAAAACTGAACGCAAGCGAAAATTGGATTAATAAGAGGCAACGCTCTCTCCTGAATAATTTCTACCGCGTAAAATATTGTCTCGCGCAAAGAAAATTTCTAAAATAGGTAATGGACAATAATTCGGGGTTTTTTTTCCTTTGCTGTATATGAAAAGGAAGCTAAACTGGATAGCCCTACGTTCTTAGTTTTTACCTCAGATAAGATTTTCATTCATGATTTTAATTTTGAAAACCTTCTCATTCTAAAAGGGCGTATAAGCAAAACAGAACGGAATCATAGTCGTATCCACGCCATCCAACGTTGAAGCATTAAAAAACAAACTGTCACTGCTCTGTCAGTGATTTCTGCTTTGACGTGTTTATGTAGGTACAGTGCCACCATCTTATCTGTTCAGTTGATAGCGGCGCTAGTGGAGAATTTAGTAGTAACATTTAAGAAATTTACCTAGAAAAATGAGAATATTTTAACCCGTCTTTAAATTTGAATTAACATATATCTATAAATCTTAGTAAGTGAATAAATAAAACAAGAAATGGGGTACAGAATGTACAATTAATTAGTTAGTTACAATTTTGCCCACTTGAACATATAATTTGGTGGCGCTGTACCTACTTCAGTATTTATTTTTTAAAGGCAAAAGACTAATTACTACGATATTATTTTTTTGACAGATTCGAATGAATGATACTTTCTGACTTTGTATTAATCTGTGGTGGCGTAATGATCTGTATCACTGAGCGAAATTAAATAAAGAAATTATTTTCTTGAAAACTACAGCACCTAAAAATAAACGAAAAATAGATTCTTGTTTAGTGACCGCTCATATCTATATCCTAGAAGAAACTTTCTTGATTCGTGACCCTAGAAATATTGTCCATTATGTCTAAATACCTATTATTAGAATAAATAATATATGTATCTCCTCGTCTTCAACGCAGCTCTATTCATTCACCTTTATAAAAGTTACATACAATTATATTTCATTGAGACGGCTAGAATAATAAAATATTTAATTACATTAGGCTTTTCCAACTTTATCAGATTGTCGCTTTATCGAGCTGGTGGGCGATTGCTACTTTACTAAGCTTAGCTTTTTGAAGTCATAGTTTTTGTTGACACTTTAAGGCTGACATTCAGAGACGAATCCTAAGTTCACGCTTAGATCAGTCTTAGCAAAGTAAACTAAAGTCGTACTTAGTAAAGCGCCGTAATTGTCGTATTCACAGTACTTAAGAAAGTCATCTATATTGTCTATCATTTTTTAGTAATGTAGTTCTTACCGGTTTTTTTAATTTGACATTGCTACACGAGAGCAGGACAACATCATACAATTTTATATATGCCAGAGTGAATAAAAAAATCCCACAGATAATGCTCGTAGGACATCAGGGAAATGACGTTTGGAGTAGTCTGTGAACAAAAGGCTTAGAAGTGACAGTTCTAAGTTCACGTAAAGTCACCGATATTGACTACTTATACTTAGCTAAGCATCGTTTCATACTAAACTTGCTAAGATTCGATTATGAATACGAAATGTTTCTAAGTACGTCATTTTGACATTTCTGAGACCAGTCTTTGCTTAGTTTTCGTCTCTGAATGTCAGCCTAAGATGCTCAAATAGGACATACATGTGATTGTGTTGTATGATAAACAGAGCTGGGGTATACCCTAAATTGGTTTTATCTTATGACGTAGAGTTGCCGCCTGCGCACTCCTTGCCTATCATACTCACCGGAAAAACTCCAAATAGCTGACCGAAGTGACGGTTGAACTAGTTTGACTAGACGCGCTCGAAGGATATTTTTTGCATTCACTCCCAAGCTTTGGCCTTCCATCTAAGCGACAGGTAGGTATTATTTTTGCTTTGCTTGTCGATTTTAGAGCCGAGGTTTTTTGGTCGGCCCAGACGACGCCTGGGAACTGTTTTGGTAACATTTTAGATTAAAGTGACGTTATTTCACTTTAATCTAAAATGTCAAAATTTATGTTTAATCTAAAAGTCTTTCTGTAAGTAAAGTTTCACTTGCAGAAAGAACAAAAATAAAAAACAGCATGAAAAAAATTGTGTTGCCGTCTATGTTTTTCTTAAAATATTGACACCACTCAAACTGAAATTGTGAGAAACAAATACCTAGGTGACTAGGTGAGTAGATCAATTCTGCTGAGTCCATTCCAACATTGAATCCAAGCCATTTAAAATTAATAAATAGAGTTTAAAACCTCATTCAAACTAGGTCTTAAATTTAATGTCATTAAATCAGCGATTGAACGGCTGTGTCCACAAAAAGGGTTCTGCGGTACCAACAGCCAGGTTCCATTAATTCTGTAGTTCTGCCGCACGTTAAAACATCTAATAAGTGTAACAACAGAGGTGTAGCCTCAGGGCGTTATATACGAACAATATTATTTAATTGTCCGTTTAGGAAATCAACACTTAATAGCACCAAACTCGTTTTGCTTAATTAGTTTCTCAGATATCTTTAAACTCTATCTAATCTATTCAGCCAGTAAATAGAGCCCACTGTTGGGCAGAGGCCTCTTCTTTTTTACGCCAACCCATCCGGTCGAGTGCTAGTCTCGTCCAATGTTTCCCAGCCGCTTTCACAATACTGTCGGCCCATCGGGCTGGTGGTCTGCCCACCGACCGTCGACCCGTTCTTCGCCACCACTCAGTGGGGGTGCCTTAGTCCACCGGCCGTCTTCCCGCCTTACCAAATTCTATAAACTCGATCTTGGTAAATGACCTTTTGTTTATGTCATGTAAAGCTAGGTCGCATCGACGCAGAACCTTCCATGCATTTCGATTACAAGCCGTTCTACAACATCGGACGGTTTTACATTGGACGACACGACGTCACCAGACTGGTAGTTTCATACATTGAACTGTTGTGCGAACATTGAATACCTAAATACCAACGATGTCGTGCAGTTACGGTTATTTTACAATAAGAAACAATCAATCCTTGGCACAGACGAGAGTAAGTTCATCTCTTTTAATACTCTACTCTAATCTACACGCATTCTACACAGTTACATTGCAACAAAAATGTAAAGCTAGGTTGATCCAGTACATAAACCACACTCGTCCAATGCTAGATAGCACCTCAAAAACACGCCACTTTTGCTGTCCCTATCCAGACTGCGCCTGCAATTGGTTTCAGATCATCGATCCAACCTGAGTAAAGAATAAAGAAAAAAATAAAGAATCCTAGTCACTGGCGTTGATTGAAAAGTGGTCTTGGTCGGGCTTTTATTTACCCCAGAATGTTCTACTGCCCACCCCAGGATAATCTAATATAAAAAAATCTCGAACCACAGTGTTAGTGCGAATGAAAATGAAAATGAAATGAAAATGAAAAAAACTTTATTGTAAAACGGTTACAAAAAATGGTTACTGGCTCCCAAACTAGGATTCCCTGTGCTATGGGTAGCCAGGCTTCTTCCAAAATACATAACAAGGTAGTGTTTTACAATAATAACTACTTACAAACTAAAAGTGGATATACCTGTGTAGCAGTACAGGAAACAACACAAATAACAATCGGCTTATTCACGCCGAACACGATTTAGTTTTTGGTGTGAACAATCCAAAGTAATAGACACTTAACAAACACTGAGCGATTCTTTCTATAAGAAATCGTACGGTCGGGGTCTAAAAATACTCCTCCTATTACTATTACAGGCCACTGCTCACTGAATAGACATTTCCACAACATAGGACTAACCGATAGCCCGCTTTGTCGGGGATGCCTGAAAGAAGAGGAAGAGCCTTCCTTCAGGAGGCCTGCGTGATATCAGAGCATTGCTGGCCTTGTGGAAAGAGATAGGCTGGCTGAAATAAACTCACAGCCTTGCTACGTACGAGGCTAAGTGCGGAAATCTTAGGTCTAACTAACTAACTACTCCTCCGAAACGGCTTGAGGATGTTGAGGAAATTTTATATGTATATTCGGTAGGTCTGATTATGTAAGAAGAAAAATAGGCAGCCGAATTGGTGGTTACGTCTACTGCATAGGTACGTCTACGTGCATAGATATCGGTAGGTCGATTGTAGGTCATCGCTTTTTACGGCCAGGCAGAAAATATCGCTAGATACGCCAATGATCCGATGGAAATGTCTGAGTATGCAGAGTAGGCAGGTGTGGGCCACAAAGAGAGGGCGTGCGGCAAGGGCGTCGGGCGCGGAAAAGTCGTGACGTGTAGGGTCACAGAATGCAGTCTGGACTGACGCGACCCATTGTATAAAGGTCACAGGTCACAGCCCTGGGTCACTACTACGTAAGTGGAGAACTTATTCAGACAGTGACAGAACTTGGCAGGTTGACAGACGAGGTATACCTGAGGAAGGTATAGGCCATACTCCACCACGAGGGCCAAGTCCGGATTGGTGGAGGCTTGTAAGACTTAGCGGCTGGTCTTACTGTCAGAACTTTTCAAGCCGCCCTAAGGCCTCTGACTTGGCTTAACGACTGCCATCTATGGACGGCAGCCATCAACAACCTGCTTAACGTGTCTTACGGAACGGAACCGCTAGGAAAAATGCTACTATACTCTGTAAAATATAGCTTGAACTCCGCGACAGCTGTCACACTGACAGGGCTAGGTTACGATATTGCCTCGGAATAAGGACGATATTGCTTAGACATCGAATAGTGTGCAGTAAGTACGGAGTTTTCACAGTACAAAGATTCTGTGATAAACATCAAAACTTCATGGACGCAATTTAGATGACAGCTGTCGCGGAGCTCAAGCTATATTTGACAGACTATAGCGTTAGTCATAGACAGACAGAAATTATTTAACATAATCAGACAGTTGTCAAAAATGTAATATCCTCTGTTTCTTCACTGCAAGTCGGATTACTTGGCTCAACAACCATCACCACCATTATCATCTCTCTCTCCCGATGCTCTTATGACATCTGTCAGAATCCCGGTGAGTGTTACGCGTGCGCACGCGCAGGGATAACAATTTATAGTCAATCCACTCAAAAATTCCACATCTCTAATTTTCTAATATATAAAATTCTCGTGTCACAGTGTTAGTGCGCATACTCCTCCGTAAGGGCTTGACAGATTTTGATGAAATTTTAAATGTATATTCGATAGGTCTGAGAATAGGTTGTTATTTATTTTTCATATGGCAAAACAACCTTTGCCGGGTCAGCTAGTTCATATGTAGGTACAGTACATTGTCCTACCGGAGTAGTCAAATTGGCTACCTCTCTAAAGTGTATAGTTATTAGCTTTTAGAATATACCTCGGGCTCTAGAGTAGGCTTCGGTTTTCGCCGAAAGCACACGAGTGTAATACTACTTAATAATGTAATACTACTACTAAGTGTCATATTAGTTCCGATTTCAAAATTAAGTGTCGTATTAGTTCCGATATTCCTATTACACGAATATATCCCATTCTATCCGATAGTAGCTAGCCGAGGTATATACTAAAAGCTAACAGACTGTACGTGATAGAAGGGAAGGACTGTGATCTCCGCGTAACCTCTCGCTTTTCCCCGAGAATGTCAACCGGAGGCTCGCGGCGCAGCTCGAGGTGCGGAATGCGGCGCGCCGACCCATTTGCGGCCCCCACTCCGGCCTTATGTCGCGGCCAGTCTCCGCGGGGCGACGCGAGTAGGTAACGTTCCCAGTCTTAAAAATATAAAAGACGGATTCGGCGCTATAAAAGGCGGCAGGACTTCAGACTGAACAGCTCCAACGCGGACACATGTCATGTTTAAGGCTAGTTTTAGAGTCACGCTGACTACGGGCTGACCGTCAGCGCTGATAGACAAAATGTATGGCTGGTCAGCGCTGAACGGTCGGCGTTTTTCAAAAACGCTTCTTAGAACGTAGTACATATTGGTCTTAAGAATGTATAATAGTCACCATAAGGCCACGTGACGCCAGTAGGCGAGCACGCGTTGTTATTAAGCCTAAACTATCTCGCTCTTTCTCTGTGACCAACAGTGTGACATAATATAATAGGTTGTCAATAGGGTTTCCAGGTCTAAAAGTACAAATGAAGATCGGCCAAAAGACCGGATTTTTTTACCTCAAATCCGGACACATAATTTAAAAAGGATGAATCATAGTCTCCATAAGGCGATGCGACGCCGGTAGAGTTTCCAAGGCTAGTAATACAACGCCGAACTCTGCGCCGTAATAGGTCTCACTTTTTGACCTCAAATCCGGACACATTTTTACGAATTACATAGTTATGTTTGACGTGCGGTCACTCGCTGCAGCTAACGATTGGAAAATTCCGCATGAAAAAATCCTAGGACTTGAACGCCTATCAAACAGTGGAGTATCAAGTAGATCTTGTAGTTGGCCGACTCGGGGGGTCTAAAACCCTAGAGTAGGAAATATTTAGCCAAGCATCCACGGTACATTTTAGCTTGGAGGCCTTCTCCGCGAGGTTGCCACCATCAGAGGTGTGACCGCGCAAGTCCTCCACTGTATGGAGTTGTCTGATTTACCCTACTCCGAACTGGGAGATGATCGCTCCCCCAGCAAAGGTAGTACGAGGACGCGAGTCGCGCGCGACAACGTCAAAAGTCGCGACTTTCCAGTACATTAACTGTCAAATTCTGACGACTTTTGACGTTGTCGCGCGCGACTCGCGTCCTCGTACTACCTTTGCTGGGGATCTACCAGGGGAGACAAGGGTCTGAAGCCCATATTTTGTCTCTTTGGAGTCGTCACAATGTTTAACCTGACAGAGTTGAAAGTTAGGTGACACAAGGACTGGTGATCAATGGAATCGGAAGTAACCCTATCCTATATCCACAGTGTAGTGTACTACCCAACCCCCTAAAATGGGCAGACATGGAGAGGGTTGCTTGGTGATTGTAAGCGCTGAAGCAGGAGTATTTTTTTACGTAGGACAACCATTTTCCAAGCCTCCGAGTTTGGTATAGTTAATAAAAGTATGCGAACCATTCATAATTTATTTGGAAAAAAAAAATTCAAACCGAATTAACGTGTTTTAGGAATCGCTGGTTTTAGAGGCAACCGTCCATAGTCTGTTTCAATGTTATCCACCCCTTAGTACGTAATCCGTCCACGAGACGAATTCCTATTAGGAAACCAAATATGTACTAGCATTGGTCGAGCGAGCGGCTACAAATTAGCTTTTGAAGGTCACGTATTAACCAATGGGCGCACATGGACGATTTTCTTTGGGAGTTCGTTTCATGGAATGGAGTATAGCGCGCTTAGCGGACTGGACATTCTAAAACCCAATCAGCAACAGCAATTAGGGACTTATATTTCACGCTCATAGGGACGCAGAACCAGCGCAGTGAACAGTAAAGTTGCAGTCAAGGTGTACAACATTCGCGACAGCTATTGCAAACAGCATTGCTGGCTGAGTGGTCAGCTGTTGCTATGCGCGCCAAATGCGCCTTCAATCCACGCTCTAACTATCCCACCACGAAAAGACTGGCAATATTGCCAAGATGCCTCTGTCCTATCCTCCCAAAAACGTCACCTGGACCAAGTCCGGTTTTACTTTGGAAGATTATGTGCGATAATTATCGTATATTTATAAATAGACGATAGCGACAGTGTTCAAAAATTCGCATAACGGTCTTAGAATAGCAAATATTTAAATCTGCATCGATATCCTTGTCGTTATGTTTATGCCCATTGTGAAACCGGCTATATCCGCCACTCTGCTGATGGGTACTTTGGTAGGCTCTGATTTAGGTATTGTAGGATTTCCCTATCTTATGCCATCCGCATCTAGGGTTTCCCGATTCGTCAGATCATCTGGTGGCGGGCCTGCCCACGCATCGGCGTCCGGTTGGCGGTCGCCAGGTCAGCACTTTTACGTCCCAAATTCCATCAGTTCTCTGAGCTTGACTTTGACGTTAGTTGACGACCTCTGTGGCGCAGCGGTTACTGCATCTGCCTACCATGCGAGAGGTTCCGGGTTCGAATCCCGGCTGGGGACAGAAAAAAAGAAACCTTGGTCTTGGATGTTTACAAATGTTTGTGACGTCGCTGTTTCTAGTTCCCACGACACAGGGTATCCTAGTGTGAGGCCAGAAGCAATGTATGTGCCTTTATGTAAATGTTATAGCTATGTTTTATAAGGCAATATCGTAGGATATTATTAGCAAAGAGTCGGATAATACAGAACTACATAATTATTTCTCTTTAGTCGTTTGTTAAAATACGAGTTCATTTCAGGAGGTTTTAAATCTGTACCGCTCATTGGCTGGTTGAAGCATCGATTGGTCCTGTTGTTGGGATTGGTCAATGACGTGCAATTCCTTTTTTTTTAATTCATACTCGTATTTCCTACACTTCTTCACAGATTTGTCGTCTTTGATGTTTTATTTAATTAGGTACGAACTTAGAAAATAAACTGATTGTTACGAGTACTTACATGCTGGTCTTCAACCCACTACCTCTCGAATTTGGGACCAGCGTTTTACCACCACCACCCCCGTTATGACCGCTCGAAGTGATCGCTTTTACGTACAAAGTTAATGATCCTCACTTCAAGAAATAGTCACCTTTACCAATATTGTTAGGCGACCTCTGTGGCATAGTGGTTAGCGCATCTGCTTACCATGCGAGATGTCCCGGGTTCGATCCCCGGCTGGGGAGAAAAAAAAACAGGTCTTGGATGTTTACTAGTTTGTGACGTCGCTGTTTCTGGTTCCTACGACACAGGGTATCCTAGTGTAGGGCCAGAAGCAATATATGTGCATGTATGTAAATGTTATGTTGTTATGTTATTGTAAAGTCAGACTAAAGTGCGCATAGTAACCGCGGCTACGGAGGGATAGATAGTACCTTGTCTCTAGTTACACTTGTAATTTATTGTCTTAGAAACCTGGGTTAATTGAGGCTGGTAGATATCGCGTTTGGTAACGGGATAAGTTACTATCCACTGGCCAGTATAGTGATTCGAAGCTGGCTCTCTCTTTGCTCTACATTTAAGGAAAACTTATATTCACGCCCTTCTTCAATTATTTTTAAGGGTAATCATCAACCCATTACGTCCCCACTGAGAGGCACGGGTCTCTTCCCTGAAGAGACGGTGGCCGGTGGCCTATACCTTCTTCAGGGAAGAGACCCCCACCAATCCGGACTTGGCTCCCGTGGTGGTGACCACGGGGGCCAAGTCCGGATTAGTGGAGGTGTATAATCCCTATAAATAGGTATTGTGCCCGATAAATAACTTGAACAACAGACATTGACATCGAATGGACAAAATTTAAGATTTAAGAAAATTTAAGGATGTAACGTAGAATTTTTTGGACCATAGTCAAATTAAGAAATACTCTGTAAAAATATCTTTCTCTTGGGTGTCCATAACAAAATCATCTCATTTTGTTCAAGCTATCTGTTGGCTATTACAGATCCTATGCTCTCACCAGACTAGATCTGTCCCATAGGATATTCTCTATAAGAATCCCATAAGAACGCAGTCGCGGACACAAAAACTTAGTTGATAAATGGCGCTGCAATTTCATTGCAATCTATCGATTATGTTGGCCATCTTATCCGTACATTATATCAAGGAGAATCCTTGATTATATTTAGACGTACCACAGACTATACCTACCTATGGTTTTGTTTTAATTCTGAGTTTTAATTAATTGATTTGTTTTTTTTTCTGTTGCGTTACCTACATAATTATACTAAGTTACTCGTCTGTTTATTTTGGTTTCTGTGATGTGTCTTGTTGGTATAATAAAATGTTTTCTTCTTCTCCTTCCTATATTCGCTTAATCACCGTTGCATCCCTGGTCATCCCAATCCAGCCAGTATCGTCATTAAAAATCACTTAACAAGAGCCTGAACCGAGTCGCTGTAGGCAAAGACGCAGGGCCCTTGCAAGCTGCGTTTTGTACCGTTTTAAGCTCGGCTTGCTTCATACCTTCGGCTTGACCTAAAAACGAAACCCCCCAACTCCAAAGAAGTCCGCTCCTTACCGAGCGAAACTTGCAAGTTGTGGCGCTTTCTTGAAATTCGCGACGCGAGGTTGGCGCGTGGACCGTTATGTATGAAACCCTTCGCGCCCCAGGTCGACGACCAGCTAGTCTAGAGTGGCTAGGCGCGTGCAAGCCTTTCTCAAGCGGATTCGGATACGAAAATAGACTTGTTACTTGATAAGCAGAGTTCGAACGTGATTTTGGGGCCTCTCGTTGAGACAGTTTGTTGTAATAAATATCAAAAAATTCCTTTCTCCAGCGGATTTGAATACGAATAAGCAGAACTCTTGATATAACAGTTTGGTGTG
Source organism: Yponomeuta plumbellus (assembly GCA_947310845.1). Classification (NCBI taxonomy): domain Eukaryota; kingdom Metazoa; phylum Arthropoda; class Insecta; order Lepidoptera; family Yponomeutidae; genus Yponomeuta; species Yponomeuta plumbellus. The sequence continues at coordinate 4,589,429 of OX371198.1, read as the reverse complement.
AACTTTTTAATGTCGAAATTTCGCATGGAACAGCTCACCAGCCTGTTTCTTGGTATTTCGGAATTTTTAGAATAACTCGCTTAAGTAGAGACGGGACGGGACAATGTAGCTGAATTTAGCACGCATTTCGGAAGGGAGAGACATTCAAGAAAATAGTTAGGGGTAATAGTCGATAGCTTGTTGAAAAATTTCGATAAACAGTCATCAGTGTCACAGTCACATTCACTTCTTAAAATATGCAACATTCTTTTCACATAGTGTTGGGCTGTGTCAGCAAGGTTCGATAAAAATAAAATATCACGAGGCCTAATTATGCGCACCAAATCCTATCGGAATCCTGACGCATGTGACAGCAATTACCATGGAATGTGACAGATGACTGCAATGGTTCATGGGTAATACGATGGCACGCATCACGTATTTTGTGGCGTAAAATTAAAAAAAATATGTACTGGAAAGTCGCGACCTTTGATATATAAAACGCGAAACTAGCGTCGTCGTACGTACTACTCTTGCGAGATTTGGTTGCAAGCTCCATAGTCCATGCCGTCGACTTATAAATCGAAACGGAACGTCAAACGAGACAAAACAAATAAGAAGTGTAATTCAATACCGAATATAATTGGAGCGTTTCGTCTGTTTGTTTCACTCGCGCATTGTATTTGCAATACCAATTTGCACAGCCGCAGACTGCCGAAATGGTGAAAACAATTTTCAATTTTAATGTCTGTCCTTAGTAGACTAATTACTTGTACCGTGAAAGTTATGGTGGTCGTGTAAAAGCTGTGCATGAGGCCTCCGTCTCATATCTCCTTTTGACACGGAATTTGAAGAAACCAAAACTCCGGTGGTATTTTAATTTTAGTTGTATTTCTTTATATATTTTGATACTGCTTAGTTTCGTCTAATCTTTCCTCAATGCATAGTCCAGTTGGAATCTGCTTGGAAGAAATGTGATGATTGGTCAAGTTTAGAAAGTTTGGTTAGAATCTTACATTATAGGCCTCGTAAATAAATTTACTTTGACCGTTGTCCAGTAAACGACGAATAAGATTGTGTAGTAACAGTAATAGCTAATCGCAAACGTTTCCTACATTGCCTTGTTTGTTTCGCGGTCGCGATTCTAATCATAAACCGGGAGTTATTGACTGGTTTCTCGGTTTTGTAATCTGTTTGTTTTAGTTACTGTACAATGGTACTTTCCTTTATCGTAAGCCTGACTTGAGTAAACACCCAGTCACTAGCACATCGGACGCTGCCATGATACATGTGTGCAATTTAAATTCTTGCCAAGTTTTAAAACCCTATTTTCGTAGTTAAGAACATTATAGCGACATATTTCTATTATCAACACAGATATTATGCTCACAAACATACTCTTACAAAATACTCTTCGAAAACGTGTCCGGATTATCTATTAAATCCGTCCGACCTGAAACTATTTTCTCTGAAGAGTTCTACCATATAACTTTATAGCTGCTAGGATTCCTTCCGATATCATGTAATGTACTATCATCTATTAATTAGTTGTTTTTTATTTATTTGCTGACAGTACCGAAAAAATTGCCATGGTGTCATCACCTTAGCAAACATTACTTTTAATGGCTGACGCACCTGTTGCCACTAGGAAAAGAACAAGAAATCGGGGGACATGACCGACTCCACTTCAGTGGACAAGACATTAACCTCTACTTGTAGTTTATTACTCTTTCAAGTTTCAACCCTAGACAAAACTTTTATGTTTATTTACGTCATTTGCTATCTTAGTCATAAAAATACTTAATCTCGGTGCAGATAACACAATTGATTCGGAAGTTTTCCGGCGGTGAGTAACTGATGATAGCATTGCTGATTTGCGCGTTATTTTTACCAGAATCATTTCGCAAGCCAACCTTGGAGCAGTTGTAACAGCTGCATTTTGCGTGCATTAACAAAACTTGTCCGTGTTTGGCCATGTGCTTTCTTTGTTGTTCAGTCACAAGTTCACAACTAACTTGCCTTCTGAGCATTCTGGCTCTTCGAAGATGACCTTGTCAAGCCCAGCTTCAAATCTCTGACTGAGTCTCTGAAAGACTCAACTGAGTAGAGTGTACACGTGAAGAGGTTGATGTGGTGTATTTGCGTTACACGATAGCAACTTCTTTGGTTTGAATGCATCGTATTTCGAAGAACTATTTTTTTCCTTGTCTAGCCCATGTGCTCTCTCCCTGCTGCCCCACGTTTTGAACCACTCGCACTAGTACACGAGACGTTAACCCCCCTCGTCTATTTTAGCGTGTGTCGCCGACACTGGGAGCGACAGCCGCACATCCTCGGGGAAGGCGACGACCTCGGTGGTGTCAAGGACACGTTACCACCTTGTTTCTTGGAGCGGAGATAGAAACTGGGCGTTGGGCCAAAATTAAATAATTGATCTACTGGCCTCTGCGTTGTATTGTTTGAGTGTTTGATAGAGAACGCACATCGAAGTTGGATGGACGTTTTATTGCTGGCGTTTGTTTGTTTTTAGATTCTTAATGCATTGTATGTTGATAGTAGGTACATTTGTTAGTCATTGTTATTTTGCGATTTCTAATGGATGCTAATGGTAATCGTTTTCTTTTGGCGTAATGAGACAGGTTTTGCATTTTTTTTAACCTTGTCACTGCTAAAACTTAATTTCGGTAGCTCAGTATCCAATCCATTAGGCCCAATCCATCAAGTTAACTGTCACTTAATGATACGTAAAACTGCCCTTTGATAAGATAGTCAAACGGCTGTCATTTATGTGCAAGCTTGAAGTAACAAACACATGGTTTAATATTGGTTTTTGTTGTGTCGTAATCTCAGCCACGCGAATTCTGTCATTTTATACAAACCCTATATGAAAAATTGATAAGTTTTAAAGCTGGGGATATTTTGTATTCATGCAATCAAAAATAATTTACACCTTTGTCTTAAAAATAATGCAGAATGTTTCATAAATCGCTATAGAAAATATTACAGGCGTAAACAAACGTTTCCTTATCCGCGATAGTGCTGTGACCTTACGACAATAATAATTATCGGTCGTCGCCTCTTCTTACGTTATCGATGCTATAGATGGAGTGACACTCCAAGGAAGGGCATACAAATATGTCCAGAGATATCACGAGGGCGGACGGACAAGTCAAGGCGTTTTAAGCGCCTTTATCAGAGTAGATAATATGGTCTTGGTCTTTGTTCCGAGTTAGGTAATAATTTTTATCCTCCAAATTAGAATGAGAAAAGATGTTGACATAAATATGTATTTTGTTGTCTTTTTATCAGACACAAAGGGCTCTATCAGTCTTACCTCGTATTTCATATAATATGTATTAGTTATTGCGAAAATTCGTTCGAGATTGTGTTATCTAATGTGACGTTAGATAAATCCTCCATTATCATAATATTACCAATGTGACTCTTTTTCGTCGAGTACATGAATGTCATGCATGTTCATTATTCGTTAGCGACAAACTTAAGTTTTAAGCATCGAGCGGCTGCGGTAAGCCACTGCGTCACCACACTGTCAGTCTGTACCTAACGCATGGAAGTAAACTTTTGAATATTTCTGGTTAAATGTACTTGGATAGCTTTGGCATTGAAGCATAGCTCACCAGTCTCTGTTACTCAGTACGGACAAAGCCCCATCGCACTGACGTAGGTACATACAAATGACCGCTCGGCCTTGTCTAGGCCGCGATGACGCCATCTTGCGTGCGGACGAACTCCTTTTATTAGGACACTAAACTTTACTGCCTCTCGCTCACTCGTGCCTATCTTCAACAAGAGGGTAAGAGAAGCCAAATTGACGCGACGCGACGATTCAGTTTAATTATAGACTGAGTTGATAGTCCCACTCCCTTGATGGCTTGATGTTGGTTGTAGAGTGTGATTTCGAGAAATGAAAGTTCTCAGGTATTTGATTGATCAGTTGTCGACAAAAGAGATCATAAATAAAGTACAAGATATTGCATCAAAGATTGAGTAATATAACATTAACGAGTTGTCAAGGCGACTGCATTGCTTGTCTGCAACGATAAGTGAAAGAAAGGGCCTTGTCATATACGAGTACACCGGTACTTTGCCCGTTTCCGGCAAACGAATGACACTCATGCAAAATAATGTTCTGTAGCCTTAGTAAATTCGCAATTATTATATTTGAAACGCATGTAATATACACCTACAAAAGTGTCAAATTGTATTTTGTAGAAAAATAGACGCAATATCACAATATTAAGGTTTATTTTGCTTCTGGCATCTCACATTCTAACATTTTTCAATAATTTAATTAAAGGAACAACAATATCAAGGCAATGTTGTTTTGGTTTTTGCGCGCTATCGCGATACTGGAAAAGAATATTACGGACATTTCGAACAGGCCAACTTTTTGAAAATTATACTTGATCGTAATCGATTACTATGATAATTACCACAATCGTTATGAAAACTGCTAAATTTAATTTTGAGTAGACATCTGTATCATCGTATGTGAAAAGCCCGAGCATGTCTGAGGGCAAGAGCCTTCATTGGACATTAATTGGTACGCCAGACGCTCGACTGCATTGATATTTATCCTATCCATCCAGTTAGCTTTAATTCTTTCGATAAGCTACCAACTAGTTTTGTTTTGGTATTGACATTCTCCGGAATGCCAAATACAGTTATGCGAAGAGACACTTTGGCCGCAACCTTTCTATTTTTAATCTAATCCTGATCTGATTGAAAACAAGCTTGTTTAAAATACCCCTATGATGGGGTTATTACATTCAATGATTTTTTCTCTACCCACGGCTATTTGAACTGCTTTTTAACAGCGTTATAGAGGCGTCATATTTTTGTAAATATACACTGTTATATTTTGTGAATTCATATATACCATTGAATTTAGTAATTCAATAAAACCAAATAAGAGCGAGTCGAGCTAGCCCAGCGAGGGTTCCGTACCCGCAGATTTTCCAGAACTTCAAAGACATGTTTTATGATTTAATTACAAATAGTAATTAAATGTGTATAGAGTGTAGAAATATACGTTTTTGCGGAATAAACAGCCGTATCTTTTTTTTTTACGTTGACTTTTTCACAGCTTCAAGGTAAACTTGAGTATATGGATTTAATTTCAAATGAATACCTCCACGGGTTCTGAAAAGTTGCTTGACGGACAGACAGACTGACGGACTGACGGATAGACAACAAAGTGATTCTGTAAGGCTTTCGTTTTTTCCTTTTGAGGCACGGAACCCTAATAATAGAGGCGCGCTCTAGGAGAGGTCTTCGTTGACTCTGCAAGTGCTTGAAACACTCTTTGTGTACTGAATATACACAAATATAATTGTGAGAGTCAAAGTTGAGTTTTTACAAGCTTCTCACGGCCCAGCCCTGTTCGGTCGAGCATCGTCAGTTCCATGTACTTGGCGAACGTATTGGGAGCGGATAACCAGTTGTATTGGACGCGCGAAAGGCAAAATGCTCGCGGCCAGCCGCTACAACCGGATCCGTGAAGGCCGCAACATGCCCCCTACCTCCTCCACAACCACCGCTAGAGACGACAATCGAAAGCTTTTGTGTCGATACTTTGAAAACTTTTAAATGTGTTCATGAAGATTTTCTTTTCTGTGGCGAAAATAATTCTCGATTCATTCACTAAACATGAGTGGCGTAGTCGGCCGCTTATCGGTCCGAGGCCGGTGTGTGGGTAAACAAAGTGCCAATGACACGCACGTACAGTCGACAGCACGTCATGGTATACACCCATGCACTCTACTCTGTTGCGTTACGGGCGACTTTGCAACCGAAATGTGAAGATTGACGTGCTGTCGACTGTACGGGGCGACGACGTCTGTCGATAATAATATCGACTCGGCAACGCACATCACTTCGCGTCCGGACAAGGCCGTGGCACGACGCGCCGCGCTGTAACACAAACACACGAAAACTTTTTTATTCGATTTTCGAATCGAGAATGACTTACGCTGTAAGGTTTTTGTCTTTTCTTTGTTGCGGCCAGTGTTGCGTTTTCTTTTTAAAGGGCGTTTTCTTTTATTTTCAGGTCACCCAAGATGCTGGCTGCTTTTGAGGGACATAAAGCTCTGACTGATGTGAGACTTGCGCGATGTGGAAACTTCGACAATAACTGCGGACCATGTGAGCTGGGCAAAGTTATCCGAAACTGGGATACGACAAGACTGAATCCCATGGAGGCCTTAAAACATAGTAACGAAAGAAGATAATCAACGAAAAGTGAAAAAGAAACAAAATATTTTTCTAATACTGTTTTTTGTAAGGACTAAGGAAGTGTGGTGCTCAATAGTGTAGTGAACTAGTGTAGTGTATTATCGTCTGTAGTTATTGATTGTGTGATTATGTGATTGGTGCTGATGATGAGCGACGCTATGGGGAATGAAGGTGATTCGGTAAAGGTGGAAGGTGGACACGTGTCTGTCACCACCATCAGCATGTCGGGACCAGAGACCAGCAATGGTAAGCTGGATTTCTTATGATACATCAATGTTGTTATTCAGAAACTTCCGGTTTTATTTAAACTACATTTAGGAAACAAAAACATTTACTTAGCTTATTAGATAGATAAAAAGTTTTTTTGCCATACCAATAACACAGACAACAGATATTATTTATTGTAACTTTTTATTTCATTAGTGTTGTTAATAATTCTACTGACTTTTAAATATTTTTTTCTAATTTCATGCTTTTTTTATACGTTTATCAACTTTTGTGGAAGTAAATTTGCTTGTAAAAACTTGAGGTACCCGTACAGTTCGGCAGCACATCATCCTACACCCATGCACTCCACTCCGTTGCATTACGGGCGACTTTGCAACTAAAATGTGAATGTTGACGTGCTGTCGAGTGTACAAGAGTTGTTTTGTAGTTGCTCCTGACCTTCGGGCCACAAAAAAAATCACTCTGTTTCTCAGTTCAATGACCTAGCTAAGATTAGTCGAGAGTTTTAGCAAATATGAAGTTCCTTAATGCCTAATATGTACCTAATTATTATGAGACAAGTCCATTGATAACGAGCGGCTGGTTCTTAATATTTTTTTATTAAAACAATTTTAACTTGTGAAACCAACAAAGGGATTGTATTATACATACAATACAAGTGTCAACCGAGTTCGGATTTTTTAGAAGGATTTCTACAAATCGATGATAGTGAAGTTAATCTTTTTCAATTTGGTAATCTAATTATTTATCCAAGTAGGTATAAATAAAAACTTATTTTATTCTTTTAGTCCATACTTTCACATTCTTGAATGGTACTGGTCCATGTACCAGTAATGCTCTCCTAGTTGATTACAAAGCAAATCAAGCTATACCTATTTCTTCTAGAAATTAATTAAAACTTTATACCAATCCTCAATTTAGATAAATATAGATAGAGAACACTTTATTGCACAACCAGCACACCCAGGAAATAATTATACAAGGTGATGGCCTTATGTGATACCTGAAGAGTTCTACTGTATAAATCGATAGTCTCGCACTTTTCACGTCACTAGGTTCCCCTAAAGTTTTCAATCGAATAAGCATGCAAAAGTTCTAAATTCTCAAAGTTTTCTTTTTGGGCAACCTTGAAACTTGACTGTCTTAATTTTTTGAAAAGATTATTTAAAACTTTTCCAATAGCAAGTAGTTTAATTTTATCGATACTGACACTTTGTATACTATGCGTGAGGTTTTTGGAAATATTTCGGAAACATCCCCTTCCTCGTTGACGTAGGCGATGAAAACTGCCTTAAGCGACACGACTTCCGGTGCTACTGTTTTTTTATCGATATTTCCGCACTTCTCACATCACTATCTTTCCCTCCAATTTTCAGGGCAATTCTCGTACAGCTCGAGTGGGGTCCGCATCAGCGTCTCCTCAGACCCTCACGATGAGGACTCCACTGACGCGGAGATCTCCAAGATCGACTTCTCCCAACATCAATATGAGGTGAGGATTACTATACTTCGTGAGAAGGAGGGGGCGGACTAGACACTGAAGTTTCGTCACCTACTATTAGCATCTATAAGAAAGTTTAAACAGCTTTAAAAATAATAGGTCTTTACCTATGAAATTGCCGTTCTGCAGTACTGGCCATTTCAAATCAAAATAATTTTTATTTGGCTAAGAATTCTAATTTCAAATTAATATTATTTTAAGAACATGGAATTCTTTTTCCAAAAGTAGTCATTTGGTTATTCATTAGTGTTACATTTTCATCGCATTTCAATCTTTTTCGTCATCATGGATACGTAAAAAATTCGACTAATTATGGAATATGAGTACCGTTGTAGCAGCAACGCGGCACAAGCGGCACGCAACATCAACGACGTTTACGGAGCTAACACTACAAGCCAACACACCACCTGTTATGGGTTTGCTCGCTTCCGTTCTGGAAATTTCGACCTGAAAAATGAACCTCGACGTCGTCCGAAGACTTTGGTCGACAATGACGAATTAGAGGCGCTTGTGGAAGCTGATGATACAAAATCTACGGCTGAATTAGCAGCAGCTTTCGACGTTAGCTACAAAACAATATTGGTCCATTTGTGTCAAATTGGCAAGGTAAAAAAGCTTGACAAATGGGTGCCCCACAAACTCAATGATCGCCAGCGCGAAGTACGCGTCGAGACATGCCTTGCACTGCTCAACAGATACACAAATGAAGGAATTTTGAACCGCATTGTTACCTGCGATGAAAAATTTATTCTGTTTGATAACCGCAAGTGCTCAGCAAGTTGGTTGGATCCTGGTTCAACACCTAAACAATGCCCTAAACAAAAACTCACCCCTAGAAAATTGATGGTCACTGTTTGGTGGTCTAGCGCCGGTGTGATTCATAACAGCTTCTTACCAAACGGGATGAGCATTACTGCAGATGTGTAGGTACTGTGAAAAACTGAACACAATGATGGAGAAGCTGGCACATCTCCAACCAGCATTGGTCAATCGCTCGTCTCCGCCGCTCCTGCACGACAACGCGCGACCTCATACTGCACAGCAGACGGTCTCCAAGTTGCAAGAACTGGGGTTGGAATCTCTCCGTCATCCGCCCTACTCACCAGACCTTGCGCCTACAGACTACTACTTTTTTCAGAATTTGGACAACTTCTTGGCGGGAAAAAAATTCAATACCCGAGAGGCAGTACAAAATGCCTTTGAAGAATTTGTTACCTCCCGTCCAGCTGATTTCTTTAAGAAGGGCATCAATAAACTGCCACTGCGTTGGCAAAGATGCATTGATTGCATGGGTGATTACTTCGATTAATACAATAAAAAATACATGAAAAAAAATAGTTTACATTATTTCATACAAAACGGCAATTTCATAGGTAAAATATCATGTGGTAGGTACCGGTAGGTGTCGTTTCATTTCTATAACAAAATAGTTTCATTTTTATTTTTTACATATTATATAGCGACGAGCGAGTGATCGTGCTCTTCCACTATAAAGGGAAATTTCCCGCTAGGCAGATCATATGCCTGGGGACGGCCGGTCCCACTGTTGTTCGTTGGACGTTGTATTCATGGTATAATAAAATTATGTCATGTGTAACACTTTGATTACGCGATGCAGGAATGTTTGAGTTCATACTGCGCGTGCTGACTTGACATGTGCTCGCCACACGAATATCGCATCTTATTATGGGATTTTTTGTATAAAATCGATTAACAACTTGTGCTTTTGGTTGGTATATTATTGAAAGAAGAAATCACAAAATAATATTTTTTAAATATTAACCTGTGGCGAGCTTTACGATGAAATGTAAAATGTGCGGTAATAAATGTATATTGAGTGGTAAAATGTGCAGTGATAAAATTAACATTATATTAAAGGAATATAACATTTGTCAATCAATATGGATTTAAGTTTTCATTGAAAATTATTAATATCAAGGTTTTGAATATCATTCGGAATTGTATTATAAATCTTTGTCCAATTACGCTTTTACTTAGTAGGGCTCTTTTTGAAGTTAAATTTTGAAGCCTATGAGGATTGCTTAATCTATTAGCCCTTGTAAAGTTTTCTTTGTTTTGTTTTTTCTCCGATCTATTAGAAATCTTTTGTTTACATAATATCCGATTTTCGTCCAGGTCAACATGCGGTCGAAGAAGAAGCGCTCAGAAATTGGGGCCCCATGCCAGGAGAGCCAGTGCGAGGATCGGGAGCGGCCTATGTCCTGGGAGGGGGAGCTCTCCGACTCTGAGATGGTCATCGACACCAGTGGCACCAACGGTAGGTACCACCAAAAGACCTTTTCTCAAACATGCTTGGAAATTAACTTTTAGAAGATGCTTTGTGTCGTTGGTTTTTACAAAAACGATTAACTGGGCAACCGATATCTGGTCTTTTGCTCTGTGAAAAAACATTACAATTAAACAAAATATTGTAGCAATGAATCGTTTGTAGAAATTGGGTGGCAAAATGTCAGCTAATGTAGATGCAGCAAACTCTTTTAAACATAATTTTAAGAATTTCAAAACACCTTTAGGCATTGTACTACATATGCACCAAATCCGCTATCTATATTAATAATTTCGTTCGGGTCTACGGTAGACTCGAACGATATGCACACCAAATGAAAGAGCGTAAAAAAATAGTTGATCTGAGTCGACAACTTATGGGCGGAAAATTCGTATTATCGAGCAGCATCAATATAAACATTATTAAATTCAACAACGGCGTTGCTAAGTAAACATGTCAATGTCATCATTGTTGTGTTAGTGTCACAAGTTTTCATTGTGAACTGTTATGGCCGGTTTACATTATTTTAGTGTTTAGGAGAGTGCTATAATACAATTAGAGAGGCAAGTGCATTAGTACATTACTAGACGTTCGAGTGAACGTTTATATTTCTTCCAGTAGAGTGTCACTTCGTCGACGTCGCGAATTATGCGCTATCCTACTCAAAATACTATGAGTTTTAATGGAACACATAAGTAAGTTTGATAATTCGAGTTAATGAAAACAACACGCATCCGTCACGAGTCACTTGCGCACTCTCCTAAAGTTCTCACTAAATTTTTAGTTGATACACAGATAAGTAACGAGGATAGTAACGCGCTCAGGTGTTACTGGATAGAACAATAGAAACCAATTCTATTTTGATTCTAATTGAAAGGCAACTAGAACCGTACTATACCGTAAAACGTACTAAAGCAAGTGGCGCTTACACGTTTCTACAAAAGCACTCTCCTTAAGAAAGAAAGAAAGAAAGAAAGATAGAAAATTTATTTATTTGATACTCAAAACAAAACAAAAAAACACACACACAGAATGCGTACAATAATAAAAAAATAACACAAAAGCATAAAAAGCGTAAAAAAAAAAAAAAGTACAACATGAAAATAATAATTTACATTTACATACAGGCACATACATTGCTTCTGGCCCCACACTAGGATACCCTGTGTCGTGGGAACATGTAAACATCCAAGATCTGGGATATTTTTTTTGTCCCCAGCCGGGATTCGAACCCGGGACCTCTCGCATGGTAGTCAGATGCGCTAACCACTACGCCACAGAGGTCGTTAAAGGTTGAGCCCCCAAAATGGGCCCGATTCAGCATAATGTTGCAACAGAGTGTAAAGTAAAGCACTCTCCTAAACACTAAGATAATCTAAACCGGCCCTTTGATCTAATTTGTTAACTTCATGGTGTGTGGAACACCGTGGCATCCAAAAAGGTTAGTATAATCTGTGCCAACTGAGAAGGTGTAGTAAGTAATCTGTGGTGCTTTTCATTGGCGGGAGCTCAGAAGAAGGTCCTTCTTCTGAGGGCGGGAGGGAAGACAATAATTTGACATTGAGGTTTGGAGGGGTCTGAAAAATAATTGAAAAAGGAAATCAAAGTCATAAATTGATCTTTATTGTTTTGCTTAGTTAGGTACCAATAAACTTATTGAAATGAAAAAGCCACTAGATAAGAAAAATACCAAAAATTAAAATGATGAAGAAAAACATGTGGTCAATACAAAACTAAAAGCTGTAAAGCCAAAGAGAGGGAGTTGTTTTTAGTTGATTAGCCAAGTGGATTCTACGTCTCATACGTCATTAGATTCACTAGCTGTTAACTAAATTCAATGCTGTTAAGTTTATGAAGGAAGTTCATTTAGTAATTTGTGATGAGGTACCCATGACAAAGTTATGATAAGTATCCGATTTTCGCCTTGCATTCCTTCGTGAGTAGCCAGAACATGTCCAAAAGAGCAAGATTGGCTATCCGTAATAGTGTGCTGGTTCCAATACTGATGTAAGCATGGTAGCGAGATTTGGGTATAGCAGAAGTCAGAAGAATCATGAAAGTAGGATTAGTGCAGTACAAATGAGATCCTTAAGAAATATGTGTGGTGTTACTTTGAATGACAGAATACGCAATAGTGTGATCAGAGACCGAGGATGTAGAGAAAGAGGATGTGGTGAGTGACTAGAATTGAAAAAAGGAATGTTGCGTTGGTTTGGAGATGTGGAGAGGATGAACGAAGAGACTGACAAAGCAAATATATCGGGCGAATGTGAGTGGAAGGGCCGGTAAGGGACGCCCCAGTTGGACATACTTCGACCAAATAGGGGATGTATTAGCAAAGGGCAAGATGAAAAGTACCCGAAACCGATGTGGGTACATGCAACGACTAATGGATGTCGATGAAGCGAAAGTGATTTGTCAGGATAGTGGCAGGTGACAGTCCGTGGTCTCTGCCTACCCCTCTGGGATACAGGTGTGAGCTTATGTATCTGAATGTATTAAGATATTTATATCTATTTGTGGTTGATAAATACAGAATCGTCACCATATAAAAAAACATAGTGGAATATTATTTTGCGTCTACATTTTACCCGAGCGAAGCCGGGTTTTCTTCTAGTTATTCTTAAATTGGATTATCCGGATTTTCGATTATCCGAATGACTAACGACAACAATTATTCCGGTTAATCGAGCTTCTGTTTCTACTGTACTAAACTCATATCTGTGTTATTTAAAAATGCAACGATCTTTTACTCCGAACAATGACAACCAAGGAGGTAACTTAACAAAGGTTTTATTTAAATTTCGAACTGGCGTGTGATAGAAAGCTGGATATACCTATTGAAAAAAAAGAACGCGGCAAAAATTATTTCAAATAAAAATTTCTGCCTTTATTTCAAATAAAAAGTTCTGCCTTTAGTACTATGTACCTACTAAGATTTAATTTCCGCGCATTATTTGAGAAATATTACATTACTGCAGCGGCCAGCAAAAGAGGCATTGATGGACGAACGCGGAAATACGTGAGTCCATCAATGCCTAGTTGTGGCCAAGGCTTTTATGTATATGATTTTTCTCAAATCTGAAAAAAACATATAATAACAGTTTACGTTTCACTTCATACCTGAAAAAAAAAGAAGGAAAAAACAGACAAGGCAAAATACAAGACAAAACATTAAGACTAGAATTGGGCACGGGCTATGGCCATGCGGCGGTAACACAGCCTCAGGATCAGTATAGATTTAAAGAAGAAGAAGCCACGGTAACAAAACACAAACCAACCAAGAACGTATTGCTACATAAAATTTACATAAAGAAAGGAAAACAGAAAGTCAGGGCGTGGACTCATTGAAATTCGTTGAGATCATTGAGACCTTATTGCCAACATTCTAAGACTCATTTTCCTTCCAGACGAGCTCAGCAACTCCCTCGATCTGCAATCATCGAGGGACTCTATAGACACGCTCCGAAACGTCACCATCAAGACGGAGCCTCTGAAAACTGAAGCGTATCAGAGCCTCGACGACCAGAGTGTCCTTGATTTGAAGTACACAGCGCCGCTTCAGCCCCATCAGAGGAGTTTAAGTATGAATAGGGTAAGTTTGTTTCCATCAGAAATTATTAGGTCCGTAGACGAACGAAAGTCGTCGAAATAGCCCAGCGGATTAGTAAGTTAAAGTGCCAGTGGTCGAGGCACACGCAGAACTGATCGCCGATGGGGCCGAAAAGCGCTCGAATGGAGACCATATATCGGCAAGCGCAGCGTAGGACGACCAGCCACAAGATGGACAGACAAGCTTATCCAAGTGGCAGGAAGACGCTGGATGCAAGCCGCTTCCGACCGGTCTTTTTGGAAATCTATGGAGGAGGCCTATGTCCAGCAGTGGACTTCTTGTGGCTGAATAATGATAATGAAGTTTGTTTTCTAATTTATGTACATTTGTAATTATAATAGCACTCCCTAACGATCAAGGTAAATGAAAAACGGTACAGGTAGAGTTCGATGTGGAATTGATTGATGATTGACAGCAAATTTATGATAAAGATGAAGTTCTAGAGTATAAAGAACCTAATTAAATTACTATTAATTAATTCATCGCTGGATTTCCGACGACAGCGCCATCTAGAACCTATTTTCTAATACCACAGAGTAGTTTAAAAATTTAAAGGAATGGAAGTCCTTCTTTATAACATAACAAGTATAAATATAATAGAGGTAAATAAATAGATATGGATTTAATATAGATTCTTGCCACGGTTGCTCTAACGCTTATAGTCTGTTAATCTACTGTTAACAGTTGTCAGTTGTTTTTTTTGTATGCACTTTTGTCAACTAACAGCTGTTGACAATAGATTGTAGTATGTACAGTCTGTTTTTTAACTCAATGCAAAAAAAAAAATATTGTCACGTTGACATCTCCATACAATTCTTAGGCTGTCAATGTCTGAATGTTGCTAGTACGTAAAAACCAAATAACCCCCCATTTTACTTCCAAGTTAAATTGTGTATGCTACGCAGGTGTTTTTTTTTTAGACTTTGCTCTTACGAGTAATTCAATTTTAATGTCTTTGATGTGATAAGGATTTTGGTCACATGAGTCTTCTATTCACGGTAAAAAAAAATCTACCGAGGTAATCTATAGCATTTGTAGCGGTAACACCGCGTCATTTTTTTTTGCATTGAATTAAAAAACGGACTGTAGTCCTATAAGATGTTTAAAGCATCCTGCGTTGAATTAATTTCCGGCCCATTTCCACTAAAAAACATTCACAAACCGTGGTCTGAGCAACGGCGCCGAAATATCGGTCAAATTAATATTTTCATTAAGTATTCTATGGAATCCTATTTGTTGCACACTGGGGAACTGGAGTCACACTTAGATTGAAGTTAAATTGCCTTTACATATCTCATATTCGGTAAGTAGGTCCTTATTACCCCCAAATGGGGCTTGTAGGTGACCAATTAGCGCTCTAGGGTAATAATGTAGCTAGAAAAGCCCTAGGGCGGTAAGTAATTAAAAAAAAAAACTAACCATCATACTGGCAATAGACATCATGCATTCAGCCCAATGACAAAAGAGGTCGCTTCGCTGTTCAGCCTTGTCTTCGTATGTGTAAATAGTCATTAATTTTAAATATCGAACGGCGAAGCTCAATTTCGTTCCTGAAAAATATAATTAAAAAAAAAGATGAAAAAAGGCGGGAATGAAAACTTTTACTTTAAATATTGTTTGTTTGGATTTTTTTTATAATTACGTGCTAATTAGGAAAAAAATATGAAGTGATGAAGATATAAGCTGCACTCCCGATTCAATGAAAATGGAAGCTGAAGCAGCAATTAACAATATTTTGCCTGAAAGTTCTAAAGAGAGATATTTGAAAACTTACGACGAATTCATGAAGTGGCGAAAAGAAAAACGAGTAAATGTTTTTTCTACTTACCTCACAATCGAGATGTAAAGCAGAGTAGTTAGCTCGGGTTTAAGCATCAATTGCACCCTCGAACTATAGGCGCCCTCGCTGCGCTCGTGCGCCTAAATATCTCGGGCTGCAATACGGTAGTTGACACGACCAACAATAAATTATTTGATATGCTCGATTAAAACAAAAATTACAAAATTCTTCGGAAAATGTATATCTTTTATTCAATTACTAGTTATTACAATTTTTAAATAGATGAAACATAAAAAGAGTGCTCTGAAATATGACGTCATAAGCCGGTATTTTCATACAAAATTCCGTTTTAAAAGTAACTTATTTGACATTTTGTCAACTAACTAATTGATGCCTTACAGCCCTTGGCTACTAATCTACTATTATATCATAGGTAGGAGGCGTAGAAAAACTCAAGAAATATTGTAAAAAGTTTTTCATAGTTTTCGTAGCCCCAAAAAATACGAAAAATAAAGTTACTCTTCAATAACCCTACTAGGCCATAGATCTAAATCTATCTAGAATTTAATCTGCTTTTTGGCCGGCTGGAAGAAATTTCTGTAGAACTAAGTCCGCCTTTGCACGTAATTTTGATCACATGTTTGTTATTTGAGTTTTGTTGGATATTAATGTGTTTTTTCGCGAATTAATGCGTAACAAACCTGCCAAAACTAACCCCGTCTTTTTCACTCACTTCAGATATCAGTGCTCACGGAGAATGCACCCCTCTCGCTCCCACGCCGGCCGTCGCCTACGAGCAGTCTCAAAGACCACAAGAACATTCCTGTTATAATTCCATCGAATGTCGGAGAGGTTCAGAATTTGACCATCAAGAAGGAAAATACGCAGCCTTACCCGCAGACTCAGCTATCAGGTTAGTGCCGCCGCCATCTTGAAAACGTCTGCGCCATTTTGAAAAAGTTTCTGCTGAGCGACTTTAATGCTATCTTAGGAAATCTTTGCAGTGCAGATACCTATATATTTAATTTATATTTTTACTCAAATAAACTGTGTTAAGTTATTATGCACTCATAACTTGGGTTGGGATTTAGGTAAACGAAATTCTCGGAATTCTTCTTTTTTGACAGCATGCATCAGGTTAATCTGCCCGCTCATGGTTACAAAAGACTTTTTGAATAAAAGTTACATAATGTTTTGTTAAGTTACATGACAAATAAATGCTAGCAATAGAAGGCCTATAGATGGCCGATAGGTCGTTAAGCCAAGTCCGAGGCCTTTGGGCGGTTTGAAAACTTTGACAGTAAGACCAGCCACTAGTCTCACAAGCGTCGACCAATCCGAATCCTGTCCTATAGCTTCCTCAGGGAAGAGACCCGTGCCGCTCGGTGGGGGCATAATGGGTTGATGATGATGACAAGTGCTGCGTAATAAAAACTTTGGTCTGTGCATCTACGTAATGAGATGATTTTATACAGCGTCCGTCCAGTAAAAATATTTTATTTATTATGGCTACCAATAAGTTATAAATATTTCAGTTGAAATGAATAGGTATGTTATATAGCTGTAATTTTTTTCCTAATGAAATAAAATATAAAATAGCCACTACACATTAATTTAAACATCGTGGCTAATTCTCGTTCTGTGCCGCCTTTGTTTAGCTACGACCCCACCCTAGCTGAACCTGAATCGTGGCGGTAGACGGATATACGTTTGCCATTATGGTGGTGGATACGAGTGGATGCGGGTTGGTAAAGATTTCGAATTTATAGGATAGGATCTACAATCCACTAGTTGGAGTTACTCGACCTAAAGATTCTGACTTAATCTCTTTCAGAGCTGAAGTGCGAGCCGTCAGGGCCTATGGACAAGCTTATGGGTGCCCTCCACGGCTCGCCTCTGCTGGGCCGGCTTCCGAGAGTGTTATCCAGCGCTAGCACCGACTCCGCTGTGCATTCCATGTATACACACAGGTGAGCGGATAATAATGTAGAAGTCCCGGGTACGAACCCTCGCTGGGGAAACAAAACACCCCAGGTCTTGGATGATAACATGTTTGTGATGATACTGTTTCTGGTTCCCACGAAACGGTATCCTAGTGTAGGGCCAGAAGCAATGTATGTGCCTGTATGTAAATGTTTATGCTTAAGAAGGTTTAGCCCGTGAGAAATTTCTGTGAAATAAATAACTTCGACAGAACACAATAACTGGTCCTGGTCCCAAACTGAGACAGCCTGTGCTATTATATACGGGCAATTACTAACACAGCCTCTAGTGGGAATTGAATCGACGACCTCAGGCGTGGTAATCAGACGTGATACCGCTAGGTCAACGAGGCAGTCAATACTCGCCCATTTCGTATGTAAAAGTAACCTAGGTGTACAGTCGACAGCACATCAATCCTATACTATACACCCACCCATGCACTCTACCCCGTAGCATTAAGGGAGGTTGCAATTAAAATGTGAAGGTAAACATAAGTAAACATAATCATTTACATACATTGCTGCCGCCCCCACACTAGGATACCCTGTGTCATAGGAACCAGAAACAGCGACGTCACAAACATGTAAACATCCAAGACCTGGGGGTTTTTTTTTTCTCTCCAGCCGGGGATTGAAGAACCTCTCGCATGGTAAGCAGATGCGCTTACCGCAACGCAACAGAGGTCGTCTGTGTGTCTGTCGTGAAGGTTGACGTGCTGTCGACTGTACGCCCGTAAACCTTTTCACGTATGGTATTACTCGTATTCTGATGGTTCAACGGCCATCATCTCTCCGAGTTATGTGCCTCGCCCACTGCCACTTCAACAGAGCAATTCTGCGTGTTATATTAGTAATACTTACTCTATCTATCTCTCTCCCGCAGCGTGTACAGCAGTCCCTCAGCCAGTCCGCGCGCCTCGCGCCACTATACGCCATCCCTTTCCCGCAACAACAGCGACGCCTCGCACTCTTCCTGTTACTCGTACAGCTCAGAGTTCTCGCCCACGCACTCGCCGGTTCAGGTGAATATTTTTTAATATCGGTCTAAACATAAAATCGGTAACGGTAATATTTTTAATTAAAATAAGTGACAATATCGTTCGGAATACCGATATATATTTTTAAGACCGATATCGTCACCTATTATTATTAATAATATCGTTATTTATTTTTATTAGATGAATATTGTCATCTATTTTAATTACAAAAACAAATATTTGTAACGGTATTTTGTAACAAAAATAGGTAACGATATTTTCGGGTGTCAAATACTATACAAGGATATGGATTTCATTTGGCCCACATGGCATGTAGACTGCTTTATACAGTAGGTATAGTTAAACGATTGCTCAGATCTATGGTACTGGTTTGTACCAAACGGTTTGTTTTATTCAAACTGAAACCAATTTAGTGTATATCTTCCAAACAGCGTCACTAATTCGACTTACTCTTAGACACTCGTCCATTTGTAGGGTTCTCATGTCAGAATAAAATGGCCTACCTGAAATGGCTAAAGGCCCTCTTAGCGCTACCTGGCTGAGCTACGAAAAGAGCCGATCAAAAAATGGTAAACGGAACATTTTTGGCTTGGATGAAGCTTGGATGTTTCATAAAACTTGTTCGCAAACAAATGTAACCCTTATGGCTTTCGACACAGGGCCGCCATCACCCCGGCGTGATGTACCGCGAGGCCGGCGCGGGCGCACACTTCCCCGCGTCGCCAGCGCACGACGACGATACTGACGCTACCGAGGACAGGCTTCATCACCACCAGGGCATCAGTCGGCAGCAGCTCATCAACAGGTCAGTGGTGGGAAGGCAGCATGTCAGTATGCATGGCATGTCACCACGACTGCCGCTCCTATTAGGCTATTTCACCGATTTCTGAAAACTATCTCATATAAATTTTTTTGTTGGTTTCATTTTAAATTCTTTTGTGTGTTATTTAAAAAAGGCAACCGAAAATTTTCTTTTAAAATAAGCCGCCAAAACGCTATCTTGGGCTATATGCCGTCGCACAGGAATTATGACGGCACTTGCCAGTAAACCAAACGACGAACGTGAGAACGAATGAATGACAGACGCCATATTTACTGGCATGTGAGGTCATCATAGAATCGAAGGACGAAACCTGAAGTATGATTTATGATTAAACCTGTATGTGATATCTTTTTTTAATCTTATTTTATTCTCCATACATGAAATGATTAATTCGGCTCATAGCAAGTGAACTTCTAATCATAATCTTCATAATCATACGAAAACTTCGTCCGAAGAGATTATCATCCCTCCCTAGTTTACAGAAATACCCAATGAAATTATCGTATCTGCCAATCTCATCCACCTCCCCACATCTTCACGTCCAAAACTAGTTAGTTAGTTTGACTTAGGATATCCGCATTTGGCCTCATAGTTGGGCCATTGTACGTAGCAGGGCTGTGAGCTTACTCCAGCCAGCCTATCTCTTTCCAGAAGGCCAGCAGTGCTCTGATGTCACTGCAGGCCTCCTGAAGGGTTCCCAAATTCCCAATGGTGGCGGTCCGTTGTTTCTCCACGCCTTCGCTCAAAACTAATAGCACCCTCTTCCAGCCCGTGCCCGATCTGCGGAGACAAGATCAGCGGCTTCCACTACGGCATATTCTCCTGCGAGTCCTGCAAGGGTTTCTTCAAACGCACAGTCCAGAACAGGAAGAACTATATGTGCTTGCGTGGCGGGAACTGCCCGGTCACCGTGGCGACCAGGAAAAAGTGTCCAGCCTGCCGGTTTGAGAAGTGCCTGCATTGTGGGATGAGGCTTGAAGGTGAGTTGGTTGTATTCGGGTAAAAGTAGGTATAAATGACAGGCTATGTGACCGATTTCTGAAAGCCATCTCAAATTGTTTGTTGGTGTTCACGGAGTCTTCAGAAAGTGGTTAATTTAAATTCTTTTGTGTATTTCTTCCAAAAAAGGCAAACGAAAATTTACTTTCCAAATAAGCCGCCAAAACGCTATCTTACTAGGCAATATGGCGTCCCGGTAAACCAACCAATGCACGTAAGAAAGAATGAATGACAGACGCCATTTTTAGTATCATGTGACGTCATCATAGATCCGGCCAATTCAGGCCGTTTGCGGCAGATACAAATTATTAAATTTTATCTTGTGTTTTTTTACAAATCATAATTGTTTTTTTTAGTTAAAATGCCTTAAACCGTTTTTTAGACACATAATATACATAAACGTATAAATAATACTGTTTTTTTCACACTGTCAAATAGACTATTGGGAAGAGACCTGTGCCCCTCGGTGGGGTCATAATGGGTTGATGATGATGAAAATAAAATGCTAACCTATTGTCGTCTCCACAGCGATACGAGAAGACCGGACCCGAGGAGGCAGATCGACGTACCAGTGCTCATACTCCCTCTCGGGGGCCGCGTCCACTGGATCGCTGCTGTCTGCGCACGCGCCGCCGCTACGACACGCCAGTAGTCTCACCTCGGTGAGTCAACCTTATTGAACTAGCCATAGGTGCGAGTATTGTGTGAAGCGTCAAGCATGTGGCTAACATTCTATACTTACTATTCTCACCAGGTGAATGGCCCAGGGTCATACAACAGCAGAGGGGAGCCGAGCAGCAGTCGGCACACGCTGGACGTGCCGCCGTTATTGCAAGTAAGTCGGCCATCTTGTTACTCGGTTGCCATGGCGACGCCGCCATTTTTCTTTTAAAGAAACCGATAACAACGCATCCTCTTGCTCTTCGTAATATGTTTTTCATGTGGCTGTATATAATCACAGCATGGGCCATATTAAACGCTGTCCCACAGAGTTTCTCTCTTGTATTTACCGTTTTTATGAGAGTAAACAAACCTACAAAATCACTTTCAAGTATTCGATTGAGAATCTCAAGCTATCAGACTGTCGAAACCGTCGTTAGGATATTCTTACCGACTGTCATGTAACTCACGCCCGTTTTCCGGAGGTTACGATGCCCATCCGGAAAGACCAAAGACCAAGAGAACCAAAACATTTCCTCATCCAAAAAAATGTCCTTCTCAGGAAATAATGGATGTGGAACACCTTTGGCAATACAACGAATCCGAGCTACGGGGCCGGCCGTCCACCGGCAGTCCTTCAGCCAATCCACTGCTAGCTGCCAGCGGTATAACAGCGCAGAACTCCAGTCCGGATTTCTTGGCTGATCTGTGCAATATAGCCGACCACCGGCTGTACAAGATCGTCAAGTGGTGCAAGAGTCTTCCACTCTTTAAGAATATTTCGGTAAGTGAAGGTGAAAACTAAGGCTTTGCTGATTATCAGCGTTGGCATAGAGCATGTACCCTGAAGACTAGGCTGAGCATAAGGCTTTTGCTGAATTTGTTTTTAAGATATTTTCAGCTTTATTTAGTTATTTGATAGGCGACAAGATAATTTCTATTTCAGTTACAAATCAGAGTATTCAGTTTTCGTTCATTCCGCATCTTTCGCTCGGAATAATTAATTTAAACCCAGGACCTCTCGCATGGTAGGCAGATCGTCAGTTAAGTTCTAACAGTGCGTAAGTAAAAAATGTCAACTTTACAGGAGAGTGAAAAAACTGTGTAAAATTTCAATTACCTACATTAGAGGTGTACATTATTTGGGAAAAGTATTCAAAATCAATTTATTGAAGATAAAATAAGATTGATTGAGAATTGGTCGGAAAGAAGCGCGCCACTTTTCTTCATCCAATGGCATCAAAAGGTCGAAACGGCCAAAAATGACTTTCGCACTGTTAGAACTTAACTGACGAGATGCGCTAACCATTGCGCCAGAGAGGCCATCTAGTAAGTGTATCCGGAATAAAGTTAACAAGCTAACCTCTCCTCCAGATCGACGACCAGATTTGCCTGCTGATTAACAGCTGGTGCGAGCTGCTTGTGCTGTCGTGTTGCTACCGCGGAGTCAACACGCCGGGCGAGGTGCGCGTCGGCTCGCCGCGCGGTATCACGCTTCAGCAGAGCGCCAAGTGAGTGCTGTGAAACATAATTTGTACCAGATGTACATACAGCCCTCTGGACCGACTGTACGAACTATTGGCAGCGGCTTGTGCGACGCTTGAACCAGGGTATCTGTCATCATCAGTCAATCTGTACAAAGCGCTGTCAACGTTATAGGGACGTGTG
Organism: Yponomeuta plumbellus; assembly: GCA_947310845.1. Taxonomy (NCBI): domain Eukaryota; kingdom Metazoa; phylum Arthropoda; class Insecta; order Lepidoptera; family Yponomeutidae; genus Yponomeuta; species Yponomeuta plumbellus. The sequence goes on along the minus strand of OX371198.1, from coordinate 4,566,656 downwards.
GGTCGCCTTGCAGCAGAGCGCCGAGTGCTGTGAGGCGACGTTTGTACCACACGTACAGCCTTCTGTAAAGTCCGTTCGCTTAGATAGTGTCGGTACACACTAAGGCAATCTTGGTTTTAGTAAAAAGACATTTATTTCAATAATACAACTTAGACCGCAAAAATACTTTAAATTGAAAAAAAAAACATGGTACACAATATACCTAATGAAGCACAAAATAAAACACTACTCTTCATCACTCGAGGTGTCCTCAGAATATTCATCTCCACCGTTATTTAGAATAGGTACCTACCTAAGTGATGCAGGATCGTCTCGTTATAAATCCATTCTAAAATAATGATTGATTTACATCTTTAATTGCGTGATTTACATAATAGCAGAATGAGACGAGCTGCGAGCCAAATTCACTGGCGTGTTTGCGCCGCGTCGGCTTCCTCTAATTTCTTTTGTGAAAAGCCGCCACGTGCCGAGGCGGTAAATATCAAAGTGACACTATGATAGCGAACAGACTTTACCATACGTACAGTCTTCTTTAACAACGCTACGAATTGCTGTCAGTATTACAGCGTAAGGGACTTCACACACGACGGCTATAATATACATTACATCCTGGGATGTATAGCTTTACATTATATTAAAGTATCACACACGCAACAGGTAACGTAATGTATATTTCGCTTCATTTCGTTGACATACGTCTCGACCGACACACGTTCCGGCTGCTAAGACGTTATACAGGGTGTTGTTATGGATCTGTCGACTTACTTACTACTAGATTTAATAGATAGCTAGTTCATCAGAAGATGATAGAGTTATTTAAGTTACATTATGTATTTTCTTTTGTGCAATAAAGTGTAACAACAACAACAACAACAACAACAACAAGGTTAAGCAACATAGGGCGCGTTCAGTGCATGGATGGGTGACCGTTTATGATTAACGCTAATGGCATTTTTCCGAGCGGTTCCATGCTTTGGGCTTACGTAGCTTACGGCCGATTTCTGAATTGAGAATTTCGCTAAGTAACTACTTAACTCTAGTGTTGTCTCGTCAAATATCTCAGAAAAGAGCGTGACAGAACGTTATTTAAATATTTACTTAAGTGAAATTCTCAATTCGGAAACCGGCCTTTAGCGAGCCTATTTAGTGATTACAGATAGGACTACAAGTGATGTGGAGCAAATTAATTTTTTGAGACAGGACTCTGAATACCTATGTCGTTTAGCGAAATAAGACTCCTAGTGCAGTTTATGAATCACTAAGAAACTTTTTGTACACCCTGTTCGAAGAAAGATGTATCGTAATATACGAAAAGGTATTGAGATATATTAAGATGTATCGACAGGTAAATATACATCTTCGTATCGCTCAGTACCTTTAAGGTACGAAGATGTAAAGATGTATATTATAGCTGTCGTGTGTGGTCTCCTGACGATTTCTATGGAAAGATGTAATGAGATGTACATTAAAGACGTATATCGTGCTATAATGTACATTTTTACCTTATAGCCGTCGTGGGTGGAGTCCCTAATACTTACTTATGTATTAGATTTAAGGTGATTAGAGAAAAGATGGTCAGAGTGTAGTTTTTTTTCGCTGCCTTTTATCCACTCCATTCGGCCCCATGGCAGCGCCTAACATCATAAGTGCATTTATATTCAACAAACAGAATGTAAATTCTTTACGTTAAAATACATTTCTGACTTCTGCTTGGTGAAGTGCCGAGCGGCTTCTGAACTTTGCACCAGATTGTAAGCTTACATTAAAGGGTCTGGGTAACTACAGCCCTTTCTCTCACACACAATAGACAACAATGTTATAAGGGCAAGAGACAAATATTATTCTTAAAATAAAACCGGCCAAGCAGCCAGGAACCAAGTAACCTAATGGCTCCTCTACACGTCAACAGATGCGTCCGCGGACGCTGGCAGATGCATCCGCAGATGAATTTGCACGAGCTGTCCACACGTCTGTAGGTCGATCAGTCTATGTTCATTCCCGGCAGACGAAACACGCCTTCGCCCCGTTTAAAAAAATGGATATTGAGATCGTAGCTGCCGCAGCTATTTACTTATAACTACTACTTGATTGTATAGTCGACAGCACATCATCATATACACCCATGCACTCTACTCCGTTGCATTATGGGCGACTTTGCAACTAAAATATGAAGGTTGACGTGCTGTTGACTGTACCTACATCGCAGCAGAGTTATTAAGAAGAAATGGAGAAGAAGAAGGTGGTGGATGTTAGCTATAGGTACCTACATAATTATTTTTATTTTTGTGATATTTATTTTTTGGATTCCATAGATAGTTTTCAGCTTGATACAGCTCAATAAACCTAAAATTTTCTCGGCGCTCATATTGTTAGTCATTTCGGGGGTATTAAACCACAAGAAGCACGCGTGCACTCTCATTCGCAACTACGATCAAACTGATGCGTCGGCAGACGTGTGGACAGATGCCGGACGTTCGCGCCGAAACCCTTTGATGTGTGCCACAAAAACCGACAACAATCGGATTCGAGGCAGACGTCCGCGGACGCGTCTGCAGACGTTAAATACCTACCACAGATGCACAAATCACCCCCTCTACACGTCGGCGGACGCATCTGGAGATGACGTCTGCAGATGCATCTGCCGACGTGTAGAGGAGGCTTAAGAGTCCTCTCTTCCCCAGACTGGGCCTGACGCCGTGCATTGAGCGTATGCTAAGCTTCACGGACCATCTGCGGCGGCTTCGCGTGGACCGATACGAGTACGTCGCGCTCAAAGTCATCGTACTTCTAACTTCGGGTGAGTCTATTGACTGCCAAAGTCAAAATTGAAGAGTTAATTAAATAATTAAAGTACTTACTTTTAACTTATTCATACTTGCACATTTTTGTCACTTCGTTACCATATGCGGAAAAATATTTTTAGCATTTAGTTAAATCAAGCACGTGACCATTTATAATGTAAGCTTGTATTTTCCCAAAAATAATAATAAAACGTACCCGTTTCTCTTTTTTTTAATTTCAAAATTTTTATGCTGTCTGTCAAAATATCTTTAGTACCAAGTCCGCCTTTGCACGTAATTTTTAATCTCAAACATTGTGCAATGAAGTGTAACAACGACAACAGGGTATCCTAGTTTGGGATTAGGTCTACTGACTGTTTGCGTGTTTATTTTTTTTTCTCAACACACAAATCAAGTGCAATTTATACAAGAAGCTATAACGTCCCGCCTTCGGTCGCAGACACTTCGGAGCTACGCGAAGCCGAGAAAGTGCGCGCATCGCAAGAGAAGGCTTTGGCGGCGTTGCAGGCCTACACGGCGGCGCATTCGCCGGACACGCCGGCCAAGTTCGGGGAGCTGCTTCTGCGCATCCCGGAGCTGCAAAGGACCTGCCAGGTGATGACCGGCTTTACGCTTTTTCTTTTTTAAAAGTTACGAAAATACATGCTGTGCATTTCCGAGCTCCAGAAGACCTTCCAGATGAGTATTGGTTTTAGGCTGGCTTTACTTCTGGACGCTTAAGAAAGTATCTCGGAGAGCTCTTGCGATGTATTCCCGAGCTGCAGAAGAATTGCCAGGTGATGACCGGCTTTACGCTTTTACTTTTCAAAAGTTACGGAAATACCTGCTGTGCATTCCCGAGCTCCAGAAGACCTTCCAGGTGAGTATTGGTTTTAGGCTGGCTTTACTTCTGGATGCTTAAGAAAATACCTTCACGAAAATATCTCGGGGGAGATCATTCCGCATTTCCGAGTTGCAGAGGACTTGCTGGGTGAATATGGGCAGAAGGTTGTCCTATACAAATATCTTTTTAAGTAAATAGTAAACATTTTTAGTGAGAGCCGCTAAAACGCGAATTTGGGCAATATGGCTTTGCACAGGAATCGTGACGTCAGTGCTCAGTAAACAAAACGAATGAACGTAAGAAGAACATGAATGACACACGGCATGTTTACTCATCTATGATCATAGATTCGACCAATCAAGACCTTTTTCGGTAAAATGGTTGCAGATACATAATAATTGAATTTAGACCTGGTTTTTTTTGGATAACTGATCCATTTTTTTAGTTTTAGTATCTTAAAGCGGTTCTAAGACTCATAATTTATACGGATACGTATAAGTAGTACTTTTTTAATAAGCGGTGGTGGTAGTGGGGTTAACCCTTGTTTCTCGATTATTAGGGTCTGGGTTTGTACAGCAACACCATTCGCTGATAATTGTGCCCGGATAACGGCGACAGGCTTGCCAGTTGTCACGTTTGGGACCTAATAACTCGGCAAAACGTGGGCCCAGTTCTAGTGATTGGTGCCTCTGCCTACCCCCTCGGGGATAAAGGGCGTGAGTTTATTTATTTTATTTTATTTAATACTTTTTTTACTTATTTCCTCCCCCAGTTCTTCATGCAAGTTGGCAAGGAGATGCTGAACCCAGCGAACAAAAACAAAGACGGCGACGGACCCAGCTTCAACCTGCTGATGGAACTCCTCAGAGGTGACCATTGACCCAGCTTTGACCACCCGGTGAGATGATGAATCTTCTAAAGGAACTTCGCTATTTAGTCGGCAAAACTAGGCAGTAGATTATGACTGCGATGTCCGGGATAGAGAAGAATTGGGTTTTCTGGGAACGGTGTACCCTAAACCTTAAACTGGTTATCTAACCTTGAAGGCTGACAGACCTCATTAACAAGGCATAAGTGCATGGTCTAGAGGCAGAGACGACTAAGTGTTGCCGACTGTTTTATTAGCCCTCAAATGACAGATAACATTAAGATAAGCTAAGACAGGAATAAAGACGTACTTATGTATTCTGAAATGGCAGCGCACGAATATTTTTAGATTCAGCTTCGAAAAGGTTATTAAGATAATTATAAAAAAAAGATAATTACTTCAGATTCGGTGAATAGTGCAAAAAAGAATATTGTATATTTTTGCCGATATATTTTGAGTTTACAATGGTAAACCAAAATTGTATCGGCAATAAGTTGGAACGTCCAGAGACGAACTTACGAGTTTAATGATTTATGAATAGAGTTTTGTACACTGACGTTTCGACTATTTTATAATTTTCTGGGTAGCACTGTGAAAGTATTTTTCTAACTTAGGTAGAATAGTGTCGTTAGTGACAAGACAAGTTGCTTCCAGGAATATAAAGCTAAAGTAGAGTTTACGTGATATCATGCCATCGAACCAATTACTTGCAAAAGATTTCGACTTCAGTCTTAAAAAGGATTGAGTCATGTAACTCTGCAGTGGTAAACTTTTTTTTTTGGTCTATTTTGTGTCAAGACGTTATGTACTTTGGCATATTTCGTCGACATCGGTTGGTGGGCATTAAACAATAAATATATAGATTTTTTTTATAAAATATAATCTCAACTGAATACACAGATGTGTATACACATTAGAAAGTGCTATTCCTGATAGATAAACTACCGTTCGGCCGCTGGGAGTATACGAACCTGTTTCATATGACTAGTGATGGGAGATAATCAACGTTATCATTCCTTACGTCATTCTTAACTAGCTTTTGCTACTGACTCACGATTAAGTAGTTTTGTTTTATAGATGACCTTCACTCAGTCATCTCTTGTGACATTTTCGCAGGCATTTTAGAAAGGTTATCATCTTTTTTGTGCCGAATGGCGGTGAAGTGTTGGGGCGAGCTGTGCGACCTATTATTTGAGCCCAGATCAGCTCAATCGTTTTGTACGGCAGTGGTACGAAGAGATTCTGGGAACGCGATGATCTTTTTCTTAAGCCTGTTCATCAACTTCGTATTGTTAAAGGGACCGTTATTATTTTCGTTATTTATGGTACGTCACTACAAAAAAATACGGTTGACATATTTAACAGCGTACGTGACCTTGTGACAGCGTAGTAAGGATTTTACGCACGAACATTAAATATTGATTTCTTCTTAAATAACATTTAAATCACTGAGCAAAATATAACATTGATTGTAAGTTTACACAATAATATAGTTTCAATGACAATTATTTGCTAGTAGGATAAATAGGACTTAAAAATATTTTAATCGAAAATTTAACGCCACTTCAAGGTTACGTCGTCCGTTCGAACATGACCTGTCAGGATCGTATTCTCCCAGCGGCCGGACGGTAATTGGAAATATAGACACCTTATTCAAAATTATTCGTCCCACTGGCTGTCAAATTGAGGTAACCATCGAAACTTCAGTCCGTCTTCGTTAGTGAATGATTCCATAATTTAAACCATTTTATCCAGGTGCAAAGTTAACTTTGCATCGTCAAAGGACTTTTATATTGCAAAATGTCAGTAGATTCCACGCTGTTAAACTGAAAATTACTGTGCGAATATGTTTTAAGAGTATTAATCTAATCTAAACTGACAAAAATATTGTTATATGCTTGCTCTTTCCGCGCCAGTGTACGTTAGACATTAATGTGTAAGAAACTCATTTAAAATAGGGTTCTCATTTTTCTGCACCGTTCCAGACCATCGCTTAATGATGTCTATGTAAAAAAGTATTATGTACGTTAGATGATTAGTAGGTACCTACTGTCAAGTCTAGGATAAAATGTTCATAAAATTGCCTTGATCGGAACTCTTGAAAGACTGCCTCTAGTATAGTCATTGATATCCTGATCAGACATTTACATAAAATACCATTCATATCCATCAACACAGGTTTTACTCCAATAAGTACCCAATAAAAGTCTTACTGCAGACTCGGCCTAGACATTAATGAAAAAACTGTTTTGAAATAATTAACAAACAATATCTGATAAAATATTACTTGATAATGAATTCATAATCTTTAGTTTTTATCACAGATGTTCTGTGGTTTTTATGTAAGAAAAACAAAAAAAAACTTAATAATTTAACAATGGCAACATTGTAGCAGCTATTTTCTGTGAAACAAGACAAAAAGTGATAAAAACTACCTGAAGATGCAAATTAAGCAAAGTTGATTTCTATTAGTTTTTTGTCTGGGCCGAATCTATCGCATCAAGAACACTTTTCTGTAGTTCGCTGTATACCCCAGAAATAACGCAAAAAAATGGTTACGCAAATACTCGCATACAGGGTGTATCAGTAAGGTTTTGTGAAATTTGAATGCGTTACTCTAAAAAGAAAAAACCTTCTGATAAGAGACCAATTCGAAAAATCGAAGAACAATGTATAAAAGAGGTATGACGCAAGACAATATACTTTGGTCGATATTTCAACTTTCTCTAATAATACTTCTTTTTTTGTATTGTTGAATAGAACAAACACCTTATGTGAAAAAACAACCTTTCTGAACACCCTTGCGGCTGAACGTATTTGAATCATTCGATCATATCCTGGAGTAAAGTAACAATGTCACTTAACCTGAATTACACGCAGATGAAGTGGACGAGTACATTAAAACAATATATTTACTTTTTTTTTGTAAAAACAAGATTCATAACACTCCTGAGAGGCCGTTTAGTCTGTACTAAAAGGGAAAAACGTAACCACAGATTATTTGAACTGCTTTTGAGGAGCGTTAAAGAGGAATCGTTTTTTTACAAATGATACTATAAAAGGATAAAACACATCAACGCGGTCGCGGTTGCGGTCTCGCTCAATACACACGTCGTATCACGCGTTACGTTTGTACTACGCGCCATGAGTGATGGATGAGCGTTGACCTTGAATGCGCAGTAGTAAATCTTTGGATCCGTTTGACGGGGGGACGTGAGGGGCGACGGTTAGACGGCGAGCCCGTGCGCGTGATTGGTAGATTAGCCGTCATTCGTTTCCCGCGCTTTGCACGCACGTCTCTATTTTTATACCCTGCGTTCCGTAATACGATGAAATCGATTACAGCGCGAAACCGACCAAATTTAGTAGTCCCAAAGTATCTCGCACGAAATAGGGTTTTTGTGCCTAGTGCACTTATATGGATTCGCGCTGTAATAGATTTCATCGCATCTCGGAATGCACCCTAGTTCTCTAGGTACTAGGCGTGTGTCGTTACAAGATTTCCACGAAACGTAACGTAACGAGCTACGACGAGCGCGTCACCAGTTTTCGTAACGCGTGATTTTAGTAACTAGTTTTTTTTGAGACTGCGTTCTAGTCACGCCTGTTGTGAAACGAGTTTCAGATATACTGTGACGAAGGCAACCCGTGCGATTTAAATAGCTAAATGCAAGAACGGGGTTGCGTACAAAAGAGTTGTCTACTTGAATGCATGGGTTGCTAAATACGTGAATGTATGAAACCGTATGTGTAGCGGAAATAGCTTTATCTGTATAGCAATTACGACGAAACTTGCATGCCTTCAAAAATCACTAGTTGCAAAAATCACTTGTTAGTCGTTTGACTTGTAACTAGTGACACGTTACAGGCCTCGTAGCTATCTACTGTAAAAGGTGACGTGAAATAACGCTCACGCCTACTAGGTACAGTCTTGTTCTTTTTTTTTTTGTTTTGTTGCGGACAGTAGAATTTTCTATAGACCGCCACCACGACCGCTACCGCGATTGACAGCGACCGCGTTGGTGTTTTTATTCTTTAAACTATACTTACAACCTTGTGCCAATTTCTTATATCGGTAGGCTTAAAAACGAAATGCATTTATTGTTATAAATATAGTAATGAAACTGAGATTTTGCTAGAATTGCAGTATATCCAATATGCCAAAAAGGTGTTCATGCCTTTTGTATTGAGTTATGAAACTTAAGACAATAGAAACAGTTGAACTTTTTCCTCGATACTTAATCAACAGACACTGCCATACTGTGCTTTTGTGCTTAGATATGATTTAAATATACGTAAATTATACCAGGGAACAAGTATGTAATTCTTCTTAAAAATAATGATAATTTAATATTTACGTACAGAAATATAAATTACATCTGTACTTTAATGTTTTGTACATAATGTATGTAATATTTGTAATTAGTATATTTTGAAAATGAATAGGATCATTCGAAATATATTTTAAGAATGCGTTTAAAAGACGATATTTTTAAATGACCTTACTAACAAAAAATATAGTTGGCATCACGTATTAGGCCAAATTAAAAAAAGTACTTTTGGATATCTGAACCCTTGCCTTTGCAAGCATTTATTTTATACAATATTTTAAATATGATAGTTTTGTAACATTTTATATGTAGAATAGGTATATATCTCTTGTATAATTTATTATTATTTATATAAAAAGTATTTCGATAATTAAGATCCCAAGGGAATGTTAGATGTATGCCGTTTCTGTTTTATTCGTTGCTTTCGATTTTGCATGTATTTAATGATTTATTTAAATCTGCCTGAAGGTCTAACTTTCAGATTTTTTACTCAATAGTAGGTAACTAGAATTCATAGTTTTGAAAAAACTTATAATTTGGAAGAAGAAAGAGAGAGAAACATTTGTTTGGAAAAAACACCGTGTCTATAGTAATTATGCAGTCCGATGCGATTTTAAATTGCAGACCATTCTGTACTAGTAGAAATTTTAATTTCCCTAGAAATTGCAATAGGTATTTTATATTCGTTTAAAAAACTTAATATTGGTGCAATACAAAAAAAAAGTAGTTTTGTTTATCTTTTTGTTATAATTTTCATAAAAATAGATTGGATTTTTATAGTGCTTGTAGATTTTTTTTTGTTGAAATGTTTTTTTAATAGTTGTGTGATACAACACTATTGTATCAGTATAAAACCAGTTATTCACTGCCGACGTATTATTACTAAGTCTTTGCTAAGCAAAGCTCTAGTTTAAGATTTGATGCAATACTTACAAGTTTATACTTATGTACTATGTCAAATGATATTCTCATGTTTAGCTTAAGAACGAAGTTTCCAACCTCTGTAAGCTACGCCAAGCTGTGCTGAGGTTTAAATCTCTTAAAATAGATAGTTTTTATTTTAATCTTAGTAATGGACATTTTTTTATAAATTCACTTTGCTATTCGTTACTATAATATCGTCTTTAACAATCAGTTATCGTGGTTACGATAAATCCAATATTTGTTTTGGGATTTGTTGAAATCGTCCTTTTGAAAATGTAAATATGTAGTACAATTTTCAGCCGTGTTCAACTTTAACAATATTTTTCATAAGTCAGTTACGTAAGGGCACAAGTACTTCAATGCTATTTTGTATTTAATTTTAAGTTGGTCGATTGTATTGAAGCTCATTATAGAAGTAAGTTATTGTAATTAAGCAATAATATTAAAATGACAATGTGCCACGATGTTACAGTTATAATGTAAGTAGGTACTATAGTTAGTTATTTTTTGAGTAACATAAAGCCGCATTCTTTGAGATTTTAGGGTAAGGAGACCTTTTAATGTGATGACAATTTCCATAGAGTTGAAAATTTTTGCCAGTAGTTTTTTTTTCTATTGTGAGTCCTTTGCTCTGTGGCATCCAAATAGATGTTAATTCAATTACTGAACTGATAATTTTAAGATCGTATGCTAAGATTATAGCCGTATTTTTATATTGATCAGAGAGCGAGAGGTTAAGCATGAAAGAGACCGAATAATTTTTATATTAAAAATTACTAGGATTGCGAAAATGGTGTATCGTCCAATATTTTGTAGAATTGTGTTTAGTTTTTTTTGTTAAAACGTAGTTATCTATGAATATAAGTATTATAATGATATTCTATCGTCTTAGATTTTTAAAAGATTTATATATATATAGCGAGAAATAAATGCAATTTTGGAATACTTACACATGTCAATGGTTAATTTTGTCTCACCCTTTATTAAAATACAATGAAGTAACAATGGACATTGTCCAAAATACCGATAATAGTGATTTTTTAAGAAAAAACCATTTACCTACATATGGGCGCTAGAAATCGCCAATCTACGTTAATTCGTTTTGGGTAAGTACCTATGTATAAATAGGTTTATTTTATTTTTATAAGATTTTTAGTTCATCCTTTGTGGCTATGTTCGAACGATCTTCAGCGAAACTGCCACTGATCTGTGACTGACTATGACTGACTGTGGCTATGGCTGACTACAGCTTGTCAATAGTCATATTATTATTACCTACGGTAATGGTTGTTTTTTGATTGCACTAATGGTAGTCTACTAATCGCATGCTATCGCATTCCAATGGTGTAAACCATTCTCGCCTCGCGCGTGCCATTTTCGTAGCGAGAGATGTCTACTTAATTCCCCTTTTAATACACCCTGCTTCAATCTCAGATATTCCCAACTACTCAACAGAATAGGTGGGAATAGAGGTTCCCATTTGTTCTGTGAACAGAACTAATGGTAAAGAAAATCGCAGTAGTTCTGCCGACTGAACTACTCAACAGAACAGGTGGGAATAGACGGGTCCCACCACTTTGCCCCACTAGTGGGTCCACAGGTTTTTTTTTCTCTCTAGATCCACTGCACTAGAGTAATTGAAACAAAACCGTCTTTTAACCGTGGTCCCACCACCGCTGTCCTGTTTGAAAAGGAAACGGGGAAAGAAATGCTAGAGAAATTACCCGTGGACCCACGAGAACTGCCGGATAGAAGAGGATAAATTAAAACTATAATGCAGTGGGTCTACAGAGAAAAAAATAATACCTGTGGACCCACCAGTGGGGCATGGCGGTGGAACCCACCACGGTTAACGGCCTGGCAACGGGACAATTCGCCCGCGCGAAAAATGGCGCTAGTTTGTTTCAGTCGCTAGACGCAGCCGCGACTGAAACAAACTCATAGAAATACGTACACGTAGCAAGCCACGCGGTATGACGCCCCGGCGCCGTTCGCGCCGCGTGATTTTTCGCGTGGGCGAATGTCCCGTGGCCAGACCGTAAGAGGGGACTTAATTTTTCTATTTCTACTGCCATTCCTTAGTAGACTACCAAAAAGAGGCTAGTGACAGTTGAAAAACTGTTTAACACTTCGCTTGGCAAACGCCCGCAGCGGGCAGGCGGCCATTGTTTAACTATTGTTATGCTAATTACCGCCATTAGAAGGCGTATTAGACTTTAGGCCGGGACACGTTCTCCAAATTAATTTTGTGTTACTATGTAGTTAGTAGATAACTAGTGATGTAGGTAAATAAGACGATGATTACTAGCTAGATACAATTGGTTATTGATTCGTAATGTCAAGATAAGTAGCGAAATGCATTAATAAAGTGCCTAATTAAGAGATTGCTTATCGATCTTGGTAAAACCGACTCTACAAAAATACACAACGCGGCCTACAGTTTACACACGACATTAGTTATTATTTGCCTCTATTTTGTAGTCTACTAAGCATTAAGTATAGTCGACAGCAGGGCAAAATTAACATTTTTCTTGCAAAATCACCCGTAACTTCATCGAGCAAAGTAAACGCGTGTAAAGGTTGATGTGCGATATATAAATCCACCAATCCGGACTTGGCCCCCGTGGTCTACCTAGTACTCTATACTCTACCTAGGCCCTAGGCTAAGAGACCCGTGCCTCTCGGTGGGGACATAATGGGTTGATGATGATATAAATCCAACAGCATAATACACGCAAGTGAAACTCGCATCTCTCGCAAAGAAGATAAAATTCGAGGCGCCGACTATGGGGTAATATTATTGGAGTCTGATCGGTCTGGAGACTACCAAACTAATGTCGGTGAAACGATCATGATCATACTAATGTCATTCTATTAAACAACTATAAAATATTGTTACCTACAAGGCATAACATTTTAGTTTCACAAGAGTTGAGGCCTCTTGTAAAACTAAAATTTTATGACTTGTAGGTAACAATATTTAGGACTGAAAACTAAATGAAGTAGTAAATGGTAGTCATATGGTAATTGATAGTTACGCAATAGTTACATGATAGTCTTACTACATACTTCTATTTTTTTAATTAACTGACGCTGCTGTACACAAATATGTATCTTGAGGTGTCCTGAATTTTTGGCACCACTTACCTAAGTTGACGCGCGCTTGTACGGGTGTCACACATGCGGAGACCTTTGCGTTCCAGTACCAAGGTAGATTTTTAATTCAGCGCAAGGGTGCGCTAATCAGGGCCAGGTGCCCGCATGGACAGACCACGCGAAGACAAAGTGTGTCGAACAAAGTTCTGCTCAGAAGTGAGGTGACACGTGCGCGCCTTATCCGATTGTACCTACCTAGTAAAGGGCAAAACACACCAGCGCGGTCGCGGTTGCGGTGGCGGTCGCGGTGGTGGTCGCGGTGACGGTCGCGGTGGCGGTAGCAGTCCATTCAAAATACTATCAACTGAATTACCGTCAGTCTATCTGCTACGAAAATACTACTGTCCACAACAAAAGAAAGAAAAAAATTGTAATGACCGTGTATCACGGGCATGGGCTTTAATCTCATATCTGCAAAAGCCATTGTAGTAAAAGACGCGATGTCATAAAAAAATACACATCAATCCTGCGCTATCGGTTCAAACAGAGTCTTGCTGATATGGAGAGATTACTTGTAGAGCTTATAAATTAATTCCAATGTCAACAGTAATTAGTGGATAGCAGGATGATTGGCAAACTGGTGGTGATCTGTGGTCTGGTGGCGGCGGTGGCTGCCACTCCAGCTGTGGTCAGGAGTTTGGAGGAGGTCCAACAGTTTAGATCCTTCTTGGAGAACACTAAAACTGGTACGTACCTACCTAAGTCGTTTTTAGTGCCATAATTTTTGAGGTGCCTACTGTCGTGTGACCTTTCCGTCTGACCTAGAAACATTTTTCAAATCAAAAACGTTAATTCGTTTAACCCTGGTCCTTACAATATAGACAGGACATCTAGTATGAAGACCATTGGTTAATTTTTGTATGGCTGAGTCAATAAATAATATTAAACTAATAAAGTTTAGTAAAAATCTATCTAAAATAAACTTCTCATCAGACAATTCGAAACACCTCTGAAAGTTGGGTTTGAATGAGTTTTATGTTTTTTTTTATATTACACAAAAAACTCTAGTTAAGTTAACTTAGTGCGGATATTAAATCTTTTTAGATATAGTTTTTTGTTCAACAGGTATTTTTTTAGCCTTTAAGAAGAATTTGTAAAATGTTCAAAAATAAAGACGCAAGCAAAAAATTAAATTAAATAACGTTTATTTAGTTTTAGAACATCTATGTGATGAGTTGAAGAGTAGAGTTAGACCAAGTCTGCGTATACCTACTCGTAGTTAGCGTGTTGTGGCTGCGCGATTACCTCTTAGCCTCTCTGCTGTCCATAGAGTGTGCCAGCGTTACATCGTGTCTCATCCAAGGTCTCATCGGAGAACCCAGTTATTGTCAAAAATCTGAATGAAACCTTTTTTTCAAGATGGCAGAAAATGCACACAGGAAATGACAATTTGAAGTTATGCTTTTCTAGACTTGTTTTCTAGTCTGTTTTCCCGCTGCCCTTTTCTCCACTACAATAAATACGGCTCGAAGGCAACGGCTAACATAGTGTATTAATTCAGCGAACAGAAATTAAATTCTTTACGTTATACCTAGTGCATTACTGCAGCGGCCAGCAAAAGAGGCATTGATGGACGAACGTGAAAATGTGGGCTGAGGCGAAGCCGAGGCACACATACGTGAGTCCGTCAATGCCTAGTTGTGGCCAAGGGTTGTATAAGATTTTTCTCAAATAATGCGCGGAAATTAAAACTATGAACTCATTCTGTTAAATTCAAAAAACTTTCAAAATCAGATGAACCACGAACGAGCAAAAATAATTTTTGCTGCTTTAAAGTGTTCTTTTTTTTCAATAGGTACCTGTAATCCAGCTTTCTATCGCAAGCCAGTTCGAAATTTAAATAAAACCCTTGATAAGTTACCTCCTTGGTTGTCATTGTTAGGAGTAAAAGATCGTTCCATTTTTAAATAACACGACACAAATGAGTTTAGTACTCGTATGTAATTTATTTGGCCGCAAAACACGAGAGAACAGTTATTAATTTTCATAGAACTTTTTCCGGCCGCTGCCAGCTAATTAGCCAGTACAGCAATTTCGATTTATCTCGAAGAAGGTTGTCGAAATAATGCTCAAATTTCCAAGCATGTTTGAGAAAAAACAAATTATTATTATTAATTTTTGAATGTCCTTTACTGTGAATGTGATGAATCACGGTATTAAAAAAAACATCGATGTTTTTCTTAGGCGATGTCGACTATCAATTCTTAACATCAATATTTATCCAACATCGCTCATCCCTACTAAGGAGACAAGTCGATATCATCCCACTTGACAATTCCACTTCACTTTCTATTTTGTTGGCACATGATATCCTGTAAAGTCGATGCATATCGACGATCGACGACCTCTGTGGCGCAGCGGTTAGCGCATCTGCCTACCATGCAAGAGGTCCCAGGTTCAAATCCCGATTGATGACAAAAAAAGACCCCAGGTCATGTTTGTTTGAAAATCGATGGTTACATGTTTGTAATGTCGACTTGACTATTTCTTTGTCTATTTTATTTATTGATTGTATTTATCGGCTACGCAATGTTCCTCCTTCTAATGAACACGATAAGCTATGTTTTTACCTTAGTTCTATAAAATGAGGTCATTGAAAGCTTTAAGTACTTATATAATAGTAATCTGTGCCTCCTTCCAGACGACGGCCAGTTCATCACCCGCGTCTCGGCCCAGCCCATGGCGAACGCCGAGGAGCTCAGTGGGAAGTACGAGGGCGACATTGTCCTGGACGACTTCATCATCGACAGCATGGTGCAGGAGTACTCGATGGGCCGCAACGCCTACACGTGGCCCAACACAACGTGGCCTGACGACACGGTTGTCTGGGAGTTCGGGGAGGGCGACTTTGGTGAGTTTTGGGGCAATCCACATTATACATACGTCCACAGATAAATATCCAAGGGCCAGTCTCATACTGAACGTCTCAAAACCGGTGTCCGAAACCGAAAAAAATCTGGTTACCCAGTTTTGACGCAATTTTTAAGCCCGGATTCACATTTGATGAAACCGATTTTATCTATCGTTTTAATTTAAAGTATATTAGGTATATTCATCAAAAACATTATAAGGCGTTAGGTACATCGTTAAATTTTAATCGGAATCGCCATATCGATCCCTGTAGTCAATAACACCTGATTTCGGATTTGAATGTAAGGGAGCTATGTAAGGAGCTTTACCGGAAGATTGCTTACCTTACCTTACTTATTGTGACAGCCGGATAATGTAGGTAATAAGATTTATATCACCGAAAATCCGGGAAACCGGTTTTGACCTCAAACTGTCCACGGAAACGGTTTCTTAAAATACCTCCGGTTTTGTGACCCCTAATTGAACTTCCTGCTCAGAGGGATTCATTTTTTTTTAGTGTTTGAGTTAATTATGCTATGTTGTTGTGCGTCCTATGTGCCCCGCCCACTGCCACTTCGACTTACTAATCCGCTGGGCTATGTCGACGATTTTACGTGGCACATAGGACGCAGAACTGATGGCCGATGGGGCCGAAAAGTTCTCGAATGGAGACCACATATCGGCAAGCGCAGCGTAGGACGACCAGCCACAAGATGGACGGACGATCTCATCCAAGTGGCGGGAAGACGCTGGATGCAAGTCGCTTCCGACCAGTCTTTTTGGAAATCCATGGTGGAGGCCTATGTCCAGCAGTGGACTTCTTGTGGCTACATGATGATGATGATGATGATGCTATGTTGTATATAACTAACTTTGTAGCGATTGGGCATTAGCTGTAAGTTACAAGTGTAAATAAATAAAATAAATGGTCAAGATTCGTTGCGCATAATTACTAGGGTGGGTCACTCTAGTATGGAAAAAAATTAAATTTGATGAATCAAATTCTAATAGTTAGTGATATTATGTTGTTGTGTACTATAAAAAGAAGTTTTAATTATTAAACATACATCTTCATGACGCGCATGCGCAGTAAAATTATACGTTTTTGAAAAAAAAACACGTATTACTAAATGGCATAGTTCTTTATTAGAAATTACTTAAAATATTATTAAAACATAATAAATATTTAGTGAAAGACATATTTTAACGTTTAAAACTAAAATACTTAAACAAATACACAAAAGGTTACAAAAAAAAATATCAATTTTTATACAAAAAAATCCCGCTTACTATCAAATTTCAGCATAACTTTTCTTGAAGCAAGTTTTGCATAAATGTTTGTTTTTTTTGTTATTTTTGTTTGTTGTTGTTGCTTTTTTTATCACATGTTGACATTGCAGCATCTGTCAATATCTTTACACTTCAAGGCAGCCTAAAAAACAACATCCTTTCGTCACCTTTTTCATCTGTTATCTCAATAACATAACATAGCATAACATTTATATACAGGCACATACATTGCTTCTAGGCCCATACTAGGATACCCGGTGTCGTGGGAACCAGAAACAGCGACGTCACAAACATGTAAAAATCCAAGACCTGGGTTTTTTAAAATCAAGTTCGTCATACGTTTGATTTCTTAGAAAAGGTAGATTAAATTTATTTATAACGATATCTGATGAAAGTTTGTGTAAAACTGCAGAAGAAATCGCAGCATCAGCTCTCCCGGATACGCTATAGGTACTCCAAATTTGTGACCACACCGGTAAACTTTTCACACATTTCTTATTTTCCATAGTTCTACCTCAGGGGTAGAAGGTAAGGGCTCTTCTTTATGTTTGTGTAGCTTTTCCGGAAATGAAACACTTGTATCAGGATCACTAATTGTTGATAACATTAATTCTTGTTCTGGCATTTTGGATGGGATGGTATTGCTCTTCAGACAGATTTTTGTTGAAGCTGGGTTTCGAACAAACTTTTTTCTGTAAACTTTTTGTTCCATTGCGATCAATGCCGCCGATTTTCATTTTTCTCTCACCCCGTTGATCACTCAAAAAGTGGTGTTCCTTTAGGACCTTTAACTTCTTTGGAACAATTGCACTTACTTATTATCCTACATTTGCATGAACAAATATCGAACGAAATTTCGCTTTGCTGCAAGAACTCAATTTTTTTTCTCAGTTGACAACCTTTTCAGTGATTTGATAATATTTTTGTATATGGAATGATAAGCTTTCAGGAGCTGTATGATTCTTGCATGCAAGACTACAGGGATTGATTTATTTTGTCATACTCCTTCCCGAAATGGTAACCCTTTCTGGGTTACCATTCAGGAAAACCACTCGTAATATTTCATGACATCCTGGTATGTTTTCTCTTATATCTGCTATAGTTCCAACTATAGAGCACTTACAAAACTATCTATTATTTGACATGATAGAAAAAAATCACTTCCAAGTTCTAAAACTAAAATTACTCAATTTACAATTTCATAAGATTTCACCCGAAACTAGCCACATTTATACATGAATTCTTTGAATGTACTTATCTAAAAAAATCTTCTCTTAATGAAAAACACAGTTTTTTATAACAAAAGTAACGTGTGTTTCAATGGATACTAATTAAAACATTAAAATATACCCAACGTCAAACGCGTAACATAAGGTGTAAAACTTTTTTTTCAAAACTTCAATGGCTTTGCGCGGACTGTTCCACTTAAAATAATCTATCTATCTAAATATATAAAAGAAGAAACTGACTGACTGACTTAGAATCAACGCAGAGCCCAAACTACTGAACCTAGGGGGTTGAAATTTGGCATGGGAGTTCCTTAGGGAGCCTAGGGGAGCACTAAGAAAGGATTTTTTGAAACTCACCCTCTAAAGGGGTAAACGGCGGTGTTAAAGTTTGTATGGAGGTATAAAAAAATGTTGTCAGATTTTCTTGAAACTTGAAATAAATACTCTTCAACACAATTGATTGAACACGTGTTTCACGGTTTTTCTAAATTTAACCCTTAACGGGAGTGAACGGGGTTGCAACATTTTGAACTAAAGTCCACGCGGACGGAGTCGCGGGCGAAAGCTAGTTCAATAATATTTTACAGGGTTTATAACAATACCTAGAGTCACCTTATTTTTGCTACATAATAGAAAACAATTACTTAAAAAAAAATTTGGACCCACCCTAATAATTACCTCTGTTTTCTTTTCTTCCAGGTCCCCTGCAGCAGGCCGCCATCATCGCTGGCATCGCAGACATTGAGCTGCACACCTGCATCAGGTTCCGGCAGAGGGAGCCCGAGGACACAGTGTATGTCCGTCTCACTGTGAGTGTCTTTAATTTATTGAATCCTACATAAACTTCTTTTGGTTAAACCGGCGACTCGGCGCGGGGGCTCGATATCGATTTTATCATTTTTATTTATTTACTAGCTGACCCGGCAGACATTGTTGTGTTGGATATATGGATATTAATTAAACTACGACCTACTCTGACCTACCAAATATACCTACACAAACGATTTCATATAAAACGATAAAAGATAAAAGATCGATAACACACATTGATATATATATATATATATATTACATTAAGGTAAGATAAAAAGACACAAGTATTATTTTTGTATCTACATGACGAGAAAAACACAAACATAAAATTACCTATGTAGTCGTAGATACAAAGCACTAAACAAAGCACACCATAATTTTTTTCGTTACCTACTTTATTATTGTAGGTATCTATTTCTTTCTTTAAAAATTGCAGTTAGACCCGTTAAACGTTAGCCTCTGTTTTAAGCTCACTCCTTTCCGTATCATATCGCCTTTTACTTATCCAACATCACCGACATCCCAGGGCGCCGCGAATGGGTGCTACGCCAACGTGGGCTACTGGGAGTCCCGTGGCGTCCACACGCTGAACCTGGCTCGGAACACGCCCGGCGTGGCCTGCTTCCGCCACGCCACCATCGTCCACGAGTGGATGCACATCCTTGGCTTCCTCCACATGCAATCCACGTGGAACCGCGACGAGTATGTCAGGATCGTCGAGGAGAACCTGCTGCCCGGTAAGTTAACAAATTAAAAGATTTATTTTTATTTTTAGAATGTTATTTATTTACTCGTATTTATTACTGATAATATGCCAAGTTACAATTGTAATTAATAACCAAGGTATTTCAATTTTGGAGTACAAAGTTGATACAATCATAAATATTGTTTGACTCTGACACCTGTGGTAGATGAGGATCTGTGCTACAGGTGTCAGCGCCCTCTAGGATAAATTGGTGTCTGGAATAATATACTTAGAGGCACAATTAACCGCCTACTTTAATTTTCCGACGCAACTTGAATAATTCATAATGGAATGATTCGCACTCGCCATGACCACTTACGTAGTACCTTGATGCCGTGGGTATGCCCTATCAAATACATTTGGGACAATCTTAAAATGCGAGTGGAATTCTTCTCTGATTAATATTTCAAGTTACGTCGGAAAATTAAAGTGGGCGGTTAATTGTGCTTCTGAGTGTAGTATATTAATAATTGATTTTTGGTAAATAGTTCTGATAAATAAAAAATAAAAAAATAAATAAACTCACGCCCGTTATCCCCGAAGGGGTAGGCAGAGGCACCAGTCTCTAGAACTGGACCCACGTTTTGCCGAGTTTATTAGGTCCCAAACGTGACAAGTGGCAAGCCTGTCGCCGTTATCCGGGCACAATTTATCAGCGAATGGTTCTTAATTAAAGTTCTGATAGAACTTGACAATAGTAATTAACATGATGAAAATTATTATTTTTGTATAAAGATTATAGTTAAGACATTATTTCATTACATTAGGTCAATACAATAATTAATTAAGTACATTGTTTCATTAAAATATTAATAATAATTTAATTCAATTTAATTCCATTTAATGTAATTGTTAGCCATGCAAATAGCGTAAAATTCTGCGCATTTCTCGTGTGTGTGTGTGTGTGTGTGTGTGTGTGTGTGTGTGTGTGTGTGTGTGTCAGAAAGAAAGTCAGAGGCGTGGGCGAGTACGTGGAAAAGACGCAATGCGTTGTATAGAGCAGCGGTTCCTGAATTCTTTTGGATACCCTTTCTGGTTCACCGTTTTTATGCGGAACCCTAGCTTAAGTAAGAACTTAACAAACTGTAATAACGTAACAATACCTACCTACCTAGTTACTGACTGCACGAATGTTTGATGATTCCTGAACGGAATTTCGGAATACAACATTCTAAAATAAGACAATTGAAACAGATTGCCAGAAGATTACCGTACCTAATTATATCAAACGTGAAAAAAAAACATCGAAATGTTGAATTTTCCCGGAGCCCCCGAGAGCCTTTTACTGAACCCCAGTGTCTCTCAGAGAGATTGCAGAGTCTACAATGCGTCGCCTTTTTCCGCGCTCTCAACCCATGTCTTTTCTATCTAGGCCATACCAGAGGCGCTAGAATGTCACGGGAGAGTGAAAGTGCCAGCGGTGCTTAAATCTCATTGACGGAGAGTTATGGCACTCGAATACACTAGAGATAGGGTAATTTCAAGGCAACACAAATAAGCGACAGTCTAACAGGGGTAGAAACTTATGGCAGTAGTTACAATTTTAAAAAAGACCTGAATAAATTGTTATTTTAGGTAGGAGTAACACGGCGTTTGGCGCTAGAGCGTAGCTAGGTAAACACTGCTTTTCATTACGATATTCGCTATCGAATTCGTTATGACCCTGGGGGTTGATAAGAATTACTTTCCACCCACTCTTCGGGCAACTTGCGACCTACTTCTCCGAGTACCTCTATTCCCACCTGTTCTATTGAGTAGTCCTGTCGGCATAACTATTGGGATTTTTTTTACAATTAGTTCTGTGATTTATACACCCTGCTTTAATCTCAGATATTCCCAATAACTCAACAGAACAGGTGGGAATAGAGGTTCCTATTTGTTCTGTGAACAGAACTAATGGTAAAAAAATACCAGTAGTTCTGCCGAGAGAACTACTCAACAGAACGGGTGGGAATAGAGGTCCGAGTATGAGTAATGAAAAAAATATGTTATTTTCTATCTACAAAATTAGGTAGGTACCTATATTAGATAGACTAGAATTTGTCTATCTCTATCTCTGTAGATCAACCTCACCAAGCAAGCAAACAATGCGAACGTTCTACGAATTATTTTAACTTTTAAGTGTACAACCGTAACGTTCCTTTCCGCCAGGCACCGAGCACAACTTCAACATCTACACTTCCGATCTGGTGGACAATTTGGGAGTGGAATACGACTACGTGAGCTGCCTCCACTATGGCGCGTACGCCTTCACGTCTAACGGGGAGAGGACCATCGTCGCTTTGCAGGTGCGCCTATAAGTTTATACATACATAAGCTCACGCCTGTATCCCAGAGGGGTAGGCAGAGCCCACTGCCACCTGCCGCGATCCTGACAAATCACTTTCGCTTCAGAAGAAGAAAAAAATATTAACACGCCACAATGACAAAATAAATCCAAAAATGGAACCAAAAAATAGTACAGAACAAAAAATCAGACGAATACCGAAGGAAAATAAAGGTCATAGCCCACTTACACGACTCTGCTATTGGTGCTGCTATATCTGCTGTCATTGGTGCCAATCTAAAATATATTTATAGAGCAATATTTAAAGTCCATATTTGAATGATATTATTTTTGCCGGGTGGGAGCAGAGTCGCGTAAGTAGGCTATGACCTTTAAGGTCACGGCGTGTCACTGCTGTTATAAATGGCTGCTGATTCAGCATTATGCTGATGGACAGGCCTTCAGCGCTGATTTTCAGTCAGCATTCATTAGTCGTTCATCATTCACATGTTCATCATCGTTAGAAGTTTATCTTACAGCATTTAGGAGATATTGAAAGAAAATACATCACTTTATCGACTGGCTCGTTGGTCTAGCCTTTGAGCCGCTTACTTACAAAGACAGTGGTCGTGTGCTCGATTCCCACTGGGAGCCACGGTACATTTGTGCACAAAGGCGTCTGAGCGTATTTATATAATTGTGATGTCCTTGCCTGGTTACCCTGTGCTACAAAGTATCCTAGTTTGGGACCAGCCTAGGTAGTACGACGACGCGAGTCGCGCGCCATAACGTCAAAAGTCGCTTCAAAATAAAAAAAATATGTAGCAGACAGAAACAGTGTGCGAGGGAGAGTATACTTCTAAGTGCGAACCTTACTTTTTGTTTTAGATTAGGAACTTGGTAAATAACGCCATTTACCTAGATGCGAAGTCGAAGTCATTTGTTGAAGTTCTTTCTCTGGTATAATACCTTTCCCTTGTCAGTTTACTCACACTTTAACCCCTCTTTCATTAACAGGAGCATGAAGGTGACATGGGCCAGCGGATCTACATCACGGAGAAGGACTGGCTCCGCATCAATCGCCACTACAACTGTCCCGGCGCTTGGGACTGAACGAACCTGGGATTTTGAAAATAAAACACTTTTTGGCAAGAGAAACTTGGAGTTTTTAATTTTGACTAAATTAGCAAGTGTACCTACTATTTGGCGAGAGAAACTTGAAGTTTTTTAATTTTGACCAAATTAGCAACTATACAAATTGGGCGAAAGAAATTTGAAGATTTTAATTTAGACCAAATTAGAGAGTACCTACCTATATCTACCAATTGGGTCAGAAATTATGGGGTAGACGAGTTCTTGAGTGGAGACCGCGGATCGGTAAACGTAGTGTAGGACGACCTCAGACTCGGTGGAGCGATGATCTTCGCAGGGCGGCTGGCAAGAGCTGGATGAGAGTAGCCGAGGACCGTGCAATGGGAGAGGCCTATGTCCAGCAGTGGATAGCCATGGGCCGATGATGATGATGATGATGATGATGATGGGTGAGAAAAAAGAGGAGTTATTAATTTTTACCAAATTAGCAAGTATACAAATAATAATTGGGCGACAGAAACTTCGAGTTTTTAATTTTGACCAAATTAGAGAGAGAGGCAAGGGAAATTCGGAGGTTTAACCAAATTAGCAAGTAGGTACACTTCATTTTTGAAAATGAACGGAAATCTCAAAAACAATTCGAGAATTATGCCTTCAGTACAATTTCTATTTTTGAAATTTGTAAATAGCTAAGTCTTATATTTTTAAAGATATTCAATAAAAAGCCTTGACTTTAGATGACTTTTCTATGACGTCAGCAAAGTCAGTTTGAGTATTGATTCTTTGCCTTACTTACAAAAAAAAAAAACCAAGTCAACTGACTGAACTGAAAAACTGTTCGCCCAGACAATCCCGTCACATCGATTTTAGAGCCCAATTCATGACCGACATACGTCACATATCGGGCAAAGATAATAGTGGCCGATACCTTGTCGACGATCGAGGAGTTGGGAGCGCCCGGTTGACCTGGAGACGTTAGCCAATGGCCAACCAACCGTCAGACCAACAAAGCAGTTTTTTTATAATCAATAAAATACGGATTATCCCTAGACTTTGTCGATGCGTGTATTTTTTTTTTTTAGAGTCATCGCAAACAGGGCGACCTGTTGCCGTGACTAGACGCGGCGACAAGTCGCCCTGTTTGCAATAGCTCTGAGCTTGTTGTCGCGACTCCGCGACTCTGACGCCAAGCGGAACTTCGAACAAAATATATGAAAATTGTCGGCCGTATTATAGCCTGTCGTCGCGTCTAGTCGCCGAGCTGTCGCTGTCGCGTGTCGCTAGTGTGCGCCTAGGCTAACTGACGCTGCTGTGCACAAATATAGGTATCTTGAGGAATCCTGAATTTTTGGCACCACTTAGTTGACGCGCGCTTGGACGGGCGTCACACAAGCGTTGCGTTCCAGTACCAAGGTAGATTTTAATTCAGCGCAGGGTTGCGCTAATCGGGCCAGGTGCCCGCATGGACAGACCACGCGAAGACGAAGTGTGTCGAACAAAGTTCCGCTCTGAAGTGAAGTGACACGTGCGCGCCTTATCCGATTGTACCTACCTAGTAAAGGGCAAAACACACCAACGCGGTCGCGGTCACGGTGGCAGTAGCAGTCCATACAAAATACTACTGAACTACCGTCAGTCTGTCTAGGTACTACAAAAATACTACTGTCCACAACGAAAGAAAGAAAATGACAGAGCACGACTGTACCTAGAGCAAGGAAATAATTTTTTTTTGGGGCCTTCAGCATTACAAAAGTGTTCTTGCTAGGTTTTTAAATATTCAAAACCTAACTTCTAAGGTATTTTTAGACCTTTTGAAAATGTAGATCGATGCTTTGTGGTGCTACAAAATGCAAAACCCCGTTTTTTCTTACATGTGCCACTTGCTAGGTTTTGAAATATTGGCTCACTTTGTGAACTCGGTCTGGCGGTTCTAGTATAGCTTGTAGTAAATTTATTCAAAGAGTGCCCGCATATGCATCGATGCCGAACAAATTATGTACCTACTTGTTAACCTATATAATTCAAGTCACAGTCAAATAGAAAAAAAAGAACCTAAACCAAACAGACGGACAACGACTCCTAAAACATATTTTTATCTGACTTTATGTATTTGAGAAATAAATGACGATATGATCTATACCTACTCCATATGTTTAGATACCTACTTAACTAAAAGTAAACAATCTGGATAAGTCTTTTTATTGAAATATACAATTTTTAAATCAAAATTTTTACAAATTAAAATAAATGTGTTTTTAAGAAATTACATTAAATTTCACATTAAATTGATAATGTATAAAGATTTTGGTTTAATAAGTGTACATTTCAATAAAAAGGCGTAGGTATCAAGATTGTTTACCTGTAGTTAAGTACTTAAACATATGATAATAATATTTAGTTCCTTTTCTGTTAATGTTAGAAGCACTAACTGTCCATTTATATAATAAATGTAAAAGAAAGAGGACAGTTAGTGCGAAGGAATGGTAAATTTTCTAGAAGAAAATAAATCGTCGTCGTCCGTCAAACTGTAAGACAATTTAAGACATCATGGACACAGTGGCGTAGCGTAGTAGGGGCGGGGGGGGGGGGGCGGTCCGCTCCGGGCGGCAACTTTAGGGGGCGGCAAAATGCAACCGATATGCAATACTAATACGAACTGTGCGACACTAGAGCGACACTCTGATACTAGAGCATTTATACAGATCCTTCCAACTGGTGATCCACGTAAACAGTCTGTAGTTAATCAAAGTAGTGATGGTATGTTTTGCGAATTTAATGTAGTGTTTGCTTAATTAGATAAACTAAAAATAGAGGTTACCTGGAAAGTTTTATAGATTTTGACGTGCTCTTTCCGAATTTCAACTTTGCCACCTCGTAGCTTTACCTACCGCTCGCGCCGCCATATGGGAAAAATGGTGCCCAAAAGCAGTTTTTTTGATGGTGACTCCTATCCGACGCATTTTACAGGAAAAACAAATTATGCTAAGTAATTGTAGCGATAATTTCCTACAATTTATGTCATAACCGTTTTTTTTTCCTAAAATCAATAGTTTCGGCGTATGAGCGCCGTAAAGTGTAGTCAGATATACCTGAAACTATGCGAATTTTCCTGGATGGTATAATTTAAAAAAATAAATGCGCCTCACCAATTGAAATTGAAAGAAAAAAAGCATTGCTCTTGCACATCCGATTAATTGCTGCAGCAAGGCCGAAATCTCTTATACAGGGCGTCCCAAAATTATGGGACATGAAGGGAAAGTACCTTAAATATCGTAGATTAAAATGGTTATTTTCACGCTGTTCCTTTCTTTTAAAATACTATGTTACTTAAAAAGAGTTATTATTTTTTGGGCATTCTTTCGATTGGCATCATAAAAGTAGGGGTGTTTTTTTTTACATTCAAGCCGGTGCGATTCCCAGACGAGGCAAGTAATTTTTAGAAAATCTTTGAATGCAGCATTACTAACTTTTAAAAATAACATAAAGTCTTCTTTCAGCAAAATACGCTATCTACGATATTTAAGGTACTTTCCCTTCATGTCCCATAACTTTGGGACGCCCTGTATAGTCGGTTCAAACGGGAGTAGCAGTATTTTTATTTCAAAAATATTATAACGGATCTTGACGATTGATAGACATTTTATCATCTCTCGGATTTTGCTCTTCGTACACCGAAGCAATACTGTTCGAAGTTTGCATGCATGCATCCATGCATGCTAGATAACGTGACACTGCAATCCGAAGATATACAGGATGTTGATTTGTACAGTTGACTCCGACTCAGGGATGGTTATTTACATGATACTGAAGCAAAAAAAAAAAAAAAAATTATTTTTAGAGAGAATCACCTAAAAATCATAAATATGGCTTAGCTTCTATCGTTTGCACTTGACGGGTCCGGCGGGGGTTTCGCGGGGCGGGGCTGGAGAGTGCGCCCGCGCGCTCTTTTAGGTGATTTTCACAAAAAAAAATATATATATTTTTTTTTGCTTCAGTATCATGTAAATAACCAACCCTAAGTCGGAGTAAACTGTACAAATCAACACCCTGTATATAAATGGCTGTCTATTTCTCATAGATTCTGAGTCACTAAAGTGACGCCAGGCACTTTCGTATTGTTCTTTATAGTATTCTTAGATTCTTTATAGAACTCTTTTCATGGGATACCACGATAAAAAAAACCTCATGGTGGTGTGGAAATTACTTAGTATTTCTGCCGAAACGTGTTTTGCACTACACTTTACGGCGCTCGTACACCGAAACCATTGATTTTAGGAGAAAAAAGGATGTGACATAAATTGTAGGAAATTTTCTCTACAATTACTTTGTATAGATATGTTTTTCCTGTGAAATGCGTCGGAAAGGAGTTATTATCAAAAAACTGCTTTTGGGCCCTATTTTTCCAATATGGCGCCGCGAGCGGCAAAGATTCAGTACGGTACCCACCAAACGACTCTCATATAAAGTATGCAATCCACCCCAAACAAAAACTAAGTATGCGCAAAATAGCTTCGTGTACCATTGTCCCCATATATATAATATTGTAAACAAAAAAATACACATCTTCCCTCTCACGAAATATAAAGCTAAAGTCGTCATATTTAATTGGCTTCAATCAATGACATATGACGAATGCGAAAAAATTCTCAAACCAATCGGCTGACTGGACGCATCTAATCGTTCGTAATTCTATGGTAATAGCGCTGTAAGCGCATCACTAGACTCCCACAGTCAAACTCAACCCGTAATGTGCTACTTTTACTAATGCTTCTGGTTGATTTTGCTATGCAGTCTTGTTTTGTTTTTTGTTCGACATACCGACATGGTATCAATGTTTGGTTTTGATTTCCGTTGCCCATAGTATCGAGTTTTATTGTGATTATTGAATATATTTAGTTTATTATTAAATATATTTAGTTTATCTATACTCCTATTGATTACCGTTTGTATTTATGTTAGACCTTGCATGCATCCGGTCTTAGAAATGTAGACACCTTTTTATTATTTTTCTCTTTATATTTTGCACAAAGACAGTAGAACCACTGGCTTCCGTGATACAGGGCAACCTAGTTTGGTAGCCAGGGTAACAACTGAGTGGGCCCGGACGGAATGTTTTGCACCTTGCATTAAACTTTAAATATGTAGTTAGGTATCCCTGAGTTATTGGTTTGGTACTTGCGGTCGGCGGCGGGTCGATCCTTATAGCACGGCCACACGTAACGAAAATTAATTAATAGTGTAAGGTACATAATATTGAGGATCGAGTTGCTGTCGATTGTGTTGTATTGTATAGTAATACCTATAATTTATTTTCTGTCCGTGGCAAATTTAATTTTGGTTACTAAATAAATTCATTTTCATTTTTCAAAGATACAAGGTGGCAAAGTTGAAATTCGGAAAGAGCACGTCAAAATTGCCTATTTATAATACTCCCGGAAAACTTTCCAAGTAAAAATACCAAAAGACTGAACTAAATGTATGAACATGAAGGTTCTTCCCTCTTCAACAATAAACGAAACAAAACTGTTCTTTTTAAATTACACAATAACGTTGACTGTCTTTGACGAAAAGTTCTTTAAAATTAGTGTGTAGAGTTCCATTGAAATACCTAAATAAGAGGGCGGCAAAACGTTCTTCCGCCCCGGGCGGCCGATACCCACGCTACGCCACTGCTGGACACTAAAAACTGATTCACTTGTTTCATTATAAACGCCTGATCAGCAAAGGTAGTACGAGGACGCCAGTCGCGCGCGACAACGTCAAATGTCGCGACTTTCCAGTACATTAACTGTCAAATTCTGACGACTTTTGACGTTGTTGCGCGCGACTCGCGTCCTCGTAGTTACTACCTTTGCTGTACGTATCAGTACTGACCTGTACCGGCAAACTCGTACCGGAAACCCTTCTTTACAACCGCACCCTTAGTGCCTTTTCACATGCACCCGGCTGCCGTCCGGTCGCCGGCCGGGTAAAGTAGTAATGTAAGAGCTTTAACGACCGGCCGGACGTTGTGCATGTGAAAGTTCATTGGAGCTCATACATTACTATACCCGGCCCGGGGACCGGCCGGCGGCCGGGTGCATGTGAAAAGGCACTTACACCCCTAAGCAACTAAGCAAGGCAAGAAACCTAGGACTAGCTTCAACACCAAAAACGGCCGTCTCCGACACAAATGCTAGTATACTCCAAGAGTACGGTGGGGTATACTCACACAGTGAGTGTTATAACTAGTGGAGTGAATAGTGAACACTACAAATATATACCTAAACTGTACGACGCAGGTATAACATACATTGACTAGGTATTGTATAGAATACCTGTATGATAATATTGACAGTAACATAGACGTACAATATCGTCAGCACTTAATTTTTTCGTTGGACAGAAACATCTGTTACCTATGTATTTTATTAGTGTAGTAGATACATTAATAATCGTCATATCTGTAAAAGCCATTGTTGTAAAAGTCTCGATGTCATCGAAAAATACCCATCATACCGTGCCATCATCGGTTCAAACAGTGTCTGATATCGAGTGATTACTTGTAGAGCGTATAAATTAATGCTAATGCCAGCAGTAATTAGTCGATAGCAGGATGATTGGCAATCTGATGGTGATCTGTGGTCTGGTGGCGGCGGTGGCTGCCACCCCAGCTGTGGTCAGGAGTTTGGAGGAGGTCCAACAGTTTAGATCCTTCTTGGAGAGCACTAAAACTGGTACGTACCTACTTACAGCCTGTTAGCTTTTAGAATATGCCTCGGATAGAATCTGATATATTCCTGTAATAGGAACTAATATGACACTTAATTTCGAAATCGGAACTAATATGACACTTAATTTCGAAATCAGAAGTAGGAAGGAGTATTACAGTCGTGTGCTTTCGGCAAAAAACGAAGCCTACTCTAGAGCCCGAGGTATATTCTAAAAGCTAACAAACTATAAGTCGTTTTTAGTGGCATTTTTGAGGTGCCTACAACGTGTTACTTAGAAAAATATTTCCAATCAAAAATGTCAGTTCCTTTAACCCAGGCCGGCAATAATCTAGTGTGAGGACCTTGGTTAATATTGATTGTAATGCATTAAGTATTCTGTGGCAATGCTGAGTCCATAAATAATATACCTTATGTACATTTTTATACAGATGAATAAAAAATAATTGTCTAAAATATTCATTTTCTCGAACACTAACAATCTGTGAACCTACTGTTCGAATGGTCAAAGTGTTTACAATTGACAGCTTTTACTGTAAGAACAGTTCACGACTTCAAACAAATTCAAATACACAAGCACCTTTAGTTACACCACAGAGCATTTACTACAAAAGATTGTTCCACGATTGACCTCTATACAACGACTTGGTGTGCATCAACGGCCCTTATGAGTAGGCACACTTAGGGGCCTTAGGGCGGCTTGAAAACTTCTGACAGGTAGACTAGCCACTAGAGGAAAGAGACCCGCGCCCTTCGGTGGGGTCATAATGGGTTGATGATGAAGTACTTACCTTAATAGTAATCTGTGCCTCCTTCCAGACGATGGCCAGTTCATCACCCGCGTCTCGGCCAATCCTATGGCGAACGCCGAGGAGCTCAGCGGGAAGTACGAAGGCGACATAGTCCTCGACGACTTCATCATCGACAGTATGGTGCAGGAGTACTCGACGGGCCGCAACGCCTACACTTGGCCCAACAGAACATGGCCTGACAACACGGTTGTCTGGGAGTTTGGCGAGGGCGAGTTTGGTGAGTTTTGGGACAATCTACCTATCTGATCAGCCCGTAAATAGAGCCCACTGTTTGGCATAGGCCTCTTCACTTTCACACCAACACATCCGGTCCAGTGCTAACCTTGTCCAATGTTTCCTGGCGCTTTGTCGTCCGCCCAGTGGGACAATTCTGTATCCTGGTTGAGTAATAAATGGTACAGTCTGTTAGCTTTTAGAATATACCTCGGCTACTATCGGATAAATTCGGATTCGTGTAATAGAAATATCGGAACTAATATGACACTTATTTTCGAAATCGGAACTACTATGACACTTAATTTCTTATTTACAGAGCAGGTAGTATTACACTCGTGTGTCTTCGGAGAAAACCGAAGCCTACTCTAGAGCCCGAGGTATGTTCTAAAAGCTAACAGACTGTATCTATCTAGATAGGTTAACAGATAAATAATCAGGGGCCGGTTTCATATTGAGCGTATGGGTCCGAAAACCGGTTTCACCGAAACCGAAAATACCGTTTCTCCGTTTCGACGCAGTTTTTCAAACCCGGTGTTCACGTTTAACGTAACCGATTTTTTCGTTTTTGTTCTGTCGTGCATTAGAGTTACGAAAAACATTATGAAGCGTAACATCGATAAATTTAATTCAGAATTGCGAAATGTTTTGTATGATCTATTGTTAATTGAATTGGCAAATAAACTCTATTTTACGAGTACAACAAAGAATATTCTATTTATCTATTATGTCGCTTTCGGATTTTAATGTAAGGGAGCTATGTGCGCTGAGTGTGTATGTGTGCTGTGTTCATCATCAACCCATTATGTCCCCACAGAGGGGCACGGGTCTCTTCCCTGAGGAAGGTATAGGCCATACTCCACCACGGGGGCCAAGTCCGGATTGGTGGAGGCTTGTAAGACTAGTGGCTGGTCTTACTGTCAGAAGTTTTCAAGCCGCCCCTAAAGGCCTCTGACTTGGCTTAACGACTGCCATCTATCGATGGCAGCCGGCACCAACTGCTTGACGTGCCTTGCGAAGCACGGAATCGCTCGGAAAAAATGCCACTAGCGTTAGTCATAGACGGTGATCCATCCATAGACTGAACGCGCCGCGTGTTGCTTAACATTAGTGATCGTTCAAGATCACTCAGGCAGCCCAGGCTACGAGCGATTCTGTGTGCTGTGAGTTTCTATCTATATGTAAGTAGCAGTTATACCGGAAAGATGGCTTACCTTACTATGGTTTTGGCAGACCGACAATCCGGGAAACCGATTTGGCTCCGAACCGGCAAAATACTTTGTTTTTGTTTTGTGATCTCTAATTTAATAATTGCAGTCAGGTGCCTTGGTCAAGATTTTGTTGCGCATAATTAGCTGTTCTTTTCTTCCAGGTCCCCTGCAGCAGGCCGCCATCATCGCTGGCATCGCAGACATTGAGCTGCACACCTGCATCAGGTTCCGGCAGAGGGAGCCCGAGGACACAGTGTATGTCCGTCTCACTGTGAGTGTCTTTAATTTATTTAATCCTACACAAACTTCTTTTGGTTAAATGGGCGACTCGGAAGCTCGACATAGATTATAGCATTTTTATTTATGTACTAGCTGACCCGACAGACGTAGTTGTGCCATATATATTAAAGTGGGAAATTGTGTAAATGGTGCCTTGCACTCCTTCGTGAGTAGCCAGAACATCTCCAAAAGAGCAAGATTGGCTATCCATAATGGTGTGCTGGTCCCAACACTGATGTATGGTAGCGAGACTTGGGTGTGGCAGAAGAATCATGAAAGTAGGATTAATGCAGTAAAAATGAGGTCCTTGAGAAATATGTGTGGTGTTACTTTGAATGACAGAATACGCAATAGTGTGATCAGAGAACGTTGTGGACTGAAAGAGGATGTAGTGACTAGAATTGAGAAAGGAATGTTGCGTTGGTTGGGACATGCGGAGAGGATGAAGGAAGAAAAACTGACGAAGACAAATAGGTATATCGAGAGAATGTGAGTGGAAGGGCCGGTAAGAGACGCCACAGGCGGACATACTTCGACCGAATAGGGGATGTTTTGAGTGAAGAGGTTAAGATGGGTTAAAAAGATACGAATATTCTTTATTGTAGGTACCTATATGACGAAGAAAACACAAACATAAAATTACCTATGTAGTTGTAGATACAAGGCACCCCATTTTTTTTTTCGTTAGTCAATAATTGTATTTATTAATTTATTGCAGTTAGACCCGTTAACCGTCAAACTCTGTTTTAAACTCACTCTTCTCCGTATCATATCGCCTTTGACTTATCCAAATCCTCACACAAACAACACCACCCTGATCCCAGGGCGCCGCGGATGGGTGCTACGCCAACGTGGGCTACAACGCGTCCCGTGGCGTCCACACGCTGAACCTGGTACCGAATGTGCCCGGCCTGGGTTGCTTCCGCCACGCCACCATCGTCCACGAGTGGATGCACCTCCTTGGTTTCGTCCACATGCAGTCCACTTGGGACCGAGACAAGTATGTCAGGATCGTCGAGGAGAACCTGCTAAACGGTAAAGCCTGCTACACATCAAATAATAAAATATCAAATAATGTTTATTTATATAAAGAATAATTCACAATCCAGATAACAATGGTACTGCATTAAATATTAGGCAGTTTATTTAACCTTACTTTTTTTCACACGTACAATGCTAACCGCAGTTTTAACCCGACTGAAAATCAGCGTTGCAACGGATCACTGTTGCAACATTTCGCTGAGTCGGGCCCATTTTGGGGGCTCAATACTTAAAACCTATAATGTATTTTATTATTGTTTTTGTTTTGTACCTACCGTTTATTTATTTTTTACCCATTTTTTGTAAGCTTTCTGTGTTAATTGTTGTATAATGTATGCATATTGTATTGGTATTGAGTGATGTATTTTCTTTTTTTGTTTTGAGTATTGTGTCGTCAAATAAATGAGTTTCTTCTTCTTCTCCTATATTAGAAATAAAATTTTGTGTAAACAACTTAAGAGTAATGGTGACCCCACACTAGGCATACCTAGCCTGTATCGTGGGCGTCACAGTATTTTAGTATTCTATTGTCGAGGAAAGGTGGTGAAGAAAAATAAGAAAAGCGCTGTGCAAAATAAGTTCTCGTTTTAGGAACTGGAATTCTAAAAGATGTCCCGTTCGCAAAATGTCCCTCTGACGAAAATATTCCCTTTCTCAAAACGTCCCTGTGTCGTAATAATATCGTCCCTTTCTCAAAGCGTCCCTTTCTCATATCGTCCCTTTCTCATACCGTCCCTTTCTAAAAGCGTCCCTTCCTCAAAACGTCCGTAACTACTCACCCTTTATTATGGTACATACTCAAAGACGATTTAGGCGGACAATGTCCCGTTCGCAAAATGTCCCTCCGACAAGAATTGTCCCTTTCTAAACTCTTGAATTCTTGGAATTCTAAAAACATGTAACGATATATCGTAGCGATTTAACTGTGCAAGGCGATTTGCGCACATTTCTTGATCGTGAGTATGCCAACGATGAAGGATAATCTCCAACGGATTATTATTTATTTAATTTTTATTTGGGTAACTTGCAGCTTACATTATAAATGGTCAGATACTTGAGGTAACTATACCTAAGCTTAAAATAAGTTTCCGCATATGGTAATACGTATCACTCATAGCCACAGCTGCCTGAAGGTTAAGCGACATAGGGCGCGTTCAGTGCATGAATGGGGGACCGTCTATGACTAACGCTAGTGGCATTTTTCCGAGCGGTTTTGTGGTTCGTAAGGCACTTTCAGCAATTGGTGCCGGCTGCCGTCGATAGATGGCAGCAGTTAAGCCAAGTCAGAGGCCTTCGGGCGGCTTGAAAACTTCTGACAGTATATAAGACCAGCCACTAGTCTTACAAGCCTCCACCAATCCGGACTAGTCCCCCGTGGTGGAGTATGGCATAATCATTACGTTGCTTCCCGCCAGGCACCGAGCACAACTTCAAAATCTACACTTCCAAACTGGTGGACAACTTGGGCGTGGAGTACGACTACGTGAGCTGCCTCCATTACAGCGCGTACGCCTTCACGTCTAACGGGAAGAAGACCATCATCGCTTTGGAGGTGCACCATAAGTTTATGCATACAGTCTGTTAGCTTTTAGAATATACCTCGGCTACCATCGGTTAAACCGATTATATTGCAATAAGGTAAGGTTTATTTTATATTGTTATGTATAACTTTACATAACTTTTCTAAATAGTGAAGAAAAGTTTTATACAGAGCAGCAAGTGGTATTACATTCGTGTGCTTTCGGCGAAAACCGAAGCCTACTCTAGAGCCCGTATGTTCTAAAAGCTAACCCTGTACATAAGCTCACGCCTGTATCCCAAAGGAGTATGCAGAGACCGGACTGCCACCTGCCGCGATCCTGACAAATCATTTTCGCTTCATCGACATTTATTTTATTTATTAGTCGTTGCAAGCACGCACGCCGGTATAAGATTATCTTACAGCATTTTAGAGGATATTGCAAGAAAAGAAAGAAAATAAACATAAACATTTACATACAGGCACATACATTGCTTCTGGCCCCACACTACGATACCTACCGTCACAAACATGTAAACATCCAAGACCATGAGTTTTTTTTTCTCCCCAGTCAGGGATCGAACCCATACATTAAATACATTGCATTTGTCGACTGCGTCGTTGATCTAGCCGTTAATGCGCTTTTTTACAAAGGCAGAGGTCACGTGCTCGATTCCCACTAGGAGCCACGGTACATTTGTACAAAAAGCGCTCAGTCTGAGTGTCTAAGCTATTCAGATACCTCAGCGCTTGAAATCGCCAATCTGCGGCGGGCACGCGTGGTGATTAAGCCCATAATCGCATCTCGTCACGTTCTTGTAAATTATTTTATACTCATATAGTTTGCACTCAACGTGCTTATGATAAGCTCTTCAGACTCAGCCCTAAATGTTTTAACGATTTCTTGCAAGACATTGACATAATATTTAAAGTTACATTAAACGAATTTAAAAAAGAGGGGGGTAGCCTACTGCTTAAATACGATTAAGTTGAAATGTCTCATATTTTAACGTATTGTTTAAGATTTCATGCTTACTTAATTATTATTATTTTTGTCTACTTAAGGGACCTCCAGTTCTATTTCTGCATAAAACACTTACTATTTTTTTGTACGACTATTTGTGTCCTGAATAACATAAAATAAAAAATAAAATAAAATAATCTCTCTCTGAGAGAAGGCCCGTACTCTGCAGTGGGAAGTATACAGGATGTTTATTCTTTGATTGAATTCGTTTACTTTAGGTACAAATTTCTTAAAATTTAACTGGTTCCTCGCGAATCGCGAAGGCCCATTGACAGAACCGCTGGTGATCTTTTCTATCTTTGGAAGCTTTTAGCTATCCATATTAGTCACACGTGTATTTTAAATTAGTAGAAATTGAGATACGATAAAGCATTGAATTTAGAATACAGATTCAATGGATAAAGTAAGTTTTTACTTACTTGAGCAATCTCATCAGTGAGATTGCTGCAAAATTCAAAATAAGAAATACGTACATGCGAAGTCTAAGTCATTCGTTGAAGTTATTTCTTTGCTTTAATACCTTTACCTTGTTGCTTACTTTCACTTTAACCCCTCTTTCACTCACAGGAGCATGAAGGCCGCATGGGCCAGCG
Organism: Yponomeuta plumbellus; assembly: GCA_947310845.1. Classification (NCBI taxonomy): domain Eukaryota; kingdom Metazoa; phylum Arthropoda; class Insecta; order Lepidoptera; family Yponomeutidae; genus Yponomeuta; species Yponomeuta plumbellus. The sequence continues at coordinate 4,530,066 of OX371198.1, read as the reverse complement.
GATCTACATCACGGAGAAAGACTGGCTCCGCATCAATCGCCACTACAACTGCCCCGGCGCTTGGGACTGAACGGACCGGGATGTTGAAAATAAAACACTTAGCTATTTGGCGAGAGAATCTAACAGCTTTTAATTTTGACCAAATGAGCCGTTTTCAGAAGAACTAAAAATAAAATCTAATGGCTGTCAAAGGAATGCAATTTTGGACCTCAGCCCAATAGCCATGTGTGATGCTCTCAGCGAGCTGAACAAAAGTTACTATGACGCCAACAGCCAAATGTTTGTCCTTTCGGAGTTATATTGTATTGAAAAAAAAAACTAACATTTTCAATAAAATATATAACTCCGAAAGGACAAACAATTGGCTGTTGGCGTCATAGTAACTTTTGTTTAGCTCGCTGAGACCTATTTGATGATGTATCATACATGACTATTTGGCTGAGGTCCAAAATTGAATTCCTTTGACAGAGCCGTTACATTTTTTTTTATTCTTCTGAAAACGGCTCATTAGCTAGTATACCAATGGGGCAAGAGATACTTGGAGTTCTTATATTATTATGCTCTCCATTCGAGAACCTTTCGGCCCTATCGGCCAACAGTTCTGCGTGCTTTGTGCCCCGCCCACTGCTACTTCAACTTACTAATCCGCTGGGCTATGCCGACGACTTTCGTTCGTCTACGGAACTCATCATTTCTGATTTAGTCTCGAAGAATATCATAATTAACTTTCATACAAGACAATCACTTGACCTGGTGCCAAACTAGGATACCTACCCTGTATTATGGTAACCAGACAAGGACATTACAAACATCAATAAACACCCACGCTGGGGCCATTTGTACAAATGTACGGCGGCCCCCTGTGGGAATCGAACCCACGACCTCTTTGCTAAGGTGGCTAAGCGCCTGAACGGCTCGAAACACGAATCATAAGATTATTCTTTATTGTACCATAAAAAACACATGCCTATAAAACATACTTAAATACAATACATTCTTAATACAATATACAAAAACACACGTTTGAAGCGATGGTGGCGTAGTGGGGTTGACCCTTGCTTCTCGATCATGAAAGTCTGGGTTCGAAACACTCACGTACCAATGACTTTTAGTTACGTACATTTGTTTGTTTGTACAGCAGCAAACACCATTCACTGATAAATTGTGCCTGGATAACGGCGACAGGCTTGCCACTTGTCACTTGGACGTGTTGGCCCAGTTGTAGTGATTGGTGCCTCTGCTTACCTCCTCGGGGATAACGGGCGTGAGTTTATTTTTACTTTTTTATTTTTTTATTTTACACGTTTGAATCCCGTAGGGATAGGTAGAGCACATGCAGCATTTGCCACTTGCCACGCTAGAAAAAATAATTAGGTGAAGCGAAAGGAATTCTTTTAGAACGTGTCAGGCGCCTGTTTCTAAAACCGTGCGCAGTAAAACACCGTTAGAATAGCGTTAGAATAAAAAACATGCCCAAGTATTTACAAAACTCGCCGCCCTGTTTTTGTGTGTATTCCTTTCAACGATTCCCTGAGGAGTAATGCTGGGTTGCAGACCTCCATGTTGTGACACATTTGTTGGGGACGATTCTACTAAGAACTAAACGTATAATATCGCACACACTTGAGAAAAATGAAAGAAATAAAGAAGGAAAGAAAGAAAGTATTTATTACATTGCCACAAAAGCACACTTAAAAATATATATATTATATATTTACACCATGGCAACAAAAAAATAACAAGAGGACAAACAAATGCGACGAAAAGTTTGTTTTTTATACTAACATAGTAGAAAAAAAACGGTTTTACTAAGTACCTGTCGGGCCCTATGGCCGCATAAAATATGCGCAGTGTAGGGTTTCGTAGAAACGTTGTTTCATCTGCTTTACAGAAGTAACAATTTCAAGAAGTAATAATTTTCAATGGATTTTGTACGAAGTTTTTCTTTTATACTTCGGTCGCCTGTTACTATTTTGACAACCTCTGTGGCGCAACGGTTAGCGCATCTGACTACCATGCGAGAGGTCCCGGGTTCGAATCCCGGCTGGGGACAAAAAAAAAACCCAGGTCTTGGATGTTTACATTTATAGATGAATGCTATTAAGTTCAGACATCACATTCTTAAATATGTAACGCAGTTTTACGCTTAACAATATTTGTAACAAAAAAGGCTGATCAGCTGCAACACATTGTGTTTCATCAAAATTCATCATCAACCCATTATGTCCCCACCGAGGGGCACGGGTCTCTTCCCTGAGGAAGGTATAGGCCATATTCCACCACGGGGGCCAAGTCCGGATTGGTGGAGGCTTGTAAGACTAGTGGCTGGTCTTACTGTCAGAAGTTTTCAAGCCGCCCCTAAAGGCCTCTGACTTGGCTTAACGACTGCCATCTATCGACGGCAGCCGGCACCAACTGCTTAACGTACCTTGCGAAGCACGGAATCGCTCGGAAAAAATGCCACTAGCGTTAGTCATAGACGGTGACCATCCATGGACTGAACGCGCCGTATGTTGCTTAACCTTAGTGATCGTTTAAGATCACTCAGGCAGCCCAGGCTACGAGCGATTCTTCATCAAAATTAAATTAGTCTAATGCGCCCCCGCCCGCCTCTTTGATCTGCAAGCAGTTGCGTTCGCGCAGGCCGTGAGTCCCGGCGCTGTCGCCGTAAATATTGTCAGGACAAATTTCGAAGCTCTGAAATTGCTGAGCTAAATACTCCTTGCCGGTTTCAGGCGTAGATTTATTGCGCCGAGGGTTCAAGTAAAGCTGTAGAAGGATTGCTTCAGTCACGATTTTGGGTGCGGATTTGCGGACATTTACTAGATAGAGATAGAATATTACTAAGTTATCGCTCGTAGCGCCGGCTGCCTGAGTGATCTTAAGCGATCACTAAGGTTAAGCAACATAGGGCGCGTGCAGTGCATGGATGGGTTACCATCTATGACTAACGCTAGTGGCATTTTTTTTGAGCGGTTCCGTGCTTCGCAAGGCACGTTAAGCAGTTGGTGCTGGCTGCCGTCGATAGATCACAGTTGTTAAGCCAAGACAGAGGCCTTAGGGCGGCTTGATAGCTTCTGACAGTAAGACCAGCCACTAGTCTTACAAGCCTCCACCAATCCGGACTTGGCCCCCGTGGTCGAGCCCATGCTCGAGGAAGGTATAGGCCATCGTATACCTTCCTCAGGGAAGAGACCCGTGCCTCTCGGTGGGGACATAATGGGTTGAGGATGAATACTATAGTATTTTGTGACCCTAATGAATGTTATTTCCTGCCTATACCTATAGCTCGAGCGAGCTATAACTCTCAGTAGGGCATCAACCCCTTTGATGCAATCATACAAACACCACAACAGCATCTGACCGAGAGGAATGGCGAGACGTCCGCCAACAATAACTCGTCTTCATGAGGACTACGAGCTGTATCTCCGTGCCCACAAAGATTGTCATGTTAGGGTCTTGGGGGAGGTAGAGAGTCCAGACCCAGGTCATGCGGTGTTAGCGTGAATCACAGATTTACATGCCTCTGCATGGTTTTACCATGAACGGGGGTAAGTCTCTGCTTGTAACAACAAAAAGGCTTGCTTCGTGAACGGGAGTTGCCTGTGCTTGGTGTTAGCATGTACGGAAGAAAGGCTACAGGAAGACTCAGTGGGCTCTCTCCGTGGCCCACATAAACAGTTTTCACTGTGCATTGCTTGCAGAATGACAACCTTAAAAATAATGTAGATATGCCAAGATTTTTTTCTGGATCATTCAGAGAGGGAATGCATGGCGGCAATATTATTAATAATAATTCTTCACATACATATATAAGCTCTTGACTGTATCCCAGAGGGGTTGGCAGAGACCAGGGACTGCCACCGGCCACGATCCACGAATAATATCCTGCCACGAATAATTATTCAATTAGGCTGGCTTTAGAGTCACGTTGACCACGCGCTGACCTTCAGCGCTGATAGACAAAATGTATGGCTGGTCAGCGCTGAACGGTCGGCGTTTTTCTAAAACGATCGTTAGGACGTCGTACACATTGGCCTGTGTGCTTAGTGCGAGTTTTTTTAACTACTCGATCGCGTTAACGTAAACTCATATTCTACAGGAGTGACAAAGCGCGCCACCTTGTTGTCTCTCTGTCACTCCTATACAAACTGCAAACGCTCTCGCTATCGAAAGCGAACGAAAAAACTCGCACTAAGGGCCCAGAGTGCTTAGTGCGAGTTTTTTTAACTACTCGATCGCGTTAACGTAAACTCATATTCTATAGGAATGACAAAGCGCGCCACATAGTTGTCTCTTTGTCACTGCTATACAAATTGCAAACGCTCTCGCTATCGAAAGTGAATGAAAAAACTCGCACTACGGGCCCTGGTCAGCGCCGAGTGTCAGCGTCTCGGCCTTATTAGTCAATGGTTGTTAAAAAGTTCACGCTTTGAGCAGTCGACGTTCGGTATTCTTATTGGTAGAGAATCATGTTAGCGGTTAAAGCCGCAATGAATGAAATTGTTACTGCAGTAATAATGTTGACGTTTAAAGAGGACAAAGATGGTGATGACGAGTTTCGAGACAAGTCTGTCCGGTGCAGATATTCGCGACTGTGGTTTTTCGTGATGTATTTTTCAGAATTAAATTAAGCCGTATTGCCCTATTCTCCGAGCTGTTTTAGATGCTCTACCAGTTCCAAAATTGGTGTTGTTTAAAATAGTTACAATTAGTATTTAATTGTGTATAGGTACTTGCGATCGTATTACACCCTGTAAGTCACATTGTCTAAGAGTACCTACTAAGCCGTAATGCGGCTTTAATGTTTCGTTCGACACTCAAGAGAATAAAAATTTGCAGGGTTTTCCGTGAACGTAGAATTACCTAGTTTCCGTTGATTTAGAACTATGAAATTTGAAAAGTATAATACGGTTCTTACAGCGAAAAATGTGAAACTACAGAATTTGTAATTGCATCATAAAAAAATGTCTTTGTAGTTCGGGATAAGGTCAGAAAACTGCGAGACTCGATTCCTGAACGTTTATAATCTGTATAAGTCAAATTCGTACGGAACCCTCGGTACGGGAGCCCGACTCGCACTTATCCGATTTTTTTTTTCCTCTTTCTCACTGTATGCACAATAGCATCGAGGGTTCGAGCCCGAGGGTTCCGCACAAATACAAAGAATATATAAATATATTCCTAGTAGCTACTATTCCTTCCTCCCTCGCTACTCTTCTACTTCCGAAATGTTTCTGTATTAATGTATTGTACCGATTTTATTTGTTAACACAACAAAATAGTATTATTTTCCTGCATTGCAAGTTAGCGATAGTATGACATTTTGACAGTTGATAAATTGCTACAATGCATTTAAAAGGCGATCCCTTTATCTTCTATTGCGTCTGATACGACAGGAGTAATTTCACACTGTCATGTTCGGACCAACCCCAGTTTTTCGTACACTAACAACCTGTTTATTGTTCCTTTTTGTCACTTTGGTCTACTGACAGCTGTTAACACTACGAAATATATGGTGTCAGTAGCTGATCTGTATTAACAGTTTTTGTTCATCTTCATTTGAAAATTAATGCACTTAAGTGTAATGCTGAAGTGGCAGTGGGCCGGCCATATCACCCGAAGAACTGATAACCGAAAGGGTAGACGAGTTCTTGATTGGAGACCGCGGATCGGTAAACGTAGTGTAGGACGTCCTCAGACTCGGTGGAGCGATGATCTTCGCAGGGCGGCTGGCAAGAGCTGGATGAGAGTAGCCGAGGACCGTGCTCAGTGTCGTGCAATGGAAGAGGCCTATGTCCAGCAGTGGATAGCCATGGGCCGATGATGATGAATGTACTCAAAATTAATGTAAATTAATGTATGAAGGTGGCAGTGAAACCCATCTTCGTTAAAAGCTCAGCTGTGAGTTTTTTTTTAAACAAAATTATACCAACAAATTCACAATTAATCGAATCCAAACTTTAGTAGATATCACATGCTTTCAAACACGTTCCAGTATTCTTTTTTGACTCCAATCTTGTCTGCCGGTCACGGCCACCGCACCAGAGCCGGCGGCCGCCGACAGACTTGCTTGACATGACAGGCGCAGGAGTCGGTCTGTAACCGATACCCCGAGGGGTGGTCGGCGGGTCGGCGCAGGCGCAGGCGGCTATTTCAAGTGAGCTTCGTAGAAATCCGCAAATGCTGAAGCCGTGTATCTGGTTTCAGTGCAAGAAAAACTTCGCTACAGATTTTTGCCCGTAGCATTAAAAATAAGGACGAATCGCTTACGGTGTTCATAGGGCAGGTTTCTGAATTGAGAAATTCGCAAATTTTCGCGAATTCCGAGTAATTTCGTGATTACTTAACTGTGGTGCTGTCTCGTCAAATTTCCTTAGAAAAGAGCGTCACAGAGCGTTACTTAAGTATTTACTTAGTGTAAAATATCAATTCAGAAACCGGCCCATAGACTTATAGAATCAGAATCAGAATCAGAATCAGAAATTTATTTCAACGTAAAGAATTTACATTCTGCTTGTTGAATGTCAATGTACATACAGTTATGTATAATGTTAGCCGCTGCCTTGGGGCCGTCTGTAGTGGAGAAAAAGGCAGCGAAAAAAAAAACTCCACTCTGACCATCTTTTCTCAAATCAACTTAAAGCTAATACAAATAAAACTTACAAAACAATATCTTGCATGTGTTGAACACTAGACACATTTATCCTCTGATTACATTTAATATTAAACTACTATTTAAAGCCATACGTCCTTGTCTTCTAAATAATCGTTGATTTTATAATAAGCTTTTTTGCAAAGAGTGTGCTTAACACAATTCTTAAATCGCGTTGGAGGTAACTCTAATATATCTTGGGGTATCTTGTTGTAGAACCTTATACAGTGCCCCATAAAGGAAGTATTAACTTTTGCAAGTCTAAATCGTGGAAATGACAATTTATGTTTATTCCTAGTATTAACGTTATGATGGCTACCAAGTGTTTCGAAGTCTTTAATATTTTTCCTGACGTACATAATATTTTCATAAATGTATTGGCTTGCAACTGTTAGGATGTTGATTTCTTTGAAAAAATTTCTTAGTGTGTCCCTACTACCTAGCTTGTAAATAAATCGGATCGCTCTCTTCTGCAATATGAAGATAGTCTCAATGTCTGCTGCCCGGCCCCATAGTAGTATACCATAGGACATAATACTATGGAAGTAACTAAAATAAACAAGCCTAGCAGTTGCAACGTCAGTAAGTTCTCGAATTCTTTTCACGGCATATGCTGCGGAGCTAAGTCTATGTGCTAATTTTACAATATGTGGGCCCCATTGTAGTTTGGCATCGATTGTGATGCCCAGAAATACAGTATCTTCAACAAATTCTAGTTTTTCATTTCCAATCACAATGTTATTTTCAACTAATTTTACATTAGGTAGGGTAAACTTCATACATTTTGTCTTTTTTAAATTTAACAACAGATTATTAGTAAACCAATCTAGAACGTGCGAGAGAGCATTATTTGCTTCGTCAAGATTATTTTCCTGTCTCCTTATTTTAAAAATAAGTGACGTGTCATCAGCAAATAGCACTATCTCACACATTTTTTGTACCATAAACGGTAAATCATTTACATAGACCAGGAAAAGGACCGTTCCTTTTCCTGGTCTATGTAAATGCCCGCCGCAATAACCGCCCTAAGTTAGATCTCTGGGGGACTCCCATTTTTACAAGTGAACCTGACGATTTAATACGGTTTATGTCTGCTTTTTGAACCCTTCTTTCTAAATATGATTTTAGAAGATCTAAACTTATTTTTTTTTATTCCATAGTGTTTTAATTTTGAGAGCAGTGTTTTGTGGTCTACACAATCAAATGCCTTTGACAAATCACAAATCACAAAAAGCATCATTATGATCCTCCCACGCACTGAAAATATGTTTAACTAACATGACTCCAGCGTCTGTTGTATTCCGCCCTTTAGTGAAACCGAACTGCTGACTATGGAGGTGTTGGTAATTATTGAAATGAATAAGCAATAAAATCGTGTTCGCACACGGGGACATGGTCCCTTAATAATGTCGCCGCACGATCTGGTGACGAGTCTAATGGAGCTGTAGTTACGATTGGGACATTAGTGAAGAACTGTTCGAAAGCTGCAGCGATACCTTCATTTGTTGTTATTATTTTGTCATCGATCTTAAGTGAAATATCTCGGTCTCCTAATTTTGCTTTACCCGTTTCTCTATTTATTATGGTCCAAATTGTTTTTATTTTATTCGGTGATTGTTGGATTTTACCTTTTATATGATCGCATTTAGCTTTATGGCAGACGGCCTTAAATAATTTTGAATATTTTTTACGTACTGTATGAAGTTGGCATCATGTGTATAAGTCTTTTTGTCATATAATTCATAAAGTGTGTCTCTGCTTTTTCGAATACCTAACGTTGCCCATTCACTAAATCCTACTCTATTGTCGTTGCTTTTTAGATGGCGAAATTTAAAAATCTTTTTAAAACTATCTGACACGACTTCGAATAACTCTTTGTAAGGAGTATTAGCATTTTCATAATTTGCTTGAGTCGTTATACCACTTTCGAGGTCTGATTTAAACAAAACTAATTTTTTACTTGTTACGGGCCGGCAGAGGATAACCGGTTCGGCGTTTTTTGTATTTATTTCAAAATGCACAACTTGACCGCTGTGGTCTGACTTTAGACAATTTACTGTGGAATAATCTGAAAAATCGCAATCGCAGTAAACATTATCTAGGCAGGTGGCAGTAGTTTCAGTTATCCTAGAAGGCTCCAAAAAAATATTTATTAGATTAAACGATTTGAAGAGAATTGTCAATTTCAATTTCAAATTCAAGGCGGTGTCTGCCATTAAGTCGATGTTGAAGTCACCACAGACTATGACTTTCTTATTGCTGCTAGAAGCTACCTTTAAAACATCCTCTAATATGGTTTCAAATAAACTGTAATCACTGGTAGGGGGCCTGTACAAGGCTACTACAATGTGTCCAGACAGTTCAACACACGATATTTCAATTACTTTTTCAACAGAAAGTCTGCAAATATCATTCCGTTCTTTAAATTTCAAATTATTTTTTGCTAGTATCAAGGACCCCCCATGCCTTGCAGACTTTCTATTGAAGCAACTGGCTATTTGATAATTGATAATTATTCACAGAAAAATTCATTTGAGTCTCTAGTAGCCAGTGCTCTGTGACACAAAGTATATCCACTCTGTGTTGTTCTAAAAACAACTCTAATTCTAATAATTTTCCAGAAAAACCACCCTGTATGTTCTGATTAACTAAAATTAGTTTTTTTAAGGAGGGCTTTTCCTTTGTCTGCGCTGGCAGTTTAAATCAGCGGTCAAATTTAACCTACTATAAGTTTTCTTCACAACCTCAGAGTACAGAGGTTGACAAGTGTCACTTGTCTTACAATTTCTATTACTTAGAGGTCCCTGCGTTATTGTCTTAACAATAATAGGGTCATAAATATTGAATGCCAACAATTTGGCAATAAGTCGTTTAGAAGAGAGGGGCACATGCATTGTGTCCCGAGTTAAAATAAAATTTCGAATAAATTTATTCGTGTCAAAAAAAAGTACTTGGTCTCTCTGACCAAAGGTTAAATTGTACAGTAGCCGGTTAAATTTATCTATCCGGTCATTTTGTGAATCTGAAAGAGCTTTAGAATAGGGAAAAGCACAGAAAATAATTTTCCTTACTTGCAAAGCTTTTATGGACTCATAATAATTTATTAAGTCATTTTGTTTTATTCCAGTGCTGTTCCCCATTCATAATACAATAGTTGTATTTCTGTCATATTTTTTGCTAAGCACAGCGTTAGCTGTTTCAATATGAGATGCATTTGGCATACATACATTCTCCACATGCTGTCTCAAGTTATACTGAAGCCTTGTACCTAAACCTCTACCTATTTCATCAGAGTAAATTAGAGTCCTAAAGGGAGTGTCATCGTCTTCAATTAAGCTGCCCGTAGGTCCCGACTTTGGTGGTATCGTTTTGGTGTCTTTAGTTGATTTTGCTCTGCCCCCACTTCCAACTTGTCTGCTTAGCTTTTCTCCATGCTGCTGTGCACAATCCAGCTGTATAGAGGCTGGAATGTCTGGCACAATGGACGGCGGTAAACTTGGCTGTGGACTGATCAGTTGATGGTTGGAGCTCGGATGTAGAGGGGCTGGGTCTCCAGGCAGGTTCGATGGTGGTGGTAGAGGTGACGAGGTTAATCCTTCTGCAGAGTCATCATAAATCTGGACCGTGTTAGACTCAATGCGTTCCAGATTGTCCTTGCTTAAAGCAATCAACCCGTTCATAGATGAAATGCAGTTGTTATTCTGGGTCTGTACTACTGAGTATTTACAAGTAATGTCCAGTAATTGGAATCGCAGATCTTCCACTTGTAATTGTAGCTCAGCCATTGCTAGTTCATGGTCCACATTGTTTTCAAATAGTTCCTTCTGGCACTCAGTGATTTCTTTTTCTAATTGTATCTTTTGGCGGTGAAGAGGTACACATTCTATACTCTTACGGTTCTGCTTAACTAGTTTTTGCACTTTCTGAATGTATTTCTTTGTTTTTATATACTTTTTATTTTCTTCGCACTGTTAATTTTTATACTGTTGCTGTTTTCGTGAGTGCAGGACTTATCGCTGGTCATAGTTAAGTCCACAGTTGGTATCCTGGCTTCACTCATTATTTCATTATACAAGGACAAGGTTTTAGATCTTTCCTTTTGTTCTTCTCGCTCACTGATTTGCTGAAGCTCGTGGTGTGCCTCAGCGAGCTCGTTTTCAAGCGATTTTATGCGTTAAGGTGCCATATCGTGGACATCATGTCACTTGTTAAATGAGTTCAGTTGATGTTGTAGCTCATCTCGCTGGGCAGTGAGGTCCTGGCATTGGATGTCCAACTCGCTTAGGTCTTCTTTGAGTGCCTTGTTTTTTTTTATTTGTTTTTCGATCTCTTCTTCACTGTATCGCAAAGCTCTTTGCTTTTCTTAAGCTCTAGGAGGGTCGCCTTCAGCCTCAGCTCCATGTCGCGCGCAGTCATCTTGCCCCGAGTCAACATGTTGTTCGCCTGGAAAAAACCGGGAATCGGTGTCAGTATTTGATCCTTGAGAGTAGTATTGACCGATAGTGACGTGACAACACGTTTGTAGATGTACAGAGTGCATTTTTGATGGCTGAGGCTTGGTTTTGTCGTCAACTTTGCTTCCACTTTTCGTCACGTAAAGAGAGCCAAAACAGTGCCTGAGTGTATGTATTGGACGTATCTCACGTATGTGAGGTTGTGTATGGTTACTATATGCAGTATGGAGTGCGGTTTTGAATGTAATATAAAATATAAAACAATACTTCCCCGGTTTTGTCGTTGCAATTTGAACTGTTTGACAGTTCGACAGTCCAGTACATTAATGATCAAGTTCTCCTTGAATTCGTATGTTTTCACTGCTTTCTTTCATTATACACTTTGCTACATGCTTTTATTACATTGAATTACGTTAAAAATTACACAAAAAGCACTAGAAATACTAATAAATAATAGAAAAACTACAGAGCTGCCTTCAAGCAATGATATGAGTATAGATTGTACAAATGAATTGAGTTATAATCCATTACCGTTTGCAAATTTAGTACTAGCTAGCACTAAATTTGTAAACTGATACGAGTTTTCTACCGCTAAAGGTTTTTGATTTAGTGTCGTTTAAAGTCTGAAAAAAATGCCAAGTAGGTACATATATAGGGCGTTGATTTGTACAGTTAAACCCGATTACGGGTGGATAGTTTACGTATAGCTTGTAACTAAAAACATATTTGAATTTATCCAAGCATAAATTGGGCTCACAAAAGGTCGTATTCACTTAGTCTTGAAATCATTATAACGTGTGTTCACACGTTGCGCAGTCGGTCCGCCAAGCGCGCGCGCGCCACTATCTACTGCACTGCGGTGGCGGCGACACAGAATAGGATCGCTTGATCGTAAAAACTGAAACGGTAGGCATAGTAAACACTTGTTTGATTCGCCTTTCCCTTCATACTTTTGCGGGCTTAGGTAGGACCAACAAAGTTATTGAGGCCGGTCCCTACTGTAGCAATTGTAAGTAGATACTTACAGCACGTTAAAGTCCAAGATGGCTTCCTACACTGGGATTCCAGTTTGTCCTCTTCCCTGTGCATGACTTGGTGTATTGAAACTCCCCCACTCTCGCAAGTTAAAAACAATAGTTCTTGCGTTGTAACAACTTACAAGTTCCTCTGGACTGTTCCTACATACTTATCTTAACATAATTCTGGTCCAAAATTGGCTAGAGCTTTTGTTCTATGGCTTTACGAGAGCTGAAGACAGAAAGCAAAATACCTATAATTTTAGTCTTGAAAAGCGCTAGTTTAAAAAAACTCATAAGCGGCCAAAGATAACGCAGGAGACAAAGTGTGACAAATTATAATCAAACAAATCTGTAAAAACCAACCACTGACATCCGATGCATCCTGGGGAAATTGAATTAGTTCATTTAACTACCTCCTTCCAGGCTTATCTATAATTTTAATTGAAAACAACCGTGATCTTAACCAAAATAAAACACTTCAAAACATTCGACAGTCGAGTCGTGACATTTTTTTACAGGAAATTATGGAGATAATGTCGTTAACTTTTGACACTTTTACTTTTCGAAATTGACTTTTTAACGCCGCTAAGTGCCCGGTAGGTATAGTAGTTCAAGGTATTCCTCTCCTTGAGTGTTTTGAAGAAATTATATTTGAATTAGCTGCTGGTGCATGGTATTTTATGTTACTGGGATAATTTCATGTTTCTAGCAAATGTGTCATATGTAATAGGTAGACTGTAAAATGACCATCTTAGTCATTCATTATAAATCATATCTAGAATGGATAAAGTGGTTGATACTATCTAAAGAATATTAATTTAATAGAAAGAAATTTGCGTTTGGGACCTAATAAACTCGGCAAAACGTGGGCCCAGTTCTAGTGGTTGGTGCCTCTGCCTATCCCCTCGGGGATAACGGGCGTGAGTTTATTTATTTATTTATTTTTTTAAATTAGCGTAGTTACAATTTACAATACTTGCAGTGTCTGCACTATAAAAACTATTGTTATGTTAGTATCACTACTTGACACTTTATGGTCGTTCCGTACAAAAACTAAACCGGTTGGGTACCTTTGTAATTGGGTTCCAAAGTGACAATGTAAAACTACAGGAGGAATACCCTGTACGCTTCTACCAACGGGTAAACTGTGTAGGTGATGTTTTATTTATCTCGTTCGATCTTTGTTCAGTGCCGCTGTCAATCCCCCGGGAGACAGAAGCGTCATGAAAGGCGCTCTGCTACTTGACATGACATGCCCCAAAAGAAGGATTTGGCCTGCTGCCTGTCTGAGCTGTTCGTGGTTTTTAGGATTCCACAGAATTTTTTGACATGAGTGCACTCCACTCGCGATTATGTTACGGGCGATTTTGCAAAAAATGTAACTCCACTGCACTGAAAGATGCAGATTTATCCACTGAAATATCTAGTGCATTTACAAAGTGCAGCAAAATGCTCTTCTTTGTCTGTGAAATGAAGATTTTATTTTAAATAGATAAAGAAAAAACCTTAGAAGTACCGGGAGGTGGTTCGTACAACTGTTACTTTTTTATTCAATACAGGGTAGAATTTATTTATTGACTTTTAAATGTGGTCATGCTGGCTAGCTTGGTCTGTGGTTTAAATCTAATGGACGGAATAGAAGAGACCAGAAAGTTATCTAAATTGACTTTTGTAAATGACAAATGTTTTCGTTTGTAACAAGTAAAGATACAACTTTCTGCTGATTGAAAGTATTTTTTGTAGACGCTTTGACAGGCCGTTTCTTGTGCGTTAAATATTATTTAGACTATTTTATTAAGTTAGCTTCTCAATAAGCCCAATCAACCTACGGAACCTTTAGAACGTTAGGGCGTCTTGCACTCGGTCCTTTTTTTTGGCCAACCAAGTGCGCAGAAGTTTTTTGTTGATCTAGAGATGATCTTTCAGCAGCAATGTGGTAAAAAATCACTTAGCATTGATATGGCGAGATGTTTTCTCTTTTCGAAAATCAGCCCACTTAGTAATGTTTCGGAGCGAGTTTGTTTCAAAGTCAATCACGATTTCTGATAAGATTACAGTGTCAAATGGCCCAGATGCTTAGAAAAGTTCGTTTTTGTTGACGTGTCAAAGTTCTAAATGAAAAAAAAAACTAATTTCATTAATACCCAAGTGGTCATGCTACTTATTTTTGTTAATTTATTTTGAAAATATTGCTCATTTTAACAAACTAATTTCGGTTGAGTTTTATTCATCATGTCTATTTTTAATATTTTTCTAAGATTTTTACTAAAGAGATAGTCTGCCTACATAAAAAACCAATGTCAATTGAATTTTTTTTTGTCGTTTTCGTTAAAGTCGTTTAAGGCTTTTTATTGAATCTTACTTATTTATAATACTGATATTTATCAGATCTTACTATGACATAATATATCTCTATGTCATGGAGATATTATCTCTAATTAGTCCGAAAACAGAGCCTCTGTTTTCTGTTTTTCATAAAAGAACTTAATTTCTCACTATATCCTCGTGAGGCCCAGTGTCTTCAAGTGATCACAAAATCAATTGATCTTTTCAAGGTCGGACCTCACGAGGATATACATATTATTTAAAATATACCTTTTAAATAATATGTATATAATGAGTACATTTCAAAGTGAACGCGGCGGCGGGTGGAAGAACTTGGAGAACCTGTGTTATACCGTGGCGCCTACGCACTCGGCGGAACCGGACGTGTCGCCAACTCGCCCCGTGCCCGCGAATACTACGGCCCGTTTCCGCCGGAGCCCGTTAATTTCGGGCCCGTCAACACACAGCCATCGGCGGCGATCAACCGTGGCAAGCAGAGATGGGTAGTGGGTTTTTTCCCATTTCGACCCAGTGGATTAAAACCCGGGTCAAAACGTTTTGACCCAGTTATAACCCATTATCGCCATTTTTGGTGGGCGATAACTCAAAACGCACGAATTAAGTCACGGGCGGGAATGCAGTTGCTTCTAACGGCATCCCCTATGACCTATGATGGCACCAACCATTGTATTTGATTCATAGGTGTTAGTAAACAAAGAAACTTGGTGTGAATTGGATATGTTTCAGCTTAATTTCATCAATGCACAATTTGATTTAATTATTTTAAAAATAATATTGAAATGTAATATTAAATTAAAATCACAAAAGTATAACATAAAAAAATTATCAGGTACAGGTACAGGTTGTACTTAGCATAATAATTATTTTTAGTATATTATGTAGTTAGTACTAACATTTCAGTAATTACTTGAAGTAGACGAAAACAATTGTTGAAATTAAAAACGTGACCTACCATAGTACAATCAACAGCAGATCAACCTTTACATTTTAATTGCAAAGTTGCCAATGACTTAATTCTGTAGAGTGCACGCCTGCAAACGTTGATGATCTTTGAACTTATAATCTACTGGTGAACAAACCCAGTTATTACCTGTGGGTTGTACCGTAACAAACAGATTTTTGCTGGCTGTGTACAATGTCGGTTCGCCGAATGCTCTGAGTGCGTATACTGAGTTTTGTCGTTCACTTTCGATAGCACTCCTATATTTTGCATAGGAGTGACAAAGCGCGCCATCTATTTGTCTCTTTGTTACTCCTATGCAAATCGCAAACGCTCTCACTATCGAGAGTGAATGAAAAAACTCAGTATAAGCACTCTGAGATGTGGACAGCGGGCGGAGGGGTTCACAGAACAATAATAGTACCTAGTTTTAGGTGCAAGTGGCGGCGTCGGGAATACACGAATGCGCCCGAATCTTCTTCGGTCTGGCAGTTTAATTTATTGCGTTAATGTGATATACAGTTTAGCCGTGGTATAATAACAACAAGAGTTACTTCTTTTTACTTAGCTCTAGTTAGAACCTCCCTACTACAAAAAAAGTATTTTTAGTGAAAGTAAATTTCTTTACACTTATACTTTATTGCACACGAGACATTTAACAGAACATTACGTAAAAAACAACATTTACAAAGGTGAGTTTATCTCTGTAAGAGATTTCTTCCAGCAAACCTTAGAGAGTCGGAGCATCGGTAAAAGAAAACGGGCCTACGTGTACAAAATAGACTACATAAACTACAAAAATCCTAAACAATAGACTACTTTATGCCGAAAACAAATACGCTACATAGACTAAATACCTGCCAAAATTAATAACAAACAAAAGAAATAATACATAAATAAATATATAGCTCGAAGTTATGATAGAGATAGATAATGCTCTTTCAGCTGCTTCTTAAATGTACCAATTGTGGGGCTAGCGCATGTTTTCAGAGGCAGTGCATTCCACAGCCTCTCCGAATGGACTATGAATAAATCACCGTAGGCTCCACTGTCGTGAGCAGGAATTTTTAGGTGGGAGTTGATATTTATAATCGGTCTTTCTCCAGAATGCAGTCTGAACCCTTTCTCTGAGGTATGGAGGAGAGGAGGGATAGTTTATAATTTTATATAATAAAGAGAGTATATCAACCATTTTAATTCGTGTCGGAAACGAGATACATGATCGAATTTGCGTATAAGAGACGTATATGAAACGGATACCCAAAGGACAATGCCCAAATTGGGACCACCCTCCAATAGCAATAAGATATATGTCATTGGATAGGTCTTTTTAATTGGAACAATAATTGTTATGACAGCTTTGTTGTCAAAATTGTCCGTTTTGAGTTATGAGACTTTTTATTACTGAAGAAATATATTTTTAAAAACAAATTTTCAAGTATAAGTATGTTTAATATTTTTATACACGTTCTTATATCTCGCTTAGACAATGTACCAACGCGCGTACGCGAACAGGTAGCCACGGAGACCCTCCCCTCTTTTAAAATCGGTGACAGGAACGCGCGCGGCGCGCTGGTCTGACCAGCCTGGTTATGATGTATCAGTCGTTCATTGCCAATGTTTGCGAGTTATCGTTCCGTTCTATTCTTTTTCACTCGATTCTACCTTGAGACTTTTTGACCTGGCATTGATATTGGACACATATCTTTGCTCTCTGTTTATTGAATTCCGCTATGACTTAATGCCATTAGCATTAAATCCACCTCTTGTTCACTTTTATTGTGCACTTAATAATTAATAATAATAATATCATACCGGACTTTTGAATTGCATCTCGATCAGGTAATTGTGATGGAAAATCATCCCAACTATGTTATGTGTCGGCGAACCTTCTAGCGCGGAAGATATCAGCAACATCGGTTAGACGATCTGCCTGACTACAGGATTCTCGAAAATGTGTGGCTTTTGCGTAGCCGCAATCAATCACGTCATGTGAGACGAAGGACTTACTATCGTTATTTTTGATAAACCAAGACGAAGGAAACAACATGTATTATAACAACATAACATAATATTTACATACAGGCACATACATATTGCTTCTGGCCCCACACTAGGATACCCTGTGCTGTGGGAGCCAGAAACAGCGAGGTCAGAAACATGTAAACATCCAAGACCTGGGTTTCTTTTTTTTGTCCCCAGCCGGGATCTGAACCCGGGACCTCTCGCATGGTTGGCAGATGCACTTACCGCTGCGCCACAGAGATCGTCGAACATGATTGTACATGCCTATCAGAACGGCAAACGATGGGCACATGTGTACACATAATTTCCATTATATGGTATTTAGGGTATGCAATTCATGCAGTATTTAATACACCAGCAATACACTTAAATGATGATATTATAGATAACCCTTGATGATAAAATATGATTGAAGAATAAGTAATGAAATATTTTTTGTGTTTTTATTATTTTTCCCTCCATTTTTTTATATCTGAACTTAAAAGTAGTATAACTTCAAACGGACAGTCCAACAGTGTTTGTACACAACAGTCAGTACCAACAAAACTAACATTTTCCCCTCCCAAAAGTCTTTTGTGCTTTTATTTCTGAACTTTGAAGTCTCATTACTCCGAATAGATAATTTTACAACAAAGTTGTGTTAGCAATTGTTGTTCCTATTGAAAAGACCTATCCAACGACATATATCTTATTGCTATTGGAGGGTGGTCCCAGGTTCCATACATTTTTGGACATTGTCCTTTTGTAATAGTTCGAGTTTATCTAGTAGCTCCTCATTGGCATCCAAGTAGCGGACATCCGCATAGTCAAGAATGGGTAGAAGAAGAGATTGGGCAAGAGTAATTTTAGTTTTAAATGGGAGAAAGTTCTGGAGGCGTCGCAGCGAATGGATAGCCGCAAAGTCTCAGCGAGCTCTCTTAGGTTCCTCGCCGTATAGGCAATAGCCGTGCCGTTGAAAACAACTGAAGGAACCACAGTTTGCTTCATCAGCAACTTGTAGAAATGCGGACTGCCAATAAGCATTGCCTGTGATTTTTTGGGGTTCACTAAAAGACCGAAGTGCTGAGCCATTCTGTTACAAGGGGAGATACGTTAAGAGAATCTAGGATAGCTAGGAGAATATCGAAGTCAACACAGTTGAAGGCACTGCTTAAGTCAAGCAGCGTCAGCACCGTGAGTTGCTTATTGTCTCTGGCGAGACGTATATCATCATTGTCCTTCAACAGTGCCGTAACTGTGCTGTGACCAGAGCGGAAACTGGATTGGAACTGGTTGAGGAGATTGTTTTGGGTTTGGAATGTCGAAAACTGGATGTTTACAAGGGATTCAAGGACTTTGGAGAGGAATGGAAGGATAGATATTGGCCGGTATTAGGAGAACGATGAGGGATGTGTGGTTTTGGGGGAAACGTATAACATGATCCTTTTTCCAACCTGTTGGAAACAGGCTGGTTACCAAGGAAAAGTATGTTCTTTGTATGAAAAGTATTTTCTTCATATTCTTTGTATGAAACTAACAATTCTATGAACGCGTCGCAGTGTCGTCTTTTATCGTTCTTGTTGAATAAGAATAAAGGGTCATTATTGCCAGGTGAAAACACCTGGTTAGAAATAATAATAATTATTTGGGATGAACTTTGTAACTACGGTGGTTTTGCGCGGAATCATTGCAAACTGCGCTTGTAAGTGTGACGAGTGCTGGGTGAAAGAACTGTCCAGGCTGCAAATTAGAAATAATGGCTTTAAACTTACTAAAAGTTGACCCAGTTAAGTGGTACTTGTTTTCGTCATTATCAATTTCTCGAGTCACCAACACAAACTTTATCGTTTCGCTAATGCCCGGCGGCGATGATCTTTTAACGAAAGTAAACAGTCTGGAACTAGCACAACGTTTTTAGATTCACTAATATCCTAAAACAAGTTGTACTTGTACTGATCATCATCAGGTCTCGGTTGTTTCCAATCCGGCGTAGTACCACAAGCGTCACATACCCTCGCCGTACACCGCTTTACCACTCCGAGCCCGATCCGTGGCACGTTGTTTACAAATACTACAAGTTTTAGTTTTCACCCACCTCATCGGGTTTTAACGGGGAATAACTGGGTCAAAACTGGGTTTTAACCCACCGGTGGATTAAAACCCGGGTCATTACCCATCTCTGGTGGCAAGAGAGATTAAAATGTCGGGCGAGGGTCGTGGAATGTGACCGCGAACTCTTTGCTGCAACGTGCTCTACGTAATGTGCATTTTGGTAGACAAAAAGCGCTTTATTATATTACAATATTATATTTTTATTATATTTTATTATATTTTATTAATTATTTTTATTATTTATGTCCTATGTGTATGGTTTATAAATTTATGTACCTATTTATATAATATATATTTTCACATCATTATTTATTTGTGTAATATTATTTGTATGTATCTATTTATAGTTCATATTTATATTATATAGTATTTATATTATATTTATAACTATAACAGTTTGGTTGCCTAGGCATGTATAATAAAATTGATATAACTCAGTAATTATTATTTTACTTATTTTGTACATCTGCTTCCTTCTCCAATATTTTGCTCCAGTCCATCCAAAGGTTGTCTGGAAGAGATCACTTTTAGTGATAAGGCCGCCGTCTGTACTCTTAGATTAAGAAATACCTGTGTAATTTCCTTTTTATGTACAATAAAGTGTTCTCTATCTCTATCTCTACAATTAAGCGCTGCAAAAGTTGTTCTTCGGCAAAACTGTATTCCGCGTAGTAGATATTCTACGCTAAAATTACTCTGAGCCAGCAACACAAAAGGCGATAGGTACAAGGGCGTTTTATTATACTCATGCGTGATCTTGACAAGATCTGATTGAAACTACGAAGTATTGTGCAGTCTTGGTCCTACTCCCAAATAGTCTTCTGCCGTAATGCAGTCAATAATCATAGGTATGCTATAATTCAAAACTACCCATAGGGCCTACAACAGGTATAAGATGGTAATGGGTTAAGGTAAAGGATTCAACAAGATCGAACCGTAGTGATGCTGATTGAAACCATTTTTCACAAGATACCTTAAATAACTTGAGTTGAATATTGTGTTCTAATCTAATTAAACAGCTCTACTTTCATCCTATCAATTCTCTTTAACGTAGCCGAGAGAGAATTGTTTCCCTGTCGAGCTCCCATTGAGTTGTTCTACGGTGTTGCTATGTCGTGAAATTGTGGGCATAAAATCCTTGAGGATTCCTTAAGTTTAGCTGTCAAATTCCAGGCTAAGTGCTATCACAAACGTTAGGATTTAGTGCGCGTGATATACGAATAGATCTATTCTTCATAGAGGTCGAACATAATCGAATCCACCAGGTATAGTCTACAGCACGTCAACCTTCATATTTTATTTGCAAAGTCGCCTGTAATGCAACGGATTAGAGTGCATGGGTGTATACGATGATGTGCTGTCATCATGACTGTACATGACAGAGCAACCGCGTCGATCACTCGCCGACTTACACAATGCCAGACTGAAAATATCTTTCTCTTGTTTGTAATTAGCGTTAAAATTAAATAAAACCCTGGTATAATGGATGGAGGCGCCATGCGCCAGCGGAGCGTCCCGCGAAGGCGACAAGAGCGATGGGCTCCTTGAATCGAGGTAATTATTGGGGCTGCGGCGCGCGCGCACCGCGATCGCCCGTAGCGGGCGTAGGGTGGCCTCGGGATTGCTTGAATTTGGAGACAGGAGGTCGTTCTTGTTACTCTTTATTGCACAATTAGAAAAATATCAGAATATAACTTAATTAACATGTTTGTGATAAAAATTACGTGTCTTTGCACGAAATTTCTAAATTTTATACATCTTTTTTTATGTATAAAATTCAGAAATTTCGTGCAAAGACACGTAAATGAGGTTCTCAATTTTGTTAACCAGTAAATATTTTGTGTTTACCACGTTGTGACTGATTTCATTCATTCTCTTGTGTTAGAAATGGATTTGTCCTAAACGGCTTGGTCAAGATCATGAGAATGTCATCCAAATCTTCCTTTCACGTGTGTTTATCTTGAAGTAGGTTTTTCTTTAAATGTTGTTGCTAAGGAATATAATTTCAAGACCATGGAAATTTTATTATATTTAGTTTTCTAATCATCTTTTAAACGCTTTTTGGTGAATGGGTTTCATCCTCCACGTCATAATTCCCGTCTAACGTTATCCATGAAGTCCAATAAGCATCTTTTTTTTGTAATAAAAATATTGCCCGATTCCGCTGATTTAGGGCCGACGGAACTTCAAATGTCAATGATTCTTCGATCGGACGAGTATAGATGCTTCGATCGTATTACGGCATTACTACCCATGGTATTTTTAATTTTTATTCCGGATACACTTACTTGACTTTTTGACAGAAGACTCCGACCAAGTATCAAGTATCTCCATAGTATCAAATATCAGTGTATCCAGTATAAAGTCAATAATATTGTCTAGTGCTTACGAAAGTTTGAGTTGAAAAACTACCAATTCCTGTAACCTTACAGGCACCCTACCGGATGGTGTTGCACTGACAAATGTCCGCGTTCACGGATGATCTGCGCCACATTCCGACGCGAAATGAACACGTTTACGCCGCTGTAGACATCTTTGGGGACCACACCGTGTTGAGAGCCAATTACTTGTTTGCACCCACATATATCATAGGCGGGCAACGCAAGTAGAGCCACAGAATACATAATAGTATGGTAGAGCATTGGCCGACCAAAAAAACATTTTTCGGTGTAACAAGCTTTTCAATATGAAAAGAAGAATATTATAAAAATAATTCAATTTCATTGGAAACAATTGGAAAAAAAATCAAACAAGCAGACAAAGTTCATTTCCAAGTGTTGAAATATTACAACTTTGAATTTAATGCCAACAGCCCCGGTTATAATAATATCATCACAAGGGAATATATTGATGGTTTATCAATGCACACATTCCGGATAAAAAATTTCAACTACACCAGTCTGACATTGTCATCTCAAAAAGCTTTCCCTGAAGAAAACCGACCAATTAATATAAAAAAATTAAATCACATCAAACAATTTTGCAAACTTAGATTCCAGAACATGTAGATATTCAAGATTTTTGAGTGGCCTACCACACAAAGCGAAGATCATATAGAGGACATTTGAGGAATTGTACTTTTTGTTTAAATTTCATTAATAAAATTGATTATATTTCTCAAAAATAATGTAATTTTATGTATGATCATTACATTTAAAACAACACAAGACATGTCCTAACTCATATAATTTTAAAACAACACATGTGTTTTTAAAGCAACACTTGTCCATTTTCTTAATTATAATTATTTACACCTACATATTGATTTACATTAGAAAATAAAATTGTAGTTTGTTTACTCATCCAAAAATTAGCATAATATGCCAAAATATTGCTGTTGTAGAAATTAGTATTTGAATAAAACAGTTTCTTCTATTTCCTGGCAAGTTGTAATGAAAGGACATGTGTTGTTTTAAAATCACACGATTCAACTATGTATGTATGTTAGCAGCCTAAAGACGTCAAATTACTGGGCGCACACATTTTCTCAGAACGGATTGACGATTTCAAGCGCGAGGTATTGAATAGTTCAAGCGCGAGGTATTGAATAGTTCAAGCGCGAGGTATTGAATAGTTCAAGTGCAAGGTATTGAATAGTTCAAGCGCGAGATATTGAATAGTTCAGGCACTCAGAGTGCTTAGTGCGAGTTTTTTTAACTACTCGATGCGTTAACGTAAACTCATATTCTATAGGAATGACAAAGCGCGCCACATAGTTGTCTCTTTGTCACTCCTATACAAATTGCAAACGCTCTCGCTATCGAAAGTGAATGAAAAAACTCGCACTACGGGCCCAGGTTTCGTCACGATGCTAGTTAGCGAATCGTACTGCTCCTATAACTTCACACGTGTATATAGGTATAAGTTATATAGGATGGGTGTACCAGTCCCAAACCATGTACCAGTGGTTGACCACTCGCGTAATCAATTGAATAAATTAAGAAATGGTGGGCATTTTGAGGAATCCAGTTGTTTTGTTACGTTGCCTAGACTGTTACCAAACTTCCAAACATGTTTTTTTTTGCTAGAGATAATGAAAAATATAGCTATCTTCCTCTTTTTGTCAGACTGTGTCTCATTTAGACGGTTTTCAGCCGCCATTACAGTTAGAAGTGGATGTTGACATGGCAAGTTAAAATCTTATTTAATCCCTTATTTTATTAAATTACTGTCATAAAGTTGTATAATATCGAAAATTTAATGTTTATTTAGGAGCTACGAGCTATTATTTTTAATATAAAATTATATTATCAATATTTTTTTGAGGTGGTTAACTACTGGGACACACCTTGTACTCGATTCCTGTTGTTGACCAAATGGTTTGCAACTGGTGTATATGTTATTTTCTCTTATTTTGCTTTTTTTTCATAGCGATGCTTTTGTTTGACAATTTAGAGATAAGCCTACTACCTATTTTTCAAATAGTTTGCAGTGTACCAGTAATTGACCACTGGTTTGTTATTGGTACCAAAAGAGTGTTCCTAAGGATGACCAGATTACTGTTTAACATAGTTATTTCTAACTTAGAATTTTAAATTAAAGGTTCCCCCCAAAAAGTCATTTTTTAAAATACAGAGGAAGATAAATGATGAAGTGTCTCAACGAAATAGGTTGAGGCACTGAAATAGCCAGCATAAAATACCAGATCCCTCACCAGACCTCACCCCCTCGTTATAAACATACTGAAAATGAGTGCAGTGCAGATTAAAATGGGACCACCAACTATCTTGACCCCACAAGAGAGTTGCTGTTGAATAGGTGGATTAACGCTAACGCTAAGAAGTAAATCGTAAATTTTTGGTCCGGATCAACTTACTTGGCTTTTTATCGGACGTGTCCGATCCAAAAAAAGGCATACCCAGCAGTGGGCAGCGGTGGGCTGATGATGATGATGATGTCTGATGAGAGTTTTTAATAACGATCCCGATAAGCGCTGATGAATCTAGTTTCCATGTTTGTGCTGCGTCAAGTTTGGTGTTGGGTCCTAAAGGAATGGCCAATTTATACGAAATTCAAGATTCAAGATAAAGAAAAAGAAAGCATCACTGATTTGGGAATATTTTACGAAAGGATTCCTCTTAAAATAGCGCGAAATATACCAGATAACTGGGCTAGGGGAAGTTGTATTTTATTAGGTAGGTATTAACTACTTTCAAGTTATTTTTTAATATCTTTTTTATAATAGTTAAGTCAAGATACATAATCGTTTAGAATACATTAAAGTCAATTTTTCATACACAATAGCGTTTTAGCTACCTTCTCTTCATTCGTTTTTCAGTGGTCAACTATTGGTGCAAAATTGGTCATTTATTGGAGCGCACTGGTCAAACTTAGGCACATTCCCGTTTTTGGTATTATTCATGAAATCTATACAAAACTGAACATTTTGGACTCAAATAGTTTATCAATATTGAAGTGTTAGTAAATAATAAACCACATTATATACATTTGTAAGTTAAAACTTCATTATACCGGTCCAGAGCATTTCAAAGTAAAAATTTTTCCTTAACTGGTTTGGGACTGGTGCACCCACCCTATAACTTAGAAAACAAAGCCACAGGTGAATCCAACCTGGATGTACCGCTTCCAAGTCCATCAGTCCTTAATCATACTACAAACATGAGGACTCCTTATCGCACACAATGCAAGAACAACGTGTTATTTCTTACGTTACATGAGAGCATTTTTTTTAAGGTTTCAATGTAATGACCGAAAGAGATAGCGCTACAACGTGATGCAGTATCTCTTTTGCTCATTATTCCGGCGTTTTCGGAGTAAATAAAATCCCGTTAAAAAAAAAATCTGTGAATAAAAAATGGTTTTCTTCGAAATATCACGTTGCTCTTGCAAGGGTGCGTTATGTAGGTATGTAGTATGATTGTTGAGTTGTTATATCCACCGAATAATGAAGGGCCAATATAGTATCAATCAAATTTGCCTTTCAAACTAATTTTTTTTTCAGACCTAAATTAAGACCAGAAATTAAATTTGCATTCCTCCGGTCCAAAACATTTTGTAAAGATTTACATTTTAATGTAGACACCCCACAACTGGAACATAAACTTCTGTACAAAAGACACAACAATACTTTACTTACTTACGTATTATGCTTTCACCTGTGGTTCTAGTATACACCTAGGTACAATCTGATTGAAATAACTCGTAAACTGAAAACTGTCTTCAGTATCGATGGTATTAAAGCGATGTTCTATCGACTGTACGTTCGTGTACTCGTCAATGCTCTAAAATCTCCAATTTAACCAGCAGCCAGCCAGATTCCCCGCCGTCACGCGCTGCAAACGAGCTGTCTTGCGCCCGCGCAGCGAGCCGCGTCAACTGTCACCCCCAATTATGGCCGCCATGACACTTCTGCGCCGTATGCTTCTGAATTTGAATTTCGATACAGAGACGCATTCGTGTTTTGTTTTGGATTATTTTGTCGGTAAGGTTCGCTGTTACACTGAAGTCGCCACGAAAAACAAATTTTCATAGGTATCGAAAATTAAAGGTACCTATTTTCAGGTGGGTATTTCGCAGGACTATGACAGCCGAATCGCTCGTAGCCCCGGCTGCCTGTGTGATCTTAAACGATCACGAAGATTAAGCAACACAGGGCGCGTTCAGTGCATGGATGGGTGACCGAACGGTAGAACGGTCATAGAACTATGACTAACGCTAGTGGCATTTTTCCGAGCGGTTCTGTGGTTCACAAGGCACTTTAAGCAGTTGGTGCCGGCTGCCGTCGACAAATAGTAGTCGTGGGGTCTTAGAGCGGCTTGAAAACTTCTGACAGTAAGACCAGCCACTAGTCTTACAAGTCTCCACCAATCCGGACTTGGCCCCTGTGGTGGAGTATGACCTATACCTTCCTCAGGGAAGAGACCCATGCCCCTCGGTGGGGACATAATGGGTTGATGATGTTGATGATAGCATACAAACCTTCACACGCATCCATTCTACTCTGTATCTTTGGTTCAGCAGAGAGAAATCACTTGATATCTTGTCAATGATGACACGTTCATAGGGTGGGTTCATAGGTACGTACATACTTCTCCAAGGCAGATCCGAATGACTTACCACCTCAGTTGGCCGCGCTCCGTGGCACGTTGGTTGTTGAATGCTAACTCGAAGCGACAGGTCGCCGGTTCTATTCCCAGCGCAACATAACTTGGCCTGCGGGCTCTGGAGCTCGCGTGTGTGAAATATACCTAGCTCATGATGTACGGGAATATACTCTATTCGGTAGTGTAAGGTGATTTCGATGATACATTTTGCGTGAATGTTGGTTTGTGGTGACTCAAATTTTTCGTCTCGTCGGATTTAGATATGATGCTGGTTGATTTTTGTATTATTGTGACTTCCGCCTGGAGGACACAATAATACCTACACATTTTTGTATTTTCCATTAAATTAGTTTTAATTATCGATGGTCTTGAAGAAACTACGAGTATTTTCCGTCTTTGGTTGCTGTCGAAAACCTTTTTCAAAAAAGTTTTGATGTAAGCATCTATGTATTACGCAATAAAATTAATAAATACCTATAATATTATGATGGAAGTTCTATCTTTTCATAGTATAGAACATCCTAGGTATTAGGATGGTAGGTACTTTTTGTTCTAAACCTTATACACTTGAAGAGTCCACTTCGTTACGAAACAGCCGAATATTCAAGTAAGAACAATCAAATCATTCATCCATCATTAATTGCATTGCAGGAAACTTCTAAAATCGTTTCTCTCAAAATAAAAAATCCACATCCGCGCCGCGACACCGCGTACGATATTAAACTTTTCAGAACCAATTAGATAAGAACCTCATCTTAATTTCCCACTCAGCGTCTATAAATAATATTGTTTGACGCTTCGAATTATTGCTCCAAATAGGTTCTCCGCCTAAAAAGTTTTTTGAACTGAAATTGGGGCGGATCTAATGAGGCCACGCCTTGCTCTGTTTGAATTTAGAACTGGTTCCACCCACTGAGTGAACGGTCAACAAAATGCTACCTTATTTATTTTCACCATAGAGTTCATATTTTACGTTTGCTTTTCTGAATTTCATCCCAATCCCGTTTATACGAACTTATGCTTTATCTAGGTGAGCTTTAAGTAACTTTTACCTCAAGCGCGTTTTTTTACGAGGGGGTGTTTTACAGGCTATTTTTCAGTGTTCGCACACATGTTGAGTGGGATTCTGTTTGTCTCCAGCCAGATCTGCGCACGAGCAGCATTAGTTCGCACATTAGTTAGTTGAATTATTCAATTAAATTAAATAAAGTAATCTAATAAGTGTACGAGGGGATTAATGTAATTATTCGAATCGCCCCACTTGGACGTTTGATAGTATTGGCTTGGACGTACGGTTTTTTATTCGCCTAACTATTTAAAAGAAAAGTAGTGTTGATGAAGTTTTTAAACTCATTTGGTAATTTATTATTATTTGGAATACGAGACATGTTAGGTTTTGATTAAGTGTGTTATGGATTCATACAAAGGTAAGTTTTAAAATAAGTTTCAGTTATTTCAAAGATTTCAAAGACGACAAAACTCGACAGGAGACCGAGAGATTAACGTATGTACAATACGATTAACATCAGTTAACAATTCCGCCAACCTCGATAATTGAATCGGTAGTTTCAGAAAGAACATTAGTCCAAATTTTGTGTGATTGACTTATTGTTGTCTATGGTATCCTTGAGGGTAGATCTACAGATCCCTATAGAAAGTACATTAGTCTAATGAATATCAGTTGAACCACGTGTACGTACTACGTCTCAGTAGACGCAGAAACAACATTAGTCCCACTGAGGGGTCAGTTTTTTATGTCTCCTGAAAAGAAAGCAGATTGTGACTGATGTTCTTTCTGAAACTACCGATTCAATTGTCGTGAATCCCTCGTCTTTTACATAGAGTCTTATTGAATACAATACAACAACGAAATGAGCAGCAAAACCTCCTTTGTAGCTCAAAACTAACACAACCTTTATATTGAAATAAGAAAAATAATTGACTATTTAGACAGTCTGCCTTCTTAGTGTCAATAAAACCAGTTTGACGTATATGATACATTTATGTTTATGAACGCTAATTTCATTCGTGAAAATATTCGATTCTATCAAATTTAATCACAATTAACTTACAATAGTTATGTATCATGGCTTCAAAAAAAATTTAAAGCGTGGTAAAAAATTGTTGCTCAATCTCGTGAAATTGTAAATAATGTTTATAACTATTTTAGAAAAGAATCTAATTTATTTAAAAAATAAGAAAGTAAATATCTTCAACAAATATTGAATGTTCAAATTCATGTCGCTTCTGCATAATAATATTCTTAGGTCTACCGGTTAGTAACTAATGTCATCTTGGCAGGTGCTATACATTGCGTTTATGATACTTCAAATTGAATGCTACCTAAAAGAAAACGCGGTAATGTATTTCGTGTCATTTCCGTCTCCGGATTTAGGCGATGATATCCGAGAAAAGCCGAAGTGTTAACTGATTTTAATCGTATTGTACCTACTTATCAAAAACAAAATTGTAAAGTTGCAAAAGAAAGCATTGAAATAAAAAGCATTTTAGTGTATGCAAAAAGTTTTTAGCTGTAACGCGCTGGCTGAAAATACTTTTTATCCGTGCGAAGCAAAAAGTATCTAATAAAGAGAAACGAAAAGGCTTACCTATATTGACTCGAATCTGGACTCTTTGCTGTTCAGATTGATACTGAAGATTGATACTACTATGGCTGAAAACACTTCGTATGCGTGCTCACTTCCAAGCAAAGATTATGTAGGTCGTAGTACCTAATTGGATATTTTTGTTTGCAAAACTAACAGTCTTATTTTAAAAAAAACATTTCACTAAAAAACCTCTTGACGGACCAGCTTGAGGAACTCTCACTGTCATTTCGTGTCATTTGTATGAAAAAATGTTAGGCTGACTTGCACCACCTCCGTAGTGGGCTTTAGTAGTATACTTAGCTAAAATCCTTCTTACTAAATTGAATTGTCATTTAACAAGTAGCGTAGTTATCTATCTATAGGTATATATAAAACGAGAAGCTGACTGACTGACTGACTGACTGACTGACATATCAACGCAGGGCCTAAACTATAAGAGTTAGAAACTTGAAATTTTGTACAAGATTTCTTTTTGTAACGTAGGGGAGCACTAAGAAAGGATTTTTCGTTTTTTTTTTAAATCATCCCTTAAGAGGGAAAAAAGGGGGTGCAAAATTAGTATGAAACTTTGCCGTTTTTGAAGTTATTCGAATGAGATTCAATATGAAGGTCCTTCATTAAAAGTTATTAAAAACATGTAAAATAGTTTTTCGAAAATCATCCCTTAAGGGGGTAATAAGGGGGGTGTAAAGTTAGTATGAAACTTTGCCGTTTTTGAAGTTATTCGAATGAAATTCAGCATGAAGGTCCTTCATTGAAAGACATGAAAGACGTGCAAAGTAGTTTTTACCCTAAGGGGGTAAGAGGGGGTTGCGAAGTTAGTATGAAAGCTCTTTCGCATGCGCTAAAAGTATCCCTATCTTATTTGCAAACACTTTACTCAACTAAAGTCCACGCGGACGTAGTCGCGGGCAACGTTATCTAATAAATGTCGTGTCACAGTGCTTGTAATCCAAATCCTTCGAAAATGCTTCGGCAATTTTTATGTTCTTTCATAGGTCTGAGAACAGGTATTTATTACCAGTATTACATATTATTACATAATTATAGATACCTACCTACTAATGCGTTTCGGTGTTCGATATCAAACACAGTGACACGAGATTTATTAGATACCTATCCTATAGTTTGAGACCGGTCAAGTGATTGTGTTTTGTGGAAATTATTATTGTTATACACTACTTCTTAAATGATAATTCAATTTTGTGTGAAGGATTCTAGCGATATGCTACTATGATACGGGATTTTTATATAGGTACTTAGGTACCTACTAGCTGACCCCCCAAACGTTGTTTCGCCAGATAGGGGTATGAAAAATAGATAACAACCTATAGATTCTCAGACCTATCTATAATAGGTACTATCACAGTCAATAAATTGCTTAGGTAATGATAGTCTATAAATCATCATCAACAACCCACTATGTCCCCACCAAGGGGCACGGGTCTCTTCCCTGAGGAAGGTATAGGCCATACTCCACCATGAGGGCCAAGTCCGGATTGGTGGAGGCTTGTAAGACTAGTGGCTGGTCCTACTGTCAGAAGTTTTCAACCCGCCCCCTATAAGGCCTCTGACTTGGCTTAACGACGGCTTGCGAAGCACGGAACCGCTCGAAAAAATGCCACTAGGGTTAGTCATAGAACGGTCGCCCATCCATGCACTGAACGCGCCCTATATTGCTTAACCTTAGTGATCGTTTAAGATCACTCAGGCAGCCGGGGCTACGAGCGATTAGTGAGACTTAGTGAGACTATGCGGGTCAAGTTATGCGAGTCGCTTGTTTTGTCTAAGCTTAACTACTGCGACGTTGTCTATGGTGGGTGTTTGCAGGTCTGAAAGATTGATACAACGTGTGCAGAATGCGTGCGCTCGATTTTGTTTGTGTCCCATCTCGAACCCATGTCACTCCGTATTTGAACGACGCGAATCTACTGAAGATGTCTGCACGTCGTAAACTGCACCTTGCTGTTCTGCTTTTCGGTGTAATAAAAACTGAGACTCCGGAATATTTGTTTAGTAAAATCCAATGGTCACGAAACAAATATAAACACAAAATGAGGACAGCAATACCAGCACACCGAACGGCGGCGTTTCGCGGCAGCTTCAGATTCGCGGCGTCTAAATGCTGGAATGACATTCCTCCTCCTCTCCAAGTCCTTACCAGCAAGTATACCTTTAAGGTGAAACTTAAAGGGTATTTGTTGAGTTACCAGAAAACTTAAACTACCTACCTCTTCCAGCATGACCTACTATCTACCCATTCTTCCTAAGCACGAGTCAAGTCAAGTCAAGATATTAAATAGTGTATTTAATTAAATTTGTTATTGTATTCATTGGTATTATTGACCCTAGTATTTAAAGTGTATTAGTTATTAGAATATAGTATATTATATTATGTACATATATGTAGGTATAAGCGTGTGTTTCTATATTTTGTATATAAGTATGAGTGCGTATTTGTTCCGTTCTGATGCTCCGTGAGTCACCGGAAGGCCCTAGCTGAAAATCAGTGCTTTGGGTGCAAACCCTCAGCAAATACTGAGCTAGAGACCTTTTTTCTGCTGCATCGACATACAGCGCAAATCAACTGTAAACACTTCGTTTTTTTTTCTTCTCTTACTGTAGCTTCATGTTTCTTGTACTTTTTTCAAATATTTACCTTATTTTTCTGTATTTACTTACTTGTGTTGTTATGTATGTCCATGTGGCGTAAAATAAACCTTTTTTCTTTCTTTCTTTCTTTCGATTCAAAATTTTAATAAATAAATAATTAAAATAACCAGCTAGGGTTCTTCTACGTTCCTGTAAAAAGTTAAGCAAAAAACGTTCCTACTCTAAACGCCCACCCTACAGCCGCATGTGTTTACAGTAAACTGATAGCTTTGTGCGAAACTCTTGGACCGCAAGTCCTAATTGCAAGGCAATATAGCCCCTATGGCAAGTGGTTAAGAGTGGTCTGTGGGTGGAAAGAGTTTATCGGTCCCATGCTGTATTTATAGAGATCTTCCAAAAGACTGAGCGCCCCGTACCTAAACAGAGAACAGAGGGCCTCCTTACAATCTAGTATTCCATGTTGTCTATTGTATAAGGTTCTACAACAAGATTCCCCAAGATATTAAGATTATATTAGAGTTAACTACCTCCTTAAGAAATGTGTTAAGCAGTTAAGCACACTCTGTGCAAAAAGCTTATTAAAAATCAACGATTGTTTAGATGACAAAGATGTGTTAAACAGTACATTAGTATTAAATGTATTCTGAGGAGAATTGTGTCTAGTGTTCAACACATCCACGAGTAATATTTTTAAGTTTGAAAGTTTGTTAATTAAGCTAAGACTGTTTTGGAGTTTCTTTGTTATTTTCTTATCCGCGTAATCTATTAATTGTGAAACTAACAACTTTGACGTCTATAAAGTACATTTGTTTTTATTGTGAACTAGCGACCCGCCCCGGCTTCGCACGGGTTTCAAAAATGTTTCCGTGGAAATAGCTAATATAGCTGTTCCGTGGAAAATTCCCGGAGTAGTAATTTTTTACACCTTGACTTTGATTTATTATTCGAGATTTCGTACGGAACCCTAAACCTTTTGAAAATCCAATATAGCCTATGTTACTCACGAAGAATGTAGCTTTCTAATGGTGAAAGGATTTTTAAAATCGGCCCAGTAGTTTCCGAGCCTATTCATTACAAACATACACACAAAAATACAAATCTTTCCTCTTTTTAATATTAAGTATAGATAAAATATTTGAATTTGAATTTGTTAGTATTTGAAGAAAATCGAACTAATTGAAAGCTAGGCATGGGGCCGGTTTCTGAATTGAGAATTTTGCTTAATTAACTATTTAACTGTAGTGCTGTCTCAAAAAACTCTCAGAAAAGAGCGCCACAGAACGTTTTTTAAGTATTTACTTAGGAGTGAAATTCTCAATTCAGAAACCGCCCTTAAGCCTACCCAATTTCCAAGAAGAACCTTTAAAAAAAGTTTCTAAGAAAATAATATATTATTAAATATAGGTTCTTATCTATCAATCAGAATTCAGTTTATTTCAACGTACAGAATTTACATTCTTTTTTTAATATCAAATTGTAGGTACTTGTAATGTTAGGCGTTGCCTTGGGCCGAAAGAAGTGGAGAAAAAGGCAGTGAAAACAAAAATCCACTCCATCTTTGCCCAAATCAATCACCTCAAATCTAATAAGGGAAATTGAATAGGTAGACACTTAATTGCAGAAGCAGAAAAACAATCTCTTAAATTTTCATCGGCATACACAGCCAATGTTAAAAGGTGTATGTAACAATATCTGCAAACAATATACCTACATCTCTAAATATAGTAAAAGTACGAAAACGCGAAAAAATATTGGCTATTCAGTACTAAAGTCACGACTACGTACACGAAAAAACAAATTAATCGGTCTCGTCGTAATCCGAAATTAGGTTGTACTGTGCCGAATCATCATCAACCCATTATTTCCCCACTGAGGGGCACGAGTCTCTTCCCTCAGGAAGTTATAGGCCATACTCCACCACGGGGGCCGAGTCCGGATTGGTGGAGGCTTGTAAGACTAGTGGCTGGTCTTACTGTCAGAAGTTTTCGAGCCGCCCTGCGTCCTCTGACTAAACCAAGTCCACTATATGGACATGCCGCTGCTGAATGTATCAGAGGAACATCTGACCGTGAGGAATGCCGAGACATTGCGAGGCACGCAACATCAGCCCACGAAAAAGCCTCTTCATAAGGACCGCGACTGATCTGTCAAGACTTCAAGAGCGTACTTACATCATAAAGATCAGATGTATGACACAACAAGGATAGATAGATAGATAACACTTTATTGCTCAACCAGGATTCAGAGTTATTGTAATTTCCTTATGTCTAAGTAAAGGTCATAGCCCACTTACACGACTCTGCTCCCACCCGGCAAAAATTATATAATTCAAATATGGGTTTTAAATATTGCTCTTTAGATATATTTTACATTGGCATCATAAATTAGCAGAACGGCATGTAAAATAATCTGAAGAGCAATATTTAAAGCCCATATATTTGAATTACATTATTTTTGCCGGGTGGGAGCAGAATCGTGTAAGTGGGCTATGACCTTTATGGTATAGAATAGAATAGAATTTATTTATTGTTAATAATATGCCATGTTACAATTATTGTAATAGTATTTTAATTTTGGGGCACCAAGTTGATACAGTTTTATTACAATAAATTATTATTCGGATAATTGTTTGACTCTGACACCTGAGTTAGATGAGAATCTGTGATAAATTTGGCATGTAGTATTATTAATAATTGCAGTTTGATAAATTTATTCTGGTGGAACTGTGAATATGAATGACAGAACACGGGATTAATATAACTGGGATAAAGGGATTGAGTTATTATTTTCTCACCACCAGATTCGACCAATTCAGACGACCAGCAGACCCAGAAACTCTACGACGCCAAAACCGCAAAAGCATACGACTACAACTACCCGGAATCGAACCACAACCTCTTCCAAATGATCAAGTGTCACGAAGACAGTTTGCTCCGCCTCCATCACTTGACTTCCGGCCGACAGGTAGGGAATTAAGAATTATAATGCAGCTTGCAGCCTATACGTTTTTTTGTATTTATCTATAATATAAAAATGAATCGCTGAATGTCTTGCTAAGCGCAAATCTCGAGAACAGCTGAACCGATTGCGCTAATATTTATTTAGCTGTCCCGGCAAACATCGTTCAGCAAAATTGTATGTATGTTTTCTCACCATTTAAACCTTCCCTGGAATCCCACAAACATAAAAAACAAAAAATCTGCCAAATCTGTTCAGCCGTTCTCGAATTTTAGTGAGACTAACGAACAGCAATCCATTTCTAAATTTATGATGAAAGAAAGAAGAAGAAGAAGAAGATTTAGAATATTCCTTGAAGTACTTCAGTGGTTCTTACGGCCCTCCGTAAGAACCATTTCCAAGTTTTCAAAAAAAACAAAAACTTTGGCGGTAACTGTTTGCCGGGCAGCAGTCTGCTAATAAAATATAAAAAGAACGAGTTACTGGAACCAAGTTATTGCTGTATGCCTTTTTTAAATTGTAGCTTTTATTTTTATCTCTTGTTTCTTGTTTGCATTTTTAAATATTTTTATCGTATGTTATCTTCTTATAAGGCCCGATAAAAACAATTGCTTAGTTTGACTGCGGGCGCAGTCTCGTTTAAAATATTTTATCACTGTACGTAAGAATTGCACTGAAGCGCTTTCTCTTCGTAAGAATAACTAAACTTAATTCTTAAATGTTTTTGGGCCAGTTTCTGAATTGAGAATTTCGCTATGTAACTGTACTGTACCTAGTGCTTTCTCGTCAAATTTCTCAGAATAGAGCGTGACTGGACGTTACTTAAAAAGCCCATTACACGATGAAAAAAAAAGGTATAAGAATAAGGAATAAGAAATAAGGAACCAGGATTATGGAATAGCACAGAAATCAATGAGCGTTTTTCCTTTCTTTTTTTTTTCTTAGTTCCTTGAGATAATCTAGATGGCGTTATTCGTTTCTACGTACAAAATTGTGATTCGAAGCAATCAATGTCAAAGTTGGTCTACAGATTACTAAACAAGAGAAGGAACCAGGGTTGCTATTCGGACGAGGTTTCTCGTAATAAAAATTAAAATTCAAACCCACAATCCACAGCAAAGACTCCAAAATATCCAAAATCGCACTTAGCACCAAACGACAACAGCATTTTTGTTTTTCCGTAATCAACCATCACAAATTCCACAGAACCATAGTATTATTTTTTGCTCTGACGTTTATTATTACAGTACGGCAGCGCCACCTAGGGATTCTTTTAGAACTAAATTGGACATAAGGAAAAACGCTCATTGTCTTCCTTATTCTTGAATTGTGTCTTGCTCAACGGTGCTGCCATTGCTGGATTCCGCTATTGCTTATTCCTTGTTCCTTATTTCATATTCCTTATTCTTATACCTTATTTTTTTCATTGTGTAATGGGCTTAAGTATTGCTTGGGTAGGCGCTCAAAAAATGTACCGTAATACACGTGAAGTTGTATTGTAACACTAACACACTGGAAAATCGCAACACCCGGCTGCTACCCAATCATATCTGAATGTAATGCTTTCAAAGCTATGCCGAATGCTGATTCCTGAATTGAGAATTTCGCTAAGTTTAGCGAAATCGGCATAGATTTCAAAGCATTAGGTACTTATTACTATTTCATAATACTAGTTATTTAGTTAGGCCTAAGATTTCCGCACTTATAGCCTCATAGTTGGGCCATTGTAAGTTTTCATAATACTTTACACATATTTGTTTAGGAAGCAATCACACGTCACACTGTAGGACGCAGGTTCCGAAGAGGATGGAAAAAACGACTAACTATTTATTTTTTAGACAAGGCCTCTCCGAAGAGATCCAATTTTTCTTACAAGTTCTCCATTGTTCATAAATAAATAGGTCAATGCTGGTTACGAGGCGTCCTACCAGCCGGCGGCATGGTACTCCAAAGACCTCCAGAGGCCGTTCATTAAGCCGGTTGAGTACCTGGCGCATTATGAGGATAGTCTGCGGAGGAAGTTCGAAGAGCCAAAAGAGGGAGAGAGGGAGACTGACCGGGTATGTTGAGTGTCACTCTTTCGTCTTAATTTGCAAAACCAACGACGTGTCTTTGGTTCCAGGGATTGGGTAGCATGGTTTCGATTCCTAGAAGAGGAAGCCCATCCCCCCTTTTGCCAATCAGCGCCGACGAGAATGGTGGCTTAGTGCTTAACCCCGTCTTTTATTTTTTAGGTACAATCGAATGCCCTATCCGAAGAGGAGCTGAGCCGTGAGGGCAAGACGGACGAGCGGAAGAAGCCCAGACGGAACCGCACTACGTTCACCAGCCAGCAGTTGGCGGCCCTGGAGAAGGTGTTCGAGAAGACGCACTACCCCGACGCATTCGTCAGAGAGGATTTGGCCGCTCGAGTTAGCCTGACTGAGGCCAGGGTTCAGGTAGTGTTAGCTCCTACTTACATGTTGAGAAATTTTTAAGCCTGCAGTTGGCGGTTCTGTAGAAGGTGTCCCAGAAGAACCTGACGGGGATCCATAGGAAAGAATTTGGCCGCTCGAGTCAGACTGACTTAGGATAGGGTTCAGGTGAACCCATGTTACACACTTATTTGCTAGGAACTTTTTAAGCCAGCTGTTGGCAGGTCTGGAGAAGGTGTTTGAGAAGACGCACTACCCTAACGTGTTCGTCAGAGAGGATTTGGCCGCTCATGTCAACCTGACTGAGGCTAAGGTTCAGGTAAACTTTGTTACCTACCTAATTCTTTGCTAGGAACGTTCTAAGCCAGCAGTTGGAGAAGTTGTAAACTTTTAGTCCGGATTTACTTACGGGTGTTGTTATATCGGAAGAGTCCAACCAGGTTCGCTCCGATTCGCAGAGCTTTAATCATGGTGTGCAGAGACGGAGCTCGCGTCGCACACTCAGTGTGAGACGAGCAACCGACGACGCGAGCTCCGTCTCTGCTCACCATGATTAAGCTCTGCGAATCGGAGCGAAACCTGGTTTTAGTTCAAAAAGTTTTAGTCTAAAAAAAGTTGGAGAAGTTCACCATTGAAATTCTGTAATTGCCATGTTATGATTCACAATGCTCCCTTTATTCTTTTGTTTTGTATCCGCATTTTCCCCTTACTATTGTAACCTACCCTTTGCTTCGCCTACAGGTCTGGTTCCAGAACAGACGCGCGAAGTTCCGTCGGAACGAGCGGTCAGCTTTATCAAGCCACCGCACTTCCACCAACCACAGTTCTCCAGAACCCGTCCCAGTACCGATCGGGATGCCTCACCAAGGAGAGCCCAGACAGGACTACTCCCGGACCAAAGAACCTTGGCTGCACCACCTCGGGACAAACAACCAGATGTTGAACTTCAACCTGGGACTTCCTATCGGAAACTCTGGCCTGTACCAGAATGATTACCCCTCGATTGTGATGCAGAATAACCGGCAGTTCATGGCTAATTCTATGGGACAAAATGTGGCGGGCTATGGAGGTTCTAGTGAATACGCGGCAGGGTCGTGTGCTTTGATGAATTACAGTGGAGGCCTGCAGCCGGCGCATCACAACCCGTACAATTTGAACTTGAGGCTGAGACCACATGATTTTAGTCTAAATAATATACCGTTATGATTGCATGTGTGTTCTTGAGAGTTTGACTGCAAGCAATAAAAGTATTTTTTGTGCAAAATAATAGGTAGCTATGTTAGTAAGTACCTATTTACACTTATTATTTTTAAAACACCTATTTAAAAGCTCATAAGAACTATTAATATTTATTATTAGCTTGTAAAAAAATTACTGTAATATAGGTAATGCTAGTTATACACTGTGAAAAATTGTGGTAGGTATAGTACGACTACGAATACAAAATAATTTCCGTCGGTACAAATTAATAAACAGCTTTAAAATTAGAACAAATAAAATTAGACAAGCGAAAGTAAAAAACTTTACTGTCATAAAAATGTAGGTAGGTACCTATCTAATCAACTGAAGAAGATGTAAAAAACTTTCTCCAACTTCTAGAATCAACTAGTCTGAGGTTTGGACTCACAATCAACCGAGATAAAACCAAAATTATGGTAGTTGATCGTAAAAATAACAATAGACCAGAAATCACAAATATTGCAAATTGTCAAATAACTAACACCTATATTTATCTTGGCTCCACTATTTCAAATGAGGGAAGTTGTGAGGATGAAATAAAGAGACGCTGTGCAGTCACTAGATCAGCCGTCGAAAAGCTCACGAAAATCTGGAGGGACCGCAGAATCACCAAAAATACAAAAGTCCGTCTCATGTACTGCTTGGTTTTTCCAATTTTCCTATATGGAGCTGAAACTTGGACCTTGAGGCTAAATGAGCGTAGAAAAATCGACGCCTTAGAAATGTGGTGCTGGCGACGCCTTTTGAGAATAAGCTGGACAGCCCACCGCACCAACGTATCCATTTTAAAGGAACTACATATTAAACAGAGACTTTCGTCGATTGTGCAGTTACGAATCCTAACATTTTTCGGACATGTCACCCGTAAAGAAAACTCAATGGAACGTTTGGTGATTCAGGGTCGAATTGAGGGCAAGCGTTCACGCGGTCGATCTCCAACTAGATGGCTTGATCTCATCAAAACTGTGACAAACTGCCCGGTAACCGAATGTTCCAGAAATGCCACAGACCGTGTTAAATGGAGAAACATCGCAAGAGCAGCGGCCATGTGCGGGAGGCCTACTCCATAATCACGACCACTCTGTCAAGAGTGTACGACTAAGAAGAAGAAGAACCTATCTACCTAAGGTAAACCCGAATAAAAAAAACTGAACAACTCGGACTCGCTTACCAAGGGTTTTGTATTTTTAATTAGAAATTGTATTTTTTTATAAACTCTATTTTATTGTTTAATTACTAATTTACCTACCTACAAATGTATAGTTTTTAGATTATTTCCTGTACCTACTTGTAGTTTAAGACGGTATCCATGCCAAACATAGTTCCGAGTCAACGAAAAATACCTACCCTTTATATGATTCCCTTGAGAGGGTCGAAATATATTACGTACCTACGTTAAATAGGTACGTTTTTTATTTACGTTATTAAGTTATTATCGGGATAACCATTTATTTAACTTAGAATTTATTTATTTAACATTTATATAACTTAGAAGTTTCCATGAAGTTCCTTATTAATTTGACGGGAAACCATGCGAAAAATTCATGGACACCTTTTTTAGCCTTTTTTCAAAATAGTGATGTAACGTGTTTTGCTACAATATTATAGCGAGTAGATGTTATGTAGCCAAGACTACTAAAGTTGATCTTCTATAAAGATAGTAGGTATATTAATTTAAACTTAAGTTCTGTATTTGGCCTCCACACTGCTCGCGAAGTTGACCGAGGTTAGGCGAATAGGTACTGTAGTGTGGAGAGGCACTGCGTCTTAAGCCCATTACACAATGAAAAAAAATAAGGTATAAGAATAAGGAATAAGAAATAAGGAACAAGGAATAGCGGAATCCAGCAATGGCAGCACCGTTGAGCAAGACACAATTCAAGAATAAGGAACAATTGATTTCTGTGCTATTCCTTATTCCTGGCTCCTTATTTCTTATTCCTTATTCTTACCTATACCTTATTTTTTTTTCATTGTGTAATGGGCTTTACTTCGTCCAAGCTCGAGTGTGTGGCGACGTCGTACTTCGGTCAACTTACCCGAGTTCTTGCTCGCGAGGAACTTAGCGAGTAGTCTGGCGGAGGCATAACAAATAGGCTTCAATATTCTAGGTAAGAAAATAATATGAAAACCTGTTTGAAAGTTTTTAGTTTATCACTCTCAGGAAGAGAAGCACAATGTCTCGATAAAAAAAATCCGATCAAATGTTGATGGCGCTACCATCTAGCGCCATCAACATTATTTTATAGAGTTAACCGAGATGGACCAACCCGAATCCGGCTCCGGACTTGGCCCTCGTGGTAGACTATGGCCTATTAGATACCTTTAAGAAAATGAAAGCAATCAATCTATTAACGTAGTGTAGAATGCCCTCTGACCAGGTGGGATGACGATCTGCGAAAAACTACAGGCAGATGCTGGATGCGGCAAGCTGAAGGCAGGGCGCTATGGCGCTCATTAGGGGAGGGCTATGTCCTGATGATTATGATGATGATGAATCGATTATAACTCCCACATAATTAAAATTGATTAGCAAAAACCATCGATTCGGTCATGGGATCATAGAACAAATCGAGCTGCCAAAAGTTAAATAAACGGTTGGTTGGACCGATTATAGAGATTTTCTTACAGACGGCGGCGCTGCCTGATGGAAGTGACCAAAGTGACAAGCACGTAAAATAAACACAGTGTGATTTTCAGGAACTGTAACTAGAGGTGTTAGGAGTTTAGGACTCGTGTTCCGAAAAGGACTTCGCCTTATCTGCACTATTCATTCATCTTAGATTTTGCGAGATTTGCATAGTGCAACTAGTGAGCCCATTACACAATGAAAAAAAATAAGTTATAAGAATAAGAAATAAGGAACAAGGAATGAGGAATAGCGGAATCCAGCAATGGCAGCACCGTTGAGCAAGACATAATGAGCGTTTTTCCCGTTGATTGTGGTTTTACTCCCTCCACGGTTTTTCCTCCCTCCACGGTTTTTCCTTTCTCTTTTTTTCTTAGTTCCTTGAGATAATCTAGATGGCGTTATTCGTTTCTACGTACAAAATTGTGATTCGTAGCAATCAATGTCAAAGTTAGTCCATAGATTACTAAACAAGAGAAGGAACCAGGGTTGCTATTCGGACGAGGTTTCTCGTAATAAAAATAAAAATTCAAACCCACAATCCACAGCAAAGACTCCAAAATATCCAAAATCGCACTTATCACCAAACGACAACAGCGTTTTTGTTTTTCCTTAATCAACCATCACAAATTCCACAGAACCATAGTATTATTTTTTTGCTTCGACGTTTATTGTTACGGTACGGCATCGGCAGCGCCACCTAGGGATTCTTTTAGAACTAAATTTGACATAAGGAAAAACGCTCATTCAAGAATAAGGAAGACAATTGATTTCTGTGCTATTCCTTATTTCTTATTCTTATACCTTAGGTATGTGTTTTCATTGTGTAATGGGCTGTAGATAATAGTAAAGTTTCAGAACGTCATCATCTTAAGAAAAAAAGGTTTCGTGTTTTTGGGTTGACGTTTCGTTTCGTAGAATACCAGAGTGGAATTTTTTCGTGCTTTGAGGGGAAAATAGTATCTTTTGAAGGCTGTCACGCACGTGGACATACAGACAGACAAATGAACGGAATTATGTAGCGTTAAAGGTTTTTTTTGTCGACTATGTCAACCCTAAAAAGGAGTTCTCAACTTACCGTACATAATCAAAAGTACATAATTTGCGGATTGGGGGGGCATTTTTTACAAATATGGGGATATTTGACGGAAATATCAGGCAACCCACTTATGCTGTCAAAAAAAAAAAAAACACTAAAAAGGCGCTCAGTTTACAAAGTGTGGACTTGTTTTTCCTGTTTCTTCACCATTAATATGCTGAAATGGAGGTTTAAAGCATACGAGTGACCTTTACAAACATGAATCAACTGATGACTCGCAGCAGGACATGGCTACTTGCCATTAGTTTCGCGATAGCCGCTCATTTTGCTTGCCAACTCTACTTCAGAAGGGAACCCGAGAAACGAAAATCAAGACAAACTGTCAACGAAGTAATCTTCTTTTCCTATGGCTCGACAGACGTGAAGAAGAGTAAATACTCCAAGTGCATCGTTACACCAAGTATGGAGCGTTTGCTGCATTACCTGAACACACCAAGGTATTCTTTGGATGTTTGCATGTATGTCCTTACAAATATGGAATTGACGAACGTTTTGCTGAAGTTGCACTACAGAGGGGTGGTTGTCCGAATTGTAATCGACGCAGACATGGCCTTCGCGTCGGGCTCTCACATCCGCAGACTGGAAAAGCAGGGAATCAAAGTACGTTGGATGAAATCTACCAACTTGATGCATCATAAGTTTACTCTCGTCGACTCAGCAGAGTTTCTAAACCCTTACGCGACCCCACTTGTGATAATGGGCTCTTTGAACTGGACAACTCAAGCTCTCTGTGGCAACTGGGAAGATGTGACGGTGACATCTCAAGAGGAACTTGTGCATCAATTTCGAGAAGAGTTTGAACGTCTGTGGGTGTTGTTCAAGCCTGTGGTTGATTATTAGTGATGGCTGCTTTAGCATCTGGTACGCCTCTTAGTAGCCTTAACTTATTCTTGTATTTAGAAGATTGCACAGACTGATTCTTAATTTATCTAGCTCTAAGCAAAGAATGTATTCTTGTATTGGATAAGAAGCGTCATTATATGATGTAATTGTTAAAAATATCTAAAAATCTAGTTATTTGCCTTTTGTAAGTATGAAAACACACAATTTAATTTGTTGCTACACTACACCAATGATGTTTAACTCTCACAAAAAATGAATACAGGTTTCTGAACGTACAGTAGACTGTCAAAATGATAATGAGAGATAGCTGGGGGACACTGAGGTAAAGTTCAAAGTCACAAAACAACTGCTAAAACAACCTAAAGTACTTGATGGTGTCGATTGTTGATAAGCAAGATAAGTGGAACTATTTGAGTTACTATCAGTTAGGAGTTGATTGAAAATGGTTGCTGGTAGCTTAGCTGGACGTCTTGCCTTAGTTACAGGTAAATGTTGCAATTTTTGTCTTTTGTATACATCAATTTGTGCTATTACTTTACACATATCAAACGCAATTTCTTATCTACCAAATTTTCCTAAATGCTTAGAGTAGGGTTCATTAAGAGATTGCCTTTTCACCGTCTAAAATATCCTAGAACACACTTTCAAAGTCAAACTTTAAAACTTTACTTATGATGCAAATTAAGTAATATGATCAACCAGGTACTAAGTGTGCTGTTTGGTAAAATATTTGTAGACACTCCTAAAATATAGATCTCAAATCGGAATTTTTCTGTTACATACCTATCCTATTTAAATGATAACCTTAATAAGGCCGTCCAACCATATGTATGAAAGATTTGCTTTTTTGCTTAAGATGTGGCTTGTTTGTTCATGTTTATCTTAAAGTACCTAGGTTAGCCTGTTCTATACTTACCAATGGAAAGCCTGTGCTGGGATTTGAATGGTCAGAAATAGGTATATGAAATCTACAAATTAAATAGGTACCCAACTGTAATTAACCAAGTTAGACCCTACATTCTCTTTTCAAATTGGCCGTTTCAGGTGCAGGCTCTGGCATTGGCCGGGCTGCCTGCCAGGTCCTCTCTCGGGAAGGAGCCACCGTCATAGCAGCGGATAAGAATTATGAGGAAGCTGTCAATACTATCAAAACCTACACCTCACTTTCTCCTGGGTATACAGGTAAGTGTCCGGCCTTTCCACTTCTGTTCTAACCTAATGTACTTAAATCAAGGGCTCTATTATAATCTACTTTGCGACCCATGACACTTGGAATAAAAGCCAAAAGGTTTTACAATTATATTGGCACCCAATAACAGCCAGCAAGTTTGACGAACAAGGTTTGGTTCCGCAGCCAATCTGCCAACGCGCCAAAACCCTGCTGCCAATCTGGTACCACTCGGAAGTTTATGAATTAAAATTTTCGTAAGCATTAGACGTTATATAAACTTTTTTCCAGATAGGTACTTGACTTTTTGTCCTAAGAGTCCGACCAGGTTTCACTCTGATATGCACGGCATAAAAGTTCACTCAAAATTTGTAACATTCTCTGCAATGCCCACTCATACATTATTTATTTTTATCGCAATAAGACCCACGAATAAAGAAACTAGCACTGCACCCAGTATAAAACTGGGCACCCTTTTTAAAGGGTCTATTTTTATTGTTTTTACAATCAATTTTACTCGGAGTTCAAGCATACCTTGCACAATACCTACCTCATAGATCTGTGTGGCATGCATAGATATTTTGCCAGGTGTCATACATTTCCGCCCACCATCCCACTTTTTTTGCGCTAATTAGACACATACCTGAAGTGCTCGTAGCCCCGGCTGCCTGAGTGATCTTAAACGATCACGAAGGTTAAGCGTTCAGTGGATGGATGGGTGACAGTCTATGACTAACGCTAGTGCCATATTTCCGAGCGGTTCCGTGTTTCGCAAG
Source organism: Yponomeuta plumbellus (assembly GCA_947310845.1). Classification (NCBI taxonomy): domain Eukaryota; kingdom Metazoa; phylum Arthropoda; class Insecta; order Lepidoptera; family Yponomeutidae; genus Yponomeuta; species Yponomeuta plumbellus. The sequence goes on along the minus strand of OX371198.1, from coordinate 4,485,124 downwards.
GCACGTTAATCAGTTGGTGCCGGCTGCCGTCGATAGGTGGCAGTCGTTAAGCCAAGTCAGAGGCCTTGAAACTTCGCGGCGGCGGCTTGAAAACTTCTGACAGTAAGACCAGCCACTAGTCTTACAAGCCTCCTCCAATCCGGACAAGGCCCCTGTGGTGGAGTATGGCCTATACCTCCCTCAGAGAAGAGACCCGTGCTCCTCGGTGGAGACATAATGGGTTGATGATGATGAGACAAATACCTAATATATATTGTTGGACTGGACTCACTGGATATGCCAATTGCAGATGTGGGCGAGCATAGTGCGCTGGAGTTGGACGTGTCTGCATCTGAGTCAGTCCGCAGCGCGTTGCAACATACGCTCGCCCAGTACAAAGCTCCACCTGCCATAGTGGTAAACTCGGCCGGCATCACTCGGGACAATTGGCTGCTCAAAATGTCGGAGGCTGACTATGACAGTGTGCTGAATGTTAACTTGAAGGTGAGGAACTTACCGACAAGATGCTGTATTTATTTGTATCTACCTAATCCTTAAAAATAAAAAAACACAAAGAGCTCTCTGTCCAGCCCTATATTACGTAACTTTCCACTCTATGGGGTTAAGCATTTAGACAACTCGAAAGAATATGTATGTATATGGCAGTTCAGAGTTCCTACTCCAGAGAATGACACCTACTTTTGAGTTGTCTAATGCTTAACCCGATAGAGTGGAAATATACGTAATATAAGGGCAGGGCGGCGGGTCTGTAAAGTGCATGAGTTGTTCAATAGTATGGTTTTAGTATGGTAAAGGTTTATCGGGAAGAACGGATGATCGTGCTCTTCCACTATGAAGGTGCCTAACATTATAAGTACATTGACATTCAACAAACAAGTTGTTTCATAATGACGTAGGTAGTCTAGTAACCAATTGCATTCCAATAGTATAGGTAACACGTGCAACTTGAGCGCCCGCAGATTGTAGTACTTATTCCACTATTGTTAAGGCCCTATTTTGTTTCAGGGTACCTTCCTAATGATGCAAGTGTTTGCTAAAGCTATAACAGAGGCGAAGCTTAGTTCGGCGTCGTTCGTCAACGTTTCCAGCATTGTTGGCAAATACGGAAACATGGGTTAGTATCTAGACATCGTAACAAAACAGTTTCTTCAATATTCAACCAGTTACATTGAGAAAACCAATTAGAGTGCGACAAGTGAGTCGTGGCTCAAGCCTTTGGCGGGAAATTTAAAAATCTTTTAGTTGATAACCCTGCATATCGTCTGAATAAACCATCTTGATACTTTTGCATAACTTGATTATTTGTTTAATTAGTTTGGAGTCTCCAATGAATTTTGTCCAAACATAAATAAATATAAACAAAACGAAAACATTAACTACATCAAAACCAACATTTTCACTCCACCAAAAACAGGGATAATAAAGATCCACCACATAAACGTATAAACATTTATTAATGCTGAACCATAATCAAAATCTGATTCATCTTTTTTCTGAACATCTTTGAGTTCTTTGACTAAGTCTTCGATCTGACGTTTACCATTTTCGTCATCCGACAGACCTTACAACAAGAAATAATTCATGTTTGCTTTAAAACATTATTACTCGTATGTACATACTAAAACATAGGTAAAATTATGTTGAATAGAAACAAAAGTTTTTTTCTTGTTTAAATCTAGGACGAGTATCAAACTGTTTGGGCTATACTACTTGCAGCTGAAATACCTAAGTTTGACAGTCAGAGTGTGGCCATATGAGGAATTCGAAATAAATCGCGTCCCAGGACTCGCTTGTCAGACTCTAAAAAAATAAAATAAGTATATTTTTTGTCTTAGTTTCACGGCATTGAGACATTACAGACACTTTTTGCAAGTTTGATCTGTAAAAAAGCTGCGATTTTTTTTCCTCAGTGGCGTTAGTTTTAGGCCTAACTATATTACATTATCATAGAACTTTGATCATATGTGATGTAAGTAGGTACATTGCTAGCTTATAACTGAATAAGGATCAAAACACGTGTCGACACCAACAATGGATATTGTTGAAATTGTTTTCAATCTTGAAAGATAAATTGAGAAATTTTCTTTTGCTTAGGAAAATGTAGAAATAATAAATCTTAAATTGAGTTCTCTTTACAATCCAGGGCCTAGGCCCTCTACAATGCTGTAACAGAATCTAGATTACGGATGGCCCGCTGGCCCCTGACATTTGAAAATAACCATGTCTTACACAAGGACTGAGGACTTGAGGAGGTTAATAAAACAGCTTTGAGGAGTTGCGCTATTTCAATAACACCTATAAATGCAAATTATATTATTATGTTGTTACAGGGCAAACCAATTACGCCTCGAGCAAGGCTGGTGTGGTGGCCATGACGCAGTCGGCTGCCAAGGAGCTAGGAAAATTTAATATAAGGTGAAAATATAGATAGATACATAAAAAAGGAAATTACACAGGTATTTATACCTAAATAATGAATATTAATTAGTCGCTGTTTCTGGTTCCCACGGCACAGGGTATCCTAGTGTGGGGCCAGAAGCAATGTAAGTGCCTGTATGTAAATGTTACGTTAATAATAACTCCCACACAACACAATCACTTTAAAGTTTGTTCGCTATCATAGTGTCACTTTGATATTTACCGCCTCGGCACGTGGCGGCTTTTCACAAAAGAAATTAAAGGAAGCCGACGCGGCGCAAACACGCCAGTGAATTTGGCTCGCAGCTCGTCTCATTCTACTATTATGTAGATTACGCAATGAAAGAAGTAAATCAATCAGTATTTTAGAATGGATTTATAACGAGACGATCCTGCTTCACTTAGGTAGGTACCTATTCTAAAAACCGGTGGAGATGAATATTCCGAGGACACTTCCAATGATGAAGAGTAGTGTTTTATTTTGTGCTTCATTATGTACAGTCACGAGCAATAACATATATACACTGTCACATTTTCTAAAATATGTTAACTTAAACAGTCTAGAAAGAAGTGTACGAAAATTTGTCCTAAATTATGTAACCATTAAACTGTGTCAAAATTAGGTATACATTTCTTACACATTAATATAAATAAAACAAAATCAGAAATAACTTCACACTTCGAATTATGATTTTGAACTATCCATGACAATTTCCATAATAATGTATACAATTGTACACATGTAATAGAAATTGTCATGGATACATTAAAATTATATTTGAAGTGTATACCTACTTTTTCCCATTTTTGTTATTTTACTCATTATTTAAGACGAATCCAGTGATGATGACGAATACAGTCAAAGACAAATTGGTTGGTTACTGCAATAAAACAAGAACTTACATAATCAGTTGTAATTATTTTCCCAATATAATATTGATTATAATTAAATTAATTAAATGTAAATAACAAAAAAATATATAATTTATTTTAATTTTAAATCAAACGTTATTCAAATATCAGTTAACAATTTAATGAAGTGTAATTCACTATCGCTATATATCATTATTGATTTTGAAAAGCGGCCAAGTGTGAGTCGGACTCGCCCATGACGGGTTCCGTAGCAGCAAGATTTTTTTTTTATTTGTTATGTTTGAGTTGATCGAATGAAAGGTAAATCGCGGTTTACGCTTTATGACGTATTAAAAAAACTACTTACTACGTCATTCAAACCAATTTTGGGTGGAAGTTTGCATGGTAATGTACATCATATATTTTTTTTTTAGTTTTATCATTCTCTTATTTTAGAAGTTACAGGGGACACACACACATTTTACCACTTTGAAGTGTCTCTCGCGCAAACTATTCAGTTTAGAAAAAAAATTAGTAGAAACCTCAATATCATTTTTGAAGACCTATCCATAGATCAACCATAGACCATAGAAACACGTATGGGTTTGATGAAAAAAAAATAGTTGAGTTTCAGTTCTAAGTATGGGGAAACCCCCAAAATCAAACGGGGAAACCCCCGTGACACAGTTTACTGGTTACATAATTTAGGACAAATTTTCGTACACTTCTTTCTTGACTGTTTAAAGTTGACATATTTTAGAAAATGTGACAGTGTATATATATTATTGCTCGTGACTGTACATTACGTCTAAGTTGTAGTATTGAAATAAATGTTTTTTCACTAAAACCTTTGCCTTCGTGTGTACCGACACTATCTAAGCGAACGGACTTTACCTGGGGTGCAATTTCGTAAGACTCCAGTGTATTAGTTGTCCGATTTAGCCCTTCTGTGCCCGGTACGTCACATCACCTTATGTCACACTTACATTCTGGGACTTTTTTCCCAGTAGGCTCATACTCCTACTCCGAACTGTCACAATACAGTCTTATTTTGACTCTTTCGAGTCTAAATGCTTAACCCGATAGAGTGGAAAGTTACGTAATATAAGGGATGGTCCCAAACTAGGACTAGGAACCCGAACTAGGATACTAGGCCATTCCAAACATCGAAAGACACTGAGGTCATTTGTACAAATGCACGGCGGGAATCGAACCCACGACTTCCAACATTGTAATCAGACGTGAAACCCCAAGATCAACAAGGCAGCCAAAAACATTAGACAATTTCTTAATTAAGGTATATTGTATCGTCATCATCGTCATCAACCCATTATGTCCCCACCGAGAGGTACGGGTCTCTTCCCTGAGGAAGGTATTAGGCCATACTCCACCAAGGGGGCAAGTTGGTGGAGGCTTGTAAGACTAGTGGCTGGTCTTACTGTCAGAAGTTTTCAAGCCGCCCTAAGGCCTCTGACTTGACTTAACGACTGCCATCTATCGACGGCAGCCGGCACCAACTGCTTAACGTGCCTTGCGAAGCACGGAACCGCTCGGAAAAATGCCACTAGCGTTAGTCATAGACGGTGACCCATTCATGGACTGAACGCGCCGTATGTTGCTTAACCTTAGTGATCGTTTAAGATCACTCAGGCAGCGCAGGCTACGAGCGATTCATTGTATGCTGGATATATTGTATATTGTAAGCTGGATTTGTTTCAGAGTAAATGCAATCCTGCCTGGTTTCATCGACACGCCTATAATAAAGACGGTACCCGATAAGGTTAAGGAGAACATCCTGAAATTGGTCCCCCTAGGACGACTCGGCGCCCCTACTGGTAAGATGACCCTTTAACTTGGCCTTTGAGGCCTGAAAAAATCCCCAGTAAACATCCATGTTTACATGTTTGTGATGTGCTCTCTCTGGCTCCCCCAACACAGGGTATCCTAGTGTGGGGCCAGAAGCAATGTAAATATGTGTAAATGTTTGTTTAGTAAAAATAACAAATTGAATTGCGGCCACTTGTCAGTGATTTATGAAAATGAAAAAATGATCACCCCAATTTATGTACTCGCGGGTAGAAGCTATTAGGGCTGATTTCTGAATAGGCTGTTTGACCGATTTCTGAAAGCCGTCTCATATTGTTTGTTGGTGTTCATGGAGTCGTCAGAAAGTGGTCATTTTATATTCTTTCGTGTATTTCTTCTAAAACAGGCAAACGAAAATTTACTTTTCAAATAAGCCGCCAAAACGCTATCTTAGGCAATATGGCGTCGCACAGGAATTATGACGTCACTTCCCGGTAAACCAACCAATGAACGTAAGAACGAATGAATGACAGACGCCATTTTTACTGCCATGTGACGTCCATAGAATCGGCCAATCCAGGCCGTTTTCGATACAATGGCGGCAGATACAAATTATCAAATTTCAGCTTGTGTTTTTTTACAAATCATTATTGTTTTTTTAGTTAAAATGCCTTAAAGCGGTTGTAAGACACATCATTTATACGAATACGTATAAATAATACTGTTTTTTTCACACTGTCAAATAGCCTACGTTCTGTCACGCTGTTTTCCGAGAAATTTTACGAGACAGCACCTCAGTTAAGTAGCTGTTGGTAGCTGCTTAGCGAAATTCTCAATTCAGAATCTGGTCCTCAGAAAGCTATTAGTAGATAGGGGCCGTCCATTAATCACGTGATCTTTTTTTAAGCATTTTTCAACCCCCCCTCCCCCTTGGTGATACATGGTGAGATTTAAGACTACCCCCCACCTCCCACCCAACATCACGTGTATTTTTCGTATCTACAAAAAATCTTAATTTTTTTAGAACTACAATTGTCTTGCGCGCGCAAGCGCGCGTGTTGAACGCGTGCGCGTTTTAAAAATAATGAAAAAATAAATACACGTGATATCTTACTACACCCCCCCTCACCCCTTGTGACATTTCGTGATTTTTGTCAAACCCCTCCCCTTTCAAGCCTCACGTGATTAATGGACGGCCCCATATGCGGAAAAAAGTTGAATAGCAATGGATTTGGCTGGCGCCGACCATAACCAGTTTATAGATATTTTTTATTTACTTTTGTCTTCACATTGTTTGATTGTACTTAATTGAAGTAATAAAATTTGAAAAAAACACGCGCCACTAATTCAAGACTGTCTCTCCTAACGTAATCAAAGTTACTCTGTAGATACTAAAATATGTTTACTTAGATAACGCATGAAAATCTCTTTATCTTATTAAATCTTAGATTACCTGCTTTACATAACAAATGAAGGCAAAAGTCACCAAATCCAGGAGACTTGTGATACCAAGATTGGCAGTTAAAAGTTTTATCTTTCTATTTTCAGAGGTAGCCGAGTTGATAACATTCCTGAGCTCAGACAAGAGCTCCTTCATCACTGGAGCAGCTATCGATATCACTGGTGGTTATTGAGACGCCTATTTTCCTTCCAAAATATCTTTACGGTCAAACAAAATGTTGATTAAAATCGTCTGTGGTAGAGATTTTACAAGGAAATGACAATAACCACAGATTAAATAAACTGCCTCTAAGTAGTGCTTTTGAGGGCTCTTATAAATAGGGCCGTTAAAATAAAAATTTTGTAAGTACATATTCATTTTGAACCAGCTGTTATGATCGACAAAATAATAAATGGATCTCCATACATTGTGTATCAAATTTAAAAAAAATTGTTTTATCGTACTTAAAACAACAGTAGTACCACTAGTACCTGTTGATATTTTTACACGAAATTTTAAAAATAAATTAGTTATTAAAAGGCTTTTGATACTTAAACAATATGTATTAATCAACTGTTCACCTTCTTTTTAGCCTTTAACTTATTTTTTTTCAACTCTGCCTTATTTTTCTGTCTCTTATCTCGCATGAATGTTCTGTATTCAGTTTTTCTTTTGTCGTCTATGATTTCCTTGTATTTCTTCTTGTTATACTTTTGGAACTCGGCATCAGCTAACAACTCGTCTACCATAGTCCTCTTCCTCTGCTTCTTGGTCAACCTTTCATTGGTGTGGTCTAAAGGAGAATCCATTATGCGACCCACCTGGAAATAAAAAGCAATGAAGAGCATTTGCCTAGCCAAATACATTTTTATTGGTGAATCACGGCACTGCTCGTCTCCGCCTCAGTGGAACCGCAGCCAAGTGTATCAGATAGGCCCAGAGGAAGATGTAGACCCACCATTTGGTGCAACAATTAATTAGCAGGTTTTATGTTTTCTCTCTAGCAGGTCCACTTAACTATACAGATGACCCAGAACAGAGCTCTCTGGTGCAGATGTACAAGGAGACCTAACCCGAACTGAACTGGGAAGAGGGTTGGACAAAGAAGAAGCTAAAGAATAAACAAATTCTTTCAACTGAATACAAAAACGTTGTCAATTCAACGCATATGTTTTTAAGTCGGTTACTGTATGCTGCTTTTACGAAAATTTCGCGAAAACAGCAGAGTTGATTTGAATGCAATATTCACTGAAGGCGGTAATAAAGGAAGAATTCGTGCCTGTCGAATTCTTTGAATTCTTCCTTTATTGCCTTCAGTGAATATTGCATTCAAATCAACTCTGTGGTTTTCGCGAAATTTTCGTACGTATTGATAATGTACTGACATTCACTGTCAAATTCTGACCTTTTAGTGACACAAAATGATGTGTGACTCGTGCTATCACACTATCTATGTGGATAATCTAATTGTTTTTTTAACAGAATCCCAGTCTTGCTTTATGTATTCACAACTTCGAAAAGATGTTTTGACATGAACAGAATGTGTAGAAGATGATGCCTCCAAACTCGGATGTTTCGCGCAACTCCTGAAGTAGCAGTGGAATATTGCAATCAAATTCCAAATTATATTTCAAGCCTTCAAGTCCAGATTATATTACCTGAAAGTATTTGGGCAGTGTCTCCATATCATTCTTCTTATAAAAGTGCTTGGGGTCCATGGCGGACCTCATTTTCAAGACTTGAAGATCATTCTTGAGCTCCTCAGTGATCTCAGGAGCCGGCATATTGAACCAGCCAGGCCCCTTGGTTTTTTCTTTCTCTTTCTGAAATTAAGAAAAAACATGTGAAAAACAAACTACCTTTATAATGACTCCTGCAGTATTAACCTGTCAGGCCTAGAATACTTTTTCTTTCACAAGTAATAAATTTATCAGTTTTCAAAGAATAAAACATACTCATACAACTGTGGTCTAATTATCTTCAAAATTTGATTCAAAGTGCAATTGCAAGACCGACCCGCCGGCTGGATTACGGCACCTAACAGAATGCGCCGTAGTTTACATCAGATCCGCCAGCTTGAGGGGTTAATGCCTGTGTAGATATACCATGTAAAGGAGTTATACCATATAACATAGTTATGTATTAATTTGTTACGTGGCCAGTAAGGCAAAGTGTGACTGGTTCAGCTAATGGACTAGTTCAAAGAGGGCAACACTACTGAGAAAGAATGACAAACGAAAGTAAGAAGTATGAAACATCTGCATACAGACATATGAAAGTGAGTAAGCACTCATGTTAAAGATAAGGTATGTTTTTAATTTCATTACAGGCAGGAAAGACCCATGGTCCAAGGAACATCGTTGTATCTATTTGGTATATTGATAACTAATGCTATAACTAAGATATTTTATTATTGTGGCCTATGAAATCCAAATTCCACTATTGACTTAACCCAAGGTTAGCTAGTTGATTGATATTAATCTCAGTGTTGTACAAAAATATGCTTACTGTGCAAAAATGCATTTTCTAATAAGATTCTTACCTTACGTAGAGCTTTCAGAACCCTGTCACTAACATCATAACGAGGCAGGCTGTGTTCTTTCTCAATGCCAGGCTGTAACACAGATGTTCGCATTTCTTTTTCAACATCCACAGTACCAAGATTAGATTTCAACTTCCCCGTCTCCAAATCTAGCTGATCAAAGTGGAATAAGAGCTTTTTGCTCTTCTTTTTGGTCACAAGGGAGTCATTCCATCTCATCTCGTCAAAGAATTCATTGAACAAACTGTCGATTTTCAGAGACTTCAGCTTGTTTTGAACATCTTCTTCAAGTGACTCTTGTTTATCCAAGTTTTGCTTTGTTTTGTCAAACAGGTCCAAAATTGCATCTATTCGGTCTTCCTTGTCTGTGGAGAATAAGATGTTATGGAGAACAATATATGGCTTCGTAGTTCCAAGAAGTTAAGCCAGATAGGTAGATAGAATATTCTTTATTAAGCCAGATAGGTAGATAGAATATTCTTTATTGTATGTCCACCAACCAGTTGTCCATTAGACAGACTCAAGCCAAACTGTGCAGAATAACATTTGTTTTAAGGTGATTCGGAATGGAGGAGTGGGAGCTATGTTTCATAGCTAAGTCATCAAGCTATTACATATAATTATTTAAGCGGCACTTTGGGAGTGTCAGTTCTGTTCTGAAGGATTCTCTGTGATTTGTACTCTAGGAATATGGTAATGTCAATGTATGGTAATGGCCTGGCTCTCACGCTTGCTCCACCGAATCCCAACTACACATTGGGATTGTGTGGGGTTTAATAATATTGGGTTACTGAATGAGCGTGGTCCTTAGGTGCCTAAAATTCTATTTACGCTAATGCCTAAACAACACTACCTGTTGATCGGGATAGCTAAATAAAATATCCTTTATTGTACACAGAAATTAACAGAAATATTTGAGCACTTTACTAACCTACAAAATACGGTGTGTCCTTTCCGCCCAGTAATTCCGTCTTAGTTTGCAGCTCATCGTCTCCAGCTGTGTCTATTATAAAATCCATGTTTAACCTACTGAAAATCTGAAATGAAAATTTCACAATATCACAATGTTTTCAAATAATTTGCACATGGGAAAATTGAAATTATTCTAATCTGTGTCTTTGAAGTTGCTGTGAATCAAAGTGTCAGCAGCAGAGCAGCACTGTCACTACTGTCAGTTGACTACAACAGTGTGACCAGATTTTACTTTGAAAATCTACATTAAGGTGCAAAAACCTATCAAATTCTACCAGCAAATAAACGAGATTATAGGAGGGGTGTAAAAGTAAGGCCGCTATCCATGAAAACTTCATGGACAGTGGCCTTAGTGTCACACTTAGTGTCAAATTGAGTTATATAAGCAGTGGTCGGATGATCGGATGCGTAATTTACCTTAAAGTAAATTTTTGGCTAGGAAATTATGAAAGCGGCTTCTTATAACGTACTTTTTAAAATATAATTCTAGGGATTAGAGAAAGTTTGAGAATGCAAAACTAATCGGTAAAATGGTATGTACATGACTTAGTATGTGATTTTCATAAAAAAAACCACGAGATTCCGGGATTACATAATTATTCGTGTAGGTACACAATACAAAATACTGTATTGGACACAAGCATAAAAATGAATAGAAGAAATAGAAAAAATAAAATTTAATTAAATTTATTAGAAATAGGAAAAATATTTTTTTTTTGGTTCTGGAATCCGGCGATTTTTCAGATACAAAAGTGGACTCCATAACTGCCAACATCTCAACTTTAGGTAAAAATGCATCCGATTATCCGACCACGGTTATAAGCGAAATTCAGTCTTTTACCACGAAATATTTTAATCGCAAATAAATCAAAGTGACTATTATTGTGACTAGAAATTCATCATCATCATCATCAGGCTATATTAGTCCACTGCTGGCCATAGCCCTCCCTAGTGAGCGCCATAGCGCCCTGCTTGCAGCTTGCCACATCCAGCATCTGCAGTTTTTCGCAGATCGTCATTCCAGCTGGTTGGAGGGGACTAGAAATTAATTGTGTTTAATTTAGTTACATACACCTCAGATTTCCGCACTTAGCCTGATAGTTGGGCCATAGTCCGTAGCAAGGCTGTGCGTTTACTCCAGCCAGCTTATCTATTTCCAGAAAGCAAGCAGTGCTCTGATAGCACTGTAGGCATCCTGAAGGGATCCCAGCTTCTCAACGATGACGGTCTGTTGGTTTTTCACCCCTAGCCAGTAAATGGTCATGTTTCCTCTTTTTTGTGGCATCCCCGGTAAAACATTCAACTCAAACTTTCATATTATATACCTATTTGTACCACCTGTTTAGGAGGTCTATATAGTGCAGTGGGCGTCAAGTTGCTGATAATGATGATGATGATACTAGCTGTGAAAATTAAGATCTTTGGGTGAAGCCTATGTCCAGCAGTAGACGTCTTTTGTCTGAAACGAGGACGAAATTTTGTTTGGAGCTTTAGAAATTTTTCAAGTGACATTATAGTATAATATAATGTTTGCTGATGTCTTTCAATTAGTTTGACTAACCACTTATTGGGACAAACAACAGTGTCATAATAAATACAAAAACATTGTATTTGGGGGATTTATTGTGGAATTAATTTTATATTGTTTAGCGACTACATTCTGGCGACAATGGGGAAAAAAAGGAATGGAAATTAAAATACTACAGAAAATTAATTTCGGGGGATTAACCGCTACAGTCCTTGTCAGGTCAGGGAACGTGGCATTTCAATCTTACATAACTGCCTGGAAGTGGATACGTAGCTGGAGACGTCGTCATTGCGTCCTAATGGGGCATGGCTCTAGAGAGTCTAAACTGTTCCTAACCACGGTTGCGATACGCTACTATATTAAATTGCTAAAATCGATAAATTGTTGTACACTTTTAGTCATTACTTACGGTTGTTTTTATCGGACGAGTCCGACCAGGATCGAGGGCTGAGGGCGAGGGGCTAAATAAATAGCTACGATTTATCTTCTGCAGTCCGAAACATTTGATCATAGTTTAGCAAAAGTTTCCAACCCACACAAAATTAATGAGTTTCGAAATATTTGAATTTTTAGGTATAGGCTGATTTATGATCTCCATAGTTACATGTGAGTTGGAATGTGCCTCTGCAAGTTTGCACATACTCATCGGATCGCTATGAAAGTCTTTGATTCTTAAAATATAGAGGATAGTGATAATTTTGGTACATTTAACTCAAAAATGACCAAGTTGTGGGTTGGAACGATGCCTTCCTTCCTCGTGGTCAAACCTCAGAATAAGAGTCTTATTCTGAGGGTCAAACTTAGTAGTCAAACTGATTTGACCACGAGGAATTTTAGCATTCTTCGCGGTCAACCTACCCAATTTATTAAAATATTACACCCTGTGTGATAGTCTTGAAATATAATTGTACAGTTATTTTAGTTTATTTTTCCCTGTACAATAAGACTACATCGTATACAGTAGGTATTTTCAAAGAGGTTATATAGTTACAGTTTGACCACGAAGAATGTTAAAATTCCTCGTGGTCAAATCAGTTTGACTACTAAGTTTGACTACGAGGAAGGAAGGGAACGATCGAACGAGTTAGTGGTACCTTGGTGGTACCTATATATTCTTGTAAAGTGATAAAGTAATCTAAACCGTTATTAAGCGCACATTCTAACCATGAATAAGAAACAATACTAACTACCTAGTTAGCTACTACTAGTTTTGAAAAAAAAAATACGCCTCAAAAATACATTAGAAAAAACTTAGTTTGAGCGTCTATGGTCTGACTGATATCCTGAGCTGATATCCTCAGAATAAGGACTTATTCTGAGCTGATATCCCATCTCAGAACAAGTCCTTATTCTGAGGATCCCATCTCCTAGGATACGGCAGGCTAATCAATGACCTTCCGGGTTTGTCTGCATGTTGTTTCTGTTTCCACAGTTCAGCACTCAGAATAAGAAAGTTCTTATTCTGAGGTTCAGCATAAGTAGTACGAGTACCTAGTACGGCGACGAGAGTCGCGCGTCATAACGTCAAAAGTCGCGACTTTCCAGTACATTAAGCCTATACGCACACTAGGCGACACGCGACAGCGACAGTTCGGCGACTGGACGCGACGACAGGCTGCGGCCGTCAATTTTCATATAGGTATTTTGTTCGAATCTCCGCACACTTGGCGTCAGAGTCGCGGAGTCGCGACGACAAGACGCCAGAAGCAAATGACAACGTCGCGTCTGACGCGGCGACTTGTCGCGGAGCGACACTTACGGACTTGTGCGGAGCAAAATATAATGAAAATTGACGGCTGTAGCCTGTCGTCGCGTCTAGTCGCCGAGCTGTCGCTGTCGCGTGTCGCCTAGGCTTACTGCTTACTAACAAATTCTGTCATTTTAGAGCCACAATACGCGTGAGTCGTGTCGTCGTACTACCTATGCTATTGGTTTCAGTTGTATTTTGGTAGCGCGAGGGCTCCGAGTTTATCCGCAGCATCATTCTTGAGGGTGACGCTGTGGCCTTTTATTCATTAATAATTTGATTCCTTGTAGGGGATGTTTGTTGACAATGTTCCATTTCGTGATAGCATTTCAGTATTATCTTTCAGTGCTTCGTTGAACTAAGCGCTAAATAAATAAATATTTTTTTATGAAATTAAGATTTTGAATTGGCAAAGATTTGAATTTGGAAAGATTATTGCATCTTTATGCAATAAAGATGAAAATCGGTGAAGCCGCTCCAAACACTGTGACATGAGGTGTTTATACCGGGTGAAATTTTCACCGGTACAATAAATTTTACCATATCATTGGTATCGATAATAGATTACATTTATCGAATAAAATTACCATATCCTCGTAAGGCCCGACCTTGAAAAGAACAATTGATTTTGTGATCACTTGAATACATTGGGCCTCACGAGGATATATATTTTTTTATTTTCATTAATTTATCCTTCATCCAATTTGTAACTCATGGGCACCCATTACAAGTCGTCATCGCGCCGCCGCCGCCGCCGCTTCTTTTCCTTCCCGCAAGCCGCGCGCAGTTACCAGTTCGTGCGTTTAGTTGTGCTCATGCGTAATGTGTCCATATTTCTTTAAGATTTGCGGATAGGTTCAGACATTGGTATTTTTGTTTTTTTATACCAACGGGGTAGTAACATAAAATGTTGGTATTTGTATTTTGGACTTAGTATTACGTATGTTGATTTATTGTACTGGTGAAAAAATATTCCTGTATATTAGATAGGTACAGTCAACAGCACATCTTCCTATACACTCATGCACTCTACATCGGCGCATTACGGGCGCCTTTGCAACTAAAATGTGAAGGTTGACGTGCTGTCGACTGTAGTTACCTTGCGTATTTTTTATTATTTAATGTCATATATTTTGTGTAATATTTGGTAGGTCTGGGCGGGTAAGCTAGTAAATAAATAAGCCTAAATATTAATCTTATAGTCCACAGAAGATTATTTTAAACATAACATTAGTAATTGACTACCTCTGTGGCGCAGCGGTGAGCGCATCTATCTACCATGCGAGAGGTCCAGGGAGCCGATTCTCGCCCTTGCGAATTGAAAGCGTAGACGCCAAACATTCGAAGGATTAGACATTTGTCGCATAAAAATCAGCTTCATGTATTCTCACAAAGTCGTATACGCAAATTTGCTAACGATTTTCGTTCGCTTTGAGGTGTCATCTTGTCGCATGGTAATTACCATGCGACTCGCAAAAGGCGTATGAAATTTGAACGCATTCATTGATAGTTGAGGGTAGGTGTATTCCGAAATGCGATAAAATCGATCACAGCGCGAATCCACTTAAGTGCAGTAGGCACAAAAACCCTACTCCGTGCGAGATACTTTGGGACTACTAAATTTGGTCGGATTCGCGCTGTTATTGATTTTATCGCATTACGGAACGTAGGGCAAGTCCATTAATAATGGACTCGCCCTTCGTTCCCTACGTTGACGTTTCGTTATAAGTTTTATGTAGAATTCAAGTCATAGGCTCCCAGGGAGCCAATTCTCACTTCATTCGCAAATAAGACGTATACGACTCTAAGGCGTATGACTTGAATTCTACATAAAAAAGTCGAACGACACCCAAATTCTGTATTCTGAACACCATGCGACATTGAATTCGAATGAAAAAAGAAATGTCTAACGACTGAAACAGTAATCTGTGAATCCTACGTTCCATTTTCTCGATTGTAAATTGAAAGTTAGTCGAATCTTAAAACATTTACAATTTCACTTTTAAATTGATACATTTTGCGGCAAATTATTACTTTAAGTTTTATTTTATAAACTAAGAAACTGTTTAGATACAAACTATACGTTATTTAGAAGTTTAATACACTTAACTCTTAAAATTTTCAACTGAAATTTTACTTATAACGAAGCGTCAACGTAGGGAACGTTGGGCGAGTCCATTAATAATGGACTTGCCCTACGTTCCGTAATGCGACAAAATCAATTACAGCGCGAATCCGACCAAATTTAGTAGTCCCAAAGTATCTCGCACGGAGTAGGGTTTTTGTGCCTACTGCACTTAAGTGGATTCGCGCCAGGCAACGTCGTACGGAAAGTATTCTTGGAATTTCCAATCAAGAAACGTCAACTATCAATGAATGCGTTCAAATTTCATACGCCTTTTGCGAGTCGCATGGTAATTACCATGCGACAAGATGACACCTCAAAGCGAACGAAAATCGTTAGCAAATTTGCGTACGACTTTGTGAGAATACATGAAGCTGATTTTTATGCGACAAATGTCTAATCCTTCGAATGTTTGGCGTCTACGCTTTCAATTCGCATGGGCGAGAATCGGCTCCCAGGTCTTGGATGTTTACATGTTTGTGACGTCGCTGTTTCTGGTTCCCACGATACAGGGTACCTAGTTATCCTAGTGTGGGGCCAGAAGCAATAAAAAAAATCATTCTACTTACTTACAGGTCGTAGGTAAGTACATACCTACGACCTGTTTCTTAGTAGATCGCGCGTCCTTATACTTGTGGTAACGTTAAAGTTTGGAATCCTTATTTTCATATTTAAAGATTGTGATGGACGAGGTGTTGACGTCTGTACCTACGGGATGCGATACGGGACACGGCCGTGGACCGAAACTGGGTCAATGATGAGACCTTGCAAGAATCACGGTCGATACCTATAATGCGCGCTGTTTCAAGGACGTGCATTGAGGTGAAATGGACCGATGTTTCGAAATGAGGCTTGTTTACGGATTCGTTTTATCTTCCCTAACTAAAGCTAAAAATGACCCCACGATGAAGGCGGGCTTGTCCATTGGCGAAGTTACTTATTTGTGATAGGTATTATGTTTCTTATAATTTATTTTGAAAATATTGACCATTGTAGAATTTTTGAGTTTTCTTCGTTATGTCTATTTTTAATATTATTATAAAATTTTGATAAAAACATACAAAATGAATGTTAAACATAAAAAAAACAAATGTCACTTGTAATATTTTTTTAGGTGACGCAAAGGATTCATAGGTACTCAACTCATACGGTGTTTGCTGACGTCATGATTTCATGGAATATCTTAAAATATTATAGACATATTTACAAATCTGTTAGATAGAAATTGTACTGAAATTCTGATTCTCGAAATGGTTTTGAGATTTCCGTTCATGTTAAAAAAATTAACACGACCAGTGAGCTAGTTGCCCTAAAAATGTAATTAGTCCGTCTTTTAGATTATTCAAAAATATGGGACACGTATTTTTTTATTTTTAAATTAGACCAAAAATGACAAAGATATCGTCCGTGAACTTCTAACATCTCCTAACTAACAATGGAGAAAGTTTACAGGAGGAACAAAAAACTAATTTATTTTCTTTCTTGGAAGTATATAAAATTAATAAAAAAGTAGCTGACTTGATTTTATGTCCTGCATAATGTATCATAGCCATTGCTCATGTATCTTAATATTATTACATTCTAAAGTATATAGGAGATTTTAGTTTTCTTATTTGGAACAAAATACAAATAGGAGTTATTGTCATTCGTTACTTAATAGAAATTGATCCCCAGATTGAAAAAAATATGTTGATGAGAAAAGATAGAATTTATTAGAATATCCAATAAAAAGGTAATACCAATAAAACTGACGTAGTAATATTATTATGTACTGACCATAAATATTTATTTAAAAAACACAAAATTAAAAACCAAATTGTCACCGCCGACATTCTTAGGGACCTAGGTACCTACCTTATAACATTATCAGTCTCAATGTTTCAAAATGAGCAGATTAGGTGGTAAGTTAAATAAAAAAATCACACCTTCTATAACGGAAACATTTTTTTGTGTTATAGGTGTCATTTATTTATTTAAACAAACATACACGTCAATAACAGAAACATTTTGTAACACAAAATAAAAAACAAATCGTAAATCTCTTCTAAAATTATAAATTCTAATGTATTGTTAGGTATTGCTAACATAACAAACTATCAGTCTCAAATTCCACAATCAACACATGAACAAATTATTTACCATAAATATGTTTAAGACAAAGTCATAAACGAAATAAGAAGTTTCCTCTTACTGTAATAAGATACGTAATCAAGTATTTGCCTTTAAATACTCAATAATTACATATATTCAGTAAATGTTCAGTATTCAATATTCAGTAAATGGTAAAGAGTCATAAAATGAGTGACAGTCTACTGGGATAACAGATTTAAGTTCTTGTAAATGTTTGTATTTTTGGTGAGTGATTGCCAATCTATTTGTATGCAAAGGAGCGTACTCTGTTATAGGGTTGATTTCTTTGACCCGTTGAGGGAGATTTTCCCAATCAGAATCGAAGTTCAATTTAATCTTAATGATGCTATTTTCATACAGGATAGCCCTTATATCAGTGACTTTTGGGTCCCCAGCTTTGCGACCCGGTCTGATCGAGGTGTATCGCCATGTTTCAGTAGCTGCAAAGTTTTTAAAAAATGAGTAATCCACCATCACTGCCTCATATTCATACGGATTATTTGCGGGCTTCTTTGGTAACCGAGACAAAGTTACTAGGAAGATGTATTAATCTGTTTTTTAACTTTCGTTCTATGGCGCTATGTACACAGTCACCTTCCATCTGTGTATGTCCAACCTCGAGGAACTTTTGCATTATGGGCACCCCATGCTGCAAGGAAAAGTTCAGCAACGCGTTTGATAAGATGTTATTACGGTTTTGGCTTGTGCAACCATCTGAGTAAATTATGATTGGTACCTTTTTTGAAATGCAATGACGACTTATATAGTCTGTTATGAATGACGCATACGTTGACGCTGTTAGATCACCTTCTGTCTCATTAAACCAGTAGCAGGTGCTGTGATGTGTCGCCAAATCGTAGACCGTGAAGTTGTGAAGACACAATTTCGTCTTATAGTAGACAGCACTAGCAGTGATGAACGGACAAACTTTGACAGACTGTAAGTCCATAGTCAAAACTATGCAGTTTCCTTTGATGGCTTCACACTTATCCGTATTTTTTTCTTCCCAGGCTCGATTTTTTTTGCTTACATGAATTTCATACTCATTGTTTCTTACATTGCCTGTCTGGTGGCCAACACAAATGTCACACATATCTTTTTTTATTGTGTGAATAACTATGTTTCTTACCTTAACTGTTTCGCTAAATTTATTTCTTGCAAAAGGTTGTACACCTCTTTCTAAACTAAAATCTTTATAAATGCTGTATAGGTGGTTCATGTTACGATAAATGGGCTCCAAATAAACTTTATTTGTGTTAAGACGGTTATTGGGATGGCATTTTTGGCAAATCGTTCAG
Organism: Yponomeuta plumbellus; assembly: GCA_947310845.1. Taxonomy (NCBI): domain Eukaryota; kingdom Metazoa; phylum Arthropoda; class Insecta; order Lepidoptera; family Yponomeutidae; genus Yponomeuta; species Yponomeuta plumbellus. The sequence goes on along the minus strand of OX371198.1, from coordinate 4,466,265 downwards.
AAAGCTATTAAGTGCTTCAGTTCGAATTTCAGACAGTGGAGCTCTGCTGGAACGCCGGTTGCGATTGGTATTTTCTTCCGATTGATGCATGCCATCCTTTCCTTGTTTAGCCCAACTTTGAACAGAAAAGGAGCCAAGACACAATGTTTGAAGAAACATGTCACGGCAAACTCTCCTCTTAGTAGTGCTCCCATCAGCTGAATTAGTAACTGGAAGGAAGTATACAAAAGTTCCGCCTCTTCTGGAATTTTCCGAAGTGGTTTGCCTACCCTTTCCCTGAAAAGTGACATTGTTAGCTACATAAACTTTTCGTTGAGGCAAATCCATTTTGTTCCAGAATTTATGAAAAATCAGTTCTCTATCTCCATCGCTGACTTGATCACAACATCTAATTTTACTGTTTCTACAGAAATTGGAATTGCACCGAGGGCCAAGGACTCTTTTGTTTCTAACGTGACTCTTTACTTTCTCACCCTGTGCTTTTTTGTAACCCACATAATCTTTGCCTTCCATTCTTAGTCGCTTTGAAAGGTTTTTCTTCCAATTTTCAGGGGTAGCTTTTGTTCGCCTGCGTCTTCCTTCAGTCATATCTCCAAAATGTACTATATCATGATTTTCATTCTGTCTTTCTTCGTTCACTTGATCTTCATCGCTATCTGTTTGTGAACTCGAAACAGCATTAGCAGGCGGCTCATATTCGGTAAGTTGTCTCTGAAGAATCTCGCCTTGGCGCTGCTAGTAACGAAACTGAAATTGGGCTTTCAGGTGACGATAAATTCAATGGAATTAGATCTGCTAACGGGATGAGGTTGAATTCATTAGCAGCACTGTCTGGAGCATGTGTCTGTGGACATTCCAATGTACTTTGTTCCAGTTGTATGAGATCAGGGACTGGTTGTAGGAGCCCAGGCCCTGGTAGTATGAGCTTAGGGTCTGGTTGGATGAGCTCAGGGCCTGGTTGGATGAGCTCATATCCCTGTTGGACGAGCTCAGGGTCAGGTGGGATGAACACAGGGTCGGGTTGGATGAGATCAAGTCCTGGTTGGATGATCTCAGCGTCTGGTTGGACAAGATTAGGGTCTTTTTGGATGAGCGCATTGTCTGGTTGGATGAGCGTAGGGCCTGGTTGGATGAGATCAGCGACTGGCTGTATGAGCTCAGGATCTGTTTGCATGAGATGAAGTTTTTTTTAATCTTATTCACCAGCAAGTAAGCTCTGTTTTTGGACGCCATTATCTGAAAAAATAAAGATTACTTGATTAGGTAGGTAACTATTTTTGGAATCGCATTTCAATCGTAATTTATTCATTGATCACTAGCAGGGCACACCAATAGAAATGTAGAAATATCTACTATCTTTAAAACATTCAAGGGCCTTCAACCAAAGTACTTTAAAACTTGTCGGAGAAATAACTCCTAACTTAAGAAATAACCTATTATTAAACAATTTTCATCGGTTTTACAGTAATTTAGGACACATAGTAAACAAAACACTTCCAGGTTCCATAAAAACCACTTCAAATTAGATAACATACAAAAAAACTCACCCAAACATAACTTTTCACCAAAAATCGACGGAGCGCTCCCGTCGCCGGTAACAACACTGTCAGTTAGGATAAATTTCCACCCAAACGTAGACGTCAATAGACCGGCCGAATTTAGGAGTTATTTCTCAATGTAAATTTGCATCGAACGGGTGGACATTTTATTTACCAGGTTAATGCATCTAATTAGTTCCGGCCTTTGCCAACAGATGGCATTCAAAAGTGATTTTTAAGAAAAATGTCAGTTAGGAGATATTAGAAGTTCACGGACGATATAGGCCATTAAAGTTACGTGTGACGTCACGCCGTGCTGCATTTTTTAGCACGGAGTGACGTCACACGTAACTTTAATGGGCTATATGTTTGTTATTTTTTGTTTAATCGAAAAAAGAAAAAAACACGTGTCCAATATTTTTTTATACTCTAAAATACGGACTAAATAGAATTTAATTATTTCGACCCTGGAAACTACCCTAGAGCGGGTTATTGCGACGTGTTACATTAGTGGATCGACGCTTTTGTTTAAACAACCATTCGTCGGTTACACTATCATTTACTACCGCTCAATCAACGTTTTCGTCGCTACACATGGCAAACAGAATGAACCAATCACTCTACAGCAAAATAATCTTGCGCTCATAGACTAATCGAGGAACTGGTCGTATAATTTTGTAGGAAGAACTAAGTACTTCTATGTTTTTTTATTCGTAGAACATTAAAGTAAAACTTAAACAATCTACGATGGGCTGACATGCGTGAGCAACGATATAAACTAAAAAAAACTTTAGATACTTTCAGGATACTTAAACGATCACGAAGGTTAAGCAACATAGGGGGCGTTCAGTGCACGGATGGGTGACCGTCTATGACTAACGCTAGTGGCTTTTTTCCGAGCGGTTCCGTGCTTCGCAAGGCACGTTAAGCAGTTGGTGCCGGCTACCGTCGATAGGTGGCAGTCGTTAAGCCAAAAAGTCAGAGGCCTTAGGGCGGTTTGAAAACTTTTGAGAGTAAGACCAGCCACTAGTCTTACAACCTCCACCAGTCCGGACTTGGCACCTGTGGTGGAGTATGGCCTATACCTTCCACAGGGAAGAGACCCGTGCCCCTCGGTGGGGACATAATGGCTTGATGATGATGACGATGAGATACTTTCAGGGCTAGAGACAATGCTAGCGCAAAAAAGTCCGACCACGTGCGGCCCACGGGCAGGTTTGAGAGCGGCCTTTTTGGAACTGATTTTAACTTCGAAAGTATTTAAAATTATTTTAGAAATTATTAGACCGTCCCGTTGTAACGTAGATAGACCTTTTAATGTAATTAGTTTTTAGAGTTTCGTACCGAAAAATAAAATGAAACTTGTGTAGGTTAAGGTATGCTTTGTTAGTAATTTTTCATACAAATTGACCGCAAACTGCAAGATTGTGTGAAAGAAATTGGTTTAGAATCGCGGTAGGTCCCTCTCTACCTCTCTTGGATACAGACGTGAGCTTATGAGTCTATTTATAAAGTAGGTGGCCGATAGCTGATAATAGCAAATATATTTATTTCATAAGGATAATTATTATAGCGATGACAAAACGTCTGTTGACTTCCTCAATTGGCGATGCGCTCTTGGATCCAGGACTTGAAGGAGTATACTCTGGAGTAGACGTCAGGGTAGCCGCGTGCGCAGGGCATCCCCCACGATACCACTCCCACTACGGCGTTCCCCTCAACCAGGGGACCGCCAGAGTCTCCCTGGAAATAGAAAATAATATTCATCACTGTAGGTACATAATTCATGAAATCGAAATCGGGATTTAAAAATTCCCATGCATATGAGAAATAGGATAATGATCACACGCACGAGTGATCTAGAAGTGAAATCTTTTATATCAGAGAGGGCGGCACATGATCGGGAAACTTGGAATAGCACGAGGGAGGCCTATGTCTTGCAGTGAGGGTCAAATGATGATGATGATTAAGGAAGAAAATAAGAACTGTACGGGCGCAGCGTTACGAATTAAAATAAACCATAAACAATACCTATTAAAGCAAAAAAGTCGGCTACGTGACTAGCGATGGGAACGAGGAACGGGAACAGGCTTTTTTGCCCGTTTTAACGTGGATAAACCTTAACGACCAGGATGCTATGCTCAAACGCCTGAAGTTAAGGTTATTTAAGGTTCCGTTTCTTGAAACGTGCAAAATAATTGAATTGAACTGAACTGAGCTTAGGTCAACTGAATTGAATTGATCCGAGGAAGCCCAGACTCACGTGGCAAGCCCCTTCACCCGCTTTGGTGAGCGGGCAGGTGTGGGAGCCAAATACGCCGTTTTTTGTCTTAGAAAAAATTTAATGAATTGAATCAAACCGAATTGAGTTCCACTGAACTGCATTTAACTGAGAAAGGCCAGACTCACCTGAGAAGCACCCTCACCAGCTTGGTGAGCGAGCAGATCTACCATGTGCACCAAATCCTGTCAGAAGCCTATCCTTTGCGATAGCAATGAGTGTGAAATTCGGCAATTAAACTGTGGGGATCGTTCAGGATTTAGTGCATGTAGTTTAGGAACTGAGATAAACTGAATTGAATTGAACTAAGAAAGGCCAGACTCACGAGACAAGCATCACTCCAGCTTTGGTGAACGAGCAGGTCTGGGTAAGTCCTAATATGCGCACCATACCCTGTTAGAAGCCTATCGGTAGTTACACGATGGGGATTGTTCCGGATTTGGTGCATATAGTGTAGGAACTGAGTTCAGAGAATTGAATTGAATTGAGAAAGCTAAGACTCACGTGGCAAGCACCCTCGCCGGCTTTGGTGAGCGAGCAGATCTGGGAGTCGAACACGTCGTAGATGCCGGCAAAGCGGGCACGGCAGTCGGGCACGCTCACCGCCGTCAGGTTGATCCACTGCAGCTCGTTGGGCAACGAGCCTGGGTACTGTTGGATCGAAAATATAGTTACACTAGCTGGCCCAACAAACTTCATTCCGCCCCATGATCGTCATAAACGCATAGTCGTCATGCGTTTCGAGACGGAGCCAAGTCCAACAAATCAAACGTCACAGAAATCGGTCCAGCCGTTCTTGAGTTATAAATTGTGTACATACTTATTCAGATTAAAATTAAGTCCTACAAAGTAGTAAGTTCTCTATTATACGGGTCTGCAGATAGGTAGGTGTTGGAGATCAAATAGTATGTGAGAAGGATCAGGAATACTCTCTCTCTGAGAGAAGGCTTGTGCCCTATAGTGGGACGTATATAGGACATATACAAGTATCAGGAAGTATCTAATTTAAGGTCACAGCACACATATCAACTCGGAAAGGGATCGTCACCGTATCGCCTTTCGCCTCGCCGTCAACCAGGCGTCAACCTGATGTATGCATCGTAACCAACGCGTTTCAGCAGCTCCTGTACGTCAACTCGGCTACGGCTAGGCGACACCGCGCTTACGGCTCGCCGACCACTGGTACTTAGGGCCGGGACACATAAACACGACGTACGACGCGACGTCGTATCGTGTTTATGTGTCCCGGCCCTTACCAGATTGCTCTAAAGTAATACTTGGGGCGGACGAAGAGACGTTAGCTCGGGTACGCGTAAGCGCGGGAACTGCAAGTTGACCACGCACCGCATCGCGGTTCGGAGCCTGTTCCGAGGCGAGGCGATTACGTTACGATTCCGATTAGTGTGCGTTGTAGTAGGGAGTTCCATACAAACAATGCTGAACGGCTCGAGGCGATACGGTGACGATCCCTTTCCGAGTTGATATGTGTGCTGTGACCTTTAGGCTGCGTCCCCAGTTGGCAAATAGTTTGCCGCCGACTGAGTTAGCGGCGTATCGGTTTAGTATGCCCTTCCATATACTTTAAATGGAGTGTTCACAGTTTGCTAGTTTTGCGCTAAATTTACGCAATTTGCAGCGTTACGCGCGCTGATTATCTCAGTGGGCGGCTGACTCGCAGAAAAGCCTGTTCCACTCAGCGGTGAAATAGTTTTAGTTTTCTTTGAGTATGCCGCTAAGTCGAATTTCAGTTGGCTACAAATTTGCGCCTCACTCAGTCGGCGGCGAACAGTTTGCCTATTAGGGATGCAGCCTTATAAAATAGGTACCTACCTATTACCAAAATTGAGCAATTACTTTGTTTATTTCTACAGACAGACTGCGCATTATAGTTGATGCCCTTCAGATACCCTACGCAGCCCTAAAAACCAAACCTACCGTAGTGGTTCCCCATCCCGACAGAAGCAGAGGGGCGCCGGCCTCCGTATCTTTAGCCGGAAGTGCAATTGGCTGGACCTTGTCCGTGAACTGGATATCAGTGGACAACCGGATCAGGCTGACGTCGTTCCTGATGAGGTATCCATCGTAGTCCTCGTGGATGATCACTCGGTCGATGGCGTAGGAGGTACCGCCGGAGTTAAGGCGATTGGTGCCCAACACCACCCTCATGAACGTTGGGGAACTGGGCGGAGAAGTGAATATATAACTAAATATTCTGTGAATAATAATAGACAAAAACGATAAAAAATAGACCAAAAACGAAATAAAAAATCACGTTTCTTGTATACGGCTCCCCGCACTTAAATATTTATTTTATACCGTTTTTTAGTATTTGTTATAGCGGCAACACAAGTACGTCATATTATGTGAAAAATTCAACTGTCTAACTACCTATCACGTTTCATGAGATACCTAAGCCTGGTGACGGACGGACGGACGGACAGCTGAGTCTCAGTAATAGGGTCCGTTTTACCCTTCGGAACCCTAAAAACCTGTGAAAAAACTCTGGGACATTTTTTTTTAACAAAAATATGTACTCGTTTTGCAATAACCCTATATTTTATAAGTTACATTATAATTAACCAGCCAGAGACTTTCTTTGAATGTCACAGAAGACCGCAACGGGAGAAAAGTAATTATTGTTTAGATACACAATACGTATCTGAATAATAATAAAATAGATAAGTAAGGATTGCGGATAAAAGCCTTCACGACCTACTATGTAATAATAATAAGGTATTCCTACTCTACAGAGTGACATCAGATTTGTTCGCTATATCTGGCATTACTTCTCTATCAAATTGTAACATTTTAATGATTTAAAAAAAATGTTTGCTTACTTTTTGTGCATGGCGCTATAGATTGTATACAATTTGTTTGGCATGAAGGTATAAAACCTTTACGTATATATGATGACGTCATTTTAAAAAGAAAAGGAGTCGCCAATTTAGTGATGTGAATCGATTACAATTTTTAGAACCGGTATTTTCCAATAAAGTAGCTGAAAAAAAAACGTTTCTTAGGAAACGTACTTCTAGGTTTTTTCTTTTAATCAAATAATTCTTATGAAAAGCAATGAAAACGCATTGTTAAACGTTTATAATAGAGAATAATGATATCTGTTATGCAGTAAACTCATAATGTCAGTGCACCTTAAAAATACCAATTACTGTCGGCAGAGGTTACTAAAAAATATACGGAATTAATTTTGCTTTTATAACAATACATGCCTTAGTCGGAAAATAAGTCTTGTGTTTCGTCCAGCCCTATAAAATCCGGTTTTCTCAAAAACCGCTTTTTAACCGGATTTCTTAGAACCTGTTCACAACACTAGTCACCATCTTGGCTTGTCCTTTTTGGTGGGAAAATCGTGGTTGTAATTTGTTTAATAAAATTAATAAACTAATAAAATTAATCGAGTAATTTTGTATAGTTTGGTGTCATCTACGAATTATTCACTGTATTTAATAATAGCTAACTATTTTGCAAATTTACAAGTTTGAATATTAATGTGAGTAGGTATTTGTGTACTCCAGGTAAGAAGAAGTAGGTAAGTAGTTCTGAAAGTATTTTATTTCAAATATCTATTTCAATACATAGTCCAAAGCTAGTTCAATACGGTCGCGTGCTAGTAAACGTTGAAATCTGAAAAACTTTTCTGAAAGACTTTTTTTTTCAACAAAACTTGAACACTGACGTGTTTTTGGGACCCTGAATATTTGAATAGTTTCTTATTAAATCAAAACAAAATAATTTATTTCAGAAGACGGAAACGCTTCCATACATTCTTGGGCCCAGATGTAAAAAGACGAGAGTGAGTGGTGTCAATAAACAGCTTATATGTATATTGTCAAACCATCTTTGAAAATTTTGCGGATTTTTGCAATCTGAGAGCAAAGTTGAAAGAGATTTAGTAAAAGTGAGGCTATGCAACAAATTGACAATAACCTATAGGTACTTAACAGCTGATTTTATAACTATGATCATATGATAGACAGTTATTTATTACATTAATTGTAGTTATTATTGTATTGAGTGGAAAAATGTAACGAAACTCACAAATAGATTAAAAGACAGGGAAGAGTCGTACAAGTTAAACAATATACTAGAAGTCCGTAGAGCAGAAGAAGCACTGGTCGAGGAATATAATTAAAATACGCAAACGATAACCGATACAAGACGAGTAGGTAGGTAGTCCGGTGATCATGATTTTTATTTATATTATATATTTATTTTTACAGGGCCTGTACGAAACTTTAGCCCTAACGGATGTTCGGAAAACATTTGTTACAAAAAATTGAACTTTACGCCATGATGGCTGAAAACGGAATCCTCCCGGTGATCATGATGGGAGACGATAATGTACGTACCGCGAATGCACATCCTGTGAACGTACGCCCCGGTAATGTACAGCCACGGAATCCGTGCACATGTACACGGATTCCCGTCCGTACGTTCTCGGGTCGTGCGTTATCATATCAGGCTGTATAAAATTGGTACGGGCGAGAATCCGCGTACAGCCATAGACACGACAGAGTGGTGACTCGCTTCCATGAAGCGTAAATCATTCACTTCGCAGCCATTACTCGCTCGATCTAGTGCGTGACATTATTGGGGCTATGAGTCGCAATAGATTGACGTCCTGATCTGGCTGGATCTTACACTAGACAAGTCAATCCAAATGATCAGAGTTTAGAGGTAGAGGAGCGATACATCAACCCATTATAAAACCACTGAGGGGCACGGGGGTTTTCCCTGAGGAACCTTTCTCAGTGAAAAGCCCGTGCCCTCGGTCCTATACCTATAGGGCATACTCCACCACGGGGGCCTAGTCCGGATAGGTGGAGCCTTGTAAGACTAGTGGCTGGTCTTACTGTCGGAAGTTTTCAAGCTGCCCTAAGGCCTCTGACTTGGCTTCACGACTTCCATCTATTGACGGCAGCCGGCACCAACTGCTTAACTGGCCTTGCGAAGCACGGAACCGCTCGAAAAAATCCCACTAGCTTAGTTATAGATGGTCATTTGGGCACGAATTCCCGGGTTGTACATTCTCGTGCCGTAAATTCTCGGTCCGTGCAATATACACTGTATTTATTGAAGCGAACGAGTAAGTGTCAACATGTCAAGAATTTGGTTTTTCAATATGCCACATTTATAACACTGCATAATATTTAGCAAAGTTATACAAAACCATATGCCTAATAAATACCATTAAGCAATAAACACAATAACACTGTTATTACCTGATTTATCCCTCACTCGCAGTTTATTTAACTAAATATTTTATTTTATCATGAAAATACCATTTGCTTAAGAGATCTATGCCGCAAAAAATACCTAAAATTTCAGTGGTCCTCAAATAAAAGCGATCCTACTGCTGCCAAAGATGTTCAACTAGCAATGATGACGGACTTTTGGTTAAATGCCGATTATAAAAAGTAAAATAGCCACCCTGATGCCATATTTACTCACGATTGACGTTGTTGATGCGAGTGCCACTTCTCTAAGCTATTTTATTTTCTTTAGTGTTTGTCTTGTCTTGTTTGGTTGTCTGTCTGTTTTCCTTAAACAGTACCTTTCTGAACCAATGTGGGTATACGATGCAAGCAAAGTTGCGTGCATGAGCTATTTTGAGTGACATGTAAGTTTGAGAGATGCTGTGTCTTTGTTTACCTTTAGTCGTTTGCTTCAGTAAATAGAATATAGTGACCCATCATGATCATAGATTGAAAATCCGGGAGCTGTCACTGTCAGCACAGATTAAATACATTTGACAAACATAAAAAGTAATAAATCGATCTATTAACGAGAATCTTCGAGAATCGATTTTAAAGTTAATATTCTGTTTTATTGTAAACTATTGACAATATAATAATTTATTCCGTAGATTTTGTTCACTTTGATTGAATCCATCATTCGATGAGAGTGTTTTTATGTTCAATAATAATTCTTGAAATCATTCACAGTAATCGATTATACCTAGTAATCGAAACTATATTTCATCAGTGCAATAAACTTGTTTTTAAGATTTCTCGTCTCCCGGATTGTGAATTGAGCAGATTTTTTATATTTTGAAACAGAAAAAAATACCGCTTTTTTTAAACCATATTTCAGCCTATTAAAATTGGGCCCAGAGATCCCCGGCTCCTATACATTCTGTAAGCTGACTGGCAAACGTACATACTGTGTATTTGTAGTGAAGAAACTCAGGCAGTCTGAACCTCAGAACTCTGAACTAAAACTCGGCAAAACGTGGGCCCAGTTCTAGTGATTGGTGCCTCTGCCTACCCCCTCGGGGATTACGGGCGTGAGTTAATTTTTTTTTATTTAAAAGATAGCGGGAAAAAAAAACTCCTTGCAATTTATTGCAACCAAAATCTAATCTGGGAACTTATGTCATAACAATTTTTCTCCTTACGAATACCTATGTGTAAAAATCTGGGTACGAATCTGAATCTGTCAAGAAGAAGAAGAAAAATATTTACCTATTTAACACCACAAAGACATACAAATGACATACATGTGATTTAAAACAAACAAAACAATAAAAAATATATATATAATAAGGGACGCGGAGGGGTGGATGTCTACAGGGGAGAACTTTGCCCAGCAGTGGGACGTGAGTGGGACACAGTAAAGAAATAGGGATGCAGGGTATTGTCTATGTCTATGCAGCGATAAAATGACCTCGAGCTCAGTATACGCTGCGGTTTTACACACAGCACTTATATATTCAGCACAGCCTTTGGTGACTCACGGAATTTCAACCGAATGGGCGATTGTGCACTACAAGGAATTTTACTGTCCGGCAGTCCGATTTTTTACGGTCCGATATGGCACGCCATATAATGTGTATACTAGTTTGTGCACTATACGTAATTTTGCCGTCCGACATTTTACTTTTCCCCATTCCGGAACGGTTTTTTCCGCAATAAAGCAAGCAACTGCGACGTTCCAAGAAACTCATCCTTCAGAGTAATTTCGCGTGCGTCGCGTGTAGTTTCATAGACAGAGCTACCCTAAACTGAGGCGTATCATCCGAGTAAAGACGGACAAGTGCACAAGCCAATCATCCGTTTTTTTCATGCCACTTCGGACCGTAAAAAATCGGATGTTCGGACAGTAAAATTCCTTGTAGTGCACAATCGCCCAATCAGTAGACAGGTGATAATAGAATACATTAACAAAATAAACGAAAACAACATTATACTAAAGATAATTACTATATAGTAGGTAAACTGAATACATTTTAATACCTAGTAGAACATGACCTCAAATTGTGCAAGGGGAGGATAGTACTGGAAGGAGAAGCGTTTAATGCTGGAAAAGATAGAAAGGTTCTTTTAGGACACCACTGTACCATATTGGCCACCATAATTTGAACTTTATTTCATTGACATGGATTCTATGTCAATGAAAATTTAAGACTAGCTCTGCCTTATAAAGGGTTGAGTTTGACTTCAAATGCATATTTAAAACCGATTGTATACCATTACCTTCCTTCAGTACAATGTGCGGCAGTGAGCACCCATCTCTTGTTCAAGATGGAGCCGCCGCAGAAGTGGGAACCAAAGATGCTCCGTAGGGAGGCCTGGTAGGGGATGCCCCCGTCGGGGACCTCCTGGCCCCCGACTATGCGGGCGTCGAAGCGCAGGCGCAGGTCCCTGCTTATCACTGACCCTTGAACGAAACTCAAGTATTTATATGTACCTACCCAACTTTTTCTGAATCGCTCGTAGCCCCGACCGCCTGAGTGATCTTAAACGATCACGGAGGCTAAGCAACATTGGGCACGTTCAGTGCACGGACAGGTGACCGGTCTGTGACTAACACTAGTGGCATTTTTCCGAGCAGTTCCGTGCTTCGCTAGGCACGTTAAGCACTTGATGCTGGCTGCCGTCGATAGATGGCAGTCGTTAAGCCAAGTCAGAGGCCTTAGGGGGGCTTGAAAACTTCAGACATTAAGACCAGCCACTAGTCTTACAAGCCTCCACCAATCTAGACGTGGCCCCGTGGTGGAGTATGGCACCTTGCTAGGGACGAGACCCGTGCCCTTCGGTAGGGACATAATGGGTTGATGATGATGATGATGACTACTGACTACTATTTTCGAATAGACTGTGGTAGACAGTTCACAAAAAAAGACTCAGGAGAATTATCTTTATAAATAACAACGTAATTACTTATTAGAAAAAACTTCATCACAAAACATTAATCTATGCTAACCAGGCAAGGGTATTACAAACACGTATTGTAAAATCAGACAGGTCTTGAAACTTGTTATTTTAGTAGGTATATTATGTATTTTTTGTGCAATAAAGTGTAACAACAACAACAGCAGTCGCTTAGAAATAGAAAGAATCATTTACAAATCTGAAAATTAAATGTATTTCAACAACGTAACGAATTCACATTTTATTGAATGCCACTAAACAATGTAAGGTATCTTTTTATTTTTCTTGAGACTTCTATAGCACTACTACCCTTTACTTTTTCACTTGTACAGAATACTGTTTTTTGTGCTATAAATAATTTTTATTCATTCATTCATTCATTAATGTAAGATACCCATGGGTCACGTTTGTAATAAGAAGAAAAAACAATAATACGTCGTATTAATTTGAAACACTTACCTTGCGATATAAGAATCAGCGAAATGAGAATAAGAGGTCTCAACAAAGTCATTTTAGTAATTTCCGTTACAAAACCAATCTTTAGAACAAAACAAAATACTAAGATCCTGAAGACCCTGTTGAGACATGCGTAATAAAATATATTTCAGCGTATTTATGAAGATTGTGAAAGTACTTCAGAAACGATATCTTACTCGAGTTAATTGCAATATCAACAACTAGGTCATTCATCCTATTTATTTAATCTGCAGGACATAATGCAGACCATTTTGAGGACCGTTCCAGTTCAGCTCTAAACAAATTGACATTTGGTGTGATTTTCCAACGGCAATTTTAAAAGTTCTGGCGGTGATGTCTACTTGACAATGATAACTATAGCTGCCTCAGATTGTCTAGCTTAGGGCATAGAATTATTATAGGGTAGAACCGCAGTCAAATCAGTACCTAGCCATAAGGGATGTAAATAAATAAATAAATAATAAATAAAAGGTTTATTCAGTAAAGGAAAACACAATTTTATGCAGTATTTCATTTCCGCCAAACTAAATGATAGTTTGTTGGCAGACTTTACTCTCATCTTAAAACTAAATTACTTAAAATACCTAACAAATTACTTAAATTAAGTTTACATAGAAAAGTAACATACTTATATTTAACTAACATTAGGATCACTTTATGGTACTGGTTACAAACTGGTTCATTAATTCGGAAGCTACACATTTTTTATAAAGCATTTTACTGGCATACTGTGAGGATCTTAATTCCACTGACATTTCATTTAGTATAGTAGGGACTAAGTACTGTCTTGTCCTTTCTCCATAATAGTTGTGTTTACTTGTGGGACAGTTAACTTTTTATTTTTTACATTCAGAGTGTTTTTATTGTAGATTACAGGATTTTTGTATAAGCTATTATTGTAGTTTTGCAATTGCAAATTTTACTTTATAGTTAATTGGAAGAAGATTACATATTTTGAACAATTCATCGTAGTTTCCCTTACAATTATTTTTTGTTTTTACATCTACTAAAGTTTTCATTATTCTTATTTGAATGCCTCTTATCTGGTTTAGGTAAGATTTGAAGGTGCAGCTAAGTAACTGCTAAGACCATAAGAAATAATCGCATCTACGAGCGCATAATAGACAGTATGAAGCGTCGCCCTATTTACTGATTTCAGATGGTAGAAGTTGCTTAAGACCGATCTAAGCTTTTTACATACATTGTCTATATGAGCTTGCCAGGACATATTTGGTTCGACAGTTAATCCTAGGTACTTATAATTATCAACAAATTGAATTTCCCCTCAATTACAGTTACTTCGTTGATCATGTAAACAATCATAGCTATGACCTATAATTTTAATGTTACAATTGGTTTTGTTTAGGTTTATTATAATTCCGTTGTCATGGGCCCACTTAATTATGTTCTCCAAGTCTGATTGTATACCACATTCAATTACTTTTAGGTCCTTATGAGCAAAAAGCAAACAAGTGTCATCTGCATACATATACATTGTACAATTTTTTACAACATTACTCATGCTGTTGACATGCATGATGGTGGCATGCTTAGCGTAGCCAGTTGTCAGTGTTGCGCTATTAAGGTTCGTGCACATTATATCGGGCCGCAGCGCAGTGCGAAATGCTTACTTGGCACATAAGTGACGGGTTGGGTCACAGCGCATTGACGGATTTTGAGTATAGTGTACTGCCAAACGTCACGTGCAACTGTACGTTATGGATAGCTTTGACGAAGTATGTATTATCTTTCGTATCGTAATGAGGATCTTGCAAATAATATAGCTTTTGTATCCATGAACCAAATGAATCAAAAGTTCTTCATTCATTGTTATGAACACCACAGGAGCACGCAAATACAAAAAAAAATGCAAATATCGTAAAATGAACATGATGTGCACTGCAGTTTTGCGCTGCGACCCGACCCGCTGCGACCCGACATAATGTGCGCGAATCTTTAATGCGGATGTGTGTAAATCGGCGGACGTTACCTTTTCGATTCGCTTAGGCACACACATGTTACGTCAATGTGTGCGTGTCTCGCTTTTGAATGATTTATTTATCAACTCACTATCTTTGCGTGGTATATGTTTGACTTAGGGTTCCCGAAGAAACACAGTGTTATTTTAAGAATGAACAAGTGTTAAAATTTCTGTTGGATTTTGAAATAACACGTCACGTGCTTCTTTGCAAGTATTTTTTCACATTAGTAATGATACAATTCGCCAAAGAATTGAGGCGAACTCTTCAACTTCCAACTATTTGAACTGCATTGCAGTACCTACTAGTTAGGGGCTATCTATAAATTACGTCACACGAATTTCATTATTTCTTACGCTTCTCCCGTCCTTGTCACAGATTGTCACATTTGTGAGACTCCCCCCTCCCTAGACGTCACAAATTTTGCAATTTTACATAATAATTGTAGAAATTACGAAAGACGACCTCTGTGGCGCAGCGGTTAGCGCATCTGACTACCATGCGAGAGGTCCCAGGTTCGAATCCCGGCTGGGGAAAAAAAAGAAACCCAGGTCTTGATTGTTTACATGTTTGTGGGGTCGCTGTTTCTGGTTACCACGACACAGGGTATCCTAGTGTGGGTCCAGAAGCAATGTATGTGCCTGTATGTAAATATTATGTTATGTTATTATTTTATGTTATAGAATAGCAGTTCCAAAATTACTTTTATTTCTAATAGAGTTAGGAACAGATAGAGTCGCAAATGCTTTTGAGTTTGTCGTTAATAGTATAAAGTTCGTGTTTCAACACTTAGTTTACAGTAGATTTTGAAATGTGACGTCACGAATTGTAGGTCTCCTCCCACCCCCTTGTCGTACTTCGTGGACCCCCTCCCTCCCCCTTAACGTGTGACGTAATTTAGGGATGGCCCCTTTTATCAACAGAAATTGGGTTTCTATAAATAGCACAATAAACAACAAAGCGTTCTTTAATGATTTCCGAGTGAATCCACGATAAAGAATATCTGCTAGATAGTCAAGTATCTAACGTTTTGAAAGAGCGACAAGAACCACGTGTTATCGTCGTGATTCACAAAGATCAGTAAACTTGATTATAATCTTGGGACAAAGCAATCCTGATAGGGATTTATTGACCCTTTCAAAGTAGTTGACCCTTTGAAAGTAGATAGGTAGGTAGAGTCGACGAGACCTCAACTTTTACATGTCTGCACTTTAATCAGGGCGACTTTACAACAAAGATGTAAAGGGCAATCTGCTGTCGATTGTACATTAAAGGTATAAAAACGAACTACATACATATCCACAGTATACTGTACCTCAGTAATTTCTATACAGCTGTTTATTGTGAATTAATGGAAGTTTCTGCAGTCATGATTTCCATATTTTTTATTTTCACCCTTGTTCTTGTGGCCCATGGTAAGACTCAGTTTTCGTCGTCTAAAGTCGCAAACCTCATAACTCCATTTTTTTTTTAAATTTTTTGAGTCTTTAGAAAGTAAATTTTTGGACTTATAGCAAAACTCTTAAATAAAAAAAATATGTATAACAAAATATAACACCTCGGAAATCCATACCGCAATTTTGCTAGACGCAGACCACGTATTTTTTCCGCTGGGTTGCTATGTTTAACTTTGAAAATAAGGGCAAGCTTTCATATACTTCCTATACAATATTTCCATCCACAGACTATTTTAAGCGTCGTTTATAGCGTTTTAAGGAATCGAATTTTACAAATAAATCCGAAACAAGCTTATTTTTTAAAATCCAATTTCTTAAAACGCACCTCCCACCATGCAGTCATGCAGCACAAATCTCTTAAACTGCGTCTGAGGAGCATTTTAGCGCAATCGTCTTTTAACAACCACCTCTGTGGCGAAGCGGTAGCGCATCTGCCTACCATGCGAGAGGTCCCGGGTTCGAGTCCCGGCTGGGGACAAAAAACCCTAGGTCTTGGATGTTTACTTGTTTTTGTGATGTCACTGTTTCTGGTTCCCACGACACAGGGTATCCTAGTGTGGGGCCAGAAGTCATCATCATCATCATCATCAACCCATTATGTCACACCGAGGGGCACGGGTCTCTTCCCTGAGGAAGGTATAGGCCATACTCCACCACGTGGGCCAAGTCCGGATTGGTAATATTGGTGTGGTTTACAAGTAATACCACAAAATTAAATGGAATTGCCTTGGGAAGTAATTTCGCTTTAGGGAGAGATTTAGGGAGCTCGTCAGACGATCAGGGTAGGGGATTCGCGGTCACTGGGTCAGAACTTTTCCGCCCAAACTGCCATCAGCTCTCCGAGCTACGTGGCCTGCCAGCTGCCACTTTAGCAATTGAAAAGAAACATTTTGTTTCCATCACTCATACTTAGGTGGAAAGAAAAGAAGCCCTGTTCCTTGCTTGCTGTGGAAAGAATGGATTACCTGAAAACCATATTTTCAGTACCTATCCATAAAGCAATCATTCCTAGTAAGCAAAAGTTTAAAATTGTTATAATATTTTTTGTACTTACTCTTTGGAAACTCGCCTCAGTCAGTTCGTAGTAAGTATGGTACGCGTAAGTAAATAATCTGAAAATCTTACGGCCTTATTTACATGATTCCTCTAAAACTATATTTATTTAATCTGAGGTTAGTTACATCTTTTCCTTGAAAAATCTCTACCGGACCGGCAATGTTTCAATATAATAATATCTGTTATTTCTTTACGCCAAACCCATAAATGTAGACTGCCTATCTTATGATTAACGATACCTTCCATTACACGAGGTTTAATTTTACTTTTCTAACCAGGCCAAAAAGGTCCCTGGGATTTTCTGCCAACGAAGGGTCCCACCACTACAACGGCTGCTCCTGCGACTAAGGGACCTTCATTCAGTCCTGTGTTTGAGGATTTCTTCAATCAACACCAAGATCAATCTGGATCACCCTTGAAGCGGTGGCTGGAGTCCACTTTTCAAAACCAACGTACCTATGAAGCGAAATTGGATGACAACTTCGATAACCAAGCTGCAGAAGAAGAGAATTCTGTCACTATGTCTCCGTATGAAGTCCAAGAGGAATCAGGTCTCACCCGGATCCCCAATGCCTTCCAGAACGATTATGAGGTGCAAAGTGGCATTGAGCAAATATAAATCAGACTAAATATAAATAAAACAAGCCGGCTTCTCGTTTCAGAAAGACACCATGATATTTTAGGATCTCTCATACAGTTCATACAGTTTTATAGTAATTTATTTGCCCCGAACAATAAGATTCATATTTGATTAATACATTTTAAACTTAAATGTATGTTAGTAGCATCTATTATAGCTAGTACAATGAACAGTGAAACTTTTTTGTAGTCCAAAATTGCATATATTATTATGAAAACTGCTAAGTATGATTCAAAACAATTTTTCGAGACGAGAAGGTGGCCAGTTTTTTACCGATTTTTGAAGTAAAGGTTTAAGTTTTTCACAAAAATGTATGTATTTATAATAAAGAACACAATAAAGAATATTATGCTATTAAAAAAACTTGTATATTATTATTACTAGCTGTTGCCCGCGACTACGTCCGCGTCGGCTTTAGTTGAGTAAAGTGTTTGCAAATAAGATAGGGATACTTTTAGCGCATGCGAAAGAGCTTTCATACTAACTTCGCAACCCCCTCGAAAAACTACTTTACACGTCTTTCATGACTTACAATGAAGGACCTTCATGCTGAATTTCATTCGATTAACTTCAAAAACGGTTAAGTTTCATACTAACTTTGCACCCCTTAAGGGGTTAAGGGATGATTTTCAAAAAACTATTTTACATGTAGTTCATAAATTTTAATGATTAACTTTATATTGAATTTCATTCGAATAACTTCAAAAACGACTAAGTTCCATACTAACTTTGCACCCCCCCTCTTACCCCCTTAAGGGATGATTTTCGAAAAACTATTTTACATGTGTTTCATAACCTGCAATGGAGAATCTTTATTCTGAATTTCGTTTGAATAACTTCAAAAACGGCAAAGTTTCATACTAAGTTTGCACCCCCCTTTTTCCCCCTTAAGGGATGATTTAAAAAAAACTATTTTACACGTGTTTCATAATTTTAAATGAAGAACCTTTGTACCAAATTTCATTTGAATAAATTCAAACACGGCAATGTTTCATACTAACTTTGAACCCAAATTTTACCCCCTTAGGGGATGAGTTTTCAAAAATCCTTTCTTAGTGCTCCCTTACGTTACAAAAGGAGCCTCTGTGCAAAATTTCAAGTTTCTAACCCTTATAGTTTAGGCCCTGCGTTGATTTGTCAGTCAGTCAGTCAGTCAGTCAGTCAGTCAGTCAGTCAGTCAGTCAGTCAGTCAGTCAGTCAGTCAGTCAGTCAGTCAGTCAGTCAGTCAATCAGTCAGCCAGTCAGTCAGTCAGTCATATAGCAACGTATTTATTTAAGGTCCTACGGGGTAAGCTTTGCAACCCGGGTGTCCTGCAGACGCTGGCGCGTGCCGCTGCTGGCCGTGCCGCGCGCGCGCACTTGCCTTCTGCAAAATGCGTCCCTCACGCGAGCCCTACGCACACTCAATTCTATTAGTGAGACAATAGATATCTTCTGTTGTTCTCTGAATGAGTTCACAAAGACCACTCTTTTTATTTTGTGTTATAATAAGTAAAGTGCTGTGAATATGTAGTGTGTTGTGTATATTGTTTATAATTTTTTCAATCATTTTTGTTTTTGTTTTTGTGTGTGCGCTTCACTATTGTATTAGGACCATCCTGTTAAAGTAGTAAGCTGTAGTAAATAAATAAATAAATAAATAAATAAATAAATAAATAAATACATAAATACATAAATAAATAAATAAATAAATAAATAAATAAATAAATAAATAAATAAATAAATAAATAAATAAATAAATAAATAAATAAATAAATAAAATATTAATCTCCTATTGAAATGGTATGTCTGACATACATACATACATAACATACCACTATTAGGACAGTTGAGTAACTATAGTTCTTTGCGATACGACATTTTAGAGTGGAAT
Source organism: Yponomeuta plumbellus (assembly GCA_947310845.1). Taxonomy (NCBI): domain Eukaryota; kingdom Metazoa; phylum Arthropoda; class Insecta; order Lepidoptera; family Yponomeutidae; genus Yponomeuta; species Yponomeuta plumbellus. The sequence continues at coordinate 4,446,793 of OX371198.1, read as the reverse complement.
ATCAGCTACTTAAGTGGCAATCATACAATCAATAGGTGCTACCTTATCTACATCGTGTTATTGGAATAAGATAAAAAGTGAACACTGTTTCCAAAATATCCATAAATTAAACTACTTCCAATAAGATATGATAAGAATATTAATATAATAAGTTTCAAAATGGTCAAAGGATAAGCCTGGCCATCCAAAGAGGCAACGTCGCCAGCGTTCTGGGCTCATTGCCACGGGACAGTGACCTGGGGCAGGTATTTTATTTGTAAATATATTAAGTTAAGATATTTATTTAGGTTCTAGCATAGTTTAAGTTATATATATATATTTTTTATTTATAGTTACGTAGTTCATTATTAATATTATTTAATTATTGTTATTTAGCATTGTTCATGAATAAAATGTTGTTAGAATATAAGAATAATAATAATATTAAAAAAAAAATTGTCAACTAATTATTTTGTCAAGGTGGTAGCAGTGGCAAATCTTGAGGCGAGCTTAATATTACAATGGTTTTATGAAGCGGGCCTTAGTAATGTGCTCTGTGGTCTCTGCCTACGCCTTGCCTACGCCTACGGGACATAGGCATAAATTATGCCATTATGTAAAAGTTTTTTTTAGTTATATGCATCGCTCGTAGCCCAGGCTGCCTGAGTGATAACAACATACGGCACGTTCAGTCCATGGATGACTGTCAGTGACTAACGCTAGTGGCATTTTTCCGAGTGGTTCCGTGCTTCGCAAGGCACGTTAAGCAGTTGGTGCCGGCTGCCGTCGATAGATGGCAATCGTTAGGCCAAGTCAGAGGCCTTAGGCGGTTTGAAAACTTCTGACAGTAGGACCAGCCACTAGTCTTACAAGCCTCCACCAATCCGTATTTGGCCCCCGTGGTGGTGGAGTATGGCCTATACCTTCCTCAGGGAAGAGACCCGTGCCCCTCGGTGGGGACATGATGGGTTGATTATGATGATGATTTTATGCATTCTTAAAAACGACGCGCTTGGTTTGTAGGTATATTAAATAAAACCGATAATTGTATATAGATAACATTCTTCTTCTTCAGGTGCTATGCATTTCCTACCGGAGGTCGGCTATAATTTTGGCTACACTGTTACGCGATGTAGCTGCGAAGTTCTATATTTCCGGTGTTGGACCACTCTGATAGGTTTTAGAGCCATGAGCTATCCATACTGTTATGTTACTTTATGCTCATAAGTTTTTCAATTAATGTTATTGAAAAGATGGTTTTCAGGTTGTACATTATTTTAAGAAAAAATACAACTAACAAGCTAGGTCAAGTCGGAACAAATGTACACTATGTAATCTGTGCCATCAACAGGTTACCTATTTATTTTTGAGGTGCTATTACCATATGTATTCTGTGCTATTACCAGCTATTTCTTGTATTACCTATTTGTCTACGATGACACGTGTGATCGATAAAATGCAGAATGGAATGGAAAGTGTTTTATTTAAGTTATTTGAACTCAAGCAAGTACCTAGTAGTGGTAGAAAAACTAAACGTAATAAGAATGCATTGATACAAACCGATAAAAAAAGGTAGTAGTATGTAGTTAACTAATATCAAGCATGATATTTATTGTTGAAGTATTGATGATGTAGGAAAATTCGATAAGATAACGTCGTTTTCTTGTTAATAATAAGGGCGATCTTGCAAGGATTGGGCAAAGTTAGTTAAAATGATCATCATAAATCACATCATCATCATCAGTCCGCCGCTGCCCACTACTGGGTAGACTTTTTCCCCCATATGCCATTTCATACGTTATTTCATTAGCTCCACGATATTAAACCCTCATTGGTTAACCAGCTGTTGGTCTGCCCATTGCTTGTTGTCCTGTATCGTTGTTACAGCTACCCATCCGCCAAAAAATACCGGCCACTTACCGCTCTCAGAAACCGCTTACAGAAAATATTTGGTTCTTCTGTAAGACGAATCCAAATCGAATCGTCATTTATTTTATTTATCCGAGAGAAGTCTCGAGTTAAGTGATCCATAGAGATACAGATTCAGCATGAGAATAAAGAAAACATTCTTTTTTCATGATTTTTTTGTATTGTGTTTGTGAGACTGCTGATTCTCAAGCCGCGGGCGTAGGGCAGGCAGGAGGGAAGGCAACTATGTAGAAGTTAAGATTTAACCCGACTTGCGCCACAAACGTGGCCTTAAAAGCGGTTATTTTTTGTTAACCGCTTTTATGGCCACGTTTGTGAGAGTGGCTCAATGCGTTGATATGCCATGTCAGCTATAGAATAAGAGGTAAACTAAGGGGTAATTCTCCAAGCAACTGCCACACAGTTTGGCGAATGATTTATTAATGTGATCAACTCTTTGATAAAAATAAAAAAACCATAGAGGGCTTATGCCCGTTTTCACCAATAATACTTAAGATTTAGGGGCCACCTCTTTTTAGGGGCTACTTAACGGTTGATTCGTAGCGCTTAAAAAAGATTAGGTGAGCCCTAAATGAAAACGATGATGAAAACGGGCATAAGCCCTCTATGGTTTTTTAGGGGCCGCCTAATCTTTTTAGGGGCTACTTAACGGTTGATTCGTAGCCCTTAAAAAAGATTAGGTGGCCCCTAAATCTTAATCTTAAAACAAACCAACGCGGTCGACTTTATAATAAAAAAGTACTTATCAGTTTTACGGCCAGATGAGTTGAAGAGACGGTAAATTTTTTTATAATAGAATGTACTGAAATATTTAACGAAGAATTTAATCACCGATAAATAACAAACAAGATTGATAAACCAAGTATGCTAGAAATTCATCACTTATTTTACAAAGGTTTAATATTTTTAATTCCCTGTATTTAAACTAACCTGACACAGAATATTATCAGTAGTCCTACGAAGTTACACGGTAATGGCAATGTTCAAATACTTACAATGTATACTTGCGATTTCGCACGTGCTGCTGACTCAAGGTAAGAATTTATTGTTGATCGTTTATTTATTTATTTTATTTATTAGATACAACTAACAATGTCAGATACAGCACCTATATAAAATAACCGTGTAGATATATTTTAGTCTAACATGCATTACAGGTGAGCAATAACTCTCTTGAAGTCTTGACCATATATTATATATTCTGTGTCTTGACTTAAAGTAAATAATTTCTAAAATAACACAAATAACATTTTCATGATATAGTCTCATTTCGTAATCAAAATTGTATAAATTTAAATTGAGAAATCACTGTTTTTTTAAATTAACGTATGTTTTTCTATACTTTTCTATTTACTACTTTCTTGGCTAGGAAAAAGGGCAGAGTACAATGTGAGTTATCGTTTGCACTGACTGAAAATCAGCGCTGAGGATTAATTCATACCCTCAGCACATCGCTGAGTTAGCTGTCCAGCAAAGGTAGTATGAGGACGCGAGTCGCGCGCTACAACGTCAAAAGTCGCGACTTTCCAGTACATTAACTGTCAAATTCTGACGTTGTCGCGCGCGACTCGCGTCCTCGTGCTACCTTTGCTGTATCACTGAGTCAGCTGTCCTATCAATTGTCCTGTAAAGCTAAATATTAACGAATGGAATTAGAAATGGAAGAAAAAAACAAAAAGTTAGATTAAGATTACGTTAGGTTCGTGGATTTAATAAGATTTGATTTATTAATTCAATTAGGCGCTTAATTTAAATTTATGAACTAATTTATTTATAAATTAAACATTGTGAATTAAGATGATGCTATTTTTACAAACAGGCTCAGTAATTCCGAGAGACTATGACAATGACACCGACATAGGCATAGTGGGCGGTGAGACTGCTCCGGAAGGAGCTGTCCCCTACCAATTGTCATTAAGATATCGTGGCTCCCACAATTGCGGTGGCTCTATTCTGAATAGAAGGTGGGGACTCACGGCAGCGCATTGTGTTGACGTCAGGTATTCTAAATATATGTTCTATCTTTTGTTCCACATTTTGTTCTTCTTTTTTCGTGCATGAATGACAGCTGCTGCTAAAAAGCTCCAAGTGCCACCAATAAACAAAAACATAATATATTTTTTTTAAAGTTCCTTTTTCCTTCGTTCCTCTCAATCATGTGATTATTTATTTATTTATTGCATTTTAGGAAAACCATCTAGTAATATAACAAAATGGAGGGTACATTGTACAATATAGTAGCAAAAAGTCATTTAAGGGTTTTCACTTATAGCTACATTACAGTTGCTTAGAAAGTAAAAAGCTTGTGCGTTTACAACATCAAAAACAAATAATTATATTAACCTAGACTGCCGAATCTTAACATCAACTATATAATAATCAAATCAAAGCAACCAAGCCGTTCACACAGTATACAACCCGCTACCAAAGATGTTACCAAATGAGTATATATAAATCATGTGATTTTTAGGACCCTCGACAAAAAACCTAGGATCACAAACCTGGGACTAGATAGCAGTTATGCCAAAAGAATCACTATTAACATGATTGAAATACATTTTTTGCAAATTCAATCTGTAGAAAGAGACATGTTTTTTTCTCGGTGTCGTTTTACCGTCTCGAGCCCCTTGAGCGGCTGGTTGAGGATAACCGAGGACACGAAGAAGTGGCGTATATTGGGGGAGAACTACGTCTAGCCAGCACTGGACGATTGTAGTATCAGCTTCAATTCAATCTAATCAGCCAGTAAATAGAGCCCACTGTTGGGCGTAGGCCTTCTCTTTCACGCTAACCCATCCGCTCCAGTGCAGTGCTAATCTCCTCCAATGTTTCCTTGCCACTTTCACAATGTCGTTGGCCCATCGTGGTGTTTTACGGCTAAAATCCTTATCAGCTGCAACTAAGCAATATTGGTTCACGTCACTTCGCTTTGTCCGTGATTAAGCTATAAGTATCAAAGTGAAACTTGGTTGAACTCTTCTGACAAAATTAGAAGTAAGTTTGATTTTGTAAGTAAGTTAAAACAAGAACAAGATTAAAAACAAAGCGCACCGAGGAAAAGTGGTAATCTCATCTGAGAGTAACAAATTAATTCGATGAGCGTCAAAATACAGATTCACGGTAATACAGGATCAGTTACAAAAAACGGAAATTGAAATTACGTTTTAAGTTTCAGAAGAGTTCGTTGATTTCTTCATTCAATCGCCAATTGAATTTAAGTAAAAAAAATATTATTCTCATTAAATTATCATGTTACAAGCAGGCGCACTTTAGACAAGTCTATCCTATCACTGAAAACTACCATTGAGGAACATCTATAACTTTTAGAGACAGTATAAACATAAACATTTACGTACAGGCACATACATTTCTTCTGGGCCCACACTAGGATACCCTGTGTCGTGGGAACCAGAAACAGCGAAGTCATAAACATGTAAACATCCCCAGCCGGGGTTCTAACCCAGGATCTCTCGCATAAAAGTTTGGACAAAGAAAACCAAGTAATTTAACCTATTTAAACCGTAATGAAAATCACATTTGCTCCTTAACCAGCTCACCTCGAGATTTTACGGTATATGTTGGCACCAATCGTCACGCCTCTGGTGGTACTGAGTACGCCGTTCGCCGTTTCCACGTTCATGACAACTGGGATATGATGAAGATAATAAACGACATTGCTCTGGTCCATGTTGATAAGGATTTCGCTTTCGGCGACAAGGTGAAAGCGATTGGGCTGCCTGGGAAAGATACCCAAGTTGGGACAACGTTACTGCTATCTGGATGGGGCAGAATATCGGTAAGGGTAACTCTAGTTTAATATCGCATACATAGGGAGCATCAGTTACATGAACGCACATGACCGACGCTCTCTTCAGCTGTAACAATCGCCTTGACCGTACCCGGTCTTTAAGAATCATCATCAGATGCTTTATACTCGCCTTTCGTCATAAACCCTTTATGTCCCCACCGAGGCGCAAGGGTATCTTCCTTGAGGAAGGTATAGGCCATACCTACTCCACCACGGGGGCCAAGTCCGGATTGGTGCCATGTCCGGATTGGTCGCCAAGTCCGGATTGGTGCCAAGTCCGGCTTGGTGCCAACTCCGGATTGGAGCCAAGTCCGGATTGGTGCCAAGTCCGGATTGGTGGCGCGCGTCTCGTACGGGCTTTTAAAATTTTTGATAAAATTTTAATATTTAGTTTCGTTTGTTATGTTTTTGTAATAGTCAGTTTTTTAATTAATAATAACTACCTACCTGATAAAAAAAACCTTTGATTCCGCGGACGACTTAACACAACATAATGAACACCAGGTAGGCCATCTTGGCCGTCTGAGTGCTTATACAGAGTTTTTTCATTCACTCTCGATAGTGAGAGCGTTTGCGATTTGCATAGGAGTGACAAAGAGACAACTATATGGCGCGCTTTGTCACTCCTATGCAAAACGCAAACGCTCTCACTATCGAGAGTGAATGAAAAAACTCAGTATACGCACTCTGTATACGCACTCTGGTGGATTTGAATACCGCTCGCTCGATCGGAGTGGCGCGATAGGGTTGGAGCGCTTGTGTTTTGAACTCGATATTTACTGCCACATGTAAATATTGTCGTCTCATTTACCAAGTATTTCAAGATTTGTAGGTAGTTATTTATATTATGTGCTAGTTTATTATGATGTCTAATAACAAAAAAGCGAGGCTTACAATACATTCTCAATTAAAATACGTTTTCGTTTAGCTAGCCGATCCGACACATCACCCATACATAATCTGCTTACCATGCGAGAGGTCCCGGGTTCGATCCCCGGCTGGGGAGAAAAAAAAACTTGAGGTCTTGGATGTTTACATGTTTGTGACGCTGTTTCTGGTTCCCACGACACAGGGTATCCTAGTGTGGGGCCAGAACCAATGTATGTGCCTGTATGTAAATGTTTATGTTTTTTTGGCCCGGAGCTCACCGAGATCTGGCGTTTCGTAGTTATGTATATTGTGTAGGCGCGTTTCGGACGTTAGTAGGAAGATTGGTAACTGCTTCTTTTTTGAGCTGTCACTTAACGTTCTGTTCAGGCAACAGGAAGAGTTCCGGAGGAACTGCAGTGGATCCAACTGCAGTCGATAAGCGTGCAGGAATGCAGGGACAAGTTAAATGACGCGGGACCCGGACAAGCGATATCTGATCTGCAGATCTGTGCATTCACCAAAGCTGGGCAGGGAGCTTGCCGTGTAAGTGACGCTTGTTGAGACTTTCTTCAGGCGGAAGATTTACACCACAGCAAAATCAAAATTAACCCCTGTTTTCCGGAGGGGTCAGGGTCCAGGTGTAGGGTGGAGCGTTGGGAGACGAATCAAACGAGTAGTGCTTAATCAAGACTGACTATAATGTCGAAGGACTGATATATATAAATAGCTTAAACTAGGTTACATGTGTCTTACACTACACCTTCCCCGTAAAGAAAAATAAAATAATATTTATACAATTTTATTTTATTTCTTAAAGCTATCTTAACTAACTAATACGTTACTTAACTAACTAATGATACACGGTTAAATACAATCCTTAATTTTCTAAAAACATTATTTCTTAACATAAATGTGGTTATTGACTTATACCTAACATTTAATTTTTATTTATTTGTATACAAACAATTTATAAATGGTTTTGTGCGATTTTTATGAACTATGTCCTCTTTTCCGTTCTTTAAAATCTTGACATTACATCCTAAATCTTCTATTATTAAATATGGTCCTAGATAAATAGCATCTATTTTGTCTCATGTTTCATTTTTTAAAAGTAAATACTTGCCTGTATTATACTTAATTTCGTTTACCTTAATATCGTAAGACTCCTTACGCCTTTGTTTACTCCGCTCCAAATTCATCTTTGCGTCGCGTTGTGCAACTTGTAACCTATACTTAAATTCTAGAGGGTAATTATCATAGTTATATACAGGATCTACTTTACCTGATTCGAAATTGCTTGGCAACTTTGCAGTTTTTCCAAACACCAACTCATGTGGTGTGTACTGTGTTTCTGTATGTACGGTATTGTTATAGGAAAAACACCAGTACGGTATCCAACTACTCCAAGTATCCGCACGATTTTCACAGTTTATTGACATATGTGTATTTTCCAGTGCGCCAATAGACTCGTGATGATACGCTGTGGATGTGAGCTGTTTTACATTTAGCAACTCACAGATCTGCTTCATAGTGCTGCAAATGAACTCTGTACCGCGATCTGTTGCTATTTCCCGGGGAACCCCAAATCGTAACACAAAATTATCTACAAACGCTTTGGCGACAGATGACGCATCCTTACTATGTAGTTACTTGGCGCGTAATTTTGTCGGCACAATTAGAAGTCTATTTTGTCACTTCATTTTGAATTTTGAATCACACATTTTTTATTTATTTTCTTTCTTTATTTTGATGCGCGCTCGCACGCACCAAACAAGGCAGGGTCGCCATGTAGGGTGGAGCGTTGGGAGACGAATCAAACGAGTAGTGCTCAATCAAGGCTGACTATAATGTCGAAGGACTGATATACACGGTGGCCGGGGGATTGACGTCAAAAAAAAAAATTAGGACCCTCGTGTCATGGGGTATCCGAATCACCCCCATGTATGTTCCGCGATTTTTCATAGTTTCGGAGTTATGATTTTTTTTCTGAATTTATGAATTTTCGCCTTATCAATTTTGAAAATTTCTAAAACAAAACTAGAAACTTTTTTCAATTACTTTTTTCTGTAACTGAATCTTCACAAGTTGTTCTTCTATGCATAAAATAATCAGCTTCGTAACTTTGATAAAAGTTATTAAAGTGTTGGTCTAAAGTCAAAAATTTACGTTCGGTAAATTATGACTTGAATTTTCAAAAATAAATTAAAAATCCAAACAGATGTTTTAATGGTTTCTTAGTTAGCCTCAGAAATGCGCAAGACTCTCAGATTTCATAATCATTAAAAAAAAGTACTGCTTAACGAGCTACTTTGTGTACATAAGGCCTTCGAAGACAGCGAGGTGAAGAATTATTAAAATTAACATATTTTTTTTCTGCCATTTCGTCTTTTCTTAGGTTATTAATGAACGAGTCGTCATCATCATGATGAATAAAAGTGGTTTTGTCAATAAAACACAGATTAAAAAATTTGGAGGCATTTTCCGTTTTACAGTAATTAATTTTGCGCGGTCCGTTCTCGTGGGTCATGGGTTGTAAATGCAGACGCAACTTTTTACCTGTAATAACAATAGTCTTTGAGGATAGGAGGCCGCCGAACTATTGCTATCTCTCTCACTCTCAGCGGTAAGAGTGAGATGGGCAGCGCAGCAGAAGCGAACACAAAACAAGTTTGTACCTCAGTCGTTCTCACTTTGTGTTTACTGCTACACGTGTCTTCATTTTGTTTTACCTCACTGTCTCGCTTTGTCCGCGGATTCCGCTGCCTACTTATTTGACTACTTTGCTCGTTAATTGGACTGTGTCTTGCATACTGATTTGGACTTTGTTTACTTGGAAGTGTAAAAGATGAGTTACACGTTAAGTGAATACGCAGAAATGCACTATTTTTATGGAGTTGCACAAGGAAACGGCCTTGAAGCAGCGTGACTGTATCGCGAACAACTTCAACGTCGTGGTGGGCCGCAACCTGAGCATTATCCCGACCATCGCGTTTTTATTAACACGCACAATACCTTAATGGCAGGCCGCATTCCTGGCCAACGAGGCGATAGGGAAGGAATCCCTAGAGTTGACCCGGATCGCAGAGAAGTTGTGCTCGAAGAAGTTCAACGAAATCCTTCCACGAGTACCAGAGCTATGGCTCGTACTCTGAACATCCCAAGAACTTCTATCCAAGACATACTTCACGATGAAGGATATCATGCGTTCCATATCCGACGAGTCCAAGCTTTACTGCCTACAGACTACCAATTGCGCATTGATTTCTGCCAAACAATGCTACAAAAAGAACAACAAGATCCTGGATTTTTCAATAAAGTTTTATGGTCAGATGAGTCACGTTTTGAGCGCACTGGAATTTTCAATATTCATAATTACCACACGTGGGCGGTTGAAAATCCACACGAAATGAGAGCGTCGACGTTTCAACATCGTTTCAGCGTTAACTTGTGGTCTGGTATTCTCAATGGCGAACTGATTGGTCCATTTGAATTGCCGTCCAGATTAAATGGAGAAAGATACCGACACTTACTGGAACATGAACTTCCATTGTTGCTAGAAGACGTGAATATTGAACTAAGACAAACCATGGTTCTTCAAAATGACGGCGCTCCATGTCACTACGCAACGCAAGTCCGAAATTATTTAAATGAGGCGTACCCCAATAGATGGATCGGACGCGGCTGACCAATATCGTGGCCTCCACGCTCACCTGACCTCAACCCCATGGATTTTTTTAAATAAAAATAAAATAAATAAACTCACGCCCGTTATCCCCGAAGGGGTAGGCAGAGGCACCGGTCTCTAGAACTGGACCCACGTTTTTTATTTGGGGCTATTTTAAGGAAATAGCATACGCCAGAGAAACTGGGAGTGAACAAGAGCTGAGGCAGAAATTAACAGAAGCCGAACGTGTTGTAAAGGAAAACAGAGCAGCTTTTAGACGATTAAAAGATAATTTCCTACGTAGGTGTAGAATGTGTATTGCTGCTGGAGGTGGCAACTTTGAAAACTATTATAATAAACATTTTTTTTACATTTTAATCTGTGTTTTATTGACAAAACCACTTTTATTCATCATGATGATGACGACTCGTTCATTAATAAACTAAGAAAAGACGAAATGGCAGAAAAAAAAATTTGTTAATTTTAATAATTCTTCACCTCGCTGTCTTCGAAGGCCGAATGTACACAAAGTAGCTCGTTAAGCAGTACTTTTTTTAATAATTATGAAATCTGAGAGTCTTGCGCATTTCTGAGGCTAACTAAGAAACCATTAAAACATCTGTTTGGATTTTTAATTTATTTTTGAAAAATTCAAGTCATAATTTACCGAACGTAAATTTTTGACTTTAGACCAACACTTTAATAACTTTTATCAAAGTTACGAAGCTGATTATTTTATGCATAGAAGAACAACTTGTGAAGATTCAGTTACAAAAAAAAGTAATTGAAAAAAGTTTCTAGTTTTTTTTTTAGATATTTTCAAAATTGATAAGGCGAATATTCATGAAAATTCAGAAAAAAAATCATAACTCCGAAACTATGAAAAATCGCGGAACATACATGGGGGTGATTCGGATACCCCATGACAAGAGGGACCTAATTTTTTTTTTTTGACGTCAATCCCCGGCCACCGTGTATAAGTAGCTTAAACTAGGTTACATGTGTTGTGATTACATGTGATTCTGACAGATCTTTTTCGCTTCATCAACATTCATTAGTCTTTGCATGAACGCATACCGGGCTAGTTATCCATCCATCCATTCCACATGGATACCTAGATGGTTTGAGGCAGATTATTGGCAGCGGTTTCATGAAACAGACCGAAGAAAGTCGTGGACTGGACGAATACGAGCTAGCTGATTGATTGAATTTGCCACTCCCGAGCATAGTACTTCACGAAAGTCCTACAGTAAAATATATATTATAACAAGAGGTTTAAGATTTGTTAGAGCACAATTTTATGTGCTCATAAGAATTGGAATCTACCATTGTTTGTCATCGGGTGCATAAAAAAATTCTCAAATTAAATTACAATTCATCAATCATTTCAAATTCATCTACTAGATTCACACTTTTGTTATTTAAATAACAAGATAGATAGATAGATAGATATACTTTTATTTGTCTCTTGTTTCTTATGTGCAATAAATAATATTCTTATCTTATCTTATCTTACTTTATTGCACACGAAACATTAAACATAACATTAAGTTTCTATTAAATCAAATTGTTCTTGCTAAGCTAGTTATTTTTTTACCGTGTCACAAATTTAAAAAACATGATTTGTAAAAAATAATCACATGTGAATAACAAATGAAAATCAGTAAAAGTAACATTCCATATTCAAACCTAGTACATAATTTCATGGATAAATGACGTCAATAATAATTTTATTAATTAGTAACATAAGTAAACGGACGAATCTTTGAGTAAAGTGCTTTACTTGACCCATTGAATTTGTAAGTCCGGATTTTATGGATTTCATTTCATTTAATTTACCAATTTAGTTAGAGAGATTTCATATTTATAATTGTCCGTAAAATTCGATGCAATAAAATTACGGGGTGTAATTTTTACAGATTTTAGTCGGTTTGATTAAGTCGAGTGAATTTTTAAAAATCTTTGAATCCAGTTTTTTTTAAATAAAGGAATGTTTTATTTGAGTATTATTTTCTATCTACAGTGATAAGAGTTTTTTAAATATTAAAACAATCGGTTAATCTACTGTCAACTGCTGTCAAACGTGTTTTTTATATGCACTTTGGCCAACTGACAGCTGTCAACAGTAGAGTAATAGCTTTATTGTATAAGAAACCGGGGGTTAGTCTAGTACATACAAACACAAACATTACAGTATTAACCTTTAACTGTGGACGTCAAGTCTCTGAGACCCCTGAACTTCACGGTTGAATAACACACGATTTTTTGGTAAAAGAATAAAATTAATATCTTTATATTATTAAGAAAACTTACATAGACTTAAGTAGACTTATGAACATTGCAAGCAAATTGGTTGATTGCAGCCCACATATTATGTATTGTCTTCCTATGTAGTTCTGCAGGGCAAAGCCTACATATTTTTCGAGAACCAGGAACTCATAATCATCATTCATCGGAAGCTTCAAGAAGAGTAAAAATACTATGTTCAAATGAAGGGTCTTCTAACAGCAAAACTTTCCCTTCAGACTGATTTTCAGAAGATGTGCTCGACCTTTTAATTCCTGACGTACCGGGTTGATATTATTATCCATAATCAATGCAAAAGTAAATAAAATACAGACACTGTATACTGATATACAATGTATGGGAAAAACGGACGTGGGGTCTCACAGGCCCCTGCCAAATTTCCAAAGATCACTACTCACGTGTTTGAAGGCAGCAAAAAAACCACCTCTGTTGATACTCGTTTCGCTACTAACTTGAAAGGTACTGAGCAGCCTGGGTGCCGGGGGAAGGTAGAAACGACTTTTTTGTAAGATCCTCAGAAAGGCCGGGGCCTCTGAGACCCCACGTCCACAGTTAAAGGTTAAGAGTACTTTCTCTTCAAATGGCATTACAAAAATTCCACCTTGTATGTTGTTCTGTTTTCAGGGAGATTCAGGTGGTCCATTAGCGGATGTCGATGTCGTGGTTGGCGTAGTGTCTTGGGGAAAACCCTGTGCTCTCGGTTACCCGGATGTGTATACCAGGGTCTTTAAGTACAAGGATTGGATCGAGGAGCGAATTAAAGTTGATAGCAATGGCTACGATGCAGCCGTCTAAGTCTAACCAATGTCTATGTCGCAGTAAAGTAGTTAAATCAGAGAGTCAATTGAATCTCTAGACAGTCAATCAAAGATCGATATTCAATCAAGTCGCTAAAGTTCCGTCAGACAAGTGAGTGAACGAAACGTTTAACGAGTTTCCTAAACGTTCCTAGGTATTTCAAATTTGGTAGGGTATGATATTTGACAAGATATTTGATTGGAAAAAAATGAATAGTAAAAAGACGTTGTTTGTCTTATATTTTTTCATAACGATTTTATTTTTACAAAAGCCTCTTTACAATAAAACAAAACACGGAATTTTCTTCACGATGACGCCGAAACAACAATAACAAATTAAGTAATCGTTGCGGAGTCGACAACATGTTTACAATTCCACCAAAGACCACAAATTGGAACAAAAAACCACTTACACAACAAACCAACGTTGCACAACGTTTGCCGAAAGAAAGACTTTAAAAGTAATCAGCTGTTGCCGTAACCGCCATCTTGTTTTGTAAGTCAGCCTAAGATAAGTAAGTCAGATCAACTTTTTCATTAGCCAAGAGGTAAGATTACTGCGTATATTGCAAAGGTTGATGTGCTGTCCTTTGGTAATGGCTCTAGAAAATGAACCCACGACATTATTATACAGCATTTTAATAGCAAGCCGTTGAAAATAAACCTGGTTTTTACAGTGTAATCTCTAAAGCGTCTATTTTTGTACCGCAAAAGCGGCAAAGCCATTTGTTTCCATTAGGCACATAGCAAATTAAGCCGCAACAAAAACCTTGATCCCCACGAGGAGGATTGCAGCTGCTGTACATGTACCTACCTGCTGCTGTGTAGGTATATGTGTATGAGATGTCATCTCACTGTATTATTATTTGTTCAACTAAAACTTTCGTAAGCATTTCGTAAGATTTTTCGTTGGAAGAGTTAGTCCAGGTCAAATCGAAAACAGTATTTTCACTTTTTCATTTGTACTGTACTATATTCTTATCCTATCTTATCATAGCTATATTATAGACATATTTATGTTACACCTATAATACATTATTTTATTTTATTGTGTGCATTATTCATGAAATTATCTTTTTCTAATTTTCGTATGTCTATCAGTTATTTACATACACCTGCGGTTCATCATCAACCCATTATGTCCCCACTGAGGGGCACGGGTCTCTTGCCTGAGGAAGGCTCCTGCGATTCCGGATGCGGCTTCAATCTGCTAATCGGAGGTTAGCTAGAATTTCTTTGAGCATTAGATCGCGGTGCAGTGCTCAACATGACTACATGACTGTACTACTTCCTAAATATAATATTTACAATTTAATTCCGCTGTCACTTAGTTTAGTGACGTTGAAGAATGTGTAATGATTATGTATGAAAGTTTTTATCCCGTGCTGGAAATCAGTGCTATCGGTAAAACCGCAACGTACCTACCTATGAGCTCGAGGCTATTTCATCGCTATGTCGCAGTAAAGTAGTTAAAACAGAGAGTCAACTGAATCTCTAGACAGTCAATCAAAGATCGATATTCAATCAAGTCGCTAAAGTTCCTTCAGACAAGTGAGTGAACGAAACGTTTGACGAGTTTCCTAAACGTTCCTAGGTATTTCAACTTTGGTAAAATGTTTCTTTGAACGAACGTGTCGAGTCTTCTAAAGCCATCTTTGCAACAGGAACTCACTACAAAAACAAGACTCTTCTTCTTAATTTTGTTGCGTAACCATAAACAATAAAACAAAACACGGAATTTCCAAGCTCTCAGTTCATTCACTATGACATCGAAATAACAATAACAAATGAAATAATCGTGGCGGAGTCGACAACATTCTCAAACAAAGACCACAATTTGAAACAAAAAACCACTCACACAACAAACCAAGTTGCACAACGTTTGCCAAAAGAAAGACTCTAAAAGTAATCAGCTGTTGTCGTGACCGCCATCTTGTTTTACACTATTAATCAACATACTGGCTTTCGGTCAGTCAGACATTTAAACGTTTTCGACGCTGCTTTATTTAAATCAAAAAGCTAGCGACTTGATGGAATATCGATCTTTGATTGACGGTCTAGAGATTCAATTGACTCTCTGAATTAACTACTTTACTGCGACAGCTACATAGACATAACCTAAGTCTAAATATTTTGAGATTATTTTTATTGTTCAATTGTTTTTTCATTCTTTGTTTTTTGTCACGTGTCATACGTAACTGTTTGTGTGTTAAATGCGTTTCTTTTTTTTCTTCTATCCATACGTCACTTAGGCCAGGGTCCATACAAGTGACTACTGCCTTAAATGACGTAGGTATTGACCGCCACTGCGACCGCGAACGCGTTGGTTCCTTTCAGTGGTCAGCCATTTTAATTATCATCATCATCATCATCATCATCAACCCATTATGTCCCCACCGAGGGGCACGGGTCTCTTCCCTGAGGAAGGTATAGGCCATACTCCACCACGGGGGCCAAGTCCGGATTGGTGGAGGCTTGTAAGACTAGTGGCTGGTCTTACTGTCAGAAGTTCTCAGGCCTCTGACTTGGCTTAACGACTGCCAACTATCGACGGCAGCCGGCACCAACTGCTTAACGTACCTTGCGAAGCACGGAATCGCTCGGAAAAAATGCCACTAGCGTTAGTCATAGACGGTGACCCATCCGTGGACTGAACGCGCCCTATGTTGCTTAACCTTAGTGATCGTTCAAGATCACTCAGGCAGCCCAGGCTACGAGCGATTATTTTTAATTATACTTTTCAGAAAATACTGTACCACTTTTTTAGTTGTCAGGCACGGTTATTGACAAATAGATAAAACTCTCTAAGCCCCAGTTTATCGTAAACAAAGCTGTTAATCTACTGGTTAATCAGCTGTCAGGTGGCCCAAGTGCGTACAGTTTGGCCGCTGTTAACATTCGATTTACATATTGTTAGCGTACGGGAAACCGGGGGTAAGTCAGTCATTTCACCGCTCTTTGGCAGATTATCTTGTCCCCAAGTAAGTAGAGTAAGGGCCGGTATCGGAGTTGCGAAAATGAAAATGAATTTATTTAGTAACCAAAATTAAATTTGCCACGGACAGAAAATAAATGATAGGTATTACTATACAATACAATACAATCGACGGCAACTCGATCCTCAATATTATGTACCTTACACTATTAATTAATTTTCGTTACGTGTGGCCGTGTTATAAGGATCGACCCACCGCCGACCGCAAGTACCAAACCAATAACTCAGGGATACCTAACTACTCGTACATATTTAAAGTTTAACGTAAGGTAGCAAAACAGTCCGTCCGGGCAAAGAATTTTCACTAAGTAAATAGTTTCTCAGGTTAATAGTTTGACGAGCTCTGTGGCGTAGCGGTTAGCGCATCTGCTTACCACGCGAGAGGTCTCGATCCCCGGCTGGGGAGAAAAAAAAAACTCCAGGTCTTGGATGTTTACATGTTTGTGACGTTGCTGTTTCTGGTTCCCATGACACAGAGTATGCTAGTGTGGGGGCAGAAGCAATGTATGTGCCTGTATGTAAATGTAAAAAAAAATGTTTGTTTAGTAACGCTCTGTCACACACTTTTCTGAAAAATTTGACTAGACAGCGTTAAACGGCCGATTTTGCAACCAAAGCGTAAGACCTTTCTCCACTTCTCCGGTCCGGCAAACGTTAATTACCGGTCCGATTTAGAAACACACAAGAATACTAGTAAGCTTCTCCACTACTCCAGAATTCGGTTTTTAACGGTCCGATAATTTGCTAGATCGGAACGGTATTTTACCGGCCCGAAGTGATCGACGTACAAAAACAATATTATACACGTTTTTGCACCGCGCATACAACCCGAAAATGTTCCCATACTATTTTATTTACATTAATAGAATGCGTGGAAAACGTCCCCTGCCTGGAATAGAAAAACCCAGGAATTTTAATAAAGCACTGCGTCACGTCCATTGCCGATTACACTGGTCAACAAATTTAAAAAGAAATTTTGGTGCTGAGTTAGTGTTAATGTTTTTTCACCAAGTATCCCTTGGTAACACTAAACGTATTTTATTTTTCCTACGTGTAGTTTTCCATTTACCCTCAGTTTTAAAATATTGGTTCTAATCAGTACTTTCATGCACTCGGTTGCTAACTTAAATACATTACAGTACATTTCTATAAATAAATTGATTTTAACATAATGTCTTTGTCGTTGTTTCAATGAGCCAAACGTGTTTTGTTACTTTTGTGGTTAATACACACTTAAAAATATAGAAAATCTATAGCAAATTGTATAAAAACTTTTCTTACTTTAAAAAATTAAAAAATGTAAAACATTGTGGATACATACAAGCCGTGGATACCTCAAATTGTTTGTAAAATATCCTGTGAACATTTGATACTATGGGTCAACGGTCAATGAAGATGTATGAGATTCGGAGTGCAAGCAAGGGAAAGAACAAAAAAAATCTTTGATGACTGTTACTTCTGCTGAGTTAATTTGCGTGGTGTTAACGTTAAAAAATGATTTTTCCGGACTTAGAATCGGCTCAAACACCTTTGCCACATTCAGAAGTAGTACCTGTGCCAACATTTTTTGCTACTCATGACCGTCATTTGACGAGATCAATAAAGTGAGTGGCGACAGTGACTTCAAAAGTATCTTAGCATAGAAAAGATAAAAGCATAGCTCACAGATAAGAACATTACTACGAGTATAAGATACCGATTTATTAAGATCAATGAATGATTTGGAACAAGCTGCGTGGACTTCGTTTGTAGAGGTTACTAAAAACTTTCTAGGAAATCACAAGTCAAATAACTACTCACAAATTGTAAATGAGATGCTACAGAGCTTCAAGAACTTAGTATGTAATATGTCCATCAAAGTGCACTACCTCCACAGTCACCTTGATCAATTTCCAGAGAATCTTGGATCATAAAGACAAGAACAAGGGGAGCGGTTTCACCAGGACCTAAAAACGATGGAGGAGAGGTACCAAGGTCGATGGGATCGGCATTATGATGGTTGACTACTGCTGGGGGATGCAACGTGATTGTGTCAATGCACCTTATTCACAAAAGTCGCGAAAAAGGACGTTTTATGTCCTAATAACTTAACAAATGCTAGTTTTATTTGTAGAATTGTTTTTTTATATACACGTCAATCTAGAAAACCACACGTAGGATCTCTAGATTTTTGGTATTAATGTAATCAGAATACGATCCTATTTTAATAAAAAAATATAGTTTCTTGGCACCAAAACCAGTGTTGACCAGTGTTATAATCGGATGAAGTGGAGAAGCATAATCCGGCATCCGATATTTTTCTCGTGACTGATTCCGGTTCCGACGCCGGACCGGAGCAGTGCAGAAAGGGCCTTAAGGTTGATCTATGTTGACTATACCGTGACAAATGGGTCTGGGACAAGAGTGGATTAAGCGAAGTTGTAAAGTTACCGGCGCCGACAAACTTCAAGAATCAAGAAGATATACAAGGACCACGAGCTTATGTTGGCATAGCAACGGTAAATAAAGGTGACCAATCTTGATGGGTTTAAATTATCGTAGGATATATTTATTTCAATGCATGTATTTTATAGTGCTGAGTGTTATCGTCGTATATTTTTAGTAATCCGCTATTTGACTCTTTTTTCAAGTATGTCTTGTATGCTAAATATCTCTTCCATTAGACCAAAAAATATTTTAGTATATTTTTTGAGGACCTAAAAGCAACAAAAACATTATTTTAAAACGTTGCTTTGCTAAACAGCCAAAAACGCGGTCCGCCATTTTTGTCTATGGTTTGACGTCCTAAGGATTTGTAAACAAAGTTTGACATTCAACATAGGTAGAGTTCGTGCCACGAAAGAAGCATGAGTTAATGAATTTTGGCTTTTATTATTATGGCCTTAAGGATTTTACCGTGGGACTTGTTTGGTGAAATGATCTTTACCTACTCCTAAAATCAGTTAGTGATCTGTGAGCATAGTGAAATAACAACAACGCATTCATGATTTCATCGAGTTTACATGCAAAATATATCAATTATCATTATTGCATTATTCGAGACTGCAAAAACACGTCAATAAAGACCGCCGGGAAGACGCAGATTCGTGTGCCCAGTGAAATAAACATACGAAAAACTTGGCTCAAACTTGCCAAGAGAGACCCCGATTCTTTATCGACTGAAACTTGGGTGTATTTATGTGAAGATCACTTTAATGTAAGTACTGTAATATCAATGTACACAGAAACTGTTTTTAGCTGTTATAATGCTTGGTTTGATTTGGTTTGGTTTTGGCAAATTGGTACTATCAGCTTCCACGAATCCAGCGTCCATGATTGCGCTTATCAATAAAATGATAAGACACTAACTGCACAAGACTAGTTTTTGCAAAAATACTAAATCCAATCCAAATCACAATAGAACTTAGGTACGCAAGCACGACTGACAGATGTTTGTTTACAACCAAAGGTGCTTTCAAGATGGCGGATAGTGTTTTCACCGTTCCGATTTAGAAGCGAAGAATATTTTTTTAATTTGCAAATTTTGCAGCCATCCTGCATATTTACTTAGCAAAGTCAATATATTTCGGTTTCTTACGTTAGATACTACAGGAAATATCCATTAATCGCGTCAAATTTGATACGAGTCTAGTAGCGTATTATGAAATGTCTCTTGTGGATGTCTGTTATTGGCTTTGTAAACTGTATTTTTTGTTATCTGTTGCTGTTGATGTCCTCATAAAATAAAACAAATTAATAAAATAGCGTGATATTTTGGTGGCGTTGTAAGGTTAACCCTTGGCTGGTAGGTGTCGCTAAAATCAGTAACGTAGTAGGTGTCGGGGGTGTAAAGTGAAAAAGTATAATAAATCAAGAAAACATAGAGATATTAAATTTTTGTCATCATTTTGTTATTTAATCAACTAAGCAAGTTACAATATTTCTTTTAACCAAGATTTATTAAACATTTAGGGCAGATTTTTCAATCGTCAGATAAGTTTTATCTCAGGAATAAAAATGGTGGTTTGACAGCTTATGTATGAAAGTTATGTCAAACCGTCATTTTTATTCCTCAGATAAAATTTATTTGACTATTGAAAAATCGGCCTTAAAGAATAAATCAGATTTTTTTTGGAACATAAATTCTCAAAAAGTTGACTTTACAAGCCATTATTATAATACAAACTTAAACGTAACAGATAATCTTCTTTTTATAATTTTCTTATATAGCTAGTCTACAAAACAAAAATAAGGAACTTTTCTTTAGATCAATCAAATACAAAAAAATTACAGCTTACTCCTAAAACACTTCTTTAAACACATATATTTTATCACGATAAGTTTAGCATCTAGTGCATATAACCGCTTTGGCCGTATGATCTTTACATATGAAAAAAAAAAGAAAAGTAAGCATTGACTACACCGTTTGCTACACTTTAGTCGAAAATGACGTCAGCTTCTAACATAATATCTTTAGAACAACTGACCGCTTCTTCTTCTTCACAATCACTGATTTCTTCCCGATCGCAAGTAGTTGCAGGGTTATGTTCTGGACCAGACTCGTGATTTTCGTCCGCCAGTAATTGTGAAATATGGTCATACGTTTCACTTTTCAGTAATCTCAAAATAGTTGTTTTGTTCAGTGTTAATTTGGTCCCAACGAGAATCTTAAGTGATTGATCAACAATCATTCCACTCTATTGATATGAAACTTACGACAAATACAATTAGCTTGGGTATTCCCGACACAGGTAATCGCATAGAAGTTTATCTGTAAGCCGTTAATGCGCCGTGAGGGCATGATATCGAGCCGAAAGCATCGATGTAATTTTACAGATAACAGGAAACGAGAACTGATCAATGAGAGGTGTTCTATTCCTACAATCATTTTAGAAAGGTTATTTTTAAGCTCAGAAGTACCAAATTCCACAATTTACAGCGGCTCTACTCTATGACAGTTATCGATAATAATAACATTTTCTTTCAAATGGCGAATTAATCACAAGTTATGGTATCACTGAGAGGGAGCGACAGTGGGCGGTAGGGTTATTCACCAACTCGACACACATGACTGGACACACCTGTGTCCAGTTGGTTAAACTCAAATTAGTACCTATCATTTATTCTTTCGTCATCTGGACACACCAAGATGCGCGTCCAGATGGTGAAACGTAATTTTATTTGAAAAGTACTCAAATAAAATTATAGATAATAAAAGACCATTCAGTGGTTTTGAAATAAGTGTAGCATCCCACAATTTTTATATCCGAAAATTCATGATAGTGACCAACATACAAAATTACCCGTTTCCAGCAGTGGAACGTTTCATGGCCGATGATGATTATGACAGAAATCATTCTGTGCGTGACGGTACTTCGTCATCAATTGGGGTAAAATTCGAACGTGTGTCCAGTTGACGAAAACATTAAAATGGTATAAATACGTTTCACCATCTGGACACGCGTAAAAATCTTGGTGTGTCCAGATGACGAAAGAATAAATTATACTAATTTGAGTTTAACTAACTGGACACAGGTGTGTCCAGTCATGTGTTGTGTCGAGTTGGTGAATAACCCGGGCGATATCCCTATTGGAATATTGTAACAAAAACACAATCTTGTCTGTGTGAGAATTTATTTTTCCTGTACACAACGTTCTCGGTTATCTCTCTCACTTGACATGGCTATACTTATTGTTTGACGAAGAGCGGTCCGTTCACAGAAAAATCCAACTAAATTATTACAATACCAAAACTGTACGATAATCCCTTCTATAAGAACAGGATTAAAGACCGAATCTTCCCAGTGAAAAAATATACTTACTTAGTGCGCTGGCTCAGCGACCCGACGTGTGGGTCGACACAAGAAGTCGCCACCTGTCTTGTCCTGCGCGGTCTCCTGCCAGTCGCCCGCCTGGAGCTCATGCAGGCCCTTGGCTACTGCATCCTTCCAGCGATGCCTGGGGTGGCCAACCGGTCTTTGACCGCTTGGAAGTATGCTCAAGACATTGAAACCCAACATCATCGGAGTAACGAAATCCCATCGAATCTGTTGACTCAGTCACGTAGAAACCATTGAATAGGAATCGCGCGGCGAAGAGAGCATACTCGGGGCTTCCAGTAAAAATATAGAAAAGAAAATTTCAGTGATGTCGTTTTATTCTCCTCGTAGCCATTGTTGCAACATTAATCCCAATATTCATAAACATTCTAGCGCCGAATGCAAAACCGGTTTTGCATTCGGCATTGCAATAAAGTAAATCATATCTTGACGCCTCTAATGGAGTCTCAGATACATTTTAATGTTGGGTATGTTCATAAAATTATGCTTATTTTAATACTAACCCTTGAAGGAAGACCGATTTTTTTTATTTAAGGTACCATTTGCGAAATAAAGCTTTAAAGCGCAAATTTTAGTTCCTCCCCGTCTCCTGACTAAACGTTTCATTGAAGAAACGTGAAAAAGTTCGGGACAGTGCCTTATAATAGTAGTAGCGCATATAATGAACCTAAAGGCTATTTATTCCTTTTAGGTTCATTTTATGTGTTTCATAGAACTACTTACAATTCATAATTTACTATGACCAAGAAGAATTCTCCTTGCTATGAAAAATCTCTCGTTGATCAACTACGATTTAAAACTGGACCTAGAGCGCTATTGTAGCAGCCAGAGAAAGTGTCAGATCATGAAGAAAGTATCCTCTTTGTCCACAAAATGGCTGAAAGCTAACATTTGCTTTGTGATAGCCACTGTTTAAGTGCACTGGACTCTACTGTCTTTTTAACCGACTTCAAAGAAAAAGGAGATTCCTAATTCGACCCTTATAATCCTTTTTTTGCTATGTTATGGCATAACTCCGTCAAATCTTTACGGATTTAGATACCGTAAAATGGGGTGAATAGAAAAATTTTTAATCTTCAGGATACAAGTCGCGACGACACGGCGACAAGTCGCCTTGTTTGCGATGGCCCTCAGAGTGCGGAGCTTCGAACAAAATATATGAAAATTGGCGGCCGTAGCCTGTCGTCGCGTCTAGTCGTCGAACTGTCGCTGTCGCGTGTCGCCTAGTGTGCGCTTAAACTTAGGGCCCTCGCCCACGGCGGCTTTTTGCAGCGATGCTGTCGCGCGTTTCGTAATCGCTCGACAGCATCGCTACTAACGCGCAGGTTGCATTTGCAACGCGCTGCAGAAGCGATGCTAACGCGCTTCTAACGCACTACCGGATCGCGGCTGTATCGATGCAAACCTGCGACCATGTCGGACGACATCGGGGAAAGAATGGAGGAAGGGCCTCTAGGTTATCGAATCGCGTTTACATCGCGAAAGAAGCGCGACGGTATCGCGTTTTCATTGCGACTGAATCACGGTTACGGGGGCCAGGGCACACAGCTATCGACCGCTTCGCGACTGTATCGCGCGACAGCATAGCTGCAAAATGTCGCCCTGAGCAAGGGTCTTTACTCTTTGGGCACGGAACCCTAAAATTTGGCACGCTTGGTTCTCTTAATTCATAATTCATAACTTTATTGCGACCATGTAGAACAGTTGCTTAGGTAGTACATTTAGGGTTTGCCTCATACATGGTACCCACTTAGGGCACAGCAATTCACAAGCAGCATGCAATATTATAAACACAAGGAACGTTGACAATAATCTAGCAACAGAATTAATCACACTAATATTATAAACGTGAAAGTTTGTGTGTGTGTTTATATGTTTGTCAGTCTTTAGCGCTGAAACGGCTGGACGGATTTTAATAAAATTTGGTATGGAGTTAGCCGATACCCTGGATTAAAACATAGGCTACGTTTTACCGCGGGGAAATATCTTATTCCTACGGGAAAATCGATGAACCGCGGGTAACACCGCGGGGCACAGCTAGTTTTAAATCATACATACAAATCGCCGTGCTTGTTTAGTCTCCCTAAATTCAAATCCGTGGCTTTGCATTTTAACAACGCCCGAACTTACCTAAGCAGGTTGGTTAACCGCGAAAGGCACCCAGATTTAGTGTTTCAATAATCACGCTTATGTTCAGCAAGGTAAGAGCTAAGATGGGTGAGCTTCGAGTGTTACAGCCTTTAGGTATGTAGGTACATAATGGCGAAAAGCAATTACCGGAGAGCAGCAGGTTAATAAAATACTAGCAGGACTGCAGGCGTAATAGAAAATACTAGGTGGAGTTTTGAGAGGGTGCAGTAAGCCTTCAGTAAGAGGTGCTAGCAGTTCCTATAAGGGGTGTGAGGGGTGGTTTATGCAATAATTTAACTCGATAGACGACCTCTGTGACGCAGTGGTTAGCGCATCTGAGTACCATGCGAGAGGTCCCGTGTTCGAATCCCGACTGGGAACAAAAAAAAACCCAGGGCATGGATGTTTACATGTTTGTGACGTCGCTGTTTCTGGTTCCCACGACACAGGGTATCCTAGTGTGGGGCCAGAAGCAATGTATGTGCCTGTATGTAAATGTTATGTTATGTTATTTATGTTTGAAATATGTAAGTAAATAAAAAAATAAATTAATAAAGAAATGTTTATACATTTTCAACAGTTTCTGATTGTCATACTGTGGGCTTGAACACACACAACTTCACAAAATTGTGCGCGGTCTGAACTCCTAAGCCAACAAAAAACTAATTCGAACAAATTCGGAAGCGCTGCGGAAATTCGTAGTGATTCAAAGTTACTAACTCCCTTTACCAAATAAAGTTCAAAGTTGTTTGTGTGTTACTGTTTGTTTAAATAAAACTACTGTCCTAATAAAACTTCTCCAAAGCAGTGAGGGAATGGAACATTTTGAATGGATTTGTTCCGGACTCGTCGTGTTCCAGATCTGTCGTAGGTACTCCAGAATTGTCGTATTCCAGATCTGTAGTACTCCAGATTCGCCGTAATAGTCCACCATAGAAGCATATATGCACTATACGTGTTTTTTGTGCTCGCACTATATGTGTTGTTTTTATTTTATAGTGAGTATACTCACTATGAAATAAAAACAACACATATACAAATTGTTAGAATCTACTTATTTTTATTAACAAAAATAAAAGCCATGAAACAAAAAACTCTGTTCTTCGATAGAACTAAAACACTTTGTAACTTACTACAGTCATTACTATTGTACAGTCAAGTGTGAAATTATGTACCTAATTATCTACTATATGCCTGCTCAACTGTACGTATTACGGCGAATCTAGAGTACGACAGATATGGAATACGACAAATCTGGAGTACGACAGATCAGGAATACGTCAAATCTGGAGTACGACAGAGCTGGAACACGACGAGTCCGGAACAAATCCTACTGACTGGACCTGTTGACATATATTGAATAGTAACAACTTCCACGCAACGCAATCCTTGTCTTTAAGATACGAAAATCAGACAAAGACATCACAAACATGGTAATGAGTGATTCTGAGAAAATGGGTCAAATTGCTTCGCAGAATCTTCTCAGAATCGCTCGTAGCCTCAGCTGCCTGAGTGATCTGAAACGATCACGAAGGTTATGCAACATAGGGCGCGCTCAGTCTATGGATGGGTGACCGTTTTTGACTAACGCTACTGGCATTTTTCCGAGCGGCTCTGTGCTTCGCAAGGCACGTTAAGCAGTTGGTGCCGGCTGCCGTCGATAGATGCCAGTCAGAGGCCTTAGGGCTGCTTGAAAACTTCTGACATTACTTACGACCAGCCACTAGTCTTAAAGCCACCACCAATCCGGACTTGGCCCCCGTGGTGGAGTATGGCCTATACCTTCCTCTTCCTCAGGGAAGAGACCCGTGCCCCTGGGTGGGGACATGATGGGTTGATGATGGTTTTTTTTTCATGTTAACTCAATAGAAAGAAACAATTATATTGTAGGTTTATTTATTGGCCCTGAAGGAAGAATGTATTGTAACGTATTTGTAGATTTTGGTGGCATCTACTACAAAATAAAATATTTTACTTTTTATTGAGATAATATGAAAAAAATGCGCCAAAGAAACTATGCAGTTCTGAGAATCACCACAATACACCCAGATTTGTACAAATTTACGACGGCTCCCAGTGCGAATCGAACCCATTACCTCCGCTACATCAACGAGGTAGTCTATCCGTGATCCTAGGTTCGTCGTCGTGGTTCCTAAAAATCATTGTTCAAATCATTGAGAGATTTATCGTCAATTTTTGTAAGAGTATATATACCTACAGAAGCTCACGTAAGTATCTCAGAGGGGCAGGCAGAGGGGCAGGACGGCCACTTAAAACTATCCAAATCATTTTCGCTTCATCGACATTTATCAATAAAAAAATAAAAAAAACTCACGCCCGTTATCCCCGAAGGGGTAGGCAGAGGCACCAGTCTCTAGAACTGGACCCACGTTTTGCCGAGTTTATTAGGTCCCAAACGTGACAAGTGGCAAGCCTGTCGCCGTTATGCGGGCACAATTTATCAGCGAAACAAATGTACATAACTAAAAGTCATTGGTACATGCGTGGTTCGAACCCAGACCCTCATGATCGAGAAGCACTGCCGTGCCATGACAGAACACTGTAAGTATAGATACAGTGTTTTGTGGTAACACGAATAAATCGATTCTTCGACGTAGGGTACATGATATGGCATCAAGAAAATATTTAAAAAGTATTATTAACACGGTAGTTGCTCATAGCAATTTAGATTGTATATCCAAAATCTTAGAGAGCTGTTTTGACAAAATACTACTTCTATAGGTACCTACAGTGTTTTGTCACAACAAACTCGCTATATTTGATGCCAGTGACTTTAGATGCAGTGTTTTGTCATAACAACATCACAACGTTTATCTATTGGCTATGTATGAAAGTGGGAATTTGGTGTGAAGATTATTTCTTTTCAATTAGAGTCTATTGTGATTTCATCCAGTTAAGTTTGCGTTGTGATAAAAAAATACCTATAATGAGCAGGGAACGTAACAAACTTATTAGTATTTTTGAAGCAAAGAAGATAGAACTCCTTAAATTGTGTGAAACAATGCCACAATCGCGTAGAAAGTTCTATGAAGATTTGGTAATAAGTGATGTTCCAGATTTATCTAATGAAAGAGAAATTGATTTTTAAGTATTTATTTTTTATTAAAAGTTATGTTATCTTGGTAACTTTTTGCCTTATTTAACAAACATAGCCCACTTATTTTCCATACCAATTATTTTGGCAAAACACTGCATCTAAAATTACAATGTTTTGTCAACACAATTATTCAATTTAGCTAGAACTTTATGCCGTGACATAAAACGTTTTATGCTATTAAATTCAAAACTAACATACTTTTTAATATAATTCTGTTACGGCTTAATTACGATCTCTATTATTAAACACATATCAAAATTTCAAAGTAATATAATATGTTACAATTTAACATAATTTTAGAAACAAAATGTTTTTTGCGTTTTCTCAAAAAACCCTGTTTTCAAATTGCAGTGTTTTGTCATGACACGGCGGAGCAAGGGTCAACCCCACTACGCCACCACCGCTTTTCGTACATTTATACATTTATACATTTAGACATTTATAGTCGTTGTATAATATGTATGCACGCCGGTTTCGGGTACTTTTTATCTTGCCGTTTGCCAATACATCCCATCCGGACACCATTATTTTGTCAAATTACATTATGCCCGCATCATCCACACACTCATTTTTTTTTAAATTATCAGTAAAATATATTTTTTCCATTGGTGGCGCGAGTAAACCGCATGGACTCGTGAACCATTAATAAGGGGTCCGTAAGCTCTCCGGAGTTAAAGGAATCTTGAAAATATTACATATGAGATTTGGGACTTTTGTAAAACGAGAAATGACAGAAATGTTGTGAAAGTTTTTGAGTCTTTATTTTAATATGTACATATTTTACAAACATTGAAAATTGCCTCAAAATGGCTCTTGAATACATTAATAGTATCAGTGCAAAGGTAATTTAATACTCTTAGTAAAACTCCAGCGTTTTCTATCACGGACGTGTCTACATTAATTGAATAATTCCGAATGATTTGGAAATAGTATTTAAGCGCTTTAGAAAGTTATAAACGCTTAAATATACAAGGTGTTGTGAATGGAAATGTAGTAAAATATTACGGACTATTTTTTGAACATAACTGCAAAGTACAAGCTGTTGATTTGTAATATAACGCCTGATTGAGGGTGCTTTCAATATGGGACCAACTCGGAAAACAAAAATAGGTGTTTTAACCATTTTGTGGTCAACGAAATTTATGGAACAGCTGATTTTTTTGCGGTATCGAATTTTAGTAAGGAACATTCAGAAATGATTTACTTTAAGTCAAGAGAGTTGTTGCGCACCTGTAATTGGATGTTAGACTAGAACATATCTACACAATGTTATTTTAAGTGATGTATCTAACATCTGTTGGTTGTGTGTAATAAATAAATAAATAAATAAACAGCTGTTTTTTGCGACTTCGAGGCCAACAACATAGTAAACGTTGTTCGGGTTGATAAGTAGAAAGTCCCCGAGTCGGGTGTTGTTCTAAATACAAATCAATACCTAGTTTTTTTATCAACCATATAAAAAAACTAGCTTTCGCCCGCGACTCCGTCCGCGTGGACTTTAGTTCAAAATGTTGCAACCCCGTTCACTCCCGTTAAGGGTTAAATTTAGAAAAACCGTGAAACACGTGTTCAATCAATTGTGTTGAAGAGTATTTATTTCAAGTTTCAAGAAAATCTGACCACATTTTTTTATACCTCTATACAAACTTTAACACCGCCGTTTACCCCTTTAGAGGGTGAGTTTCAAAAAATCCTTTCTTAGTGCTCCCTTAGGCTCCCTAAGGAACTCCCATGCCAAATTTCAACCCCCTAGGTTCAGTAGTTTGGGCTCTGCGTTGATTCTAAGTCAGTCAGTCAGCTTCTACTTTTATATATATAGAAGATAGATAGTACGTAATATTTACTACATTTACATTCAACAACAACTGTGACACACTGCATTGAACAAGAGGACGTTTTTGGAAGTTGCGTGATTTTTAAAACATCATATTGTGCGACTAAGGTTACATTTTAGAGCTGTGAGATAATTAAATACCTTGCAATTTCGTATAATATAACGTTATCGGGAGATTTCTGAATTGGGAATTTCACTAATGCTGAGGCCGCACCTGCGTCTATCGTGACAAAGCTTCGCGCCACGGGCATTTCAGTCCCTACGTTCCACAGAGTACTGGCGCGAAGCTTTGTCACGATAGACGCAGGTGCGGCCCCAGCATAATAGTAAAGTAAATACTTAAGTAACATTCTGTTATGCTCTTTTCTGATAAATTTGACAAGACACCAATACAGTACAGTTAAGTAGATAGTTACTTATCGAAATTCTCAATTCAGAAATTGTCCTTAAGTAGGTATCTAATAAAAATAACTACTTAATTTAGACTACTCTTAAAAACAGTTCAATAAAAACGAATTCAGTGTATATTACGTCTACAATTCAGTTGAATTTCCTAATTCGTTTTACCAGTTAACAATAATAGTACGTTAAGCCTCGTAGTAGGTAATAAGCGTATTTGACAGTCACTACATCTTTTGCCGATAGGAGAGATCTTGTTCTACCAAAGCTCTGTATTCTGTGCGAAATATCATTCCCTGGATAAAAAAATATTTTTAATTAAATAGGAACGATCGAAGTCGCTAAGGTCAGGTAAAGATGTAATGCGACGAATGAAGTATCTATAGGACCAATTATGTAACGGGCACTTATATTTATATTACGGACATAAATGTTATGATTGTTTAACTGACTGTTTGACATCCAGAGAAAGTGTATCTAGCAGAGAGTATATACAGAGAGAAGTATTGTGTTTCAACCATCGTTTTATAAATTCAAATGTCGTTGGTTAACCTATATACTGACTTATTTTATAAAATACTAAATTCAAATTTTTATTTGGTTCGACATCGGTACATTTAGGTACTTACATTTATAGCGAATATTCACTCTGTGTGACGTTTAAACCTTATCTTAGGAAGTGTTTGCAATTTTAGTCCATCATCTTTAATGGGTGTTACTCGTACATACAAGACTAGGCAGCACCACTGGTGCAAAAGTATTGACGCATAAATTTACTAACAAAAATCCACACCAGATCTATTTGCACAATCAAAAAGTTGGCTTTCCAAAAAGAGCCATCCAAAATAACCAAGATTCACTATTAGAAAACGCTCGCTCACGATAAATAGACCCCCTCAGTTGTCACGTCATGGCGTAATACCAACATCACTTTAATTCCATAAAAACAGTATACTCTGCTCACTCTACTATCAACTTCATAATTTACTCAAACTACGAGTGTCTTCTTCTGTCTATGCAACACACTGCTCGCTTCAGATTCTCAGCGAAACTACCCTTATGCTCCTGGATCTCGCCCTTACAGTTCGATTTGATTAACTCCCATTCTCTGCGTTTGTTCAAGGCCGCTTGCAAAGTCTTCTCCTCCGTCTGTCCTGTTTCACAGTGTTCGTCTTCGGATCACGTATCGGAGCATGGATACTTTACGATGAGGTCCATTTCCTCTTCGCTCGGCTTAACGGTTCGCACTTCCGTTTGTCCTTCAAACTTCTTCGCTGCCGCTGGCCTGTCGTTGAATTTATTCTCTATATTTACCAGGACATCGGCTACGCACCTATGATCTTCTGGAGACTTGGGTTCATCATCTGCAAATTCCGTTTCCGTCTGCACCTTTTCTGCTTCGTCCTTGTTATTATTTTGTTTGTCACCATCAGGATCGCCCTTTGATTCCTCCTCTTCGCAGTACTCCTTGCCTTCCAAGATCATCTTGTGCGTGGCTTCTTCGATAACGCTGTCTGTGGGAGCTTCGTTGATACACGAATGGGTCAGTGTGAACGGAAGTTTAAGTGAGACTTCGCCGCCCATTGTGCTCAGTGTGAGCTTCACTTTGACGTAGTAGGACACGTAGATGGCAAAGACGTTCCGGTCTTCGGGTGAATTGGAGTGGCAAACGACAGTAGAGGCGAGGCTCGCGCCGGTTTTCGAATACGAATCTTCAAGTGCTATCCAGTTCTTCGTGACGCCTGAAAAATATTATCTATCTGAGTAAATAGGGTAGAGCAAACTTCGAATGTTCGAGAGTTTTAATGGAAAATTCCGTGTGCGGATGGTTTGTCAACGTTCGAGAGCAAACAGGAGAGAAGTGGATTTAGATTTCGTCGTTTCATTTCGCTTCTGCTTTTTTACCATTCGTTGAGTGATTTTTTTTCATATGGGCCGTGAGTTTTTTGGTCAGTTTTTAATAGAAAAATGTAACATCTGTGGAGGACGTTTTAAAAATCAGAGACTAATTTAATTTACAACGTATTCCAGAGCCAAAGATAAAAATATCTCTCGTGATTTTTTTTTAGGATTTTAGGAGACAATCGAGGACCAATACCCAAAGAACTAAGTCTGGATAGTTACCAATAACCCGATTTGAATGGTGAGACGAAAATAAGTCGAGAATAAGGCGTTAGGACCACCAGTTCTATTTTTATTTTTTTTCGCTTTTTATTTAAAGATTTTTTTTAAAACATTTTGCTAACGTATTGAATTTCAGCCATTTCAGACAGCCATTGGTGTTAATAAGAGTTTCAATTAGATATAAATATTTGCATATTTGCATATATATATAAATATTCAACATAATATAAAACCTATAAAAATATACATATTTTCCGATTTTTAGGGATTATTTTGATGTTACAATCGCTAAAACTTTCGTAAACACTACACTCAATTAACTTCTTCAGAAGACTGAATGAAGTTACGCTTTCGCAACCGCTTTTGTTTCAACCATTTCGGCTTTGAATGACACCGTAAATGAATATACCGTATACATGGAAACGTATGAAAACAGAGCAACACATTGCCACTGCAATTCCTATATTCAAAGGAAAATCCTTCCATTGACGTTTCCGAATAGGACACTCATCACCTTAGAATGTCGAGTATACTGACATAACGGGGAACGTGCACTAAAAATGTTTTAATAGAATAGAAGAGGACACGTCTAAAGATAAATAAACATGAAATTTTTGTTCTATGACTAACTCGGTCAGTCGGAAAGTCAATATAGTAATGTGGTACAAAAACAGGCCGTAAAAATTGGCCTCTGGCTATGAAGTCACTGTCTGAACGTAACGCCTTATAAATGAATGAAACGTTTATTAATATTTGAGTCATCTGCCTCTAGACCTTTATAAAAAAACGGTTACAAGTCAATGAAAAAAGTAAATAATGCTAATAAGTCTTTTATTATTATAGTAACTTTATTTTTCACATTCTTATCATGTTGAAAACCCTGAATTTTTTTTTGTTTTTATGTTTCTTATGTTTTTATGTCTTCTATGGTATAAAAGCAGTTACACCTCAATCTAAGTGAGACGCAAGCTCCCCATTGGCTCTCTAGTCTAGTATGATAAATCCATAGACCAATAAGTAATTGGCCTATGATAAAGCTGAGCCACACTGAACCTACGTTCAAAGAACCTAAGGTTTGCGACCATCGGTCCTGAAAGCCAATATAACATGATTGAGAGACTGTTTTGCAAAATATATGTAGTTTTTTTATTTCGTGGTGCTAGTATTACTGCATGCGTGTGCATCGTGCCTACATAGACGAATAGAATCTGAATGCATGATTTCAACGAATATTTGTTCCAAATTTTGGACTCATTGACTTGACAATTTTATAAAATGCATTAAATGTAATGTCTACTCTTTTAATTTTTCTTTCTTTTGGCGCCACGCTTACATTAATTTTAAAATGATTAACTCAATAAATCTTCTATGGGGCCAAAATGTTATGGGAAAATTTCCGAAAGAAAAAATGGGAATAAAAGGAATGGAAATTAAAATAATAGAGAAAATTAATTTCTAGGGATTAACCGCTACAGTCTCTCGAACACACCCTCTGAGACAAGTTATATTTTACAGGGGTTGTACAGAATTGAAGATGCTCATGATTCCCTACGCGTCACATACATAGGATTAGTGTGCTTTTACCTTAATTCGGAGCTAGGACAATGTTAGGTGGACAATGCCGCCTACGGCTATTCAAGCTTTGTATTAGTATGCTATTGCTGCTTAAATGCATGCAGTATTCCTGCTTACGCTTCGAACAGAAAGCAAAGCATATACTATACACAGAGCACAGGTTTTGTCAGGAACTTAAGCATGAAGCTTTGGAATTCCTTTTAAAATTTACTCTATAGAATACAATGTAAGTAGCCTTTATGCATCTCTCAGAGAGAGAGAGAGAGAGAGTATGGGTTTTAAAAGCCACCCGTGCTCACAGCGAGTTGGCAACTTCAAGCGCTGAGGTATAGGATAGCCCAGACACTCAGGTTTACTCACAATGTTTTCTTCACTTCACAGATGTAGATAACTTAGATGTTAACAAAGTCATAGGTACAATTCCGCACTGGGGAATCGAACCTGGGCCTTTTGCTTCCGAGTTCATTGTTCTACCTATCAGGCTACCACTGCTCACCGGGTATCCTGCATTAGTCGAGGTCAAAATGGGCTAGTTGCCCTAAAAAATGTAATTAGTCCGTCTTTTAGATTATTCAAAAATAAGGGACACGTATTTTTTTATTTGTAAATTAGACCAAAAATGACAAAGATATAGCCCATTAAAGTTACGTGTGACGTCACTCCGTGCTGCATTTTTTAGCACGGAGTGACGTCACACGTAACTTTAATGGGCTATATCTTTGTTATTTTTTGTTTAATCGAAAAAAGAAAAAATACGTGTCCAATATTTTTTTATAATCTAAAATAAGGACTAAATAGATTTTAATTATTTTTGACCCTGGAGTTCCCTGGAGTACCCTAAGTTCTCCTTGTAGTTTGTCCAAACTACAAGAACCCGGAAGTGAAACTAATGCTTGTTTTATCGAAAATTCTAACCACATTTACTACATATTGAAGCACAATACCGTTTTTTATGTAATAGCTCAAGTTTTTTTTATTGCTACAATGCTTGTAAGTGCAAGAAACTAATAAATACTGAGTAAAATCGTTCTCTTTACTTTCTGCTTTTTCTAGACAAAGTGTACGTCTGTGTAAGATCAAAGTAGCGTTTCTATTACCAATGAATTGGGGTCAAAACTCAGTTCCCCTTATCTTTATTTGGGGTCAAAACTCAGTTCCCCTTACCTTTATTTGGGGTCAAAGTTAAGTTCTCCTTACCTCTATTGGGGGTCAAATTCAAGTTTTCCTTACCTCTATGTGGGGGTCAAAGTCAAGTTCTCCTTACCTCTATGGGGGGTCAAATTGAAGTTCTCAGTGTGCGTATGGCCCGGTGCGACGGGATCGCTGCTGCTCCGCACCAAAGCAACGACGTTCTTGAATTTTCCGTTAGAAAACATGCACACGTCCACGTGTTGTACCACCAGAGCCTAAGAGTAATAAAATTCATTAAATAAAGTGCAAAACAAATTACAATGGGATTAGGCGGCCCACGTAAGTTTTAGGACCCCAAAAATTGCCACTGACGGGGTCTCTCGCGCGCGACAGATACCACAAACGTTGTCGACGGCCACTATGCGGTTTCTGCCGGGGTGCCCGGGGATAGCCGGTGACAGAGATGAGTGAAAATCTAAAGCCTGCCAGCCTGACTAGGGTTATTTTTAATGATTGAAAAGGAATCGCCCCGTTTTTCCAGTTTTCTACGTTGTGATCTCTAGCTGGGCTAGGCGATTGTCGACGAAAAGATCAAATAAATATTTTTGCCTAATAAGTTCTTTTTAGTTCTTTGTAGTTCGCTACCGTCGAAAACTACAACTAAATTCAATTCAATATCAAACAAAAAACGGCAAAAGTCTCCTTTGTTGTATGGGAGTCACCTTAATTTTTTGTTTTAAATGAATTATTTATTTTTACAAAGATCATACAACTGAATATTTTGTGAATAGTTTTAGCGTCTACCTGTTGCCCTTATTAATTTCGAGCAAAAAACGCCATACAAATCACGTTTGTTGTATGGAAGCCTCCCTTAAATATTTATTTTATTCTGTTTTTAGTTTTTGTTCTTAGAGCGGCAACGGTATTACATAATCTGTGAAACTTCAACTGTCTAGCTATCACGGTTTATGAGATACAGCCTGGTGATAAACAGACAGACACACGGACAGAGTGCTTAGTGCGAGTTTTTTCATTCATTTTCGGTAGCGAGAGCGTTGGCAATTTGTATAGGAGTGACAATGCGCGCCACCTAGTGACTAATAAACCATTCTAAACTTAATAAACAATGTTTGTCCTAAAAAACTGAACTTTATCACAAGGTTATGTCGGTCAACCCTTTTTGTTTTTAAAAACTATGGATGTTACCGTAAAAATAAATCCGTTTCATTATACTATATACAGGGTTACAGGGAAAGTCGTACACAATATTAAAGGAGGTTATTATTTAGGTCATTTCTGATGGATTTTATTCTATTATATAGGGTCCGAAAGTTAACCGTTATGGAGATATTGACTGCTAAAGAGTTAAAAAAAATATCAATTTTTTTTGGCTTTTTTGATTGATTTTTTCTCAGAATAGAGCTCATAAAGTGGTTTTTTTAATGTATTTAGTTAGAAGGCATGTCAATTGATAAAAAATATCAGCAAAAGCTGCACCTACTACTAACAGCTTTAAAAAACTGCTCGGCAACGGTTAGAATTAAATAATTTTTCTCTAAATATTTTTTACATTGAAGCTCTTAAAAAAAAATTACGTATGGAACTTATTCTGCAAATAATTTTAAAAACTTCTACGACTCTTTAACTATTCAAAAAGGTATAACATTTAATAGGTATGTGCATGAAATTTTAAAATAATGTTATTTGAGTAGGCTCTAGTGGTAGTACCTACATAACTGAACTTTGATACAAAAAAAATCTTTTTACTTCCTGGCACCTTTAAACTATGTAAAAAGGTTAGATAGGCTTTTTTGTGCTCTAGAGACATGCTATCTCAGGTGTTCAGGTACCTATTTCAGTATTTCTTTTTTAGAATATTCTATCTATCTATTATTTTTGTGTTAGTCTGCTCGCGTGATTCTTCCGTGATAGATGTGTTAATACGTGCTCTGCAAGTTCAAAATCCAAGCCAAGTCACAGAATGAACATGAATAAATACAAAAATCCAAACTAAGTCGCGTTTTACAGGAAATTATCAAAGAGCACGTATTTACCTCAACTAAACATTTACCGTTTGTCATCTTGAGTGACACTTGGCTAACGTTTTTTCGATGTAATAGCAAGTGATATACGTTTTTTAATACCTAAAGAGACGTAGAAGTTTCTAAAACGCAAATCATTTGCAGAGCACGTATTAACACATCTACCACGGAAGAATCACACGAGCAGACTAACACAAAAATAATAGATAGAGAGAATATTCTAAAAAATAAATTTTTTTTAAGAGCTTCAATGTGAAAAATATTTAGAGAAAAATTATTTATATCTAACCGTTGCCGAGCAGTTTTTTAAAGCTGTTAGTAGTAGGCGCAGCTTTTGCTGATATTTTTTATCAATTGACATGCCTTCTAACTAAATACATAAAAAAAAACACTTTATGAGGTCTATTCTGAGAAAAAATCAATCAAAAAGCCAAAAAATTTGATATTTTTTTTAAATCTTTAACAGTCAATATCTCCATAACGGTTAACTTTCGGACCCTATATAATAGAATAAAATCCATCAGAAATGACCTAAATAATAACCTCCTTTAATATTGTGTACGACTTTCCCTGTAACCCTGTATATATTTTTTTAATCTTGTTTTTCTGCTAATAGCAGAATAGGCTAAGAACTTTCGTCCATGCAGCCAGGGAGCCGATTCTCGCCCATGCGAATTGAAAGCGTAGACGCCAAACATTCGAAGGATTAGACATTTGTCGCATAAAAATCAGTTTCATGTATTCTCACAAAGTCGTATACGCAAATTTGCTAATAGTTTTCGTTCGCTTTGAGGTGTCATCTTGTCGCATGGTAATTACCATGCGACTCGCAAAGGCGTATGAAATTTGAACGCATTCATTGATAGTTGACGTTTCTTGATTGGCAATTCCAAGAATACTTTCCGTACGACGTTGCCTGGCGCGAATCCACTTAAGTGCAGTAGGCACAAAAACCCTACTCCGTGCGAGATACTTTGGGACTACTATATTTGGTCGGATTCGCGCTGTAATTGATTTTATCGCATTACGGAACGTAGGGCAAGCCCATTTTAATGGACTCGCCCTACGTTCCCTACGTTGACGTTTCGTTACAAGTAAAATTTCAGTTGAAAATTTTAAGAGTTAAGTGTATTAAACTTTTAAATAACGTATATTTTGTACCTAAACAGTTTCTTAGTTTATAAAATAACACTCAAAGTAATAATTTGCCGCAAAATCTATCAATTTAAAAGTGAAATTGTAAATGTTTTAAGATTCGACTAACTTTCAATTCACAATCGAGAAAATGGAAATTAGGATTCACAGATTACTGTTCTAATCGTTAGACATTTATTTTTTCATTCGAATTCAATGTCGCATGGTGTTCAGAATACAGAATTTAGGTGTCGTTCGACTTTTTTATGTAGAATTCAAGTCATACGCCTTAGAGTCATATACGTCTTATTTGCTAATGAAGTGAGAATTGGCCCCCAGGTCTAACGTTTTTCCTTTTTATGTATCCGAAGACAACTTGTCAATACAGGTAATTCTTTGCAGAAGGCCAAAGCCAAATCTTTGTTGTGTTTT
The DNA here is from genome assembly GCA_947310845.1 of Yponomeuta plumbellus. NCBI lineage: Eukaryota > Metazoa > Arthropoda > Insecta > Lepidoptera > Yponomeutidae > Yponomeuta > Yponomeuta plumbellus. The sequence goes on along the minus strand of OX371198.1, from coordinate 4,408,706 downwards.
ATAAATATCTTTTTCGTGTTAAGGCCGAGGCCAAATCTTTGTAAAAAAAATTTGACGTATTTTCTTTTTAAAGCCGAGGCCCGTTTCATTATATTATTACACTTTTAAGAGAAAAAAAAAACTCTTAGGATGTTCTTGGCAACGTCGTCGAGAAGACAAAGAAAATAATTTTCGATAATTTTGAGCGAGATGTGAGAATAGACAACATTATCGAAGAAGAATTCATTATACTTATCTCTGAGAGCGGACAGCAGTGATGACGATGACAACAGTCGTTGTAATTAATATTAGTTCTAGTGAATACCTAAATGCATTTTTTCTTGGTTAAATTATATACGTGTCTTTTTTGTTTTAAAAATTTAGGTTAGACAATAATGGGACAGGGCTTTGATTAATAATTGTTTATTTGATTTGATTTTCAATGGAACTCAATTAAAATTACAGTACCTATACGTACTTTTTTACAATAGCTGCATTCGATTCACAAATGTTTGAAGTCCGTATCGATTCATTCGATTTAATCGATGTTTTTTTGCAGGTCACCTCACTATGGAGCTAAGACTGACACATGTCAGATTCCGTTTTCAGCCATCATGGCGTAAAATTCAATTTTTTGTAACAAATGTTTTCCGAACATCCGTTAGGGCTAAAGTTTCGTACAGGCCCTGTAAAAATAAATATATAATAATAATAAAACTGACACATGTCAAATGTGGCCTATTAAATTGGCTTTACTTTATTAGGCTCCAGTCTTTCCACAAGTAGGACATTATTTTGCGGTGTATCAATTATTTTATAAGGTTTTATGCGAATGTATTTTGTGGACAGGCAATAAATAAATATCTTATCTTAATGACTGTAGTCCGTGGCTTTTGCACGCCTTCACAGTAAACGGTCATGAAAGCGGCTAAATCCTCTTTTTTGAGGCATCCCTGGCACAGCAGGCTATCGGTTAGTCTACTGACAATGATGTCTCCGCCATCATAGAGTTCAAATCGGTTTCATTCTACCCAACTTGAAATACCCAACCATTTTAAGATTTTATTTCACGCACAGTTTGAACTAATAAACAACAATAAGTAAGTATAACATCTATCGACGGCCCATCCAAGATGGTCCTGTGCAGACCCATCGTTTCCCACCTTAATTCGTCGCACTGTCTTGGAGGAGTGGTTGGCGACGACTATGCTGACGCTGATGGTCTCCCCGTGCGAGTAGGTGGCTTTGTCCAGCCATGCTTCCAGCTCCACCCTGCAGAATAAACAAAGGGTTTGAAAGGTTTGTTTTGATGTCCTCCGGAAGCTGAACTTCGTCCACTTTTTAAGAGCTTTCATAATCAACCCATTATGTCCCCACCGAGCGGCACGGGTCTCTTCCCTGAGGAAGGTATAGGCCATACTCCACCACGGGGGCCAATACCGGATTGGTGGAGATAAGAGCTTTAGATCAAATTAAATCTAATATTTTGATTTAATAATAAGCTTTTTGCACAGAGTGTGCTTAACATATTTGTTAAGTCGCGTCTCGCGCCCTTGTTGCTTAACCTTCGTGATCGTTTAAGATTACTCAGGCAGCCGGGGCAGCGAGCGCCTAGCCTAGCTAGGGATCGACTGACATCTAAAAAAACCTAGTGATTCCCTTTCCATAATTAAAAATCATCGTAGACGACTGTGGCTACAGTACCTATACTCTGATTTTTCATTTCGTGTACCAATCTGACAGCTGCAAGCACTTTTTTTTTTAATATTGTCTTTCTCGACATTCTCGGCTAAAATTCTACTTTTTATTCCCTTAATGATAACTAGGTACTGCGTTGCAAACTTATCGTAATGAAAAAATAGTATCGTATCAGCTGAGTGATGATAGCCTTTTCTTTTGTAAATTTACTAAAATTATTAATTTTAGTGCTGATTTTTCAATAGTCAAATAACTTTTATCTGAGGAATAAAAATGGCGGTTTGACATAACTTTCATACAGAAGCTGTCAAACCGCCATTTTTATTCCTTAGATAAAAGTTATCTGACTATTGAAAAATCAGGCCCTAGAATCTTAATTTACGTTGCTAAAAGTAGGTAGCGTTGATTTCTAACTAAAGTGAGATTTTTAAAACGGTTAAATTAATTTTAAAAAAATCATAAATGTAACATGCAACTTTTTTTTTCAAACCGAATACTAGTTTGGCTTTAAATTATATCTCATTTAATTGATCTCAATAGTCTTCGAGTGCATTATTGTACTCGAAAATCCAAAACTGGCAACCCACCAAATGTCAATTTGGTACACGAAATGAAAAATCAAAGTAGAGCATTATACCGATGTTACCGAAACCACTATCCGGCTAAATGCCGAATACCCCGGTTTCCTTCCACATGACACGTGTGTTAATTAGACCCATTGATCAGGCTCTGTGCGGAGAGGCCCAATGTCACGCAGGCCCGCATTTGTAACCGTGACGTTGATGCATTATTAAGCTAACCCCTCATTTATGAAATAATGGTTTGGAGTACAACCGTCTGTAACGTCCCATTACAGGGTTTCAGATTGCACAGATGTTTACCGGGGGCGAATTATTTATTTACACTGGTCACACATTAAACAAGACAAATATCAAGGGATTCCGTTTTCAGCCATCATGGCGTAAAGTTCAATTTTTTGTAACAAATGTTTTCCGAACATCCTTTAGGGCTAAAGTTTCGTACAGGCCCTGTAAAAATAAATATATAAAAAAAAAACAAATATCAAGCAAAAAATACGTAAGGGAATACGGTATTTGACACTATCAATAATACATTATTTGGGATTCTCGATTCAAACAAAAATTACAAAATGTTTCGGATAATGTATTTCTTTTAATCATTTACTACTTTAAAAATTGTAATTTTTAAATAAGTGAAACATTAAAGAGTGTTCTGAAATGTTACGTCACAAGCAAGTATTTTCATACGAAATTCCGTTATAAAAGTAACTCATTTGACATCCTGTCAAATACCCAGTTGATCGTCTGGGTGTATTTCAATGTTTGTGATGTCATTGCCCGAATCGCTTGTAGCCCCGGCCGCCTGAGTGTACTTAACCGATCACGAAGGTTAAGCAACATAGGGCGCGTTCAGTGCATGGATGGGTGGCCGTTCTATGACTAACGCTAGTGGCATTTTTTCCGAGCGGTTCCGTGCTTCGCAAGACACGTTAAGCAGTTGGTGCCGGCTGCCGTCGATAGATGGCAGTCGTTAAGCCAAGTCAGAGGCTTCAGGCCGGCTTGAAAACTTCTGACATTAAGACCAGCCAGTCTTACAAGCCTCTACCAATCCGAACTTGGCCCCCGTGGTGGAGTATGACCTATACCTTCCTCAGGGAAGAGAAGCGTGCCGCTCGGTGGGGACACAGATGGGTTGATGATGATGTCATTGCCAGATGAGACCAGGTCCTAGATTCTGCTAATGCATTATATTACAATGATAATTGCATGAACATGGAGATTTAGTTTCATTGCCGCTTCAAGTGAACACGAGCAAATGTACCTATAATTCTATGCTTCAATGGTATGAAGCATTTGTTACGGGACCCGACCGTGCATCTGTCATCGTACTAAAATGAATTAACTGAATCGAGGCCCAGGATGAGTGATTGTGTTGTGTGGATGTTATTTATTTATAGAATAAAAAAATTGCAGATGGCGAAATACGCGATTTGGTTTTGAACATTGTTTCTACATTGCATTTAAGCTTGTGTTATTTGTTATTTACGCTATTGGTTTCCCTGATAAATTTAAAATAAATAATAAATACTGTATAGAAAATTGAGATTGTAAATAAGGGTAATCAGAATTAGGGTTGTTGAGGAATTTGTTATAAGGAAGAGGATGAGGAAGAGGAATCTGGCAGACTAAGAGGAAGAGGATGCTAAAGACGAAGAACAAAATAACATTACGTAGATTACGCTAGTATTGAACTTCTTTACCTACATGTTTCCATCTCTGTCTTCCTTTAACTTTTTTTTTAATACGGCGAGACTTCTCTCTCTCTCGCTAAAACATATTCTCTCTCCTTCCTCTTAAATTCCTCATGAGGAAGAGAGAGGATTTAAAAAAAAAACAATTTTGAGGAAGAGAAAGAGGAACCTCAAAAATATGAGGAAATTCCTCATTTTGAGGAAGAGGAATCCACATCAACCCTAATCAAGATTAAGAGAAATTCCAAACTAAGCTTTATATCACGGCTTAAGCTAAAGATATTGCTGGCGCTTACCGAGGCTTATGCGGAAACATTAAATCTACACTACATACGAGTTTTCCCACCTACATCCATAATTAGGCTACAATGGAAATGAGGTTCCAAGCTGCAATAACGGTGCGGGACTTTGAGGAACTTTGCATTTACAAGGGTATTTGCACTAGATGCATTTGCGGTCATGTTATGCAATTTCACGCTCGTTTGAATCTTAAAACGCTCTGACTAAGTGCGGTACCACTCTACGCTTAGGGTTACCAGCTTATACAGATCTGGTTGGACGTATTCAAATCTATATATATAAAAGGAGAAGCTGACTGACTGACTGACTGACTGACATATCAACGCAGGGCCTAAACTATAAGGGTTAGAAACTTGAAATTTTGCACAGGGGTTTCTTTTGTAACGTAGGGAAGCACTAAGAAAGGATTTTTGAAAATTCATCCCCCAAGAGGGTAAAATTAAGGTTCAAAGTTAGTATGAAACTTTGCCGTTTATGAAGTTATTCGAATGAAATTTGGTACGAAAGTTATTCATTTAAAATTATGAAACACGTGTAAAATAGTTTTTTAAAAATCATCCCTTAAGGGGGAAAAAGGGGGGTGCAAACTTAGTATGAAACTTTGCCGTTTTTGAAGTTATTCGAATGAGATTCAATATGAAGGTCCTTCATTAGAAGTTATGAAAAACATGTAAAATTGTTTTTCGAAAATCATCCCTTAAGGGGGTGAAAAGGGGGAGTGCAAAATTAGTATGAAACTTTGCCGTGTTTGGGGCCGTCCATATATTACGTCATTCTAAATTAGGGGGGGGGGGGTTGGTCTGCGGATGACGGTAAATGATAGATGGGGGGGGGGGGGTGTTTCGAAATTGACGTCATTCTTATTTATTTATTTATAGTTTATTTTTCACGTACAAAAAGATTATTTCTAAAAAGAAATTTCTTCCAGCACACCTAGTAAAATACTAGCTGCCCGCCCCGGCTTCGCCCGTGGTACTTACATGTATTATACATATAAACCTTCTTTAAGAATCAGTCTATCTATTTAAAAAAACCGCATCAAAATCCGTTGCGTAGTTTTAAAGATCTAAGCATACATAGGGACAGACAGCGAAAGCGACTTTGTTTTATACTATGTATTGATAATAAACACAATACTTAAATAATAACTACAACATTACATAATTAATAAAAGTACATATTAGTACTATACTTATACTTAAATACATGTCTCATACTAAGGAAAGATAATGTTCTGATATTTTGCAAGTATTTAATGGTATTAATAGGACGGCGAGGAATAGAAGTCCTTCAACAGTTGCATGACTGCGTAACGGGACAGGCACTTGACGTTGAGTGGGTTGAAGACGTGGATGAATCGAGCCAAAACGAATATCGGGAGGATACGGAGATATTACCCGTGATCCAGAATTTAAAAGATAGGGTGAAAACTCCGTGGGTGTTATCCAAAGAAAAGTAAAAAATAAGTAGTTATATTATATCAATGATTATTGCCAAAGTAAAAATAATAAAAGGTGATTCTATAACCAAGTGTTTAAATCATATAATACCCCATTTTTCTCAAATCTGCAATGTTTTATTTTGTCAAACTAGTAATGACGTCAATTTTGAGAGAAGGGGGGGGGGGGGGTCATTAAGAAATGACGATAGGATGATTATAGGGGGGGGGGGGGTCTAAAATCTGAAAAAATCGATGACGTAATTTATGGACGGCCCCTTTGAAGTTATTCGAAAGAAATTGAATATGAAGTTTATTTATTTATTTATTTATTTTATTAATTAGACACAACCAACAGATGTTAGATACATCACTTAAGATAACATTGTGTGGATATAATAAGTTCCTTCATTAAAAGTCATGAATTACATATAAAATAGTTTTTCGAAAATCATCCCTTAAGGGGGTAAGAGGGTATTGCGAAGTTAGTATGAAAGTACTTTCGCATGCGCTAAAAGTATCCCTATCTTATTTGAAAACACTTTACTCAGCTAAAGCCCACGCGGACGTAGTCGCGGGCAACAGCTAGTCACACTAATATTATAAACGTGAAAGTTTGTGTGTGTGTTTATATGTTTGTCAGTCTTTAGCGCTGAAACGGCTGGACGGATTTTAATAAAATTTGGTATGGAGTTAGCCGATACCCTGGATTAAAACATAGGCTACGTTTTACCGCGGGGAAATATCTTATTCCTACGGGAAAATCGATGAACCGCGGGTAACACCGCGGGGCACAGCTAGTGTTAACATAAATATTGCGCTGACTTTGGCTATTGTAATGTTTTGACATTGCAAATGCTGATTGCTCTCATGGGTCTTGAGCTCATTAGATAAGTAGATGGGTATTAGTACCAACTTCCGTTTTAAGGTGATTTGAGAACAGTGATGTTAGTCAAATGCCACTAGCGGTAGCTAGTGGCATTTTTCCGAGCGGCTCTATGCTTCGGCCTTAGGGCGGCTTGAAAACTTCTGACAGTAAGACCAGCCAACGTTCCGTGCTTCGCAAGCCCCGCTAAGCAGTTAATGCCAGCTGCCGTCGATAGATGGCAGTCGTTAAGCCAAGTCCAAACCAAAACCAGCCACTAGTCTTACAAGCCTCCACCAATCCGGACTTGGCCCCCGTGGTGGAGTATGGCCTATACCTTCCTCAGGGAAGAGACCCGTGGCCCTCGGTGGGGACATAACGGGTTGATGACATGACACATCATGAGAACAGTGCAGTTTTTTTTTTGCTGCCATTTTCTCTACTACAGTTAGCCCCAAGGTTAATACTAAAAATTATAAGTAGGTACACTGACATTCAACAAACAGAATGTAACTTCTTTACGTTGAAATACATTTCTGATTTCTGATCTGCGAAAGCTCCAATGCAATTTTGCATTAACAACTGTTTCTTTTTCCTTCTCTCTCAAGAACACCAGCCCCCTTAGCATGATCTCTGATTCTCGTCCGCTACGTGAGCGCAGGATAGGGCTATTCTTTCTCTACTTCTCGCAAGTGGGCTAAGAGGTCATGCTAAGGGGGCCAATTTCTAGACCTAAGTAAAAGGTAAAAAGTATAAGCCAGCAAAGCGCGTGTCGCGCCACACACAATTTAGGATTCCGTAGCTTGTCGTCAAGGACATTATGAAGATTATGTTAATTTTTTTTTAGCCAAAGAAAATAATAAAATATCACATTATATTATGACTAATTACACACACACACACAAAACAAATAAAATAAAATCAGTCAATCAAACCACCCCGTGACATAGATGAAGAAGATGTTAATTGTTCAGGTTCAACTAATAACGTTTACTTCATCAAAGTAATGTTCAATGGAAAATATACAAGTTACTTGTAAAGCCTAATTATCTGTGATCGTTTTTTTAACCACATTACAGTCTTTAGTAAATTTTATTTTACGTTTCTAGAAACAACCATTAAGCCGAGGCTGAAGGGGACTCTCCATTTCTTTGTTGACTAGAGATCCCTAAAAATGGACCAGTTTCCGCACTTCCCGTCTTTTTAGAATCTTTTAAGGCATTTTATCAAGAGTTTTGACAAAAAAAAGAACTGTCAACCCTATCTACGCAGGCAATCTGAGCGTCATGAAAACGAGTTTCACAGTCTGCAGAACGTAAGCAGGGGCTTTGCCAAACGTTTTATTCCTGAGCCAACAAGTGAATAATTGAGTAAAGCTTTTACAGTCTAGATAGGTGCGTTTGCTTTGTGAATTAGTTATAATTATGTTGAAATTTAATCTTAGTAATATATTTTATTTAAGCGCCTATTTTGCGTAGATTTGCCTACTTTTAATTTTTGAAAACTTTATCTTATTTTGTATAAAAACTAAATAAGATAATCTTGACAAGTATTGAATGATAATTCTCTATTGTATTAAAACATTAGACAAACAAGTCCGCCTTTGCACGTAATTTTTATCACAAACATGTTATTAAAGTTATCATCATCATCATCGACCCATTACGTCTCCACCGAGAGGTACGGGTCTATTTCCACCAGGGATTTGGCGCTGATAGCCGTAATACAGGCTTTATGCCTAGCTCGGCAACAGAGGCTAATCCATAAGTTTTTGCCACGAAGCCGGAGCGACTCGCTAGTAAGTGATAAAGATGTTATGCAAGCCGGTCTTAATACTCCACCTCCGTCAGAAATATTTTAAATGTATTAAAAAATATCGTCGTTGCGCTTGGAAAAAACCGACAAACGTAAAATGCTAACTATTCAGGAGAAGAAAAAACTTAATAATTTCGTAATTACGACGCCCTTTCTTGTTCAGTAAATACATACTTAGCTGATATTAACATCTTAAGTTTCAAGCTAGCTAGCACAAAATGGGCTTTACAGGCGCGTGAGCCTGAGAAAATACTAACAAAATACAAAGAAACTAATTTTGCTAAAAAAACTTGTCGGATATTCCGGGCGTTGCGAGTTTGCGACCATATGTAATTATAATAAAACTGAACTTTGATCATGCCTAACATTGCCATGCCTGAGGCAGTCATCTTTGATCCAATGAATACAGTCTTATATGTTCTACATGACCGCCACGAATGGATAATTAATTGACGACGAGAATTAATTCGGCAATTCTCCACCGTCGGGCATACATACAGACACATACATTGTTTCTGGCCCCACACTAGGACACCCTGTGTCGTGGGACCCAGAAACAGCGACGTCACAAACATGTAAACATCCAAGACCTGGGATTTTCTTTTTTTTTGTTTCCAGCCGTGGATTAGTTTCGTCGGTCTTTCTGCCTTCATCCTCTCCACATGTCCAAACCCACACAACATTCTTTTCTCAACTCTAGTCAGTACCACCCTCTTCCAGTTCACAACAGGAGCTATTCAGAGAAATTGATATAGAGAACATTATCCACGAACAAAATACAAATAAAACTCACCTGCCATCGGACAAAAGGAAGGGCTTCTCGACGGCCGCTCGAGGTGGCGCCGGCTCCATATTTTCTGTTAACAATAACCGTTTCAGTGTAAAGGTGGTCTACTCGAGAGCTGTGGAAATATAAAATATATACTATCAACCATGATGGTCCACTTGGGTAAAATTAGATTGAACGGTCTAAGATAAGATAAGAATTTTTTTTGCACTTAAGAAACAAGAGACAAATAAAAGTTACCATTAAAGAAATATATACAATAGGCGGTCTTATTGCTAACATCAATTTCTTCCAGACAACCTTGTGACGGAAAGGTTGCCGAAGGAAAAAGAGACGGGCAGTTTGTGCAAATACGAATAATACCTACATACTTATACTTAAATCTTACAATACCTAAATCTTACATAAATCTTACTTAGATTTTATGAACTACTACATAAACACTACACTACTACTACATACTTTATGTATGTTACTATATGTCATTATGTATGTGAGGCTTTGTAAGGTCGATATGGACCTACCGTATGGAATAAGTACACCTATATTTAATAAAGGTTTCAAATAAAGTTTTTTCTTGCTATTATTGTTATTTTTCTTTTAGCAAAACTTATTAACAAAAACAAAAAATTAATTTACTTTTTTCATTGATTTCTAAACGTTTCTTAAAATTAGCGGAGACGCCTAAAAACGTTACTAACGTAAAACATTATGTTACTTTTAAGTTGTGACGTCATGTCACGTCGTTTGTGTCCGATTTGTATGGTGCGATTTTGTACAGCATGATTAAAATTATTTTTGGACAGGATACATGTCGGCTGCCATATTGACGGAACCTGTGTCAATAATATTAGCTATGCAGACGACATGGTATTGTTGAGCCCCTCAGCCAGTGGACTTAGAAAACTTTTAGGAATGTGTGAAAGCTACGCTAGTCAGCATGGACTTAAATATAATACAACTAAAAGCGAATTCATGATTTTTAAGGCCGGCACAAAGATCCCTTTAAATTTACCCGTAGTAGCTTTTAATGGTGTTGTCTTTTAAGTACTTAGGACATATTGTCACTGAGGATTTACGAGACGACGCCGACATTGAGAGGGAGCGCAGAGCATTGTGCGTCAGAGCAAATATGATAGTTCACAGGTTTAGATACTGTACTGCACAGGTTAAAATAACATTGTTTCGATCATACTGTACATCTATGTATGCTTGTAATTTGTGGGCTGTATATTGGCAGAAGACTCTGAATTCTTTAAGAGTCCAGTATAATAATGCTTTCAGGATGCTGCTGGGGCTGCCGCGGGCTTGCAGCGCATCAGGCATGTTTGCGGATGCACAGGTGAATGGTTTTTATGCCGTGCTCCGCAACCGGTCTGCCGCAGCGCTCTGCAGGCTCCGCGCCAGCCCCAATAGCATTAGCAATAGCTGACTATGATAGCGGACAGGGTAGATAGTCGATACACCAAGATGTGGGCCGAGAGACATAGAAGTCTCTGTACAGTTACGTACCAAAAATAATTGAGCACAGAGTAGATTAGAATTAGTTATCATTGTTACTAATATAGTCTTAAGTCACTATTGTTATTAACATTAATATGGGTAATTTATTTATTTATTAGTAGTAGTTTATAACAATAATAATTATCTAAGTAAGATTTATGCAAGTATATTATTAAGTATAGGTATGTATTATTCGTATTTGCACCAACTACCCGTTTCTCTTTTTCCTTCGGTAATCTTTCCGTAACAAGGTTGTCTGGAAGAAATTGCTGTTAGCAATAAGAACCGCCTATTGTATTTTTACTTATTAGCCTACTTATTTTATCTTACATTATTGAAAGTAAAAGAATAACCACGTTTATTTATTTTTGTAGCTTGGCCTTTAAAATGAAATAGTTTTATTCACAATAAAAAAATATGTTTACTTGGTAACATAAGGCGTCTTTAGATTGATTTAATTCTAATAGTCTTTAGATAGTTGTTGTAAGCATCTTCACACAATAGGGCTCAGGCCTTGACTCAAAGAGAGAGTATGGGCTTAACCACCGCGGATTGGTAATTTCAAGTGCTGACCGTATGTGAGTAGATGAGACACTCAATATGACGCTCAGACACTAACTATTATGACGTTTCCTCACCAAAAACTCTGGACTGAGTGCTTATACTGAGTTTTTTAATTTCACTTTACATAGCGAGAGCGTTTGCAATTTGTATAGGAGTGACAAAGAGACAACTAGGTGGCGCGCTTTGTCACTCCTATACAAATTGCAAACGCTGTCGCTATCGAAAGTGAATGAAAAAACTCAGTATACGCACTCTGAGTGCTTATACTGAGTTTTTTCATTCACTTTCGATAGCGAGAGCGTTTGTGGTTTGCATAGGAGTGACAAAGAGACAACTAGGTGGCGCGCTTTGTCACTCCTATACAAATTGCAAACGCTCTCGCTATCGAAAGTGAAGGAAAAAACTCAGTATAAGCACTCTCTGGGAGGGGGCTTTTTCCAGCAAATCATAATAGAGGCGATGTAAAAAACGATTGATGATGCTAAGAACGATTTTATTCTACTTCTTACTTCTTTGTTTTGTGTTCATTCAGTAACTAAATCAGCAGGTAATAATTTTTAACGTCTGAGTAGGGCTTCCGGCATTTGAAAGTCGAATTTATGCAGTCGTAACGTTTCATCTCTTTTCACCCAACAATGATGCTGTACTCCACTTTGCACTCTCCGTGAGCGAAATCCGTCAACCGCATTAGCATATGCCTCTGCCTTATTTCATAGGAGATACGGTCGAGATTCTAAAAACCTTATTCTCTTGAAATGGGCTCGTGATGGGAAATATTAAGTTCGTAATTTTAGGACTGCGGTGTTTCAGCGGCAGCTTTATTGCATACTCTATCTTTTATGTCATCTACATAGATATTTATTCACGGGATTTGTAGGAAAAGTTATTCGTGTAAACACATATTGTACGAAGACAAGTACTTTACTTAATTCAATGCAACTGACATTCAATGATTAACATTGACGTTAGTTGTAACGGTTGAATGTGATTGTTAATTTAATTATTTTATTGTTTTAAAATAATAACAAATATTTTTATTATGATTTTTGACCACATTGAAAGTAACTGCCCTTTATCCTATAATTTGTATGTCTACAATCCTCTGCATCAGGTATGACCCAGAACGATGGTCATACCCGACTCCTCATTCGCCGACCGATTTCCCTAACGAAACCTCTTCCGTCATCCCCACATACTCCCATTGTTTCACAAGACAACCCAAGTAACCTTCGGACTGCGACTGGGTTGCCCCATTACCGTGCCCCATCGCTGTCCCTGCGGCACCGGCGTCGATCGCCTGGGCCACCATGGCCTGTCGTGTCAACGAAGCACCGGCCGCCTTCCCCGCCACGCGGCTCTCAACGACATCATCCGGAGGGCCTTTGCCACCGCCGGGGTTCCGGCCACGCTGGAACCTCTAGGCATCTTCCGGGATGATGGCAAAAGGCCCGACGGTATGACGCTGATCCCCTGGAAACATGGGAGGCCGCTAGTGTGGGACGCTACGTGCGTTGATACACTGGCGCCCTCCCATGTTTCCCAGAGTGGAAGAGCCGCTGGTTCAGCGGCCGGCGCGGCCGAAAGCCTCAAACGGCGCAAATACAGTTCTATTGGCAAAAATTACATATTTGCGCCGTTTGGGGTCGAAACGATGGGCACATGGGGCCCAGAGGCGCGCCTGCTGTTCAAAGACCTAGCAGCGCGCTTAATCGACGCATCAGGAGACCAGAGGGCTGGCGCGTACCTCGGCCAAAGGATAAGCCTGGCCATCCAAAGAGGCAACGTCGCCAGCATTCTGGGCTCATTGCCGCGGGACAGTGACCTGGGGCAGGTATTTTATTTGTAAATATATTAAGTTCAGATATTTATTTAGGTTCTAGCATAGTTTTATATTTAAGTTATATTTTTATTTATTTCTTTTTATTTATAGTTAGGTGGTTGATTATTAATATTTTATATTATTGTTATTTAGCATTGTTAATGAAAAAAAATTGATTTAAAAAGTGTATATTTCAGTAACTTTTCAATTTAATAGTACTAGCATTGAATCCTAAATTCAATGGTACTAAGTAGTATAATAATTTACTTAAAGAGGTCTTTTAAAAACTCTTGGCTAAGCTCTCTATTCAAATCCAAAGTCACTGAAATTAAATTGTGAGAAACTGCTTGTTGGATTACTTACATTGTATTTGACACATAAATTAAGTTACGGAACTGCAAAGTAAAAAGTCGGTTGACCTTGGATTTTTTAATTAATATTTATAATAGAGTGTTTATACATCTTTCCGCAAAAACGGGATGTTAGTGATGTCGCTGTTTCTGGTTCCCACGACACAGGGTATCCTAGTGTGGGGCCAGAAGCGATGTATGTTCCAGTATGTAATAAAAATTTAAATGAAAGTTTTGCGTAGAAGTTTTTTAACAAAAACTTAACAGTAATTTGCGCACCGAAAAACAAAGTGATTGTAAAAGTTTGATGATGATGATGATGATGATAAAAGTTTGACAGCATAGAACTCACCAATCTCTTCCCGTTTGGTCCGGCAGGTCTCTCTGTCCGTCTCCGGCTTCGATTTACTTTTGAGCCTACAACAAGAGAAATAGGAAAAGTTTTATGGTTCGATAGGGACTTTGTCCCGTGGCGTGGCGTTGGTAAAGTAAGAAACAAACAAACACACACTTTTTATGTACTATAACAAGATATTATATTCAAAGAGTGGCGTTTCTAAATGCAATAGATAATATTAGATTTCAATGACTGAAATGGGGCATTTCGTCTTTAAGACTTTTATAAAACGAAGTACATAAAATATGCGTGTAAAAGGTTACATCAGTTAGAGGTCATTTGACGACCCCTGTGCCGCAGCGGTTAGCGCACAGCATACATACGTACATACATAAGCTTACGCCTGTGTCCCAAAGGGGTAGGTAGAGATCAGGGCCTGCCACTTGCACGACACTAATGCCGGCGCCAGACCTAGCTTCACATATTTGAACACATCTTTGAACATCTTTGAAGACTTTGCAAAGACTTGAAAACATATTTTAACACATATTGGCGCAACCTGCCAGACATGCTTCGCAAACACTTCTCTCCACAGTAGAACGCTTTGATGTGCGCTAAAAAACCGACACCGCATGGCCAGTGGCGGATTAACACATTTGCCGCCAGCAGGCTATTCAAATTTTGCCGCCCCTTCTGACCTCTGCATTTCGACAAAAGAAGGTGAAACAAAAAAATTAGAATTAAAAGACAAAAAAATATTTATTGTCTGTAAAATAATCTAATATCTTATGAAAAATTAAGGACTGATTACCTGATTTATCGTACAAGAGTTTAGTAGTTTTATCGTGCTGCCCGATTATTTCATTGGTATAGGTTATTATTATAAAGATGGTAGCATCATCATGGTTTCAAATTATTAATTAAAGCATGATACTATCACATTCTACGATTAAAAAAAAAACTGCACCATCACCTTGATGAGCATAGAATTGCGGTTTTTGTCATGAAATACATCACAGACGGGGCTCCCGAACATTTTAAGAATAGGTTCCGTGAACCTATTTTACTACACACAAGATTTTAGGAAAGACGCACTGTTACACTTCTATGCCACCGGTCGTGGATAAGGTCCATGGTCTTGCGCAAACCTGAAACGTTTGGCAACCCGTACAAGTTTACAGTCTACGAATAAGGCTATCACTACACCTGTAACATTATATGAATGGGCCAAGTCATCATTGACTGAGACTTCTTTACTAATGCTTGAAAGAAAATATTCAACAAGAGCGAGATTTTCTACGAGTCCGATTCGCGTCCGCCATCACAGTTCCAGGAACTAAACAACTGAATGCTTTTATTCCAACCAACGAGGGCTTATGTGTAAAGAAAATTTTATTAGTGCTAGTGCAAATAATAAAATTGTAAAAATTACAAAATAGATCTCTCTATTATCATTAATACTGTTTCAATCTCAGTTAATAAAACCGCTCTAAGTCAAACTATTGGTGATCATTTTTGAACTAAAACTTTCGTAAGGGATACCGCCGTTTAGCCAAAGTATTTTTCGCCAAATTTTACTTCCCAATAAACTTATGGCATCAGTTTCATTTCCCAAATGAAACTTTAGCAAGTTTTCATTTCGCATTTTATTCATTTGGTCAAATTATCATTTCGCATAATTTTACTGCGTCAAGTTTTATTAAGACAAACGTTTATTATGCTAACGTTTTATTTTGGACAGTGTTATTTTCAAATAATAGAACGGGGGGTCGGCGATGTAAAGAATACGTGACAACAGAAATATAGGTGCGACGACGCGCGTAGCGAAGCGGAGCGCGTCGGAGCGTTAGGTTCTCTATGTAAGATCGAAAACAGACTCGACTTTGATGCGTTCTTACCTTGCCTCTTGTTGCCTCTTTGGTAAAATGAATTTTGACCAAGTATTTATTTGGTAAACAATAACTTGCCATAATAACTTTTGCTAACTGTTAATTTGCTTTAAGTTGTTTTGAGAAATGTTTTTTTGCCAAGTGATAATTTGCGGAAAATAGTTTGGAAAGTAATACTTTGGGAAACGATTTTTGGCAATACATTAGTAAACCCTTTCGTAAGCACAACATATTTTAAACACTTAATCCGGATCATCTAACGGGTGTTGTTTTATCGAAGGAGTCCGACCAGGTCGGACCAGTTCGGACTCCTCCGATAAAACAACACCCGTAAGTTGATCCTGATTAAGTGTTTATTGGTGATCACGTTTTAATTTTTTTTTGTGAATAATTAGTAAATACACAAAAAGCTTGAATGCTGTTAACAAAAAAATTACCCAAAAGTATTCAAGTTTGGATAAACTGATGTCGCAGCTTTCATTCCGGCCAATACTTTTAGCGAATGACCATGCCATTTGTTTCCGCACCGCCGCATCAAAATAACTGCCTACGCAAATATGCCTACGAAGATTGGCAAATGTCACCCACTTTTCAGGTTGAAATGGTTCATGCTGAAATCTAATAGCATTCAGGTTTTTTTTTATTATTTCTGTTAGACGAAAAAATTTAATATAAAAAGTATCTATTACCAGATAGGCAAACATCAAATTTTCCACATTTCAGGTTAAGTTAATGGCGAAATCTAATAAAATTCAGGAATTTTATTTTTTAAATTTCTTTAAGACAAAAAAAACTTTTTGAGGCAAATTTGCCGCCCCTAAATCTAACTACGCAAATATTATGTCATTTAAAAAAATATGTATTATCAGATTGGCAAACGTCTAATTTCCCACTTTTCAGGTTAAGTTAAATTGTGAAATCTAATAACATTCAGGTATATTTTATTTTTTAATTCTGTAAGACAAAAAAAAATTTGTTTGGGGCAATTTTGCCGCCCCCTAAAATCTGCCGCCCTAGGCTCCAGCCTACTCAGCCTATTGGTAAATCCACCACTGCGCATGGCAAAGCGCAAATGTTGCTTCAAACTTTGCAAAAGTCTTCAAAGATGTGTTCAAAGATGTGTTCAACTATGTGAAGCTAGGTCTGGCGCCGGCATTACAGATGACTTTCGCTTCATCGACATTCATTAGTCGATGCGTGCAGGCAGACACTCCATTTTCTGGTTCAGCCTGTTAGCTTTTAGAATAAACTGATTATATTGCGATAAGGTAAGGTTTATTTTGTATTGTTATTTATAACTTTACATAACTTTTCAAAATAGTGAAGAAATATTAATTAAATATTTTATTCTAATTTTCATCTAAACTGAAATTAACTTACTGCTTGTAATCAAACTTCATAAGGGAGAATCTTTCTGGCCGAAGGGGAATCGATCTCGCGCCTCTAGCACATCGTGCCAGGGCTTGGACCTGTCTTGTTATGTCTAATATTTATGGGACGCATGTTAAACTCATGTTATGATAGGAAATATTGAGTTTATAGATATTTGCAATGCGCCATAACATTGCAATCAAATTGTTTATGTATCGTATAGCAGCAGATGTTGTTTATGTTAGAGAAAACCAGTAATTTTGAAACTGTAGGTAGCCAATACAGTGCAATATTAGAAATACACACATACTTTAACTTCCAACTATTCCCAGGAAATGTTAAGACCCACATTCAAACGCTTTTATAATAAGATCTCTGAACGAAGTTTACCAGAAGCGCTTTAAGAAAATATGCTTCGCATCGCAAAAGCATTGCTTCTCAAAACAAATTTCTTTTCTAATTTAAGAATTATTGAAAAGACATGGGCGTACTGTTCTTAAATGCTTATGCTGAGAACATTGAATTCAGATAGAGAATACTTTATTTTATACAGAAAAGGAAACGACACAGATTTTCTTTACCGAAGAATATAGACAGCGGCCGCCTAAAGTCTTTTTTGAGAGAAGAGAAACTAAACACGAAACAACAAAGGACGACCTCTGTGGCGGAGCGGTTAGCGCATCTGCGTACCATGCGAGAGGTTCCGGGTTCGAATCCCAGCTGGGGGCAAAAAAAACCCAGGTCTTGGATGTTTACATGTATGTGAGTACGCTGTTTCTAGTTCCCACGATACAGGGTGTCCTAGTGTGGGGCCAGAAGCAATGTATGTGCCTGTATGTAAATGTTAAACATAAAATGCAATAAAGTCCTTCGTAGATAAGAGAACCAGCTTGCGCATTGTTTTTCTGAGAATTAATTTCATTAATTTCATTTGACTAAGCCGAATAATATGAGGAAATGGTACAAGTATGTACTGTGGCAGCCTATTCCAACTATTACATCCTAGGTACTCTCTCCGCCAGCGACTAAATTGACACATTATCAAAAAAAGTAACCATTTTTCATCAATTCTGACTGTTGGCGATTAAAGCTATAGTTGCCTCTTTAGTAAATACTTTTTATTTGTTACGAGTATTAAATTTTGATTAAAAATATTGTCAGTTGTCTCCAAACCGTCTTTTTAATAACACTGACATTTAAAATAACAATTATGGAATACATTGAATAGCATCTAAAAGAGCATTTTCTATCTCGATCATAAGTCTAAGGGCCCTCGCCCACGGCGGCTTTTTGTAGCGCTGCCTTCGCGCGTTTCGTAAACGCGCGACGGCATCGCTACTAACGCGCGTAGGTCGCTTTTGCAACGCGCGACCGTAGCGCGGCTGTAGCGCTGCTAACGCGCCACCGTCGCGCGGCCGTAGCGCTACAAAAAGCAGCCGTGGGCGAGGGCCCTTAGGATTACTCTGGCAGCCGCGGCTACGTGACGTCGCTGTCGTTGTGGGCGCTTCGGCTGCTTACGTAAAAGCAGCACCAAAGACAACGTGACTAATGTTGCCTCAACGGAGTCCATCTTGCAACTGTGGCGATTGGAAGCGCTACGGCCGCGCGACGGTGGCGAGTTCGCATCGCGACAGAAGCGTGGTTACGTGGGCGAGGGCACACAGCTAGCGACCGCATCGCGGCTGTAGCGCGGCGAACGCGCCACCGTCGCGCGGCCGTAGCGCTACAAAAAGCCGCCGTGGGCGAGGGCCCTAACCTGTTAAGTCCTGACCTTGAAATAACAACTGACGACCTCTGTGGCGCAGCGGTTAGCGCATCTGACTACCATGCGAGAGGTCCCGGGTTCGAATCCCGGCTGGGGACAAAAAAAAAAAGAAAGCCAGGTCTTGGATGTTTACATGTTTGTGACGTCGCTGTTTCTGGTTCCCACGACACAGGGTATCCTAGTGTGAGGCCAGAAGCAATGTATGTGCCTGTATGTAAGTGTTACGTAAGTGTTAAACAATAGAAAACCATTGTTATTTTCAAGGTCAGGGCTTTTTTACTTTTTACTTTACTTTACGTTAAGAGGTAAAGCTATATTGTATATTCATATATTGTTTACTATGAACATTATTTATTTTTACAGGTAATGGCGTATTTATTTTCTTCATAAAGTAGGTTTTTGTTAAGGATTTTTGTAGTAGTATATTTTGTAGACGTTTATTGTAGCCGTTTTTACTGCTGTTCCGACTTAAGGCTTGCTGGAAGAAATCGTTTACAGAGATAAGCTCGCCTTTGTACCTATTATTTCTATTGTAATATCCTATTTAATAATAAAATCCAGGATTATAAAAAAAATGGTTCTAATGTTAATTTCAAGGTCTCGAGGTATTTCCTATACAGGGTAGATCGGAGTACCCAATAGGCGTTGGAAGAATAATTTAGCATAAATATAAAAACGAGCAGCCAAATTTAAATACAAAAATAGTCTTAAAGATACGCCAGAGCGAATTTTCGCCCCCATTCTCTCTCCCGAGATTAATCAGATTAATAAAAAAGGCACAAATCATAATCGTAAAAAGGGCAAGCAAGAATCGCGGAAAGGATTTCTTATCCGGCTACGACAGCAAACGAGGGTGGAACGATAAATTAGGACAGTGAGTTTCTTTATTTATTTGCAAGTTCTCAAACGAATGGGCAAGATGCTTTAAAAGTTACTGATATAAGATAAGATATTCTTTATAGCAGTGCGGAAAAAAAACAAAAAACACAAAAAGCTCTTAAAATCATCAGACCGCGATGGGCATACGTGGTGATTAAGCCCATACTCTCTCCCTCAGAGAAGCCCTGTGCATTGCAGTGGGACATATTTAGGCTGCTTACTTTCTTACTATTGATTTCGTTAAGCCGGGTTCGAACCCCGGCTGGGGAGAAAAAAAAACTCCAGGTCTTAGATGTTTACATGTTCGTGACGTCGCTGTTTTTGGTTCCTACGATACAGGGTATCCTAGTGTGGGGACAGAAGCAATGTATGTGCCTGTTTATGTTTTTTTTATGTTAACAAATTTTACTAACATTTTTAAAATAAAATTCTTAAAATTTCTGAAAATCTCTGCAGTTGGACCTTAACAGGCGTAACCAAACTTAGGGCCGATTTCTGAATTGAGAATTTATCGTAAGGAAATACTTAAATAACATGCTGTCACGCTCTTTTCTAGAGAAATTTGACGAGACAGCACTAGTTAAGTAGTTACTTAGCGAAATTCTCAATTCAGAAATGGGTCATTAGTCTTACCGAGACTTTTGCGCAGTTTGGTTTTTTATTTTATTTTAAAAATCCCAAGGCGCGGGAGCGGGCGTGAACGAATATTCGAAATTCCTCTTCATATTTACGAAAGTTTAAATTAACTTTTTCCGCTTTTTTTTCATCCATTTTGTTTTCATTTTCCTCCCTGTGTTTGTACTTCATTCCGCCGATCTATCCTCGCGGGAAATCTACCTATACTTCCGATAAAAAAAATCAATAGGAAATATCGTACGTATAAGATGAGTAGATAAATAGATAGATATACTTTATTGCACACGAGACATTAAACATAACATTACATTTAAAAAAAAAAATATGTACAAAGGCGAGCTTATCTCTGTAAGAGATTTCTTCCAGCAAACCTTAACGAGTCGGAGCAGCGGTCTATAATATGAGTCTATAATGGGGTCTATAATACCAGTATCCGTGTACAAAATAGACTCTGAGTCAAATGAGTCTGTAGAACGCCGGGCTCACGTTTGAGAGGTCGAATGGTTCGAATCCCGGGATGTACCATTAACCTTTTTTTTAAGTTACCTACGTTCATCTTTTCCTGACAGAGGACCTGTGTCATGCAGTGGGCTATATACAAGCTACATAAAAAAATGCTTTACCCTACAAATACAATATATAAATCATTATCAACCCATTATGTCCCCACCGTGGGGCACGGGTCTCTTCCCTGAGGAAGGTATAGGCTATACTTCACCACGGGAGCCGAGTCCGGATTGGTGGAGTCTTTAAGACTAGTGGCTGGTCTTACTGTCAGAAGTTTTCAAGCTGCCCTAAGGCCTCGGCTAAGCCTTGCGCAACAAAATAGCGTCTTGACAGCCCAAGGCAAATATTTCCTTCCGAATCTAAAGCACCGTCCTTTGTTACACTAGTTCACCTCTCTTTCTACCGCGTAACTCTTACCTCTTCTGGCGCCTGAATTCCTACCTATTTGCCACTCCGGAGTGGTCGCCGCATGTACTTACGTGTTCGATACCGACACGCGTAGTGAAACAGGCCTGGTCAAGCGTCCAAAATGTATTACTTTAGGTGCGAGTCCCAAAAGAAGGCCAATTCGTCAAGTCAACTTTAAATATTGATTCATCAAGACCTTGTTTAGTCTAAACTCGTCATGTCTTCCAACAGTCGGGATTCGTCAAGCCATTTTTACCGGATTTCATCCACCTCTCACCTTAAAACGTTGTGATGTGCCAGCGCGCTGAGGACGTGGGAGGAGTGCGGCGGGGCGAGGGGCAGCGGCGCGGGGGCGGGGGGCCGCCCTGGGCCTTGCAGCACGCGGATGCCCATGCGCACCGTATTGCGTCGAGACACCTTCTCGTCTGGCCTAGTCGCTAATGGGCAGAAGAAAATCGAAAATTAACAGACTAATGCCCGTTTTCCCCAACAACACTTAAGATTTAGGGGCCACCTAAGCTGTTTTAGGGGCCACGTAAGGATTTTTTAATTTTAACTAACATTTATCCGTCATTTATGGCGCTAAGACCGATTAATCAGCCCCTAGCTGTAAGTACAGATGAGTTACAGTTTGTTTTGAAAGTGTCGTGTCACTCAAAATTTTTTTTAAGGTGTGCCAAACAATTGATATTTTTTAGCTAATTTAAAAAAAAAGAAAATCGTTGTGTTTATTATGAAACAAAACATATTTTATTTCGATTACATTGGTTAAATCCACATAAAACTCAGTAATAAAATTTACCGGTAAAATGTCAACGGGTATACCTAGTTGGCGTCACTTAGGTTGGTGAAACTGAATTTAAGTTAGAGAGTACTTTAGGGGTTCACTTAAGAAAAGGGTTACCTAGTTATGAGGAGCTTATGGGTTGGTTGGTGAAAACGGGCATAAAATAGAGGTATAAAATCACGATTCCTAAAAACATAATTTAACATTTACATACAGGCACATACATTGCTTCTGGCCCCAAACTAGGATACCCTGTGTCGTGGGAACCAGAAACATGTAAACATCCAAGACCTGGGTTTGTTTTCTTTTTTTTTGTCCCCAGCCGGGATTCGGACCCAGGACCTCTCGCATGGTAGGCAGATGTGCTAATAGCTGCGCCACAGAGGTAGTCATTAGCAACATTATTAAAAAAACTCACGTCCGTTATCCCCGAGGGGGTAGGCAGAGGCACCAATCACTAGAACTGGGCCCACGTTTAACATTAACGTTAACAAAAATATTAGGTAAGTAAATATTTTATTTATTTCCTTCTCACGGAGGTATCGCCACCACGGGGGCAAGACCGGATTGGTGGAGGGTTGTAAGACTAGTGGCTGGTTTATGTTTAATAGTAATTGCTTGGTATTCATAGTATTAGGCAAAAGCTAGTGTTATACAATCAGCTCCTTTTTCTAAACGGTATAAATGGTTAGCGACTAACTAGTTAATTTTCTCTCATTGCAGTTTCATCTTCAATCTCTGTGGCTATGCTATGCATCGCTTTACTAAGGATAAAATTCTCGAGAGGTTTCAGGTTTTAAAGAGCTAAGTTAATAGCCACGTGCTAAAGGTCGTTTTTACCGAGAACTCTTTGTGAATGGCTAGGTAAGTAATTAATTTCCTTTCCTACGGAAAAACCAGATTTTCATGAGATTATGAAAAAAAAGTAGCATTATGAACGTTTTTTCGATATTAGCAGATACATAGCTCCTTAATTCATATGGGTTTAATAAGTTTTTCGCTATTAGCAGATACGTAGTTTCTTAATTCATATGGGTTTAATAAGTTTTCATAAATGTACAGACGCTATGACTGCATACCAAATAACTGTCATGTGCTGTTATGACACAGCGTTAGTGTTGATTGTACTCATGGGTCATGCATGAGCTTCTTAGGTATTCGTATTAACTTTTGTATTAGATTTAATTAACAAAATATATCATTATCTCGAGTTCTTCATTTAAAAAAACAATAATATGACATTGACAATCTTTTTTCTAGACTGTGCGTCTAATCATATTGGTAATCATATTGGTAATGTTTTACCCAGGAGCGTACATAGGCGTCAGGTTTGCGCACGCTTGTTTGCTATAGGCAAATGTAGGACCAACGCGGGCAAGCGATTGCCACTGCGTCGACTCGTCGAGACTTATAACGCGCGCTTTGAATCCATCGACATATTCTCACTTTCCATGAGTAAATTTAGACAACAGGTTATCAGGGTACTTAGTAATCGGAGAAGTAGGTACAACCGTTTTCTTGTCTCTATTTTTCCTTTTTTTTTGCACTTGTTTATTTTGTCCAGCCAAGCAGAGTGTGAGGGTCGATGCGCTCTCCACTCCAGGTGCTGATTTTTTACGATTTTACTACCTCATACACAAACAGCGGACGCGCCTACTCATGTAACAACATGAGTAGGCACGTCTACTAGGCATCGACCCACAACGGCGGCTAACAATAAAATTATTATACTATTTATGTTAATTGCAATTTATATAATCTTAATTATGTTAGTTTCATTATAATTTTTTATATTTTTTATTATATACAGATAATTAATGAGTCACACATAGTTCACAACTTGCCTATAAGTAAAATGTGGATAACGTAGTGGACTACATGTTTATTAATCTAAAATTCTATTATTATTATTTTATGTAATATTTTAATATGTAGTTGTTTGTTATTCCAAATAAATAAAATAAAATAAAATAAGGGCTTTTCAATGACAGCTGTCAGTTGAGTTCATTAAAAAAAAACTAGATGGCGCTGCGAGAAGAGCAAAATGTCATCATGCTTTTAGGTCTGTGGTTTTAATCGTTATTAATCTGTGATATCTTCTCGATCTCTTTGTAGACTGTTGAAACTTGAAAGTTATCAAAGTATTTTTACTTTGTTGATTACATAAGTACGTGAATTGTGTCTTTGCGCATTATAGAGAAATTTTGGCGATTTTAGAATAATAATGGTGCGGCCACACTTGAAGGCGAAGATTCGTGTTCGCGTTGTCGCGACAAAATTTCGTGTTCGCTCTACGTCGAAGAGCTTGGCCACATCAAATAAACCTTCGCTATGTCGCGACAATCTAGAACGTTGCTAAATTCATTTTGCCCTTTGATGTGCGGTATTTTACCGACAGCAGCGCGAAGGGTGTTTGTATTCGCGATGATGATTCACGATAGGACGAATTTTTTGGCCAGACATGTCGCGACAATGCAAATCTTCGCGTTATCGCGATAGTGTGGCCGTACCATAATAAATGTACCGGTACCGAAAAATAAGCGATATTGTATATTTATTTATACATTACTGCCTCGTTGGTCGCGACATTAAGGCGCTTAGCTACCAAGACAGAGGGCGTGGGTTCGATTCCCACTGAAGGCCACCGTAGTTTTGTAGAAATGGCACGGGTATCCTAGTTTGGGACCAGGTTGAGTAATTGTATTGTAAGGGAGTTACTATTATATATTGTATACTAGCTGTCCCGGCAAACTTCGTACCGCCGAAGTTTTCGTTTTTTTTCCATATTTTCTCACCATTTAAACCTTCCCCTTTTTTACGCAATTTTTAATTTTTTTGAAATGAAATGAAATAGTTTATTTGCTTGTAATGTCGTATAATTGGTGGTCAGACTAATAAATATCGATCTACACATTTCACCTGTCCAGGTACCTATGCAAAATTTATGTCTAGAAGTATAAAATAGTCTAGTCTTATTTACAAAATAGATTATATGATAATTATTATTTTATATTATGTGATATGTCAATATTATTTCTTAGTCTATATATTTATTTTATTTAAGGCGAAGTACTCATTCACATTGTAAAAACACATTTCCATTAACCATTTGTGTAGTGAGACCTTGAATCGGGTCAAAGGCCGGTACTTAATTGACTGTGGGAGCCTATTATATAATATTCTTATGAGCATAGGATAGAACCATCCTCGTACTTTTAGAAATATTCTAAAGAAAGTATTAGCGAAATCGGTTAGCTGTTCTCTAGATTTTCGCTTAGCAACACATTCAGCGATTCATTTTTATATAGGTATTAAAGATAAGAACGCACTCCCGAGTTCTACTCAACGCACAATGGACAGTATATCACCCTTAACATGGGTCCAACCAAACTACCTACTCAATTTATGATTGAATAGATCGTACAGACTAAATGAAGTGTCTCCTTTTAATTTATTTATCGTCGAATCAACTACCCGTCAGCCGTAGTGACACCTTCCAAATTGGATTAAGCCTTTTATACTTCACAGTGTGATGTACCTACATAAATAAAGACTAATATTTTCAATTACTGAAAAGCTATTACTTACATACCAAGAATTGCTCGTAGCCCCGACTGCGGCTGACTGAGTGATCTTAAATGATTAAGTAACATCAGGCGCGTTCGGTGCATGGATGGGTTACCGTCTATGACTAACACTAGTCGCATTTTTCCGAACAGTTCCATGCTTCGCAAGTCACTTTATGCAGTTGGTGCCGTCTGCCGTCGATAGATGGCAGTCGTTAAGCCAAGTCAGACGCCTTAGGCGGCTTGAAAACTTCTGACAGTAAGACCAGCCACTAGTATTACAAGCCTCCACCAATCCGGACTTGTCTAGACCTCCGTGGTGGAGTATGGCCCTATGCCTTCTTCATCATCATCAACCCATTATGTCCCCACCGAGGGGCACGGGTCTCTTCCCTGAGGAAGGTATAGGCCATACTTCACCACGGGGGCCAAGTCCGGATCGGTGGAGGCTTGTAAGACTAGTGGCTGGTCTTACTGTCAGAAGTTTTCAAGCCGCCCTAAGGCCTCTGACTTGGTTTAACGACAAAATATCAATGAATAAAAAATTGGAAACAGCCGCTTGTTATTTAAAATCTACCTACTATAGTGCCTTTCGTTTACTTTGATTCACTCCGTTTTGGTGACTCTATTAAGCAATTTGATAATCACTAAAGCAGTGTTTGAAACCCACAGCCTGCTTTTCATTTAAAACCGTTTTACGGCTTAAAAGGACAATAATTTCCATTCCACGGCCGCCATTTTGCGGACGGCTCATCCCGGCTGGCTGCAAAGACCTTTTATCAATACTGAAATTCCCGTTTGTTAAGCGATACTTATTTAGCAACTCCACGTTGAAATAATAATTAATTGACAACAACGTTCCGGGGAATTTAGATATTTAATTGGATTGACCTGCAAACGGCTGGAGTTGTTTCAGGATAATTAAAATTTGTGCCGGCGAAAAGCCTAAAATTTTCATCATTGTGTTTTTTATTTATATAGCAGAGTCTAAGATGATTTTTTCTGGGTTCTATTTTTAGGGTTCCGTACCCAAAGGGTAAAACGGACCTTATTATCTATTACCGTCCGTCCGTCTGTCACCAGGCTGTATCTCATGAACCGTGATAGTAAGCAAGGAGAATCAATCTCCTTGTAGTAAAACAATTAAAATTTTCACATGTGATCTATTTTCGTTGCCGCCATAACGACAAATATACTAAAGAAACAGAACAAAATAAATATTTAAATAAGTATTTAAATATTAATTATTACAAAATAAATATTTTTTGCTTGATATTGATAACGGCAACAAGCAGACGCTTGAAATATCCACAGAACAGTGAGTTATATTATTGTTTTTTAAAATAAAAATTAAAATAAAATAATAAAAAAAAAAACCGGCCAAGTGCGAGTCGGACTCGCGCACCGAGGGTTCCGTACAAACCTGCAAGGTTTACAAAGTTCGTTCATTACGACAATCGAGTCATAAATGAGGAAATGGGTAGTAAGTTTAAAATTATTAAAAAAAAATATATTATGTGATGTAACTAAAAATTTATGGTTTTCGTAATTTTTCCTTTATCTATGCTATAAGACGTTGCTTCGTACCAAATTTCAAGATTCTGAGTTCACGGAAAGCACCCTGTAGGTTTTGATTCCCTTGCAAGTGTCGAAAATTTGCGGCATAAACGGCTGTATCTTTTGATTGCGTTGGCTTAGAAGTTTGATTTTTTCACAGCTTCAAGGGACAGTAGACCTGAGTAATTGATATAAATTTCAGCTTCATACCTCCACGCGTTCCTGAGAAAAAGGGTCTTGACAGACGGACGGACGGACGGACAGACGGACAACAAAGTGATCCTATAAGGGTTCCGTTTTTTCCTTTTGAGGTACGGAACCCTAAAAATTAAGAGGGTTTCCCAAAGGTACAAGAAATGTCACTTATTTTCAATTTTATAGTGGTACGGAACCCTTTGTACTCGAGTCCAACTCAAATTTGGCCGGTTTTTTAAATAAAAAACATCACAAAACAATCACAAAGTTTTCAAAGTTTTTACTTTCGTTATACAAATGGTAAAACAACCAGAGAACATAAAAATTAATGAAACATACCGAAGCGTTCCTCTGCTGCACCGTCAGGGAAATTCTTTGCTTCGGGTATGACCCGAAACTAAGGTCACACGACTCGAGACTCCGACCAATTTCCCTTCTCTCATACTACCATCGTTTCTTCAGCCAGTGGGACAAACAAAGAACGTAGCGTAAGCTGGTATTAAAAGATAGAATCCTGCGTTTATTTGGCCATGTATTGCAACGTGACAACAAATCCATCGAGAACCACGATGTGCAGGGATAGGTAGAGGGCACCGATGCAGCACGCGATGGATGAACCAAATCAAGTCCACTATGGGCATGCCACCCCACGAAGGTACCAGAGGAGAATCTGACCGTGAGGAATGCCGAGACATCGCGAGACATATAACATCAGTCCACAATAAAGCCTCTACATGAGCATACCGACCAAGAAGAATCTAGTTAAAAAAATACAAATGATAAAATCTGTAATGACAGCATTCGTAAAACCAGCTGGTGTTATTTCCTAATTTTGAGTTTAGGTAGTTACTTTCCAGCGTAGGTATTTAATTTGTGCCAAGGAAGCCGTAGGTAATTACGAAATTCATAACTAATTCGTTTTTCTTGAATTAATAATCTCTGCCTCAAAATAATAACTAGAGCATAGAAGGAGCCCTAAAATAAAAAGTAACAGTTGTATAGCTGTCCTTGTTACTCTTACGATAAACCTCTATGCCAGAAAGAGACAGCTGTAGTGTAGGTATTTATACACTCAAAATGTTACTATCGTACACTACACGCTCAGAATAATAACTAAATTATTTTGAGATCACTGCGCTGCTCTGCGTTTTTAACTCATGTTTTCAATACTTTCGTAAAAAATGGTGAATGAATATGAGGTCAGGTCACCCCGGTTCTAACACACTATTTCTATCCGTATTTAAACTATTTTCCTCAACGGATCGTTTTCACTCAAAGACAAAGTATCTGGGATCGAATATAATTACGTAGTAGGGTAGGAACTTATCTACCAACATCCTATGAAATTGCAGAATATGAATACAAAGGAATACTAATGTCAGATTATATCAAATTCAAACAAGTAACATTGTCGTTGCTGGCGCCATGCCAATGCTATGATTACCAGCAAGAGATAGGTACTCCAGAAGGACCGTTGCTCGCGCTAAATCTACTAACCCCGGTTTCTCGAGCGCCACCAGAGTGCTTATACTGAGTTTTTTCATTCACTTTCGATAGCGAGAGCGTTTGCAATTTGTATAGGAGTGACAAAGCGCGCCACCTAGTTTGATAATTCACTTTCGATAGCGAGAGCGTTTGCAATTTGTATCTTATAATAATAATATTTAGATAAGTTAGTGTAGGAATCCTTTTTTTTGTTAAGGTCCGATGGGGCTGACATGATCACATGGCGATCATGTCAGCCCAATAAAGATTTAAAAAAAACTTATATTTTCTAATGTTACTATGTAACACTTTTGTTAGCACTATACATTAATTAATAACTCACAAATTCGACCTAATTCCCTTAACAAGGCTATGGTCTAATAGGTACCACTTTAAATTGAATATTATCACTTTGAAATAGTCCAAAACCAATGAAAATTCTTACTACGTATGTAACAAATGTACGTAATGTAGACAACAAAAACTTTGGTGCCTACTTGACGGGTGAACTCTTCAAATGTTTGCAAATGTCCCAAATGCAAGTTTTTAACATATTAAGCTCACCAGTAGCCGACCACTGGTCAGCTACTGGCCAAGATACACAAATGGAAAGATATTCTGGTCTCGAGAATCTCAATAACTGACGAACTTATTTACAGAAACACGACACGTTTTCTTTGACTTTATTTAATTTATGTGTTTTTTCTTGCAATATCTCCAACGCAGGCTATTTTAATCGGCATTTATCGAGTGTCCAAACGAATTTCTTTAAATAATCAAAAAAATCAGAAATCAGAAATCCAAAATTTATTTCAACGTAAAGAATTTACATTCTGCTTGTTAATTAACGTTATGATGGCTACCAAGTGTTTCGAAGTCTTTAATATTTAATTCCGTAACTGTCTGTAGTAATCTGTAGTTTTGAAGTCGAATACTTGGAAAACACATTACTATTGGCTGACCTTCTGTAATATTACCCTGATAGATTTCATTGCGCGTCCGTCTCTAATCCTAAACAATATTGCAGGACGTGATTTATTTTTTTAAATGTTTCTTTTCACGTAAGAAGCTGGCTGAAAACAATAACAAAGGATGTCATAAAGATCGGATCGAAATAAACGGTATTTGCTTTTGTAACAAAGTTGCTGTTGTTGTACAAAACGATTGTAGTTTAAATATTGATTCTGTAATAGCAAGAGCTGACTTTGATGGCGCCATAGATGTAAAATAAATGTGTGAGCTGATGTGGCACAGAGCAAGCCACCTACCTATTTTACGTAGGTAATAAAAACTTCCAAATAACACACACAACCACTTAGCTATTAGGATATTATACTTTCATGTTATTGAAATACAGAAATACCCTTCTTACCAAATTAAGGCCGCTGTTAGATGTGTATTCCCTGTCGCTCTTCCATTTTTAATGCTTTTTGGATAAAATGCTATGTGAAGCTTATAGACAATACAATTTCGGACTTGTTTGTTTTGTTTAAGAAAAGATGCTTCCAAAATTACTAATTTAGTAGCAGCTTATCTAAACTAAAAACTAAGTGTAGGGCAAATTAACGACCTCTGTGGCGGTTAGCGCATCTGACTACCATGCGAGAGGTCCCTGGTTCGAGTCCCGGCTGGGAACAAAAAAAAAACCCAGGTCTTGGATGTTTACATGTTTGTGACGTCTCTGTTTCTGGTTCCTACGACACAGGGTATCCTAGTGTGGGCCAGAAGCAATCTTAAATTTCGTATTTTTTCTTATACCAAAGCCACCGACCATTTTTATCAAACGTAAATTACTTTTTTCAGTCACTGTGAATGTGTGACACTGAATGATAGATGTAACATCAGCCTTAATAATTTTATTTCTTTCTGCATGAAAAAGTAAAATCCGAATGCTTCTCGGAAGTTGTGTGATCGTGGATCACACGTCTGAAGAAACCATTTTCCAGTTTCTAACATTTTTTTGTTGCGTATGGAGTTCTAGCAAACGCCTGCCATGTTACGAGTCCGTCACAATTTCAGAATACTTACCATAATATTATGCTAGGAATTCATAGTATGACTTGGACAAGCGTTCCCAAGAATTTTAGGGTGTTCTTCAAGTTTAGTTGAATGCATGACTCACCTCAGACCATACTTTTGCTTTGGTCTGAGGTGGGTTTTAGCAATCATGCATTCAGTTACTTTAAATAAATTGGCGACAGTATACAGCGTACAGTACAATATACAGAGACTAATTAATGTCGATGAAGCGAAAGTGATTTGTCAGGATCGTGCATGGCAGGTGGCAGTCCCTGATCTCTGCCTACATAACAGGTGTGGTGAGCTTATGTATGTACCTACCTATGTACCTATACAGTGTAATCAGAAATTTATGAATGTTGAATGCTAATATAAAGTGTTAGCCGCTGCCTTGGGGCCGAATTTCTAGTATTTCTCCACTCAAAGGCAGCGTGAAAAATTCCTCTGACCACTAACAATTTTCAATCAAATCTATTACATAAATTGAGAATGTAACTGTCTGGGTGTATTTCCATGCTTGTAAAGTCCTTGTATTGTTACCATGAGTCTGGGACCAGGGACATGTGATCGCCTTTTGTGGAAGTTATTATTACTGTTATTATGATTAGGGAAGTTGCGTAATCTGACAATGTCAAAGTTATACTTAGGATCGATACACACAGGGACCAATGAGGGATTTTTCTGTCTGCTAAGAATAGTAGTTCCAAATTAGTCAATAGGTGGCATTTTCAAGTAAGGGTTTTTGCTTGCATTTGATTGTGATTGGACTTTGGACAACTTCGGGTGCTAAAATCATGGATAAAACGTTGAAGAAGAAGAAGAAGAAGAACAGGAGAACAGAACATTCGCATAACCACAGGAGAAACCGAATGACGTTGATCAGTTGATCATAGATTCCTTACAGTCGATGAAATCACAGAACAGCAATAAAGTTTTTATCTAGGCAAGCAATAAGAAAAAAAGGTAAACCCTTGCGATCAAGCGCCATTTCATCGTAGCTTTTAGAACTATCCTTTTTTTTAATAGCTATCGGCAAAATCCCTCATTTCGAAAACTTTGAATGCCTACAAAACAAACCGCTAGAACGAAGTGTTATACGATTTTATTTTCGCGGCACTTGAGTGTTTGGTTTATTCTCGTCGCACTAGCGTCCAATATCCTGTTAACGGAAGCCTCTTTCAACTGCGTTCAATTGCGTAGAAGTAGCACGGACAGTATGAGACATTTTGAATTTATAAAAGTGTTTGACCTTAATTCGAAGCTTACTATTAATGAGAGCGGCATTTCCGTTTCCGTTTTAAGTACAATGTATTTTATCAACTGACGTACCTTTTACCTTGTCTTGATACAGGTAGCGCAAATCTTCTAGTTAGCTCTGAAGTTGGCGCTGCGGCCACTGCGCAGATGTACAGTTGGACAAATAAATAAGTGGACCATAAATTAACTAATTTTGAAAGTTTATTTCTTTACAAAATTACGTCATGTTTTGTGGAAATCAAATTATAAAAAATATTTGTTAAGGTAGGCAAAGTCACATATGCTAACTTTTACAATGGCTGAACACCTTCCACAAAATCCGATAGAGATTTTGATGAGGACGCCACAGCTTCCATATCATCACTGTCTAATTCGTCTTCTGTAGTATCGGCGGCCTCTTCAAACTCATCCTCACTTCTTTCTCATTCACTGTCGTTGACATGAATGACCATAATAATATTTTCTTCGGTTAGGGTGTCTATGACGTGGTCACTCTTCTTATATTCCTGTTCAATCTCTTTGACTTTTTCTAGCTTACCGTCGTAATACGGTATTCTGCCTAGGCATTGTAATAACTAATATGATCTGTTATTAATATTTTATTCAATCAATACCATAAAAATAAAAGTAACTCAATAAAAGACTATTTATTAATGCGACGCTCGACTGTACTTTTCTCGCAGTGCAAGCGTGTGCGTTTGCATAACAACGATAACTGCTTACTAACACATTGAAATCTACGCGAGCGGGGTGCATAGCGGGGGTGAAAGGGGAGCGGCCGTCCCTGCCCGCGCCGACTCCATTCCGCTGACACCTATTTTTTGCTACTGCGACGCGAAGCTCGCCAACTTCAGAGCTAACTAGAAGATTTGCGCTACCTGTACCTACTGTTTGTTAGTCATTGGAAGTATATTTTGTCCGCGGACAATGCGGCAAGCATGCAAACGATAAGGCATGTTAATTTCGCTTGAGGCACTGAATGAATCTCATAGAAAAATGCCAAAGTTACCCCCTTAAAATAACAATTAGACAAACAAATATTTTATAAAATTAAAAGTAAAATTACAACTCATCAATATGTTATTGTCGTTAACTATAGTTGAGGAGATCAAACATAACACATGGCATAAATACAGAGAAAAACAATCACGTATCCCAGAGGGATAACTCCACGGATAACTGAACAACGTTTGAATGCATGGCTATTTCAGCGGTAGGTATTTTCTGGTGATCAAATTACGATCAACGCCTCTAAAAGGCGTACTTTTATCAAAATGTGACCTAAACAAAAAAAACAAAATAAACTCTGCAATGCAATGCAATGAGACAATTGGGTTAAGTAGTATGTACTAAGTAGAACCAAATTCTCCTTGGTAGAACGTAGTTCATCATCAACCCATTATGTCCCCACCGAGGGGCACGGGTCTCTTCCCTGAGGAAGGTATAGGCCATACTCCACCATGGGGGCCTAGTCCGGATTGGTGGAGGCTTGTAAGACTAGTGGCTGGTCTTACTGTCAGAAGTTTTCAAGCCGCCCTAAGGCCTCTGACTTGGCTTAACGACTGCCATCTATTGACGGCAGCCGGCACCAACTGCTTAACGTGCCTTGCGAAGCACGGAATCGGTCGGAAAAAATGCCACTAGCGTTAGTCATAGACGGTGACCCATCCATGGACTGAACGAGCCGTATGTTGCCTTTAACCTTAGTGATCGTTCAAGATCACTCAGGCAGACCAGGCTACGAGCGAGAACGTAGTAAATTAAAAAAAATTACTTACCCCCTTTTTCCCGACCGCTAACATGTTGTCAATTGGCTAAAAAGCTTACTTTCTAGAAATCAATAAAATTAAAAACGCCCCATGGTTAAATAGAGTTTTACTTAAAGAGACTAACTACCACCGGTTTCTCGAACGCTAACAGTCTGTTAATCTATTGTTAACAGCTGTCAGTTGTCATAAGTGCATACAAAAAAAAAACAACAACTGACAGCTGTCAACTGTACATTAATAAACTGTTAGCGTTCGAGAAACCGGAGGCTACTCTTGGAATAAACTATCAAAAAATATTACCCAATAGCCTTTTCCGTTAAGTTCTGAGTAATATTCAGTATAAGAAAATCTTATGTCATCAACAGTACCAAACTTCTCCGAAAAATCTTGTGGTTGTTGTTACACTTTATTGCAAAAGAAAACATAATACCGTCGTCTTACTTTCTCAACCTCGTAACTCAATTTTTCGATATATTTTTTTTGCTCATAATTATCTCTGCTATGAGTGATGCCTTATAACTGTAACAAACTTCTATTTCAATACAAGCACGAAGTTAGTCGCAAACATCGTTGCAATTATTACACAAGTCATTCATACCACTTTCATAACTGTACCAAACTCGTATCTTAACTTACGAGGTCTTGTGATCTTATGCCTATGGTTTTGGGTCAATTTTTCATTACTTTGTCAATCGAGAAGCGAGGTTGCTGCACTTATGGTGTGAACTTCGTCTATAACATTGCAAAGAAAGATGTTGCAGTTTGATCTTAAAACTTTTAGATTCGTTTGTTGTTCTCGATTGAAAATAATTAAAAAAATTGTGTGCCGTATTCTACGTACCTATGGCATGAAGCTGAAGGACGATTAGACGCAAATATTTTTACGTCATTTCTCATACATTTTCTTGAAGGCTTAGACGATAAAAAGACTTTAATTTTAATTTTTAATCTACAGTAGTGAGGAAAGGACTCGAGTCTTATAAGCCTTTTAAAAGAAACTCTCCTCAATTTTTACGCCTCGAGACTAAATCGAGTCTTTCAGCCTTTTAGCCCTGAGCCTTTTAAGCCTTTTAGTGAACTCGTCAGTCTAGTGTAAACTCGTCAATCTATCGCCTCGGCCGCAATTTGACAGCCATGTACGCCTCTCGGCTCGGAGCTCCTGAGTCGATTCTAAAAAGCTCAAGTATTTTTCTTTAGGCTAAGTCTTTAATAAAAACTTGCTAAATGACTCAAAGGCTAATTGCATAAAAGGCTCCTTAAAACACTAAAAGGCTTAAAAGGCTCAGGGCTAAAAGGCTGAAAGACTCGATTTAGTCTCGAGGCGTAAAAATTGAGGAGAGTTTCTTTTAAAAGGCTTATAAGACTCGAGTCCTTTCATTACTATTGGAAACTGTTGCCTCGACGTTCAACCCGATCTTCTACATTTAAAGCAGAAAAAATAATATATATTTTTATATTTAAGGTACTAGTATAGTTTTATATTTAAGTTATATTTATTTTTATTTATAGTAAGTTAATTATTAATATTAATGTAATTTTATGTTTTTAATATTTAGTTTAGTTTTAATATTTAGTATATCATTGTTAATTTAAATTTAGTTATCACCGAAATAAACGTAATAACCTAAATAAAAATGATATTATGGTAAAACCAGCTCCAAAAGTAGTATTCAACAAGTGTTTATCAAGTGTAGTATAAAGATTATAAATAAATTTTGTTGAAAAAAAAATAAACAGTTTTTTGTGTCTCCTGAACACTTGCGATTTTATAGATACGAGGTTGAGAAAGTAAGGCGACGATATAACATAAATAACGGGTTATCTCCACAGATTTTCATGATTTTTTTGTGTATTGGTAGGTCTGAGATTAGGTCCTAAGCGGATTAATATGGCATTTAATAACAACGTTTGCCGCGCCAGCTAGTATTCAGTTTTGCCCAACCCAAAACTTGGAATTGCCTCCACGTAAACATTGAATTATTTTCGTTACACATACATACATACATAAGCTCACGCCTGTATCCCAGAGGGGTAGGCAGAGACCAGGGACTGCCACCTGCCACGATCCTGACAAACCACTTTAGCTTCATCGACATTCATTAGTCGTTGCATGCACGCACGTCGGTTTCGGGTACTTTTTATCTTGCCCTACGCTAATACATCCCCTATTTGGTCGAAGTATGTTCGCCTGGGGCGTCCCTTACCGGCCCTTCCACTCACATTCGCTCGATATATTTGCTTCGTCAGTCTTTCTTCCTTCATCCTCTCCACATGTCCGAACCAACGCAACATTCCTTTCTCAATTCTTGTCACTACATCCTCTTTCAGTCCACAACGTTCTCTGATCACACTATTGCGTATTCTGTCATTCAAAGTAACACCACACATATTTCTCATATTATTACACATATTTTCGTTATTCACTCGGAAATTAATTTCGAGTGGGTCAACGTACAAAATCATTATATCAAATAATGTAGGTACCTGAGTACCTGGTCAAAGCAAGTTCTGAAACTTTGTTAAACTAAAATAGAGTTCCAAAACTCATCCCAAATCTGTCAAGTTTAATCGTGATCAAACATCTGCTGTACACGTGGAGGGAGTAAAACCATGGAGCAAGCCACAACGCACACATACAAGATGTAAATGAAACAAACTTACGTTAACTGATTTTTTTGTCTGCCCCCGTGTCAAGTTGACGTTTCTTGGGGGCAGACAAACGACAAGATTTTGGAAATTTAATCACATTTAACGCTACGCTAGTCTTTTCCAAGAGAAATCGTTTATTTGTGGAATGTTATGTGAAAAGTGACCTAAATAGAGAAACTATGGTGAATCGTAGTGTATTAGGATGCAGAAATCGTCGAGAATGTGCTTTGGGTGTTGAGTATTTTAGTTAAGTTAAAACTAGTAGCTCCGCTACGGAAAGCAATATTAATAGAATTTACTTTCCTAACCTAAAGAACCGAAGAGTAAAAAAATGTTGCCATTCGTGCATGTTGAAAATCCCGACCATTACTTTAACTATGTATTTATTAGTGAGTTGTATAGCTGGTAGGCAGTCAAATACATACGAAAGTAAATTGTTATGCAAAGCATTACAATAGATGAATTCCAGTTGAGAACTCTGTTTAGTAAAAAAAAAACATATGAGTCAATATTTTTTCGAGTAAGATTTAACTAAACAAATCTAAATATCATCTTGGAGACCATTACTACTTTCATATACTATTCACTTTTTTACATACTTAAATCACCTTTAATCAAAAGTTACAATCATCATCATCATCATCAGGCTATATTATTATTAGTCCACTGCTGAACATAGCCCTCCCCTAATGAGCGCCATAGCGCCCTGTCTGCATCTGCTTACCATGCGAGAGGTCCCGGGTTCCATCCCCGGCTGGAGAAAAAAAAAATCCAGGTCTTGGATGTTTACATGTTTGTGACGTCGCTGATTCTGTTTCCCACGACACAGGTTATCCTAGTGTGGGCCAGAAGTAATGTATGTGCCTGTATATAAATGTTTAAATGTTTTCAGCTTGCCGCATCCAGCATCTACCAGCAGTTTTTCAATTACAATAATATTATTATATTTTGATCTATTACAATATTTATGAAATTTCACAATGTTTCCATTCCAGGTTTCTTCAAAATACTCCTGTTCTGGATAAATGGGTGCTAGCATGTGGAAGAGAGAACTGGTCACCCACATCAAATGCTCGAACATGCTCTGTACATTTCAACTAAAGTTGCTACAAGTCTTCAAGTAACAAATTATTCTATGTTTTGCCAGGCGGCATTTAGGGAGTAAACGCACGGCAAACAAATTAGACACCAGAACGTGAAGTTATTTAACAATAGTATTTTCAGGTGTTAATAGGAAAATTAAAATGTTAAGAAAAAAATTTACTTTTCTTTCCATTTCTTGTACCTACCCATGAACAGATTAGAAATTTCTGAAGTTTTCACGAGTGGTACACTTAATATTATTAAAATGCAACCTGTAAAATGTAAATGAAACTACCGTAAATCAATGAGAAAATTGTATTTAATAATACGAATATGTTAGGGGACGTTTAATTGACAACTCAACTGCTAGACGTGTTTTATTGTATGAATGTTCAAAAAATGTTCAAAACAATTGCATTTTTATTCACGTCCTACGAACGACTGAAATATTTTAGCGCACATTATGGCAAATTCCCTTTACTCTGGCAACATTCACGCACACAAAGAAATAATATTCTCCGACGCAAAACCGGTTACACTGTGGCTTGATCTATGGTTCTACTCAATCAACGGCTGTACATCAAAATATGTCTGTAGACATAATATACAAAGAGATAAGCTAACAAGAATGTGTTGTGTTACTTTGAATGTCAGGACACGGAATAGTTTTATTACAGAATATTGAAAGAGGATGACATTCCTTTCCTTTTCCTTTTATGAAAAGGAATATTGCGGTGGTTGGTACATACAGAGAGAGGGAAGAAACATTGTTGAAAGAGATATTATGTCGTGCTAATGTAGATGGGGTAAACGTGTTCTTGGGTGGAAATCGCGACTCAGCAAACGTATTGTAGGACGCCCTCCGACTAGGTGGGATGACGCTCTGCGAAAAACTGCAGGCAGATGCTGGATGCATCAAGCTTCAAGCATCAAGCTTCAAGCGTCAAGCTTCAAGCGTCAAGCGTCAAGC
Source organism: Yponomeuta plumbellus (assembly GCA_947310845.1). NCBI lineage: Eukaryota > Metazoa > Arthropoda > Insecta > Lepidoptera > Yponomeutidae > Yponomeuta > Yponomeuta plumbellus. The sequence continues at coordinate 4,370,187 of OX371198.1, read as the reverse complement.
AAGAAGACAGGGCGCTATGGCGCTCATTAGGGGAGGGCTATGTCCCGCAGTGGACTAGTAGAGCCTGATGATGATGAATGTAGAATGTAGATGGAAGGAACGGCTGGAAAGGGACGTATTAAATTGCTGTGGGCAATAAGGCCGACATTGTACTTTTTTACATTGTACATAGGCTGCTACTTATGTATGCGGAATCTGGGATTCCAATAATTTTAAACGCAATGTCTGACCTCCATGGTCAAATTCGTTCTTTTCTTAAATACTGGCTGCTAATATTTTTCTCTTATATACGTTACTGTTCTGTTTTTGTTGGGTTAAAAATGTCATATCGCTGAAAAAATGGAACTCACTCGTGAAAATATTCGTGCTATGATTTATTACGATTTTCGACGTGGTTTAACGCAACAACAGTGCGTAGATCAATTAACTTCGACTTTTGGTGGTGAAGCTCCATCAAAAACGACTGTGTATCACTAGTGAGTTTAATCGCGGGCGCAGTAAGCTCACGGACGAAGTTAAAGAAGGTCGCCCGAAATCGGTGGTTGTGCCACAAAATATTGAAGCTGTGCGAAAACTAATAATGCAAGACCGCCATGTTACGTATCGCGAGATAGAGGCTATTCTGGGCATATGTATGACGAGCATTCATAGGATATTACATGAACATTTGTCTGTAAAAAAAATTTGTTCGCGTTGGATCAACACAGCTTCTGCACAACTTAACTCAGGATCAAAAAGATGCTCGCGTCGAATGGTGCAAGAAAACCTAAAAAAAAATCAACGGAGGCGACTCAAAATCTGTTTATAATATCTACACAGGTGAATCCTGGATCTACTCGTACGATCCCGAAACTAAACAACAATCAACAGTTTGGGTGTTTCAAAATGAGCCGAACCCTACGAAAGTGGCTCGTGCAAAAAGCACTGTAAAGCAAATGGTGGCCTGCTTTTTTGGTATTAATGGCCATGTCTACAATACCACTGGAGAATCGCAGAACGGTTAATTCGGAGTGGTACACGACCATTTGTTTGCCGGAAGTATTTGAAGAAATACGCCAACACAACCAGCGACGCAGAATCATACTTCACCATGACAATGCCAGCTGTCATACATCTCAGGAAACAACTACATTTTTGGATGGTCAAAAAATCCACCGTACAGCCCTGATTTGGCTCCCAATGATTTTCATTTATTCCCAAATGTAAAGAATAAATTACGTGGTCAACGATTTTCGACCCGTGAAGATGCCGTAGATGCGTTCAAACAGCACGTTTTGGAGATACCTCAATCAGAGTGGAAAAAGTGTTTTACAAATTGGTTTCATCGAATGCAAAAGTGCATCGATCATAGTGGAGAATACTTTGAAAAACAATAAAAGCATATTTAGCCATATACATTTGTTTATTTTTTCTATTCCGAATACATAAGTAGCAGCCCTCGTAACTTCAATTTTTACTCCTTGTTTCTTGTGTGCAATAAGGAATATTATCAAATTTTTGGCGACAGACCTTTTCTACAACCGCCGGTTTCTCAAACGCTAACAGTCTATTAATCAATTGTTAACAGGTGTCAGTTGTCAAAAGTGCATACAAAAAATACAACTGACAGCTGTTTTTTAACAGTAGATTAACAGACTATTAGCGTTGGAGAAACCGGGCATTAGTTTTCTTTTTTATAGACTTGGTCTTTAATATTGTCATTTCACAAATTTATTATTATTATTATGTGGAAAAAAAAAGTAATGGTCTCGTCTGACCAAAGTGGCCAGAAGGACGCCCTCCGGCTGAGGAGTCCAAGCGGCCGGAGGTCAGGGCGACAGCGAGAGAAAACGCCGGACTATCCGGGCTGTATCAAGCAGCACCGCCTTCTGCATGATAGCCGGAAGTATGGCCACACGGAGTTCCAACCGCCTCAGATGGTTAGCGAGACTGGTTGGAACTAACCCATTCGCGGACAGGACTATAGGAACGATTTCGGCCGACACCACCACCCACATGTCGGTAACCTCGTGCGCCAGGTCCAGATACTTGGTTTTCTTATCTGTTCCGGCCTTCCCGAGGATCTCATCATGTGGGACAGTGATGTCGACCAAAAACGCCCTATTCTGCGCCCGGTCCACCACCACAATATCAGGCTTGTCCTGTCTGTAATAATGGGCCGGTCCCAATAGAGCTTGGCGCGGTCGTTTTCGAGCAGTCCCTGTGCGACGATTATTATTATTGATACGTTTATTGCACATAAGTAAAAATTACAATGGCAACGCGGCTGACTTAATGCTACAAGTATACCTATTTAGTTTTTGTGTTCGAGTCAGTGTTTTAGTCTTAGTTATAGTGTCTTGATTCTTATGTCATAAAAAGTTAAACGGCACTGATACGGTGCTTAGCACTTATCTTATCGTATCTTATTAAATAACGTTATACAGGGCCGGGCGTAAGTATAAAGGGCCCTGGGCTAATAGTACCTACTTATGGGTCCACCCCCAAGTACTATTATTATTGAATTTTTTCCCGTTATCGTCTATTTTTGACTTTCATTTGATTTAGTTGGGGGCCCGGTGAATCCACGGGGCCCTAGGCTAAAGCCCAAAAAGCCATTTGGTAGATTAGGCCCTGACATTATAAATTAATTATGTTTATTTTATCTCAAATAAAAGATTTGAGTCATATTGTAGGTAGGTACTTTGTTGCAGACACTTTTGATCTTATTTTATTACTGTACAAATATTATGTTGCGATATATTCAAGTTGACCCTGAATGGATGAGCCCCAAGATACAATTTAATTTGGTATGGAGTTCAGATTTACTTTAAGTTCTATTATGCCTAATGAAATTAGAATTTATTAATTTATTTTGTTTGTTTTTGACTTCGACTAATATTATAAAATAAAAGTAAAATAAATAAACTCACACCCGTTATCCCTGAGGGGGTAGGCAGAGGCACCAATCTTTAGAACTGGGCCCACGTTTAAAGATATTAGTACCTGGGTGACCGAGCTTTGCTCGGTACTTTTTTTGTAATATAAAATATGTAGAATAAAATTAAAATAATCCTTTTTCAACAAAAAATGAACTTGGAAAAAAAACATCATGACTCGAACCGGGTCTCTTGAAATGGGCCCTAAACGGGTCGCCCGTTTTCCCGTCAGAACTATCCCAACCTTGCAAGTGGACGCGAAATTTACCTCTGTATGTTATTATAGCAAATTTCAATTGCCTTAAAACACGGATAAAACAGCGTTTTCTAAAAATATGACCTAGTTAGATCAATTAAACGCCCCCGAAAGCGAAATTTTATTTTATATATACAAGAATTGCTCGTTTAAAGAGATTAGATATTGAGGTGTATATTTAATTTAATTTATTTATTGGTGTGTATAATAGGTAACAAACAATCTATAACATATAGAGAGAGCTGAGAGGCGTAAGAAAAATTGTCTGATATCGGCTTATTTGTGTAACGGCCGATTTCTGACATGAGAATTTTCGCTAAGTAAATACTCAAATGTAGTACTGTCTCTTCAAATTTCTCAGAAAAGAACGCTACGAACGAACGAACTTAAGTACTTACTTAGTGAAAATTCTCAACTCAAAAACCGGCCCTAAAACGACTTATTCATGTTATTATCGTGGTAAGTCGTCCCTAACCGCTATGTGAAGGCTTGTGCCCTACAGAGGGAAGTTTTGTTATGTCTATGTATATGCTTTGTTATGTCCGTCTGGGACGTCCCTTAGCCGCCCTATCACGCACAGTCTTGGTGGTCATTATAATAACTCGCACACAACACAATCACTTCACCTGGGGTGCAATTACGTAGTAATCCACTGTATGGAGTTGCCTGAATTAGCCCCTTCGTTCCCGGTATGTCACACCACCTTATGTTACACTGCTATATTCTGGGACCATTTTCCCAGTAGGTGTCATACTCCTACTTCGAACTGTCATATGTAAACAAACATTACATATTTTGACTTTTTCGAGTTGTCTAATAGAAATGCTTAACCCGATAGAGTGGAAAGTTACGTGATATCAGGGCTGGTCTCAGCCTAGTATATCCTGTGCTATGGTCACCAGGCAAGGAAATTACAAACATCGAAACCCAGACTGACGGCATTTGTACAAATGTACGGCGGCCCTCAGTGGGGGTCGAACCCACGACCTCTTTTTTGGTGGCTTAGCGCCTTAAAGGCTCGTCGCTCGTTAAACATAACATTTAACATTTACATACAGGCACATACATTGCCTCTGGCCCTACACTTGGATACCCTGTGTCGTGGGAACCAGAAACAGCGATGTCACAAACATGTAAACATCCAAGAACTGGGTTTCTTTTTTTTGTCCCCAGCTGGGATTCGAACCCGGGACCTCTCGCTTGGTAGGCAGATGCACTAACCGCTGCGCCACAGAGGTCGTCATTTTAACAAATGTACGGCAACCCTCAGTGGGAATTGAACCCACGACCTCTTTTTTGGTAGCTCAGCGCTTTAACGGCTTGACCAACGCCTTAAAGCCACCTCACGTAGTAATTGCTTCACTGCGCATGTGGTCGTTTACCTCTGTAGACCGTTGTAACTAATCGATTGGCCGATTGTCGTTTTAGCTGTCCATAATGTATGCACCTGACTCGACCAGAAACGGTGGATCGATAACCGATAAAAAAACTCAGTTCGCACCTGAGATCCGTTGAAAACGAAAACGTTGAAAACGAGTAATTCACCTCATTACGGAGATTGCCTATCAGAGTGCGTATACTGAGTTTTGTCGTTCACTTTCGAAAGCGCGCCATTTATTTGTCTCTTTGTTACTCCTATGCAAATCGCAAACGCTCTCACTATCGAGAGTGAATGAAAAAACTCAGTATAAGCACTCTGCTTGCTCGGCTGACGAACAATTTACACAATTCAAATTTGTTATTGTTATTGTATTTATTAATAAAAATAACAAGATATATTTTTTAAAGTAAGTGTTAACAAAATAGTGCCAAGCGGAAGTCCAAAGATAGGGGTACCCGAATCACCTCCATGTATGTTCCGTGACATACATGGGGGTCACGGAACATACATTCCGTTTTTGTAGTTTTCTACACATAGTCTAGTACCCAAAGAAGAAGGCAAGAAGAAACCTGTTACTTTGTTTTAGTATCTTATAGATCGTATTTTAAAATCTTAAGATTAAGAAAGAAGTCGAGTGTCCTGGAGAGGATTATGCCCACAAGTGACCGAATATTGACTAGGTGGTTCAATGCAGCTAGTCAACTGGGAAGTTTAAGGTGAGGATAAAATAAGCTTTGAGTTTAGATTTTAGAACTAGAAAAAAATATAACAGGGCACTCACCAAAAAGTTTAAAAGTTACAAGACTTCTTTTGCCTGATTATTTTTTAAGTGTAAAAGTTTGTTTACTAATGTGATACTAACTTTGAAATTGTCACGCATTAAGATTAGTAGACGTAGTATCCGTGCTACGTACTAGTAATTTTGACCAATACGTATTTTTTTCTTCGTTTTAATATTTCACAGACTAGCTCTTATAGTTATTAATTATTACCTTATGCCTAACGCTGTTGTATATTAATTTCATTGTGAATGCTGCTTTACATTAGAGTGCTGTCCAGTTAAGTCACCAAAAATAAAGTCCTCGACAAAGTTGCCGGGCGAAATTGGCTATTCTCTACGTGTGTAAAGAGTAGGTACCTACTTCAGGGACCAGTGAGTATGTACTTAGAGCTTAAAGCGCCCTTGTCTGGTTGGGCTGGGCGGTTTTGCACGAAATTGCTTTCAGATATAAGACCTTGAAGTTTTATAATATAACTACCGACCAGCCCCGGTATCGCACGGGTGACAAAAACATGTCCGTAGAAATAGCTATATTAGTTCCGTGGAAAATTCCCGGCGTCGTAATTTTTTTTACACCTTACACATTATTCGAGATTTCGTTCGGCACCCTAAACTTTTTGAAAATTCAATTATAGCCTATGTTACTCACGAAGAAGTAGCTTTGTAATGGTGAAAGAATTTTTTAAATTGGCCCAGTAGTTTCTGAGCATATTCATTACAAACATACACACAAAAATATTTTCTCTATTACTATCCTCTATATAGTATAGTATAGATTACACAACATGTCTTGTCAGAGGTAGGTACTCAATTTGGCTGCTTCTGTGTGTGACAAGCACATACGGATAGGACTTCCTTGTGTATATTTATGTGGTTGTAGGTTGTGTCATCAACATCATCAGGCATTTGACGCGCAGCGCAGGAGGTAGTCCTCCCTCATGGTTTTCCAAGCTTCCCGGTGCCCCCCCCCTCCTCCCCCCTCCTCCCCTCCCCCCCCTCCCACCCCCTCCTCGATACGAATTCCGCATTACTCGTGGATAGCATCTTACTTTTTCAGTAACACTATGGGGCAATATGAAAATCCAGTAACAATAAAAGTAGTTAGGGAGGCGAGGTAGCTAAATGGCGTAATTCAACGGCGCGGTCGAGACCTATCAAAATCGAAAGATAAAATAATTTCGAAAAGAAAAGCTCCTATGGCAAAAACCATTTTAGCGGTGGGTTTGGCGTGTACGGTTTTTCAAAAATGTTAAAAAAAACAGTTACTTGGGCATTCTCGAGCGCGTCAGATATTCATACTACGTATGCCCCGAGTGCCTCTGATAACAACGGTATACTAATCTGCCGGTTTGCGTGGTGGGGGTAGGCATATAAGTAGTCAAAAATGCAAAAAAAAAAAATTTACTCCAGCGCGTCAGATTTTCGGAAGGGGTGTTAAGTAGGCCCCAAGGAAGCTCCCTTTAAAAAAACTGACGATTTCGGCGTGACGATAAGTTACGATGAATTTTTGAAAATGCAAAAAAAAAAAGTTTTTTTGAAATACTCGAGCGCGTCAGATTTTCATAGGGGAGGTTTATCTCGGTATCCTGAAAGCATATTTTTTTAATCTGACCAAAATGTTGGTGGGTTCTCTTAATCTGACCGAAAAAAGTTTTTTGGTTTCTTTTTTTTCCTTTCTTTCTCCTTGATAAAAGCAGTCAATAGTTCCGAACAAAACACACACTTCCTTTGATTATCACTCATCACGAAAATCTTACCACAAAAGTCGATAAACTACAAAAACATATTGAATAAACTGTGAGCTCGAAATACGCAAGTGTATAGTACACGTGTGCCGGATGCCGGCTGACTGAGGAATGGCCGAGGAACAAGATAGATACAGCGGGGCGGGGCTACAGAGGAGAAAGTTTCCAGCACATTCGAGAAATATACCGTCGGGTCTTTTCTCTCTCTTCAATCGGCGTCATACTGAGGGCACATAGGCCTACGTTAGGGGACCATAAATAAATATTTATATATATATATATATATATATATATATATATATATGTTGTACCGAAAATTAATTCCCTCCTACCGCTTCTTTCCCCACCATCAATGTTGCGAAATAAAGGAAAAATACAGAAATAAAGGTAAGACGGCATATTTCCGCGAAGCGCTCAGTCTGTATTACATGTTTATGGCAAATTCCTCTTTTTTGCTTCAATTCTTGACTTCGTTTTGCTTACGGTACGTCCAAAAAACAATTTGAGGATCAACAGGCTATTGAATAATATAAATATATGAAACTGTTAATAATACTTTTGTATACAGATACGCGTAACTTTTTCCGAGTCCACGAAAATTGTCGAGAAGCTTTAGAAAAAAAAAAAAAATTGAGATATAATAAAAGTCACATAATTTAATCATCGTTATTTCATATCAATTTTTTTTAACACGCTCAGTTTTCGAGATATACTCAAAAAACCGGGAGTTTGAGTTTTTATGATGCTTCAAGTCAAAAAGTTTTAACTTTGGACAAAAATGTAAAGAGACCTTTTTTGTGTAAAATAAAATTACCTTTTTTGTTTATTTAAACTTTTTTTTGTAAAATGTATCGTTCGCGACTTATATGCCGTAACGCGTTCTTAGGAAGACGAAATGGCTCCTCCACACTTCCGGTCATGCGGAAACCGGCAGATTTTGTATTTTTTGTGAGTTTTAGATTATATTCTTCAAAATAAAAAAAAATAAAATCGCGCTCGAGAATGCCGGATTAACGTTTTTTTTTACAAGTTCGCGACCCTATAACTCGGCGGCGTCAAGGACTTATCGTCAGATTAGTTAAATTTAGTCTTTAAACACTAAAATCAACCCCCAATATCTTAATCTGACGCGCTCGAGTATTTCAGACTATCCATTTTTTTTTACTAATCTGATCGTCTATCATAGGCGCGCGTCACTACATATAGAGCTAAATACTTTACAAGGTTGTTCTATTACGTCTAAGGTATCTCTCATATCTTAAACTGCCACGCTCGAGTATTGCCGAAAATTCCCCTATTCGCCTCCCTAACTAAAGTAAGATAAAATTGTATAATAATAGATATGTAAGCATAATACAAATACTATAAGAATAGACAGTAGGAAACCGCGATTGAATAAACACGGATTACAAAAGAAAATACACGCAGCTCAGAATTATGGTAACTACATTTTTTCCTCATAACTATCTTACAAACGGCAATAGATAAAAATGCCTTCGTTTAGTCAAAGTGCTACTAAACCCGATTCCAGTATTTGACGACCTCACTGGCGCAACGGTTAGCGGATTTGCCTACCATGCGAGAGGTTCCGGGTTAGAAACCCGGTTGGAGACAAAAAAAATCCGCCAGGATGTTTACACGTTTGTGATGTCGCTGTTTCTGGTTCCCACGAAATGTGGTATCCTAGTGCGGGGCCAGAAGCAATGTGTGTGCCTGTATGTAAATGTTTGTGTTTATGTTAGCACCTATGAGATTATAATCCCGTACTGAAAAACACCTTATTGCGTAACATTTTATCATGGTACGAAAACCTTATCCGCCTAAGTCTTGACCTTGAAAATAACAATAGAAAAAACCATTTTTATTTCAAGATCAGGCCTGAGGAAATTAAAGAGCGAGTTCGACTCGCCTTGGCAGGTGTTTTCTTTCTAGTATCCTTCAAAAACTTTCCACCGTAAGGTGCCTTGCCTAGACCAAATGGTCTAGGCAAGGCTAGGCTTCTTTTTGGTAATCCTGCTTTTAGCAGGATTAGCCATTTAAGGTAACCAAATCTACTATGTAGATACCTTTGTAAGTGTTCTTGTTTTACAGTATACAATAAAGAATCTTATCTTGTGTTATTTTATTCTTAGCTCACCTATATAAGCTCGTACGTCGTACGATGTACCGATGGGAGCCCCGTGGTACTGCTTAGCTGGCACCAGTTGGACGCTAGGTGGCGCCAGCGGCGTCAGCTCCAGGTGGAAAGGATAGGCGTTTGCGCCAAGTCTCTTGATCAGGGCATCCTGCAACAACGGTTCAGCCCGTATATTACGTCACTTTCCACTCTATCGGGTTAAGCATTTAGACAACTCGAAAGAGTTGAATGTGTGACAGTTCGGAGTAGGAGTATGAGATACCTACTGGGGAAAAAGTCCCAGAATGTAGGTAAAAGTGTGACATAATGTGATAAAATGTGACATGTGGTGTGATAAAACCGGGAAAAAAGGGCTAAATCAGACAACTCCAACTCCAGTGTAGTCTTACGTAATTGCACCCAAGGTTTAAGCCCAATTTCTCATTCTGGATACCATCTAAAACTTGGCAGGAAACAATAGAAATTAACTAGTATTTGTTATCAAAACTCGTTTATTTAACACACACCTAAAACGCCTTTTAATAATCTGTAGCATAGGCAAAACCTGCAAATTCACTATTAAAAATGTAGATTTTTTTTTAAATAACACGTTAAGACATTTAGCATTTTTCTGTTGCTTTCTTTTACTTAAACATGGGTTATGAAACGACAAGTCTAAGGGCAGGTATTTCATTAATAGCGGAAGAAAATTTGCTGAATTTTTATTCAAATAACTGAAATTTTGCACGCGTTGCCAAGATCTACCTAGTCAGTCAACTCGACTTATTAAAAACAGCGAAAAAAAACACGTTTAAAATGACTAACCACCGGTTTGTTAACAGTCTGTTAACTATTGTTAACATCTGTCAGTTTGCAAAAGTGCATATTATTATTATCGAAAAAACAACTGCCAGCTGTTAACAGAGTGCTTAGTGCGAGTTTTTTCATTCACAATATCGTGTTGTTGGTTTTGTAACTCTGAATAATGCTTCTTTAGACTGTTAAACAAAATTTCAAAACCAGCTGCTCCAGCTTGGAAGAAAAGGAGACTTAAAAAAAATAACTTAAAAAATTGCCCATATTTAATTTTACTTTTAGTTTGTATGTGTTTATGTTTGTAAAATTTCTTGAATAAATAATAATAAAAAAAATTATTGTACTTAAAATGAAAAAATCGTTTTTTTTAATATTTTTCTGATAACCTGTATGACTTGCCTTTTCACCCGGAACCGGCTTGACGTTGAGTTTTGGGACACCCTGTATTGTTTGCGTAGGTGCGTTTCGGACGTTAGTAGGAAGATGGGTAGATACTTAACTGGTTCTTATTTAAACTGTTTCTGCGTTTTCCTCTTTGTGGTCTCCACTCGAGAAACTTTCAAACACAGTCCAAGTTGTATTCGACTAAATTAAACTTTACAACAACTTCAACTTAATTGCTACCTTTAGCAATGTTGTTTCTCTTGTATGTCTGTGCTCCAACCAGTCTACGTTCTGTGATTTTAAGTTTAAGCCGCGCACATCATCATCAACCCATGACGTCCTCACCGAGGGGCACGGGTCTATTCACTGAGGAAGGTATAGGCCATATTTCACTACGGTAGCCAAATCTGGATTGGTGGAGGCTTGTAAGGCTAGTGACTGGTCTTACTGTCAGAAGTTTTGAAGCCCCCCGCCCTTAGGCCTCTGACTTGGCTTAACGACTGCCATCTATCGACGGCAGCCGGTACCAACTGCTTAACGTGTCTTGTGAAGCACGAAACCGCTCGGAAAAATGCCACTAGCGTTAGTCATAGAACGGTCTCCCATCCATGCACTGAACGCGCTCTATTTTGCTTAACCTTCGTGATCGCTTAAGATCACTCAGGCGGCCGGGGCTACGAGCGATTCCGAAACGCACATAGTGCTATCAAACTTTACCTTCTAAGGCATTTTGTTAATTTATCCACTTCGCAGGGAAAGTTAAGGAACAAACTGCAAACTTCCACGTTCACGTGAACTCGTGAACTCGGAAGCAATAAGTAAAGTAAGTAGTTAACAGTAAGTAGCGTAAAAGAGTTAGTCTCAGTTAAAGTCAAGCTACATATCGCTGGTCTCAGAGTTGAGAATTTCATAAAGTATTTACAGTCTGATACCTCGGCTACTATCGGATAGAATCGGATATATTCGTGTAATAGAAACATCGGAACTAATATGACACTTAATTTCACTTATACAGAGCAGGAAATAGTATTACAATCTGCTTTCGGCGAAAACCGAAGCCTACTCTAGAGCCCGAGGTATATTCTAAAAACTAACAGACTGTAAGTGCACCTCCAGGCAATCGGGTTTGCTCACGTTGCTTCCCTTTCCAGTTAGCGAGGGCTACTAATTCAGAATCAAGGCTTGGTTACGAGTTGGGATTCGGAGAATCGCTCGTAGCCCAGGCCGTCTGAGTGATCTTAAACGATCACGATGTTTAAGCAACATAGGGCGCGTTCAGTGCATGGATGGGTGACCGTTCTAGTAGTAGCAGTTTTCCGAGCGGTTCCGTGCTTCGCAAGGAACGTTAAGCAGTTAGCAGTCGTTAAGCGAAGTTAGAGGCCTTAGGGCGGCTTGAAAACTTCTGACAGTAAGACCAGCCATTAGTCTTACAAGCCTCCACCAATCGGGACTTCACTCCCGTGATGGAGTATGGCCTATACCTTCCTCAGGGAAGAGACCCGTGCTCCTCGGTGGGGACATAATGGGTTGATGATGATTCGAAGCCACGAGCTCACGTATGCGAGGCATTACCTCTCTTCTATTCGCTTCTCAATACAAAGTTTCTACAAAAACTTTCTCTTAAGAACTCTATACCATCATCGTCAAGCCCTTAATGCCATATTTTGCAGCCTCTGGCTTTCCGCACTAATAGTGTGTTTTTCTTAAACCTCCGTTGCTTAAAGTCTGTTCGCAATCATAGTGTCGCTTTGATATTTACCGCCTCGGCACGTGGCGGCTTTTCACAAAAGAAATTAAAGGAAGCCGACGCGGCGCAAACACGCCAGTGAATTTGGCTCGCAGCTCGTCTCATTCTACTATTATGGAGATCACGCAATTAAAGAAGTAAATCAATCAGTATTTTAGAATGGATTTATAACGAGACGATCCTGCGTCACTTAGGTAGGTACCTATTCTAAATACCCGTGGAGATGAATATTCTGAGGACACTTCGAGTGATGAAGAGTAGTGTGTAATTTTGTGCTTCATTAGGTATATTGTGTACCTTGTTTTTTTTTTATTTCAAGTATTTTTGCCGTCTAAGTTGTATTATTGAAATAAATGTTTTTTTACTAAAACCAAGATTGCCTTCGTGTGTACCGACACTATATAAGCGAACGGACTTTACTTAATCGCAATTTTCGCCTTGGTCTGCCGCGGTGTCTATTTTGCGGAACCCACTCAGTCACAATTTTGGTCATATCTGCCTAGATAAGAAGGCACATGACCAGTCCAGTCTCATTTAAACCTGGCGCTCGCAACCCCAACATCTGCAACTTTATTTTTTGAGCGTAGCGTCGTGTTTCTAATACGGTCTCTTTTTGACTAACAATTCCTACCCTTTAAATATTTACAGTTCAATTGAAATTCATTACACGCTTAGTTATCACGTTTCCTCGTGAAATATCAAACTGAAAAGCCACAGGGACACTGGGATGAGGTATACGGACGTCACATTCATAATTCAGTCGGCGCAACATCAAAAGTTGGCAAACAACGTTTATGCAAATTGTTTGCTCGGATAGCGAATTAAACATGCACAACTTTGGATGCCGAAGTTTGTATTTGCCACGGCAATTTTGTATAGGTGCCATTTATGGAAACCCTCATTAGTTCAAGCAATCAGATTTGATGGCGGATATTACGGTGCGGTTGTGTGGATCTTGCGTAAGCGCTACTCATTAATAATAAATTATCCCGTAGTCATTTAATTGCTTTTTTGTCGGTCCGGATCTGGTCTGACTCTTATTAGTAAGTGAATACGGAATAAAGTTATTAATGGGCAGATTATCTTTGTAGAACACTTAATTGTACATAAAAAAAGGAATATCTTTCTTAACCTTAGAGTAGGTACAGTAGACAGCACAGCATCCTATACACCCATGCACTGTACTCCCTTGCATTACGAACGCCTTTGCAACTAAAATGTGAAGGTTGACGTGCTGTCGACTGTACGCCGTTTTCGGGTACTATACGGCGGCTTATAGCGTGAAGTTGTCGAATTTTAACGTTTACCTGTCAATCAATTCTGAAACTAACAACTGTAACGTTCGTACGTAAAAACGCAGGTTGGTTTCACCTAGCAACCTTTAACTTACCGGACCATTAGCAAAAATGAAGCCTTAAGACGTTACAATGCTTGCATCCGTGTGACAGCAGCGCGTCTTTGATTAATATTAAAATTATTTTTTAGTTCAAAAACATCAAAACATTTGTACATAGGCTAGCTGAAAACTAATACATATTTACTTGAAGCTAACGTTTGTCTTTGTCTGGTCTTTCATATTACAAAATCTTCTCATTCAATACTGAGCTTATCACGCTTATATTAAGCACGCCTTTGTGCAGCTTCATTTGTTGTGCATTAAAGAATTTCATAGTCAAAATGATCTCTATACGTCATATTGCAGGGCACAGGCACTTTCAATGAGAGAGCTTAATCGTCAAGCGACTTCACCACGAAAATATGTACTTACTTTTACGAAAAGTGTAAATGATATCTCTATCTCTGAGTCTTTATATTTATATCTCGTTCTATACCTTTCCGACTCTGTCTTACCTGTAACGGTGTGTTCGGTTCTTTATCGTGCAAGCAGTGTATAGGCCATATTTGCGAGAGACTCATGATGGCTTCATTACAGAACTTCAGTCCCATCACTTCCTCATCTTCTCGGCCATATCTGGTGAAGAAACGTTCCAATAAGTGAAAGTTTTTATATTTGCGGAATTCCAGGGAAGGTTTGAACGGTGAGAAAATATGAAAATATTACAAAAAATTTGGCGGTACGAAGGTTGCCGTGACAACAATGTACCTAATATAATATTACTAGCTGTGCCCCGCGGTGTTACCCGCGGTTCATCGATTTTCCCGTAGGAATAAGATATTTCCCCGCGGTAAAACGTAGCCTATGTTTTAATCCAGGGTATCGGCTAACTCCATACCAAATTTTATTAAAATCCGTCCAGCCGTTTCAGCGCTAAAGACTGACAAACATATAAACACACACACAAACTTTCACGTTTATAATATTAGTGTGATTCTGTAAATATGTATGTGGCTGTAAATCATTCATTCGTTAATTTCTATTTCTGTCAAAGCTCTACGTGTTAGCCTTGGTGCATTTCTAATTCTGTGAAAGTTGGAAATTCAATCATTTGGAGCGCTTTCAAAAACACCGCGGCGTGCTGCAGTTCTGAGAAAGTTTAATTAAATATTCAAATGGATTTGACAGCGTACCGTATTTTCAATTAAGTGACAAGTTTGTTCTTAATATTCATTCACTTAAAGTAGACGGATTAAGATATTGCAATATCTTCCATTTACGTGGGTTCAGTTTGTAAGTACATTCGGGGTTATTTTGTTCGGATTCGCTTTCACTGGATGTATGAGCGAAGGCTGAGATATAAAATTATAATAGATTAATTCCTCAACTATCAATTTTAAAGTTAACAGAAGATTAATTAGTTATTTTGATTTATTAGTTCACTCGAAAGATGACTAAGTTATTGTCAGAAACTGATCTCTGCCTACATCTTAGGCATCTCCCACGGCATAGAGGCATATAATGTATGGCTAAGTTATTATACGTAATAATTATAGAGGAAATTGGTTTTAAAGGCTTTTGCCCAGCAGTGGGACACAAGAGAGGCTATGTAAAAAAAATATATAGTTGCAAACAACATTTGGACAAAAAGTAGTTGAAACCGGTGTCACGTCTTGCAACAACCAATGAATGTCCAATTGTCCAGTCAATGATGGTGGCAATAAGTGGCAGTCCCTGGCATCTGCTTACCTCTCTGGGATACAGGCATGAGTTTATGTATGTATGTATTTGCTTCCTTCTACTACTTTAACCTTAGCATCGCATTAGCGCCAGAAAGGGAAAAAACACTTGTTCGTATTATGAGCTTTTTGTTCACGTTAAAATACTTTTTTGCAAAAGGTGGGCGTCATTTTAAGTCTCAAGTCTTTGAAGAGACAGCACGCCCAGTTTTACTAAATTTTTATTACTTATTTAAAGTGAATTATTGAACCAGTGCAAGTTAAATTACGTACCAACGTTATCATCTAATTCTGAAGGTTCTGTACTCCAAAATCTTATCCTCACCGAGGCACAATCGTGCCTCTACTTTTTACCAATAAAAGAAGTCTAATCACCCTACGAAGTGTTCAAATTTCACCATCTGCTGAGCTTCCTGGGCTTGTTACGTGACAAGGCCTGTCCTGCAGCGGGGGTCAAACGGCTCATGATAGTGATGGTACAAACGGTTACAAACCTGAACGTGAGCGTGACTTGTCCGAACAGCTTCTTGTGCTGGACGTGCTCTGGATCTACGTGCAGGACACCTTGTATCCTGTCGATGGTGCCACTCTCCACGATCAGGTCGCGCGAACTGAGGTACAGGGTCAACTTGTTGTTCGGGGATGACTTCTTGAACACCCTGTAGAGGAGTGAGATGAAATTAGTACAGTGATCAATGCGAAATTTAATACGCACGAAAATAATTAAGTTACCTACATAAACTTGCAGCAAAGTTACAAAATCCGACACAATAATTTTTTCATTACTGAAATGCTGAAATTTCATTACTGAAATGCTGAACACAATCAATTGTCTTAATTTCAAACTAGACCACCCTGTGCTATGATTCTTGGGCAAGGGACATCACAACTCTGTTTTTCGCTCAAATAAATAAGATATGGTAATACTGAAATATTTTACATATTTTATTTTATTTATTGCATCACACAACAGATAGGCAACATTGCATGTTATAATATCGTGATAGGTCTTGTCGTCTAGTTACGTGTGACGACAGCATGTTAAAGTATAGAGGAGTATTGAGATATATCAACCCACGTATATTATATGTCGTCGTTTTCTTTGGCTGTATACTTTTATTATGTGGATTGATCCGCATATGAACACGGATCAAAATAATAATAACAACTTCCTTAAAACACAATAAATTGTGTTGGTATCAAACTAGGACACTCTGTGATATGGTTACCACGCATTGGCTTTCCGCTTAAATAAATAATTAAATTAATAGCTATAGATACTAATATTACAAAGAGGAAATATTTGTATTTTTGTGTGTGTGTATGTGTATGTTAGGCTCAGAAACTACTGGGCCGATTTTTAAAATTCTTTCACCTTTAGAAAGCTACATTCTTCGTGAGTAACATAGGCAGTATTGGATTTTCAAAAATTTTGGGTTCCATACGAAATCACGAATAATATAACTCAAGGTGTAAAAAAATTCTACAACGGGACTTTTCGACGGAACTAATATAGCTATTTTCACGGGAACGTTTTTGCCACCCGTGCGAAGTCGGGGCGGGTCGCTAGTGTATTATTTTGCCCTGCGGCCACGTGGTGCGACAGCGTAGTCTCTACAGTTCATTAAGATAACCTAAAGTCAGACTACACGGTAGAGCATTGTTTCTTTTCCGTCCCAGTTTCTTTTATCCAATTTTCTTCATAGACGACCTCGACACTATCGACACACCTCGGACACTATCCACCTCCACCGCGTTACATCCTTGAAATCAAACTCAGGACTTCATAAATTTAAGGCAAATGTTTAATCCAATGAGCCAAAACCTATCTACATAAAGAAATGGAGACCTGGAATTCATACTACGTAGAGACAGAGAAGCGACGAACAAAAAGAGGAACTTGATTGAAGAAAAGATCGTTACTGATTTGATTTGATCAGCGCTACATTGATGAGATCGTGGGTATTTTATCAGAATGGTATAATCGAGTCTGATAAAGACTTCGTTAAAAATCTCGTGGAATCAATTGTCTTTGGAAATGTGGGAGATTGCTTTTGGAATTTACGTCTAAGCTGATTCAAAAGGTAGGAAGGTATTTTTATCTTAGAGGGGTAATAAACATTATAATATTATCCTATATGCCCCACTTAAGCCAAGTCAGAGGCCTTAGGGCGGCTTGAAAACTTCTGACAGTAAGACCAGCCACTAGTCTTACAAGCCTCCACCAATCCGGACTTGGCCCCCGTGGTGGAGTATGGCCTATGCCTTCCTCAGGGAAGAGACCCGTGCCCCTTGGTGGGGACATAATGGGTTGATGATGATGATATGCCCCACTGTAGGGCACAGGCCGTCTCTCAAGAGTATGGGCCTAATTACCACGCGTGCCCACCGCGAATTGGAAATTTCGCTGATGTACCTAAGTAAAGGCTCTCTAGTTTCCTTCATTAAATATACCCAACTAAGAAAACGAATCGCTCGTAGCCCCGGCCGCCTGAGTGATCTTAAACTATTGCGAAGGTTAAGCAACATAGGGCGCGTTTAGTCCGTGGATGGGTGGCCGTTCTACGACTAACGCTAGTTACACTTTTCGGGACGGTTCCGTGCTTCGCAAGACACGTTAAGCAGTGGTGCCGGCTGCCGTCTATAGATGGCAGTCCTTAAGCCAAGTTAGAAAACTTCTGATAGCACGACCAGCCACTAGTCTTACTAGCCTCCACCAATCCGGATTTGGCCGCCGTGGTGGAGCTTATACCTTCCTCAGGGAAGAGACACGTGCCCCTTGGTGGGGACATAATGGGTTGATGATGATGAAGAAAACAAAGTCATCGAAACATTCCGGGATGAACCAATGACTTCCCGAGTGTGAGGCTAAAGTTCTACCACTAAAGCTGTTCTTTAAGCCCCCTTTACATGTCTCGCTGTAGGGCATAGGACAAAGAGATTGAGAATGTTTTGTGAAGCAGTCGTAGCAATCACTCGCTAACTGTGAAAGAAAACGTCGCGAGGAAATCTGTATGACTGATATCATTGATAATAAAGTACTTTTAGCTGATCAGCCTTTGCAAAAAATATTCATTACAAAAGTATTGTTTACATAGAGTAGGCGGGTCCAAAAGCTATTTATTTTTCTATACCTACAGCCCTTTTGGCCTGAATAAGTAATGAGCATCCGGATAAGTAAAAAGAGACCATAACGAAATAGCCGAAATAGTTTGTGTTCCCAAAAAATAATGAGATTAGAAAGGGGATTCCCTTTGTTTGTATATTTTCCCTGCCCTTTTTAGAGTTCTGTTGACTACAAGGAACCTTTTTAATAGTTTTGTCAAATCCGTCCGTACGTCTGTCTGTTAGTAAGTCTGTCTGAGGCATATTTGAGACTTTGGGTCTGTTTCACAATCTGCAGATAAAGTTCCGGATAAGCTATCTGCAACCAGGGCTGCCGTTTGTTCTAAATTTGAAGCCATACCTAAACGAACACACGCAATAGGAAAATTTATTTAAATTTAGAACAAACGGCAGCCCTTGTTGTGATAGCTTATCTGGAACTTAATTTGAACATTGTGAAACAGGGGATTAGTCTCTACTATTATTATACATTTTTGATATGATTTCATTCAGGTCTTTCAATTGAACAAGTATCTAAGTCATCCAAGAAGGAGATGAAGTTAGCATTTGAAATGTATAAGATTCATTGTACCCTAGAACACATGGCACAAGAAAAAAAATGTATGTTAATTTATATCATAATATATATATATAAAATACAAATACAAAATACAAAAATTTTTATTTCAACGTAAAGAATTTACATTCTGCTTGTTGAATGTCAATGTACATACAGTTATGTAAAATGTTAGCCGCTGCCTTAGGGCCGTCTGTAGTGGAGAAAAAGGCAGCGAAAAAAAACTCCACTCTGACCATCTTTTCTCAAATCAACTTAAAGCTAATACAAATTAGGTATGAGTGTTCGTATACCAAGAATCTCAAGATCCATGAGTGCAATAAATACTTGCAAAGTCATACATCATTTAATATCCTTAAAAGGTAATAAAACACCAATGCTGCGGCCAGACATAATATAATATATAATATTCTTCAGACTGGCAGCCGCATATTATGATGGTCGACTCAAAGGAAGAAAAAAGTTATTGCGATATGAAAAGTTGGCGAGAAAGGAGGCTTCCTTAAGTAATATGACCTAGCCTCAGAGCAAATCTTTTCACGAGAAAAAGTTTCGATTAGCTTATTCAAATAAGAATGATATCCGAACAGGGACTATTTCTGATTGCTAATTTCCCTAAGTAAATATGTACTTAAGTAACGTTCTGTCACGCTCTTTTCTGAGAAATATGACGAGACAGCACTACAGTTCAGTAGTTACTAAGTAGGTATATTTTAAGTAGGTAACTATAATGTAAGACAAAGGCATGATCAAAACGGTGTAAAAATTATTTTAGAATGAATTTATGTACAGTACATTCATTTTAAAATAATTTTAGCCCCGTAACAGCTCAGACCTGTATCCCAGAGGGGTAGGCAGAGACCAGGGCCTTGATTCTGTTAGTGCATTATAATACGATGACAGATATACGGTCGGGTCACGTGACGTGTTTTTTCATACCACTGACGCATAGAATCACACTAATATTATAAACGTGAAAGTTTGTGTGTGTGTTTATATGTTTGTCAGTCTTTAGCGCTGAAACGGCTGGACGGATTTTAATAAAATTTGGTATGGAGTTAGCCAATACCCTGGATTAAAACATAGGCTACGTTTTACCGCGGGGAAATATCTTATTCCTACGGGAAAATCGATGAACCGCGGGTAACACCGCGGGGCACAGCTAGTTATTGATAAACGTGCTCGTGTAGAGTTGAAGCTGCAATGAAGCTAAATCGTCATGTTCACGCAGTTGTCATTATACTACAACGCATTAGTAGCATCCAGGGACTGCCACTTGCCACGATCCTGACAGATCATCTTCACTTCATGGACATTGATTAGTCGTTGCATGCACGAACGCCGGTTTCGGCTACTTTTTAGCAAAATGAATCTTCCATTAGCAAAATAAATTTTGATCTTTGGTTTTCTCTGTATTTTTACGGAGAATAACTTAGTCTGACATTACGTAGACTCACGCCTTTATGCCGGAGAGGCTCTAAGGGGTAGGCAGAGACGAGTGTCTGTCATTAATTTTGACAACGAATTCGAATTAACTAGTTTAATTTAAAAAAAAAACTGGTAACCTTCTTATAATTAATAGTTTAAGAATGGCATTGGATCCTCCTCATCAGGATCTTGCTCGAAACAATACCACTAAGATATAATTGAAATCAAGAAACATATTTTAGTACCTACCAGATGCTCTTGTAAAAGTTCATAAAAGTTATCTATACATTTAAGCGTTATTTAATAGATGAAACTATTCTATTTGGAGCTGTTTTTTAATGAATAGTGACGGAAAATATTTTTGTTGTTAGATTTATTTCTTATTATTTTTAGGGTTCCGCATACCAAAAGGAATTTTTAATTCTTATAAATAGAACTATGAAATTTGGTACATATATTTTCTTGAACTACAAGTACAGCGAAAAGTCTGAGAACTAATTAATTTAAACCCACTAACGAATTATTATTTAATTATTTCAATGGTAAAAAAATGTCTTTGAAGTACCGGAAAAGCTCCGAAAAAATTACGAGACTGTATTCCTGAATTAACATAACATAACGTCGCTTATACTTCAACACCGCGAACATACTTTTTTGCTACTTTTCAGGAGGCGAAAATAACCTTCTAATTTTTTATCTAGGAATCAATAAAACACCAACTCTGTCTTTTCTTGTATTTATTGTTATTATACGAATATTAAAAGTAGCATAACATTAATAACTATAACACTTAATGAAAAAAATCAGGTAGGCGGTGTTGCCTTCTTAGATGTGGCAAATATGTGGCATATAGGCGGTGTTGTACGTAACTTACTAGGAACTTTAATGATTTAACATACTATAACTTTCTTAGCAAAAATAAAAAACTTCTTCTAAAATTCTTTTTAAAACAATCAACTTTTCTTAGAATTAAACAAAACTAAAATATAACCTTACTTTTCAAAACAAAAACATAAATCTTCTCAAAATAGTTTGTAGGTATCTGCTTTAAGAATAATGAGGTAAGTTGTCATAAAATGTATGGCAATCAGATGGGATCACTTCTTTAATATCTTGTAGATGCTGCCACATACGTTCTGCGATAGGCAATCGTCTTGTATACAATTTTGGCAAGGTATTCAATGAGCTTACATGACACTTTGTGGGCGCTGTGGTAAAATCTTTGGCTCTTCATTAAAATCCAGCTTGTACCAAATCGTCCCGTCAGGTTTATATATAAGTGCACATACGTCAGTTACTGTAGGATCGCCTGCTTTTTTCCGGGCCTTATGGACTTGTAAATTTGATCCTCTGGTTTCGAAAATTCTGTGAAAAAATCAAAATCCAAAAAAATCCGGACTTGGCCCCCGTGGTGGAGTATGGCCTATACCTACCTTCCTCAGGGAAGAGACCCGTGCCCCTCAGTGGGGACATGATGGGTTGATGATGATGATGATACGGTTTGGGCTGAACTCGTGCTGCTTTTGTAATGGCACTATCTGGCTGGGTAAATATATATCTTGACCTTTGAGTTTCGATTCTATAGTGCTGTGTACGGTGTCGCATTCCATTTGCGTGTGGCCCTTGACCAATAACTTTTGTGTAATCTGGACATCATTTTCTATTGCCATCCTGAGTAAGGCATTACTCAGATAGCTATTTCTGTTTTGAGCACAGGATCCATCGGAATACAATATGACTGGAACTTTGTTCATATTCAGAAGATGTTGTATATTGTCTACAATGCATGAGGCGAAGACAGATGCTTCAAGACCGCCATTGCTTTCATCAAACCAGTAGCATCTTACTTCGTGGTTGGCCAGGTTATATGTCGTAAAATTATGGACGCATAATTTGGTTTTGAAGTACAAAGCACTTGCTTGTAGACTGGGAGCCATTTTTGTGCCTGAACATCTTGTGTTAAAACATGACAAGTGCCGCTACAAGCCGAACTCTTCATCATCAACCCATCATGTCCCCACCGAGGGGCACGCGTCTCTTCCCTGAGGAAGGTATAGGCCATACTCCACCACGGGGGCCAAGTCCGGATTGGTGGAGGCTTGTAAGACTAGTGGCTGGTCTTACTGTCAGAAGTTTTCAAGCCGCCCTAAGGCCTCTGACTTGGCTTAACGACTGCCATCTATCGACGGCAGCCGGCACCAACTGCTTAACGTGCCTTGCGAAGCACGGAATCGCTTGGAAAAATGCCACTAGCGTTAGTCATAGACGGTGACCCATCCATGGACTGAACGCGCCGTATGTTGTTTAACCTTAGTGATCGTTTCAGATCACTCAGGCAGCCCAGGCTACGAGCGATTCAGCCAAACTCTTATCAGTTGCTTTTTCTGCTCTGGCGCGATTTTTAAGGTCAATGTGTTTCTTCCAAGCTTCTTCGGTAACATTACCAACTTTGTGTGCGCTACAAAAGTCGCATTGATCCTTTTTTGGTTTGTATAAGCTTTGGTTTGTAAGAAGCAATTTGTGCTTCTGAGGAACTCATTGTCGAAAGAGCGACGACACAGAAAAGGTATCTCTTTTTCTTCGTCTTTTTTTGTAAATCTCATAATATATTGCGAACACTCGGTTCAAGATAGAGCCTGCTGGATGACTGCCGACAATAGTGCGAAGGCAACTTAGGAAGTCTGTCAAAGAAATCAGTTAATGAGCGAGTCTCTTCCTTTTTTTTAGGAGAAGTTCGTCTTCGCAGCAATGTTTCTGATTTAGGCGCAATGCCGTTTGTGGTTTTAGTTTTATCAGTCCAGTACCTAATGAACCATTCTGAAATTCCAAGTGTATGCAGAAACATACCTCGACAGACTTGTATTTTCCCCACATTCGAATCTCTGGACACAGATAAGAAGTACGCCTTAGACTCACTTTTTCTCGACGTCTCACTCTTTGTTACCTTTCGTTTACATGGCATTGTAGTAATATTGGAACTTACAAACTGGCGTCTTTGTTCCCAAGTCATAGTTTTCCAAAAATGGGTGAAAATACTTTGGCGTTCCTCTTCAGTAATAGTTTCACATCCACGAACCTTAGATTTTTTGCAAGTATCAGACTCACAGCGAGGACCCATTTCTTTAGCCGGTTTAAGGGTGTCATGTAGTACTTTAAAATTACTGTTATTTTGGTCTACTTTCCTGTCTCGTCTGTAGCCCAAATATGGTTTTCCTTCTTCTCTAAGTTTTTTATTTAACTCCCTTTGCCATTTTTTTGCATTCGCATTCGCCTTATTCTGTCACTTTGGGTAACTCCATGAAAGTTGTTAGTTACTGGTAATAATCTGTTTTCCAGGATTATTATTTTCGGCTTGTTTGGTGTCTGCTGCAGTTTGCTTGTACTAGGAGTAGGTTGTACCGTATCTTGTTCATTTGAGTGTCTTTTTTCCGTTCGTTGTGTCACATTGAAATCGCCTGTGATTTCGATTTCATCGATACTGCTGATCCCTACAAGCAAATTCTCCCTTCAGATTTCTGCCACTCCATCTCATCAGGTTCTGATCTGTTGAACGTGGTCTCGTGGTTTTGTAGAGGATTGTATGTAGAAATCATGCCTTGCTGAGTTAATTTACGTCGTTTCTTCTTCTTCACGTGTTTTATACTAACCAATTCGCATATTTCGTCAACAATTGAATCGTCAGTCGTAGAAAGAGAGCTATCTGAATCACCAGGCATGTCTGTTATAGGATGGTTTGATCTTGGCGAGCCTGCAAACAACGCGAAAATAAATTTCAGTTGACAACGTAAACACCGCGAATATGTACACGGTACTTAACTGCCTTTTTAATGCTTTAAATCATAGTTAACTCATTATTTATGCTAAAATCTATGTACCTATTGTGATTTGTAAAATTAACCCAAAGTTTTCTCAGAAATCTTTGAAAAAGTAATTAAAATAGATAATAAAATACTCACCAAAACACACACCTCGACAACACTATGGCGACTGTGCAGATTCGCGGTTTTTATGCCACGAAACGACCAATGAGAACATTCGCGGTGATACAATTTTTTGAATAGTGATCTCTTATTGGCGGAAATTTTTCAATCTGATTGGTGGAAAAAACACGCGGCAAAATTCTCTCTCCAATAGGTTCAAAATGTCTAGTTCGTTAAACATGCATATTCGCGGTGTTGAAGTATATAAGGCACATAGAATGCTTCTGGCCCCACACTAGGATACCCTGTGTCGTGGGAACCAGAAACAGCGACGTCACAAACATGTAAAAGACCTGAGTTTCTTTTTTTTGTCAGATGCCTAACCGCTGCGCCACAGAGGTCGTCTGAATTATTTATAATATCTACGGTAAGTTATTAACTTACAAATTTGTACGAAACCCTCGGAACCGTTCCGCCGCGCCGCCGCAGTAGGTTTAATAAAATTAGGCATAGCTTTATAATTAGTTTATTCACAATTCCAAGCATAGTAAACCCAAATTATCTGTCGGATTGTTTGCGATTCGGAACGGTCGTTTGTAAAACTAAAATGCGTTTATTAATTGGAGCTTTATGGCGACCACCTTAAGTGGCATTTCCAAACATTTGTCAAACATCCTTAATTTATTCACATATTTTATATTCAGGCGATTTCTTCTTCAGAAAAGATTGCCTTTGAATTTTCAAAGATGTTCCAAATTGCTATGAAACTTTTTGAGAATCCGCGCCAGCCAGTATGCGAAGAAGCAGAAAAAGTTTGGAAGTTTGAAAGCTCAATGAGTATTATTGAAAAGGTTCAATGATTGGAAATGAAGGCGTCGCATTGAAGTCTCTTCGGACATTTTTTGGAAACAGAAGTTATAGTATTTTTCAGAGTCCCGGAGTGTACTGCAGTCTAGTCTGTTATAGTTTCGCCTAACAGTTCCGTCTATCAGTCTATCCACGGTTATTAAGCAGAAGGACAGAAGGAGAAAGACAAACTAAGTCCGTGCGGAGCCAACCAAGCCTCGGGTGTCCGCACGACTATACGACGATGACGAAGTATTGTAAGAAAGATGTATGTATACATCTTGTGCATATTGAAGATTAAAATTTATATACATTTAAGTTACTTTGCATCGTAGTGTCTATTTCAAGGCAGACATTTTTCTGGTCGTTACTTAAAATGCTTTTTACACGCGTTTTATACAGCTAATAAACACTGAGGGAATAATTTTTTCACATAACACAATCAGTTCTCATGGCTTGAAATTAGGATAACCTGTGCTATGGTAACTAGGCAAAGACATCACAAACATGGAAATACACCAAGACTGAGACGATTTAGACAAGTCAATTACCTATGGCACCCTTCTTTGAGTAGATGAGCATGTTTACCGCTATACCAACAAGGCAGTCTACTATTAAAGCAGTCAGATTGCGAAAATGCATGTTTTTATCTTGAGTTCTAGTTGACTCTATATTTCAGAAGAAGAAGATAATATACATTTATTATACCAAAAAGACACATCACAGTAACAAAATAAACAGACAAGTAACATAATGTAAAAAGGTAGAGCTTTTAAAGACTGTAAGGCGAAGAAAGCTACAATACCTTGGTCATATCATGCGAGGTGACAAATATAATCTGCTGCGACTTATTCTAGAAGGGAAAATTGAAGGAAGGCGAAGACCTGGCCGAAGAAAAACATCATGGCTCCAAAACATAATAATCAGAGTGGTTCAACACCAGAAATATAGAACTTCTGCGAGCAGCTACATCACGTAACAGTGTAGCCAAAACGATAGCCGACTCCCGATAGGAGGTGGCACCGGAAGAAGAAGAACATAATGTATGCAACGCAACAGACAAAAAAAATTGCAAGTGCTACTCGAAATTAAGTACTACTTAATAATAAACGTACCTTTGGGTATTAAACGCATTGTCAGTTGTCATGTCGATATCTGATGAGGGCCACCTGCAAACAAAAGAGAATATTAATTCATCATGATCATGATCATCATCATCATCATCATCATCAAGTTGTATTTCATTTGAAGCCCACTGTAGGACATAAGCCTCCTTCATTGTTTTCCAAGCTTCCCGGTCTTACGCCGCACGCATCCAGCGACTCCCCGCCAGTGCATGGATGGGTGACCGCCTATGACTAACGCTAGCGTCATTTTTCTGAGCGGTTCCATGCGTCGCAAGGCACGTTAACCAGTTGGTGCCGACTGCCGTCGATAAATGACAGTCGTTAAACCAAGTCAGAGGCCTTAGGGCGGCTTGAATATTTCTGACAGTAAGACCAGCCACCATAAGACCAGTCTTAGAAGCCTCCACCAATCCGGACTTGACCCCCGTGATTGAGTGTGGCCTATACCTTCCTCAGGGAAGAGACCCGTGCCCCTCGGTTGGGACGTAATGGGTTGACGATGAATGACATTTTCCGCTTACAGGTTTGATCTATACTATCTATATCTATCTATACTTCTATACTAATATTATAAAAAGGAAAGATTTGTATTTTTGTGTGTATGTTTGTAATGAATAGGCTCAGAAATTACTGAGCCGATTTTAAAAATTCTTACACCATTAAAAAGCTACATTCTTCCTGAGTAACATAGGCTATATCGGAATTTTAAAAAGTTTAGGGTTGCGTACTGTTATAATCTATCCTAGTTTGCAGTAAATGCTGAGGCAAGCGAATTAACTTTATATAAAACTGTTTGCAGTCTTGTTTACCACAGAGTCGACCCATAACCTCCGTCCGACATACACGTACATTTCTAATTGTAGTCCGGTGTTTGTGCAGTGAATAAATTTTGGTTTTAGCAGTAATAAAATCTTTTTTTTAAAAAGGTCCCGCGGACCGCCGTCCTAACAAATTTGGTGTCAGAAGTGTGGGATCTCAGGAAAATCGTTAAGTACTGAGATTTAGGTGTTAGGCGCGTCGCGAAAAACGGACTTCCCGCCTGACAACCTTTTATATGGCTCCGTGCCTCAGGACCTTACATATTGTGCCAGTGGTCGACGATAAGTTTTGGGCATCCGCCTAAACCCGCATCGCTGCACTCCGAGGTCGACGTTAAGTCTCCGCCACCAGGCGCGAGCCCGCATCTCATCCTGGATACAACCTGCTACTGCCGTGGTCGACGTTAAGTCTCTACTTTCGAGTGAGAGCCCGCATCACAAGTTCCTGCACCACCACCGACTCCATCTTCGGACAGTTGACTCCCACATCATCAACTCGCATTGACTTCCCACGCGTGAAGTCCAATCACGAACAACGCAACGTGACTTCGAAGTACTCCGCAATACGACTCCCTGGGTCGCCGGACACTCGACGCCCCGTTGACGTCATCGCCGCGCTGCTGCACCTGCGCCGCGCGTCGCGTTCTCACGGTTTTTGGGAAAAGCCGTTCTCCAAAATGTTCGTGAGTGCTGTCATCATCCTGTGAGTTACTTTTTATATTTCACGAGCTATTACTAACTTTCAAGATCCAAGCTCTCTTTTTTTTTTAGTGAAAGTGAAATTTTATTTTTTACATATTTTACAATTTATTTTACCAATTTTTATATGCAATTTTACAGCATTTTGTGTATTTTACAGTGTTTTTGTGTTTTCTGATGGCCTGTACTGCAAATTAAAATCATAAGGTCAAATAATTAATGTCTACTAAAAAAGAAGTCAAATTCGAAGAAGCTGAAGGATTTTTAACTTCAGACTCCTCCTCTTCAGACGAGGAAAAGCAAGACCCTTATTCCAAGGTCACGATTAGGCAAAAACCCAAAATGGCTGAGCCGATTAGCCTTTCAGTTTTGACCAAGTTCATTAAACCCTATAATGGGAACCGCGAGTCATTACCCGCGTTTTTGACAAATTGCGAAAATGCAATTTCGCTAGCCAGTACAGATCAACAGAACGTTTTGTGCAAATATATAGTGTCACAGCTCGAGGGCAAAGCACAGCTAGCTTGCTGCTTAAAGAAATTCAATTCCTGGCCCGAAATCAAACAATTCCTTAAGGCCACTTTTGGAGAAAAGAAGCACTCGACCCATTTACTGGTCGACCTTCAGAATTGCAAGCAATTACCTATGGAAGATGTGACACAATATTCTTTACGCATTGAATCATGTCTCACGCGAATTCAATCAGACATTCATTATAGCTGTGAAGACGATAAAGAACTTTTAGGCAGATTAGCCGCAATGGAAGATTTGGCTTTGAACACGTTTTTGTTGGGCATGAATCCCAGCTTTTCACACATAGTGCGCTGTAGGAATCCCAAGAACCTCTCCGATGCAATTACTCATGCAATCGAGGAAGAAAAGCTCTTCAAGCTTTCTAAATTAGCTCAACGCTCATCCAAACAGTGCTCTATCTGTCAAAAGGTCGGACATATAGCCTCCGACTGTTTCAAAAATAAACCTAAACAGTCAAGTCCGAATCTTCACAACGTAAACTCAAATCAGTCGCGCTCTTATTCAAATAAATCTTGCGCTTATTGCAAAAAACAAGGACATGTGATAAGCGAGTGCCGCAAGTTAAAGTATAAAAATGGCACTAATACTAATACGCGCCCTGATTCCAGCAACGCTGCACTATCCGGTGCGCATGCACCTGGTTCAAGTAATGCGACAAGCAATAATCGCTCTAATGTGCATGTTGTTAGCTCCTCAGAAGATCACGATAATTTAAACTAAAGTCTGTTTCGGTTCCGTGTCTGCCGGAACACAATAGTGATCTAAATGACACGAAAACTACTAACTTTCCTAAATCCCGTGCTCTTAAATTCTCCCCAGCGCGGATGAACAAAAATAAACGAAAATGTGCTGATAATAAGCCTTTATCCACTGAGTTCCCAGCTAAGCTAAAAGGTAGTGCCTGTGGTCAATTCACGGTTGCACAGGATTCTAATGCGCCTTCTACTCAGTCTCAAATTCTTGATAAAGGACTTTCTAAGCCTTGTGTTCTTAAATTCTCCACAACACAAGTCAGCAAAAATTCGGAGACTCCTAAGTTAGATAGTGAATCAAATGTCTCTAGTTCTATTCCCAAAGAGGATTTTAAATGCAATTCCCTACCTCGCGAAAAGCCGAGTTTTTCTCCTAGGAATTGCTCACGTGAGAAAAGTTACACGATAAATAACGTTAACTACAAGATTTCTCTCCCTCACGTTAACTTAAAAAGTAATTTAAACGAGAAGCCCTTGTGCTTCCTAGTCGACACTGGTTCTTCAATATCAATAGTGAAGTCATCTAGCCTCAAGAACCCAGTGCTTGGACCGGAGATAGTCACTCTTAAAGGTTTAAGTGACAACGACTCATCTTGTGAATCTCTCGGTACCATAGAACTCGACTTTGAACATAGAATCTCTCCAAAGAGTAAGATAGTGTTTGGTTTTGTTTTTCACGCGATAAGCGACGCGATCAACCTGCACTACGATGGTATTATAGGTAGTGACTTTATACAACATTTTAAGATCGACATTCAGTACTCTACAGATACGCTGAATCTGCAAGGTCACTCTCTACCTATTTGTTTCAGTAAACCATCTTATGTCATACCTCCTAGGTCAGAAATGGTTATTGAATGTCCAGTCTCCAACCTTTCAGAAATTTCAGGCCGAAAAGAAGCCTTAATATTGGATCATAAAATTAGCGACGGAGTGTTTTTGGCTAATTGCATTGTAAACATTAAGCCAAACAACAGAGTCAATGTCTCTGTCCTAAACACTACCGAATCTGACGTAGAAATAAATAATTTCCAAGTTCAAGTTTCACCTTTTGAGCTCCCGTCATCAACCTCAGACGAAAAACCACACGAGCTCATTCACCAACTAAATAGCTTGAACAATGACCGTTCTAAAAAGGTCCTTGAGCAAATTCGTTGTTCTCATTTAAATCCACAAGAAAAGAAAACCCTTATGAACTGCATTTCGCAATACACCGATATTTTCCACCTCGAAGGTGAATTTCTGACTCACACAAATGCAATTCAGCACTCCATAAACACCGGAGATGCTCCTCCTATTCATGTGAAGTCTTATCGGTTTCCTGAAATTCATAAGGACGAGGTCGAAAAGCAAGTTAAAAAAATGCTCGACCAAAATATAATTCGCCCTTCAACTTCTCCTTGGAATGCACCGGTTTGGGTGGTACCCAAAAAGCTTGACGCTTCCGGTAAGCAAAAATGGAGAATTGTCATCGACTACCGACGACTTAATGATGTCACCGTTTCAGAGGTCTATCCTCTCCCTCTTATAACTGACATCCTAGACCAGTTAGGTCATTCAAAGTATTTTAGTACACTCGATTTGGCCTCTGGGTTTCACCAACTTTGTTTGGACCCCAAGGACACTGCCAAAACAGGTTTCAGTGTTACCACTAATGGTATTTCAGGTCATTTTGAATTTACACGAATGCCTTTTGGTTTAAAAAATGCCCCATCCACATTTCAGAGACTGATGAACACAGTTCTTTCGGGATTGCAAGGTCTTCACTGTTACATCTACCTAGATGATTGTATCTGTTATTCTCACGACCTTGAGTCCCACATGAAAAAATTAGAACTCATCTTTTCCAAATTCAGACAGGCTAATTTGAAATTACAGCCTGATAAGTGTGAGTTTTTGCGACGCGAAGTTGCTTATCTTGGGCATACTATCACAGACAAGGGTGTGTCACCTAACCCTGACAAGGTCAAGGCCATTTCCCAATTTCCTACACCCAAAACTGCTAAAGATGTCAAGTCCTTCTTAGGTTTGACAGGCTATTATCGCCGTTTTATAGAGAATTTCTCTCACATAACTAAGCCCTTAACTTCGTTATTGAAAAAAGACACAGTTTTCCACTGGTCACATGATCAAGAACAGGCTTTTAACCTTCTTAAACAAAAGTTAATTTCAGCTCCCTTACTACAGTACCCTGATTTTACACAAACCTTTATTGTAACGACAGACGCATCTAACTATGCCGTAGGCGCTGTCTTATCACAAGGAGAGATCGGTAAGGATAAGCCTATAGCTTATGCATCTCGAACCTTAAATAAATGCGAAGGAAATTACTCAACAACAGAGAAGGAGCTGCTCGCTATTCTTTTTGGTATTAATACCTTTAGACCATACCTATATGGGTATAAGTTCAAAATTGTCACGGACCATCGTCCCCTCACATGGCTTTTTAACGCTAAAGATCCAGGCGGACGTTTACTGAGGTGGCGACTGAAGTTAGAAGAATATGATTACGAGATCATTTATAAGCCAGGCCGAATAAATTCTAATGCAGATGCCTTATCTCGTAACCCAGTCAATGCCATAACTCACTCCAGATTAAACAAAACAACTTATGAGCAGTTTTTCAAAAAACAATTTACCAAGTCTATCTCTAACGATACTCAGATAGAAGAGCACAATCAGAGCCTTACTTTGGCAAAACAAAAGTCAATAGCATGTCCACTCTCGCTTGACTTTGATAGTTCAATGCCGCACTGCGAACAGCTGTTGTCGATAGTACCTAATTCCGATGAACTGTTATCAGCGGAACGAGAACCCGACACCGTGCAGTCGGTTGATGCTAACAATAAAAAGCTCTATTTCCTATACACTAAGATCCATCACTATGATGAGACGAGCTATAAAGCTATTTACAACCTTTTGCGAAAATTAAGAGATCTAATACTTTCCACAGATGAATATGACAAAGAATTGGCTATTTCAGACTTTTCAGAGCCTTTTACTAAATTGGCCTATGTTAAAATCTACAACATTATTTCGTATTTATTTCATGGCACCGATATTAAGGTCCATATATACAAGAACCAAATCAAATATCCTACCCCTGCCGAAATTACAAACATTCTCAAAGAAAACCACGGGACGACCATAGCGGGTCACCCGGGTATTACGCGCATGTACAATAGAATCAAAGAATCTTATTATTGGAAGAGTATGCGCGCTGACATAGAACGATTCGTAAAAGACTGTCGGCTATGTCAAGTAAATAAGCCTTTACGAGCTTCAAATAAAGCACCCATGATTATAACGTCATCTAGTACTAAGCCATTCGAAAGACTAGCTCTCGACATTGTCGGAGTTCTTCCCGAAGCTGGCCTTCAAAAGTTTAAGTACATCTTAACTCTTCAGGACGATTTAACTAAATTCTCAAGTGCTTATCCAATGATTACGTCAACAACAGATGAAATTGCACGTAACCTAATACATTTCTTCTCGTTATTCGGATTTCCCAAAATGATCCTTACGGATCAAGGCACTAGTTTTACATCCGAGCTATTTAAGCAACTAACTGATATTCTAAAAATAAAAAGCCTTCTCTCTACGCCCTATCATCCCCAGACAAATGGTGCACTGGAGCGTAGTCATGCAACCCTTAAAGAGTATTTAAAATCGTTTGTAAACGACAATCAAGATGATTGGCATTGTTATGTTGCAACTGCAATTCTTTCCTATAATACAACTCCACACTGTACTACGAATTTCACCCCTTTTGAGTTATTATATGGCCACAAACCGACCATACCTAGTAGTTTATTTGACTCAAGCGATAACACAACTTATCAAGAGTATATCCGAGCCTTACAGTATAGAATGAGGTACTCTCGCGAAAGAGCTTTAGAAAACATTCAAAGAAGCAAGGAATCCTCGAAGCGATACTATGACGCTTCTTCTAGTTCAAAAACTTATAAAACTGGTGACTTAGTTTATGTCAAACACCATCATAGGTTGCGCAAGGCCCTCTCTCCAATCTGGAAGGGACCCTATAAAATAGTTAAAGTAAATGGAAAAAATAACGTCACCCTTTGCATCAATAGAAAACACGTGAAGTATCATATTAATGAGATTAAACCAGCATGAAATTGTTCCAGATCAACCCTTGGATCGAGCTATTCAGAACCTATTCAATCAATATCACACAGTCCAGGACTTTACTTCGATCCGACTTCAGCAGTTTATTTTTACAACGACTACTGGAATGTAGTCACCCATGTAGAGGTTTTTCCCATTGAGCCCTACCTACATAAAATTGAAGGATCACTCGCAAGCATTTCTAGCTTTTGTCAAAAAGTACAAAGTGTAGCTATTGACATAAATTGTAAAGACGCTATAAACCCGCTGCAGATCCTAAACAATGCTAATAAGCTTAAATTCGATTCATTATCTCATCTTATTTCGGATTCAAACCGACAAAATCGTCACAAACGAGCCCTTGAATTTGGTGGCGAAATCCTTAAATTCTTCTTTGGCACTCTAGACGCCGACGACGCTAGAAAGTATGATGAAGCTATAACCACTTGTCAGCAAAGTGAACACGAAATCTTTTCTTTAATGAAAGATAACATACACGTCGTCCAGTCAACCATTAGTAATTTCAATACCTCGATTCGTCAGCTGAACGATAACGAAATAAGAGTAAATAAACAACTTCAGAAGTTAGACTACATGTTTCAACAGAACTCTAAATTAACTACGGAAAATGTGAACTTGTCCAAAATTAACTCAATTCTTAACATCATCGAAGGATCACTTTTATCAGTTTCCAATATTTTGGATACAACCCTGAACTCTATCTTATTTGCGAAAGCTAATATTTTGCACCCCTATGTTTTATCCCCGACGAAATTATATAATGAATTAAACTCGAACAAGGTAACCAAAAGGAACCTAGAGTTTCCCGTTTCTCTGTCCTTAGAGAACATACATTATATTATAGATTTATCTAAGTTAGCTTCGTATTACTATAATGATAAGATAATTTTCGTAATAAGAATACCTTTAATTAACCCAGTTAAATTTAGCATATACAAGATTTTACCGCTACCTACACCGCGAGATGAATACAATTTCCAAACATATGTTCTTATTCATCCCTCTAAGTTATACATAGCTATAACGGATGACAGATTGAATTACGCGATGCTAGATACCTTAAGCGAATGTAGCGATGTTAATAATAATTATTTAATATGCCCTTTACCTTCTGTTCTATCTACAAATAGTAACCCTATATGTGAAACGAAACTCATAACGGAAGTCACCCTGTCACTTCCAGAAATCTGTAATTCTAAAGTAATCTATGGCAATGTTAACATATGGCAAAAGCTAAGCGATGGAAGATTTTTGTATGTACAGTCCAAGGCAACCAAGCTGACTATAAAATGTACTGATAAAAACGAGATCAAGGACTATACTCTACAAGGTACCGGATTATTGTCTTTGAAAAATGATTGTGTTGCATACTTCCAAACTTTGCAATTTCGCCCATCTCATAGTTACAAATCAAGGCTACCGAGCCAAGTGTTAATTGATTTTAATATCGTCGAAGACGACTGCTGTAAGTATAAACTTGTAAACAACAGTGTTCAACCTTTGTCCCCAATTTCATTAACAGATGTTGACTTAGAGTCTCTGAAATTAGCAAGCCATAAGCTTGACCATTTGCAAGATCAAATCAATCAAGCTGAAAATCAGTCTCATATTGTAAAATATGGTCACTATTATTCAGGACTTACTTATACTATTATTGTAGCTATTATAATTTACATCTTAAGCAAAATTTATAAGAAATGGTTCTCAAATTGTTGTAAAAGCTCTTCTTGTTGCATCCAAATATACAATCAGTGTCATAATAGCAAGTCTAGTAGAAAGGACACTATGGTCAATACGTCTATTGAATTAACTGATATATCTGACGAGTCCTTTGAATGTGACAAGAGATCTATTAGGAGCCTCCCAGAAATAGAGATGAATAAGGATAAAAGCAAGGTCACATTTAGAAATTTTGAGAAAGTATCGTCAAGCCGAAACTTAACTAACCATTAAGTGACTTTTATTGATTTCTATTTCGGGACTTAGATTAAGTTTAAACTAGAATTAATTTTAGAGTGACTCTACTTAAGATGTCTTTATGTTTAACACTTAGTCGCTGCGCCTCACTTATGTTTTCATTATTTCAGACATTTGTCCTTCGATTATCTCAAAATGATAACCTCAGTCTTAAGGAGGGAGATGTTATAATCTATCCTAGTTTGCAGTAAATGCTGAGGCAAGCGAATTAACTTTATATAAAACTGTTTGCAGTCTTGTTTACCACAGAGTCGACCCATAACCTCCGTCCGACATACACGTACATTTCTAATTGTAGTCCGGTGTTTGTGCAGTGAATAAATTTTGGTTTTAGCAGTAATAAAATCTTTTTTTTAAAAAGGTCCCGCGGACCGCCGTCCTAACAGTACGAATAATATAA
Organism: Yponomeuta plumbellus; assembly: GCA_947310845.1. Lineage (NCBI taxonomy): Eukaryota > Metazoa > Arthropoda > Insecta > Lepidoptera > Yponomeutidae > Yponomeuta > Yponomeuta plumbellus. The sequence goes on along the minus strand of OX371198.1, from coordinate 4,334,636 downwards.
CCCAAGTTATAAAAAAATACTGCCACGGGAGTTTTCCACGGAACTAATAATAGCTATTTCCACGGAAATGTTTTTGCCACCCGTGCGAAACCAAGGCGAGTCGCTAGTATCTTATAATTTAACTAGCTGTTGCCCGCGACTACGTCCGCGTGGGCTTTAGTTGAGTAAAGAGCTTGAAAATAAGATAGGGATACTTTTAGCGCATGCGAAAGAGCTTTCATACTAACTTCGCAACCCCCTCGTACACCCTTAAGGGATGATTTTTGAAAATATATTTTACCTGTGTTGCATGACTTTCAATGAAGGACCTTCATGCTTAATTTCATTCGAATAACTTCAAAAATGGCTAAGTTTCATACTAAGTTTGCACCCCCCTTTTTCCCCCTTAAGGGATGATTTTTAAAAAACTATTTTACACGTGTTTCATAATTTTAAATGAAGAACCTTCGTACCAAATTTCATTCGAATAACTTCAAAAACGGCAAAGTTTCATACTAACTTTGAACCCCCATTTTACCCCTTTAGGGGATGAATTTTCAAAAATCCTTTCTTAGTGCTCCCCTAGGCTCCCTAAGGAACTCCCATGCCAAATTTCAACCCCCTAGGTTCAGTAGTTTGGGCTCTGCGTTGATTCTAAGTCAGTCAGTCAGTCAGCTTCTCGTTTTATATATATAGATATCTTCGAGCACGAGCATACCTTAATTTGTGGTCCCTATTCATATTGGCAAAGAGTCATTGAGATCCAGCATGTCGTTTGCTCATTAAAATCATGCAGTTCACAGACAAACGTAGTTAGCTTAAACTAACACAAAATTGCAATAAAACTACACCAACATGTCAAGAGTAGTACATAAATAATTTATGCGCTCTTGACGTTTCTATAACAATTATTGTTATTTGAAACTAAGCATGTTTGAAACTGAAAAAAAAATTTAATAGGTATTTGACTATTGTGAAAAGTTTACGTACCACTCGTATAAAGCAGCAGATTTACAAAGATTTTTGAGTGTAAGCTGATTAACGCAATTTATTTTTATCAAGGACCTAATTTCACCAAAGAGAGGACAACAAAATATTTGCCTCAAATGTACTTGGCTAAGTAAGGGATTATTCGGGACCCTTTCGCTTGGCAAAAGCCTCAAATTGAGGATCGGATGATTCACCCTCACCGTATTTATTTTAATTCTACTGGTTCTAGCGAAATAAACAAACTAGAGAGGTTGGGGTTGTTTTTAAATTGCGCAATCATAATATGTACCGACATCGAGAACTTTTCTTTCTGCTTTTTTTTCGTGCAATTTTCCACTTTATAAGCTTTGCAACTCAGAGTGAGACTTGGCCGGACTTTTTCAACGAAAAAGCAAGTAAGTGTATCCGAAATAAAGTTAATATGTGTAGTAACAGATACATAATAAAATTAATAGTGCTTCCGAAAGTTTTAGTTTAAAAAGAGATAACTAATATATTTTTTACTGTTGTCTGCTTTGTACTGGAGCTTTTTGTTAGGTCGCGCACCTTTCGTTTTAAAAGAATGGACTTTCTATGTAGGGCAATTATTTATTGATCGTTACGACTGGTGGATCGCGTAAAGCGCGTATTTAATCAAATTACAAGCTGACCCGACAAACGTTATTTTGCCTTATTAATTGGGTTCACTACGCCAGTCCAAAACACGTTTCACCGAATTACATTTCCACTATGACGACTCATCGACAGTTTGTTTGTTCGATACTTCAATTTATCTAACGTTTGATTCTACGAATGTCGTTTGCTCGGTGCTACGTTTCACCTAAACACTATAGCGCCAATGAACGATTCGTCGAAGCACCATAGTTCAAAGAGTCATTTCACCTAACATACCATTTGTTCAGTGCTAGGTTTCACCTAAACAATATACTACGAAATATATTTTATCGAAGTACTATTAACACTTACTATCGCATCATCAATAGCACTTATCTAAATTCTATAAACAAAACAAAATTCGGACAGATAGTTAGACCTGAGATTTCCGCACACAGCCTCATATTGGGCCATTGTACGTACCAAGCGCTGAGGTATATTAATACTTCAGAAACTAGAGTTTCCTCACAATGTTTTCTTTTACCATTAGCGAGTGGTATTGCTACCAAAAACTTCACAAATGCACATAACTTTTGTGCATTTGTGACTTAACTTTAGCAAAGTCGTTGGTACATGGCAGGATTCGAACCCGCGACCACGACCTCTCGATCGAGAAGCCGGCGTTCTACCGCTCCGCTAACACCGCATAGAATTCCAACAGATATTGTAATACTACCTACATCATAAACCTACATAATTTTTTCAACTTTCACAACACCACATTTCTTTTCATTCCCCATCGTTTCCTCTACACCTTAAGATATTTCACATCAAGTATACCTCCATGTCCCCGTAGCAGTCAGGTGTCACCCATAGCATTTATTACATACTTAGGTATTTTAGTCAGTACGAATACCTGCCTATTCTAAAGTAAGATAAAATGTTAAGATGATCAAAGGAACCTTGTTCAAATGGCAAGTAGGCGAACCATCATTTGACCTAATGAACTGCAAGCAAAATTCTCCACGTTGTGCGACTGAAGCGCTTTGATAAATATTTACTTTGCAAAAGATCAAGTGTCTGCATTCATCAGACGCTGCGGCCAGAGCTAGTTCATTGATGCTAAGATACTCACTACGATGCGTGCGGTAACGGGGACAACTGAGGCGACTGCGGCGCGGAAAGGCGAGCGAGGCCATTAACAAAAGCGATGACTGCGGACCGTGCAGTACGGTCTACTTTACCAACATTATAAGCTGTCTTACTAATAAAAACACAACTCAATAAGACGTTCGTCCAATGCAGTTTAAAGCTGGCTTCCCACAGCGCGCGATTCTGCCGACGACCGACGCCGGCCGACGACCACGGACAGCCATGCACACGCACGCCCGCCACAGATGTCTGTGCTACCGCGGACCGAGACCCTGCCCACGGTATATCGTGCGAGCTGGTCGCCAATGTTTATGTTTATTGTCGGGCCGTTAACATAATTTTGCGTCGGAAATAGCATTAGCCTTATAAATAGTCCCGTTGAAAAATTTACTGGCGTGAGGCTGATTATTATTAGCTTTTAAGCCTTTCGTATGTCCTCACCGAGGGGCACGGGTAGGATGCCCTATACCCTGAGGATGGTATAGGGCATACACCACCACAGGGGCCTAGTCCGGGTTGGTGGAGGCTTGTAAGCTAGTGGCTGGTCTTATTGTCAGAAGTTTTCAAGCCGCCCTAAGGCCTCAGACTTGGCTTAACGACTGCCATCTATCGACGGCAGCCGTCACCAATTGCTTAACGTGCCTTGCGAAGCACGGAACCGCTCGGAAAAATGGCACTAGCGTTAGTCATAGACGGTCACCCATCCATGCACTGAACGCGCCCAATGTTACTTAACGTTCGTGGTCGTTTAAGATCACTCAGGCAGCCGGGGCTACGAGCGATTCAGACCATTGATCTCTCTCGCATTGCTGTCTGTTTTATTGTTCAAAACCTTTCTTAGGCTGGCTGGAAGTAATTTATTTTGAAATAAGTCTGCCTTTGTACATCGACCCCTACCTGTTAATTAAGTTTTTATGTATTACACATCTTTAATTTTTGTGCAATAAAGCGTAACAAACAAACAAATAAACCATTTAGGCCCATGCTGGTCGAAATCATCTCTCTAAGGTAAAACTTTATTTAGTAAAGTCCTCGTCGGACATTATTTTTATTATTATTAATTCTTTATTGCACAAACGACAGTGTACAAAAGGTAGACTTAATGCTAATGGCATTTTCTACCAGTCAACCCACAGGAGGTCCAGGAGGCATTCTATTCTCTGAGCTGAGCGCACTGTTAATTGCTCAGCGCACTAGAAGACCCAATGAGATCATTGTCATAATATTATTAAAAGCCGGAAACAAAAACAGCAAAACAAGTCTCATTCAATGTTGCAGCAAATAGGTAAATTGCTCCGTGCCAAATACCGGAAAATGCTACTTTCATTTTCGCTTCGCGTTTCATATTATTTCAGCTTGTTATTGGCGCTTTCCGCAAATATCACGACAAAACAAAACGTATTATGTAGGTTAGTATGAAAAAGAAAATCCCCGCTGGCTACTGACATTGGATCAGGGAATTTGCGCTACTGTTGAATATAGTGGAAACGGTTGCTTAACAACAGGGTAAATAATTATTATTGTACCTTGTGAATATTATGGAAACAAATAAATCATTAAATTAAATTAAATCAAATCACCACAAGGCGGGAAGACGGCCGGTGGACTAAAGACAGCCACTGAGTGGTGGCCCAGAACGGGTCGACGGTCGGTGGGAAGACCACCAGCCCGATTGGCCGACGACATTGTGAAAGCAGCTGGGAGACACTGAACGAGACTAGCACTGGACCGGATGGGTTAGCGAGAAAGAGAAGAGGCCTATACCCAACAGTGGGCTGTATTTACGGGCTGATTAGAAATCACCACAGTTAGATGATGCGACAGAGATCTGTAGGATCGTGACGCTTCTCTGCCTACTCAGAGCCTGGATGCAGGTGTGTTATATTTATGTTGCCGTTTGAAAACCATTAGGACAAAAAAAAATGAGGGAACTAGATTTCAGCTTGATTCTACGCTGTGAGTCGCAATATAGAGTTTCCACTCCGTAAGTAGTCTTACCGAGTGGAGACTCTATATTGCGACGACGCCAAGGGTTTATTGTTTGTTTTTATAAGGCTGCCAAAATAACAAAATGTGTTGTTATTAACTTTATTTCGGATACACTTAATTGACATTTTTCTGGGTGAGTAAGACCATCTGCTCATATGATAAGCTTTGCGACTCAGTATTTTTTTAGGCGTACGCCCTACCTTCAAATTGCTCCTAACCCCGGCCGCCTGAGTGATCTCAAAAGATCACGAAGGGCGACATAGGGCGCGTCAGTGCATGAATGAGTGACCTTTCTATAACTAACGCTAGTGGCATTTTTCCGAGCGGTCCTGTGCTTCGCAAGGCACGTTAAGCAGTTGGTGCCGGCTGCCGCCAACAGATGGCAGTCGTTAAGTCAAGTCAGAGGCCATACGGCGGCTTGAAAACTTCTGACCGTAAGACCAGCCACTAGTCTTACAAGCCTCCACCAATCCGGACTTGGTCCCCGTGGTGGAATATGGCCTATATTTTCCTCAGGGAAGAGACCCGGCCCCTTGGTGGAGGCAAAATGGGTTTATGATGGAAAGCCTTACCTGCTTATGTGCTTTTTATATGAAGAAGAAGAAGAAGAAAACACTTTTATTACAGCAATAGTTACACAGAACATTAGACATACTGACTATTTAATACATTGAGACACCACAAAATAAAATACTTAAGAAAACATTTACAAACAATCGTCTCTGCTGCTGCAATAGGCAGCTGATTCAGCATACTGCCGAGGGTATTACTCCTCGGCACTGATTTTCAGTCAGCGCCTGTATATGGTGTGAAGGTATAATTATTATTAAACATATTATTTTGCAAGCGTGTATGTCGCAATAAATCATCTATTCATTCTACGAACATCTAAACAACGTTCTATGAAGACGGAATATTTTAAGAAACCCGACGTGCAAAAGCGATAATGAAGTAAAAGCAATAAGAGGATTTGGCTCTCTCCTTTTGGCTACTTACGTATGTGCATACGAAACGTGGCAACAGAAACATGTTATGCTAAATGGAGGGCTCGTCGTCGGTATCATGAATGTTTTAGAGGCATTGCTTACAGCGACTTAAGCACGCGACTCAGACGTGGAGTATGGCCTATACCTTCCTCAGTGAAGAGACCCGTGCCCTTCGGTCGGGACGTAATGGGTTGATGATAATTGGATGTCTTCATTTTTCCTTCATAGCGTATACGATAAAGAGAGTAGCTGGATTTTTTATTTGATTTTCGTTCATCAAGAAATATTGTAGCAACGAAATTGTAATTTTATTACAGAAGGGGCCAGATGCAGAACTCCCTGAGTCCCTAGTCGAGTTATGGGCCTTAGGGACTTCTGCATCTCGGCCTTCCTCAGCCACATACGTGATAAACTCGAACGTATGTAAATATGAATCTTTAATTGGTTTTCTAATACGATGTTTCCAAACATCACGCATATAATTTCCCCGCACAAAACAACTTTTCCTAAGTTCAGCGTTCCCGAACCTTCCGCCGGAGCGAATCTTCACCCATTGTCTCATTAATGACTATTTGTATTGTTCCCGAGCAATTGTACCTAGTAAATAATGTAACATTAGCGAGTGACGAAGCGGCGGGCATTAGAATTATAATGGGGTCTCTTTACAAAATGAAATAGTAGTGTAAAAGGTTCACCGATTGTGAAAAACTAAAAAGTTGTTTGCGAGAGGTCCTGGGTTTGACCCCGGCTGGGGAGAAAAAAAAAACAGGTCTTGGATGATTATATGTTTGTGACGTCGCTGTTTCTGGTTCCCACGACACAGGGTATCCTAGTGTGGGGCCAGAAGCAATGTATGTCCCTGTATGTAAATGTTTATGTTTTATGTTTTAATCTGTGTGGGGTTTTTCCGTTATTTTAATATCGGTTACCCTATTAGACCGATAGACTGTCATTGCCTCTCTCTATGATTCCATAACTCGGTTTGTAAAACAAAACGACGTAAAAAACGCCGGTTAGGGTAAACTATACATCGATTGGCACCTTAAGCAAAACCTTGACTTAATTTGCTTCCTAAGCATTCAATTTCATATTCAATCACTATTAACCATTTTTATTTGTGAGAATATGAGTATAGGTTGGAAATAAAAAAATAATTCTTGCTTGTTGTCATAGTTTTATTTAAGAAAAATAATAATAATTCGAAAATATCTCCAAAACTACAGTCATTGGCATTACAGGTATAAACATTGTCACTAATAATATCAGTCATTGGCACTTATAATTTGTATGTATGTTTTGTACTTAACAATGCTAATTATAAAAAAACTACCAAAATGCCCTTTAAGAAATTTTAATTCTTAATATTTGTTTTTACAACTCACTGTGCCAATGACTAGGGGGGTGCCAGCAATACTATGGTTTACCCTATATGAGTGAAAGAGTAACGACTAATGCATGTCGATGAAACGAAATTGATTTGACAAAATCGTGTCAATTGGCAGTCCCTCGGAGATAGTCCAGTTTGCGCACTTGCGCACACATTTAGGCGGCTAAATAGCACCTGGCCTAGTCCAGATTGGGCACCTATTGAAATTTTTGGCAGGTGCTGTTAGAGAATTCAAATGTGTTAAAAAAAAAAACTCATGCCCGTTATCCCCGAAGGGGTAGGCAGAGGCACCAGTCTCTAGTACTGGACCCACGTTTTGCCGAGTTCATTAGGTCCCAAACGTGACAAGTGGCAAGCCTGCCGCCGTTATCCGGGCACAATTTATCAGCGAATGGTGTTGCTGTACAAACAAATGTACGTAACTAAAAGTCATTGGTACATGCGTGGTTCGAACCCAGACCCTCATGATCGAGAAGCAAGGGTCAACCCCACTACGACACCACCGCTTTTCAAATGTGTTCTGCCAAAAATATCAATATCAACCAATCTGGACTAGGCCAGGTGCTATTTAGGTAGGTGCGCAAACTGGACTACCTCGTCCTTGGTCTCTGTTTACTCCTCAGAAATACAAACGTGGCGTTTATGAACGTATATGTAACTCACGATTTTTACAACGAGTCGCTGGATGCGAGCGGCACATCATTGGAAAACCATGAAGGCCATTGTCCTGGGTCTAGATTCTGCTAATTCATTGTGGTACAATCTTAGTTGCAGGACTGCGTCAATTTAACTTCATTTCTGCTTCAAATCAACGCGCGCACGCGTACCGTAATTGGGTATTTGACAGGATGTCAAATGAGTTACTTTTAAACCGGAATTTTGAATGAAAATACTTGCTTGTGTCGTCACATTTCAGAGCACTCTTTTTATGTTTCATTTATTTAAAAATTGTAATAACTAGTATATGATTAAAAGAAATACATTTTCCGAATCATTTTGTAATTTTTGTTTTAATCGAGCATCTCAAATAATTTTTTGTTGGAGTGTCAAATACCGTATTCTACGCGTTTTTCATTCGTAGTGACGGCACTTCGTGGCAATCGGACGCGGACGCTGAAATGGCATGCCACAGCGCGTCCGATGACGCCCGTTGATGTGTGTTCAAATAACGACTTTATTACCGAACATTTAGTACGGTATTCGAATAGAAAAGTAAATGTCATTGCCACGTCCGTGCCAGGCGCCAGACCAATGTGCTTTGCGCCTTATAATCTTACATGCGACGCTTTCAAGCCATCCCTTAGGGAAGATTTCTGTTTTTTCAGTTCACAGCTCAAGTTGATAAATGTCCCCCTCGTACTGCGATGAATACTGATGATAAATGGAGTTACGCTAAGCTGTTTTATATACACAGCGGTTTATTTGTTGTGCGTTTGTGGTATTAAATTTGTAAGTAGATCTGCCGCCGTATTAGGAACACGGAAATATTATAACAATAAAATTTAAGCGACTTTTGTATTGAAAACGTAGACATTGATTTGTACACGGAGAGCGTTTCCGTTATTCGCAAAGTAATAGTTTCCAGGTTTTGTGATTCTGGGTATTACCGACTAGCTTTTGTCCGCGACTCCGTCCGCGTGGACTTTAGCTCAATATTTTGCAATCCCGTGCACTCCCTTAAGGGTTAAATTTAGAAAAAAGGGCGAAACACATGTTTAATAAATTGTGTTGAAGAGTATTTATTTTGAGTTTCAAGAAAATTAGACAGCATTCTTTATACCTCCCATACAAATTTTGGCAACCCTTTTCGCCCCCTTAGGGGTTGAATTTAAAAAAATCCGGTTTTATTCCTTACCTTCATTACATATAGACCCTCTGTGCAAAGGAGAATGGCAGGCTTCAATGGAAGTCTAGTACACCTACAAAAAGTCGTGTATCAACATGATATATTAACATTTAATAGATCATTGTATTAGAATTTGTTGCATTAATTTTCTTTTTTTATAAAGTTGGGAGTCATAAGTTAAGGTTGGTTTTTTAAGAAGTTTGGAGGTTATGTTACGACCCTGTTTGCTTGACTGTTAGAGATAAATACCTACATAAATAATTAAAACAAAACCTTTTCAATCAACAACACTCTTAAAATAACGTCATCCAAGAAGTTAGCTGGTCGCGTCACTCCCTCATCTCCCTCAGGTACCAGATGATACTCATGACATGGGAGCAACACCCCACAGTTCTCAGCCCTACAATGCAATTGCAAGAATAACTTATTATTGCTTCTCTGCCACTATTCTGAGCTTGCAAGATAAAACACTCGATGGCGTTCCGTTTCTGTTTGTAAATTGCGTTTTATTTAATTATTTTCTTATTTTCTTCCCCCTACTTTAAAAAAATATTTGAATAACTGAAAAAAGAGCCAGTTGCGAAATACTAAAATCGGGAAAATATAACCCCAAAACATTATTTTAATAGGGCGGTACACCATTTGCCGTTGTTCTTTCAGCTTCCTAGGTACAAAGGCTTGGGCTGGTCGTTGATGAGTGAGTCAGTCAGGACTTTGAATTTTATTTATATAGATGTAACTTAATGATACTGTGCCATGTTCCTTCGTTTATTTTTGGATTAGCTGACTGGTGTTTTGTGTCGTTTTTCTTCCACCTGTACTATTTGCTCAAATAATGGCTATCTGTGAAAACTTTTTGTTGGCTTTCTGTTTCTACGTGTGTAAATTTAATGTGTGATAAGCTGTTAGTTTTCCTCTTAAAATAAAATATAACTTCCACAAAACACACCCTTTTTGTTTTGAACCAAAACTAGGGTATCCTAGTGCCCGGATACAAAAATACAAGGCCATTTATACCAATCAAGTACCTACGGTGGCCGACAGCGATTAATAGCAGAGATTCCCTGAGATAATCTCTAAGGCGTTACACCTGCAGTAGCCTCAACAGAAAGTTTAAAACAACGAAAACGCCTTACACAAAGGGGTTTCACGGCAAGTGTTAGCAGACATCTAGATTACGTGAAAACACACTTGGGGATCTGGGTCGGGCGATTTTATAGCCATAAGCCATTCGGGGCTACAGGGGAGTGCTTTTAAGGCTGGCCGCAGAGTCTCGGAAGGCAGCCGGAAAGTAAGGTCGGCAATGGCGCACCTATAACAGATGTAACCCTTTATAGGGCAGAGCTAGTCTTAAATTTTCATTGGTTTTGGACTCTATGTCAATGCAATAAAGTTCAAATTATGGTGGCCTTATATGGGACAGAACCCTATAAAGGGATAATCCATTTACCTATACTTGGCATTTTTTTTGGACTTTAAACGACACTGAATTAAAAATTAGTGGTAGAAAATTCGATACCGTTTGCAAATTTAGTACTAGCTAGCACTATATTTGTAAACTGTTCCGAGTTTTCTACCGCTTAAGGTTTTTAATTTAGTGTCCTTTAAAGTCTGAACAAAATGCCAAGTATAGATAGAAATAGAAATATCTTTATTGAGAAATTCAATGCCACAGTTATTTATTAAGCCCTTGGTCTCGAACTAGGATAACCTGTGCGTCAAGAGCAAGTGTCTTCCCTTAACTAAGTGTAACAATCAGGTGCAAATTAGTGCTAAGCAATGTACCAGACAAAAAGTAAAACAAAGAGTTATAAATATTATACAAAGCAAAAACAGAGAAACCTGCTAGAGCTTATTAGGACATTTCAAAAAGGCAGTGATTAAAAATGAATGAAATGATTAGTTTAATTATTATTATGTTGTATGCAATAGTGTGTGTGTGTGTGTATTTGGAAGCCCTTCGTACAATGGTAGATGATGAAAATGAAAATGGAAGATATGTATTATAGTATTGGTTACCGTGCCGATCTCCGGACTTATGGATTTGTCCATGTTTCAATCACATGAAATACGGATACACATTCTACATATGGTGCCAGTGGTATCGGTTGCCGTACCAGTCTCCGGATTTTATTTATTTATTTATTGATACTTTTATTGCACTTAAATTTTAAGTAAAAATATAGTACAATTCGGCGGACTTAATGCCATAAGCATTTAAGCTTTCAACTGTACGTAGTTATCTAATTCGTATGAACTACTGATCCGGACTTGGACCCCGTGGTGGAGTATGGCCTATACCTTCCTCAGGGAAGAGACCCGTGCCCCTCGGTGGGGACATAGTGGGTCAATGATGAAGAAGGCATGATATATTTCCCGTGTGTATCTGTCCCGTGTAGCGTCTTAAAAAAGTCACAATTCAATTCAAATATTTTTATTCATAGTCCAAATATTATACCTTGATTTTTAATTAGGTGGACTAAACTGACAGTTCAAAAAGCTCTTATTTTTTTTTAATGTTGCCAGAGCAAGATCGTAGTGATGTGACTTGATGTGTTCATTGAATGTTCGATTTCATTCAATCATTCACTCTTCAATTTTATTTCCTTTATTCGGGGAAAGTAATTTAACTTAATCTTAATCATTAAATACCTACCAATTAAACAAACATACCTACATCTGAAAAACCCACAATCTTTAGGAAATATTTCGTTTATGTAACGAGATGACAACTCGACTAGACATATAACTCGGCTAGTGATAGATTCGTATACCATATTGTGTCGTGGCTACTACGTACAGTATCTTCTTTATATAGTAGGTATTTATTGGTCACATTGTAACACCTCAGCCTTTAACGCTTGAATAATAAAGTTTTGCCTTCAAAACGTACTTTATTTTTCATTATATCTTGAAGGATCAATACAATAGTATCATGGCTGGGTTCCTCATCACAAATTAAAAACAATAAATACATTTATAAACCTAATAGCCAGTGAATCTAACGACATAATATGCGACTTAGACAATAATCCACATGTGCCATCTAGGAAAAAGGAGAAAGCTGTTTTCTCAATGCAGAATTACAGCTTTCATTATTGTATCGACCACATGTTTTTTGAAAAAAAACAAATAATTAAATACTTCAGTATTTAATTATTTGTTTTTTTTTTTATATTATCTATTTGATTTTCCATTTCAATAAATTTTTTAGCTAAGCAAAACGAAGCTTGCACCAAAATCTTTAAACGTGTTTAGTTGCTAATTTTATTTTAATGTGAAGTCTTTGTATAGTTTCACAATACAAAGCGCTAACGCATTTTAAAATCGAGGTGCAATTCGTCCTAAGACTTTATAAGTGATTAAAATTTTAAATCTAGATTTTATTTTATTTTTTCCTATTCTAAAACAGAAAGGAATGAATATGGTATGTCTATCATGTTGTTAGTTATAAATGTATAATTTTATCACGAAATCCTCTAACTTAAATATCATTTAATTTTACAGTTTATTCTATCTAATCAGCCCGTAAATAGAGCCCACTGTTGGGCATAGGACTCTTCTCTTTCACGCCAACCCATCCGGTCCAGTGTCTCCCAGCCGCTTTCACAATGTCGTCGGCCCATCGAGCTGGTGGTCTGCCCACCGACCGTCGACCCGTTCTTGGCCACCACTCAGTGGCTTCCTTAGTCCACCGGCCGTCTTCCCGCCTAAACAAATGTCCCACCCGTCTCCATTTCAGCTTAGTAATTCGTGTGCGTACGTAGAGTTTATAATGTAATTTAATTTGTTTATTGGAGTGTAAAACAGGTAACAAACAATCAATATGACATACAGAGAGAGATAAGATAAGATATAAGAATATTAAGAGAGCTTAATAGAGTAGATCTAGAATGTCACCCAAAGCATACACACACGTGAGATCAGGAAAATGTAAACAGGCTTACATAACCAGACGACGTTTTAAGCTTATCTAGCCTCAGATTTAACAAAATTTTTTAAACATTTTAAACAAATTTGAACAAATTTAAAGGTTTAGGAATATGGTTAAAGAATTACCAAAACTAAATCTTAAATCACTCAGGGACGGGCGAGCGAGTTACATTACATACACCAGTCTGCAATTGAATGAACGAATGATTGAATGAAAATATTTATTATTCGATCACTCTGAGCACAACACTATTTTTTATTTTCCCTTACGTGGCAACCCACCAACTGTCAGTTTAGTCCACCTAATTAAACATCAGAGTATAAGTGTTTACTTTATGAAAGTCAAAGTTGTTAGTTTCACAATTAATATATCACATGGAGAAGAAACTAACAAAGAAACTCCACATTTATTCTTTTCAAAATAGTTTTAGCTTAATTAACAAAATTTCAAACTTATTAGATATTACTCTTGCATGTGAAAAACTGCGAAAAACTGCAGGCAGATGCTGGATGCGGCAAGCTGAAGACAGGGCGGTATGCCGCTCATTAGGGGAGGGCTATGGACATAGCTGGACAGCAGTGGACTAATATAGCCTGATGATGATGATGATGATGATGACTCTTGCAGGTGTTGAACACTACACAGTAGTACAAAGTTATCCTCTGATTAAATTTAATATTAAACTACCCAGACATCCTTGTCGTCTAAATAATCGTTGATTTTATAATAAGCTTTTTCAAAAATTCTACAAGCACAAATTTCATTTCACAAATTCTAAAAGCACAAATTCTGATGGATAAAAAATGTATCGGTGGGTCGCTAGCCTTAACTACGTTGAGTGCTTGAGGTTACTTTGAGGCGGTAGACGCCTGACATAACCGTCCTTTCCGTCGCCGCGTCCTATAAAAAGTTTTAGTAGGTCTCAAGTATTGTTTCCCTTCCTTTGGAGCGGTTTTTTTTGGCCGTGCCTCACGCTGAGACTAGAACCAGGAGACAAGGTGTTCCAGAAATGTCCAGTGACATTTAAGGGGATTATCCTACGCTTTCATTTAATTTAAACGTTGCAGTATTATACGTAACAGTATTCTCCGTAGAAACCTTAACACGTTGTCTATTCTAAGAAATAAGTTAAATTGTAAAATTGGTTGGTTTCCCAAATAAACAAAATTTACATTTAATTGATACAAACAACTTTTACCTATGAGTCCAATATTAATGTCTCAGTAATAGAAAAACTCCCGCAATATTGCTCCCGCAATATTGTTATTATTGTGATTGAAAACTGTATTCAACTTCAACATAAAGATTGAAAAATTAATATTTTTTATCAAAAAGCATCTTATTACACATCATCGTACGCTCTGAGAATGTATCCCTTCTACGTCACAGATCAAATTTAGTTTCTTTTGTTTCCCGAAATTAATTAGGCACTGCCTGCTCGTACAGTCGACAGCACATAATCATATACACCCATGAACTCTACTCCGTTGTAATACGGGTGATTTTGCACCTAAAATGTGAAGTTTGACGTGATGTCAATTGTACGCCGTTTTTTTAGTAATTTGTCGGGACTCTGGAAAAAGGCCAAACCCTCTGCCTACCCCATGTTTATTTTTTTTCTATGAGCTGAATAATCTTTGGCTAGTGATAAAATATTTGTATGTTTAACTATTTATATATAATAAGTTCACGCCCGTTATCCCCAAGGGGGTAGGCAGAGGCACCAATCTAGTGATTGGTTCTAGTGAACTAGGGCTACGTTTTGCTGAGTTTATTAGGTCCCAACGTGACAAGTGGCAAGCTTGTCGCCGTTATCTTGGCACAATTTATCATCGAATTATTTATAGAAATACAAATATTCTTTAGTTAGGCACATGTTTATAAAATTTGCCGTTGAAGGAAAGCTATTTGAAAATGTTTGAGGACATCCGATTACAATGGCTGAGCGCGGACGGAAAGTAGGAGCTGCAAAAAAGTAGAGGTCTGGCTCGTATCGTCGCTGCGAATGCCAATTCCGATATTGTGCATTTTCTTGATTTTTTCTCTTCCATTCGTGCTCAAAACATCCATGTGCATGTCCATGTGGGTTATATTATTTCATAACACGATTTCGATATTTTAAAACGTGATATTGTGAATAAAATATTCACTAAGTATAATGTTTTAGTTTTTGAATAAAACAGTTATAAATAACAAATTTGTCTATACTAAAAAGTATTATATTATTAAAAGTATTATTAAAATTAGAGTTGCCGAAAAATCGATAGTCTTACAATCGATAGAAAAACGCTAAAATCATCAATAAGATCTATAGGACAATCGATAGTATCGATACTATCTATGGTATCAATATCTCGCTTACTCCAAGACTACCGGTAAGCAGCAATACTATCGATAGTATTGATAGTCTCGATCACTGCCAGCCAATAAACAATTGGCAGCCAATAAACGCTGTTTACCTATAGTATTGCAGTAAGTAATATCGAAACTATCGATACTATTGTTTTTTCTTTAACTATCGAGAGGCTATCTATAGACAATTGATATTGGTCTATCGAGCGGCAACACTAGTTAAAATGCACACATCGGATGTGGCAATCGCAACGATGTTATGTCGGGCATGCGAGATAATAAATGTACAAACACACTAGGCTAAAAATACGCGGCCAAAGTTCGGCATGATTACGCCTGCAATGTATTTTAAATTACTGATGACACACCATGCCGAAATTACGTCGCGTTATAGCGTACAGTCGAACTTCGGTCGGGCGTAAGCTCAGCAGCAATTCGGCGGCAATGTTTTGTATAGGAAGACATTATACGCGACCGCGTTATTTCGGCTCTTATCGTGTGTCATATCAGCCGAATACGTCAGAACGTAAACTCGGCGGCCACAGAACTTCGGTCGCGTATTTTCGGCCTAGTGTGTACCATAGTGTCTAACACTAAGTTTTGCTAGTCAAGCTTTATGTTGACTAGCTGAATTCATGAATGCGGTGGTAATACTTTGATTGCCCTTATATCTACCGTCAAATTATGCACGCCAGTATATTAAACCAACAGCCGTGAAAATGCCTTAGCCTCGGCACTAAGCCGAGATAATTTTATGAATATCATACGAATCTAGGCTAATTGCAATTGATATGACTTGCGAGGGCATAAGTGTTTTCTTCCATTTGAAATTAGTTAGCACATTACAATTAACGAAAACTGGAATAAATAGTAAGCTGAGCCTCTTTCTTTGACCTTCGAGCAAGCGTCGTTCAAGATCCGTGCGAGATTCTGATAAGAAATAAAAATCATAAACATAAACATTTACATACAGGCACATACATTGCTTCTGGCCCCACACCAGGATACCCTGTGTCGTGGAAACCAGAAACAGCGACGTCACAAACATGTGAACATCCAAGACCTGGTTTTTTTTCCAGCCGGGGATCGAACCCGGCACCTCTCGCATGGTAAGCAGATGCACTAACCACTACGCCACAGAGGTCGTCGATCATAAATAACTAATTAAAAATAACAACGCGATGCTGCATCAACCAATCCGGACTTGGCCCCCGTGAAGGAAGGTAGAGTAGGGCGTATTATAATAGGAGCCAAACCCTACGAAAGTGGCTCGTGCAATTTCATGGATTTGGCTCCCAATGATTTCTATTTATTCCCAAATGTAAAGAATAAATACGTGGTCAACGATCTTCGACCCGTGAAGATGCCGTAGATGCGTTCAAACAGCACGTTTTGGAGATACCTCAGTCAGAGTGGAAAAAGTGTTTTACAAATTGGTTTCATCGAATGCAAAAGTGCATCGATCATAGTGGATTCTCCACTTTGAAAAACAATAAAAGCATATTTAGCCATATACATTCGTTTATTTTTTCTATTCCGCATACATAAGTAGCAGCCCTCGTACTATGTGTCTGTTAGACTAGACCCAGTTCTTGGCCACTATCGAATAATTAATAATATCTAAATTTTCTATTAAAAAAAACGCTCTACATCAATCAAAAACACGATCGCTGGCAAGACACTGTTCTAGTGAGTATTTAATGTACTGACGTCGTTCCCGAAGCCGACTTATTTCCTTCATCATTTATTATGTGTACTTACGTTTCTTTTCATTGAAGTTTCTTTGATCTACATGTTAACAAAGGGTTGACAGAAATAATTTTAATTCAGGAAGCTATAAAGTCTATTTATGTTAATAGAGTATGAGAGGATATATTATGAATCGTTCGTAGCCTGGGCTGCCTGAGTGATCTTAAACGATCACTACGGTTAAGCAACATACGGCGCGTTCAGTCCATGGATGGCTCACCGTCTATGACTAACGCTAGTGGCATTTTTCCTAGCGGTTCCGTGCTTCGTAAGGCACGTTAAGCAGTTAGTGCCGGCTGCCGTCGATAGATGGCAGTCGTTAAGCCAAGTCAGAGGCCTTAGGGCGGCTTGAAAACTTCTGACAGTAAGACCAGCCACTAGTTTTACAAGCCTGCACCAATCCGGACTTGGCCCCCGTGGGGGAGTATGGCCTATACCTTCCTCAGGGAAGAGACCCGTGCCCCTCGGTGGGGACATGATGGGTTGATGATGATGATGATTATGTTTGAGAACTATCAATCCATTTTTTTAGAATTTAATATTTTTTTTGGGTTATTTCACTAATTCCCATTGAAAATCCCCATTAATGGGGATTTATGAACTTTCTGTTCACAAATCAGAAAGTTCATAAATCCCCATCAGAGAGGATTTTCAATGGGGATTAGTGGAATAACCCTTTTTTTTCTTAGTAGTCATACATGTAGAACTAAGTGTATGACTAGATGGAATAAGCCCCTACGACATAGTGTCAACAGACAGCCATTGTAGGGACCGCGGCTTGGATTGTCGCTATGGGGCATATCTCATACAACGGATGTCCCTGACTGTTCAACGTGGTAACACAGCCAGCTTTACATATATCAACTTTTGCGTCAGATGTGGTCCGGGGCGACTAAAAATGTTGCTTAGCTTAATTACTAGTTTGTGCTTACTTTTATAATCATCATCATTCAGCCACAAGAAGTCCACTGCTGGACATAGGCCTAGTCTCCATTTGAGAACTTTTCAGCCCTATCGGCCATCGGTTCTGCGAGCTATGTGCCCCGCCCACTGCCACTTCAATTTAACTTTTTTTGTGTGATCTATTTATTTAATGAGAAGTAATTAAAATGGTTAGCAATTATATAATTTGGTCAGCAACAAAAAACAGCATTTAAGTAATTTGGTCAGCATACAAAGATTTTGGTTGCAATAAAAAAAATCAGGCAGCTATCCTGGTTCCGCAAATAATTTTGAAAATGGCAAAAAATTAAACTTACAATAATATGAGGTGGCATAATAAACATTCAGTCCGCAAAATAACTACTTGATCAGCGAGATTTCTAATTGAACAGCAGATAAAACATGTCTATAAGCAGTGTATTTGATTGGTATGCATATATAAAACATGGTGAGCAAAATAACTAATTAGATTGCGTTTTTGTTGAAACATCGGCAATGTACGTTAAAAGTGGGCGGAGCAAGTGCAGAAAATTTTCGCTATGTCTTTATAGTTATAGTTTAAGTACTTAGGTACCTACTTAATTGTATTAGTTTTTTTAAATTTATCTGAGTTATTTTTTATAACAATAAAAAAAATAATTTTACACTTCTATAGTAAATAATAAAACATACCCAAACAAACACATCCACTCAGAGAGTAAATAAATTAAATAATCTTTGTAAGAAATGCGTCCATTTTCCGCATGAAAAGTGAAGTATTTTTGCTACGTTTATATATGCAGCACAAAATTAATTTTTTTGCTTACACTCTGAGTGCTTACCAAAATTTTATTAAACAGGAGCAGCTCATTGCAGTTCATTATAATTAATATGATGTAGAATAGTTATTTGTTCAACTAGAGAGGAAAGTTGGTTTTCCAAGCGAGTGCTAATTTTGAATCCCGAGTAAGCGAAGGATTCTAATAATTGAATCACGAGCGTTAGCGAGTGATTCTACATTAGAATCCTGAGCGCGCGAGGGATTCTAAGGTATGAGATGGAAATAACTTTTCTCTCGCGTGACACATACAACTTTTCACCTTAGCAGCGAGAACATTATTAGAGATAAAAAGATACAATATGAATAAAAATGAAACCACATATATTTGCAAACAATAAGTATCTACTAAAATTTAAAATTGCAGTTATTAAAAGTTACATTTTGAAAATTTATAGTTTTATTAGGAAGTGATACCGTGGAGTTTGCGATTTGAGTTTGACTCGAGTTCGTTTCTATTTGTTTATTGGACTGTGACGAGACAATACTATTAGTAAACGTTGGCGACTCGGTGCGGCTTCTTACCGAATTTTCAATGATATTTGTGTCTTTGGAAGTAGAGGGGCGCGGGTGTGCATAAGGATCAGGTTTAAAGTTTATGCTTTGTATTATGCGTTCACAGGTTTTAGACTTATTTTCGATCGAATCTTCAATATATCCTTCCGCGACCGTGTTTGACTTCCAGCCGCCATGACGTTTTAATGTTGTGAGGTTGGCTCCTGAATCAGCCAAAAGCGTGGCCGAAGTTCGCCTAAAGCAATGTCCAGTGTAAAGGTGAGGCTCTTGTAATTTAAAAAAAGTGGCTATTTGTTGTGGTGTCCCGCCTATTTTATTAATTCCCATAGGCTGTCTTGAACACTTGTCATTACGATACTGCAAGAAAAATCGATCTGTTTTCGTATTATCAGGTCGTAATGCCTTATATTTCTCGACAATTTTCACATATTCGTCGCGAATAACAAAGGACCTGTCAATGTTTGTCTTTGTGTTGGGTAGGTTGACTAATAGCAGTTCGTCAGAATGTTTTTCGATGGCATTAACAGTCAGATTTAACAGTTCGTTCGAGCGGCATGCTCCATTTATTCCAATAATGAGGATAACTTGTAATAAAAATATTATATAAGTAAAATGTTAGTAATTAAAATGTATAACAAACAAAACGTAGTATTTACCCACTTTCTTTACATAAGTAACTCGTATTTTAGTAAATATTAGCGAAAATGGTTAGCGTACGTGCACATATATTACTAATTAAGTATAGACATATAGGTAGTACAGGTAGCGCAAATCTTCTAGTTAGCTCTGAAGTTGGCGCTGCGGCCACTGCGCAGATGTACAAATAAATAAGTGGACCATAAAATAACTAATTTTGAAAGTTTATTTCTTTACAAAATTACATGTTTTGTGGAAATCAAATTATAAAAAATATTTGTTAAGGTAGGCAAAGTCACATACGCTAACTTTTACAATGGCTGAACACCTTCCACAAAATCCGATAGAGATTTTGAAGAGCACGCCACAGCTTCCATATCATCACTGTCTAATTCGTCTTCTGTGGTATCGGCGGCCTCTTCAAGCACATCCTCACTTCTTTCTCATTCACTGTCGTTGACATGAATGACCATAATAATATTTTCTTCGGTTAGGGTGTCTATGGCGTGGTCTCTCTTCTTATATTCCTGTTCAATCTCTTTGACTTTTTCTAGCTTGCCGTCGTAATACGGTATTCTGCCTAGGCATTGTAATAACTAGTATGATCTGTTATTAATATTTTATTCAATCAATATGTACCATAAAAATAAAAGTAACTCAATAAGACTATTTATTAATGCGACGCTCGACTGTACTTTTCTCGCAGTGCAAGCGTGTGCGTTTGCATAACAACGATAACTGCTTACTAACACATTGAAATCTACGCGAGCGGAGTGCATAGCGGGGGTGAGAGGGGAGCGGCCGTCCCTGCCCGCGCCGACGCCATTCCGCTGACACCTATTTTTGCTACTGCGACGCGAAGCTCGCCAACTTCAGAGCTAACTAGAAGATTTGCGCTATCTGTAACTTACTTTTGCAGCGAGAAAATTGCAGTCCGGAGCTTCATTAAGAAATTTTTCAATATTTGAGATTGAAAAAATTTTGGACTTTTTAGATTTGTGTCCTACCTACTGACTTTCTTTTAAAAAATGCAATAAGTTTGGGATAAGTTTCAATATGAACATTATGTTTTGTCTTTATTGTAGCTTTCAACATCGAATAAATACTCCACATTGTAGGTGATTGCTTCGTTTGTGATAATTCTATGAAGTACGACAATAATAAATTCTCCGAGAAAGTGTTCGCGCCCTTTTCAAGTCTCCATTTATTGAAAACATCAAAGGTTTTCAGATATCTATCACATCATTTCTGAGGAAGAAAACTGAATTCAGCATTCAACACTTGTTGTTTTAATTCTTCAGGTGTTAAATTGCTGTTTTCGTCACTAGACTCACTCATATTTTATGAATTTGTGATATGCAACACTAATTGTAAGTAGTTACCTACCGAAAAACAAAAGAAGAAGAAATAATATTGATTTTTGTTTCCCGCTATTTTTAAAGTTACGTTCTGAAACTGCACCCGTAGTATTCTGTTGTACCAATAAAGATTTTTAAAACTATAAATTATTTGTGCATAATATCTACTTCGTATTTTTTCTAAAACATTTTCTTTATTTTTTTCTTTATTTCAGTGTATTCATTATATTTTATTATTTAATTAGATATTTAATTACAACGTTATAGGTCTGTTATCTAAAGCTGGCACGTTCACAGTACTCACACTTATGCAATTTCACTATACAGGTTGTTTAAAAATATATGATTTTGATTCAAAATGCGACTCTAGTTTAAGTGTAGACTAGAGTTAGGTTTTAGTAAGATAGGTGCGTTGTAGATGAATAAATACAAATATATGGGTTACTTGTTATAATATATTTTTAGCAAATTCGAGTGAAAAGTATTAAAAACAAGGTGGAATCAATGGTCACAAAATAGTTTTAAATTTCAATAAATTTTCACATGAATAAAAATAATTTCACCTAAGAAAATCTTTACCAAAACAGAAAATAATTATCCCAGAAATCCTCAACAATTTAATTATAATTTAATTATGTATCAAAGGGTAACGGACGCTCAGTGGTCAGTTACTGGATGAATTACCCTACCTTTTTTTCTAATTGCTTGCCACAAATAAAAATTTTATTACTGTTCTGTAATTTCATCAACTGGAAGGAATCTGTGATCAACTGAGCAATCATTCGGTTTCTATTGTGGTTACTCGAATGTTCTGTTCTCCTATTCTTCTTCTTTTTCTTCAACGTTTTTTCCATGATTTTAGCACCAGTAGCAGTTGTTCGAAGTCCAATCACAATCAAATGCAAGAGCCAAACGAAAAGAGGAAAGACCACAGAATAAACTGGCAATTCCCATTAGAGAAACAAAAACTCTCTCTTAAAAATGCCATCTACTGACTAATGAGCCGTTTTCAGAAGAAAAAAAAACGAATGGCTGTCAAAGGAATGCAGTTTTGGACCTCAGCCCAATAGCCATGTGTGATACATGTTATTTTTTTGAAATTGAAAATGTTAGTTTTTTTTTCAATACAATATAACTCCTAAAGGACAAACATTTATCTGTTGACGTCGTAGTAACTTTTATTCAGCTCGCTGAGACCTATTCGATGATGTATCACACATGGCTATTGGACTGAGGTCCAAAATTGCATTCCTTTGACAGCCATTCGTTTTTTTTTTTAGTTCTTCTGAAAGCGGCTCATTTGGAACGACTTTTCTTAGCTGTCAGAAAAATCCCTCATTGAAACGCACATACGGTTGAATACCAAAAAGATCACGCTGTATATATAAACCGTAGTAAAAGTAAAACTATAACTGTCCCCTTCACACTCATAAGCTAGACCGCGCGCAAGAGAGACGGGCAGACTTTTCATGATGCGCATGCAGTACACGTCACGCCGCGCGCTATTCACAGACACTACACAAGCGCAACGTGTAAATGTGTTGAACGTGCCAGCTTTACTTAACTGACCTACATATACCAAATAATTTTCATTTTAAAGGTTATTAGTTTCCGAACGTTTTATTGTTTGGGTATTCTGAAATTTGATAAATCGAACTTCGAATGACGTGTTTCGTACATAATGATAATTCGCAGCATTCTAAATTCAAATTACTTTCCCTCACTCTCGCAGAGAAAACGCGTTTCCCTCACTCTTATTAAGCAGTAAACCCAGTATGTTTGAGCTGCTAAGGTGAAAAAATAATTACAGCCATCCAGAATGACATAAATTGATGATTGATTTTGAAATGGTTGCTGGCCTTGAGTTGCTGATCAATTAGCTATTTTTGCTCACAGATTACCTATATTTTTCTGCTCACAAAAATAGCAATACTATGCTAACTTATTTAATTGTCGGCCGTAGCCTGTCGTCGCGTCTAGTCGCCGACCTGTCGCTGTCGCGTGTCGCTAGTGTGCGCCTAAGCTTAACGTCTATTGAACTAATATGGGTTTATTACACTCTGAGCGCTGTTTGTCTATTCACACACCGCAGCGTTTTCCGCTGCAGCGGAAATGAACATCGGCGGGCAGACAATAACGGTGTCGGATGAAGTACAAACATGTAAATGACAGCACATCATGGTATACACCCATGCACTCTACTCCTTTGCGTTACGGGTGACTTTGCAACTAAAATGTGAAGATTGACGTGCTGTCGACTGTACCACAGCACCGCAATGCAAAATGCAGAGCTTTTGTTACAATATGTACTACTAAAGCTTGCTCTTTCACCGCGGAACATCCGGATGAATAAGCGTGTATTTTTCAGAATTGAGATTAATATTTCTTTGGAATTGGCCTAGGAAATATAACTGGAAGGACGGAAGGAGGACTAGAATAACAAAATAACGTTCTTTTGTAGAGAGATTTAGCAGGATTTTCCTTTGGGTGGAGTGAATTCCAAGAAGGATTTAATAGATAAGTGGATATAAATAAAATAAGAAAAATATATGGTATACGAAGGAACAAGATATTGCAAGAATCTAATTTATAAAATTCTCGTGTCTCAATCTGAGTGCGCATACTCCGACAAAACGGCCGATTTCGATGAAATTTCATATACCTATACAACCGGTAGGTCTCAGAATAGGTTGTTATCTGTTTTTCATACTCCTCTCTTTCGAAACAACGTTCGTCGGGTCAGCTAGTATACTTATAATAATAAAAACATTTATACAGCCATTACAACGTACCTGTAGCTTCTTAAATAAAGAAACATTTGTTATTTGTGTATTTGTCACTGTTTTGTTATGTTTTTAGTGTTGTGCCGTTGAACAAATTATTTCTCTCTCTCTCTCTCTCTCTCTCTCTCTAATGTATCTCAAGCTGGTCCCATAGGTAGGTACTATACTTCTCTTTTTCTATAAACATTTAGTGTTGACTAAAGTCGTATTTTTTATTAAACGGAGTAAACTGACGTTTACTGGGTTGTCAGTTTTTGACGAAATTAAAATAGTGTTGTGACAAAGTGAATGAATGAAACAATTACATCAATCTTTTACTAGCTGGCGCCCGCGACCTCGTCTGCGAAGGATTAGTATTTCGAGTAGCTCGTTAGCGTAGCGTAGAAAAGAAACATTATGACATTAAAATTATCACATAAATATTTTTTGGGTCGCATTTGAAAAATATAACAGGCTGACAATGTTGAGATGTTACAGTGTAAGGTAACAATATTGTCAACATAAGAAATACGGTAACTAAGCAGAGCCTTAATCATAGACCTATAGGTAGCTACTGCAGTATGCTCCTATAAACTATCTTATATGGTTCACTGTTTTGGCTCTAATGGCTTACACATAAGATAATAGACAAACACTGTGATGGGCTTTTTTGTAGGACTATTTCCGATAAACATTTTATTCAAATTCAAATATTTTATTCATAGTACAAACAAAATGTTTAAATGTGTACCTAATTAATAGATTACATGGAGTAGACACTAACAGAGAAACTCCACGATTGTATTCTTTTAAAAACAGTTTTAGCGTAATCAACAATATTTAAAACTTAAAAATTATTACCCCTGGATGTGTTGAACACTAGACACAGTTATCTGCTAGTTAGTTTCTGGTTAAATTTAATATTAAACAATATTTTTTATTATAGACCATAATTTAATATTAAAGGCAAGTGGTGGGGACCACGGGGGCCAAGTCCGGATTGGTGGAGGCTTATAAGACTAGTGGCTGGTCTTGCTGTCACCAAGCTTCACCTAACCACATTGTTTAATTTTGGGTTAATATATATTTAAAAATTCACAAAACTGAACACATCACTATTACATTGAACATGGCAACATTATTTTTCAAGCTACTGTCAGTTTACTCCGTTTAATAAAAAATACGACTGTAATAAACCTGCAACTGACCACGAGCATCGATGCATCGGGGCGGACCAATAGTAATTTGCGGTCTGAAGTGTGTGTGTTTTTGGCGGAGTAAAATTAATAAACATGCATTCGATCCATTGTTTGTTTACTTGTTTGCGTAAGAGTATGGGCCGCGAGGTTAGTTATTTATTCAAGTAATTGAAAATGAAATGTTGTTGGTGAGTAACATTTCGTTCATATACCTAATATTGTCAAGATGTCACGGACCGGGGACTAGATGGCATATGCCCAAAGCGGGCTTTTTAACATAATTAAATCGAAATTTATTGCAACGTACAGCATTTAAATTCTGTTTGTTGAATGTCAATGTACTTATGAGTTAGCCGCTGCCTTGGAGGCGAATGTCAGAAAGAAAGAAAAGAAAAAGGCAGCAAAAAAAACTCCACTCTGACCATCTTTTCTCAAATCACCTTAAATCCTAAACATAAGTTGGTATGAATGTTCAAAGTTCATACCTACCAACTTATGTTTAAGATTAAGGTCAAAGTTCGTTGGTATGAAGAAGAAGTTAAATAGGAAGACTGATATTGTCGTATCGACTACCTACGCAACTAACATTAAATTGTCATTATAAACAATGAATGAGGAAGTCCAGGTTGAGCACCCGCCTAAATAGCACCTGCACAAATAGCACCTGGCCTAGTACAGATTCAGCATGTATTGATATTTTTGGCAGGAGCTGGTGTCCGTGTAGTTGGCTGTCACGTGGTCGATTTCAGTAATTTCGACTATGCCACCGAACTGTGTATTAATAGTGCTACAAGGCACAATTAGCTAGGACAAGTATTTCCGGAGATATTCAGGCGACTCACTGAGGCAGCCAACTAGACGTCTACTTAGCAGACACATCACGAACGGCTGTATATAGAGTTATGATTTGTATGCCACATAATTGTGCGCTAATAGTGCTCCCTACATGCCAAGTTTCCAGAATAGTGCTTCAATATAAGCTGATAAAACATACCCTATTGTTGAGGCAGCCAACTAGACGCTTTTTCTTACCATGATTTCTTCGTAACGGCGTAGAGTTTTAAAACAAAACCTATAACAAAAAACTGTGCGTTAATAGTGCCTCTTAATGAAACACAAATGCCCCCGAATCACCTATGCATTTAGCTAAGAAATTTATGGAAACTGCTACGTACTAAACAATAATTTTGCAATAAATTAAAATGAAAACGCAATTAGGGTGAAAATTGTTTGCAACAAGTATTTGATACCTACAAGCAGAGAAGTGATTATAACACTCTGTGAGTGTCACTCACGGCCATCTAATGACTAGTTGGTTTAGTACACTGTGCGTCTTGGGCATTGTTGGTCAATAGTGGGCTGGTGATGTTGAGTACGAATGCGGCGGCGAAGCCCAAAAAGAGGATTACACTCCAGATGCCCCGCTTTAGTGGGATGTTCCCGTTGTGCCAAACGAGACTCTTTTACCCACTCTGCGTTCACTGTCTTTCCTTCCCTGTTCAACCTTCTATCTAAAGGCTGTGTCTTAGCAGTAACCAGTCGAAATTTTCACAGAATATGTTATGCTAAGGCAGATTACCTAAAAAAATTAAAACAGAGATTTTTGATTTGAAGATGAAGATTTTTTTTTATATCGTTTAGTTTCTGAGATATAATTTTTTTTTTAAATATTTTTTGGAAATATAATTTTGATGTATATTACTGCACACAATACTTACTCATAATAAATCGACGCAGGACGAAAATCCTTGCCGATGTGTTACGCTGGAAGAGTCAAATCAGTTAGCCATGTTGTCACATGACCGAAAAAAAACTGATCTCTGGTTAGCGCTAACCAAATTCATGTTCATGGAAAAAAAATTGTACTAGTTAATGTCGAAGGCTTCGTTCGTCATTTCTCTAATTCGAGTCTACCCACATCGTCTTACTATAATAGTGATTAATTCCATATTTTTGGAAGTGGGAAAGATAAAAAAAAAGAAATAGTACAGAGTATTCATAGTGATTCGGTAACTAGTATTCGGAAAGGTGTAATAGTAGTTTACTTTAGTAGTTAAATTAATATACCGACTCCGGATACTTTAGTCCGTGCCATATTTGCTGATTGATATTATTTTTTCACGTTTGTTCTTACATGTACCAAAACCTCAATGTATGTAAAAGTTCACATTAATTTCTTGGCAAAACCCATAGGTGATTCGGGGGCATTTGTGTTTCATTAAGAGGCACTATTAAAGCACAGTTTTTTGGTATAGGTTTTGTTTTAAAACTCTACGCCGTTACGAAGAAATCATGGTAAGAAAATGCGTCTAGTTGGCTGCCTCAACAATAGGGTATGTTTTCTCAGCTTGTAGTGAAGCACTATTCTGGAAAATTGGCATGTAGGGAGCACTATTAGCGCACAATTATCTGGCATACAAATCATAACTCTATATACAGCCGTTCGTGATGTGTCTGTCTGCTAAGTAGACGTCTAGTTGGCTGCCTCAGTGAGTCGCCTTAATATCTTCTGAAATATTTTTCCTAGCTAATTGTACTATTGATACACAGTTCTGTGGCATATTCGAAATTACTGAAATCGACCATATGAAAGCCAACTATACGGATACAGGAGCTGCTAGTGAATTCAAATGTATCTTCATCAATTTCTTGTTTTGAAACTTAAGTGGCGTATAAAGAAAAAATATTAGTCCTACGTAACTGGTATCATATGAAGACGTTTTTTAATTTTTTCGCAACTGGTTACGAATCTACAGTTTCGTACGCGGACGAAAGGATTTATTCTGCCAAAGGTAGAAAGGTAGGTAAAGTTCTGTAGGGCTGAATCTGGACTAGGCCAGGTGCTATTCGTGCAGGTGCTATTTAGGCGGGTGCTGAAAGAGGATTACCTCCAATTAATTGTAGTTTTATGAAATAAGGCCCGTGACAAAGGCTAGTCACGTACGAAATTCTATGGCTCTGACCCTGCTTTGGTTCGGCGCGGCTTTCCGCCGTCCCGTCCCGACCCAATAGGCTAGTTGCCCTAAAAAATGTAATTAGTCCGTCTTTTACATTATTCAAAAATAAGGACACGTATTTTTTTATGTGTAAATTAGACCAAAAATGACAAAGATGTAGCCCATTAAAGTTACGTGTGACGTCACGCCGTGCTGCATTTTCTAGCACGGAGTGACGTCACACGTAACTTTAATGGGCTATATCTTTGTTATTTTTTGTTTAATCGAAAAAAGAAAAAATACGTGCCCAATATTTTTTTATAATCTAAAATACGGACTAAATAGAATTTAATTATTTTGACCCTGGAAACTACCCTATTTAGTCATTCTCCGTCAAAGTAAATTCCCGTGACTTCTCCGGCCCGTTGCAATGTGGAGCCACCTTAAGGGTCTTTCTCCAGTTCTCCGGTCCGGCAAACGTTAATTACCGGTCCAATTTAGAAACACACAAGAATACTAGTAAGCTTCTCCACTACTCCGGCATCCGGTTTTTAACGGTCCGATAATTTGCAAAACAATACACGTTTTTCACCGCGCATACAAGCCGAAAATGTTCCCATACTATTTTATTTACATTATAGAATATGTGGAAAACGTCCTCTGCCTCGAAAAGAAAAACCGAGGAATTTTAATAAAGCACTACGTCACGTCCATTGCCGATTATAATCGGATGAAGTGGAGAAGCATGATCCGGCATCCGATATTTTTCTCATGATTCCGGTTCCCACGCCGGACCGGAGCAGTGCAGAAAGGGCCTTACGAGGTCTCGTCATGCATGCGAGAACATTCTCTCCGATCCATCTCTAATCTAGACTCAAGATCGATATTAATTTGCCTCAAGAGCGTTTACTAATGTGGAACTTTACGGAAGCCAACTGCGTCGCGGTATATTGAGGGCACTTACCTATCAAGTCAGAACTCGTGGGTTCTATTCTATTAAAATTTGTTCAAAGGCCTCTCAGTCTGGGTATTTTTCTAGAAATGCTGAAATAGGATAAGTAAATTGCTAACCTTATTTCTGTAATAGATGAATTTAAAATTAAATTGTTCTCTAAATTTCAAATTGTCACCTTTAACTCGTATTGCGTAAGTAAGCTATTACATAAATACCATGCAAACGGCAAACTAATTAAATATTTAGATCGGACTTAGTTATAACTCGACCCAACTCGGGACCCTCGAGATCGTGTCCAACCTCCTTTTTAAGCTAAGCATGTACTGCGATAAAAATAGCTTCGGCAGAATATCGCAAGTCTGCGAACTACAGAAACGAATCTGCAATCCGCGCACTGTGAAAATTAATAGTTTGCGATTTAAAGTCGCCCGTGCGAAATTGCACCCTATGAAGTGGTACCGAGCCCCGCGGCACATTTAACATAACAATGACATATTTAACATAACATTTATATACAGGCACATACATGTCATTGCTTCTGGCCCCACACTAGGATACCCTGTGTCGTGGGAACCAGAAACAGCGACGTCACAAACATGTAAACATCCAAGAACTGGGTTACTTTTTTTTCCCAGCCCGGATTCGAACCCGGGACCTCTCGCATGGTAGGCAGATGCGCTAACCGCTGCGCCACAGAGGGCGTAATTTATTTTGTAAATCCATGTTTCGATGGCTTCTGCTACTTCGCAGTAAATCTTAGTGCGCGTAGGAATTATTGTCGTTTGCGAGTTTATTTCGCACTTTAAAAATCGGTACGAATTAATTTCGTAGTGAGCGCTCTGCTAGCCCTTAGGCTACGTGACCTTAACATTTCTACGTTTTAAGACGTGATTTACTGCTAACAGTGTATCTTCACGCGAAGGAACAATAAAACTGCGTATTTCGGTAATATTTTTATTACGTCTCAACGGCGTAAATTAAATTTTCTGTCGTGCCTTCGGTAATCTTTTTGTTTTTAAAAAGGCTGACCGACATCTTTCGTTAAATAAAGTTTTAGCTTTTCCCTTTTAAAAATTAACTTGAGTGGACGAATGAATAGAGCCGTTTATGTTTAGGATGACATTGACATTGTGTTTGAACCATGGATGTACAGTGCCACCATCTTATCTGTTCAGTTGATAGCGGCGCTAGTGGAGGATTTAGTAGTTTTAAGTAATTTACCCAGAAAAATGAAAATATTTTAACCCGTCTTTCAATTTTAATGAAAAAGTATCTATAAATGTTAGTAAGTGAATAAATAAAACAAAAAATGGGGAACAGGATTTGCAATTAATTAGTTACAATTTTGGCCACCTGAACAGATAACTTGGTGGCGCTGTAATAATAACATCCTTGGTTTGAACCATGCATGTAATAATCAAAGAGGATTGAGTACTCTGACAAAAAAATGTCCTGACAAGGAGGCTCGAACTAGTGAATGTCATCTCTTTCTAAGTAGGGTGACCTTGATGTCAATGAAAACCGGACGAAACATAAGGGAAGCCAGCCGGAAGGAACAAGCGAAGTTCTCTCTTTAGGAGTAACTTGGGCATTTACTTCCATAATGGGCAACACAGTACCTAGTGGTAGGTATATTCATTGACTGAAGAACTTTAATTATACTTATATTTACATTTAACGAAGTTTTAACATTATAAAATGAAAGCCAAAATCAAGTAATAAAATTAGCTGTAATCCAAAAATAAACACAAAGAAATAACTCATTTAAATGTATAGAATTTACAACTTGCTTATTGAGTGTTAATGTACAGTACATTACATATTGCCCTCAAATAAGGTTTGTAGTGGAAAAGAAGAGTAGAGAGAAGAGTAAAGATAAAACTCAACTTCTACCATGTTAAAATACGTTTTTAAAACCTTGAGTGGTATTGCTACAAAAATTACTTAGCATACATTCATGGCTCGATTCGAGTCTGGGCCTTTAATTTGAGAATAAGTAAAGTTCATTATCTTGCATGGATACATGGATACATGCAAGATAATGAACTTATTAACAGTTATTAATAGTGAACTTTTCTTACATTTCTTATCATCAGTTACAGTAGGCTACTTTTTATCGCGGAAATCGCACTCATTCTGCGGAATTAACTTAATCATATTTTGATCTACACAAGTTTACAAATTATTTTCAGTGAACCAATTTAGAACTTTATATCATTATGGTACTCTTGGTCTCGACAAGGGTTAAATAAAAAATTAAAAATGTTGTTGCAGACAAATTTTAGTGTACAAATTGTAAATTCAGATAATAAAATCTAACTTGCCAATACGAATAAAACTCATGTAGCTAGCTAGATTGATGACAAACATTTGAATGTTTTTTTATTTACATTTAAAATATGCATAGAAGCTAATAAACATTACAAAGTAGAATAGAATTATTAAGTATAAAATTAAATATTCTATTATACCTCCTGTCAATTTTTCTATTTAAACATAATATTCAAAGCTTCTTCTTTTTGGGAATGCATTATGTCAGTTTGGGCACCTGCATCGAGCTGTGGTTGCTTCGTTGGTAGTTCTTCCAGTTCAACATTTTCTTCCATTACTTTTTTCGCCACAGGCTGTAAATATTTATTTATTACTTACTTTCTAATAAACTTCTTAGCAAACAAAACACAAAGGTAACAGAAAAGTCCTGTGCAACGTACCTAAAGGGGTTGGTAA
Source organism: Yponomeuta plumbellus (assembly GCA_947310845.1). NCBI lineage: Eukaryota > Metazoa > Arthropoda > Insecta > Lepidoptera > Yponomeutidae > Yponomeuta > Yponomeuta plumbellus. Next base: position 4,302,830 of record OX371198.1, on the reverse strand, counting down.
GCAAGTCAATAAAAAGTAAACTAAGTGATACTTTCTGAGTTATTCTCGTTTGAAAATATAAAATATAAAAAAAAACAATTAAATTCATTCAATTGTCCATTATCATCATTTTAAAGTATTTTGCGTTACAACTAGTAATAAATTGGGGACATTTTGTCAAAGAGTATTTGTTGTTTGTGATCATTATTTGTTCTATCGATTGGCATAATGTACACCAAACGGCAACTTTTCATGTACAAACGTACAAACTTTAGGTATGCTACAGAGGTTTGAAGCCTTTTACTCACCACTACAAATGGTACAGGATCTTCCTTCAACCTAGGTAAGACCGTAGGTTTAAAATCTTATTTTCTAAAATACCGGCTTTTGCAGGCTTCACAAAATGCAGGATTTTGTGATGTCGAACCAGAGCCTCATATAGCATCCATCCATTTTAAACGTAAGCTTTCATTTTTAGTAAAACTGAAAAGAGACAATTGGGTAATCAAAATCAAACACATGGCCTACATTTTACAACATCATGGTCATAGTATTCCACATAAATGAGTAAGAGTAAGACACACTTCTTCAGTTTGTGGCTCTCGCTCTGGACACTTTACTCTTATACGATTTTATGTTTTATTTGAGAAGACAAAGAGTTTAGTTTTCTATGGAAGGTTTTTCGTAGTGCTCTATCCTCTTTGATTATAACATCCTTGGTTTGAACTCTACATAAATACGCATGTAGGTACATATGTAGCGGCTCTCTACAAAGGATTTTATTTATTTCTTGTTATTTTTAATATTTTGAATTTTAAATTGATTTTTTTATTTTTAAGTTTTTCATGTTATCTGTCAATAGTTTTCAATATACCTACATCCTTCAAGTGAATACCAATTTTTGTGTCTGTTTTTATTTATATTTTTATTCCCCGTTCTTTTACGTCGCAAACCCAACTGCGGGCGCAGCGGCCCGCATACATACATACATCACGCCATACATCTGCTTCCCAGAGGGGTAGGCGAATGCCTCTTGCCACGATCTTGACAAATCACTTTCGCTTCATCGATGTTCATTAGACTTTGCATGCTCGCACACAGGTTTCGGGTACTGTTTATCTTGCCCTTTGCTAATACATCCCCTATTTGGTTGAAGTATGTCCGCATGGGCCATCCCTTACCGGTCCTTCCACTCATATCAATATTTATTGTGTTGTCTAAGTATTTATAAGTGGTTTGTCAGGATCGTGGCAGGTGGCAGTCCCTGGTCTCTGCCTACCCCTCTGGGATACAGGCGTGAGCACAGGGCGTGAGCTTATGTATGTATGTATGTATGTCTATCTATCTACCCTTCTATATTTTCTTTTGTCAGTCTCTCTTCCTTCATCCTCTCCATTTTTGAACTCTATTTGCGTGTAAAACGTGTGAAAAAGTCTTATGCATCGCAGTCGACTCTTGATGAATAGACAGAGGAAAATCAGATTTTAAACCAGTTATTTGAAAAGTACCCGACATCGGTGTGTATGCCTGAAACGACTAACGAATGTCGTTGAAGCAAAGCTGATCCATCAGGAACGGGGCAAGAAGAAGAGAAACCTTTGTTATAGCTTGTGGCAATCCATGGTCTCTGCCCACCCCTCTGGGATACAGGCGTGAGTTTATGTTATGTTCTTTATCAACGCCACCTCTAATTTCAACCCAAGGTTTAATACAGAGTAATCACGATGTTGCGACATATTACGCCACGCCATAGCTGTTGCTCGACGCAGAAAAGCGTTGTACGGGAGCGAGCGTAGAATTAATCCCGGTAAATTTGGGTCGCTCACGAATTATGATCTCAGAACTCGTTGATAAGAGAGTGATGTGAGCGTACATGTATTTTGTTATCTAAACACTTTATTATGTACGTCTGCACTGGATTGGGTGATGTATTTTTTGTTAATGTACCTACTCTAGTTGTTAAGTACAGTCGACAGCATATCATCCTATACACCCATGCACTCTACTCAGTTGAGTTACGGGCGACTTTGCACTAAAATCTGAAGGTTGACATGCTGTCGACCGTACATAGATATTTTATCGGAAACGTTATTTTTAACCAAACTCACACAAGGCTACGACAATGATTGAGCGTGCAAAGTGAGAGTTTCATGAAATAATGAATTATAAAAAAAAATACAATCAGAGAAAAGGCTCTTAGATCAGAAGTTCTTGTTTATTTTATTTTATTTTATTTATTAGGACCACCAACAAGATATACACCAATACATTCACAATAGACAATAGACTAAAAATAAGCTAAGTGTTACCTCACTAATGCCCGGTTCCAATATCCAGAAAACGCTTCGTTTTTGCTTACGATCGGTTACAATTCCTACGAAATTTCTACGAACCGTCAATAAATTGTGTGGAAAACGGATCGTAGCCGGTAGGCGTATATTATAGGAACCGGGCATTACAGGCAGCCACAACATGCACCGATAGTATTAAGTTGCTCGAGGACTTACAATACGTTTTACAATTTCTTAATTTAAGTAATTAAAGATTAGGTATATAATATGGAAAAAAAAGAGAAGTCTTAAGTTTCAGAGGGTGGACAAGATACTTTTTTTAAACTTTGCAGAACAGTCAGAGAATATGTCGTTGTGAGACTTGGCTTGTTAAACAAAGTAGGAGTAAAAAATAGAAACTAGAAAGAAAAGAATTTAGGAAAGAGATAGGTACATAACATAGATCTAGAACTAAGCGGCCGGCGGCCGTTTTGCGAGAATAAAATCAATATATAACCTGCATAAAAATGCCAAATCAATCTGTCAAGTGCTGGGCCACCAAAATTAATTCTATGACAGCTGTCTATCCATTGAGCCATCCTGACATTATGAAACGAGGTCCTTAGACAAGCGATCTCTACTGCAACTTTGTTCGACTGTTCTTCACCCGAACTAACTTTAACAAGCTTCAGCCTACAGTCACGACGATAGACACCGACCTTTATTATCTGGAATCAGGCTCCCTTTGAAGACTTTCCACTCGGATGGCTTTCGGAGATGGGGCAGAGTTTTGTGTAAATACTCATACAGTCGATAGCATGTCAATGTTTAGATTTTTATTGCAAAGCAGCCCTTAATGTAATTGAGGAGAGTGCACAAGTGTAAAGGTTGAGCGCTGTCGACTGTACAGTTTACAGTAGACAACCAATCGACGACCTCTGTGGCGCAGCGGTTAGCGCATCTGACTACCATGCGAGAGGTCCCGGGTTCGAATCCCGGCTGGGGACAAAAAAAAAGAAACCCAGGTCTTGGATGTTTGCATGTTTGTGACGTCGCTGTTTCTGGTTCCCACGACACAGGGTATCCTAGTGTGGGACCAGAAGCATTGCATGTTCCTGTATGTAAATGTTATTTAATCAATCTTTAGCGGCCGTTCAAGCTGATTTATTACAATTATTTACCCCCGCTTTCCCCTTGACAGCAAAAGTAAGCAAAGCTCCGACATAGACAATGTGTGGGTTGCCAATATTTGTAAAAAAGTAAATAACTACAGCTGAAGTAATAACCGATTAGACCCCCCGCCCCCCATGTCATCAATAATAAGCAAAGAGAAGACATATTTTTAGGATTTAATTACCAACTTGCCAAATTTTATAGTTTTAGGTCAGCGGGAGCACCGTATGAATTTTAATTCTTTTGAGGGTCGAAATATAGGTTTTTTTTACGGCAAAAACGGACGTATCTTTGACTTGGTTTAGAAGTTTGATTTCTTTACTGCTTCACGAGACCGTAAATTTTAGGGTTGTAGGGATCCGTAGAGATATTTGCTTTATATAATTAACAACTTCATGAAAGTAATTTTCAGTAGAAGGTAATTATACGAAGTTTTCCTTTTATAACTTGGTAATAATCGTGATGAGACCCGTTTAATATAATATAACTCGCACGTGTGTCACAATCCCGAGAAACCTCTTTCGTGTGAACATTCATTACTTACTGTATAAGATTTTTTTGTATAAATTGTTCATCGTCATCAACTCTTTATGTCCCCACCGAGGGGCACGGATCTTTTCCCTGAAAAAGGTATAGGTAATACTCCACCACGGGGGCCTAGTCCGGATTGGTGGAGGCAATGTATTGTTATTCTTACCAAAAAAAAATGTCTTTCGTAAGAGTACGTTAGATAGGCGCATTAATGATTGTTTAAGTTAATAAATAATAGTAGTACTTAAGTTTGTTTACTATATCGTAAGGTTGATTCCCCGAAAATTCTAGCTCTTGGTTTTAAATACACAGTGCTTAGACCAAGGTGCTTATAGTTACTGTGTTTTTTCATTTCCCTTTCGATAGCGAGAGCGTTTGCAATTTGTATAGGAGTGACAAAGCGCTACCGTGGCGCGTTAGCAGTTGCCACCAAAACCTACAACAAGTACGTTACAACAATACAATCTTCAGGGGCCAATAAACCTACAATATATGTTACTTTTGATTGAGTTAATATGAAAAAAAGTGCACCAAAGAAATTATGGGATTTATAAGCCATGTTCTAAGAATCACCCAAAAAGTAAAACATAAATGCTTGTAAAGCTTGTCCGAAGTTTTTTTTATCACAACCATGGCACGACTTAAAAATCCTTCCAAAAGAGTAATAATAATGGTAGGGGAGCCCAAGGGAGGATTTCGGGAGTTACTAAAGCGCGGCAGATTAACATACAGGGAGATACCTTGTACCAGGTAAAGTACCTCCACCAAATATGAGCCCCATATATATGGTCGCCTGTCAAGGATAAAGGATCAGATTAGTAAAAAAAAGTTGATCATCAGAAATTCTCGAGCGCGTCAGATTAAGGTAGGGTGAGTTAATTACATGCTAAAAAGTGTATATTCCACTAATCTGACAATTTTCGCGTGACGTAGAGAAGTAAGAGGGTTACAAACTTGTAAAAAAAAACGTTATCTCGACTTTCTCGAGCGTGGCTAATTTTTTATTTATTTTGAAGGAAATAATTCAAGGATAATGAAAAATATATAATCTGACGATTTCCATAAGCCGAAGTAAGAAAAAATAATATGTAAAGTTTAATGCGTGCAGCTATGGGGAGGATGAGGATTGAATCGAGCCAGAGGAGGAAGATGATTCTACCGATGAAGAAGATAATGATTAAAAAAAACTCCGCAAAAAATTTAAATTTTTTATAATTCTTTTCTTATAAATACAAGCATTATACTTAAAAAACCTGAACTTTTTATTTGCATGCTATTTCTTCAGCTTTTCAATTAATTAAGTTCAATGATTTGAAAAAAAAAAGTTGTTTTAATTGTCAGATTAGGCGAATCCCTCTAGATAATCGTCGTTGCGTAAATGTTACTTTTTATGGTTCTCAAAAACATAAACATAACATAAACATATACATACAGGCACATAAAATTGTTCTTTTGAAGGTTATAAAGCAACTGATTAAACAGTAACAAACAAACATTTACATACAGGCACATACGCCTGCTTCTGGCCCCTCACTAGGATACCATGTGTCGTGGGAACCAGAAACAGCGACATAACAACAAGTAAACACCCAACCCTTCTCTTCCAAATCTAAATTATGCTGCAGCTAGCTTGTAGCGTTGGTGGTTTTCTAATATTTTCTACGTTACTTCTTGTAACATTCGTAGTAGTCCTCCGTTTCTGGTTTCCGCTGCCGCCACAATCATGCTAGATTAGGTTCTTGTTGATGACAGTTTGTGGCGGCACACGAAGACCTTAATAACCTTAATAAGCTGCAAATTCATGCGGTCGCGCGTAGCACGAGAGTCAATTTGTCTATTCTCAACTGTCATCTTAAATACTCCAAAGTATTAAAATGACGAGACAGGCATACGAACACAAAGACGCGCAGGCTCTCACTTCCTGCGCATTAAATCTAATAATTTTTTTCTCGGATTTTATCTACACCGCGCACACGAGTATTTTTTCTCGCAAAATCGCCGCTGCGTGCGAGAAGATATCTCTGCTAGTATCGAGGGTGAGTGAGGGAGGGTGCGCGCCGCGCCGCATGCGGGATATTTCGCTCAAGCTCCTGCTGCACCCAGGACCGCGGTGCCGGGCGCTAACCACCTGGCCTAACCCATTTCTAGAGCTGCAGCCCTCTATCTCTGCGCTGCAGATCCCCCTTTCAACTGCATATATCCGGTCGAGAGACTTTCAGGCCTGCAAGACGCGCTGTCAAGAATCACGCTACTTGCCAGCCGGCTTCAGAGAAGTGCCTATCCGTGCGTGCCAACTGAAAAGTGACTGACCGTGTGTAGAGTTTTTTGTGAACCCACCTAAAATATGTCAAGTTTTAACTGTTATCGCTTCTATTTGCCAAAGTACCCATAGAGCCATCGCAAACAGGGCGACTTGTCGCCGCGTCAGACGCGACGTTGTCATTTGCTTCTGGCGTCTTGTCGTCGCGACTCCGCGACTCTGACGCCAAGTGTGCGGAGATTCGAACAAAATATATGAAAATCGCTCGTAGCCTGGGCTGCCTGAGTGATCTTAAACGATCACTAAAGTTAAGCAACATACGGCGCGTTCAGTCCATGGATGGGTCACCGTCTATGACTAACGCTAGTGGCATTTTTCCGAGCGGTTCCGTGCTTCGCAAGGCACGTTAAGCAGTTGGTGCCGGCTGCCGTCGATAGATGGCAGTCGTTAAGCCAAGTCAGAGGCCTTAGGGCGGCTTGAAAACTTCTGAGAGTAAGACCAGCCACTAGTCTTACAAGCCTCCACCAAACCGGACTTGGCCCCCGTGGTGGAGTATGGCCTATACCTTCCTCAGGGAAGAGACCCGTGCCCCTCAGTGGGGACATAATTGGTTGATGATGATGATGATATGAAAATTGACGGCCGTAGCCTGCCGTCGCGTCTAGTCGCCGAGCTGTCGCCTGTCGCGTGTCGCTAGTGTGCGCCGAGGCTTAATTAACCTTTCCAAGCGCGACTCTCTTTGGACTATAAACTCTTCTTAGCGTTGTCCATCGATTGCCTTGTCCGGCCCGTTTTCATTATAATATCAATTATTCTAGTGACTAAATTCTCTTTCAGTCCACAACGTTCACAAAATTACTATTGCATGTGGAAGATAAGATAACGTCATTGAATCAGGAAAACTGTGGCCTGTTTAGATCACAAAACAGATTTTTTACATTTATACGTGTCATTTTATTAGCGTCTGCTGCTGAAATAAGATTAGAGCCTGTATTTCAGCAAACAGTGCCGCGTGCATCTCTTGTTTATTTATGACATAACCAACTCGCGGAGACTACTACCGAATTAACAAGAAACATTATTTCAAATGTTCCAACGTCTAACTTGTGCCTAAGTTAAATTACAGTGGCATCGCTTTTAATACCTACCATAGAAGACATGTAAAAACTCAGGTAATAAGTACTTATTCGTACATAATGCCATTAAAAAACGGGATTTTTGGCATCACCGAAAATACGAAACTAAAACTACTCTTTTTGAACTAAAACTTTCGTAAGCACAACGAGACGAGTCGTGTGAGACGAGCAACCGACGGCGCGAGCTCCGTCTCTGCTCACCATGATTAAGCTCTGTGAATCGGAGCGAAACCTGGTCGGACTCTTCCGATATAACAACACCCGTAAGTAGATCCGGAACCACTCTAATAATAAAACTAAAAAAAAAAAATACAAGCCTCCTTCGTGTGTCACTGCTGGGCAAAGGCTTCCTTCCAACTCAAACTATGGTGCGAGGTGAGGTGGCTTTTTGACAGAGAGTTGGGAGATTTTTATATTTTATTGAATTTGTAACGTTTTTTCCCCGTTTTCTCGTGGTCCTACTGATTTGTCCTACTAGTAGGACCACAAGGAAGACCTGTTTCTGTCTGTTCTACTATGTTCCTACAAATAATAATTGAAAACAGCTACAAAGCCGTATATTCAATGGTTCCGAGTCGAAATGGGTTTTTACACTAAAACTAAACATAAGAGGGATATACAAAAAAAACAATAGGCACCTAATTTTGAATATATTTATTTGAAAACAGCTACTAAGGCACATAGTAGGACAGACAGAAATAGGTCTCCCTCGTGGCCCTACTAGTAAAACAAATCAGTAGGACCACGAGAAAACACGGGTTTTTTTATACGGGCGTGTATGAGCAAAAACATTATTTAACGAGATAATTTAAATATTGATAACAGTTGCTTATGTTGTAAGGTGATACGCCCACACAGGCTTAACTCTGCTGCATATGCAGTCAAAGGAATTAGAGAGCTTCAACGTCAGCACGTTGCAGCTGCTAGGTTTGTTTATTTTAGTTACTATTATGTCCTATAGTATACTACCTACGTATTAAACTGTCGCAACATTGGTTCGGGAGTGCGGTCGGTAGAAGTAAAAGTTGGGTGTCCGAGGCAGTAGAGAATTATATTTGTTTATAAGGTAAAAGAAAGGCACCTGCGAACAATGAAATAAGACATTTTGACAAAGGTGTAAATAGTAAATAGAACAATACATTAGGTATATAAAAAGCAGATCATTTACACTACGAGCCTTTTAAATAGTTTTATATTGTTATAGCAGTATAAATCAATCCGGGTCGTGATAAAAAGAAAGAATTCAATGAAATGAATGAAAATTAGGTCCACCTAGTTTGGAAGCTGAGGGTTATCTGGTCCTTCAGCTACGTCAGACCACTGTGGAAAAGGTCCATATCTGATTAAATTTACAATTCTTAATGGCCAGAAATAATATGAAGCAACGAGGCGAATTGCACCTCGTTACAAAACTCCAAATCTGATTAAATTTACAATTCTTAATGGCCAGAAATAATTTGAAGCAACGAGGCGAATTGCACCTCGTTACAAAACTATCTTCATCTTGCAGAAAAGAGCGATCCAATTATTTACAACCTCGGTAGTAGGGATTCGTTAAGGAATTTCTTTAAAGAAACTAACATTTTAACAGTTGCAAGCAAGTTGACAGTTGCATATTTCTGAAAATATTAATGTACTAATGTTAATATCAGCATTTTCGAAAATATGAGTAGAAACCATTATATTGATAATAGGAATAAACACAAATTGTCCCATTCCCACGATTTAGACTTGCAAAAGTTAATACCTACATCTATGGCCACATACGATTCTACAATAAGAGCCATTGCAAACAGGGCGACTTGTCGCCGCGTCTAGTCGTTGTCATTTGCTTCTGGCGTCTTGTCGCGACTCTGACGCCAAGTGTGCGGAGATTCGAACAAAATATATGTAAAACGGCCGTAGCCTGTCGTCGCGTCTAGTCGCCGAACTGTCGCTGTCGCGTGTCGCCTAGTGTTAGATTCCTCGGCGTTTCCGCTTGTTCCTACTCGATTCTCCTACCCTACTCCTAAACGCCGGATTCCTCGACATATACATATTTGAATTACTACGGGCGTGGCTTAAGAAAAGTGGTAAGCATACTCTGTGCAAAAAAGTTATTATAATATTAAGGATTATTTGGAAAACAAAAACGTTCAGTATTTAAATAATGTTAACGGGGAATCTAATGAGGTGTAGAGTACCTACTCTGAGGTGAAAACTCTGTTAATTCAGTCTGTTTTTTAAATAATGAATGCGGAGTTCCTGTTAGCTTTTTCTCCGTATAATCTATTAATTGTGAAACTACCAGCTTTCACATTCTATAAGTAAACATTAATAATACATTTTGTTCACTTTGAAAGTAATTACGAGTTTAGCCTGAACAGTTACCTAGTATTTTGTGGTATAGTTGTTTCGTTGAATTGCAAACTGTGTTGTGGTAAGCCTTAAGGCATTTGGTGTTTCGATAGGCAAACACGATACGGCGGATAATTTCGCTCTACGATCACGGGCGTAATGGAAATGCAAATTCTAGGAACATGGCGGGACAATCGATGGATCGTTGGGGTAGGTATTTAATCTCAAGTATAATTTTAAACACTCACCAAACTGAAATGTCTGACTATATTATAGTCAATCAATCAATCATCACTCCACTGCTGGAAGTTGGCAGCCCTCACGACCTGCTACTTCCCCATATGGGGATAGAGGATATCCTCAGCCATCCTCATTTATTTTATACATTTATTCCGGATACGCTTGCTTGACTTTGACTCATTAATTTTGTTATGCTAACGCTACTTTTCTATGTTTCTTTTACATAATGAATAATTGACAATGCTAAAGGACGAAGCATTAGCATAAAAGTACAATCGTAATAATAATTTCAAGTATTTATTTCAAGAATTTCAAGATCTATCAAACAATGTCACATTCAATGTGCAGATAAATAGCACCTTGTCTAGAAAACTGTCATATCACAAAAAACATAGTTTTCAGAAAAAGGCAATTTTGTGATTTCGGTCTTATATTTTTTGCCATTGTGGTAAATATAATATTTACTACGAGGGCTGCTACTTATGTATGCGGAATAGAAAAAATAAACAAATGTATATGGCTAAATATGCTTTTATTGTTTTTCAAAGTATTCTCCACTATGATCGATGCACTTTTGCATTCGATAAAACCAATTTGTAAAACACTTTTTCCACTCTGATTGAGGTATCTCCAAAACCTGCTGTTTGAACGCATCTACGGCGTCTTCACGGGTCGAAAATCGTTGACCACGTAATTTATTCTTTACATTTGGGAATAAATAGAAATCATCAAATAGGAGCCAAATCAGGGCTGTACGGTGGATGACCCATCAATTCTATTTTTTGACCATCCAAAAATGTAGTTATTTCCCGAGATGTATGACAGCTGGCATTGTCATGGTGAAGTATGATTCTGCGTCGCTGGTTGTTTTGGCGTATTTCTTCAAATACTTCCGGCAAACAAATGGTCGTGTACCACTCCGAATTAACCGTTCTGCGATTCTCCAGTGGTATTGTAGCCACATGGCCAGTAATACCAAAAAAGCAGGCCACCGTGCTTTGCTTTACAGTGCTTTTTGCACGAGCCACTTTCGTAGGGTTCGGCTCATTTTGAAACACCCAAACTGTTGATTGTTGTTTAGTTTCGGGATCGTACGCGTAGATCCAGGATTCGTCACCTGTGTAGATATTATAAACAGATTTTGAGTCGCCTCCGTTGAATTTTTTTAAGGTTTTCTTGCACCATTCGACGCGAGCATCTTTTTGATCCTGAGTTAAGTTGTGCGGGATCCAACGCGAACAAATTTTTTTTACAGACAAATGTTCATGTAATATCCTATGAATGCTCATCATACATATGCCCAGAATAGCCTCTATCTCGCGATACGTAACATGGCGGTCTTGCATTATTAGTTTTCGCACAGCTTCAATATTTTGTGGCACAACCACCGAATTCGGGCGGCCTTCTTTAACTTCGTCCGTGAGCTTACTGCGCCCGCAATTAAACTCACTAAACCAGTGATACACAGTCGTTTTTGATGAAGCTTCACCACCAAAAGTCAAAGTTAATTGATCTACGCACTGTTGTTGCGTTAAACCACGTCGAAAATCGTAATAAATCATAGCACGAATATTTTCACGAGTGAGTTCCATTTTTTCAGCGATATGACATTTTAAACCCAACAAAAACAAAACACTAACGTATATAAGAGAAAAATATTAGCGGCCAGTATTTAAAAAAAGAACGAATTCGACCATGGAGGTCAGACATTGCGTTTAAAATTATTGGAATCCCAGATTCCGCATACATAAGTAGCATTGTACATAGGCATGTACAATGGGAAAAAATATAAGACCGAAATCACTTAATTTGCGTTTTTCTCAAAACTGTTTTTTTGTGATATGACAGTTTTCTAGAGGAGGTGCGAAATAGTTTTTTTTATTAAAGTAAATAAAATCAAAAGTTGTAGAATGAAACTTGACTTTAACCGGCATTTTGCAGGCATTGTTAATTTTAGAAATATGTTACTAAAAATACGCACCAAAATTATTAAATCAAAAATTAAGGGAAAAAAAACAAATAGCCCATTTTTCAAATGGCCAATTTACCCATTCTGGAAACGGTGAGCGGTTTCCAGAATGGGCAAATTGTCCATTATATTCAATAAATAAATGGACTTTAACCTCTTCAGTCCTGACCTTGAAAATAACAATAGTTTTTTTTCTATTTAAATGTTTTATTTAAGGTTAAAGTAGATCAATTTTTCAATATAAAGAAATCCTCATACATGGAAGAAATTAACACATTTTTTTATGTTCTTTATAATAGATACTAGGAATTTTTTAAAGACGCAATTTGGGAGTCTGACAATTTATGCATTTTTTAAGATACTTTTTTTATAAACTACCTATTTGTTTAGTGCTTTTTTTATATTATGCAGAATCTGAGAATCTAAGTGGTGAGCCTTAAGTTACATGGAGAAACTCTATACATAGGCACATAATTTAGTTTAGCTAAGTCTCTGTTTTTTTATAAGCATATTTTTTAAGGTATACGATTTGTAAGCATACCTTTTATAGTATGTAAGAAAGTGTTAAGACTTAATGAGGGTAACATGGTCACTAATTTGTTCCGAATCCTCCATAAATAAAAAAGATTAAAAAAAGTTATATAGAGTTGTTGCAATTTTTTCCATACCGTGCGGCCTAAGCGAACAGCCCGACAATGAGCCGTTTTCAGAAGAACTAAAAATAAAAATATTACGGCTGTCAAAAGAATACAATTTTGGACCTCAGCCCAATAGCCATGTGTGATACATCATAAAATAGGTCTCAGCAAGCTGAACAAAAGTTACTATTACGCCAACAGCCAAATGTTTGTCCTTTCGGAGTTATAGTGTATTGAAAAAAAAACTAACATTTTCAATAAAATATAACTCCGAAACGACAACGCTGAGACCTATTTTATGATGTATCACACGTGGCTATTGGGCTGAGGTCCAAAATTGCATTCTTTTGACAGCCGTAATATTTTTTTTTTTAGTTCTTCTGAAAACGGCTCATTGGACTTAGCGATTTCTCGAATTGGACCATCCAATTCGACTATAATCTGTGGGCTTAATCAGCTACGCAATGTAGACCGAATTGTCGTAATAAACTAAGAATTTTATTGTATCTTTATAGAACACAGCCCGGTGCCTCGAAGAAGAGGAAACATCCACCCACGTGATTGTTCAGCGTGATAGAGTAGAAAAATAAATAGACAACTCCCCCCTCCAACCCGAGTTAGAGCCGTGCCTCACTAGGACGCCATGGCGACGTCGCCAGCGACCGTATCCAAGCAGTTAATATCGAAATGTATGGTGCTTATGGAGGAGACCTATGCTCGACATACGAGCAATCCAAATTAAAATTGACATTGCACAGAGTAATTTAATTTAAATGAACTAATGATAACTATTTATATTTATTGAATTTTATAGAAATTAATTTTTACTATTATACTTCAGCTTGAAAGCTAATTATTATTTTAAGTGAGTGACGTTGAATTAGTTGAGTAATTATTTTCATTATTATGTAATTACAAAATAAAATCAATTGTATCACTTCATTACTAAATTGGCTTGAATGTTAATAGAATTGTTACTGTATTTTATGTCAAGTTATCTTGTGAACGAATCCACTATGCATGTAGTGTTTTTTGGAAATAAATGGCTTATTATTATTATTATTATTATGGTGCTTAACTCACTTGGCGACGTTGGCGACGGTCTGGCAACGTCGCCATTCAATACAAACTGCCTGGATACGTGGCTGGCGACGTCGCCATGGCGTCCTAGTGGGGTATGGCTCTTATGGTAATGATCTCAGTGAATTCCGAATTTTGTGTTATTCATAGATGTTTAAGCTTTTTCGTCTTATTTATTGATGTTTTAAGCCGTTAATAAAATTACCATACTACATTCCACGAAACAAGCTCCCAAAGAGACTCGTCCATGTCCACCTATTGGTTAACGCGTGTGACCTTCTATAACCACTGCGACATTTTTTTTAATTTTTTTTTTAATTACTCTATAAAGGCACATACATTGCTTCTGGCCCCACACTAGGATACCCTGTGTCGTGGGAACCAGAAACAGCGATATCACAAACTTGTAAACATCCAAGACCTAGGTTTCTTTTTTTTTTGTCCCCAGCCAGGACATTGGCAGAAGACCAAGGGTTCCAAGGAAGATTCTTATGCCCAGCAGTGGACATCTCCTATTCCTTATTTTCATGGGCTGAAGAGACAGATACATAGAGGCTTTATTACTAACGGTGCTTGTTAAAAATGACCGAATATTTACTGCTGCATTTTATTATCTTTTTGATAGCCTACCCGGGAAACGGTGTTTTTCCATATATATTTTTTTATTTAATAACATTTACATACAGGCACATACATTGCTTCTGGCCCCACACTAGGATACCCTGTGTCGTGGGAACCAGAAACAGCGACGTCACAAACATGTAAACATCCAAGACCTGGAGTTTTTTTTTCTCCCCAGCCGGGGATCGAACCCGGGACCTCTCCCATGGTAAGCAGATGCACTAACCACTACGGCACAGAGGTCGTCATCAGAGATTAATAATATAAGCTTACGACGTCTTCTCAGACCTACTAAATATAACATATTATAACATTTACCTACAGGCACATACATTGCTTCTATTATTTGGCGCCCACTATGATACCCTGTGTCGTGGGAACCAGAAACAGCGACGTCACAAACATGTAAACATCAAAGACCTGGGTGTCTTTTCTTTTTGTCCCCAGCCGGATTCGAACCCGGGACCTCTCCCATGGTAGGCAGATGCGCTAACCGGTGCGCCACAGAGGTCGTCATAACTGTGACGAGAGGTTTTTATTATTTTTTATGAAGCCTGTATAGTGTATATCTACGTTCTACAGTAGGCCTTCTGCCTTCACACCACAGGCCTCTCAAAGGGAGAGTATGGGGAGAGTACGAGTGCCCACCGCGGATTGGCAATTTCAAGCGCTATGTGAAAACCTTTTCTTTCACATTTGGCGAGTGGTATTGCTATAATAATACTAGAACTGCACAATGGCAACCACTTATGATTCAAACACAACATGCTCCAATGTGCTTTTCAATGTGATGTTGTCTGGAAGAAATCTCTATGAGCAATAAGGCCGCAAGTTGGACCGGTTGAATTTTGTATCATTTTGTTCTTGTTATTGCTGTTTTCTTGTCCTTGATATAGAATATTTTATTATCTCATCTTACTGCCCAGCTTCATACAGCTCCACTAAAGGCCTGTTCGCATTTTGAGTAGTGATTAGTGCAAGTGCTTAGTAGTAAACACAATGTTCTGTTGCAGCCAGCTAGCTGCCACGAGTGGCGTAGAAAATAAAAGCTTTTAAGCGTTTATGTGAACACAGTTCGAGTGAGTAATAACCTGCGTAGTAAAATAGACCACTCGCTGTCCACACAATGTTTACTCTTGATCACTTAGCATCTGCACTAATCACCTGCACTAATCACTAATCAAAATGCGGACAGGCCTTTATTTCTACATTTTCTACCCGATATTTTATTATGTTACCTGTCGCGGGAGTATATTAGTGATGCCATTTTGCTTTTGCCCATTTGCATAGTGCATATTCATTTTGAGCAAATTTAAAAGATTCAGATTTCAGACGAGTAATTAATTTGTGAAATTTCATTTTAGTAACCAGATGTACGTATTCTATTTATGTATACATACATAAGCTCACGCCTGTATCCCAGAGGGGTAGGCAGAGACCAGGGACTGCCGCTTGCCACGATCCTGACAGATCACTTTTGCTTCATCGACATTCATTATTCTATCAGTAAATAAAATTCTCGTGAATATTTTTAAACAGAGGCATCAACAATTGTATAAATTGCTGGCTCGCCGTGAATATTAAAATTATCTTTATACAAACCTGAATATTCAAGGCTCCAGCTGAAAGTAATTTTAGTGAAATCATTAAATTTCACTTACCTAAAAGATAACTGGATTAAGTCATAACTTACCTGGAAATTTTAATTAAGCACTTTTGCGGGTAGATCCCTCACTGATTAACTTTTACAGACTTTCCACTGAGCCACAAAAACTTGAGCTCACAAAACCGTCAAATAACAGTTAAAAAAATTAATCTCGCAGCCGATCACAGCGGTAAAAATTAATTAAAACCACTCCACATCACTGCACTTCCACCCGCTAATGTATTTCAATAATGGTTACCATACTCGCACATATTATTTTCACCCTTCATTGAAATAAAATAATGTCTGTAGAAAAAAAAACAAACAACAAATTCCTATTCCAAATTAAAATCAGTAATCTAACCTTCTTGCGCGACACAAATAAAAAAAACAAAAGGAGAACGCTCAAGAATTTCTCAAGTCAACAGAACGTACGATCGAATCCGCGTGGATCCACCGCGACGGTCTGGCATCGACTGAAAGCATTGTCCCTGAAACTTTCAGCGCTGCGGGTGCCCTTTGTGCAACAAGTACTCACGGGTCGCTCAATCTGCCTTTTTGTTCAGCGAATACACACGATTTCTGTATATTAGGTGGCTAAGAGCCGATTTCTGAATTGAGAAATGCATTAAGTATAATACTGGAGTAACATTCTGTCACGCTCTTTTCTGAGAAATTTGACGAGACAGCACTGCTGTTACATAGTGACTTAGCAAAATTCTCAGATTAATTTTCATTACTGTATGTTATGTTGACCAATAAACAATGATTCTGAAAGTAATATTGGTTTTATTGTAAATAAGTGAAGTTGAAAAAGATTTTCTTTTTCTGCAATTAACTCTGCAACGTGACGTTTTCTGGCATATTGACCTTAGTATTTTTATGTTTGTAGAAGTGTCCCCAGTCGATGTTTTATTTTTCTAATGTATGCGCTGCTTAGAACAAACGTACATCTTCAAGCCTGCATCTCGGAGGGATAGGCAGGTGTTACAACTTGCCGCAATGCTGATAAACTTGATCTTGTTCTGTGCGAAAGCACTAAGGCTGTAGGAATCACCTTTTTTTTCTAAAAAGGGAAATGACAAAAAAAAACTTTGACGTCAAGCTGCATAAAGAAATAAAATACATTTGTTTGTTTTAAAATTAATTATTTATTGACTAAATTAGGTACGCTTAGGACGGACGTTGAAAAAATAAACTCTGACTAAAACACATTAATAGTTTTACGTAGAGTAGATGGAAACAAAACTGATGACGTAGGTAGGTAGTGATTGAGTATTTTAGAACAATAGAGATGAACATAGACAGGTCAGGTATCCTTTACGTTTTAATGAGTACAGAAAATGAATGAATGAATGAATGAATGAATGAATGAATGAATTACCAACTATTTATTACCAAGAACAGAGCCTAGATTCTGCTAATGCATTGTAGAACAATTGCAGTTGCATGAACGCGTTGATTTCTTTTCATTGCCGCTTCAAGTCAACGTGCGGACGCCTACCGATAGTTTGAGGCGTCAGTAGAATTTAAAAACATGTCACGTGATTCGACCATAAAACCGTCATTGAACTGCAATGCACTAACAGAAACTATTACGTTCGTTGTGATTCAGCAAGACGGCTTGAAAAAAAAAGCTCTCAACTTCAATATTGAATGCTGTTACCTAAGTGAAAACCGATTATAGTGCCGTTATCGTTATCAAAGGCTAATATTACACTATCATAGATACATAATGGTGCAATATGTTCCTGAGAACTTTAGTACAGTCGACAGCACGTCAATCTTCACATTTTAGTTGAAAAGTCGTCCCTAATGCAACGGAGTAGAGTGCATGGGTGTATACCATGATGTGCTGTCGACTGTACGTAATACGGCTAGTTTTCGTAATACAAAAGCACTTTCAAAGGACTTAGGCAACCCTGAAATTAATTTACGACGCAATAAGACAATATTGATGTGGAGAGTAGACTTTATCCAACTATCGCTCCTAAGAGTATACACGTATTGCATAAATATTTAGTATATCTATGCGGGCATGTACAGTAAAGAAAACGTACTGAAGACGAAGAACGTGAGAGCTTTTGAGTGCTATAATGACCGCGGCAAAGAAGGGGCCATCCATATATTACGTGACACGTTAAGGGGGAGGGAGGGGGTCGACGAAGTGTGACATTGTGTGACAAGGGGGCGGGAGGGGTCCTACATTTCGTAACGTCACATTTCAAAATCTACTATAATCTAAGTGTTAAATCACGAACTTTGAACTATCAACGAAAAATACAAAAACATTTGCAACTCCATCTGTTCCAGACTCTATTTGCAACTCTATCGGAAATAAAACTAATTTCGGAACTGCACTTTTAATTCAATAGACATCTACATGTAAAATTTGCATAATATGTGACGTCACACTAGGGAGGGGGGTTTCACAAATGTGACCAGCTGTGACAAGGACGGGGGAGGGGTCAAAAAATCATGAAATTCGTGAGACGTAATTTATGGACGGCCCCGAATGATGAGTCATTGCATAACGTACCCGCCCTTGTACAGTCGACAGCACATCATGGTATACACCCATGCACTCTACTCCGTTGCGTTACGGGCGACTTTGCACCTAAAATGTGAAGATTGACGTGCTGTCGACTGTACCAGCCCTTGCGACTTGAGACCTACGTCATTAGAAAGGTGTTTGAAAAATACATTTTTGTATTACGGCTTACATTGTGGCTTGGCTATTTGGCATAAAAAATTGCCGATATCCTTTGTGAATTCACCCCACGTGCCATCGATGGGCGCACTTTGATGCAAAAATTAAGTAACCGCAAACAAAAGCAAAACCGAAGTGAATTTGATGTACAAAGTAACTTTTTCTCAAATTCATTCGTTGGTTCATGTATAGATATTTTAAATATACCTCTTTTAATATATACCTGGGCCGGTTTCTCAGCTGAGAATTTTCACTAAAGTAAAAATACTTATACCATATTTATTTGGGTCTTAGACAAAATGTAAACAACATTTCAGTACTCTTTATACTATTGTCACTGTCAAAAAATGTTATTTCGGTTCTTAAACTAAGTTTTAAAGTAAATTAGATGTTATCTAATCTATTTTACTTATTTCTTAGTGTAAAAACCGAAATATAACTTTTTGACAATGAAAATAGTCCAAAGAGTACTGAAATGTTGTTTACATTTTGTCTAAGACCCAAATGAATATGGTACAAGTAACATTCTGTCACGCTCTTTTCTGAGAAATTAGACGAGACAGCACTACAGTTAAGTAGTTCAATTCAATTCTGTTTTATGGCAGTTAAGTAGTTACTTAGCGAAATTCTTAATTCAGAAACCGCCCCGTAGTCTATAATGGTATGTGGGCGGGTGCGGGGTTCATACAAAATAACCCATTGACCTTTCAACTTCGTATGAAAATTAAAATTAAAAAACAATGAATTACGAAATAGGGGATGTACTGGCAAAGGGGAGATGATGGGTTGATGATGATGAAGGCTATAAACATGATACAGGAGCCACTGCGCTTTCATCAATCGCATTTTGTTACAAACATAAATGAATACCTGACTGCGGACGATAACGATATTTCTTATCCTAACTTCTCAAACTAAATTATAACAATGACTTAAAACGAACATTGATATCAAATTAAATCTAGACTTGAAACATATAGAGAAGGTGGGAGTGGAAGAGTTGTTTTAAGGATTTTTCTTGTGAAATATAATACCTAATGGTTGGATTTTACAGGGCATCAAAGAAATTAGTATTATTGACTTCTGATCAAATCCGCTGCGAATAGTGTGTCCAAAAATAGAACGAGTCACTATACAACAAATTCTCTTCCCGACTACCACGATTCAGGCTCGACCTTGTGTGGTAGTCACTGTAAAAAGATAAGTAGGTACTGTAATAATTATTTTCTGTCTATAAATTTTATTTTATTTTATTTAATTTCATTAGATAATATTTGAACCCTCTAAGAGCCAGCTTCTGAATTGAGAATTTACACCAAGTAAATACTTAAGTAGCGTTCTGCCACGCTCTTTTCTAAAGAAATTCGACGAGACAGCACTAGGTACAGTTAAGTAATTACGTAGCGAAATTTTCAATACAGAAATAGGCCCTAAGTGTGTGTGTTGAGTACAATGTTTGAGTACCGAGGACTATTGAAAGTTCCTATAGTCTGTAAAATATAGCTTGAGCTCCGCGACAGCTTACATGGACATTTGCGTCCATGAAGTTTTCAATTTTTCACAGAATATTTGCACTGTGAAAACTCCGTACTTACTGCACACTATTCGATGGCAGTAAGTACGGAGTTTTCACAGTGCAAATATTCTGGGAAAAAAATCAAAACTTCATGGACGCAAATGTCTATGACAGCTGTCGCGGAGCTCAAGCTATATTTTACAGACTATAAACCATTATCAGTACGATAGGTACTCGTAGAGCCTTAGACCGACTGGCACCACTTTCGTATCTAAATGTGGCTTAAGTGCTGTCAAATGCGGCGATTAGAAACGGGAGTATGAAGTGCTACCAGTTTCCACTGAACTACAGCGACATCTAGGTATTGGTAGATATGTGTAAACCATTATCAGTACGATAGGTACTCGTAGAGCCTTAGACCGACTGGCACCACTTCCGTAAATGTGGCTAAGTGCTGTCAAATGCGGCGATTAGAAACGGGAGTATGAAGTGCTACCAGTTTCCACTGAACTACAGCGACATCTATTGGCAGATATGTGGGCTACCTGAGATGTCGGACTGCACTAACAACTATACAGCGCCACCAAGTTACCTGTTCAGGTGGGCAAAATTGTAACTAAGAAATTAATTGTAAATCCTGTTCCCCATTTTTTGTTTTATTTATTCACTTACTAAGATTTATAGATATATTTTCATTAAAATTTAAAGACAGGTTAAAATATTCTCATATTTCTAGGTAAAATTATCAAACGTTACTACTAAATTCTCTACTAGCGTCGTTAACAACTGAACAGATAAGATGGTGGTACTGTAAACTTTATTTTTGTTTTACCAATATTGACTTGTCATTGGCAGAGTAGTCGTCCAAGACAGGACTGATTCGAGTTGCCATTGAGAAAAAAAAACATCTATAGGTAACTGTTACGAAAATTTCCCCGTTTGATTTTTATTTATACTCTTGTTTCTAATCACCTGTTTCAAGGTCATATTTCTTTACACATTGAATATATAGTATTACTTTCTTTACACTTAAAGCTGGCTTCCCAAGGTCAGCGATATCGCGGACGAATGCGGACGGCCGACGACCACGGACAGCCACGCACCACGGGAGGCTCTACCAACTGACCTGTGTCGTCTGTCTGTGCTACCGCGGACCGAGACCCTTCCCACGGTGTGTTGTGCGAGCTGGTCCGAGTCCGTCTGCGATATCGCGGACCGTGGGAAGCCAGCTTAAGAAGTCGTGCGAGACGGTCTTTCATGCAAGGGTCGAGCCCTAAGATTTGTGATAGTAGGAGAATAGTAGACCAGAAGGAACGTGGGAGACTACATATTTTGGTGGACTAATTCCTTGGCCGCTTCTGTTGCTGCTGCTGCTGCCGGTTGATCTGCTGTTCTTGCTGCTGGTAGTCGTTCTGTGGCCGGTTTTGCTGACGCTGGTTTTGCCCCTGGGAAGTAGAAAGAGACTGTCAAGGTGAAAAAGATTAAAGATTCCTCAGGGAAGAGACCCGTGCCCCTCGGTGGGGACATAATGGGTTGATGATGATGATGAACATTTTCTACGTTGTTCCATAAAAAAAATATTTGGCCGGTGGTACAATTTTTTTTTTCAACAACAGCCGCTGATTTGAGCGTCGTCGCGCTTTGAATACTCGTATGCACGTTAAATTTCTGGAATCAAGTTCACGAGTAGACCCATCGAATGTATAACTAGATTATGCAATCATAAAATGTATCGCTCCAGCTGAATGGGGGTGTGAATGAATGCGTCATTGGAATTACGAACAGCTAAGTAAGCGTAAGAATAGCAAAAAAAAGGTTTTGACATAGCAAATGGGTCTTGATTTTCTTAAGTAGATGGGCATTCATACTAACTTATTTTTTGAGGTGATTTGAGATAATATTATTGTCAGAGTGGAGGTTTTTTTGTTGCAATTTTTTGACAACTATTATTGTTAAATATAAGAGAGTTCTAACGAGTTGGATGCAAGAATTAAGGTAATACGCTCAGTAACTCTAGTGCGACCCAGGAAAAAAAGATATGAACCATATTATGATTAAGCTCTGCAAATCGGAGCGGAACCTGATCGGACTCGTCCGATAAAAAGCCAACTAAATTGATCCGGACCAAAAATTAAAAAAAAAAAGATATTATTATATATTTTTTACACATTTAATATGTAAAAAGTGTAATCTTTCAATCTGTGGCCGTGGCGTTTTTTCACCTGAATTTGCCCGCGTGACTAATATTTATTGAATACCAGAACACATAAATAAAGATATTGTTATCTTTATTTATGTGTTGATTTTACCTGGGATGAGTTGGACACTATACCTCTGTTTTGTCGCAGAACAGCCTGTATACTTTTGTCCACCGTCCTACTACTTACTTGTCTTAGATCCTGGGGGAGGTTGTCTTCCTCTTCTGGAGGGGGCGCCGTGGTGGTGGGGACGTCGCAGTCTTCGGTGGGAGGGACCACGCACCGCAGAGACCGCCTGATAGCAAAGTAGAATAATTCAAGAGACTAAAACCCAGTAAGTATCAGCAGTTTGAAATACCGTAGAGAGTATTTTGTAGAGCTTTGATTTTGTAACAGAGTAAAACCGGATATTGAGTCGTGACAGATTAACAGTTGGCTCACATAACGCAGTACCCACGTGTTAGTTAGTAATTAGTTAGACCTGTTATTTCCGCACTTAGCCTCATGGTTGAGTAATCGTATGTAGGAAAGTGTTGAGATTACTCCAGCGATGTCTGTCCATGTCTTTCCAGAAATCCAGCGGTGCTTTGGACCTATGTACATTATATTAGTGCATTGTAGTACAAAGACAACAGTTGTCACCAGGTTCATGCAGCAGTTACTGGGGCGTCAAGGATTTCAAGCACTGCAAGCCTTCCGAAGGGATCCCAATGATGGCGGTCGGTTGCTTTTCCACGTTCTCAAGGTGAACGGTCACGTGGGCGTATTTCCTCTTCTTTGAGACGTAGGCGAAGTGGGATGTCGGTTAGGGCTATGATGTGGAAAGTAGTACATGCATTGCGAACATGACGTTTCATCATCATCCCGCCTATGTCCACTCTTGGGTATAGATGGATGTTTGGATGCCCTTTTCCCCATCACGCCATACCTCGCGGTCTCTCACTGTTCGCATGCCATCCATCCACATCGCCATCTATCTGGACGCATCGTCTGACTATCGGGCTGTTGGTCTACCGCCACCCGCTTTTCGGTCCCCACTCCAACATTCATCATCATCATTCAGCCACAAGAAGTCCACTGCTGGACATAGGCCTCCTCCATGGATTTCCAAAAAGACCAGTTGGAAGCGGCTTGCATCCAGCGTCTTCCTGCCACTTGGATGAGATCGTCTGTCCATCTTGTGGCTGGTCGTCCTACGCTGCGCTTGCCGATGTGTGGTCTCCATTTCAGAACTTTTCGGCCCCATCGGCCATCAGTTCTGCGTGCTATGTGCCCCGCCTGCGTACTCCAACATTACGGACGCGAAAATATTGAACATGACGTTTAGTCTATACAAATTACATTACGTACGTAAATTCCGAAATGTGTCCAAGTTACGGAGATAACTTTTAACAAACCAGATGCGGCCGTAAATATCTCACGTTTTTTTTCTTGTGTTGACATGGGATTGAGGAAAATGTCTCAGAAGGAAAGTCTTATTTGTCTACTAAATTGTACGCTTGCGACAGTGACTTTTCCTGGTAAACTCGGAGGCTCGTCTGTTTTTACATTTATTGCATTGTTGTTAGTAGCGTAACCTGAGTTGATGGGTAGACTGAGGTCCTGCCGACTGTACTAAAAGTGGGTTGTAGTATTTTGGAACGACCAAAGATGATGAGTTAACTCGAAAGCATAAAAACAAACCTATTTTTAACGTAGTAGGTATACATGAGTATATTTCATACTCTACTCCCCGTTTCTGGTAAGTAAATTTTTAAGAGAGCAAGCATAGGTAGGTATTAAATAAATTGAACCCATCACTGAAAACCACATCAAAATCAGACTCGTAGTTTTGGAGATAAATGCCAACATTGATTAGCACAAACACCCTCTCACCCCAAACGCATACCTATACCGTCTCCGTTCCATCGCGGGTAATAAAGGAATTGAATAATAATTATTTGCCGCATATACCTATTATGGCAATTATTGGCCAGTCCTTTCCACTAATAAACGCTGTATAGTGTACAGCCAATTTCCCGATTTTTCAAAATGGTGTATCTCACCTGTCAAAGACTAGCATGGCGGGACATCTTTGTAGGCGCGGATACCCGCCTTGGCACTGCCAGTATCTGTTGCAAGACTTTCCGAGCGGGACATTGCCGTTGGCGTCGTCATTGCAAAGCGCTGCGAAAAAAAGAAACACGTTAGCTTTTTATCCAACTGCGAAAGCACAAAATGGTTATGTTTCGGCGCATATACATGAGTCATCATGTCACACAGGAGGCAAAGTTTCTAGAACCAATTTCGACAATTGTGTAGTGAGTAGTCGTCCCTGGTCTCTGTCTACCCCTCTGAAATACAGGCGTGAGTTTACGTATATATTAAAATTTATTTTAATAATTAATGTATCGTAATATTTCGATGACGTGAATATCAGGAAAAATCAGTCTTACGTTAAATACTGTCAGTAGAAAGTCATTTAAAAGTAACAAATAAAACTTAATTATAGGAAAAACAAAACAAATTAGCAACAAGAAATTCAATGATAGGTACCTAGCGCCTGAGTCGCTTTTCATAACATTACAATTCTTAAATTTTATTACGACAGTACATCGAACCTACCCGAGTCTTCCCAATTCTTAATCTCATCTCATTACATCAAAATGGTCTCAATAAAACCATGAATGAAGCTCTGTGAAGTGGCCACCTGATGAGATTTTTTAAACATTGAACGCAATCGTCTAGGTTTTATGTAAAACTTTTTGGCAGAAGGGTTTTTGTTCTAGGATTATTTTTTAATTCGACTGATGTCAATGTCAAAGTTGGAAAAAGTTTGGATATAAATAGAGTTGGCTGGCTGAGGGCATCCAGCGGATTACAGAAAAAAATTATAATGTAACTTTTTTTTGTTCTTAAATACGATCAGTATCAAATCACCGAAGCATTTCATTTAAAAGTTCGCATCATGGAACAATTTGTGAGAAACATTTGAAAAAGTTTATTGAATTGAACTAATAATTTTCTTCTTGAAAACATGCACCTTCAAATGGCAGTGAATTGTTTCTCTTACTCGCAATAACCATTGTTATGAATGTGGAGCTCATTACGTTTCTAAATCGATTAATGAAATGAAACAAAACAAACACAATGACTGTGTCTAATTAAATTAGTTCAGGGTCTCTTAGCTCATGTGCTTAAAGACCGGATTAAACTGTCTAAGTATTCTTATTGTGCACGTTTTGCAAACAATAACATTGCTAAATAGACCACAAGGTGATCTGGATTATCTAAACTTGTGGGAGACCAGTGAGACAAAGCCTTGTCTTAATTTTTCACTTTCTGCACTTCATTTTATTAACTTCGCAATTATGGAATATTCAAGTTCAACGCACATTAAATTAAAGTTAAGCCGTCTAGGTCCCAATTGCTCTGTATAGATTGGACGTACTGTCAATTTAGTCCGTTTGAGGCTCGACTTTTCAAACCTAAATTACTTTTCAGCTATATTTCATTATACTAGCTTTGATTAATATTGGTCATATATTATAAGTAACCTAGACACCTCAAAAGGAGAGTCATAGATCATTGCATATTGCCATCATATTATGTGGGATGGGAGATATACAAAATAAGCTAAACATAAAATGACCAGTAGCCAGAGAGCTATAAAGATAAGGGAAAAAACGAAAATAATACACGTTTTAGAACACACTCAGAAACTTGAAAACAAAGGACTTGTGCAACAGAGATGTCAGGACGAGACTGGAGGAGGTCTATCCTTTACCGGGTCATATATTCCTTACATTTAATTTTTTTTTATTATTTTTGTAATATTTGGTTATAATAGGTTTTTTTATAATAAAGGATTTTTTTTTATTCATTTAATTTTCAGTATAAGTTCTTTAAATAAGGGTAAGTAACAATATTAAATTTGACTAATTAAAAAACATTGAAACTGACACATGGCTGTGACTGTGCAAAAAGGCTTCAAACCTTTATGGCATGCAAGAGACGTCACCGAAAAAAAAGTTAACAGAAACGCGCCTTTTTCGATGTAATTGTTGAGTTTTTTCAACATACCTAATGATTTATTACAGTTTAATTGGTGAATTAACCGTGTATGATTTAAGAATAAACAGTGAGTTTATTATTAAGCATTTAATATCTTATAGGACACTTTAGTTTCATTGTCAAACGTAAAAATTACGGCGTCACTTTACACTTATAAACGTGAAAAAAATATATTTTTTTCATTAATTGTTACAGATTTTTTTTTAATATAGATGAAAATAGTTTTCATTATACAATAAAGGAAAACCAATACTCGTAGCATAAAATAAACTCACGCCTACACCCCGGAGGTGCAGGCAAACCAGGCTCTATCATTTGCCACGACGCTGACAGAATAGATATCATTCGTTTAATTAACATTCGTTAAAAATAGCAAAAATGAGTTCAAATTATCACATTTGGACTCACGTTGGCTATTTTTATTATTCTATAAATTTTTGAACTATAACTTTCGTAAGCACTACACATTATAAATCAAAGTAGGGAAGTGTATCCGTAAAACAATTTATAATGTAAAAATAAAAAAAACATAAAACTAATGGCCGAAGATCCTAGATAGAAGATTTAAAAATATTATATACTTTTGCAGATTTTAAATACTAACCACCAGAGAGTAAAATGTATTTAAAGACGTCTGATTTAGGGGTAATGTCTGAGAACCCACTCTTAAAATGGTCGCTACGGCTTCTATAAGACATCTTAATTAAGCAAATTTCTGTGGACGTGGGCGGCGATTTGATCAAAATTCATATTAATTTCCACTTTCATTAAAGTGGGACTTTTCCATGAAGCGATCATAATATTTTGAATAGCAAATCATGCTCAAGTAGTTTTAAAGGATCTCTTTATAGGTGAATTTCTTATAAATTACTTCATCTTTCAATAACTCAAGAAGAAATTTATCATTTTAATCTTTAATTTTGATGAGTCTTAGCAGTCTGACTTGTAGATGTTAAAATAATTTGAAAAATCGATTTATTTCTTGACTTTCAAGTATACAGTAAAAGGCGCCATGTAAAAAGGCCTATTATAAAATGTTGACGACTTTATTGATATAAGCCCTTAGTAAACCAATTCCACAATCGGTACTTCTTGGGTTTAATAAGTTTTTCATAAATGTACAGACGTTGTGACTGCATACCAAAAACTATGGTATTATTAATATTTTGACATGCACTCATGGTTCTTGTGTTTCTTAGAGGCATCGAAAACAGGGCGACTTGTCGCCGCGTCATGTCGCCGCGTCAGAAACCACGTTGTCATTTGTTTCTGGCATCTTGTCGTCGCGACTCCGCGACTCTGCGACTCTGACGCCAAGTGTGCGGAGATTCGAACAAAATATATGAAAATTGACGGCCGTAGCCTGTCGTCGCGTCTAGTCGCCGAGCTGTCGCCTGTCGCGTGTCGATAGTGTGCGCGTAGGCTTATTTAGATAGATATTGGTACCAACTTATACAGTATCAGATTTAAGGTGATTTGAGGAATGATGGTCAGAGTGGATTTTTTTGCTACCTTTTTCTCCACTACCTTCGGTCTTTTCACAGCGCCTGACATTGAAATAAACTTCTATTTGTTTATTTCTGACACTTGTAAGCATTTTAGAGTCTATAAATAACATAGCTAAGGTAAGATAACGTCTAGGTATAATAATAATAACATTAAGTCGATGATATAAAACAGTGAAAGTGCTATTGATAGCATCATATTTCTCTACCACAATGTGTAAGATCATTTATCCAACAAATTATGTGCAAGATCATTTATCCAACAAATGTCTATCCGTTTGTACAGATAAAGTGGAACGGGACTCGGTAGTGATTAATCTGACCTGACCGATGGAGATTCATCAATAACGGTGAGCAGTAAAAATAAATAAACTCACGCCTGTTATCCCCGAGGGGGTAGGCAGAGGCACCAATCACTAGAACTGGACCCACGTTTTGCCGAGTTTATTGGGTCCCAAACGTGACAAGTGGCAAGCCTGTCGCCGTTATCCGGGCACAATTTATCAGCGAATGGTGTTGCTGTACAAACAAACAAATGTACGTAACCGAAAGTCATTGGTACATGCGTGGTTCGAACTCAGACCCTCATGATCGAGAAGCAAGAGTCAACCCCACTACGCCACCAACGCTCTGAGTGTAGGTGAGCAGTGTAGGTAGAGTTAAGGTCAACGAAAAGAGTAACTGGTAAAATATACAATTAACATAGACCTGGTGGTCTATGCTAATTATATATATTTTACCAGGGGCTTTCCACTTGCCACGATCCGGACAGATAAATTTCGCTTCATCGTCATTCATAGTCGAAGCGAAATTGATCTCATATATTATCGAAATTGATTCGTGCATGCACGCACGTTTTGGGTACTTTTTATCTTGCCTTTTGCTAATACATGCCCTATCTGGTCGAAGTATGTCCGTCTGGGGCGTGCCTAACTGGCCCTTCCACAAATTCGCTTCACCGACATTCATTAGTCGATGAAGCGAAATTGATCTCAGATCGAAATTGATTGAGTGCATACACACACGTTTTGGATACTTTTTATCTTGCCCTTTGCTAATACATCCCCTATCAGGTCGAAGTATGTCCGCCTGGGGCGTCCCTAACCGGCCTTTCCACAAAAGGGAACGGTGAAATATACAGACAAAAAACCTGTTGCTCCTCCAGCTCCTTTTTGTAAAAATTGAGTGTCTAAATATATTTGATTGTTTTTTAAGTATCGAAATTTTGAAATATTAGGCCCATAAGTTAAAAAATTTCGTTTTAAGCCTCAAAGATAAATACTGGCTGCATAATGGTCGTTTTAACATCAGTGGCTGTAATTTATACGCTTTTATGACTGACACTTAGACACGTATCGCATACAGTTTTATTTGGAGGTTACACCTAATATGGGCCAAGCGCCTAGTTATTGGTTTTTTAGTTAATAATAGTTTTTAATTGTTACGAAATATTTCGAGTTCATAACGCAACCGATTATTAGACATTATTATTTTACATACATACATACATACATACATAAGCTCACACCTGTATCCCAGAGGGGTAGGCAGAGACCAGGGACTGCCACCTGCCACGATCCTGACAAATAAGAAGTAGAAAAGAAGAAAAAGAAGAAGTAGGAAAGTATTTACAGTATTTAAACATTCTAGCTGATCGATATTAAACTTAAAAAAAAAATGTAGATGGCGTTATTGGTTTTTTTTAAACACTTTAATACTTTTACCTCACTAATACTAAAGAGGTCAGTGGACTAAATATTCTTCGATCTGTTTCGCAAATATTTAGTTCATTGACCTCATTAGTACCATGGAGGTAAGAACTCTAATGTATTTAAAAAACTAACAACAGAGAAGAAAAGAAACTAAAATAAGACCAGGCGGCGGTATGGGCAAAGCTCTTAGCCTTTTCCATAAAGGAGAAAATATTAAAAAAAAAAAACTAATAACGCTATTTACCTTTTTTGAAGTTTAGAAACCACCACTTAGAATGTTTTTTACAGTATGTTTTTCTACATCTTAAAATAATAATGTCTAAATTCATTGGTTGCGTTGTATAAATTTAGAAACTTGAGTATATAACACCAAAAAAATGGAGACTACACAACTATTTGCTCCTTGCTCTTACAATAAAAGCGTCCCTATTGTGTTATGGAGAGGTAAATAATGATTTTATGTTTAATTAAATAAGCCAACAAATGCTTATTTTGCATAAGTGAATCGGATGAATTCAGCGCGAACAAAGTCCATAGGGTTGGAAAAATACCTGGAAAGTTTGACAACAACGTCGCCGTCAGCTTAGCGATTTTTGTTACTTACTCTTTGTTGTTAAGTCAGTAAGTACTTTGTTGAGGTGTTTAATTAGTAACTTTTTACAATGGACTGAAACTTTCTAAGTATTTTGACAGACACCGTAATATGACCGTAGCGACGGTCGATTTCATAGTTGGTAGGATATTTCCTTCCTGTCCTAGATTGAAACAGAGAGCAGGAAGGACTCTAAGCTATAAGAGTGAATGGATCGAAGAAGTCACTGACGGTGCTTCTGGCAGTCGTCGAGGTTCACGCGCCAGCCGCATGAATGAGCGTTCTTG
This sequence comes from Yponomeuta plumbellus, assembly GCA_947310845.1. Taxonomy (NCBI): domain Eukaryota; kingdom Metazoa; phylum Arthropoda; class Insecta; order Lepidoptera; family Yponomeutidae; genus Yponomeuta; species Yponomeuta plumbellus. The sequence continues at coordinate 4,272,378 of OX371198.1, read as the reverse complement.
CATTAAAATGAGAAAATTACTTTGCTAAATTCCGCCAATATCCCACAAGCACCATGCGGTTAGATAATGCACCGCCCTCCCTCCCACTTTTTCAAGCAGAAGCAAGACACGAACACACCACCACCGACAACAACAACAACAGCACTTGTGCAAGCACTTGTGCTTGTGAGCCTGAGGATGCTTCGTGTTAGAGGCGAAACGCGTCGCGCATTGTCTCACACAAGTATTGGTGTCGGTGGTGGTGTGTTCGTGTCTTGCTTCTGCTTGAAAAAGTGGGAGGGAGGGCGGTGCATTATCTAACCGCATGGTGCTTGTGGGATATTGGTGGAATTTAGCAAAGTAATTTTCTCATTTTAATGCTATTCTGGATTTCCGCAAAGTAACGCCTGATTCTATACAATATGAGCGTTCTTGTAAGAAATACGGTAGGTAGATCGAGGAAGTGACTAAAATCTACTTACGACGTTCTCAAACACTGGTGTACCCAATCCTGCGACTGCGCAGAAATGGGTGTTGCCATTATAGGTAGATCAGAAAATAGCATGGGAGGGTGGAGCGAAGAAGTGACCTACGGTGCTACTGGCAGCCGTCGAGGTTCTCAGGCATAGAACGAAGAAGTGACTAAAGGCGACTTACGATGTCCTAGCACTGGCCTATTTCAATTCCTGTAACTGCGCAGTAATGGCAGTTGTTATTATAGTACAGAAAATAGCATAGAAGATTGAAACGAAGAAGTGACCTACCGTGCTTCTGCCAGAGTGGGCGCTCTTATTAAAGACCAAGAAATTACTTAAGGTGGGTGGAACAAGGAAGTCCATTGACTCTAAATCGACTTATGGTGCTTCTGGCAGCCGTTCGGCTTTCTGGGGTCAGCCGCACGAGTGAGTGCGGTCTTTATAGAACAGAAACTAGCATGGTGAGGGTGGAACAAAGAAAAGCGACTTACGATGCTTCTGGCAGCCGTCGACGTTCTCGGGCCAGTCGCATGAGTGGGCGTTCTCATTGTAGAGCAGACCGCCGATGCAGAGCTGCTCAGTTGCCGTGCCGTTCCAGCAGGTCCAGTACCGGGTGCAAGACGTCTCGTGGCCGAAGATGCCGTAAAGCCAGTCGCAGTGCTCAGTACCGATGGGCTGGTCTGAGGACAGAGGGTTCATCTTGTGAGGAAACATAAACGTAAACATGTACCAAGACCTGAGGTTTTTTTACTCCCCAGCCGGAGACGGTAGGCAGAACAAAGAACTTTCGGGAAAACCCGAAAATGTAACCCTTTTTAAGTCATGTGTATTTTGAAGTCAGTTTAATCTTGTACTACCTGGTTGGTCTGCATCATCAACCCATTATGTCCCCACCGAGGGGCACGGGTGTCTTTTCTGCGGAAGGTGTAGGCCTTACTTTACCACCTGGTTGGCCTACCTCTGCAAAAAGTTGATTAGGTAAACTATTGCTGCTAAAGAGCTTTTAGGGCTCAAACAGACGAGCGATAGCTAGTCAGCGACAGCTCCCGATTTCGTCCGCGCGACGGCCGCCGACCCGACCGTACAAACCGTTGCAAAGCCGGCGACAGCTAGCGACCGTCGGCGGCCGTCACGCGACCGGTGTCACGAACTGTCGCTGAGTAGCTGTCGCTCGTCTGTTGGAGCCCTTAAATGACTGTCTAGGTTTACTTGCTAACTTACAACGTGTGAAGAACTCTAACTTTCGTAAGCTCTTGACATTATTAACTTTATTCCTGACTCTGACTTGGTCGGAGTCTTCCGACAAAAAGTCAAGTAAGTGTATCCGGCATAAAAATAATAATGTAAAGAACTCGACAAGTGTCATCTTTTCATAGGCCCTCTAAATAGTAATAGCCCCACGTTGGGCGCCAGTGTCGCAATATATGGTTCGAGAGTGCGGTCGATAGAAAGAAAGAGAGGCAGATAAATTTATATTGGTTTAAAAGGTAAAAGAAAGGCACATAATAATGAGCCTTTTGAATATTTATTAAATGATTGTTAGATCACAATAATATGGAGAATAGAGCAATGCTGGTTGTAATAAAGGTAGAATGACGTTTACGTCCACTCAGTTTGGAAGCTGGGGGTTATCTGGCTCCAGATACGTCTAACTACTGTGCCAAATGTCGAGATATGATTGAATTTAGAATAGATAATGCTCAAAAATAATAGAAAGCAACGAGGCGAATTGCACCTCGTTACAATCTAAACTTTACTATAGTTTAATTACATTATACCCAGTATCACGCTTTCGAGCTACATATGGGTCATCGAGCTTCGAAGGCCAGTGCATTTTATTCGTTTATAAGTAGTTAGCATACGGCTTCGCAATCTAGATTGGTACGCAAACCAGACATAGGTAGGTAGCTTTGTACGGATTTCTACGAAGGCACTGCTTAGACTTAAGTCCCTGTACACATTCTCCGGTTGCCCGGAATCGCACTAAGATAACGTCCGATGGATTATTGCGCACCCGCCTAAATAGCACCTGCACAAATAGCACCTGGCGTAGTCCAGATTGGGCACCTATTGTCATTTTTGGCAGAATAGATACATTTGAATTTACTAGCAGCACCTGCCAAAAATATCAATAGGTGATCAATCTGGACTAGGCCAGGTGCTATTTGTGCAGGTGTTATTTAGGCGGGTGCGCAAACTGGATTACCTCGACAATGAGAAACTAAATCGCCATGCTAATCGTTAATGCATTGTAGTACAATGACAACTGCATTGTCATTGTACTACAATGTATTAACGGAATCTAGGCCCTGGCTATATGCAAGCTTATAGCTACGTCCCACAGTAGGGCACAGGCCTTCTTTCAGAGAGAGAGTTTCCAAACGGAGACAAGAGACAATTACTGGCCGATAAATTATGTCTTAATAGGCTACACGTGGGACTCGTTCAAAGCATATTGGCTGAGTCTTTGTCTGACTCAGCCAAGTTATTATTTTATTTTAAGTTAAGAGACTAAATTTTTTTTTTGCTCTGCAAACTGTCTATGTAAAGTTAAGTTGTTTTTGTTATGTATATAGTTAATTAGGATATAATTTAATAACGGGTACGATGGAACTGTCATCGTCACCTTGTGACAAAAGTTCCTAAAATGAAATAGATAAAAAGTACCTATATTACTGAGAACTTATAGATCTATCTTCTTATATTTTTCAGTTTACGAGGGGCGGCTGAAAAATTTTGAGCCTAAGTACTTCTACGAATCACTAATGACTCGCAATGTGCATCACTAATTGCGCGTATTCTAAGTAGTATAAATACCAAGTTTCATGTCATTCTCATCATTACGCTTCTAGTAATTGAACATTAAACAACACCATGTCTGAGTCATCCGCGCTTTGCACGAAATTGGAGTACAGAGCTGTCATAAAATTCCTCACCAAGAAGAACAAAACGCCGACAAAAATATTTGAAGAAATGTCTGCAGTTTATGGGGATTCTGCACCTTCATTTGCCACCGTAAAACGTTGGACACGTGAATTCAAACACGGCAGGGAGTCGCTCGAAGATGATCCCAGGTCAGGACGTCCGCCGTTACCGAAGAAAATATTGAAAAAGTGAAAAACCTTGTTCTCGAAGATCGGCGAATCAAGATGTGGCAGATAGCTGAATCCATAGGCATCAGCAAGGAGCGAATTGGTGACATTTTGCACAATCATTTGCACATGAAAAAGGTGTGCGCGCGATGGGTGCCAAAAATGCTCACGCCACTGGACAGGCAGCGTCGAGTCACAACTTCGAAGGAGTTTTTGGACATCTGTGGCGATAATCCTGACGATGTTTTTTCTCGCCTCGTCACTGTCGATGAAACATGGATCCGGCAGTACGATCCGGAGTCAAAACAAGAGTCAATGCAATGGATAGCAAAGGGAGAAAAGCCGCCACGGAAATTCAAAGTGGAAAGATCGGCTTCCAAGCTCATGGCCACTGTTTTTTGGGATTGCGAAGGAATTTTGTTCATCGACTACCTTCCCAAAAATACTACAATGAACGGAGACTATTACGCCGTATTGTTGACAAAAGTCCGTCAAGTGGTTGTCGAGAAAAGGAGAGGCAAACTGGCGAAAGGAGTCCTGTTTTTGCAGGACAATGCGCCCGTGCACACTACCCGAGTTGCGAGACGTGCCCTCGCCGAAACAGGATTTGAAGAAATCAACCACCCACCCTACAGTCCAGACCTGGCTCCTAGTGATTATTTCCTTTTTTCAAATTTGAAAAAGGACCTCCGAGGACGAAGATTTTCCAGTGACGAAGAAATGAAGGCGGCCGTAAACGAGCATTTTGAAGGCAAAGACGGCGATTATTTTTTTACCGGGTTAAAAGCTCTTTTAAACAAATGTAAGAAGTGTATTGAAATAGAGGGAGATTACATTGAAAAATAATTTTTTTATACATTTCTATCAGCATTTTTAATACCTTAGGCTCAAAACTTTTCAGCCGCCCCTCGTACAATACCTAAAGAATGTTTTTGAAACTCCCAAAATTGATAATTATGGTCTATTTTTTACAATACAACTTTTAGGTACTATTCATCATCATCATCAACCCATCATGTCCCCACCGAGGGGCACGGGTCTCTTCCCTGAGGAAGGTATAGGCCATACTCCACCACGGGGGCCAAGTCCGGATTGGTGGAGGCTTGTAAGTCTAGTGGCTGGTCTTACTGTCAGAAGTTTTCAAGCCGCCCTAAGGCCTCTGACTTGGCTTAACGACTGCCATCTATCGACGGCAGCCGGCACCAACTGCTTAACGTGCCTTGCGAAGCACGGAATCGCTCGGAAAAATGCCACTAGCGTTAGTCATAGACGGTGACCCATCCATGGACTGAACGCGCCGTATGTTGCTTAACCTTAATGATCGCTTAAGATCACTCAGGCAGCCCAGGCTACGAGCGATTCATTAGGTACTATTATGATTAAATTATTGCGATTTAGCAGCTTAATCATAAAATCGGGCGTTCGTAGTAAAAAAAATGCATTTTCGGTATTTATATAATAATATCGGGTCCCAATTTCAAAGGGAGGGATCCTAAACCTCATTGATCGTGCCTCAGTCTGCCCTTACCGGGATCAAAAGCGGGTTCATAATCCGGTTTTCCACACGTGTAAACGGTTCTCTGCAAATCGAGCACGCCTCTTATACGTGCTAAGTCTCGCTCGGTTGGTGCTTTGGCGTAGCCTTACTAGTTTTGTTGCTAATAATGTTGAGTACAGTCTGTTAACTTTTAGAATATATACCTCGGGCTCTAGAGGCTTCGGTTTTCGCCGAATACTACTTCCTGCTAACTTTTTTTTCTTTTCTTTTTTTTCGAAATTAAGTGTCATATTAGTTCCGATATTTCTGTTACACGAAATATCCGATTCTAGCCGAGGCCGAGGTATATTCTAAAAGCTAACAGACTGTATTAAGTAGTCATCATCATCATCATCAACCCATTATGTCCCCACCGAGGGGCACGGGTCTCTTCCCTGAGGAAGGTATAGGCCATATTCCACCACGGGGGCCAAGTCCGGATTGGTGGAGGCTTGTAAGACTAGTGGCTGGTCTTACTGTCAGAAGTTTTCAAGCCGCCCTAAGGCCTCTGACTTGGCTTAACGACTGCCATCTATCGACGGCAGCCGGCATCAACTGCTTAACGTACCTTGCGTAGTACCTACGGAATCGCTCGGAAAAATGCCACTAGCGTTAGTCGTAGACGGTGACCCATCCATGGACTGAACGCGGCGTATGTTCCTTAACCTTAGTGATCGTTTAAGATCACTCAGGCAGCCCAGGCTACGAGCGATTCACTCAGGCAGCCCAGGCTACGAGCGATTCATATACTATTAAGTAGTACCGTCTCCCAATTTTGAGAGTGAAGGTACTGACTGAATTACCTGCCATAGGTTCTGCCTTAGTCTTGACGTTAACATGGCTCTTTTAATCGTTGTCAAGTGTAGAATAGTATTTTTGAACTAAAACTTTCGTAAGCACAACACATTGTAAACTTTTAGTCCGGATTTACTTACGGGTGTTGTTATATCGGAAGAGTCCGACCAGGTTTCGCTCAGATTCGCAGAGCTTAATCATGGTGAGCAGAGACGGAGCTCTCGTTGGTCGGACTCTTCCGATATAACAACACCCGTAAGTAAATCCGGACTAAAAGTTTAGAATAGTATTGATTGTATATAAAACATAAGATGGACCGACGGCCATGCCAGACTGTCTAAAAGTGGAGTCTTAGTAATAGGGTCCTTTACCCTTTGGGTACGGAACCCTGAAAATTGTAAATTAAGCAAAAAATAAAAATTATCGCATATTAAATTAATTTAAATAAAAGAAATTGATTATAAAGATCGTAGTCGCAACCTTTATTTACTTTATTTAACTTAGCTGCCTGAATCATTCTCATTTACATCCCGCGTCCACAACTAATGAGATCCAAAACACGTCCGTATTTAAACTATTTTATATCATTAAAATTGAAAGACTGAAAATCTTCGCATTTTTCTAGAGTAAACTTAAATGTTGCTACTAAATTGTCCCACTAGCGCCGCTATTAACTGAACAGATAAGATGGTGGCTGTCCTATATAATGTAACCAATTATTAGACAATCTAGGACAAATTGTCGTTCACATGTGCAGTACAAAACAAAACGTGTACGTCGTACAAAATGAGACAGTGTACCATTATATATTATTGCTCGTGACTGTACACCAGGAATATTAAATTTTATTGGGCTTTATTTTTATTTATTTCTTATTATTTTATTATTATTATTTTTATTATTTCATTACTATTATAATTAAACTCACCCCCTGTTTCTCGAACGCTAACAGCCTGTTAATCTACTCTAAACAGCTGTCAGTTTTTTTTTTGTATGCACTTTTGCCAACTGACAGTTGTTGACAATAGATTTTCCGACTATTAGGGACTAGTCATACAAAGCGCCCGGGGCGCGCGCCCGGAACGCTGCGCATTGGGCGCGCACCACGGACGCGGACGCTCTATGACTAGTCCGTTACTGTTCTCAAAACCGGCGGTTATTCACGTACTTGTCTGCGTTTTCGGGTACTCGCAATAGTTCGATCGCCACGGGTAGTCGCAGCCCTCCGTGACGCCGCGGTGCTTCCCGGCGAACACTAGCCCGTTCGGGCAGTCGTACTGTATGGACTGGCCGTTGTCGCACTCCCAGTATTTGTCGCAGTACTTGTCGTCGGCGACGATCCGCGACTTTGTCTTGCAGGGGTCCTCCACTTGGGCGCAGGACACGTAGGTAGCGAATGTGAGCAGGGCTGCGAGAGACAGAGAACGGGTTAATGATGGGTTAGAGAAAGACATAGTTATTCACTTCACAAATTATTGAAACATATAATATATTTCAATAATTTGTATAGACTTTGACTTTGACGTCTAAGACTGGACAAACAAAATACTTGAATCGTTTACAAAATGTCCACCGAGTACTTGTCACGGACTCGACGCATGGGGTTCGAGGTCATTTGTTGCCCGGTTTCTTCTTCTTCTCGTATCTTATAAGTGCCCTGCCTCACTAGTACGGTATGGCGACGTCGCCAGCTACGTATCCAAGCAGTTTGTATTGAATGGCGACGTTGCCAGACCGTCACCAAGCGAGTTAGGCACCATACATTTCAATATTAACTGCTTGGATACGGTCGCTGGCGACGTCGCCATGGCGTCCTAGTGAGGGAGGGCACTTATGGACTCCTCCGCACTTTTGTCCAGTCCAGTCTGTCGATGTAATTTGGGGGACTTTTTATACGGGTACGTTTAGTCCTTTGTGTGCGTTGTTCCATAAAATTTATAAGAGATCTTTATCGACTGACACAAAAGTACCCGGGGGACAGTACCACGTCTGCGCAAGCCTTTAGGGTGAGCATAACATACATAACATTTACATACAGGCACACACACCGCTCCTGCTCCCTAGGATACCCTGTGTCGTGGGAACCAGAAATAGCGACGTCACAAACATGTAACATCCAAGACCTGGGTTTTTTTTTCGTCCCCAGCCGGGATTCGAACCCGGGACCTCTCACTTGGTAGTCAGATGCGCTAACCGCTGCGCCACAGAGGTCGTCAAAGCCCAATCGAGCCCATCGGCCCCCCACAAAAATTCTACAGGATAAATAAGACGGCGGCAGCCTGTGATGGGATAAAACTTTAATCGTGACGTCGTGCTCCCCTAGGAGGTCGGATTTGTTCTTTTACAGTCGACAGCACGTCAACCTTCAAATTTTAATTGCAAAGTCGCCCGTAATGCCACGGGGTAGAGTGCATGGATGTGTAGGATGATGTGCAGTCGACTGTACTGTACCGGGATATATTTTGTCATTTAGGGCAGCTTAAGCAGGTGAATCCTGGCAATTTCGTATCGCAACTCCCATAAAACATTGAAAATGGTAGGTATGTACCTACCGTCTCATCTCAGTTATACATTGTATGTAATAATCAATGCCAGTTGTTATTGAAATTTGATCTTAAGACTAAAAGAAAATTAAACAAACATTCCTCAATGTCTTTCACAGTAAGACATAATAGGTTTTGATTTATACCCTGCCAGTAAGGAAGATTTGAAACTCTTTCGATCGAAATCGAACGATGCTATTTATCAACGTCGACGTTCTTTTGTTTGCTTACAAAAGAGAAAAGTCATTCGGTTTTTGAAATCACTGCCTGTCACAGACGATTAGCATTAGCGGCGAGGCGATGCATTTTAAAAAGCACGGTCAGTTTACTATTAATTTTTTCAACACTCTTTACACGGATGGATGCTTTTGCAAAAATCCATTGAAATATCTACACATAAACTTAAACTTAATATGAACATATAGATACAGGCACATACATTGCTTCTGGCCCCACACAGGGTAGGTACGAGTATGTGTCGTGGGAACCAGAAACAGCGACATCACAAACATGTAAACATCCAACACCTGGGGTTCTTTTTTGTCCCCAGCCGGGATTCGAACCCGAGACCTTTCGCATGGTAGGCAGATGCGCTATCCGCTGCGCCACAGATGTTTAGTTTTCTTCAAGCGGTTCTTTGTCATCCATTCTAAAACGAGGTTGGGAAAGCTAAGCAAAATCCGGCTGAAAATAATGAAAATCATCTTCAAAAACTTGGAGCCGGATGCACAGTCCCGGTCCAGCTTTAAAAAAGATCTGTTTCGATGCCAGATGCCAACCCCTTCCTAACAGATACTTTTAGTTTTATTTGTTCGAAAAATATTTTCCCGTAATATGCGCGGTGGATAAAATTCCAGGAAAAAGCAGCGTAATATCGAGATGGATGTCAAAGTAAGTTTATTGAAGCATGGAGACTATCTAGTTACTGTAGTCTCTACAGCGTGATTTTCAAATCGTTAGCAATATTTGAAAATAATGTCCTTTTGTATGTATTTACGCTAAAATTATAAAAAAGGAAGTGTATATTTTTGTAATTTCAGAAGGTATTTAACGCTATTTTTTTTAAGATTCTATACTAAAAAAACAAATCCTATTTTTTAAAGTCTCCTACCTAAGTAAAATTTCAGCTTTTCAGTACTCTTTGTATCTTTGCTAAGCCGCAGATATACATATAGATGGACGGACATTGCGAAACTACATATAAGGATTCCTTGTTGACTACCGGAACCGTAAAAAGAGAGAGATTTATCGATATAGAAACCGAAATTATTGTCTAGTTTACTATCCCACGATGGACGAGGAGGTGGGGTGGGGTCATAATGGGGTGATGATTTTTTTATTGTAAAAACAAATACACATAGAGTTACAGTGGTCTCCACACTATACAAGAACCTGTATAGTGGTGACGAAAAACAGTTATCACTTTACTCGAGCATAGTATTTGAAAATATTAAAGTATTTGAATAAAATATAAAGAGTATTTGGATATTAAAACGTTAAATTATGTACATAACCTAAGCTAGGTATGTAAATGTTAGTGAACTTAGCAGATCATTGTCCAGCAGATCACAAATAAATGAGAGTTCTTGTCACATGCAGCAGAGTTGTAGAATTCCTGATACTTTCTAGACATAGTTCTGGCGATTTTACCCGAAAAAAGTCAGTTGTCAAAATGATCTGCCAACTTCCCGTAGCAGATCGTTTTACAGCAAATCAAAAATTAACGTAAGTTCTAAGCGCATGCACCGAAGTTCTACCGTTCCTGATACTTCTCACGAGTAGCTCTGTGTTCACATTAAAGAGTAAAAATACTAATTCCATCGATTGAAACAATTTTAAAAAACTCAACCCGCAAATCTGTTGTTTCATTCACATTTAAATGGTGGGCGTGGAAGCATCTCACAAATTCACCTCGGTTTTTGTGTAACAATGCTGACACGATTTCCTATCAACGATCGGTCATTGATCATTAACACCCAAGTACTCAGATGTACTCGTAACTGCATGCGCAATGCGTACTACACACTAATGTTTCTATTGTTTCGACAACGTGTTGCGAAATGTGGCCGTTTGCCGGATTTCAATTTACAATTGACTCTTAACGTCTGGGTTTTAAGGTCCAAATGCTTTGAGAAATCAAAGACCGCGTAACTGATGAACTTTCTCTAAATATAAACAAATCCACAGCAAATACATTCAAGATGAAAATATTAATACTATTGTGAAGGACTGCGTCTTGAAGTCAGACATAGTTTTTCAATAGAATACTCGTAATATCATCATCATCAACTACCCATTATGTCCCCACCGAGGGGCACGGGTCTCTTTCCTGAGGAAGGTTTAGGCCATACTCCACCACGGGGGCATAGAATGATATACGCTCGATAATGGCAAAGTTTTTAATGGTCCCTTTTTGGTGGTCTGTAAAACAACAAAATTGTCATTCGAATGGTGTGACCCAAGGAAATGAAATAGGCATCTCTAGCAAAAGAAGGTCGAATCGCGCGAAGCGGGGAATTAAGTTCCACTGGACCATTGCAACGCGATTGCTTACTAGACTACCAATAGTCTTAATGAAACAAACATTACAATACTATACGGCTGATTGAACAACTATGCATTTTAAAAACATACTTCTAGATTTGAAGGAACAATTCTACATTAAAACATAATATCTTTATAATATCCATATCTTTAGGGCTTGAAAAAGTTATCAACTAGTGGTTTGTTTATATTTTTAAAAGGTATCTATTACATTCAATATTTAAGGCAATGCTGCATATAAACAGTTCTCTTCTGTGCCTGAACTAGGTTCTAGACGTGTATCTCAGGCAAAACATTAAATCCCCTTACCATGATATTTTATCCCGTTCGCGGGAATAGACAAAGAGCCAGTTTCTGAATTGAGAATTTCGCTAAGTAACTACTTAGCTGTAGTACCTACTGTCTCGTCAAATTTCTCACTTAGTTAAATTCTCAGAAATCGGCCCCCTTCTCGTGAATGTGAGCGCAGGATAAGGCGATTCTTTCTCTACTTCTCGCGCGCGGAATAAGAGATCATGCTAAGGGGCAGGACGCCTTCTAATTGCTAAAATATACGACTGATTTTGCAAATGCAATTAAAATATCCATTCTTCACAGATGCTTACTAGTATTTATGAAATCATTTTATATCCGTCAAATAACCAAAAACGTTATATTAAATTAAACTATGTTTGCAACAAGCTCTTCTTCTACATCATAATATAATATGTACAAAAGCTCACGCCTGTATCCCAGAGGGATAGGCAGATATCATTGACTACCACCTGCCACGATCACGATCCTGACAAATCACTTTCGCTTCATCAAAAGGGTACCATTCGTTGCATGTTTTTACATCCTGATTCGTTTTTTTATACTATTTAATTTTAAATATATTTTGTTCAGTAAGTATTCCCGAAGAGTTAAGATCAATGATCAAAATATAAAGGTACCTATTTGCCCTAAAGTAATTGTTCAACTAGATAATAATCTATTTTAATTGTCTATTTATAAAATATTTTATTATAAATATCTATGTAATATGTATTAGTATGTACTTATTTTATATTAAGTATTAGTGTGTATTGTATTATAATATTGTTATGTATGTGCTCGCACCTTACTTTCAAGTAACTATCTATTTTATCTTTCTTTTTTGCACGCCCACCTCAATTTTTGCCTCTCCTGGACCTCCTGTGGGTTGACTGGTAGAAAATGCCATTAGCATTAAGTCCACCTTTTGTACACTATTGTTTGTGCAATAAAGAATTAATAATAATAATAATAATAATGTTCTTCCGGTGTATCTATTATTGTATTGTATTGGTGTATTGTACTTAGATTTATAAAAATTTGTAAATGTTATTTATGAGTACAATAAAGAATATTCTATCTATCTATCTATCTATCTATTCTATGTTCTATAGTCTCGTAATTGAATTTCACCCGGCCAGCAACAATGTATACGGAGTCCATCGGATCGAGCCACACGAAAGCCCACTTACTTACCTAGATCCTACAAGGCCATTACGTTCGATTATATCTAAATAATGTAAGTGATCAAAGAATCACGAATCACGAGTGATATCGGGACTTAGCCCTGCGGTCCACTGCCGTCGAGCCCCTTATTTTGGCTCTATGTAATAATTTTGGAGTTCCGTATACAAAAGGTAAAGGGCCAGTAAATGAACTGGAAAAAATTGTAACGCAAATACCCGAGCTTTGGTAAATTTTCATATGATTTATAAATACATGTTTTTAATTTTATTTTTGTGCAGATTTCGAACGAGTGTCATTTTTGCATTAGTAGTAACTAATAGTGGCGATATCCGGCACAGGATCCGGCACTTGAAAATTTAAATCTCCGAGTCTGTGAGGGCCGATTCTCAGCCCACCGTGGGGCGGCTTGAAAACTTCTGACAGTAAGATCAGCCACTAGTCTTACAAGCCTCCACCAATCCGGACTAGGCCCCCGTGGTGGAGTATGGCCTATACTTTCCTCAGGGAAGAGATTCGTGCCCTTCGGTGGGGGCAAAATGGGTTGATGATGATGATAAATACATGACCGCTTGCTATACTATAACATGTTTAGCACTTAGCTGACATTATCAACATATTTGTTCTTACATTTCTATTATCCTTAAAAAAACCCTCGCCGTATTAGAAGAGGTGGAATTTACTCCAAAACACACAGATTTTATTCGGTTGTACACTTGTACCCTTTGACGTTAGATAATTAAATTTCGTGGGAGAATCCACATCGGGCAATCCCTAAAGGATTAATGCCAAGCTAAAGGATCTGACTACTCCTGTGCACTGCGCACTCTAGTACAGTTGACAGCACGTCGACCTTCACATTTTAGTTGCAAAGTCGCCCGTAATGCAACGGAGTAGAGTGCATGGGTGTATAGGATCATGTGCTGTCGACTGCACCATCCTACTCTAAAAAGTATTTTTCTTTACACGGGTAGACGACGGGCACTCTACGCATTGTGGGTTAGAAAACCCTTTTCTGATTGTACGTTTACGAAATGTTAAGCTTTAATCAGTATCGTTACGACCTTGAAAATATGTTATGGTTATATTATTATTATTAAAATTAATAAACTCGGCATAACGTGGCCCTAGTTCTGGTGATTGGTGCTCTGCCTACCCCCTCGGGGATAACGGGCGTGAGTTTATATATATTTTTTTTTATTTAAATTCTTTATTGTACCAATATGCGCAAGGGCGTGCTTAATGCAGGAAGCCTTCTCTTCCAGCAAACCTTTGGTTTTGAAGATACTGGCGACAGGTAACGCAAGAACAAAAAAAATATTATGGTTATCAGTTCGGCCCACTAAAAATTCTACAGGATAAAGCTCAATTTTGTACATTTTCTTTTATATAGAGTATGATCATTCGGCCTCTTTTGTCTGAACGGTTGTTTGTCGTATCGTGAAATATTATTAAATAAAAAGGAAAACTGTCAAACTTACAGGTAAAAGAGCAGTTCTCAACCAACTTAATAAAAAGAAAACCTCATTCAAAATCCATCAAGAAAACTTTTAAATTTGCTATCTTGACGGCCAGCTACGAAACCCTACACTGGCATGACTCGATATGCACTTAGCCAATTTTTGACGTATTTTTGAATGATCTGTACAATATCTTTAACTGCAAAAATAATAATACTAAATTCCACAAAGCACAATCACTTATTCTGGTACCAAACTAGGATACCCTGAGCTTTGGTAGGAAAAGAAAACCGGACTAAGGCAACTTGTACAAATATACTCCGGCCCCCAGTAGGAATCAAACCCACGACCTCCAAGGCGATGCCGTTAGACCAAGGAAAAGTCAAATATTTCACGCAGTAGGTATTTCTGCGAAATCTCCCGAATGTGGATGCTCTGGGAACAACCTTCAACCACAGGCCTTTGAACCGAGAAAGGTCAATGCATTTATTATGATTCAGGGATTCCTTTTACTTTGATGAGTTTCCTTCGTTTTTTGCAAGAAGGCAGGTTTTGGCGGCCGCTTAATGATGTATTTAGGGTTTTTTGGAGCAAGGACTTTTATAGAAGTCAAATTTCTTCGGTAGGAACTCTCTTACAGTCTGTTATCTTTTAGAATATACCTCGGGCTCTAGAGTAGGCTTCGGTTTTCGCCGAAAGCACACGAGTGTAATACTACTTCCTGATCTGTATAAAACTTTTCTTCACTATTTTGAAAATTTATGTAAAGTTGTAGGTAAATACCAATAGAAATTAAACCTTACCTTATCGCAATATAATCGGTTTTTGATTGCTGAGCCGAGGTATATTCTAAAAGCTAACAGACTGTACTCATACACAAAACACAACAGTGTTATTTATAAAGACATACAGTTTTAATAGTCCTTGGTAAAGTGAAAACGTACACACAGATTATTTAACCTGTAGAATTTTTGGTGGGCCTGGGCTCACCATAACAATGGTTTTTATTTTTCTTTTGAAGGTCATAACACAACTGATTAAACTGCGTCTGATGAGTGTTTTGGAGCAATCGTGTTTTTTTCATAAGACTGTTAGTCTGTGCTTTATCTCGATCGTTTCGTCGATAAATTATTTTTTTTAATTAATTGTTTTTTAATAAAATTTTACTCTGTTTTAAGATGTCAGCCAATATGTTAGTAAGATGTCATCTTGACGATGTTACAAATCCGGACTTGGCCCCCGTGGTGGACTGTGGCCTAAACCTTCCTCAGGAAAGAGACCCGTGCCCCTCGGTGGGGACATAATGGGTTGATGATGATGATGATAAGATGTCAAGCCCTTTGGTATATTTTGGCTCCAGCCAACTCAACTGCTGTTTTTATGGCTTACAGATGTGGACCAAAGGATTCCTAAATGTTGAACTTCGTAACGCTTCAATTTCCAGAACACTATACACAGAAGAGTTTCCATTGTTTATCGAGATAAAAATCGGACACGATTTCCGGCTTAAGCTTAAAAAAATTGGTCACGATTTCAATTTTACTGTGTAGGGGCATCTTTACACAACAATCATCTGGAGGTCATCTTACTAAAAGTAAAAGTAACTCCGTACGTACAGACCTGTATGTCAGGATGCACCGGTTTTACTGTAGGCCGGCAGATGCGTCCAACCTTGACAATTTGTACACCACCTGTTTTCCTTCTAAGTCTCGTTAAGAATACCGGTAAGTTGCTAAGCTAGGTTACTGACGAAGGGCGTGGATTGACTCTGTTTTTGTTTCTGAAGGAAAGGTAAATTTTTGGCCCAGTTATGTAACACATACCCTTACCTACATAAACATGCCTACATTTAAATTTGTGATCTCTAACTACCCCTTCGAGAGGTAGAATAGAATAGAAAACGTTTATTTGCAAAAGAAAGTAGACATACAAAAATTACATTGGTCTTGAATGAATGAACCAAGGGTTAATGCTTTTAGCATTATGTTTCGCTTTTGTATTTTTATTTTTTAATAATACTGTGCAATAAAGAATTATAATAATACCTAATAATAGGTAATGAATGAATGAATGAATCGTGAATCTGGAGTTTGTCGCTTGCCATCCTGAGGAACTTCATCAATATTAATGCATGCTCACGCGCCGGTTTTACTTACAAAAGGAACACTATGTACAAAATCCATTGACAATGACTTAGTTTTTTTTTTTTATTTATTCAAGAAATTTCACAAATACATATTATACTCGTAATACAAGAAACCGTCACTCAAACCTGACGAAGTTGTTACTTCCGTAAAGCAGATATAAAACCCCTCTTTCGACGGAACCCATCGCGCGTGGCCTGACACCCACTTGCCCGGTTTTTTAAATATTATAATTATAACACATTTAAAAAATTCAGAATCGGTGGTGGCGTAGTGGGGTTGACCCTTGCTTCTCGATCATGAGGGTCTGGGTTCGAACAACGCATGTACCAATGACTTTTAGTTACGTACTTTTGTTTGTTTGTACAGCAACACCTTTCGCTGATAAATTGTGCCCGGATAACGGCGACAGGTTTGCCACTTGTCACGTTTGGGACCTAATAAACTCGGCAAAACGTGGGCCCAGTTCTAGAGACTGGTGCCTCTGCCTACCCCCTCGGGGATAACGGGCGTGAGTTTATTCATTTTAGTTATTTTTTACTTTTAAAAATTTCAATATCGACATGTATGAATCTTCTGTGGGAAGGAACAATAAAATCCATTACTACATGACCCTACCTTTTGAAAAAGGTCACAACGAGTAGTACCGTTATTATTTTCCTTTCAGCGACTCATTAGTGAAAACACGCCTCTGCCCTACCCTAATGACTATTATTCGGGCAAATTAGTGATGATTTATGTTTCGAGTTCTCAGTCAATACTAAAGAAAAAGTAGGTTTTTTTACCCACTGTTATTTTATTACGTGTTTAATCTTTATTTAATTTTGTACTGTGTATTTACTGTAAAAACCAAGTACAAACTTCTCGATAATAAAAGCTACTCTTATAGTGAAGTCACACGATTCTATTGTCACATCACTCGTCTCGTATTCGTGTATTTGACAAATATAATTATTATAATAACTTTTTCACAACATATTCACTGGCCCGCTCGTAGCCTGGGCTACCTGAGTGATCTTGAACGATCACTAAGGTTAAGCAACATACGGCGCGTTCAGTCCATGGATGGGTCACTGTCTATGACTGACGCTAGTGGCATTTTTCCGAGCGGTTCCGTGCTTCGCAAGGCACGTTAAGCAGTTGGTGCCGGCTGCCGTCGATAGATGGTAGTCGTTAAGCCAAGTCAGAGGCCCTATGGCGGCTTGAAAACTTCTGACAGTAAGACCAGCCACTAGTCTTACAAGCTTGGCCCCCGTGGTGGAGTATGGCCTATACCTTCCTCAGGGAAGAGACCCGTGCCCCTCGGTGCGGACATAATGGGTTGATGATGATTCACTGGCCCTGGTTCAATATAAGGATAACCTGGGCTATGGTAACCAGACAAGTACATCACAAGTATATGCAAATAGCAACAAAGTGTAAACAGAGGGAGTGGCGCTGTTTGCCGAAACATAGGCTCCTGCTTAGTTCGGCAACAGAGGTCTTTATGAAAATCACACTAATATTATAACAGCGAAAGTTTGTGAGTGTGTGAGTGTGTATGTTTGTTACTTCTTCATGTCTAAACGGCTGGAGTGATTTTAATAAAATTTGGTATGGACTTAGCAGACATCCTGAATTAACACATAGGCTACGTTTTACCGCGAAAATATCTTATTCCCATGGGAAAATCAATGAACCGCAGATATGTAACACCGCAGGGCACAGCTAGTTATTAATATGTCTAGCATGTAACATTTGTTTTTTTTTTTATCGAATCGTTACCAAGAAAGTTGTCGTGGGATAGCACATTGTATCCTAATTTGGGACCAGGTCAAGTGACTGTGTTGTTTGAGAGTGATTTTTATATCTAAATATATAAAATTCTCGTATTAGTGCGTATACTCCTCCAAAACGGCTCGACTGATTTTGATCAAATTTTATATGTATATTCTGTAGGGCTGAGAATATTCTTCATACCCCTATTTGACAAAACGACGTTTGCCGGGTCAGTTAGTTATTCAAATAAATATTATTCTTACCTCATCTTATTTACACTATTTTTTTAAATGTACGGCGGCACCCAGTGGGAATCAAACCCAAGACCTCCGCCGTCCGTAATCAAATATGAAAAATGGCGTGACGTGATGTGGTCAAAACCCGCGCTTTTATTTTTTGGCGCAGACCCTGACCACAAGTTGCTAACTTAATTAATAAAAAAGTTGTTAGTATTGATTGAGTTTACTGAAACACCCTGTAGATAACATTCTACAGGATTCGAACAGGTAACCTCGCAACAAACCAATTAAACATCAAAGTATTCGATTCGAGGAAGGTTAGACGCTCGCTCCTTATAAACAAAACAAGTTGGATGAAGACTTTTGCTTTTTATCTTCGATTCCACTGATTTTTTAGGCCTTGAATAGGCCTAATTTAGGGGCAGTTATCTACACTAATCCAAATACAAATATACAACACAAATATATTTTATTTTTTCCAGTACACAATGCACTTAAATCTTAAATACCTCTTAGCATTAGCTTTTAATGCTGTCTCCTAAGACAGAAGTCCAAAATACCTTTTCCCCGTGCTATGGATCTCCTGGCTTCCACTTCTCAAAAACTGAGAAGACTGTTTTAAATACTAATGGTATAAAAGTAATAATAATTTTAAAGAAGAAAAGTTTGTGTATCGGGGGTAATCTCAGAAAGTAGGTATACTCATCCGATAAGACCAGCCACTAGTCTTACAAGCCTCCACCAATCCGGACTTGGCCCCCGTAGTGGAGTATGGCCTATACCTTCCTCTGGGAAGAGACCCGTGCCCCGCGGTGGGGACATAATGGGTTGATGATGATGATACTCACCAAAGTGTCATACGCCACAAAAACAGACATAATGTATGCCGATGACTTGTGTTTTGTAGCTGAAACCCAAGAAGATCTGCAAAGGCTAATGACCAACCTCGACGAGTCATGTAAGAAGTTTGGTCTTAAAATCAGTGTGAAGAAAACCGAAGTGATGGCTAACACACTCTACGAAGAACCGCTAACTATCAAACTCGGAAAGGAAGTTCTGAAGCAAGTGGAGAAATACTTGGGCAGTACTATAACATCAAAGTGCGACCTTGACCCTGAACTAAACGGGAGGATAGGTGCTGCTTCTGCAGCTTTCGGTAAACTCCGCAGCAAGGTCTTCAGCTCCCATGACATCAAGCTGGGCACAAAAATATCTGTCTACATGGCGGTCGTCCTCCCAAACCTCCTCTACTCGTCAGAGACATGGTGCCTATACCGAAAGCACATTCGTGCCCTTGACAAATTCCACCTTCGATGCCTCCGCGATATTATGAACATAAAGTGGTCGGACCGTGTCAGGAACACGGAAGTTCTTCGACGTGCCAAAGTCTGCGGCATAGAGGCCTACATTATGCGGCGACAGCTGCGGTGGTGCGGACATGTCTCCCGTATGGCTGAGAAGAGAGTGGCGAAGCGCATCTTTTACTCTGAACTTAAGGACGGCAATCGGAAACAAGGCGGCCAGCTCCTTAGATACAAGGATGTTCAGAAGAGGCATATGAAAAGGTGCAACATTGAGCCCTCTCAGTGGGAGCGTAAAGCGGAAGATCGCCCAGCGTGGAGACTACTAGTGCAGGGCAGTGTAGACGAGTTTGAAAGGAGGAGACTGCTCGACTTAGATGCCAAGCGCGACGAGCTAAAGGCCCGACCACCGGCGGCCATACAATATAACTACGTCAATGGTGTCTTGACGTGCGCCCAATGTGCTCGCACTTTCCGAGCCAAGATCGGCTACACCAGTCACCTGAGGGCACACCAGCGAAACCCTCAACCATAAAGAAATGAGAGTCCTGTATGCGGTCGCTATGGCCGAACACGGCTAGGAGGATATATATATATATATATATATATACTCATCCCACTTGAAAAATTATTTCAGCGGTATTTAGAATGGCCCTTCAGGATGGATACTGCGAGTATAAATATTACACATTCCTTATTATACTATACAGGCCTATTAGTCTAGTGTAAGGATATCTGCATTTTTTTCAACATTTACATACAGGCACATACATTGCTTCTGGCCCCACACTAGGACACTCTGTGTCGTGGGAACAAGAAACAGCGACATCATATACATGTAAACATCAAGTACCTGGGGTTGTTTCTTTCCCCCAGCCGGGGTGTGAACCCGGGACCTCTCGCATGGTAGCAGATGCGCTAACCGCTGCGCTACAGAGGTTGTCTGTACATAAGGTTATGCTAGCAAATAATATCACACTGTACATAAATCGTATGTAATCTTATTTGATAACTTGAATAATTTGATTTTAATGCTCATTGACCTGAACAGAGCTTCTAACAGAGGGGGTCTTAAAATAAACATGGACAAGACTAAGATAATGTCGAACTCTCATGTAGCACCCACTCCCATCAACATTGGCGGCTCTGACCTCGAAATTGTCGATCACTATGTACTACTTATACCTATTACAAACACTCCAATCAGGTAAGTCCGACTTCGAGAAAGAGCTCACTCATCGAATCCAACTCGGGTTTGTCGAATCCAACCCTGCCCGTGTTTGGAACACTCAAACACATTTTAGCGTTCATTAGGACAAAGGTGTTGTAATGGATGTAGGGAGGTAAAAAGAAAAATGCAATATGATGGAGTTTTTGAGGCTCGGATGATAAACAAAAGCCAAAAAATATGGCGTTCTTTTCATTCTATAATTTTCACTACTGAAAAAAAAACATAGCTGCCGCTGCCCCTCTCGCCCGCCAGAAGTCCCATGGGGTGAGGCGCGGGCGCGGGGATCAGTCTCATACAAAGAAAAGAGGTTGGACGTGGCTCGCTCTCATTTCATCATCCTCCTTTTTACTGTTAATTTTCAAAAACGTATTCACAAAAGAGTTTGGTATTTTACACATAAGATTGCGTCGCGTCGCTCGCCGGCATGTGTATGTTGTATTTGATTCGATTGATTTATTTATTTATTATACCATAAGAACTTACAGTTGCCCAAAACGTTCTTATTGTTACTAAATACTTATTACAAGTGGACTACACTAATTACATAAGTGCAATGTTAAATTTAGAACAATATTATAAATAGGGTCAACAAAGATGTCAACATGTTGGACCTTGATAACAAACTCGTTGAGAAGGGCGAGGGCCCTGGCCGTGGGCGCATTACTAGCGCAGTGCGTGCGCAGCGAGAACTCTGCGAAGAGCCGGTGCCGACGCCGCCCCGCGCGCGCGTATTTGTCGGGGACAAATAGCCTTATACTGCCCAGTACATCAGGGTTATAAATACAATTTCGCATCAGCAGACAATAATGTACAGCGAGTTGCATTTTCCTTCTGAGCTCCAGAGTATCGAGCCCGACCATACCGTATACAAACATAGACGGGTACAGGAATGGATAGCTCCCATACATTATGCCAGTATTGCCAGTGATGACTTAGAGCCATCGCAAACAGGGCGACTTGTCGCCGCGTCAAGTCGCCGCGTCAGACGTGACGTTGTCATTTTGCTTCCGAGTGCTTAGTGCGCACCCTGGCGTCTTGTCGACTCTGACGCCAAGTGTGCGGAGATTCGAACAAAATATATGAA
Source organism: Yponomeuta plumbellus (assembly GCA_947310845.1). NCBI lineage: Eukaryota > Metazoa > Arthropoda > Insecta > Lepidoptera > Yponomeutidae > Yponomeuta > Yponomeuta plumbellus. Next base: position 4,250,719 of record OX371198.1, on the reverse strand, counting down.
AATAGCTGTGCCCCGCGGTGTTACCCGCGGTTCATCGATTTTCCCGTAGGAATAAGATATTTTCCCGCGGTAAAACGTAGCCTATGTTTTAATCCAGGGTATCGGCTAACTCCATACCAAATTTTATTAAAATCCGTCCAGCCGTTTCAGCGCTAAAGACTGACAAACATATAAACACACACACAAACTTTCACGTTTATAATATTAGTGTGATTGACGGCCGTAGCCTGTCGTCGCGTCTAGTTGCTGAGCTGTCGCCTGTCGCGTGTCGCTAGTGTGCGCCTAGGCTTATGGATATCAGACCTGGGGCTCGATCCTGTTAATGCTTTATAGTACGATGATAGATACTCGGTCGGGTAACGTGACGTGTTTTTTCATACTATTGATACCTAGAATTATTGATATACGTGCTCGCGTTGACTTGAAGCGGCAATGAACTAAATCACAATGATCATGCAGTTGTCATTGTACTATAATGTATTAGTAGAATCTAGGCCCTGGTCGCCGACTATGGATCTCATAAGAAGGCTGAAGGGCGCCCAACGAGCAACGGAGAGAGCTAGTTAGGAGTTTCACTGCGCGATCGAATCAGGAATCGTCGGACGACCTGTGTGGCGTAGTGGTTAGCGCATCTGCTTACCATGCGAGAGGTCCCGGGTTCGATCCCCGGCTGGGGAAAAAAAAAGAAACCCAGGTCTTGGATGTTTACATGTTTGTGACGTCGATGTTTCTGGTTCCCACGACACAGGGTATCCTAGTGTGGGGCCAGAAGCAATGTATGTGCCTGTATGTAAATGTTTATGTTTATATTATGTTAGGTTTATCCACCTAGACAAGAGATACAGCACGTTCGCTCTCGTGAGAGAAACCGAGTCCGATCGGAGAGACAGATAATTTAACAATTTAGTCTTGAGCCGTCATCTGCACGTAGGAAGTCGCAGGCTTGACGTTTATGCATCTACTGCGTGCTTCCTAACTTTCTCTTAAAGCTTACTTACTGATGATAGTGATGTTTAGTTATTACGTGATGTGTGTGACGTGAAACGTGTTTAGGTTCGGTAGTCGGGGGTATTTTGCTTAAAATAGCATGCAAACGAAACATTTCCCTAGGCGAGGGCTATACCTCTGTAGGTAACAGGTCGCGTGCAAATCGTTCAGTCTGTTTTTAATTCAATGCAAAAGGGACATTGACATATCAATATCAAGCCAAAGACTGTTTTTTCTAATATCTTTATTTTACAGGACCATGTACGAAACTTAAGTCCTAACTTATTTTAAATTATTATGAAACTAATCTAGGATTAACCTAAACTGTATACCATCTGATGCGAGCCACAAGCATCTTTTCTAGGATCTTTCCCAGTATTGGGAGAAGACCAATGGGCCGGTAGGATTTAGGTAGACTGTAGTCACTCTTCCCAGGTTTTCTGAGAATAGTGACCACTGCCACCTTCCACGCCGCCGGAAACCACGAGAGCTCTAGGCACTTGTTGGCTAAAGCCTTAAAAATTTGTATGTCGAAGCTGATAGCTTGAACGCAGATATCGGCCGTTAGTCCATCAGGTCCCGGAGCCTTTTTTGGGTGAAAGCTCTCCATTACTTCCCTTACTTCTCGTGTGGTAAATGGTGGGTCTCTTTTGTCCGTGTCCTTTACTTCCCAACTTTCTTTCGCCAGTTTCCGCCTTTTCGTATGAACTCCATGATCAGTTTCTATTTCGTCTGTAGGAAAGAATGTTTCTGTCAAGAGTTTCGCCGATTCTTGGGGTGTTAAAACTTCACCATCTTTGATCAGAAGCTGGTCTTCTTTCCTTGCGGCGTTCTTTCTAAGGATTCTGTAAATTCCATCCCATAGACTCTCTCGATCTTGTTTCCGACAAAATTCTTTCCAACTATTTATTTGGGCTGATTGAGCTTCCCTTTCGTAAATTTGTTTTGCTTTAACATATTCTTCTATAACGTATTTCCGTCTTATGGGTGCAGCACATCTTATTCTCCTTTTTTTCTTAGTCATTTCTCTTTTTAATGTTTCTATCTCCTGTGTCCACCATTCTGGTTTTCTTCCTTTTCTTTCTTTTATTTTTGGGATAGACTTTTCGCATGATTTCTCGATTGCCTTAATATATTTATTAATGTAATCTTCTAATTCCACTGTAGTATTTATTTCGTTTATTTTTTCAATATTTATTAGATTTTCGTTTAAATTTCTATTTAGTTCTTCTTTAAATAAGTTCCACTTTGCTTTTCTTGTATTATATAGTCTTGTAGTTTTCTTTATGATTTTTATCTTAGGCTTATTAAATTGTAGTTTATAGGACAGTGTATTATGGTCCGAACTGGTGATGTCGATCTCTACCTTCCAGTCGCAGACAAACTGCAGTAAGTCGACTGTGCAGAATGTCACGTCCACTGTACTTTTGTAGATCCGATCACCTCGTACAGTTTCGAAAGTTGGTGTAGTACCTTCGTTCAGAATCTCCATCCTCAGTTCCTCTACAAATCCGGAAAACTCTTCACCTCTAAGGTTCTCTGTAATACTACCCCACCATGGGCTCCAAGCATTTACATCCCCCCCTATTAGTAAGTATTTCGTGTTTAGTTCTTTAATTACATGTTTTAGTCTTTCTAGGTACGGCTGTAATGGTATATCTGGTTCAAAGTATAGTGAAATTACGCCTAGTTCATATTTTTCTGTTTTAACTTTAATTGCTACTATGTTTTCAGTTATAAGTGTTTGATTCTCCGTTATTTGTATTTCCTTATTAAATATTATAATTGCCGCTTTTATTGGTTTGGTTCTATTAATTTCTTTTTGTATAACTCTTGTTCCAGGTTCCTGTTTCAGCTCTCCCACAGCACCAACATATGGCTCCTGTACAAGTGCCACGTCAATTTTCCGCTTCAGGGCTTCTATATGTAGCTCTTGGGTAGCTAACTTTTTTCTTTGCAAATTTGCTTGGAACACCTGGTGGGAAGCCACTTTCTCCATCTCAACGATGGCTAACAGTAGGCAACCGTTGATCTCGCTATGGAATCCCATCTCTTTCTAACCGGGCAATCTCTGTCAAAAGCATTATGGTCCGTATGGTCGTATTTCGCCATTCGACAGTTACGACAACTTGGGGTTCCAGACGCCACCCACAGAGGACATGTCGATCGCAAATGATGGTCCCCACAATGACTGCATACTTCCTCGGCCTCAGTGCACAACTTTCTAGTGTGGCCATAGCCCAGGCATTTTGTGCATTGCACAAGCGGTGATTGGTCTTCCACCGTCAGTCTTTGCAGGTCAATGTAAACCTTGCCCGCTTCTGTAAGCCTCTGCCATAGCTTTGGTGATAACTGGAGGGCGACATGGTTCTCAAGCGGGTTTCTTGACCTCCTCCTGAAAAGCACTTTAGCCCTGTATTCTTCCTCCGCTATGGCTTCTGTGAGGTGCTTATTTTGGGTTTTCATCGAAATCAATATATCCTCATCCGTGTTATATTTGAGAACGTCCTTTATTATTACAATAGGATCTCTATTCTTTGGCTCTTCTACCTTCAGTTGATTATCTTTACCTTCCTTTATTTTATTCATAATTCTGCTCTGCTCATTCTTGGATCCACAGGTAATAATTACTTTCTGGTTCTTCGCCTTCCGAATTTTATCCACCTTTATGCCGCTCCTCTTGGGTTCCACTGTCTCTCTTATTCTCTGAATAACGTCCTCGCTCGTCAATTTCTCGTCAGCAGAGGAGATAATCAGGGAGTGAGAAGGCGGCGGCACATTCAGTGGTTTGTTTTGGGCCACTGCTGAGGCATAGGTTGAATTTCTTTCGAGCTTCGGGCCCTCAGCCGACATTCTATCCACCACCTCAGCCACCTCGAACACCAAGATGTGCCGCATCGCCTTCACCTCATTCAGCAAATCATCTATTGGTTTCTGCAAGGCGGAGGTCTGGTTCATCTCCAAAAACGCCTTAAGCCTCGAGGTGACCTCCTTCTCGCGGTTCAGTTGTTCCTCCTTTAGTTGCGTTTGGGCTCTCTGAAGCATGAGTTGAAGAGTTTTGCGGGACTCATTCATGCGCAGGATCACTTCATTCATGCCTGTCAGAGACTGCAATACCGCCTCCTTAATTGATAATTTTATATTTCCGGACATCTCGATCTGGTCCTTGGCCTCAAGGTAGTACTTGTTGGCGAGGGAGGCTAGCTCCGCCGCTGTGCCGGTTGACTCCCTAGACGGTGTTGAGGCCCTTGACACCGGAGACTGATCTCGCGAAGGGTTTAGCTGGGAACGGGTCGAGTATTCCGACACCCCCGCCGACTCTACCTCCGCTACAGGCGTCCCCTGCGGCTGGGCCGTTGCACACTTCATAATAGCCTTCTTTCTTATGCCTCCACTCCCCCCACTAGAGCCCGAGCCCGCAGTAGATGGTGGATTAGAGGTCTTCTTTACTCTATCGGACACAGTAGAGACAGTAAGATTTCAGAATTATCAACGACACTGCTCGATCAAGTCTCAAGGTACGCGGCTGAGAGATCACCACCAAGGCAACCAAACTCGACTCTACCTTTATTAACCCCAAGCCGTGACTCTACAACGACCTAATTCCCGAGGTTCCGCTCCTCAAGTCAACTCTAGCGCCGAAAACCCCACCCTCCTACGACCTCCCGCTGCGAAGCCAGCTCACTTCGTAGAATTCAAAGATGGAGGCCAATATGGCGTTTTAAGTTGAATTAAGCTATTTCTCCGCAACCAGAGGTCACGGGACCACCGTGTTTGGGCTTGGGAGTCGTGGCTTTCGGCAAGGAATACGAAACTGGCAAGATGTAGTTAAGTAATTCGGACTCTACATAGAGCGTCTCAAAAGCTGCTCGGGCGCCAGCACAACCCAAGGAAGAAAATCTCGTTTCTCTACGACCACCACAAGCCGAGTAATTTAAGTTAGTGTTTTTCCAATATGGCGGACAAGATGGCGGCTATTTGTCTAACTCAGTGACAAGCGGTCGCTAGATGGTCGAGTTTGGGCTCCAAAGATTCGTCTCAACGAGAGGAAGGCGATGTTAATGAGTGTATAATTTTAGTATTTACATATAAAAAGAAAAGTCCAAAAAACACACAAAATGTAAAAAAAGTGCGTTATATCCTCAACCAGCAATCTCCGGGAAGTGCCGCAAACGGTTTCAGGGCCCGGAAGCGCTCATCCAACGAATTTAGCCAGTGGACTGGACCGCAAGAGTCCCCTTCGAAAAGCACGTGCCACGTGGTAATTGTTTTTCTGCCAATTTCACGTCGATTCCGTGGGCGGAAAAATCTGTGGAGCGGCTCGTCGGATGCGGCTCGTCGGGGCGCAGGAGAAGGTTGCAAAAAAGAAGTGGGGTATCGCGACAAATCAAGAATAAATGGCCAAAAAGTGGCACTTTTTAAGGTTATAAAATGTTTTTCTTCCAAAATCACTAGTAATTTTTCAAGTATCGGAAAATTTTTTTGTTCACCGTATGGCACTCAACAAAACGCACACTTTGATATATCGCACTTCGCTGTAGCTGCAACTTTTACCAGCAAAACGAATTTTCAACCGCGGAGCAAATCGAAAATGATGCGTTCCGAGGGGCGTTCGGGGCGAAACTTCTATGGTATACAGTGTGGCCCTGGATAAAGTGCAATCCCGAAAGGGGATGAAACTAGACCATGAATCATTGACTAGAAAAATATAAAAAAAAATTATAAAAAAATATTGTAGGATTTATTGGTATTTTAAGATTTTCATGTTTCATTAAGGACTCTATGTACAAAAGTATTGATTTCTTCCAAAATAATGGGTCTATTTCTTTGAAATAAAAAAAAACAGTATGCCTAATACCTGGCGATGACCATGAAATAATAAATAGTCCGCAAAAAAGTAACTATCTTGGGTAAAAAAATGTATTTTTATGAAAAAAATGATTTTTTTAGACGTTTATTTTAAAAAACTTCAAATTACTAAAAAAAAGTGCCCTATAACTATGTAATTTTATAGCTTACTTTTATTCTTTACCATTTTAGCTTCCAAATAAAAAAAAAACAATGTTCTAACTAAAAAAACACGCTATCTACGAACTTTTAAAGTGGAGCCTAATCGTGTTACCGTGCAGGTAGAGACCGTTTTTTCCATTGTTTCCGTCCTACTCTGTGCCCTTCGGCAGTCGCAGTCCTTTTGTTCTACACTCAGGTAGAGGGAAGGCGAGGGGAGGGGAGGCAGGGGGTTCGAAACAGGACTTACACAGTCGCTCCGATATTCTCGCCGCTGCTACTACTGTTCTCGTTCTCGCATTGTGTTCTCGTTGATTTGTTATTAAGTTTTTGTTACATTGTTGACTGTTACGTTTTCTACTGTTCGTTACGTTTGGACTGTTCCTGTTCTGCTGTTAAATGTTGACGAAATGCCGCGATTGACAGAGTTCTCACCTCGAGAAATAGCCGACATGCATTATTATTATGGCATGTCACATGGTCGCACAACAGTCGCTCGGACTGCATACATAAATGCTTTCCCGGGCAGACTCATACCCTCAGCTCGAAATTTTCAAGAGATTCATAGGAGGCTCTCCAACATTGGACTTGGTTTGGCACGAGATCGCCGTGAGCAACCAGCTGTCGTTATTGACAATGCGATAGAAGAGGCCATTTTAAACGATCTGTTTGCTGACCCTACAACAAGCATAAGACGATTAGTGTTGCGTCATGGCATATCGAAGACGTCTGTCTGGCGAATTTTGAAAAAGGAGGGATTGCATCCTTTCCATTACCAACGAGTACAACATTTACACGAAAATGTAGATAATCGTCCAAGATGCGTAATGTCGACGTGGATTCTAAGAAAAATTAGAGCTGACCCAAATTTTCCCAAACGCATTTTTTGGATGGACGAAGCGACATTTACCCGAGACGGCATTACAAACTGCAGAAATTTGCACCAGTGGTCTCACGAAAATCCACGATTGAAGCGGGCATCTACTTTTCAAGTAAAATTTTCAATAAACGTATGGGCAGTCTTAATCGACGACATTTTAATTGGTCCAGTCATTTTACCCAGAACCCTAAATGCTGAACGTTTTTTAGAATTACTACAAAATTTACCCATGTTGATGGAAGATGTTCCCCTGGCTACGAGACGGCGTGGGCGTATGTATCTCCAAATGGATGGATGACCTGCACATTATGGGCGGGAGGTGCAACGATTTTTGAACGAAAATTACCCGAACCGGTGGATTGGCCGAGGAGGGCCAGTAGGCTGGCCAGCGCGTTCACCTGATCTGACACCCCTAGATTATTGTTTATGGGGTGTCATGAAGCAAAGAGTATACAGCACGCCAATAAATACCGAGGCACAGTTGCACGACCGAATAATTCAGTGCGCAAATGACATTAAAAATGATCCAGGAATGATTCCCAGAGCCACTAACCAAATTAATATTCGTGCAGTAATGTGCTTGCAAAATCGAGGAGGCCATTTTGAACATTTAATGCATTAAATAAAAATGCAAAATTGTAAATTACGGATAATTTTATTAATAAAGTTATTGTGATTAAAGTGTGACTTTTATTACCTACTAAAATGTAAATAACTCCTACGTAGCCAATTTTTTAGTTAGAACATTGTTTTTTTTTTATTTGGAAGCTAAAATGGTAAAGAATAAAAGTAAGCTATAAAATTACATAGTTATAGGGCACATTTTTTTAGTAATTTGAAGTTTTTTAAAATAAACGTCTAAAAAAATCATTTTTTTTCATAAAAATACATTTTTTTACCCAAGATAGTTACTTTTTTGCGGACTATTTATTATTTCATGGTCATCGCCAGGTATTAGGCATACTGTTTTTTTTTATTTCAAAGAAATAGACCCATTATTTTGGAAGAAATCAATACTTTTGTACATAGAGTCCTTAATTAAACATGAAAATCTTAAAATACCAATAAATCCTACAATAATTTTTTATAAATTTTTTTTATATTTTTCTAGTCAATGATTCATGGTCTAGTTTCATCCCCTTTCGGGATTGCACTTTATCCAGGGCCACACTGTATATTACCTAAGATAAACCCGCGACAATACGGATTCGTACCCCAGCGCTGTACGGAGGACTCCCTCTACGATTTGATTATGCACATACGGAAAGTAGTCAAACAAAAACAAATCGTAGTAATGGTTTCGCTAGATATAGAGGGAGCCTTCGACAGCGCTTGGTGGCCAGCAATCCAGACTCAGTTAGAACACTTGAACACACCGGGCAATCTTCGCTTGATCGTAAAAAGCTACTTTGAGAACAGAAAAATCTGTCTCAGGTATGCTGGAGCTGAGAGTAAGCGAACAACTACAAAGGGATGTGTTCAGGGCTCTATCGCTGGCCCCACTTTTTGGACTGTACTTATTGACCCATTGTTGAACGAGCTAGACCGGTTGCACATATATAACCAGGCCTTTGCAGATGATATTGTGCTTGTGTTTTCGGGACAAGAATAGAAGACGAAGCTAATAGAGCGCTTGAACTTGTTCTTCAATGGGGAGATACAAACAAATTAAAATTTGCACCACATAAAACCGCTGCTATGATAATCACAAATAAATTAAAATACAATAAACCAAATTTAAATATGGGAGGGAAAGCCATAGAATTAGTAGAGGAAATTAAAATTTTAGGCTTAATAATTGATTCGAAATTAACATTTAATGCTCATGTGTTATTTGTAAGAAAGCACTAGATATTTATAAGAAAATCGCAAGAATAGCTAAAATTAGTTGGGGACTGAGCCCTGAAGTTATTCGACACATTTATACAGCAGTGATAGAACCGATCATATTGTACTCGGCAAGTGTATGGGCCCCATCAACAACCAGAATAGGCATAAAAAAGAAATTAAATATGGTGCAGAGAGGGTTCGCTCAGAAGGTATGTAAATCCTACAGAACCGTCTCTCTGAGTGCAGCGCGGACTGCTTCCGCTCGATATGCGAATCCAGGAAGCGGCAGCCATATATGAGACTAAGAGGGGTAGACCACTTGGATACTTGCCAGACGATAGAGAGCTGGAAATCAGAGTTAGTTTTCTGATGAATCCACATCCATCAGATATTGCAGAAATCTACTTTGAGTGCCTTGACAACCTTGATCCTCAAACCGTCGAAACACATAAAATCGAGGGAATAAATATATTTACAGACGGCAGTAAAATTGAGGGCAAGGTGGGTGCTGCAATATCCTGTTGGCGAAATGGCAAAGAGTTTCGAAGCAAAAAGGTAAAACTGGAAAATTATTGTACAGTATTTCAGGCGGAGATGCTGGCGCTTCACACAGCAGTACTTACCATACTGAAACAAAAAGAAAGTCGGTACAATATATTTAGTGATTCACGGTCGTCACTTGAACTCCTACGAAGTACAAAAATTACACATCCACTGGCTTTTGAAATAAGAAAAAATTTAAGAGAGGTCTTAAAACAAAACAAATTAGTAAAACTATTTTGGATTAAAGCCCACGTAGGAGTTCAAGGAAACGAACGTGCTGACGAACTAGCAAAAGAAGCTGCACTGTTTAAAAGGACGGCACCAGATTACGATAGATTTCCCCTATCATTCGTGAAGAAATGCATTAGACAAGACACTTTAATTAAATGGCAGACAAGGTATGCGGAGGGAGACACGGCTGAGACAACAAAACTATTCTTACCAGATGTAATACAAGCTTACAAGACTATACGAACAATCAATATCACTCCAAAGCTCGTACAAGCATTCACCGGCCATGGTGGCTTTGCACATTAGTTAAACCGATTTAAATGTAAAGACGACCCAGCTTGCATTTGTGACCCTGGAAAAGAAGAAACAATATTACATTTATTGTTAGATTGTCCAATGCATGGATTGGATAGGTATAACTTAGAAATAGAATCTAGTGTTAAGTTAAGTAAAGAAACATTGTCAAAATATATAGCCAATAATGAATATATCGTCTATCGGAGACAGTACTGGAACATTTCAATATGTACTATACTCGAGTAATTGGCAATCAAAGTTTTGATCTTTTAGGACTGTAATGGTTTTGAGTAATAAAAAAATAAAATAAAAGGAGTGTTCGAGATATTCGTACCAGTGCACTAGATTGCAGCGGTCTAGAGCAGTCTATTTTGAAACCTTGGTGTAAAAAACTGGATTTTCAAAATTTTGTATATGTTCCAGTACTGTCTCCGATAGACGATATAGAGTCATTTAAAACATATTGTGAAAAGATTGTAACAATAGCAAATTATAGAAATAAAACATAATTATATATAATAAGAGAAAAAATATATAAAGAATAGGCATACAATTATATACAAATAGATATTAATTATATACATAGAGTATATTACTAAGTAATATACAAGATATGTATAAACCATGTTAGCAAACAAGTTTTATAAAATATATTACAGAATATAAAAACGCGATAGTTTTTATGCATTGATTACGTAAGCTAATTAAATGTATAAAAATAAAAGTGATAAGCATTAAAATATATATATATATATATATATTACAATAACATAAGATAGAATACACATAAGATAGGAAACTGATGCTAGGTGTATTGAATCTGAAGTACATGTTCATGTGCCGAAGATACAATATACAAAAAGAAAAATACTGTAAAAAAAAAAAAAAAACATTGCAAAAAAAGCAAAAAAATAACTGTAATAACATAGCGAAGTCGTTATTCTATCTCAAGTACATTGGATACTTACGATAGAATATCAAAGCCCATAATATTGTAAATCTAGACTATAAGTATGTAAATACATGAAATGTAAAAAAACAAAAGAAAAAAAAAACTATTAAGAAATAAGTAACATAATTATATTTGTAAGTAATACTTACCTTTTATCAATGTAATTAATCTAAGAAATATAACTAATAAACATGCACACATAACACCAGGACACACAATACCAGCAGTACTCAAACAGAACTATAATAAAAAACATACTTACACATTGCAGGCGTAGTTTACCAATGTAAACATACGCAAAAATTACGTAGAGCAAACATGAAAAAAATAATAAAAAATATATATAATCACAATGTTAGTCTAACAAAGTCTCTGACCCATGTCAGAGGATTTGCGGCGAAACATACAAAAAAAAAAAAAAAACCTAAACTGTAATTTCAGAGTAAACTAATTTGGATTAAATATCCTTTGCCGACTGTCAATTTCTGAATGTTGCTAGTACGTAAAAACCAAATAACCTCATTTTACCTCCAAGTAAAATTTGTGTGCGCATCATAGGTGTTTTTGTTAGACTTTACTCTTTATAAGTAATTAAATTTTAATGTCTTTGATGTGATAAGGATTTTGGTCACATGAGTCTTCTATTCACGGCAAAAAAAACTACCGAGTAAACTTGTATGTTTTATAGCGGTAACACAGCGTAGTTTTTTTTTTGCATCGAATTGAAAAACGGAACTTGCATATCGTTGAGTAGAAAGAACAAAGTAGCCATTACTCTATAGATCTTTTTGATACGTACCGCTAGATGGCGCCGAGCCGCGTAACACATTGCGCAGTTTGAGTTTGACGTTTCCCTTTTTTTTTATTAATCATTAAAACAAAAGGTTTAACCCGTTGTAACTCTACACAGCCCCAAAACCAACCAAGTGCTAACTTGGTTGGTTTTGGGGGCAAAGTTTGACTTCATAGTATTGGGGTACCTCCTTCTTATTGAGATTTGGTGAGATTTTAATAGAACAGACATTTCTAGCTCATTTAAACAGATAATAGAAACCCTTTAGAAGTCCGATTCCCATAAAAGTTATTACCTAAATAGTACTTATATTCACGCATACGTTTGGATATTTGTAAAGTTTGCACAATGTAGTGTATTTTTAAATTCCACTTCTAACAAGGAGAAATAAGACTATCAGCTTTAGACTAAATCGCAAGCAATAGCTAGTAGAGTAGCTTAGTTCGTAATGTTTTGAAACTCAACAACCCTTTCCTTCACACCCTTCCTGAAATAACAGCCATATATTAATGTGTGTTAAGTTATTATTTACCCACCTTAGTACTCCACTTGCTCCCAGAATTCCTATGTTCAAAGCCTCTTAGACAGATTTTGACAAAATCCCCATTTACTTTCGAAAATGAGGGGCCTCTACTTTTTAATACCTAGGTAGTAAAGTACCTAGGTATTAAAAAGCAAACGCAGCAAACTTCATAACAGCAATAAAATATCGAGATAGTTCAGTTTGCGCAACCGCCTAAATAGCACCTGGCCTAGTCCAGATATATTTGATTTGATTTGAACAGCACCTGTCAAAAATATCAATAGGTGCCCAATCTGGACTAGGCCAGGTGCTATTTGTGCAGGTGCTATTTAGGCGGGTGCTCAAACTGGACTACCTAAAATATCCAGTTCTCCCAAACATTGACTGCCTCCTTGGTCTAGCCGTTAAGGCTTTAACTACCAAGACAAAGGTCGTGGCTTCGATTCCACTGGGGGCCGCCGCCGTACATTTAGATAGATAGAATATTCTTTACCATCAATAAAATCATAAAGGTAGATTTGCAGATTGTTTATAAATCTAAGTACAACTGGCGGCCTTATAATAAACATAAACATAAAACATAAACATTTTCATACAGGCACATACATTGCTTCTGGCCCCACACTAGGATACCCTGTGTCGTGGGAACAAGAAACAGCGACGTCACAAACATGTAAACATCCAAGACCTGAAGTTATTTTTTTTTTCTCCCCAGCCGGGGATCGAACCCGGGACCTCTCGCATGGTAAGCAGATGCGCTAACCGCTACGCCACAGAGGTCGTCTTATCACTATAAGCAATTTTAAAACATAACATAAACATTTACATACAGGCACATACACTGCCATTTGTATAAATGGCTACAGTCTGGGAGTATTTTCATGTTTGTAGTGTCCGCGCCTGGTTACCATAGCACAAGGTATCCTAGTTTGGCACTGGGTTAAGTGATTGTATTGTATGGAAGGTATTTATTTATTAGAATGGTGAAAAATTAAAAAAAAATTGGGTATTGCAAATTTCGTTTTGAAGGAGTTTTTCTACTACATCTATTTGTCATTTGTAATTTTTAGATATGAGGTACGGGGATTTCGTTGCATAATTATGAAACTTGTAGCCATCTTTAAAAACAGCCTTCTACGCTTACTGTTCTAGGATTTAACAAGCACGGAGCGCTTTCCCTCCATTCTCAGGCTCACGATCTTCGGATTATCATCTCTAGACATTGCGAAAGCCACGAGAGGAAGCGTTTAGGGGGACCTCATCGGTAACGCTATTGACCGAGATGAGGTGAAACCGTACAAAACCTTGTGTTCTGAGTGTCTTAGGCTGACATTCAGAGACAAAAACTAAGCAAAGACTGGTCTCAGAAATGTCAAAATCACGTACCTATAAACATTTCGTATTCAGAATCGAATCTTAGCAAGTTTAGTATAAAATGGTGCTTAGCTAAGTGTAAGTAGTCAATATCGGTGACTTTGCGTGAACTTAGAACTGTCACTTCTAAGCCTTTTGTTCACAGATTACTCCAAACGTCATTTCACTGATTTTTTTATTCACTCTGACATATATAAAATGGTATGATGTTGTCCTGCTCTCGTGTATCAATGTCAAATTTAAAAAACCGGTGAGAACTACATCACTAAAAAATGATAGACAATATAGATGACTTTCTTAAGTACTGTGAATACGAAAATTACGGCGCTTTACTAAGTACGACTTTAGTTTACTTTGCTAAGACTGATCTAAGCGTGAACTTAGGATTCGTCTCTGAATGTCAGCCTTAGTGCGCGAACGTTTGACACGGATCTAATCGTCAAAAGGATGTGAAGTCTTTTGAACCGGCCGTGTTATCTATCTTTCTGCCATTGTACCAATGCATTAGACTTTAGACCTAGTTCTTTTGTTATAACACAAATCCGCTGTCCGGCTACAGCAGAGCTTTTTGGTATAGTTAGATAGCTTAAAGAGACTGAATTCTACTGCACTGAATTATGCAGGGTGTCCCAAAAAAGTGGAAGTCCAGATATAGAGCACCCCTAGGGGTACCAACAGCTTAACGTGCCTTGCGAAGCACGGAACCGCTCGGAAAAATGCCACTAGCGTTAGTCCACCCATCCATGGACTGAACGATTGGTGTTACAGCCATTATGCATTTGTAGCCATTTTTAAAGTGATTACCATTATTTTATAAATAAATCCCATTTATAAATACTGCTGCTGAAGGAGAACAATAACTATGGCTACAAAGTGTCTCATAGTCGATCAAAAATAGGCATAGCTTTACCAGCGGAAATATACTATAATGTTAATTTCCCAGTTTTATATTCAGTTGCAAATGTCCGTCTATTACTTTTGCGAAAAACCGTAAACAAGTGTCAGACTTTCATTAAGAGAGGCAGTGGTTGCAAAATATAGGCTTAATAGGATTACTGATGCATCACTGCCATAAGTTAGATTAATGTTGGTAATATTCCCAATACGTTACTAGGTAACGGTAATAGGAAGTATTTTTGAATGATTTCTATAGAGTTAGAGCCATCGCAAACAGGGCGACTTGTCGCTGCGTCTAGACTGTGTCAGACGCTACGTTGTCACTTGCTTCTGGCGTCTTGTCGTCGCGACTCCGCGACTCTGACACCAAGTGTGCGGAGATTTGAACAAAATATATGAAAATTGACGGCCGTAGCCTGTCGTCGCGTCTAGTCGCCGAACTGTCGCTGTCGCGTGTCGCCTAGAGTGAGCATAGGCTTAAACGGACAGATCATAATCTACTCTCGTGTAAGTCGCTACACGATTCATGAATAATATACAATATAGATTCATCATCATCAGCCATTTGACGTCCACTGCAGGTCACAGGCCTTTCTCAAGGTTTTCCAAATTTTCCGGTCTTGTGCCATCCAACGACTCCGAGCTACAGTAACTAGGTCGTCAGATCATCTGGTGGGGGGCCTGACTACCCTGCGTCGTACGGTCCGCGAAATTTTTCCGCCCCAACGCCCATCAGTTCTCCGAGCTATTTTATGAGCTACTTAAAGAAGTAACTCTGGTTCTTCTGTAGATAAACTTAAATATTTACATACAGATACATACAATGCTCCTGGCCCCACATTAAGATACCCTGTGTCGTGGGAACCAGAAACCGCGACGTCACAAACATGTAAACATCCAAGACCTAGGATCTCCTCCTCGATTTGATCATGCTGTGAAATTCTTAACATAGCTCTCCGGATTCGTTATTCATTGAGCGACCTGGAGCCTATATAATTTTTATTATTATAATAATTATTTTATATAATAATTATTCTCTAAATTAAGAGTTTGTCTTCTTAGACACACGTAAATACTCAATCAATCTTCTGAGATAAAATCTGGAAATTTTGACCGGCAGATATGAATTGTAAAGTCATAAAAATTACGACTCCCATGATCGAAGCGACCGGTGGGTGTATCCGGACACGATTTGAGAACCCTTGATTGGCTCTATTAAAACCACTTCGTAATAAAAATGCGATCCTTCACGTACATTAGCTTGATTAGTCCATAACGAAATGGAAAAATGTAATGGCGGCCGGATGATCCAAAAGTCGATTATAAAGTGTGCAGAACGTTGACTTGACTTAACTTGTTAAGTCCTGACCTTGAAAATAACAATAGAAAAAAAACATGGCTAGAAATCCATATCTCTTCTCCATTCCGCTATGTGATTGGTGAATCACGGCACTGCTCGTCTCCTCTCTTCTCCGCTCCGCCTCAATGGAACCGTACCCTTAAGAGCTATCATATTTCGGTGTCCAACACAAATTATAACAATTTCTATTCGGTAGAATAAGCAAACCGATGAAGTAATTTCTTTGGAAAAAATATGTCGTCGTACGTATGTATCTCTTCGAATTTTCGTACGCACATATGTCGGAAGAATGGGATGAGTATGATGTTCCATCACACGAATTTCTGACCATCGGTGGCTAAGACGATGTGGTCTTCGAAAATAATGAAATTCTTGTGATGTAATTATCTATTGGAACGCTCATGTGTGCAACAGCCAATATATTTTTTTGTGACTTCAGATTAAAATTTAATTCCAAATAAAAGTTACTAGAACTGTCTGCAACGTCTGCGTAGATAGTATCTACGCAAAAAACTCTATTATCATAATTGATCACGGTTTCCATAGCGTGTCTCCTGAACGGGGCTCTTAAATCTTAGCCCTACGCCTCCCTAGTGGAATGTAATGGATCGAAGTAGTATAACTTGCTTAGTGCTATTGTGCCAGCCCGACGTCATAGAGAACCCTCTAGGATGTCTTTATAAACTAAAACTTTCGTAAGCACTACATATTATTAACTTTATTCCTGATACACTAACTTGACTTTTTTTCGGAAGAGTCCGACCAGGTTTCGCTTTGATTCACGAGGATTACGAGACTTACAAAATTACGCTCTGCGCCGCGTTTTATAAAACTACAATTCATAGTTTTTATGAATGACTATTCGATGTAGCTCGTAGCCCCGGCTGATCTTAAACGATCACGAAGGTTAAGCAACATAGGGCGCGTTCAGTGCATGGATGGGTCACCGTCTATGACTAACGCTAGTGGCATTTTTCCGGGCGGTTCCGTGCTTCGCAAGGCACTTTAAGCAGTTGGTGCCGGCTGCCGTCGATAGTTGGCAGCCGTTAAGCCAAGTCAGAAGCCTTAGGGCGGTTTGAAAACTTCTGACAATAAGACCAGCCACTAGTCTTACAAGCCTCCACCAATCCAGACTTGGCCCTCGTGGTGGAGTGTGACCAATACCTTCCTCAGGGAAGAGACTCGTGCCCCTCGGTGGGGACATAATGGGTTGATGATGATGATTAATTGATGTACAACTATCACGGGCAGAACATCGCACTCTCATTATCACGTCCCAACCTATACTGTCTTTCTGTAGTGGCGCACGTATACAAAGTCAAACAAAATCGCCAAGTATAATAAATCGAAAAATAACTTTGCTCTTGGCAATACGAACAACTTTGCCAAGAGGAAAATATCCCGAAAATAACTGTTTTAAGTTAGAAGCTGATGTTTTTTTGCTGTTTCATAGTTTTATCTACACTTTGAATTCGTTTACCGAATTCGGAGGGAATGTTCTTTTTATTGTGAAAAATAATACTACATACGCACACTTGCAAGAACAACGTGTTATTTCGGAACCCTTACGTTACATGAGAGCATTTTTTTAAGGTTTCAAGTATGCCCCGAAAGAGATAGCGCTATAACGTGATGCAGTGTCTCTTTTGCTCATTATTCTGGCGTTTTCGAAGTAAATACAATCGCGTTAAACAAAAAAATTCTATGAATAAAAAATGGTTTTCTTCGAAATACCTATCACGTTGTACTTGCAAGGGATAATGATCTAAATATTCGTGATTTCCGACTTCTGGGTCCAAACTGTAAATGCAAATTTGAAGTGGTAGGAAGTACCATCTTTAACGTTGATTTTTTTCAAATATGTTAAGGGCGTCTGCTAAGTGTAAACATTAATTATAAAATAAATGGATTGGCCGGCGCAGACTGGTGAATGGGATCAAACAGGAGACCGAAGGTAGTTTTTTTTTGGATTTGTATTAATCAGCCTGATATATATTATTGTTGTGAGCTTTATGATGCTTGTGTATTCTTAAATATATAAGAAAAGTATGCGTTTTTACTATTGTTTGATGCTACTGAAGTTTTGTCAGACAAGTTTTGTGTCTATAATTTTTTGGAACTGTAATCTGTTGACAAAAAAATCCCATTGTGGTCTAACTGGCAATGAACGTAGGATGATAAGGCTTATCGTATTACAGGATCTTTCAAGTTTCCTACCGGCAAAGAATCGCTCGTAGCCCCGGCGGACTGAGTGATCGTAAACGAACACGAAGGTTAAACAACATAGAGCGCGTTCACTGCATTTATGGGTGACCATTCCATGACTAACCCTAGTGGCCTTTTTCCGAGCGGTTTCGTGCTTCGCAAGGCACGTTAAGCAGTTGATGCCGGCTGCCGTCGATAGATTGCCGTCGTTAATCCAAGTCAGAGGCCTTAGGGCGGCTTGAAAACTTCTGACAGAAAGACCAGCCACTAGCCTTACAAGCCTCCACCAATCCGGACTTAGCCCCCGTGGTGGAATGGCCTATACCTTCCTCAGGGAAGAGACCCGTGCCCCTCGGTGGGGACATATTGGGTTGATGATGAACCTTATCTACATATTTAATTGTATCTATCTGTTTACCGAAATAGGTATTTTCTTATTAACTTATAAAGTAGGGTTACTGACGGTCTGCCCACGACCTACCATCGAAGCTAGGTGTATATTGGCAAAACTTTGCTACGGCTGCGCTGATGCGAATGGAGCGCCGTAGTGTTATTGGCAGTTACGTGTTTTTATTGGAAAACTTTACAGCAAACCTTATCCAGACACTTACGTGACAAAGTTATGAAGCGCTCGGAATTGTCGCAAAGCGATGCGACAGTCGAAACTTGAAGTTCTTAGTTTTAAGAATAAAATGCCTCTATATACCTACACGCACCAAATCCATGAATGATTCCAAGACCCTAACTAGATTTTTTGTCGAAAGAGTCCGACCAGCAAAGGTAGTATGAAGACGTGAGTCGCGCGCGACAATTTGACAGTTAATGTACTGGAAAGTCGCGACTTTTGACGTTGTCGCGCGCGACTCGCGTCCTCATACTACCTTTGCAGGGCCTCGATTCAATGAAGAAAATGTATAGTTGTCATACTGTATTTGCAGTAAAAGACAATATTATTTGCCAAACATCGATATAGCTCAACAAGCAGCACCCTATGAATTTTTTACGTTAATTTAGTTAGTTTTAATTCAAACAGACGAGGAGATCTCTTTTGACCCCTCTGGAGATCCGAGGGCTGGTGCCTACTTTACTCAAAGGCTAAGCCTCGTCATATAGCGAGGTAATGCCACCAGCCTTCTCGGAACTCTACCATCCGACAGGGATTTGGCTCCAATATTTTATTTAAAATTGAAAATAGATTATTTTTCTTTTTTAAATATTATTAGGTACTAGCTGACCCCGCGAACTTTGTTCCGCCTTAGACGCCATAAATGAGCAGATTTTTGATTTTATTATATTGTTTATCAATAAAATAAGATTGACAGAAGAATCCGTTTTAAACGTCTTTTTTTTTTTCATCCTCTTGACTATATTTGCAGCACGCATTCAGTCAATTCTATGTCAAATGTCTTAAGGTTACATTAAAAAAGTTTAATAATTTTATATGGTGGTTAAGTAATTTTAAATTTTCTGATTTTCCGCGCAATTTCCTTAATTTTTTCTTTCATAAGAACCTTCTCCTGATAATAAGGAACAGAACAAAAAAAGAATTAGCGAAATCGGTCCAGCCGTTCAGGCGTGATGCCGTGACCAAGGGAAATAGGGATTCATTTTTATATATATATATTAGTTTTAGTTTTGTAAATACCATATCTAAGTGACACTTAATAAAATATACTCGTATAATACCTTCAAACACAAATCTTGAGTATACGGTTTTAGTTTGGATTCGATACCTCCACGTGTTTCTGAGACAGACAGAGGAAAGTATGTACCTATGTTAGAGCAATTTGTATAGTGTCACAAAGATAACTGACCCGGTGGAAGTGTCCAATTTAGTATCACTTGACCAACGTCAAGTTTACTATGAGAAAAGTGACGCCTTCACCGGGTCAGATAAGTTTGTCGCACTCTATTTGTATTTGACAGTTGGACGTGGTTAGACAATTCTCGCCGTCAGAAGCATATGATCGTATGTTCGATTCCGACGAATTCAACTTTTTTATACCCTCAATCTCAGCTCGTCGAGCTCTTTCTAATTTGAGAAACATCATTTCTGTTTTATTCTATTGCTGAGATAATTCAGGTGCGTAATGTTTTAAAGGACTATACATACTTTCCTCAGGGAAGAGACCTGTGCCCCTCGGTGGGGACATAATGGGTTGATGATGAGGCTAATAGTACAGTCTGTTAGCTTTTAGAATATACCTCGGGCTCTAGAGTAGTCTTCGGTTTTCGCCGAAAGCACACGAGTGTAATATACTTCCTGCTCTGTATACTTTTCTTCACCATTTGACATTTTTTTCGAAATTAATTGTCATATTAGTTCTGATATTTCTATTACACGAATACCTATATCCGATTCTATCCGATAGTAGCCGAGGTACATAATATATTCTAAAAGCTAACAGTCTGTTAGCTTGTAGGCCCGCTCTGCTGTAAAGAACAAAAATGACAATATTCGACAAAATAATTCTGACGTCGAGAATGAGCGTTTTTCCTTTCTTTTTTTTCTTAGTTCCTTGAGATAATCTAGATGGCGCTAATCGTGTCTACATACAAAATTGTGATTCGTAGCAATCAATGTCAAAGTTAGTCCACAGATTACTAAACAAGAGAAGGAACCAGGGTTGCTATTCGGAAGAGGTTTCTCGTATTAAAAATAAAAATTCAAACCCACAATCCACAGCAAACACTCCAAAATATTCAAAATCGCACTTATCACCAAACGACAACAGCATTTTTGTTTTTCCGTAATCAACCATCACAAATTCCACAGAACCATAGTATTATTTTTTGCTTTGACGTTTATTATTACGGTACGGCAGCGCCACCTAGGGATTATTTTAGAACTAAATTTGACGTAAGGAAAAACGCTCATTGGAATCGTTCAATATGGTTACGCACACCATAGTATAGGAAAACATGGTGATGAAACCTGAGTGACTGAGCTATTCAATACCTCAGCGCATGAAGTGATTAAAGAATACTCTCTCTCTCTCTCTCTCTCTCTCTCTCTCTCTGAAAGAGTCCCCTATAGTGCGACGAATATAGGCTACTTACAATATAGGGCCACCAACATTTCTGTGCTTTACGCCTATTTGTTGATCTATATTTGAACTCACCGATGACGCCTGTCCAGCTTCCGATCGTCATTCTGCTGTGTGCGCCGTGGACGTCTAGAACAAGCAGAGGATAATCGGTTAGCAACACGATTTTTGTTATCGATTAAATCATGCTTACTTTCGGTGGTAAAACTGTTCAAAAAGGCACTAGATTGTATACGACAAAACGTATCTTAGTTAGTTTTAATAAAATTGTTTATGAGCGCTTTATGAGCGCTACTATTACTAATTACAAGTGTTTGAAAATAGAGTTTCTACATAACGTCGAAGTAAGTAAAATAGAATAGATAGATAAAACATTTATCTGCATCTGCATACCCACACATATATTAGAAAATAGCTTTAGTTTAGTTTTTAATATTATTATTAGTTTTAGTTTTGTAATTAAATACTATGTGATTACTTTTCTGTTATGTCAATAATAAATACCCTATGTATATACTTCATTATGTTATTTAATTAACAACGTATGTAAATAATTGACATCTATGATAGATAGGTAGAAAAAAATCTACATGTTAATAACGATGTAAATTACCAACAAGTCGTTCGTACCA
This sequence comes from Yponomeuta plumbellus, assembly GCA_947310845.1. NCBI lineage: Eukaryota > Metazoa > Arthropoda > Insecta > Lepidoptera > Yponomeutidae > Yponomeuta > Yponomeuta plumbellus. The sequence goes on along the minus strand of OX371198.1, from coordinate 4,229,161 downwards.
TTTCAATTCGACCGGAAAATTTAATAATGCGAACTAATAACGCGTGTTTGTAGATTGGTTGCCGACTAACTAGGTTTGGTTGTGTACGAAGCGTTCATTTGTCCGGCGTCTGACAAGAGATCGAACGGAAAATTGGAAACGTGACAAATTGAGACCAGCAGCACTGGTTACAACGGGTATGGGGATAGGATTTCCAGAGTCGGGTCAGTACAGTCGACAGCATGTCAACCTACACATTTTAGTTGCGAAATCGCCCGTAATGAAACGGAGTAGAGTGCATGGGTGTATAGCATGATGTGCTGTCGACTGTACGCATTTGGCCCTCCTCATGCTGTAGGGCCTGCCGCTCTCGAATCGAATCGGACTTTTCAGTCACTGGAAATAGTGTCAAGACTTAGGCTTGATTTACATTTGCTTTATTTTCATGCTTTTTAGCATGCTTTACATAGAGCTAGAATAGAATAGAGACGTCAAGTCCTTTTATAAGTGCATAAGCAAATATAATAAAGGTTGATTGTACGAGTATACAATGTTTTTAGGATTTTTTTAAAGTACTTTAAGTAATATAAGTAATGAATCGGCATACGCTTTTGTCGTCTCTATTTTATTCAACCTCTATGGAAAGCATGCTAAAAAGCATGAAAATAAAGCAAATGTAAACTAGGCCTTAGGCACTGCCTAAATCGTCCGTAACGGACGCAAAGGCCTATGATGATGATGGGAATATCCCAAAACCGCTTTAGTTTAACAAAATTATTGTCAGGGTATAGTTTAGTTAAGTCCAGGTTTTTTCAATAATATTTTTGTGAGTTATCAATAATTACACTTATAAATAATTCCGGACTCACTTACTTGATTTTTTTTAGCAAAAGCTCTGCGAATAAAAGCGAAACTTAATTTGCTTACGGAGTACACGATTTGGCGGAGTGGTATTTTCGACGAACAATCGTGAAAATATTTTTTTAATAAAAAAATTCAAACCCCACGGCGCGCGCTGAAAATAGGGAAATAATTTAAATGGACATTATCTTTGAATTCAAAGTAGGTAGGTATTCTTGTAAAAAGTAAAAGCATCCAGACACATGAGGGCTCATTTCGTGCTTAATCAGCTGCTTTATGACCTTGAAACAAGTAAAAACATAAAGAACAAAAAAACCGACTTCAAACAAAAAACTTTTCCAAACAAATTATATAAAATACAATTAAAAAATAAATAAATAAATAAACTCACGCCCGTTATCCCCAAGGGGGTAGGCAGAGGCACCAATCACTAGAACTGGGCCCACGTTAAGCCCAGTTAATTATGTCCCAAACTTGACAAGTGGCAAGCCTGTCGCCGTAACAAATTATATACCTGTGTAATTTCCTTTTTTAGATATGTACAAATAAAGACAGTATTCTCTATCTATCTGTCTCTATAAGTACTAAAATAATTTGAAAATTATTGCGTATTCTTACTTTCTTGCGTTATTATTGCTTGTATTGGAGTCGGTGTCAGACAAGGAAATACTACAATATACCTAAGTACCTGCTAGCATCTAGTATTATGTAATGACTTGCGATGCTCATACAATATGCAACTATATGTACCCATAAGTTGTTGATTAATTCAAATAGTCTGCAAAGTTAACTTCTTGACAAACGAGTTGGAAGCCTTTAGTATGCAAAATTAATCAAATAGGTACATGTTCCGGTCCAATCACAAACAAGTTGATTGAATTCAGGTGTTAACAATAAAGAAATCAACATATTTTACTAATTGTTTACTGCATTCTTTTTCCGTCCATGACGTATGTACTTCCGGTATCAAAGTCTTTGGTTATTTTATTGCACTTTAAAAATTAATTAAAGCAACTCAAATGGAAAATCACCAGTTTCTCAATTTTTTCTATTTTCCCGAAAAAATAAATAAAACGTTTTAACAATAAATAAACATAACTTATGTTTTTTTAGCATCGCTCGTAGCCCCGGCTGCCTGAGTGATCTTAAACGATCACTAATGTTAAGTAAAATAGCGCGCGTTCAGTGCAAGGATGGGTGACCGTCTATGACTAACGCTAGTGGCATTTTTCCGAGCGGTTCCGTGCTTCGCAAGGCACGTTAAGCAGTTGGTGCAGACTGCTGTCGATAGATGGCAGTCGTTAAGCCAAGTCAGAGGCCTTAGAGCGGTCGGCTTGAAAACTTCTGACAGTAAGACCAGCTACTAGTCTTACAAGCCTCCACCAATCCGTTTCCGGACTTATGCTGTAACAATTGAATAACACAAATCATTTTATTTTCTTATTTAATAGAAAATATTATAATATTTTCCATTGCTAAGCTACTATTAACAGTTGTCAATATGGCTTAAAATTCAATGGTACGGCAAAGTGTAAAAGAAAAAAACATAACAGACAGCTTTCAACTGTAGCTTAAATAGATTATTAGTGTGTGAGAAACCGAGGGATAGTAGGTGCAAATAGAGTCAAGTTCCCACGACTCGAATTGCGCAACGCCAAGTGATGTCTGCGCCCGCGCAGCGCGTCCTCGGAAAAAATGTGGTGATTTCGCAAACAAGCGAGATTCGCGCGAGAAAGTGCATCCGCCGAGCCAGAAGATAATAAAAAGAGACACAGAAGGCTGCGCAAGTTTATATTTTACATTCATTTCTATTTATCAGTATTTAAAAAAAAAACTTAGAAACATTTACATAGCCTCCTAACGCCCAGCTTTATTTTGCCCAAGTAGTGCTAGACGCCTAAAATCCTTTTAAAAGGTTTGCATGGTAGACGCCCAGAGATTTCGACGTTCGAAAATATGCTTAAAACTGATCATACAAACGTGGGATTTTTTTTGGTGGATAAACCATTTGTAAATATTGTTCTTAGCTAGGAAGAAAGCCAAATTTAAAGAACTTTTTAAAAGGCATCTGGGTCGCAATCACTAGTGAACATCAGTTGTGTAACTTTTTCAATTTTGAAGATATTTGATTGTGTCTATCGCAGAATGGTTCATTTTTACGAAAGTATGATGTAAAAATTATGAAGTATAGCAAAAAATTCAATTTGTATTTTTTTCATCTTAATCTTTTTTTCAAATCTGACCGTCAACCACAGAAAGGTATAAATTAGTCTAATTTTCAAAGAAAAGTGGCATTCTATGCTACTTAATGGAAAGCTGAATAGTTAACCTAGAAGGTGAAAGTGATTAAAACTTAAATAAATAATGCTATTATTGGAATATTTCCAAATATTTTTAGAGAAGTGTTCAAGCAGCTGTTATAGTGATGGAAGCCCGTAAGCTTTTTAAAAACCTCTCCATAATTTTAATAATATCAGTATGATTTAGGTAATTAAAAAATATCAATCTTCTAATAAAAACTCATTTTATTTGAAATCGAAAACAATAATTTTTCTTACAAAAGAAAACATAAAAAGGAACTTAGCCATTCGAATTATGACTATCTAACGATAAAAACATAAATTTATTGTAAAACTAAACAACTTTTTCTTCTCATCCGCGAGACAAAAATAATAATAGGTTTATGATAACCATTCCAAATAATAAACATAAAAATACTCTTCTTGTGACAAGTACAAATCATTATCCGCGCGATGGTCGTCGTCATCTTCAAACGGATCGATGTCACAGTCCGATTCATTTAAAAATGTTCCAATTTCCGCATCTCTTAAGGGGTTTACTGTAAGTAAAAATAATAATAAAACTTGTTAATACTGCAATCTCAATGCTTTGGCTCAGAGAACACACTTACGAAAACTAGTAAAATATGTAATATCATCGATAAAGAAAATGGAAATTAAATAAGCATAAAGACCCAAAAGCATTTTAAAGTCTTAGCAAATGTAGGGATCCGTAAGGCTTTTAAAATCCAGGATAATGTTGAAACCCACATACCTTCTAAAAGGTCTTCTGAATTTAAGAAGTTATATAAAAAAAACTTTTGGGATTTGGCCAAAACTATTCATACCACGCAAAAATATAGCTTTTCGACACCAGATTTGATAAATAAAATCAATCAATAAAGCAAAGATAACAAAGAAAAACTCGGATTTATTTACCATGCCGGCGACGTCCCTCCATCTTGTCTCACTATCCGTCGAAAATGACAGATAAAATAAAATTCAGTTGGCACCATTGATGGTCGATTAACAGAAACGTTCCAAAACCAATGTTTGTCATAGTATCTAAAATTGTGTAGTTAATGAGCTATTGAAAATGAAGGCTTTTTAAAAATCCCTTGGGCGTCAGGCTTATAAAATCGAACTAAACGCTGGGCGGCAACCACTAACTTGTAGAAGGATTTTTTTTAGGTCTTTGGGCGTTAGGAGGATAGGGCTGGGGACGAAAAAAAACCCCAGGTCTTGGATGTTTACATGTTTGTGACGTCGCTGTTTCTGGTTCCCACGACACAGGGTATCCTAGGGTAGGGCCAGAACCAATGTATGTGCCTCTATGACATAGAGGCACATACAAGCAATGTATGTGCAAAAAAATGCCTCTATGACATATGACATACATTGCTTCTGGCCCCACCCTAGGATACCCTGTGCGATGTCACAAACATGTAAACATCCAAGACCTGGGGTTTTTTTTCATCCCCAGCCGGGGTTTGAACCCGGGACCTCTCGCCTGGTAGGCAGATGCGCTAACCACTGCACCACAGAGGTCTTCGAATGTATTTGGAAATTTTTAAATTATTTTCAATCATCCTTGGCCATCACAAGTAAAATGGAGCTTACCCGAGTGAATCTACGGTACTTTGTACTCTATGATGCACTGCGAACTGCAATTAGCTAGTGACTGAATGATGTAAGCCGTGCGTTCTATGTGTAACCATAGGTGTAGGTGTAACAAACACACTAGACATCTACACGATCTAGTCAGATTATTCTTGTCATTCATAAGGATACCGAATGTTTCAAAACTTCAAAGATGTCTGTCAGAATGTAGGTGGGAATTAGTTTTGCGAGTATTGTGGCGATAAAAAAAACGTTTCGTCGCTTCTTTGTGCGTACCGGATACATTATCTCTGGAAATAAACAAACCAAAAATAAAAGTCGTTATAACACTCGCGGACTCGGGTACACGTATCCCGAGGGTACATCAGGGTCATTCTACTTTTGAGATTTTTTTTATTTCTTTTTTCCAAATTTCTTTAATCATAATTTTGTTTTGCTTTTTCGTAATCACAAATAAGTAACATACATGAAAAATATAAAGACAGAGGTCGTATTTTTCAAAAAGTTGTGCTTAACACAACTTTTTGAAAAATATGCAATTTTATATTTTTCATCGTTAACAGGAATTATGTCTCCTGTAACAGAAATGACATTTTTTTGTGTTTTGTAACATTACTCCGTAAATAATACAAATTTAGTAACAAATTAGAAATTTAGAGTACATATTGATATCACAATTTCACTTATTAGTATTTAAACTCTTATCGAAAGGTAAAAAAAGGTATTTTATCCATAGATAACATAAATGACGTCATTTCTGTGAAGTTATGAATAGCGTCGTTCCAATCATGATCATTGGCTATAATGGCAGTGACTTATGCCATAAAAATTAAAAGTAACTTAGTATAAAGTCTCTGATTGAGTAATTGACAACTTAAAATAATCTTTGAAAACTAATTAGTCTTTATAAGAATCAGTCTCAACTTGGTTACAAAAATCACATTAGTCAAAAAATTTCTCTTAATCTCTCATTCAAAAACTAGTCTTCTCTTCTTGAATTTCATTTTTAGCAGCTTTCTATTAATTCCTGGACTATTTTGATTCCATGCTATTTGATGACCATTCATCGTGCCTTTGAATGTTGAGGTATTACTTTTCTTGAGCAAGGATTCAATTTCTTCAATTCCTTTCTCATCTATCGGTATAAATTGAACTCCCTTACAGTTATCATTTAAACACTCTGTGAGCTGCTGGAAATTGCCCAAATCTTGACCCATTGCCACCATTTGGTCAGCTGTCCTTTTTACTGTTGCTCCTATCCCGTCTGGAGCACCCTTGCCGTGCCCACTTTCGTGATAATGCCAGATAACATTTTGAACCGCCACAGCTAAGCGGAAATAAAATTAGCCAGCAAAAAAAACATGGACTTATTTCGGTACTGAGTGGAGGGTCCGTCGCTAAGGAAATGTATTGTTTTAAAATCTGGATGTAAATCTTTAATGATTTTGATGATGGGTAAAAGATGGGCGCAAATTATTGTATCAGATTCACCCACATCATTATAATGGTAAAGCACTGCAGTATGTAGTGAAATTTGTGGCTTCGAGCCCCCAAAATGAGCTGATTGTACTTCAGACGCATATTTACAGATGTGATTTTCAGAAAAATTAATATGTAACAAAGCAGTCTCATTATTGATTTGTCTTTTCACGCAATTGAGAGCGTGGTATTGATGGAAGATATTGTTCAAATGATGATGTGAAATAATTCAAGTAATTCCGTTTTGGAACAATAAACGCTAAACTCATAAATTGAAGTACTAGGAGCTCTGAAAAAGCAAATCATCATTCATGTGAACTTTCATCATTTCTGTTATCATTCTGTTAACAGAGATGACGTTCACAGGAATGACGAAACACAGACAAAAACACTACAATAGAATGAATGTCAAGGTCAAACTTGTTTTCATCATGCATGACATAAAACCTTATCGCAATACATGCAGCCAAGACGTTTTATCAGTTTATTTCTATTATTTTACCTTTTACGCCCTTAACAGGGATGATGTACGAACTTTGACCACTGAACAAACTGGTTAACACACGTATTTTATTAAAAGAGCCTGGACAAATTCACAACAACTTTGCAGCCGTTATTGAAATGAAAGATGATACAGTATTGCCAGAGTATAAAAATAATTGAAACAGTAGCGGGCTGCCAGTTTTTAATAAAAATTCCCAAGATCACATGAATGATGACATTCTTGTAACAGGAGTAGAATTATTGGTGGCAAAAAAATTATTGAAGTATGTTTTAGAGGACAACATTTAGAAAGTATATAAAGTACAAAAATCGATCATACGACGTTAGTTATTTCAGAAATCAACCATGAATCTATGTAGGCACCAAAGTAACAGTTCACAGGATATGACGATTGGAAGTAAAGTCTTTTATAATCATAGGAAAATGTTTATTTAATTGGGATTTTTTTCAATACGTATCTTGTCTTGTATTCCTAGGGCATCTCAGAGATTATAATTTTGGCATTTAACCGTGTTTTGTAACCATTTCGTCCATATTACACATTTCATGCAGTAGAATAGAATGGCCCATCATATTTTGTCATACTTAGTAACTGGGTCAGTACGAATCATACTGCTACACCGAGATTAGTTAAAGATATTTGTCTTACTTAGCAACTGGATCAGTACGAACCATAGGTGCACCGAGGGCAGATAAAGATATTTGTCTTACTTAGCAACTGGATCAGTACGAACCATACTGGTGCACCGAGGGCAGATAAAGATATTTGTCGCACTTAGCAAATGGGTCAGTACGAATCATACTCGTGCACCGAGGGTAGATAAAGATATTTGTCTTACTTAGCAACTGGGTTAGTACGAATCATACTGGTGCACCGAGGGAAGATAAAGATATTTGTCTTACTTAGCAACTGGGTCAATACGAATCGAACTCGTGCACCCTGCGTACGTAATAGATATTTTTCTTTCTCAGCAAATATATGCTTTTTTTTATTCTACAGTTAGCTTATTTGTATTTGCAATAAAGCCGTTAGTCATGGTGTGTATCTTAGTAAGCTTTTGTATCAGGTACTTCATCATCATTCAGCCACAAGAACACCACTGCTGGACATAGGCCTCCTCCATGGATTTCCAAAAAGACCGGTTGGAAGCGGCTCGCATCCAGGTACTTGGTGGTACTATAAAGAATACTCTTTTCTTCTTACCCGGAATATGACCATTATGTACATTTTACTTTTAATACAAAATGTGTTTGTTCTCTAATGGAGATTGGTTCACCCGAAGCATGCTCTTCCATTAGAGGGAAATTTCCCTGAAGGCAGATCGTGTGCCTGGGGGCGGGCCGGTCCAACTGTTGTTTGTAGGGCGTTATATTTATTACTGTGAAACATTTTGCTTCCGCGACGCAAGATTATCAGAAAATGCACAGAGCGCGCGCAGATTTGATGTATAAACGCCACAATGTTTTTACGGCAGAACAAAAAATTGTACTTTTCTTTTGCACGCCTACCAACTCTTTCCTTTACCTCCTGCGGTTGACTGGTAGAAAATGCTTATGGTATTAAGTCAGCCGCATTAAACTGTTTGTTATTTTATGTAAATGCAATAATTTTGTTAATAAAAAAAACCCACAGGTCTCGAATGTTTACGCGTTTGTGATGTCGCTGCTTCTGGTTCCTAAGGCAAGGGTATCCTATTGGTGGGCCAGAAGCAATAAATGTGCATGTATGTATAAAAAGTATCAATAAATCATCAACCCATTATGTCCCCACCGAGGGGCACCTCTTCCCTGAGGAAGGTAAAGGGGGCCTAGTCCGGATTGGTGGAGACTTACCTATAAGACTAGTGGCTGGTCTTACTGTCAGAAGTTTTCAAGCCCCTTTCATCAATAAATAAAATGGTTTATTTACATCCAAGGAACGTTTATCCGACATAGAGGACGGGTGGATAAACAGTATGTGTTATTCATGAAACGCCATCCGCTCAAATGGAACGCGATGGATCTCGCTGGTAATGGGACCTGATGCTGTTGACACGGGCTGTTTCACTCCGCTGTCGATCATATTCGGATCTGCTGTCGCAAATGTTTATTTCAGACATCAAGGGGTTTCCAAGTGACACCTAGGAATATTGTACCATTTATTTGAGTGTCTCTGAACGCCAAAGACGAACCTAGGGATGATTGAAATGGAAATTATATGTATATTACTAGCTGACCCGGCATACGTTGCTCCGCCATGTTTTTTTTTTTCACTCAGAGCTATGAAAAATAGATAAAATTGTTTTCTCAGACCTACCGAATATACACATAGAATTTCTTCAAAATCGGTCAAGCCGTTTCGGAGGAGTTTGCGCACTAAGACTGTGACACAAGTAGTTTGACATTTTAGTATAGTATGACATTTTATACTATATTAGAAGAAGAAGATGTTTAAAAATAAACATCTACAAACAAGCACATACATAGCTTCTGGCCCCACGCTAGAAAAACACATAAATAATTTCTCGTGTAATTCCTGGTGGTTTCATGTGGAAAGAATATTCTATCTATCTATATATCAATTTAGAAGATATAAATATGTAATTTTAGCGGTTTTTTATGTATAAAAAATAAAATAAAAGGTTACTTTCATATTAATGTAGATACTAAGTTGCTGTCCAATAAAAACTTTTGCTGCAAAACTGGGTTTCTTATACAAATTGTTGATAAAAAAAAATTTTTTTTGTGAAAATCACCTAAAAATCATAAAGTTATATTATGGCTTAGCTTCTATCGTTTGCACTGACGAGTCCGGCGGGGGTTTTGCGGGGCGGGGGTGGAGAGGGCGCCCGCGCGCTCGCCGCCGGCGGCGCCGCAAAACCTGATTTTTACTAAAAAAAATCTCTTTTTATATACTTTTTATTTTTTACGGCGACAGGCTTGACACTTGTCACGTTAACGTGGGCGCGGTTCTAGTGATTGGTGCCTCTGCCTACCCCCTCGGGGATAACGGGCGTGAGTTTATTTATTTAATTTTGCTTCAGTATCATGTAAATACCCACCCCTGAGTCGGACTAAACTGTACAAATCAACACCCTGTATAAGTCTTTTATAACAGATAAGACATTGTTTTTACTTATTCGCCTTTTCATTCGTACCTTCCATAATTATGTCCCACTGTTCGGCACAAGCCTTTTCCCAGAAAGAAAGCCGCGGAAAGCACACTCTCTCTCATAGACAAGCTCTCTGATTGGTGACACAAAATCGAAAAACAAAGGTGAACAACCTGAATTTGTTATTAATACGTCTGCAAATAAAGTTATGAGAGGTTTTTTAACGTCTTGAAGAAACAAAAATACTTTCAGAAGCCATTCTAACGAAATCGAATCTATTATTTACAAGCTAGACCTCTCGTCTCGTAAAGCCTTTGGTAAAGCCTAGCGATTATTTGTTTTACATACATAAGCTCAGACCTGTATCCCAGAGGGGTAGGCAGAGACAGGGACCGCTGGCCAGATTCTGACAGCTTACTTTCGCTTCATCGACATTCATTAGTCGTCGGTTATTTATTATGTATCCAAAAAACCTGAATGAGTCTCTCTATCTTTTCCAGAATTAGCTATCAATCATTCCCATTTAAATCTTCTCGTTTATTTGTACTATAATATAAAATTGAGAATTTACCGAAAATAGTTGTTTTAAATGTCGACCTCTTTCATGATCATATTTAAAGATAAAACTAATCGTGGTATTTTGTCTCTACATCTAATACTTTTACAGCGCCACCAAGTTATCTGTTCAGGTGGGCAAAATTGTAACTGACTAATTAATTGTAATTCCTGTTCCCCATTTTTCGTTTCATTTATTTACTTACTAAGATTTATAGATATATTTTCATTAAAATTGAAAGACGGGTTAAAATATTCTCATTTTTCTAGGTACTTAAATTTCTTAAATGTTACTACTAAATGCTCCACTAGCGTCTCTATCAACTGAACAGATAGGATGGAAGCACTGTATCACGATTTAATCTGTCAAAAGTCATCTGGAGCAAACACGCCTCTTGCCGCTGACAGTACGTACAAACAGCAAAAAGCCTCATCCAATAGTAATGAGGGAGAAACTTTTTACTTCGCCCTGAGCAAAAGTTTCGTGACAGGGCCCCCGAGATTCAGTGACCCTAAGATCGTGTTCACACGCGCAAGCGGAAAGCGGGAAAGCTATTGTCCCGTGATGACGACGTCGGAAGTTTGTCTATCTATCAAGCAAACGACACAAGCAAACTCATTCTATCTTTTTTACACAAAAGCTAAATTTGATGCTAGTAGGTACGTATTTCTACACATGAAAATCAGAATCGCTCGTAGCCTGGGCTACCTGAGTGATTTTAAACGATCACTAAGGTTAAGCAACATACGGCGCGTTCAGTCCATGGATGGGTCACCGTCTATGACTAACGCTAGTGGCATTTTTCTGAGCGGTTCCTTGCTTCGCAAGGCACGTTAAGCAGTTGATGCCGGCTGTCGATAGGTAATTGGCAGTCGTTAAGCCAAGTCAGAGGGCTTAGGGCGGCTTGAAAACTTCTGACAGTAAGACCAGCCACTAGTCTTACAAGCCTCCACCAATCCGGACTTGGCCCCCGTGGTGGAGTATGGCCTCTACCTTCCTCAGGGAAGAGACCCGTGCCCCTCGGTGGGGACGTAATGATGATGATGAAAATAAGTTGTCCTGGTCCCAAACTAGGATACCCGTGCTATGGTAACCGGGCAAAGACAACCCGAAGATGGAAATATACAGGTGTACTTATTTCTTGGTTCAGCTGCGGAGCTTAAAAACGCGCACGATACGCGGCCGCTGGCTCAAAAGTGAAACGTCTATAAGTAAGCGTTATATTTTAGCTCACATTGCGCAATCTATCACGTGGCACTAGCGCTATATAGCGGCATGAATCAAAAGAATCAAAGAAATGTCTACTTTTCCCCACACAATGATGTGTAAATGTATGCTCATGTTGACACGACATACAGTCACAGTTACAACTAAGGGGACATAGGTTTGTCGCATGCAGTTTTAGCAAGTGAACCCCTACTACTACAAAACTGAAAACCGTTTCACGTCAAAAATAACCAACCTGCATTTCTCGACTCCAATGCGTATTTATTAATATCGTTTTAATATTCACGTCAGATGATAAGAAAATGCTCAAAAGCAGCTCTACACATGCAATAAAACGAGTCGTTTCGCTCATGGCCGTCTCGTGTGATCAGGGCATTAGCAGTTCACTCAACCGAAGTTAATTGTTTTTTTATTAGTTAGGCACTCATTAAGCCGCCTATTAGCAGGCGCCAATCTAATTTGCACTCAGCTACTTGCAGAAGAGAAAGCTTTTTGATTGTGATCCGTTTTGTAGCAACGGACCGTGTGGAACCAAATGCAGGTATTCAGTCTATTTCGCTTCGCCTGAGGCCTGGAAGGCCTTATCATCATCAACCCATAATGTCCCCACCGAGGGGCAGGGGCTCCTTCCCTGAGGAAGGTATAGGGCATACCTACTCCACCATGGGGGCCAAGTCCGGATTGGTGGAAGGCGTTAGCGGGCCTAAAATGCGTTCCCAATTAAAAACCATGATGTCATTGGATAAAATATGGGTCTGCAGAGACTAGGGACTACTTGCCACAATCCTGACAAATTACTAACTCCTTACTTTTTACTTTGCATAAAATCTGTTCCACCTATACGTTAAAAAGGCATTTTAGCATAATTACTGCTATATTTTGTCAGGCCCTAGATTGAACGCTGTAGGTTCTAAAAACAGCTGTAAGTATCTTAAGTTTTTTTATGACGCTTCCTTGTAAACACGGTTTATAAATAGACTTGTTTCTCATTGTGGTAGTAAGTAATTACTAATTAGACAACAGCGAAGTGGGCGATTAGACAGGTTTCTGCAAATCATTTCATCAGATTTTTTGTTGGTGTCCATTGATTGCTCAGAAAGTGTTAATTGTTAATTCCTTCTTGTATTTCTTCTATGAAAAGCAAATAAAAATTCACTTTTGAAGTAAGCAGTCAAAACGCTATCTTGGGAAATAATTATAGTGGGTCGTACAGGAATCAGTGACGTCACTGGTCAGTAAACAAACACGAATGAACTTAAGGACATTAATGTCAGATGCTATACTTTTACTGAACTATGATGTCATCACAGCTTCGGCCAATCGACTTATGTATTTTCTTCCAGCTAACCTTTGGTGATGATGCTAATAAAATTAATGGGTAGTGCCGGAAGAAATTATTGGAAAAAATATTATTATCGTAAGTATGTTTCATAAACATGAAACAAATATTATGCTCCAAGTACGTACATACATAAAACGGCTATGATACAAACTATGATTACTATATTTACAATTATAAATAGGGGGTAGAAGGGTCCGAAATTGGCATGGTGTACGAGCCTTGACATAGTTAATCCGGCCCTGCCTCTAATAGGGGGTAATCAGTATCCAAGATCGGATAAGTCGCAAAACCATCCCATAATGTTCTTTTTCACATAAAATCCTTTTCTAAATAGCCCTCTACGCAAAATACCGAATGTCTCGCAAAAAGGATACACCTTGTGGAAAGGACATATTTTGTGAATAGAATATTCTGCGTCTAAGGGCCGATTCGACCAAACTCGATTAATACCAGTATAACTATTACGGGAATAAATTTAGTCCTTGAAAATTAATACGACATTCTTTCCTACAGCTTGACTTGAAATAAAGTAACAACTTAATTTGGTCGGAGAATAGTGAAAAGTCAAAGTGTTGTCTTGTATGTTCACAGATTAATTTGTGAACCTTCAAGACAACACTTTGACATTTCACTACAGCCTTTTTCTCACACTAGCGTTTTTCGAGCACCGTAGTCGCGCTCGCGTCGAGAGTCGTCGCGTTACCGCGGCCCCATCGTAACGTTTTTCTTTGGCAATTTTTTCCCAACTGTATTGGAGCTATCGACGGAAAACAGAATAATAAGACTATGTGATAGCGGCTCGCATTATTTCAACTACAAACAGAATTTTTGAATGAAGTTAGAAAAAAATGCCAAAAAAAAATACGGTCGAAAGGTAGACGGCCAGCGACGGTGTCGCTTCGCCGCGGCGTCGACGTTGCGTCGACGCTGTGCGGACGCTGGCACGACGACGACGCTCAAAAAACGCTTGTGTGTGGCGTTTCTAACATTTTGTTTGGTCGTTGCGTTGATATTTTTGAAACTAGAATTACTCTCGGGTTAAGCTTTTACTCCACCAAAATCCGCCGTGTAAATATTTATCCCCTTCTCCATACTTCTTTTTTTTTATGTTGCCATGGACACGAAATGAAAAATCATATATAGAATAAGGCCGACTTGCACCACCGACTCAAATCCACTTAGCGCTAAATTAAATAGAATTTTGACAGATAGTGTATGGCGAGACTGTCAAAATTCTGTTGAACTTAAAGTTAAATGGATTTAAGTCGGTGGTGCAAGTCGGCCTAAGAATTAGTTTACTCGAGAGTAAAAATTTACTCTTAGTTTGGTCGAATCGGCCCTAAGTCTATACTTTCAATCAAAAGAACGTAGAAAAGGTAGCTACTGTATTTCCCAGCTGAAATCTCACCAAAAGACTTCTTACGACTTTTGTTTCACGATCCGAATTCTGTAGAGTCTACTGGATTCGGATTGGTCTACAGTGTAGACCAAAACGTGTCTTACAGCAGCTGTTATAAGGGTCAAAATAGTCGGAGGGGCTGCTGTCGTGTGTTTAACTCTACTCTATGGGTTTGTGTGCATACCAAAGAGATTTATCAAAGGGAATGATTTACGACGCTCAAGGACCCACTATAGGTCTTTTGTAGATAAGTCTAAATCGAAAGTTATACAAAAACTCAAATCCAATAAACGTTTATCTTTCTTTCTTTCTATTTTATCTATTTTCTTGTGCGAGATGTCTTTGATTTGGTTGTGTAGAAATATTGTGGGTATAGAAAATCCATGACAGTACAATTTGCTTAGAATAGACCATTTCCCCTTTCCCGGCTAAACTGCTGTTTATAGAAAAGTCAACATTTTCGGGATTAATAGCTATTAATATTATTAATACTATGATAGTCGACCAACTTAGAAAAGGAAAAATCGTACAGATTCCATTGGAATTACTTTAAAAAAATAGTTTCACTGAAGCGGCGGCAGCGCCGCCGCGTTCGAATACCGTTTCCTACTAAATGTACATACATTCATCTGACACTCTGTCGCGGCGCCACTAACGCAGTGTCACTGACGCTACAGACGCTTGCTTCGAAAGTCTACCGTCAGGGGACATTTAACGAGACTTTAGTTGCGGAGGACACTAACGTCCTACTTGTGTAGTTAGTAGGTAAGCAGTAAATATACCTTAGGTAAGGTCTTTTTTTAAACCATCCTTCCACGGAAACTTTAACTGCGCGTGACTCGTTGACTGACACGTTCGTCTAGCTTTTAAGGCGCTTATCTATCAAGATAGAAGTCGTCGAAGAATCTGGGTGTTTTTCAATGTTCCTAATGTCCTTTGCCTGGTTACCATAGCACAGGGTATCCTAGTTTGGGACCAGGCCAAGAGATTGTGTTGTGTTGAAGTAGCTATGAAGTTACCCGACATAAGCGTTTCAACATATCTAAATTGGTCCAAGCATGTAGAATGCATGTAGAACACATTTACACATTTTACATACAGGCACATACATTGCTTCTGGCCCCACACTAGGATACCCTGTGTCGTGGGAAACAGAAATAGCGACGTCACAAACATGTAAACATCCAAGACCTGGGTTTTCCTTTTTTTTTGTCCCCAGTCGGGATTCGAACCCGGGACTTCTCGTATGGTAAACAGATGCACTAACCACTGCGCCACAGAGGTCATCAAAACCTGTGAATGCCTGTGAGTTTCAGTAGTGTCTGATTCGCACATGAAGCTAACATCACGGCAAGTCATCTAAAGCGAGGCTTGCCGGGGGAGTATTAAATTTTACATCAGAGAACTTGCCTGAAAATCTTTAAATTTTAGGCTTCAGTGGGCAAGCGTGGTTATTAACCAAGTTCATTGTCTCCGAGTCGTTTCTCCGTAGTATGCATCTACCTTAAATACTTCTGCGTATTATATCAGTAATAGGCTATTTGACAGTGTGAAAAAACAGTATTATTTATACCTACGTATTCGTATAAATTATGACACTTAAAACCTTTAAGGCATTTTAACTAAAAAAATATGATTATTTATAAAAAAAAACAGGATAAAAATGGATAATTATGTATCAGCAGCCATTGTATCAAAAACGGCCTAGATTGGCCCATTCTATGATGACGTCACAGCTCAGTACAAATTGCGTCTGCCATTCATATAGTTCAACTTACGTTCATAGGTTTTTTTACTGACCAGTGACGCCATAATTCCTGCGTGTGCGACGCCATATTGCCCAAAACAGCGTTTTGGCGGCTTATTTCAAAAGTAAATTTTCGTTTGCCTTTTTTAGAAGAAATACGCGACAGTTAAAAATTATCACTTTCTGAGGACTCCATGAACTCCAACAAAAAATATGAGATGGTTTTCAGCAATCTGTCGAAAAGTCCATTCTGTTTCTAGATACCTAACATTTAACTTCAAAAACATTGGTACTTTATTTTACTACGCATTGGAACAGACTTAAATAATCTATCTATAGACGCCGACTTTTTTAGGGTTCCGTACCCAAAGGGTAAAACGGACCCTATTACTGAGACTCCGCTGTCCGTCCGTCCGTCCGTCTGTCACCAGGCTGTATCTCATGAACCGTGATAGTTAGACAGATGATTTCTGTCAGACAGATGATTTCTGTCAGACAGACAATTTCTGTTGCTGTATGCTCGATATTGATAACGGCCACAGATAGACACTAGAAATATTCACAGAATATTTAGTAATATATTCGCTTTAAGTTAATTAAGTTTGCTTTAAGCTTTAAGCTTTAATAAAGTACATTGATTTATTAAATAAACTGTGCCTCACTTGGATCAACATTTAAGTTTTTACATAATCTATAAAATAACTAAAAATAATTCATTTAAAATAAAATAAATATTTATGGGAGCCCATACAAACAACGTATTTTTTTACAATTTCATAACGGTCCGGAACCCTTCGTGCTGGACTCTGACTCGCACTTGGCCGGATTTTTTTATGTCGTAATGGGGTTAGCAAACTCGTGCGTAACTTAACGATTTGAATCAATGACCCGCAATATGATGTTTCAAGCCTTTGGCAATTTATTATAACAACTCTAGTAACAATAATTATGGTCATTATTATTACAGAAAAAAATGTCTGCAATGATCGTCTTACAACAAAAAAATAGATAGAAGGCTCTCAGCGATCAGAAATCAGAAATTTATTTCAGCGTACAGATAATAATAAAATAAATAAATAAACTCACGCCCGTTATCCCCGAGGGGGAAGGCAGAGGCACCAATCACTAGAACTGGGTCCACGTTTTGCCGAGTTTATTAGGTCCCAACGTGACAAGTGGCAAGCCTGTCGCAGTTATCCGGGCACAACACAATGGTGTTGCTGTACAAACAAACAAATGTACTTAACTAAAAGTCATTGGTACATGCGGGATTCGAACCCAGACCATCTTGATCGAGAAGCAAGGGTGAACCCCACTACATTATAAACTTTATTCTGGATACACTTACTTGACTTTTTGCCGGAAGAGTCCGACCAGGTTTCGCTCTGATTCGCAGAGCTTAATAATAATGTCTAGTGATTACTAAAGTTTTAAATCAAATAGGATTTATATTCTATTGCGTATAACTGTTGTATAAGGCCGCCAATTGTACTGTAGGTATCTTTGCTTATGTTTTGTATGTGTTTTCCTGGTATAATAAAGAATATTCTTGTCTTATCTTATCTTACGCAAACATCGTACCGCCAATTGTTTTTATATCGGATTCTATTTCCATTTTTATTGTCATTGTCTGTTGTCTCGCCACAGTCATACGCCTTGTACGTCCTAATTATAATAAATAACATAAGTATTTATTTCCTACGTGTTTCCCTCAGCAAACCATCACATTCTTACAGTCCACTCAACCACTCGCTATCAATATGGAAGTATTATATACGATACGTTAATTAAGCAAAAATTTTTATAAATTAACATAAACATTTACATACAGGCACATACATTGCTTCTAGCCCCACACTAGGATACCTTGTGTCGTGGGAACTAGAAATAATGACATCACAAATGTAAACATCAAAGTCCAAATTTTGAATTGGATACAAACAAGAACAAGAAATCCAATAATTACAAATTGTACTCTAGTCGTTATGGATATGGTGGTTATTCGTAGTTGCCACCTACAAACCCAAAAAAAGTAAAAATTGTTTTTTTTGCCAGAACATGGGTAAGTACTATGTTCTTAAAATTAGTGTTAAGATCCTTCTTGATCTGCCGATTGGTGTGCAAATATATTGATTGCATTTAATTTAATAATACAATAATTCATTAATTAATGTCAACATAATAAAATTAATTTATACTTGGCTATTTATCCTCGTGAGGCCCAATGTCTTAAAGTGATCACAAAATCAATTGTTATTTTCAAAGTCGGGCCTTACGAGGTTAAAATACCTAGTTGAAAAAAAAAACATAAAAAAATCGAATCGAAGCTATTCTTCTGTCTGTATCGTGTTTCTACTAATGACGAAAGTATAACGAATCGTCGAGATTGGCTCATAAACTTGTTACAGCACTTAATAATCCTTTTAATTTCAAAACTTCTTGTTATTATAAGTAACGAATCATAACTCTTTATTTTAATAGAGCCGAGACTATTTTACTAAAGTTTTAATGTGCATAACTTTGACTGCAAATGTATTAGAGCATTTGTAACCAATCGAGTTAATTGGTGGTTAGTTCTACTGCTTTCTGTCAAACGACACTCCTCCGTTTATTATAATCTAATCTAATACTTGACGACCTATATGGCGCAGTGGTTAGAACATCTGCCTACCATGTGAGAGTTCCCGTGTTAGAACCCCGGCTGGGTACAAAAAAAATCCCAGGTCTTGGATGTTTACATGTTCGTGATGTCACGATTTCTGGTTCCCACGACACAGGGTATCCTAATGTAGGATTAGAAGCAATGTATGTGCCTGTATGTTTGTATGTATATTTATGTTGCATCATCATCATCATCAACCCATTATGTCCCCACTGAGGGGCACGGGTGTGTTTACGCATAATATAAAAATCTCGCGTCACGTGTTTGTTGGGGACAGACCTTTTTTAGATTACTTTGTTTTCTTTTTTAATGATTTGTTCTTTTTATATTGTCAGTTTTAAATTTTGTTTTTTTGTATTGAAGGTTATTTCAAAGTTTTTCTAAGCTTTCGGCTTATTAGCCAAAACCTTAGATTTACGTACCTACACAAATAAGTTTCCGCGTTAGAGCATACTATTAGTCTAAGCAGCCAAAATACAAACAAACACACTGTTTGCAGACCTTCAAGTACTTGACCTAAATTCGAAAGCAGATAACATGTCTGTGCCAAGGATGGGTAAAACGTCTGAGCCTATTGTGTTGCCTCCAACCAATTACGCAGTGAAATTGATCCCACGCGATCTATTGTAGATTCTATGTAAAATGAAGACAGCTAACCAGTAACAACGCAAAATAGGACTGTACTCAATGGTCGAGAAGGGTGGGTTAGCAGCTGGAATTCTGGGTCGCGATCGGCTGTAATTGTGTCAACACTTGTGCTTCGATCCTTGCCTAACATACCCCAGTGCTGTACCTATCAGAACAGCACTGTTCACCTCAATTTGACGACAAAAATCTGAAATTTGATCCATCTATACTAATCTATACCTACTAAAGAGGAAAGATTTGTATTTTAGTATGTATGTTTTGAATAGGCTCAGAAACTACTGCGCCGATTTTTAAAATTCTTTCACCATTAGAAAGCTACATTCTTCGTGAGTTTCAAGAAGTTCCGTACGAAATCTTGAATAATGTGACCCAAGGTGTAAAAAAAATACTACCCCGGGAATTTTCCATGGAACTACTATAGCTATTTCCACGGAAAAGTTTTTGCCACCCGCGCAAAGCCGGGGCGGGTCGCTAGTCAGCATACAATACTGTATAAAATACTCTACTAACAAATTGATGTCACGGCACTTTCATTTCAGTTTCACCTTTGATCATGCATCCCTAAATTATTCAGGCACTAAATCTAATATCTGTGCCAGGTAGCACTTCACGCTACCTACCTAGACACCATCTTGGTCGTCAAACCAGTAGTTTTACGCTCAAATCGCTATAATAAGATTCCATCCAAACTAGCCGATTTTTTCCATTGTTTAAGTGACAAACAAAAGTAGACTAAATAAGTATTTCCCAAAATAACGTACTTTTCGGCTTCAGCTGTCTATCACCGCCAATTTTTTTGAGTTAACCATCACTAATATCCTGCATTTTCTTTCCATGTTTTAATTCTGTGTAATCTCTTTTTTTATAACATAAAGGGTTCTCTATCTATCTGATTTAAATTACTAATATACTGTCCACTATAGACACTAAACTTGAGTCATGACTAACAGCATAGTGGTTGCGACAGAATATCAGCGTTGGCCTCTGTGCTCCTACGACACATGCTGAGTCGGAACCATTTATATATAAATATATAAATATATAGTTACAGTTTGTCCAAAAATACTAGAAACCGGAAGTAAAAGTTTACTAATTGTTTTATTGTGAAGTCAAAACTTTTACTATATTTATTGAAGCACAATACCTTATTTTATGTAATAGCTCAAGTTTTTAATTTACATAATGCTTGTAAGCGCAAGCTATTAAAAAACAAAGACAAAAAGTCTGAGCAAAACCGTACTCTTTAATCTCTACTCTTTTCGGACAAGCTGTACGATGCTCTGTTCTGTATTTGTTTTTGAATGTGTGTATGCTTTGTATTTAAACCTGTGTCTTGTTTCTGCTTTCTTTTTGTATCTTGTATCTCATGTTAAGCTGTGTTTTTAGTATTGTGTCGTTAAATAAATGTTTTATCTATCTATCTATAGATACCACCACCTAGTAGCATGAAATTTGAGAAACGTAAATACTGGCAACTTTGATTCAAACTTAGAGTTAATTTATAAGCATTGCAGAAAGCTTATATCAAAAAATCAAGAATTTATTTCAACGTAAAGAATTTACATTCTGCTTGTTGAATGTCAATGTACATACAGTTATGTATAATGTTAGCCGCTGCCTTGGGGCCGTCTGTAGTGGAATTCTGTATAAAACTGTATAAAAGTTTGATCTAGAGGCCTCGTCTTAGGTTTTTTGGTAGTCGCTTTTTTATATTTATATTTAATACAGAGACCAATCTCAATCAAAGTCAAGTGGGTCCTGGACCTCCAAGCGCTCCAGGCCCATTGAGTATCAAGGCGACGGCTTTTGTCAAACCTGCCTTTTGTCCTGTTAATGATTGTCCTCGGACCTCCCTTTACACAGGTAGCCTGGCCGGCTATCCTCCGAAAATTGGAGTAGAGTAGGTATTATTCCGAAATACGAGTACTTTTTAGAGTTCCGTAAATTAAAAGCAAAAAACAGAACCCTAAAGGCTCCCACACATAAACACGATACGACGACGTCGCGTCACGGAAATGCACAGTCGACAGCACGTCAACCAGTACATTTTAGTTGCAAAATCGCCCGTAATGCAACAGCGTAGAGTGCATGGGTGTATAAGATGATGTGCTGTCAACTGTACATTTCCACGACGCGACATCGCATCGTGAAACGACGTGGAATCGTGGTACGTACGACGCGACGTCGTATCGTGTTTATGTGTGGGAGCCCTTATCCGTGATCCCCACTTTGTAGTCGGTCTGTCCATCTGTCTTGGGAAGCCGTAGTGGTACCGAGTTGAAATCCAATACTCAGGTCTACGGTCCTGTGAAGCTAAAGTAAAATCAAACTTCTAAGTTAACGTAAAAAAATATGCGGTCGTTCATACCGCCGAAACCGTATATTTGGACACTCAAGGGAATCAAAATTTTTAGGGTGCATTCTGTTGACCATTTGGCAACTAATTTCATCTTGTACAGGAAAGTAAAACAAGTACAGGAAAAAATATGATAACTATACGTTTGTAGGTAATTAAATCATAAAAAAATTGTCTGACATTCGGGGAAAACCGGGAAATCTACCTATCTACTTTGTACGTAGATAGGTAGATTTCCCGTGTTTAACCTGTAATAACCCATGTTTCTGGTTAATTTGAATAAACGGCTTCTTTCGTTCTATACTTGTATTTTGAAATTCTCGATCAAAAACCGGTGGTTAGGATTCAGTGCGTAAATAATTCAAATCACTTAGCCTCCGTGGGCACACGAGGAATTTGCGGTTGAACCCACTGAGCCATTGTGGCTTGCAGTAACTTGCCCAGTGGGATGAATGTAAGCTTATCAACATTACAATAAAATTAAAGATCATCATCAACCCATTATGTCCCCACCGAGGGGCACGGCTCTCAAGGGGGCCATGGATTGGTAAATTAAAGATGCTGGTGATGATATCATCAGAGTTTTTCCACATTATTACGATCATCGCTGTCGTTATTCCTTGCTGATTTTGTTCACCATACGAGTGTTAAAAGTTAAAGCAACAATTTAGATTCAAGTTAGACGTCCACACTACAACCCAATGTTTAAGAGCACAATTCAGAAACATTACTTTTCCCCAATTTAAGTATGTGTTTCCTTTTTTTCTCTCTGTAGTATTATTTAAGTATACGTTTTCGTTCATCTCCTCCGTCCATGTGATAGTTTTCTTTTATTAATTTATGTATTAAACATACATTCTATACTTATTTCATACTTATGTACAGTCACGAGCAATATATACACAATGTAACATTTTCAAAAAATCTTAACATAAAACAATCTTGAAAGAAGTGTACGACAATTTGTCCTAAATTATGTAACCAATGGTTAGATAATTTAGTACAAACTATCGTACACATGTGCAGTACAGAACAAAATGTGTACGTCGCGTCGTACAAAATGTGACAGTGTTTACATATATATTATTGCTCATGACTGTACCGTTTAGCTATATTATTATGAATTATATATCGAAATATCTTGGTTAATATTGTCTAGTTGCACCGACTACCCGTACTTATTAGCTTCTCTGTCAATGGTGTCCTATATAAGGCCGCCAATTGTATTGTATTACTAGCTTTCGCCCGCGACTCCGTCCGCGTAGACTTTAGTTCAAAATTTAGGAACCCCGTTCACTCCCTTAAAGGTTAAATTCAAATTTTGGCAACCCTTGTCGCCCCCTTAGCGGTTGAATTTCAAAAAATCCGTTCTTATTCATTGCCTACATTATTTAAAGATTCTCTGTGCAAAATTTCAGCTTCCTAGGTCAAACGGCTTGGGCTGGGCGTTGATGAGTAAGTCATTCAGTCAGGACTTTGAATTTTATATTTATAGATAGATGATAAATCTCATGTGTAATTTCTGGTGTACAGTCGACAGCACGTCAACCTTCGACCTCCAACGGAGTCGAGTGTGCATGGGGGTATAGAACATGATGATGTGGTGTCGACTGTGCATGCAATAAAGAATATTCTATCTGTCTATCTAAGTTTTTGACTATCACTGCCAAGCAGCAAACTTGGCGGACTGCATGTAGCGCGGCTGGATGATTATGCCCAAACACAGAATGAAGTAAAGCACCTGCGCCCAACACTGGATGTATGTTCACAAATGTATTGAAATTAGGATGTATTTTACTAATATATAAAGCTACATCTTCTAACTTTCTTCTAATCTAATATATAAAATTCTCATGTCTCAATGTCTTCAAAAAAAAAATGTTAGTGCGCATACGCCTCCGAAACGGCTTGGCTGATTTTGATGAAATTTTATATTCGGTAGGTCTGAGAATAGGTTGTTATCTATTTTTCATAGCCTAAGTGAAAAAAAAAAATTGTATGGCAAAAGAACGTTTACAGTTACGTATGCCAACGAAAATAAGTGATCCTATAAATTTCACATTGTTCCTGCTAACTCAAGAAATGTACCGTAACAATTTCTGCTTTATTAGCGTGCATGTACGACATCTGCAAAGCACTTCGCCTGTATTACTCGTCATATAACGTTTTACGACATAGGACATTGTTTCCGTATTTCACGCCAGCTCGGGAGAGCGAGCTGTGTTTCTATTTTTGCGATGATATTGTTGATACTTGGAGAAAACTAGAGGTGCTAACACACTGTTCGTTGTGGGACCTTCACATTTTCGTTTATTATCACTATGGAAGCCACGTTATTAGTGAGAAATAATAACGTCAATACATGTTATATGCTTCCATACTCAAAGTGAAGTTCATTAAGAGTACACTATAGGTATAGAGATTCATCAAAAGAAAAAAATATCTAATACATAAAATTCTCGTGTCACCACTCACCGTGTTAGTCCGCATACTCCCCCGAAACGGCTTGGCCGATTTTGATGAAATTTTATAAACATAATTGGTAGATTTGAAAATAGATTGTTATCTATTTTTTATAGCCCTAAGCGAAAAAAATATTGCGAAACAACGTTTGCCGGGTATCCTATAAATTAGTAGGTTATGAGGTTTTCATTGTAAGGATTGTACAAAATGTGTAGACGTCTGAAATAGAATCCATCAATCTTCATGGACTGGAAATAGTTGTTTTGAGTCAGCATGAGCTGGACTATTATCTGCTACCAAATATCATCGAAAGAATACGTTTGATTTTCTGTTGAAAGAAGGCCCTTCGCTCTGGAAATTGTAAAGTGACGAATAATAATAGTTCCATGTGGTTCCCAACTAATATCTCTTCATACTGTTCCCTCAATCAATCAATCAATCAAAATATTTATTGCACCATTTACAAATTTCTCTTCTTTCTCTCTCTCTCTTGAAATTTTAAATAAAATAAAGTGCTGATAAACGACGCACATTTTTTTACCACATAGAGGTCACTAAATACTTCGAACACAATCTGCAGCCACCTTTAGTATCTCCCCGCTGCCAAAATTTGGGGGTGGCAAGTTTCGCAAACTTACTCAACCCTCCCTGGGCATTTGGCTCTCAGCGAAATTATATACATAATGTTCAGGATATCAGATGGTATCGGAGTATTGTTACGAATGGGGTTGTTCAACCTTGTTGTTTCCGAACAAGTAACATTTGCAATTGTTTGCGTTTCGTATACATAAATAAGATTGCCTGTGTCTGACAAGCTTCGCTTTGCAACAGAATAAATTGGCACAACAAAATACAGCGCATTACTGTCACATTCACTATTCCTTAAAGATGAGCCAATGTTCAGTTAAGAAAAGCGATACTACCAGTAAACTCAGCTAATAATGTGTATAATGCAACATAAGAAGAATAATTTTTATGGTTTTAAGAGTTTTCCTAGTTTTAAGATAAAATAGTTGAAATCAAACAGTTTGTATGTTGCTTATCGTGATCGTTTAAGATCACTCAGGCAGCCGGGGTTACAAGCAAATTTCTCTCGAAGAATGATACTTATTACATGTTAATTAAGATCCTACCAAATTTATGGCTGCAGTAAAGTACTGAGTATATTTATTGATATACTCAGTACTTTAGGCCCGTCGGGTTTTTAGCTTTGCTATATCTATCTGGATTGAAAATACACAGGATGTTAGGCAGGTATGTATTAGAGAACTTGAAATAAAAGACAATAGAGAAAAAATATAATAAATAAAAAATAAAAATAAATAAACTCACGCCCGTTATCCCCGAAGGGGTAGGCAGAGGCACCAGTCTCTAGAACAGGACCCACGTTTTGCCGAGTTTATTAGGTCCCGCCCCTTTCTTGGATACCGCCAAAACGTCCTCAAAAAAGGAGTCCTTTGAACCTATCTTTTCAATATCCAGCCCCGACCACCCTAAACCCCCAGTGAAATGCTTTCATGGTGGCTATTTCTACAGAAATATTTCGATAATTTTGTAACTAACTTAAGCAGTAGAGTTTGCAGCAAGTTCTTAAACCAAATATGGCTTATTATCTTACCTCATATTATCACAACTGGTATGTAATTAAACCTAATATAGTTGACCGTTATTACCCTTACGGATTAGTTCTTGATTTTACCGGTACATCGTAATAGGGACTTAGTTTGTTCATTACTTAACGTTGTATGCTTCTAGAAGAAGTAAAAGAAAACTCTCGTCTACCCCGCAGAGCTGTTTGAATGGCTCGTTTAAAATTATTATACCTAGGTAGTAAAAGCGTTTTTCAATCAAGGTATCCATTTGGGTAATATTAAGCTTTGGAATGCAAATTTTTGTTAGAGTGGCGCATCCACATCTAACTACATGACTTTCAAATTTAATTTATTTGTATAGTTATCTACATATCAAACGGGTCCAATTGCACGTTAAAAAATACTATTTGTATTATGTATAGTTTTTATAAACCATATGTATTTTGACGGCCAACGACGGAACCCTCTACGGCGCGTGGCTCTTGTACTTGGCCGTTTTTTTAATATTAATTTTAAGAGGATTATCTCTTCATGCTTTCGTCTAATCAGGCGCCTCATCAGTGGTCACGATCGTCCCATCATACACAATGACACGTAACGTTTTATTTGTAACACTTTCACCGGTGCCCGGTGACTTACAAACCATTACATGACACGCATCTTATGTCAGACGGCACAAGTGAGCAGTAGCCTTAATACCGAAACCGCTATCGACAATAAAAACGGAAATTAAAAAACGTGCTTAGTTTTCTAAGTTCGTAAAATTGTTATTGCACTATTAATTTAAAATTATTTTACTTCAATTGATTTCATGAACCAGCAGTCTCATGAACGGTTTTCTCATGGTTTCTGTATGCATTGGAATGTCTCGTGACATAAACAGAAAATTTTTGTTTATGTCATTTATTAAATGTGCTTACATTAAATAAATGATACCTATAAACAGAAATTTTCTGTCCAAGAATAAAAGAGAGACAAAGAGAAAGAGTCGATAAAAGTCGCAGATCTCTTTTCTCTATAGAGCAAAGGAACTGACCGTTTTCCAACATCAAAAGTAAAAGTGTTGATGCCGGTAAAAAAAAAACAAACGAAAAAAAATAAAACAAAACACTTACGAAAATTATATCCTTCGCCTGACACTGACACTCAAAAATCGAAAATTTAAAGAAAAAGCCGCGTTCCAAATTCAAATTCTCAAAGCGACGATCTCAGCTAGCGAGGGGCATGTAACTGGCGACTTGAGGTCCGCACAAGCAGGTGAATGGTACGTCTTACCACTCTTGTTTCCCCGCGGTTAACCGCTTAAGTACACACAAGCCACTTTTGCAGTACTAGCTGGGTAATTAGACGTCTCTTTAAATTGACAGGTGTATAGTGGTCTCTCTTCGAGGTGTGCATTGAACTTTACTACGTCATTTTGTCGCCTGGCGATGCGTCGCTCATAGGTAATTGCTGGTTACGCTTTTAAGACCGTTTATTCGAGAAGTTTTCTATTTATAGCTGAGGCTTTTCGAAACGTATGGCACTCGTGAAATTATATAGAATTTGTCAGCAAACCTGCAACGGTTGATTCAGCCTAACGTTCGGTCAAACGCTACCTAAGCCCCATTGACTGAATGTCTATTGTCTGTCTGTTTTTCTGTCCGTACGTCCATTCGTCCGTCGGTCTGTCTGTCACTAAGCCATATCTCATGAACCATTATAGCCAGACAGTTGAATTTTTCACAAACGATGTATTTTTGTTGCCGCTGAAACAACAAATACTAAAAACAGAATAAAATAAATATTAGATTGGGGCTTCCATGCAACAAACGTGAATTTTTGCCGTTGCATCCTCGATATTGATAACAACAATAGGTAGAGGCCGGAGGCAGAATAGTTACTTGTATATTCACTTTAAAAATAAATAATTGAAATAAAATATTGAACGTATTAACCAAACGTAATTCTTTTTCTCGATCTTAATAACGACGACGTACCTAGTGTCTAGTTGTCTAGATAATGGTATACGGAACCTTTCGAGCGCGAGTGTGACTCGCACTTGGCTGGTATTTTACAACTGCTTTTGTTCTTGACTTTTTGTTCATCATAGACCCATTATGTCCCCCAGGGGCATGAGTCTCTTCCCTGAGGAAGCTACAGGCCATACTCCATCACGGTGGCCTAGTCCGGATTGGTGGAGTGGAGGCTTGTAAGACTAGTAGGTGGTCTTACCGTCAGAAGATTTCCTAAGTCCTCTGACTTGGCTTAACGACTGCCATCTATCGACAGCAGCCGGCACCAACTGCTTAACGTGCCTTGCGAAGCACGGAACCGCTCGGAAAAATGCCGCTAGCGTTAGTCATAGTCGGGCACCCATCCATACACTGAACGCGCCCCTTTTTGCCTAACCTTCGTGTTCATTTAAGACCATTCAGGCGGCCGGGGCTACGAGCGATTCCACTTTTTTATGTTACATCCTCTATGATTTAAACGAAACCTGAAAACGTAACGGTAACGTAATTGCTTTAAATAAATAGATAGATTATTTATTTACATAAGACAAACACACTATACAAAACAAGCAAAACAAATCTAACTACAAGTCACACAACTAAGAAATCTAGAAACAAAATTAATAATAAGACACTATTTTTAGGAAGCAGAGACACATAAAAAATTGTCCATACACCATACAAATAAGAAATACAGATGTAACAACATGAGTAGGTGCGTCTACTAGGCATCGGCTAATATACTATAACCTATATTATTTTATAATACATTATTTAACCGTTTTTTTCCGATGAGTTACTATACTTAGTAAATTAATGAGTTACACATAGTTCACAACTTGCCTATGCCTATAAGTAAAATGTGGATAACGTAGTGGACTACATGTTTATAAATCCAAAATTCTATTATTATATTTTTTTGTAATATTTTAATAACGTCAATATTTTATGTAGTTGTTTGTTGTTCCAAATAAATAAAATTAAAAAAATACACGGTACGGTAATGTACCTGGACAACGTACTGGACAGTCGGAAATCAGAAATCAAAAATTTATTTCAACGTAAAGAAGTTACATTCTGTTTGTTGAATGTCAATGTACATACACTTATGTATAATGTTACCCGCTGCCTTGGGGCCGTCTGTAGTGGAGAAAAAGGCAGCGAAAAAAAACTCCACTCTGACCACCTTTTCTCAATGTTTCTCAATCACCTTAAAGCTAATACAAATTAGGTATGAGTGTTCGTATACCAAGAATCTCAATATCCATGAGTGCAATCAATACTTTCAAAGATCATTTAATATTCTTAAAAGGTAATAAAACACCAATGCTGCGGCCAGACACACGGACGGGACCCGTTCACGAGCGTAACGCAGAGGTCAGCCATCGCCAGTCTCAACCATATTAGAGGGAGATCGGCGACCCGGCCACCGCGCCACCATTCGCATGGCCTTTGGCAGACTTGTGTGATAAAATTCTTGTCAGTTAGTAAACAGCCAACGCAAGTGTGGAAATGTAAATGGGCCTTAGGAAGGAAGAAGGTCATTATTACTTAACCATTAGCTGTAGCATGCTGTAGTTAGTTCCTAAGGAAAGTTTTTAATGAATCATTTCGTGTCGTGTTACCTATTACCACTGGCGTACTGGGCAGGAAGGCATTGCCAGGGAAAAAAGCACACAAGATCTGAAGCATTTATTCCAGAAAGTGTCAACACTTTTGCGTTGGTTTGAACATTTGCATAAAATGAAGGAAGAAAAACTCATCATCATCAACCCATTATGTCCCCACCGAGGGGCACGGGTCTCTTCCCTGAGAAAGGTGTAGGCCTTACTCCACCACGGGGGCCAAGTCCGGATTGGTGGAGGCTTGTGAGTCGAGTGGCTGGTCGTACTGTCAGAAGTCTTTAAGCCACCCTAAGGCCTCTGACTTGGCTTAGCTTAACGACTGCCATCTAGCGAAGGCAGCCGGCGCCAACAGCTTAACGTGCCTTGCGAAGCACGACGAAGAAGGACCGTCGGAGCAAATATATCGAGCGAATGTTAGTAGAAGGGCCGGTAATGGACGCCCCAGTCGGACATACTTCGACCAAATAAGGGGTGTATTAGCAAAGCGCAAAATAAAAAGAACCCAAAACTGGCGTAGTGATTTGTCAAGAGCGTGGCAGGTTGCAGTCCAGGTCTCTGCCTACCCCCCTGGGATACAGGTGTGAGCTTATGTATGTGTGAATATAAAAATATTACGCGTTAATATCATTAACTTTTGCGTTAGTTTATGTCCGTGATATGTATTTTTTTATTTATTTTCGTTAATTACTTGACAATACAACTCAATATTTAATTTAAGAATTGCGGCTTGGTCCAAATAACTTCAATTTGAATTAACCAAATCACTTCAATTTAAATTAACATCACCTTTTCGTCATCATCATCATCATAATTTTTTTAAATTAAATTTCTTTGTTTTACTTGTTAGCTGGGCATGGTCAGATAAATAGGAATATAATTTCTCATTCCCTAGACTGATATGAATATGACCGATAGATCTATCAGTCGACCGGACAATATGGGAAACACCCGATTGAAAATGAGAATTGGGATTGGGTAACTTTATGGTCAACAGTCAAAGAGCTATAAAAAGCTACGCAATTTTGATGACATTCTGTGTACTGTATTTGAAACCGAACACCGATCTAGTCTATCGAATGTAGGGCCTCTTACTAACTGGCAAATTAAACATGTTCACGCGCGACTGCATCGATGCTAAAAGTCGCAGTGTGTAAAGGGCCTAAAATAACAAGCAAAATCAGTGAAAGTATTTATGATGAATGTAAAATACAGAACTTTTCAAGCTCTTATTTTCTTCTGTTGTTTCAGGGCATCATGACCCAACACAGGCTCTCTCATGGTTTTCAAACTTTCCCGGTCTCGTGCCGCCTGCCCGCACATTCTCGGGGTCAATGGGACACCCTCCCCGCCTTCGCACCTAGGTTGTATTGTATAGTAAATAGTTCAATTTGTTAAGGCTTTTTTCACAGAACTCCAATTCATGGGTTACCAATGTCAGTCGTTACACGATGCAAATGCAATTAACCCACAGGTTAACAAGTAGAAAGACTGCTAAGCAATGTACAGCGAATTGTCCAGTCGCGGCCCTGGTGAGCCACTCGTATTCAGAAGGATCTAGCTTTCGGACGATGATCAAGCGTACCAAGTGCTACATTCCTTTGCATTTCGAGACTACAGGGCACAACGTGGTCTTGTCACGCTAAATATAAGGATGAGAATTGAAAACAACGCAGCAGAAGTAATGCCGTAGGTCGTGTTTTTGCGTAGGTACCTGCTAAAATGCATTCTCCCCGAGCGACTGCCAAGGTGTGCCAAGGTCGGCCTCTCGCGGCAAATGCATTCAATTTAATGGGTCAACAAACTGAGGCTTCGCTACATTCTACTTCGTCAAGAAACGTAGAAGGCACTCTCTACATTTCTGCCTCTATTACACCCACTAAAACCTACACAATTTCAATCACGTCTATCAATTTTCTATCGCAAAAGTCAGGACTCCAACAGAATGTGATGTGCGTAATTAGTAATTAGGCCCATCAATAGTATCATTAAAACTTAAGCTGTGACATTGTTAAAGCGGTTAGAGTAAAAATCAAATGATGTAGGAAAAGATTATTGAAAAATATATACCTATCTGAGAAAAACCTTGCACTAATGATGGTTCCAGGAATTGAGCATTTTAGCGGTAACCTGAAGAAACATAATCTATCGAGATGGATCATGATTGAACATCGAAATGGCAAACATCTTCAGAGGATAAATTAATGTATACTAGGATCATAGAGGACATACAAGAAAACCTACATGACAAAGACAAATTTTTAGATAGAGTAGATTCGGTCAACACCTATCCCCCTATCTTCTGTTTGATTCCAAATGCCACAATCGCTCGATGCAATTTACCAACATACCTCATTAAGCTTGGTGTAGACAGACACGCCTGGAGAGACGAAGTTTGGAAGGCCGTAAAACCTGAGACGATGTAAGGTGCTCGGTACTAGCAGACAAAAGATCCAGAAAGCACCAAATCACTACCGAATGGCATCCGAAATATTCCTTCGTATCTTCCTAATATGCAGTACCTATGGCCCCCTGCTTCCAAATCGAAGTATTGTCATTCCAATAAGTGTAACACTTAGACACTACTTAAATCAGCCGTATAAGACGCAAAGACGTATGATTATATTATAATAAAACTCATGCTTAATAATAATCTCATGCTTGTATCTCAGAAGGGTAGGCTGAGACCAGGGACTTTCGCTTCATCGGTATTCATTGGTCATTGCATGCACGCACGCCGTTTTGAGTACCTTTTTCCTTATAATAAAACTTGTCTAACGACAATGCCGTTTATTGCCAATCATTTTAATTAAAGTGCGACAAGTGAGTCCTGGCACAAGCCTTTGGCGGGAAATTTAAAAATCTTTTAGTTGATAACCCCGCATCTATATGCCATAAACCATCTTGATACTTTTGCTTAACTTGATTATTTGTTTAATTAGTTTGGAGTCTCCAATTAATTTTGTCCAAATATAAATAAATATAAGCAAATCGACAACATCAACTACATCAAAACCAACATTTCCACTCCACCAAAAACAGGGATAATAAAGATGCACCACATAAACTTATAAACATTTATTAATGCTGAACCATAATCAAAATCTGATTCATATCTTTTTTCTCAACATCTTTGAGTTCTTTGACTAAGTCTTCGATCTGACGTTTAAAATTTTCGTCATCCGACAGACCTTACAACAAGAAATAATTCATGTTTGTTTTAAAATGTTATTACTCGTATGTATATACTAAAACATAGGTAAAATTATGTTGAATAGAAACAAAAGGTTTTTCCTTGTTTAAATCTAGGACGAGTATCAAACTGTTTGGGCTGTACTACATGCAGCTGAAATACCTAAGTTTGACAGTCAGAGTGTGGCCATATGAAGAATTCGAAATAAATCGCATCCCAGGACTCGCTTGTCAGACTCTACCTAAAATATACATCGTCATTTGTATTCACTAATGGATCGTACCGCATCGTTGTCACTATAAATACAGAACTTGTTATTTGGACATTATTACTTAAGCGACTATAATAAATAACCTCAAGCTTTTGGATTAGCTCCAAACCATTCTACATTGCTCCTACATCCAGGATTGATCACCACTATGACGTGGCCTCCTTATCTAAATGTCTACGTAGAAAAACGTCCAACAGCGCGATTCTTCTAATGAGCAGTATGCCTAATTAGCAAAACGTCCATGTAGTGAAACGGCTAACTAACAATAGTCTGTATAGCAGAACGTCTTTCATGATCAATAGATAATACGTCCATTCAGTAGGTATGATCATGAGTGTTCACATTTTGAAAGATGACGATTACGTATTATAGACGTTGTGCCGTACAGACAATCTGTTAGTTAGCCGTTTTGCTACATGGACGTTTTCCTAATTAGGCATTTGGACGTTTCGCGCAGTTCAACGTTTTGCTACTCAGATGTTTTGATAAGGAAGCATCACGTGTCATGTCATGAAAAACAGGATCAATGGTTATAGAGCCAACTAAAACGAGGGTTTCCCCACTGATGTTTTCCTTGCATCTGCCAAACTGGACTCTCTGTTTCCCTGCTACGTCGGGTCGAATAAAAACCAGTCAAGTGCAAGATGTGCACGGACAAAGAGCTTTATGAATAACAAAGAGGTCTCTTGATCGCTGAATGCTAAAACGTAGGCTGGGTCACGTCCTGTCTGGAAATAAACTTCGGAATACTATTAATAGACTTAAAATCCAATGAGTAAAAAACTTTTAGTACATTTCCTAAATAAAAAGAAAAAAAATCCAATAACGTAAAAGTCTGGTGGTCTTATTTACAGCTAGGTAGATAGCATATCCTTATTTATATAATATCTTGTTTACGCCTGCCAAAAAGTACGCAACCTCCTTGCTACTTCAAACTTATTCTTTTATAAATAGGAAGATAGTGTTTTGTCTTTTTTCCTGTGTAAAATTATATTTGCGCAAGCAGCACGCTTTGTCATTAAAATGTTTCTATTATAAAAGTCGTCGTATTTTATTGCGAGGATTTGCAGAAGAGATAAATCTTTGCATGTGGCGACCGTGACAAGTTAAAAACGGTACATGTGACTACCGTGAAAAGTTGAAAACGGTACATTTGGCGACCGAAAAATTGATGACGCTCTATTTCTGCGAGCTTCTATTTTGCGTCCGTCTATTCGTCGACCGTCCATTTGGAGTCCGTATATTGGAAGAAAGAAGATAAAACTGGAACAATTGGCAAAAGGAGATGTCCAGCTGAAGGAACCGGCCGGCTAACTTTACTATAGAACAACCCAGCCAGGTGCTAGTAGCCTCAGCCCCAGGAGCGCTTTGTCAGGAGTCTTCGCGATCAAGAAACAACGTCGCGAAAGGCCAATCCAAGATAAGTGTCATCCCAACACCATCCAATCCGAGCCCCATACCTTTGTTCTTGCAAATAGTGCCTGCTTGTGCCATCACTTCAATATTTCAGCAATTATTTTTCAATGTATGCAGTAATTGCGCTATAATTTACAATTTATTTAAGTATTTACATACTTTGTCTATTTTAAAATTGTATAAAGACATCTGTTAACAAATACTATTGCATCTGAATAGGACTTCAAAGTAAAACATTATTAAGTTGTAAAAAAGATCTGCCGAACTGTTTTCAGGCACCGAAGTGACCCGTTGGCTTCCCATACTGCCGCACTGGCGCGGCACTACTATACCTACGGCCGCACGCAGCTGCTTGTATGACGCCACGCTGCGCGCCCGGCCGCGGCCGTTTTGTCGGCCTGAGGAGTTTGCGTGAGATCTAACTTTATCACTTTGATTCCATTGAAAGAGTTAGTTACCAAGCGAGCTTCCATTAAAGGGCGTTTGACCAAATTTAAAAATTATCTCGAACTCGTAAAAAAAATTTGTATTCTGAGTTCTATTCAATTAACCGAACTTTCACTAAAACTCAGTCAAATAGAAGCGCTCATGAGTACATTTGACAACGTGCAAACCCAGATTGAGGTGTTAAATTCGGAAACTGTGGAGAATGAGACGGACGAACGGATCCTAGTTGAAGATAGCTTTATTTCTGCCATTGCCCTATCGCAAGAAATAATTTCAAGGCACAAGACTCCTAAGTCAGCTGAGACATATGAGTCTGGGCGTTCCTCTCCATCACATGCCCCACAGTTGCAATGTAACCATGGCTTTAAATTGCCTCAAATCGAAATACCGAAATTTGATGGTGCCTATTTCCACTGGCTGGGGATCCGCGATACTTATATGTCACTTATACACAATAATGAGCACATACAGGCAATACACAAGTTTCATTATTTACTCTCCTACTTGCGGGGAGATGCTGTTCGCGTGGTTTCTAACATTGAATTTGATTGATTTTTTTTTATTATTTTGAAGTGTCACAGGCTAATTACCAAAACGCGTGGCGCCTACTTTGTGACCGCTACGACAACAAAAGGCAGCTCATCAACTATCATTTAACTTCATTGCTCAGCATCGAATCAATGCAACGTGAGTTATACAAAGCACTGCGTTTCATTGTTGATCATGTCAACAAAAATCTAAGAGCGTTGTCGAGCCTCGGTCAGCCCACGGATAAATGGGACATTTTAATCATTCATATAATTGCGTCTAAATTAGATAGCAAAACTCTTGCAAAATGGGAAGAGCACCGCAACTCTCTTGGCGACAATGAGCCCACTCTTCACGATTTTGACAAGTTTTTATCGAGTAGGGCGGATGTACTTGAGTTGTTGCAATAAAAAAATACGAACTATACAAACGCTGCTAGTAACAATTTAAACAGCAATTCAAAATCACAATTACCGAATTCTCGCTCAGTAATGCACACTAATAGACAAACACAATCCTTTGCGTCATTAGTCCCTGAAACGCCTGCGCTCGCAAGCACCACCACTCCCGTGTGCACTTATTGCAACGGATCTCACAGAGTGTACGATTGTCAATCTTTTACAGCGAAGAGCGTTGAGGAGCGTATTACTGAAGCACTCAATCGAAAATTATGTTTGAACTGCCTTCGGCCAGGTCACCGCACGCGCGCATGTCGCCTCGGACCTTGTGGTTCATGTAAGAAACGGAACAATACTTTACTGCATCGGCCTATTCCAGTACAGAACTCCGTAGAAGAGTCACTCTCTACCAATGCTCTGACGACCGATTGCAACGTTTCCAATGGAAACAAGCAGATTATACTGTCCACTGCAATAATCAACATGTATAATCCCAATACGAACCAAACTGAATCAGTTCGTGCGTTACTTGATTGTGGGAGTCAGTCTAGTTACATGACGGCTTCCCTAAAGGATAAATTAGGTTTACAGGCACAGAAAACTAATGTAAAGATTGTAGGTATTGGAAACAATACTAGTTCATGCGTCGAGTCCTGTGTGGCACAGATTTTATCGAAGGAATAAGATTTCCGAGCCACAATGACTTTTTTGTTGTTGCCTACATTGACCGGTTACATACCGAAGTACAAGATTAGTACTGAGTTACTTACCATTCCCAGCTCAGTCAAACTAGCCGATCCCCTTTTTGATGAACCGGCGCCAGTGGACGTCATACTCGGCGCTGATATTTTCTGGGATATTCTGGGCTCCAAGCAAATCGATCTTGGCGAAAATTCACCAAAGCTAAGGTCTTCCCAACTAGGGTGGTTGATCGCAGGTCCGATTACAGACACACTCACTAATTTTGCAGACGATCACACGACGTATACAAATTTCAGTTCACAGCTGGAAGAGATCGATTCCCAATTGACGAGGTTCTGGGAATGCGAACAAATACCCTCTGTTAAAAAGCCGGGATTATCTGAAAGTGAGAGAGAGTGTGAAAAACACTTTTTGACCAATACCAAACGACTTAGCACGGGTCATTTTTCGGTTAGGCTGCCTTTGGTTGACAGCCCCGATTGCTTATGCGACTCGTATCCGATTGCTAAAAAACGTTTTTTAAATCTTGAAAGGCGCTTCAGAAAGCAGCCAGAGCTGAAAGCTTCATACGCTGCTTTTATTAACGAGTATAAGGCTCTGGGCCATTGTTCTGTTTCTGAAGTAGCTAAGCCAGACGTTTCATATTTTTTATATCACCATCCTGTCCTTCGCATGGATAGCGAGTCAACCAAACTTAGAGTGGTTTTTGACACACATTCTAAATTCAGTAACAGCAGCTTTGAAGTTAGGCTGTTTTAATCTGCGAAAATTCAGATCGAATGAGCCTTCCATTCTCGCACAATCCAACGTGAATCTGAGTGGCAATCTATGCTTGAGTAATTCATCGAGTGCTTTAGGCCTCGAATGGAACCCAAAAACTGACCAGATTCACGTGTCTGTTAATATTTCCAATCCTCGTGAAGAAAAAATTACGAAGCGCCCGATTCTATCATCGTCCTTCCGGATTTTTGATCCTTTGGGCCTTATATCACCTTGCACCGTGATCCCCAAGCTCCTTATACAAAAGTTATGGAAGGAAAAACTTACATGGGATGAGCCTGTCTCTCCCCAATTTAAAAAAGAATGGGAAACTTTCAAGTCTTCCATCTCAGCTCTTTCCTCCCTTGAAGCACCAAGACTGGCGTTACGTGACTCGCCGTCTACCATAGAGCTTCATTCTTTCTGCGATGCATCTCTCAAAGCATCTCTCTGCGCGTGCATTTACTTAAGATCAGTAGATAAAAATGGCCTAGTCAAGGTTCATTTGCTTTGCGCGAAGTCTAAAATTGCGCCTATCAAGCCTACTGCTATTCCCAGGCTTGAGCTATTCGGGGCACTATTAGCAGCTCGTCTTATCAAATTTGTAACCAATGCATTGCGATGCCAAATTGACACGTGCTATCACTGGTGCGACTCTAGTGTAGTTCTAGGTTGGCTACACGGTAGCCCTAGCAAATTACAACCTTTCGTTGGCACTAGGGTCGAAGAAATTGCTGAGCTTACTCAGGTTTCATCATGGCGACACGTTCCCACGGCTTTCAATCCAGCTGATTTAATATCTAGGGGCGTGAGTCCTAATTCCCTTCAGGATTGCAATATTTGGTGGTCTGGCCTTCAATACTTATACCAAAATGAAATTGACTGGCCTTCCTCCCCTAATGAATTTCGTGATTGTGATTTACCTGAAGACACTCGCGCATTATACTCGCATACGTCAGCTGACAGTCAAACACGATATGAATCACCTAAAGATTTTGACAAGTTTTCCAAATTAACTACACTAAAAAGAACGATTGCATATGTTCAACGATATGCAAAAATATTTAAAAAGGAACAAGTCGAAACCGGCCCTATAACATTAAAAGAGCTTATTAGTGCATTTAACCTAGCTTGCAATATTGCACAACGTCAGGCCTTTCCCAAAGAATACGATTCTTTACTAAATGGTCGGCCCCTGAGCCCCAAGTCAGATATTTTAAAATATTCCCCATTCATTGACAAAATCAATTGATCTGGCAGGTGGCATCGAGGTGGCAGACTCGATGCTTCTACTTACAGTTTTGATAAGAAGCATCCTATTTTGTTGCATGGATCGCACCAACTCACGAAGCTTATTTTTGCCCATGAACATATAAAGCATTTGCACGCAGGTCCTCAATTGTTATTAGCATGCGTTCGTGAGTATGTGTGGCCAGTTAACGGTAGGCACGTTGCGCGACGAACTTGTCATAAATGTGTCGTCTGTACTCGATTGAGAGGCAAAACGCTTCAGCCTGTTATGGGAAATCTTCCTAATCAAAGAGTTGTGGCCGACTTCCCATTCATAACCGTGGGCATCGCTTTCGCAGGTCCCATACTTACAATTAATAAAAGGGGCCGAGGCGCGAGAACGGTGAAATCCTACATGTGCTTGTTTGTCTGTCTTAGATATAAGTGCATACATTTAGAAGTGGTCTCAGACCTTACAAAGGATGCATTTCTATCAACACTGCGTCGCTTCATAGTACGTAGAGATAAACCTCGGGAGATTTTTTGCGACAACGGAAAAAACTTCGTTGGCGCTGCCAGAGAAATAGGCACCTTTATTAAATCTAATCAGTTCGCCTAGCCACGAATGCTCCTCATTTCGGGGGTATATGGGAAGCTGGCGTAAAATCAGCCAAATTTCACATTAAAAGGGTCATTGGCAATACCTATGTTACATTTGAGGAACTCGCTACTCTCTTGGCACAAGTGGAAGCTATTTTGAATAGTCGTCCTTTATGTCCTCTGTCTTCTTCTCCCGACGACTATCATTTCCTATCCCCGGGGCACTTCTTGATTGGCCGATCGCTCACGTCGCTGACTGCACCTGCCCTGGAAGACCGCAACCCTACAAGCCTCAAACGGCATCAACGGCTGGAGCAAATAAGGCAACATTTCTGGAAGCGCTGGCAGAAGGAATGTATAGCTGAAATGCAACAACGATCTAAATGGCGAACCAACTATGCCCAATTGAAGATTGGTGACGTTGTCCTACTGCAAGAGGATAACCTATCTCCACTGTGTTGGCGCTTGGGCAGAGTTACGAGATTATTAGATGTCAGCACTGCAACCGGAATCTTCCGAAGACTCTTTGTCAAGATTTGTCCTCTATTTCCAGAACAAATAAATTAGTTTTATGTATATTTAATATTCCTCCTAAATGTAGAGTGTATATAATTTTGTAAGTTTTTCGTGTGTTAGCTATGATTTGCATATGATTAACTAAATTCTACTTTTATTATGTATGTAGTAGATTTCCAATTAATATTGCTTGAAATTCATATTTCAAGGCTGGGGAATATGTTTACGCCTGCCAAAAAGTACGCAACCTCCTTGCTACTTCAAACTTATTCTTTTATAAATAGGTAGATAGTGTTTTGTCTTTTTTCCTGTGTAAAATTATATTTGCGCAAGCAGCACGCTTTTTCATTAAAATGTTTCTATTATAAAAGTCGTCGTATTTTATTGCGAGGATTTGCAGAAGAGATAAATCTCTACAATCTATTCCACTGAGGCACTCTTGAGACGCATTTCGATTTTACATGCATCATTATGTTCTTTCCACGATGATGGTTTTGTTTATTTTTGTTTTGTTGACTTTCATGTATTTTGTTGATTACGTGCTTTTCTTGTGTTACTGTGACAATTTGAATAGAAGTCTTCTATGTTTCTTCTTGTTTCTTTCATAAAGTTGACATACAACAGAAATTCCTGATGTAAATCTTCCATAATCCTGTGTTAACTCTGTCTTGAGAGTGTTTTAGTGGGAATCTACTTTTTGTTAATAAAACCCTATCAGTCTTGTTTATTAAAAGGCCATGTCATTAAAACACTGTTTTAAGACAAAGTTAAAGTTGGTTTAGAATAGGATTTCCTTGAATAAATCGGTTTTAACTCCAAAGCGGCTTAGTGGAATCGACTTTTTGTAAGTAAGACTTACACGTTTGCACCACGTTTCATTGCAATGAAACCTGAAAACAGT
Source organism: Yponomeuta plumbellus (assembly GCA_947310845.1). Taxonomy (NCBI): domain Eukaryota; kingdom Metazoa; phylum Arthropoda; class Insecta; order Lepidoptera; family Yponomeutidae; genus Yponomeuta; species Yponomeuta plumbellus. Next base: position 4,188,778 of record OX371198.1, on the reverse strand, counting down.
TTTTTCAGTGTTGGGTGGACAAAATTGTGAAAGATTCATAAGTAAGTGTTAAATGGGAATTCAGACTTTAGAAATTCATCTGATGTTAGAACCACAAATCTCTGTGGTTGTTTTAAATCTACAACGTGCTATTGAAACCGCAACATCCTTACTCAATAATCTATAAATAATCGATGAAATTAAACTACTTTTTAGTGAGCATAAATACTGACATTAGATGACATTCGCTGTGTGGTGTCGGCCTAGAGAATAGCACCAACCCAACTCTTCCCGCGGGTGTCGTAAAAGGCGACTAAGGGACACAAAACCGGGGGGTGGGCAGCAGCGCCTCCTGCAAAATAACTCTACCGCACTGATCCCCAACCCGCATGCCCAGCGTGGGGATTATGGGCATTACTCCCAATGATGGCACAACAAAGTAAACGGCCTCCAGTTCCCGGCCGCCTCGCTATTCCTGGTTATGGTGGCAGCGGCCATGGTAACGGCGGGGTAGGGGGTGCTAAGAATCACCGGGCTACCTCAGGCTGCCACAAACATCTGACCCTGGCAACGTTCAACGGACGCACTCTGAGGCTTGACCATCATCTAGCGCAGTTGGAAGTGGAGTTAGAGAACATTAAATGGTATGTTCTGGGGTTATGTGAAGTCCGTAGAGAGGGGGAGGACACCGTAACCCTACACTCGGGCCATCTTCTCTACTTTCGCGAGGGTGATAAAACATCCCAGGGTGGAGTAGGTTTCCTCGTCAATAAGGCCCTCTCTAACAACGTTGAAGAAATCTCTAGTGTGTCGACCAGGGTAGCGTACCTGATCCTTGGGCTGTCCAAGCGTTACAGCATGAAGGTCATTCAGTTTTACGCACCGAGGGTCCAAAGTATTCACTCAGCAGCTTGGCAGGAGCCACCTGACGAAGCTTACAACGCACGACGGGAGGACCGTATTGTCGAAGCCGGAGATCTCCGCCGAGATAGAGGATTTCTATGGCCGATTATACGCTGCACATGCCCCTTATTCCCAACGAGACGACCAAGATTCCAGAGCCACCCTGACGCGCCACTACACCGACGAACTGCCTGACATCAGTCAAGACGAGATCGTACTAGCTCTGAGGCAGCTTAAAAATGGAAAAGCCCCCGGTGAGGACGAAATAACATCAGAGCTCTTGAAAGCTGGAGGAGCCCCTGTTATACAGGAATTACAAAAGCTCTTCAACGCCATCCTTCACAGTGGGAGAACTCCAAAGGCATGGAGCGGGAGTTTGGTGGTGCTCTTTTCAAGAAGGGTGACAAGACTCTTCTTAAAAATTACAGACCCATCTCGCTCCTGAGCCATGTCTATAAGCTGTTTTCACGAGTGATCACGAATCGTCTTGCCAGAAGACTCGACGAGTTCCAGCCGCCGGAACAGGCCGGGTTTCGCGGAAGATATGGCACCATAGACCACATTCACACAGTGAGACAGATTATACAGAAGACCGAGGAGTATAATCAGCCCCTGTGTCTTGCTTTTGTGGACTATGAGAAGGCCTTCGACAGTGTCGAAACCTGGGCTGTTCTGGAATCCTTACCGCGATGCCAAGTAGACTATCGTTATGGTGTTGAGATGTCTGTACGAAGCCGCCACCATGAGTGTCCAAGTACAGGGCCAGCAGTCTAAACCTATCCAACTGTGCAGAGGAGTAAGACAGGGGGATGTTATATCCCCGAAACTGTTTACAAGCGCGTTGGAAGACATGTTTAAGACGCTGGACTGGAAAGAAAAGGGCATTAACATAAACGGCGACTACATCTCACACCTGCGATTCGCAGATGACATAGTCTTAATGGCGGAGTCGCTAGAGGAGCTGAACCACATGCTGGCCAGCCTAGCATCAGCCTCGCGACGCATCGGTCTTGGTATGAATTTGGATAAAACTAAAGTCATGATCAATGGTTACATTGATCCAATACCGGTCGTCGTACATGGTCACCTTCTCGAAATCGTTTCCGAATACATTTACCTCGGGCAGATTCTGCAGTTAGGTAAAAACAATTTCGAGAAGGAGGCCAAGAGGAGGATCCAGCTGGGCTGAGCAGCGTTTGGGAAACTACGCCGGGTCTTCTCGTCATCCATACCGCAATGCTTGAAAACGAAAGTTTTCTTTATGACCTACGGAGCCGAGACATGGACACTCACGAAAGGGTTGGTCCACCAGTTTAAAGTCGCTCAGCGAGCTATGGAGAGAGCTATGCTCGGAGTTTATCTGAAGGATAGGATTCGTAACGAATACATCCGACAGAGAACCAAAGGTATCGACATAGCTCAGAGAATTAGCAAGCTGAAGTGGCAGTGGGCTGGACATATTTCGCGAAGAACCGACAACCGCTGGGGTAAACGTGTTATTGAGTGGAGACCGCGACTCGGCAAACGTAGTGTAGGACGCCCTCTAACCAGGTGGGATGACGATCTGCGAAAGACTGCAGGCAGATGCTGGATGCGGCAAGCTGAAGACTGGGCGCTATGGCGCTCATTAGGGGAGGGCTATGTCCAGCAGTGGACTAATATAGCCTGATGATGATGATGACTGACATCAGCCAAACGGCTGCAACTTGTTCTAACACTATTAATAGTCACGATATATGAGGCTATTAAGAAACGAAACAATGCGTTATTGACTTTATTCCGCATACACTTACTTGACTTTTTCTCGGAAGAGTCCGACCAGATTTCGCTCTGATTCGCCTCTGCCTCGCTTCGTCGGTTGGTCGTCTCTGACGAAGTCTTTGATAAAGTTAATAATGTCGAGTGCATACAAAAGTTTTAAAACAATGGGTATGTAGTATAAAATCAATCATCATCTTCAGCCCACCGGGTATAGACTCAATGCTGAATTTCGTGGCCGCCATGACGAGAAATAGTGTAGAGGCTCACCCTCAGGCGTCCTACTACACTGTCCTACACTGTGTGGAGATTTCAATAATTACCAACTCCTCCATAGTCAGCAGTTCGGTTTCACTAAAGGGCGGAATACAATAGACGCTGGAGTCATGTTAGTTAAACATATTTTCAGTGCGTGGGAGGATCATAATGATGCTATAGGAGTATTTTGTGATTTGTCAAAGGCATTTGATTGTGTAGACCACAAAACACTGCTCTCAAAATTAAAACACTATAAATATAAGAATAAAAAAAATAAGTTTAGACCTTCTAAAATCATATTTAGAAGGAAGGGTTCAAAAAGCAGACATAAACCGTATTAAATCGTCAGGTTCACTTGTAAAAATGGGAGTCCCCCAGGATCTATCTATAGATCTATCTTAGGGCCGTTCCTTTTCCTGGTCTATGTAAATGATTTACCCTTTATGGTACAAAAATGTGTGAGATAGTGCTATTTGCTGATGACAAGTCACTTATTTTTAAAATAAGGAGACAGGAAAATAATCTTGACGAAGCAAATAATGCTCTCTCGCACGTTCTAGATTGGTTTACAGCAAATAATCTGTTGTTAAATTCAAAAAGGACAAAATGTATGAAGTTTACCCTACCTAATGTAAAATTAGTAGAAAATAACATTGTGATTGGAAATGAAAAACTAGAATTTGTTGAAGATACTGTATTTCTGGGCATCACAATCGATGCCAAACTACAATGGGGCCCACATATTGTAAAATTAGCACATAGACTTAGCTCCGCAGCATATGCCGTGAAAAGAATTCGAGAACTTACTGACGTTGCAACTGCTAGGCTTGTTTAAAATGTAAATTTTATTTGTCTCTGGTTTCTTATGTGCAATAAAGAATATTCTTATGTTATCTTATCTTGTTTATTTTAGTTACTTCCATAGTATTATGTCCTATGGTATACTACTATGGGGCCGGCAGCAGACATTGAGACTATCTTCATATTGCAGAAGAGAGCGATCCGATTTATTTACAAGCTAGGTAGTAGGGACACACAAACGATTTTTTCAAAGAAATCAACATCCTAACAGTTGCAAGCCAAGACATTTATGAAAATATTATGTACGTTAGGAAAAAAACTAAAGACTTCGAAACACTTGGTAGCCATCATAACGTTAATACTAGGAATAAACATAAATTGTCATTTCCACGATTTAGACTTGCTTCTACTTTTTTGCTAATACTTCCTTTATGGGGCACTGTATAAGGTTCTACAACAAGATACCCCAAGATATATTAGAGTTACCTCCAACGCGATTTAAGAATTGTGTTAAGCACACTCTTTGCAAAAAAGCTTATTATAAAATCAACGATTATTTAGAAGACAAGGACGTATGGCTTTAAATAGTAGTTTAACATTAAATTTAATCAGAGGATAAATGTGTCTAGTGTTCAACACATCCAAGATATTGTTTTGTAAGTTTATTTGTATTAGCTTTAAGTTGATTTGAGAAAAGATGGTCAGAGTGGAGTTTTTTTTTTCGCTGCCTTTTTCTCCACTACAGACGGCCCCAAGGCAGCGGCTAACATTATACATAACTGTATGTACATTGACATTCAACAAGCAGAATGTAAATTCTTTACGTTGAAATAAATTTCTGATTCTGATTCTGATTCTGTCCGATTAAGCCTATCAAAAAGCTATCGAGCTATCAAAAACATAAATAGATAGATAGAATATTCTTTATTGTACTCATAAATTACATTTACAGATTTTTAAATAAATCAATGATGACTGATGGCACTGAAACGTGGTCTTTCACTATGGGCCTCATAAGAAAGATCAAGGTCACGCAACGAGCTATGGAAATGGCTATGCCCGGAATTTCTCTACGAGACCGAACCAGAAATGATGTGGTCCGTAGACAAACGAAAGTCGTCGACATAGCCCACCGGATGAGTAAGTTGAAGTGGCAGTGGGCGGGGCACATAGCACGCAGAACTGACGGCCGATGGGGCCGAAAATTTCTGGAATGGAGACCACAGATCGCCAAGCGCAGCGTAGGACGACCAGCCACAAGATGGACAGACGATCTCATCCAAGTGCAAGCCGCTTCCGACCGGTCTTTTTTGAAATCCATGGAGGAGGCCTATGTGCAGCAGTGGACTTCTTGTGGGTGAATGATGATGATGATGAAATAAATCAAAGTAAAATTGTCGGCTTTATGACTAATACGAGTATAAGCAACATAGTTACATATTTTGGCACTGGAGTACAGTCGGCTAATTGCTTAACCCGATAGAGTGGGAAATTAATACAAGGGCTGGACAATCTGAACATGTTCGGCTGGTAAAACTTAAGTTTTGGTTCCGTGGTGATCGCTACATTTAGCGGTTGGTCTGCGTTACCTCGGTGATCTAGTTGGTCTCTACATTTAGCGATTGGTATGCCTCAAGCTCATTCTCTGCTCATAGGCGTTTACATTCAAATGCCATTTCTCAAGGTACCGTGCCATCCGCATTCAAGATACAAACAGCAATATAGGTAGGTATTATCAATGTTTAGGAAATAACTATTCGAGATAGGAAATCAATACGATGCTTTTGGACAAATAAGAGAAGGAATCCCGCTTTATGCTATAAAACAAGAAAATTTTACATTCACACAATTTTGAGAGAATGAGCATTATCTGATTTATTTATTTCCAAATACATATATTCTCTAAGTAATCCTTGATATTTTAGTAGTCTTTATCCAAGAAAAATACTAAAAACTGAGTAGTTTATTTCCGTTATCATGTGAGTACTCAATTACTTTCGGGCTCAAGGCGACGCGATGGAGTAAATTGAATACAACCCGTGGAGGGACGCCGCCACTGCCCATCCATCTTAGTAACAGATGGGTAGCCCCTCAACTCTCGTCAGCAATATCGCCTTGTTGCTTATTAGTAGGTTATAAATTTATACAACACAACACACAACACAACACAAGACAATACAACAAAACAAAACACAACACAACACAAAACAACACAACAAAACACAACACAAGACATTAATAAACTTTATTCCTCTATCCACAACTTAGGTGCAATAGATGTGATACAGTATGGCACAATGGAAGCAATTGTAACAAAATAATTTGTGAAACACTGCTAAGATACAGGGTGTTGATTTGTACAGTTTCGTCCGACTCAGGGGTGGATATTTACATGATACTGAAGCAAAAAGAAATATAAAAAATTTTTTTTAGTGAAAATCACCTAAAAATCATTAAGTTATATGGCTTAGCTTCTCCTTCGTTTGCACTTGACGGGTCCGGCGGGGGTTTTGCGGGGCGGGGCGGTTGTGTGCCCGCGCGCTCGCCGCCGGCGCCGCAAAACTGGCGATTTTAGTTGATTTTCACAAAAAAAAATATTTTTTTATATACTGTTTAGCTTCAGTATCATGTAAACAACCACCCCTGTGTCAGACGAAACTGTACAAATCAACACCCTGTATATGTATTTAGTGCAGCCTCAACATCGCCATCTTGACTTCAGGAGTAGAGCCGCAGATGGTACTCGGAGGAATTGAGATTGATTGGCTGGGGTCTTGTGATGGCACGTTATGATACTTACTGCTTAGGACGTAATGATCGTTTATTGTTTAGATCCGAAGTATATTGGCTTTGGGTTGCCTATTTCCCTCTAATATGGTTGAGACTGGCGATGGCTGACCCCTGCGTTATGCTCGTGAACGGGTGCCGTCCGTGTGTCTGGCCGTAGCATTGGCGTTTTCATACTTGTATAAGAGTATCAAATAATGTTTGACATTACAAGTACATATTGATTGCACTCATGGGTCTTGAATTTTGACATTCTTAGGTAGATGGACATTCGTACCTACCAAACTCTGTATTAGATTTAAGATGATTTGAGAAAAGATGGTCAGAGTGGAGTTTTTTTGCTGCCTTTTTCTCCACTACATTCGGCCCCAAGGCAGCGGCTAACATTATAATTTTATGTACATTGACATTCAACAAGCAGAATGTAAAGTCTTTACGTTGAAATAAATTTATGATTTCTGATTTATGATAGAGTTAGGGGAATATTGTGCAACCAAAAGTTAGTTAAAAAAGCGGTGGTGGCGTAGTGGGGTTGACCCTTGCTTCTCGATCATGAGGGTCTGGGTTCGAACCACGCATGTACCAATGACTTTTAGTTACGTACATTTGTTTGTACAGCAACACCATTCGCTGATAAATTGTGCCCGGATAACGGCGACAGGCTTGCCACTTGTCACGTTTGGGACCTAATAAACTCGGCAAAACGTGGGTCCAGTTCTAGAGACTGGTGCCTCTGCCTACCCCTTCGGGGATAACGGGCGTGAGTTTATTTAATTTAATTTTTTTTCAAAAGTTATTTTTGGTTAGTTATAAATAAACTAACGAAGTATGTTAGTGAGGATCGTGGCAAGTGGGAAACTCTAGTCTGGCTCTGGTGTTTTGTTTCAGAGTCCCACCGAGATCCCATATCACCCCGTTCTTGAACGCTGCAAAGCTTTTGAACATGGAAGCCCGTCGACGACTGCATCTTGCTACATTACTGTTTGGTATTATTCGCAGTAAATCTCCAGCCTACCTTCACAAAAAGCTGGAGTGGTCGTCCCGTCAGCGTTATGTGCATAAGAACAGAATTCTTATTCCCGCGCATCGTACGAAGGCTTTCCGTGGCAGTTTTAAGTATGCGGCGTCCAAGTGCTGGAATGATATTCCTCCCCCTGTCCGTGAAGCGTCCAGTCGATATGCCTTTGGGCGTACGCTCAGGGCATATTTGCTTGAACAGCAGAGACTTCCCTATCCTGTCCAAACTTCTCGCCGCAACTACTAACTTGACAAACTTTAACTATGTGATCGCATCAAGGACATCTATGGCCACCACATTTTACATTTAATTTTGTTAACGTTTATGTTTATTAAATTTGTGATGCATATGCCATTTTATTATTACTGTTCACGCGAGAAGCGTGTGAACGCTACACTTTCCTGCGGGCGAAGCAGAGATGAAGCAAGGGCAAATGTGCACGATGTCGCCCCACCTACCGCAACAAATAAAGCGCGAACGACTGTGTCGGGACACCATTCTAATTCGAAAATCCATGTAAAAATTACCTATATTAAAAAACAGTTTGTAATCTGAAAACTGTCTAATCATTTCAATGGACTAGCTTGTCCATTTTTGGCGACCGTGAACAAAATCGACGTAAATCAAGAGAAATCTAAATCAAGAAAAATCTGCGACGCGGAGGCGTATCGTAGAACTACCTACATGTAACTACGAAGCTATCTTCGAGGTTAACGTCTCGAGGAACCGGAGGAAGACGGATTGCTGCCCCTGAAGACGACGCCTACAGCACAGCTGCACACTGCGACTGATTCTGGAGGTCTAGCCCGAGGAGAGTAAGCCCGTTCTTATACCATTTCTCCCTTCATTAATTATCCTCTTCTATTTGTGTGAACGATTAGTCACTCCAAGACGTCAGTGACCTGACCTTAACCTAGTTACGCTGTAAAAATAACAAAGGGTTAGATAAATAATAAGTGATCTATGATCATTTGTAGGCATCTACGCTCGTGATTGAACACTTGCCTATGTAGGAAGCCTATAGTACTTAATCTAAGTACATCGAACCCATAGTAGGTACTTAAAATACATTTCAAACAAGTTGAATTAGAATCACAATCTATTTATATAAAAACGGAAGATAAATCCCGTAAAACAAGTCCCCGTAAAATTATTAAATTACCCGCATATTTTATTAAAGTGTTAAAATTTATATAAAAGCCTTTGTTTGAACCCTATTTGCCGAACAATTTCAGTGGGTCTGGCGCCTGCGCTGCCCGCTTCTACTCGCGAGTCGGTGCCGAGCCCCGCGGGCGCGACTGGTGCTGGTGGCCCGGCCCGGCCTGCGCTACGGAGCTCGACTGCGGCTGGCTGGCTGCGTAACGGGTTTTAATTGCACATTGTTTACCTACCTACTACACTGTTTGCGCCCGTAATATTTGTGCCGAAATACACCTACGTTGCATTGCGTAATTAGACAGGGTTTTAGGTACAAAGTTTAATCATGTCGGTACCCATCGAAGATTCAATCAAAGCGCTTGCTAAGAAACGAAGTAGCATAAAGGCGCGTTTAGCTAATTTCAAAACATATTTGTCAGTTTTACAGCAAATAGAAGGGGCCAAAATTGCTGAATTACAGATAAAAGAATTGTCTATGAGAACTTCTAGGCTTCAAGAGTTGTTTGCTACTTTTGATGGGTTGCAAACTGAATTGGAGGCACTTTGTGAGGATACTGAGGCGCAAGTAAGCGAAAGAGATTATATTGAGAATAATTTTTTCACTCTATTGTGCGCTGCTCAAAGTATAATAGATGCGTCATCAGTACCCGATAAAAAGCAAGGTGCGTTAACTCAGGACCAAGCTAGCAACTGCGGGACAACCGGTTCTGGATCATTCAATGCTGTAAAACTGCCAACAATACATTTACCTACTTTTGACGGTAATTATCTAAAGTGGTTGGAATTTAGAGATACGTTTGAGTCGCTTATACATTCAAATGAATCTATCCCAGCAATAAATAAATTTCATTATCTAAGATCTGCTTTAGAAGGTAGCGCGTCTGTAGTGATAAAATCAATAGAGTTTACCTCAAAAAATTATGTTGTTGCGTGGGACCTGCTATGTGACAGATATAATAATAAAAATTTACTCATAAACAATCATTTGAAAGCACTATTTAACATAGACACCATTCTAAGGAGTCATTCAAAGCGCTTAGATTTCTAATCGATCACGTTTCGAAGAATTTAAGGGCTCTGAATACTTTGGGTCAGCCTACTGATCAATGGGACGTCTTAATAATTTTCATGGTCTCAGCGAAATTGGACCCCATTACGGCTAGAAAGTGGGAGGAGCATAAAATCACTTATTCAGAAGTGCCAACATTGATAAAATTTTATGACTTCCTACGGAACCGCGCCGATATATTAGAGACTGCTTATTGCAATAGTTCTGACAGAGGTGATTACAATCCTATTCAAAGGCCAACCAAATCATTTGTAGCTTCTGTTGATAAACAAACAAACGAACGATCATGCATATTTTGTAATCAAAATCATCTCGCGTACCAATGTCAAAGGTTTCAGCAAATGTCACCAGAAATCAGAATTAGTGAGGTTGCCAGATTAAAACTATGTACTAACTGTCTTCGCGGTGGGCACAATTCATTTCAGTGCCGTCTTAAAGGCTGCTGCCGCTTGTGTAGGGGAAAGCATAACACGCTCGTACATAAAGACAAGGAAACGGGTAATAATACCGAAACCGTAGCATGTTCGGCTGGTCCATCTATACCAGTGTCGCTGTCGGCCGTCTCGGTAGGGCAAGTTTTATTGTTTACGGCTCTAGTTGACGTTGTTAATGAGAAAAATAACGAGACCTATACAGCACGCGCATTATTAGATACAGGGAGTCAGTCTTCCTTTTTGACTGAAATTTTCAAAACGAGAATAGGCCTAGTTATCCAATCTACAGAACCTATGAGTGTTGCGGGAATTGGCAACGTTACTTGTGATATTACCAAACGTTGCCAAATTAAATTTTAATTCCAAATTTTGAAAGATGTATACTCCTGTATCTTATCCTTCAAAGAAACTCCGAGCATAGCTCTCTCCATAGCTCGCTGAGCGACTTTAAACTGGTGGACCAAGCCTTTCGTGAGTGTCCATGTCTCGGCTCCGTAGGTCATAACAGGTAGGACACACTGATTGAAAACTTTCGTTTTCAAGCATTGCGGTATGGATGACGAGAAGACTCGACGTAGTTTCCCAAACGCTGCCCAGCCCAGCTGGATCCTCCTCTTGGCCTCCTTCTCGAAATTGTTTTTACCTAACTGCAGAATCTGCCCGAGGTAAGTGTATTCGGAAACGATTTCGAGAAGGTGACCTTCTACGACGACCGGTATTGGATCAATGTGGCCATTGATCATGACTTTGGTTGGTTCTTGAGTGGAGACCGCGACTCGGCAAACGTAGTGTAGGACGCCCTTTAACCAGGTGGGATGACGATCTGCGAAGGACTGCAGGCAGATGCTGGATGCGGCAAGCTGAAGACAGGGCGCTATGGCGCTCATTAGGCGAGGGCTATATCCAGCAGTGGACTAGTATAGCCTGATGATGATGATGATGATACTCCTGTAAAGGTGCTTCACACTGAATCATACACAATTAGAATAAGTAGTTTTTAAATTAATTGTGAAAATACTGTTGGAGTATCTAATAAATAATAATAATAATAATAAATTAAATTAAATTCTCGTATTAATAAATTCAGCCTTGACGTCACATGCTTAATAGTCCCCACAATTACAGGTACTTTACCTAACGCGGAAGTAAATGTGCATGCCCTGAACTTGCCTAACAACATCGACCTGGCGGACCCCAATTTTTTCTGTCCCTCAGAAATAGATATTATGTTAGGGGCAGACGTCTTCTGGGACATTGTTGGTTCTAAGCAAATAAAATTAGGTACAAACAAACCGACTTTGCAACAGTCGCAGTTGGGATGGTTGGTGGCAGGTCCCACTGGCGGGATAGACAATTCTAAACAACGAGTTTATTGTAATTTTGTGCAAGAAATACACGACTCCCCAAAAAAGTTTTGGGAGATCAATGAATTACACTATGAAAATAAATTATCACTAACAATTGAAGAGCAGTCCTGTGAAAGACACTTTCTAGACACCACACAAAAATTACCCAATGGTAGGTTTTCAGTTAAACTGCCTCTAAAGGAACCGCCTAAAAAAGGCGGTCGCTGCGCTCGGTGACTCTTTCTTTCTAGCAAAACGGCGTTTTCTAAATTTAGAAAAGCGATTAAATAAATACGCCAATTTAAAACAGGCTTACTGCAACTTCATTAGTGAGTACAAAGATTTAGGCCACTTAAGCGAAGTCGAACGCAACAGTTTCGGCTATTATTTACCCCATCATTGTGTGATTAGGGATAAAAGTCAAACGACTAAACTAAGTCGTCTTTGACGCCTCAGCTGCTTTTTACGAATGTAAACGAAAAATTAAATTCCGCTTGTTTCCTTTATTATTATTATTATTATATTCTTTATTGCATTTAAACACAGGTTTTGCACATAGGCGAGCTTAATGCTAAGTAGCATTTATTTCCAACTAACCTAATTATTTAAGAAAACAATCACAGGTAGTTCAAGTTAAATATTACATAAATTTTTTACTTTCTTAGTTCTAGGTATATAAACAAATAAATAAATAATAATAGTACAAAGGGGAACTATATTATACATAATATATATAAATACATACCTACTAAAATAAATAAATAAATACTTAGTAATAACCTACAACTTTTATCATGATAATGTGATATATACATGTGAATTCTACTTATAATAAGTTAAAATAATATAATTACATAAAATAGTGATTAAAAACCTTAGTTTTGAATATTTCACTTGTTGGGGCCTGTCGAATGTCGAGAGGTAAGCTATTCCAAAGGCGGATTGCTGTCACCGTGAAAGTTCGTACAAACTGCCCTCAATTATTTGAAGGTGAAACCACTCTGTCCGATCCACTTGATCTGAGCAAAAAGTCAACCGTTCTAGGTATAAATTGTTCTCCTAAATTAGACATGATTAATTTTTCTACTGCCTTAGAAACCACTCCTCAGATCATGAAAAGAACTATTATCTCTATGACGTGCAGAGTGTGATCCTTTGGGCTTATTATGTGCTTGTATTATTTATTAAAGCAAAAATTATATTGCAACAATTATGGTGTGCTAAGTTGGGCTGTGATGACCCAGTACCTCAGCAAATTGTGAAGCAATGGGTAAAATTTAGTGATAACTTACCTCAATTATCTAATATGCAACTTTCGAGATATGTATTATGTAATAATCCCCAAGCCATAGAACTGCATTGCTTCGTGGATGCATCAAAGGATGCCTACGGCGCGTGTTTTTATTTACGCTCGACAGACAATCAAAATGACGTCAACCGTCAAGCTACTGTGCGCTAAGGCAAGAGTTGCACAATCCCACGTTTAGAATTATGTGGAGCTTACTTAGGAGCTCATTTGTGTACCAAAATAATTCAATCACTCTGATGTGATATAGCACAAAAAATAATATGGACTTGTCTTAAGTTTCCTTAGACACATTTATAAGAGTTTGTCATAGTAAATAAAATCATGTCAAAGAATAATAAATTAATTAATATTAAGTACATAAGCTAAAATTATCTGTGTTAAAGTCAGGTTAATATAAAAATGTCTTTAAAATATCTGTAGTCAAAATGTAAAAATTAAAAATGTCTTTCCGTCAAAAATTCTATCACACTATAATTACATTTCCAAGTAAGATTTTTTTCAATTTATATTTAAACGAATGTAGATCAAGTTACACAATTTGAAAATTATTCTAATTACCTAAAACTAAAAAGAATGATGGCGTACGTTCTACGATTTATAAATAATTGTAAAAAGAATAAAATAAAATTAACTGGAGCGTTAAACACAAATGAATTAGAACAATCTTTGATCGTATTAGTCAAGTGCTGTCAATTAGAATCATTTTCTGCAAAAAAAAAATTTCAAACCGGTGAACAACTTCATTACAAATCTACACTTTTATCACTCAGCCCTTTTGTTGATTCAAATGGCATTATCAGAGTGGGAGGCCATTTAAATAATTCCAGTTTTCATTATGATAAAAAAGACCCCATTCTGCTAGACGCCAAACATTACTTAGCCAGATTAATAATGACAAGTGCCCAGCTGCTGCTGTCTTCCGTGCGCGAGCAATTTTGGCCAATAGGTGGTAGACATCTCGCTCGCAGCACCACTAAACGTTGTGTGATGTACTCGCCTACGTGGAAAAACCATGCAGCCAATAATGGGTGACTTACCTGCTGTCAGAACAAACGCAAGTTTTGCTTTCTATACGCGTGGGGTCGATTTCGCTGGACCATGGACCTGGGTGCGAGTAGTGAATTGGGTAGAATATTGCAAGCCAGCCGTCAGTCAGTTTCTGATTACGCTACTAACGAAGGCATAAAATTCATGTTTATTCCCGCCTACTCCCCTCATTTTGGAGGAATATGGGAGGCTGGCGTAAAGTCAGCCAAACATCATTTAAAACGTGTAGCTGGCAACGCTTCATTGACTTCATTCAAATAGAAGCTATCCTCAATTCACGTCCCCTTGCTCCTCTCTCGCCCGATCCAACCGACGGCTGTAACAAGGGCGAATGACTTTGAGCATTTGACCTCTGAGTTAGAGAATAATAAACTAGCGCAATCTCTTGAATGTTTGTTGTACTTCTTCGGCGAATACTTTAAAGGCTAATCCATAATCCAAAGATTACACAGATAAGAGATGTGGCGGATGTTCGATGGCGATTGTTCCCTGCGCTAATTAAGAAATGACGCGCCTCCCCGTCCGGCGAGGCGCGTCTAGACTACCTAGTGTGCCCATATGCCCTTCCTGAGTGGCCCTAAGGCGCTGCCATATTTTTTTACATTTTTTATGGGACGCCGTTCCGCATTTCTCAAATTAGAGAAAGTACTACATAATTATTCAATAAGTGTTATATATATCTAGAATCTGCATGAAATTTCCTATCCAATTATTATATATTTTATTATAATAAAACTTACCTGTTTTCCAAATGACGAGGTGAATTTCCACTATCCACACCATCCTTTACTACTTTGAACTTTTTTTCGTTTTTTTCACTTGCACTTTTCACTAGCACTGAACTAACACTTATAATATGATTTGCATATTATTTTTAACTATTTTAATCTATTTTTTAATATAAATCACCAAAATAAAGCTATAAATGACGAAGAGATAAATGCCATCACGGGCCGCGCAACCTTTGCAGAAAGTTCGAGGCTTGTTTTCACTTTATTTTCCATGAAATACAACAAAACTATTATTTGAAAAATAATCTACACACTTTTCCCAGTAATTTGATATATAACACAAAACAAATACTATCTGCTTTCCTCTTGAATAACTTATAAACCTCCAGCGGGCGGAGCCGAAACGCCTGACGCGGCACTAAAAGTTCGAGGCTTTTTTCATTTGATTTTCCATCAAATACAACAAAACTATTATTTGAAACATAATCTACACACTTTTTCCAGTAATTTTATATATAACACATAAACAAATACTATCCGCTTCCTTTCGAAATTATCTAAAAACCTCGAGCGGGCGGAGCAACTCGCGACGAAAACACAAAATGGCGTCTGTCAGACGCGGTTCACTTGTTTTTCGATGAGAACTTTATTTTTTTCTTTGGAATGGCATGAAGTTCGTTGACAAAAGTAATCCTTAATAACCATTGGTCAAGAGAAAACTGGATATTGGCCATAGACTATAAAAACACGGCAGAAATCGAAGTCAAATCCAGTCTCTCGCTTAGCGTACACCCGTGTGTACGCTAAACAGTTGGGGCACAAAAAGTTAACGTACACACGGGTGTACGCTAAGCGCTTAAGGGGGAAATCGTACAATTTTGTACTAATCACGCTTAATATTAACATTAAAAAATATATGAGCAGTTAGGATTGTAGATATTGATGTGGCCGATATTTGCATGAAAGATTTAAATGAAAAGCTACTATCGTTTACCAGCGAAATTAGATTTTGTGGAAAATAAAGCTTTTGGAAAAAAATTTTTTTTTGCAAACTAGACAGGTTAAATGCAATTTTTTTTCCGTACGAATTAGTCACTGATATATCCTTTATTACCAAAGATTTTATTCAGAATTTTTTAGTGCGTACTTTTGCCTAACATTTCAGTTAAAACTAGCTAATTTTGCAACGTTTACCCTTGTTACACCCTTAACCCCAGGGCACTTTCTCATCAGGCGGCCTTTAATGTCGGTGCCATCCTTGCCTGTCAACTGTGTCCGACCCAACAGATATCAAAGAATAGAACAAATCCGGCAGCAGTTCTGGGACAGATGGCGCAAAGAGTTTTTGGCGGAGCTGTAGCAGCGCACTAAGTGGAAAACAAGGCAGCTGGAGCTTGCAGTCAATGACCTCGTGATTCTGAAGGAGGACAATCTTCCCCACTTCGATGGCGCCTGGGACGTATCTCGAAACTGTATCCTGGTCCAGATGGAGTCAACAGAGTCGCAGACGTAGTCACCGTCAGAGGCACAATAAAACGGGCAGTCAACAAGATGTGTATCCTACCAATTGAAAACTGATGTTTTCAAGGCCCGGGAAGATGTTCACGCGAGAAGCGTGTGAACGCTACACTTTCCTGCGGGCGAAGCAGAGATGAAGCAAGGGCAAATGTGCACGATGTCGCCCCACCTACCGCAACAAATAAAGCGCGAACGACTGTGTCGGGACACCATTCTAATTCGAAAATCCATGTAAAAATTACCTATATTAAAAAACAGTTTGTAATCCGAAAACTGTCTAATCATTTCAATGGACTAGCTTGTCCAATTACTGTTTAAGTATTTATATATTTTTTTACATACATATTTTTTACTATTTTATGTCTGTGTACAATAAATATTAGTCTTATCTTATTATTTAATTATATAAAGATACACTGCGCCGCGCAAATCTGTTACACTCATGGGACATTTAGGCACTGACAGAAAACCAGCGCTGAGGGCCTACACCCTCAGCATTATGCTGAGTCAGCTGCCTTTTGCAGCAGCGGTTACACACCGTGACAAAACTGTATAAATGTATTTCTTTATGTATGTTTGTACCTTTTCTATTTTTGATGTTTTCTTCTCATTTGTATTTGGTATTTTTGTTGTGTGTGACTGTTGGTGCAATAAACGTTTCTCTTTCTTTCTTTCTTTCTTTCTTGGTGAGGTTGTTTATCTGTACATAAACATGAACATTTACATACAGGCACATACATTGCTTCTGGCCCTACACTAGGATACCCTGTGTCGTGTGAACCAGAAACAGCGACATCACAAACGTGTAAACATCCAAGACCTGGTGTTTTTTTGTCCCCGTCAAGTTTTTTTTGACTGCCTCCCTCGTCTAGCCGTTAAGGCACCTAACTACCAATACAGAGGTAGGGGACTCGATTCCCACTGATACATTTGTACAAACGGCATGAATCTGGTTGTATATATCCTATGTTTGTAATGTCTTAGCCTGGTTACCATAGCACAGGGTATCCTAGTTTGGGCCCAGGGTCCCGATTCTGTTAGTGCATTATAGTTCGATGACAGATACACGATCGGATCACGTGGCGTGTTTTTTCGTACCATTGACGCCTAGATTGCTTGATTTGACTGCGCGCGTAGACTTGAAGCGGCAATGAAACTAAATCGCCATGTTCATGCAGTTGTCACTGTACTACAATGCATTAACAGAATCTAGACCCAGGTCAAGTCCGTGTGTTGTGTGGAAGTTTATTTATTCCAGTACGTACGCAGTGCATATACTTTACAGTAAGCAACAAGCATTGGTAAATTCATAGTAACTTACAAAGTTTTTCAAAAATATGGGTATCACAGTTGTGAAGTCAAAACTTTCGTAAGCACTACCACATCACTTACTTTATTCCGGATACACTTACTTGACTTTTTGTCGGAAGAGGCCCACCAAATTACGCTCTGATTCGCAGAGCCGAATCTCTCAGACGAGCAACCGACGACGCGAGCTCCGTCTCTGCTCGCCATGATTAAGCTCTGCGAATCAGAGCGAAACCTGGTTGGCCTCTTCCGACAAAAAGTCATAAACATAAACATTTACATAAATATTTACACAGGCACATACATCGCTTCTGGCCCCACACTAGGATACCCTGTGTCGAGGGAACCAGAAACAGCGACATCACAAGCATGTAAACATCCAAGACCTGGGTTTTTTCTTGTCTTTTGGATTCGAACCCGGGACCTGTCGCATGGTAAGCAGACGCGCAACAGCTGCGCCATAGAGGTCGTCAAGTACCTAAATGTATCCGGGATAAATTTAATAATAGTTGTGAAGCCCTATTACAATTTATCGCACAATAATTATGTGTTCTTGAGCCATCGTTGCTCAGTGCTTAACAATAAGCCAACATACCCATTACGGTAATAGTAACCCATCATCACGTAACACAAAGTAAGCAAACTAGGTTGCCCAATACAACATATCGGCTGGTGAACATTAGAAAGGCGGTCACCTTTGACCCTTCAGTGGGTACGAGTACGACTGTCCGACACAGAAATTATTGCCGAACTCAATTAGAAGTTTCCTAACGCGTTTATTCCAATTTCGGTCGGATTCACAACGGACGACGAACTAACTGCACGATATTCTTTTTGTTGCGTCTCTCTCGCTCGCTCTCTCTCTCGCTCGTTTTGCTCGTGCCACGACAGTTTACTTTGCTCATTAGAATAAACATTTGATTAATAAATTCAGTGTTTTCTTCATATATAACAGTTTGGCGACGAGGTATAAAGAACCGCGCGTGTGCACAAATAAGAATCGGCAAAATTAAGCCAACAAAACTCAAGTAAAAACTAAGTGCAAATATTGCATTAAGCAGGACGCTTCTTCTTCAGGACGGACGATCTTATATTACCCATTGTGCAAATAAAAATTACGACACCCACAGCCAAGTATCGGTGACGTTTTGTTTCAATGACAGACGAAAGCAGTTCACACGCTGACATTGAAAACGAAATTTTATCGTCTGGGAAGTGTTCTTGGATATACAGGCTAAGCAAAGAAGAATTACAAAAATATTTGCGAAAAGCTGGAATAAACCACGAATCCTTGAAGGTGGATGAACTAAGAAAACTCCTTCGTGACTATTGTTTAAGTAAACAACACCTAGAAAGGCTAGAAGAGAAAACTAAAATGGCTACTTATAGCCTGCAGCCTTTCGACGGAGAAAACTGGGAGTGCTTTGAGCAACAATTGGAATGCATCATAACACTGAATGAAGTCATAGAAGAAAAAAAGGTACCGTTGTTATTAACAAAAATTACACCCAAAGTGTTGGAAGTGTTAAATTGTTTGTGCGCTCCAAATAGACCTCTCAAGCTAAATTTTAGTGAACTATGCTAAAAACTTAAGGAGAAATACACAATAAAACAACCAACAGCATTAGATCAGGCAGTTTTTCGCAGTCGAAACCAAATGCCTAGCGAAACAATGGAAGATTATGCCTTGCAACTTAGAAAAATAGGTGCCAAGTGCCAATTTAAAGACCTGGAGGACCAGACCTTTTACTTCAGGGTGATAGATTAAAAAAACCGGAAAACGGCGTGCGTGCATGCAACGACTAGTGAATGTCGATGAAGCGAAAATGATCTGTTAGGATTGTGGCAAGTGGCAGTCCCGGTTCTCTCCCTACCCCTGTGGGTTACAGGCGTGAGCATAAAATATAAATTCAAATATAAAATACAAATTTTTATTCACAATAAAAACAAAATTTTTACTTGATGAACGTTAAAGTTGTTAGTTTCACTATTAATAAATAACGTACAGAAGAAACGAACAAAGAATCACCACATTTATTCATATGTATTATGTTAGCCATTCTCCGTGTGGAGTTTCTGGTCTTCCATCGGACGCGTCCCCCGGGTGGTGGATAGGGGAACGCCCTCCAGATATGGGGGGTACCGGCTTCGGCCGGCGCGGACCAACACCAAAGGGAGGGGGACGTCCAGTGGCTTGCGCTGCTGGATGTCCCGCAGGGTCCACTATGGGCCCCGCACCCGTAACCCCACACTGAGTGGGGCCGGGGGCCTTTGGGCCGCGAGGAGACAACCTCTATAAAAAACACACGGTGGGGGCCCCTGCTCTATGTCCCTCTGTTCAGCAGAGGTTGAGGGAGGGTAACAGACGGCAGGTTGGGGGGCCTGCCGTCCGACATCGTGACGGGAGAAGGGGGTGGGGGGCCCATGCCCCTTCTCCAGTGAGGGTGGGCCCGACTCCTTGCGAGTCGGGTCGACGTCGCCGGGGCGCCGCTGTAGCATTCGCACTGTGGTTTACCACAAGCGAGATCCGGCGGCGCCCCATTGCACGTGCGACAGTACGGCTCCCAAAAAAAAAAAAAAGGTTAGCCATTCTAACTATGTCATAGAAACGCGGCGCAAGCTTCGAAAAAAATGGCACACCAATAAAAATGTTTTCTTTCCCAAAATTAAGCCATCTTAAACAAACAATCGGACAAAACGTAATAAAAAACGAAAAAAAAAATGGGTGCTCGACCCAGTCTTACGGTCAGCGCTGCCCAATTCAATTTTTTCTTTTTTTTCCGCATCTCCTGCTCCCGAAACTTAAAAATGTTTTTAAATAATAGCACATCTCGCTAATCGAACACATCTCAACCCGACGGTACCGCACTTTCTATCGCTTTTTTAATCAAATTATTAATCTATCCAAAACTAGAAACTTCGTACAAACTAACAAACTTCATACATCGGGAAAATTATTCACACAAACACACACCCTCACACACACACAAACACACGCACATACTACGCAGTCATGTAATTTAATAGCATTCTGTCCCTTTATATAAATAAGTTTTAAAATATGTATGGCCATAGCCTATGTTTTTCTTGTATTCCATTGTAAAATTTATTTTTATAGCTTAAATTATGTAAGTTTTTACCTTGTTATTATTATTATTATTATTATTTATTAGATACTCCAACAGTATTTTCACAATTCATTTAAGCACTACTTATTCTAATTATGTATAATTCAGTGTGAAACACCTTTACAGGAGTATACATCTTTGTTCCTGTCTATTAGCTAAGTTAATAATATTGCTTCTATAATATTGCTTCTCAACAAAAGCTTGAACAGAAGAAATAAATTAATATAAAAATAAATTTCATGCAAAAAATTAAGCTAGAGAAAAGAAAATTTACTTATATTCAATGCGATTAGTTATGCAACAATAAATAATCCAGCAAGGTCTATTGTGTGTGTGTATATGTGTGTGTGTGTGTGTGTGTGTGTGTGTGTGTGTGTGTGTGTGTGAGTGTGTGTGTGTTTTGTGAATTTTTTAATTTTTTTGTGAAACAATTATGTGGAACGTTATTCTTATTATTGTATAAACTAGACGAAAACCCGGCTTCGCTCGGGTAAAATGTAGACGCAAAATAATATTTCACTATGTTTTTTTTATATGGTGACGCCTCTGTATTTATCAACCACCAGTAGATATAAATCTCTTAATACATTCAGATACATAAGCTCACACCTGTATCCCAGAGGGGTAGGCAGAGACCACGGACTGTCACCTGCCACTATCTTGACAAATCACTTTCGCTTCATCGACATCCATTAGTCGTTGCATGTAACCACATCGGTTTCGGGTACTTTTAATCTTGCCCTTTGCTAATACATCCCCTATTTGGTCGAAGTATGTCCAACTGGGGCGTCCCTTACCGGCCCTTCCACTCACATTCGCCCGATATATTTGCTTTGTCAATCTTTCTTCGTTCATCCTCTCCACATCTCCAAACCAGCGCAACATTCCTTTTTTCAATTCTAGTCACTCACTACATCCTTTTTCTCTACATCCTCGGTCTCTGATCACTATTGCGTATTCTGTCATTCAAAGTAACACCACTCATATTTCTTAAGGATCTCATTTGTACTGCACTAATCCTACTTTCATGATTCTTCTGCCATACCCAAATCTCGCTACCATGCTTACATCAGTATTGGAACCAGCACACTATTACGGATAGCCAATCTTGCACTTTTGGACATGTTCTGGCTACTCACGAAGGAATGCAAGGCGAAAATCGGATACTTATCATAACTTTGTCATGGGTACCTCATCACAAATTACTAACTAAATGAGCTTCCTTCATAAACTTAACAGCTAGTGAATCTAATGATGTATTCAATGAGACGTAGAATCCACTTGGCTAATCAACTAAAAACAGCTCCCCCTCTTTGGCTTTACAGCTTTTAGTTTTGTATTGACCACATGTTTTTCTTCATCATTTTACTTTTTGGTATTTTTGTTTATTGTTTATTGGTATAGCTAAGCAAAACAATAAAGATCAATTTATGACTTTGATTTCCTTTTTCAATTATTTTTCAGACCCTTCCAAAACTCAATGTCAATTATTGTCTTCCCGCCAATGAAAAACACCACAGATTACTTACTACACCTTCTCAGTTGGCACAGATTATAATAACCTTCTTGGATGCCACGGTATTCCACAGACCATGGAGTTAACAAATTAGATCAAAGGGCCGGTTTAGATTATCTTAGCGTTTAGGAGAGTGCTTTACTTTACACTCTGTTGCAACATTATGCTGAATCGGGCCCATTTTGGGGGCTCAACCTTTAATGTATTTTAATATTATTTTCATGTTGTACAGTTTATTTATTTTTACGTTTTTTATGCTTTCTGTGTTATTTTTTTATTATTGTACGCACTCTGTGTGTGTGTTTTTTTTGTTTTGTTTTGAGTATCAAATAAATACATTTTCTTTTTTCTTTCTTAATTTCTTTCTTTCTTAAGGAGAGTGCTTTTGTAGAAACGTGTAAGCACCACTTGCTTTAGTACGTTTTACGGTATAGTACGGTTCTAGTTGCCTTTCAATTAGAACCAAAATAGAATTGGTTTCTATTGTTCTATCCAGTAACACATGAGCGCGTTACTATCCTCGTTACTTATCTGTGTATAAACTAAAAATTTAGTGAGAACTTTAGGAGAGTGCGCAAGTGACCCGTGACGGGTGCGTGTTGTTTTCAATAACTCGAATTATCAAACTTACTTATGTGTTCCATTAAAACTCATAGTATTTTGGGTAGGATAGCGCATATTTCGCGACGTCGACGAAGTGACACTCTACTGGAAGAAATATAAACGTTCACTCGAACGTCTAGTAATGTACTAATGTACTTGCCTCTCTAATTGTATTATAGCACTCTCCTAAACACTAAAATAATGTAAACCGGCCATAACAGTTCACAATGAAAACTTGTGACACTAACACAACAATGATGACATTGACATGTTTACTTAGCAACGCCATTGTTGAATTTAATAATTTTTATATTGATGCTGCTCGATAATACGAATTTTCCGCCCATATGTTGTCGACTCAGATCAACTATTTTTTTACGCTCTTTCATTTGGTGTGCATATCGTTCGAGTCTACCGTAGACCCGAACGAAATTATTAATATAGATTTACGTTATGGTCTGTAGCAGATATTCGGTCATTCATTCGGTTATCACGATGTTGATACATATTTAGTGTTCTAGAGCTTCAAAGAGTGTCTAAGTAAAATAGAAATATAAAATAAGATAAAAATATTTCTTCTCTATTGTACACCGGAAAACAAAAAAAACAGAAAATATTTACTTACACTACTACAATTGGCGACCTTATTTCTAGAAAAGCTATTTCTCCTAGACAACCTTACGACGGAGAGTTGCTGAAGGAAATTAGAAAGACGGGTAGCCGATGATTATTGAATATCGATACATACTTAGGTACATTGATACATAACAATAGAATTACCACCGATACTTATTGAATCATAATTAATTAAACATGCCTCAGTTTCTGAAAGAGTGTTCAAATGTTACAAGAGATTAATTCAAAATACCGGCACGTGATTGGCTGAAATTAGCTTGACGCGAGATTAACATGAGATTAACTTTTGATCGCTCTTCTAGAAACCGAGCGTATTAATTAATAAATAACTTTTACGTAATACAATCAGTTGTGACAAAGAGACAACTAGATGGCGCGCTTTGTCACTCCTATGCAAATCGCAAACGCTCTCACTATCGAGAGTGAATGAAAAAACTCAGTATACGCACTCTGAGTTCAAGAGTGCTTAGTGCGAGTTTTTTCATTCACTTTCGATAGCGAGAGCGTTTGCAATTTGTATTGGAGTGACAAAGAGACAACTAGGTGGCGCGCTTTTGGACATTTTCTTTGAGATTTGGTTGGACTCACTCTTGGAACGACCGACTTCTGCGTGACGTCACGGACTTTGTTTTGCTTACGAATGGATCTCTTTCTCAAGAAACACGGACGTATGTTCTTAAACTAATAGTTCTTTAAAAAGTAATAAAGATAATATACACAGAATCACTCAGAGATGCTACGAATAAATCCAAGAATAAGTATAAAGAGAAAAATTATATAGTATTTTTAGATTATAATGAGTGAGCCGCATATTCTACTAAATTTTCTAAAGAGCCTTGCCCTAAGTTTTGAAATATTGCAAAAGCCATTTTACAAATTTAATTTACCTATGTAGTGAAAGCCTAAAACATAACAACGTATTTTAATGCATCTTAGGCCGTTACAATATATATATTGCGATTTGCGATTTGCATAGGAGTGACAAAGAGACAACTAGATGGCGCGCTTTGTCACTCCTATGCAAATCGCAAACGCTCTCGCTATCGAAAGTGAATGACAAAACTCAGTATACGCACTCAGAACAATTCCCACTCACACAGGATGGTGACAGTGAGTGAAGTATAAACGTGTTTTTAATATTTACCCTTTTATGCGTAGATGGAGTAGCTCCCTTAACGCTTGTTAGGGCTCAATAATTGATACAAAACTCTTTTTTTGAGTTATTAGTAAAGAGAATGCAATTATATCCTTCATCTTAAACGACAACTCATTTTGTCGTTCAAAACATAAACATGACGGTTTCTTGTGGAAGAAAAAAATGCCAGATTTGAAAAAGCGAGTCGTCATGGGTGATAAAAGTTGCAACAGAATTTTTTTTTCTTATTAAAATAATTACGCCTTAAAGTTAGAAACCCCACTGTGCTAAGTTTGAGTTTCAATACTTTTTGCTTTTAAAAAAATCACGCAATCCGCAACTAGAGTTTAGCCATAATTATATTAAAGTCTATTTTTTCGAACTGACTTATTGATTCAAATATTGAAACATTTGAATCAATGAGTTTTAAAATCAATTCGAAACATTGAACAACACTAACTTTCCAAAGACAAATAAGACTTTGATGAGTAAAAAATAATATGTCAGCTTTACAAACTATTTAAATTTTCGTCGTCCAAGTATTTTTTATCAAAATAACTATCATAAAGAAATTATTTGGTATAAAAATGATTGTAAGAACAATGAATGGTTCCTTGAAATGTGACTATGATCAGGACTGATATTCAAATGTAAGTAATTACGGAGTAATCGTGATTGAATTGGTTTGTTTACATGATTGTGGGATTCTATAGCAAGCTGGTATACATAGGTACATATATTATTTTGACTCTTTCGAGGTGTCTAAATGCTTAACCCGATATTGATAATGTGTCAACGTAAAAACGTGACAGTTTTTTTTGCATTGAATTAAAAAACAGACTTTAGTTTATTATGACAATTCGATGTAGATACTGTGCAGTGCAATGCCGACTCTTCCAACGTGTTAGTTTTACTATCTGTGGGTTAATCGACTCAGCAATGTACATACATAGAATTTCTAGAACTGCAATGCAAGACGCAGTTCTATGAAACATTCTTCAGGGCGAATGGTTGCCTAGCTGCGCCACTGTTCCGGAAGTTTGAGGCCCAATAAGTGAACGTTACTGAGAATTAAAAAACAAAGTAGGTATCTGTCTATGCAGTCTCGTGAAACGCGCAATCAATTAACGTAGCTGTATCGCTGTGGCATAGAGTTATTATAAGGTAGATTCACCAGCAAAGGTAGTACGAGGACGCTAGTCGCGCGCGACAACGTCAAAAGTCGCGACTTTCCAGTACATTAACTGTCAAATTCTGACGACTTTTGACGTTGTCGCGCGCGACTCGCGTCCTCGTACCTACTACCTTTGCAGGGGGGCGTACCCACGGAATGATGGCCTATCGGTTAGAAACCCGATCGGTAGGTGACATTGAAACGGCCGGCAAGATAAAAGATAAGGATAATGATACTTTTATTTGCTATGGACACGTTTGATCAAGTTACATAGGGCCGGTTTCTGAGTTGAGAATTTTCACTAAGTAAATACATAAGTAACGTTCTGTCACGCTCTTTCCTGAGTTTGACGAGACAGCACTACAGTTAAGGAATTAGGTACTTAGCGAAATTCTCAATTCGGAAATTGGCCCATAGAATAAAAACATGCACTTAAAAACATAAAACACATTAGGCCTATCATGTTCTGCTGACACCAGCGGACAAATTTGAATAGATGGAAAGTCTGGACGTGGTTCGTGTTATTTAGCTTTAGAATTAATGTATTTAACATTAAATATGGATGTCAACTATGGTCAAAATTTAATTAATTTATTACGTTTACATTACAGGAGTACAGGTGGACAAGGACGAGATTAGCAGGGGTCCGGCAAAGTTGGCGTGAATGACGGTCAAGAGGCCTACGCCCTATACTGGGCGTATTTCAAAGGCTAAATAAAAGATAAACAGAGACCCGCAGACCAAGCTTCCAGAGTGAGGCAACAAATTGGTAGCCGGTTTTGTAAGGTCTGCAAACACAGTACAATTCGCTTAGTCACACTCACGTTACGTTAATGTGTTTTTTGAACATAAACATTAACATATAAGGACATATATTGACTCAGGCCCCACACTAGGATACCCTGTGGTCGTGGGAACCAAAAACAGCGACATCACAAACATGTAAATATCCAGGACCTGGGGTTTTTTTGTCCCCGGGGATACGGACCCGGGACCTCTCGCTTGGTAGGCAGATGCGCTACCGCTGCGCCACAGAGGTCGTGTGCGTGTCGCCTCGCTTTTGAATGGGATATTCTTTGGTACACTGTCTCTGCGTGGTATGTCTATGTGCGCAATCAATTCAAGATGCCGTACCGCGGCGGCCGCAACATTTTGGGCCAAGGTGTTCTGCACAATGCCCCGTCGCACAATGCTGGGAAACTCACAGGCTCGCGCGTTTAGACGGCTGACCGATCCGTCCGGTAGCCTTCTGCGCCTTTTACCCCCGGGTTCCCGAACGCTAACAGTTTGTTAATCTACTGTTATCAGCTGTCAGTTGTTTTTTTGTATGCACTTTTGACAACTGACAGCTGTTAACAATAGATTAACAGACTGTTAGCGTTCGAGAAACCGACGGTAATCAATACATATAAGGTAACCTCTGTGGCACAGCGATTAGGGCATCTGCCTACCATGCGGGAAGCCCCGGGTTCGAACCCCGGCTGGGAACAAAAAAAACTCCAGGTCTTGGAAGTTTACCTGTTTGTGATATCGCTGTTTCTGGTTCCCACGACACAGGGTATCCTAGTGTGAGTCCAGAAGCAATGTATGTGCCTGTATGCAAATGTTTATGTGTTGGTACATGTTAGCGATGTCAACGATGGACTGTAATTGTTAACGACGGAAGTGACGAAGTTAGAGAAGTTTTTCAGAATGTTTTAAAACGTGCCCGTCTACTCTTGATTTTTATTGTGACGTCACATCTTTTCCTATGGTCTTCAATAGCTTTTCACAGGCATTTTCTAGCAGTTTAGGCAGAGAGATTATCCGATATGGTAATTATCTATTAGGCGAGATTACAAATATTAGTTCAAGTGCTCATCTACATTAATTTGTATACCCACAATGTAAAGTGGATCATACTGCTTATCGACACACAGTCGACAGCAGCACCTTCACATTTTAGTTGCAAAGCCGCCTGTAATGCAACGGAGTAGAGTGCATGGGTGTATACGATGATGTGAAAAAAAATTAAACTGTTTATATCAGAAAAAGTAATATAGTCTTTTTTCTAGCTCTGGAAGCTAAATCTTTCGTGTGAGATGTGCTATGCTGCTTCCATGTGCTGTCGGTTACACAGGGCTTCGATTCTGTTAGTGCATTATAGTTAGTACGATGACAGATGCAGATAGTTCTTTTTATACCATTGACGCCTACAAGGGTACATTTGTGTGCACACGAAGATTTGAAACGACAATCAAACTAAATCGCCACGTTCATGCAGGTGCCATTTCACTACAATGAGTTAACAGAGTCAGAGCTTTAAGTATACCCATTGTAACTTTCAAATGTATGTGTGACTACGATTATGTTATCACGAATTATTTATAATATGATATCTAATTATCCAATTGCTGCCAACTTATTTACTGATTTAGTGTCGTTTGTCCGAGTGCTGCACGTCGGCACACCACCGGGTACTGACGGAAGATCAGCGCTGGAGTGGCCTGCCTCTCCAGCATATGCTGAGTCAGAGCCCCTTGGCATTTGCCACACCCACAATTTGTTACCTTGTGTTTTATGCTGATTTGCTGTTCTTAATTTTGTTGCTGTTTGTTTTATTTGTTCTATTTCAACCGTTGTATATGTGTGTGTAAGCAAATGCAAATAAATGTTTTTTCTATTCTATTCTAATAAATGAACATTTAATTTTAAATGGAAATTAATTATCCGACGAGGCAAGGGAGACAGAACAAGGCAGTAAACCTTTTTTTATTAAGCCACCAGGCTTATTGCTGGAAAGCAAATGAAAAAAAGGCTACGTCACCGCTATCCCGTATCACGTAATACTGTATCGCTAAGCTCCGGGATATTGTAATATGTAAAACAAACTAAGGGAGTGTACACAAAGTTGTCCATATTTCATCTCGGTACAAACTTTCCGAGTACTGCTTCGCCCCGTAACGTAAACATAAACATTACATACAGGATACATTGCTTCTGGCAACGACAGGGAGGAGAGATTATCTTTGCATATCCGCACCTTACAATTAAAAAAAATGTGAATTGTCTTTATTAAGTAAATAATTAAATAAATTCACAGTTATCTCGGTAGGTACATCGTAGGAGTGTTTGTGGTACATAGAGTATCATGATTGTCACAGTGAATAACTGCATACATACATAAGCTCACGCCCGTATCTTACCGTATAGAGACCAAGGCTTGCCACTTTCGACGATCCTGAAAAAAAACAGATAATAACAGGCTGTGCAAAATTAAGTGAACGAAAACATCGAAGACCTAATTTTCAAATTATAAGGTATCGTCTTGCGAGAATATTCACCCGGCCGAAATCGTTAGCAATATTTTAAGGGAATGTTCATTTCATTAAGATACAATGAGAATATTATTTTTAACACACAAGAAACAAGAGACATAAATAAAAGTCACAATCAAGAAAAGTACAATGGGTGGCCTTATTGCTAACACCAATTTCTTCTAGACAACCTAGCGACGGGAAGATTGCTGAAGGTATAAGACAGACGTGTACTCGTAGTTGGTGCAAATGCGGATAATTCACTTAATTGTGAAAATCTGTACCTATTTTAACGATTTATCAGTGATGAATTATACAGGGTGTCCCAAAAAATTGTGTCAAACTAAATTCCAGAGATAAAGCTCCCCTCTAGGGGTACCCCAATCACCCCTATGTATGTTACAATGTATGTTCCGCGATTTTTTGTACTTTTCGAGTCCTCAAACATTTAAAAAATTCGCAAATTTTAACTACGTTTGCGATTCTTCTTTTTTTTATGGCACTATTGTATCAAATTGACCCACAATTGAGTTTGTGTCTGCAAGGCCTATTCAACTATTATAATAATTTATGGCTCTGTAGCCAATAATGTCTTGTAGGCAACTATTCTTGTAGGTCAAGGTGGGACAAAAATACCCCTAGGGGTGCTCTATCTTTGGACTTCCGCTTGACATTATTTCATTTATTAGTATTTCAGCTCACGTATAATATGTACATGGTCGGAAAACAACAATTTTTAAAATAGGTACACCTATTTGAATAATTGGCGTCATAAAACAAACATAAAAAAATGTTGGTCCTACCTCATCATCAACCCATTACCTACGTCCCCACCGAAAGGGCACGGGTCTCTTCCCTGAGGACGGTATAGGTCAAACTCCACCACGGGGGCCAAGTCAGGATTGGTGGAGGCTTGTAAGACTAGCGGCTGGTCTTAGGTACTGTCAGAGGTTTTCAAGCCGCCCTAAGGCCTTTGATTTGGCTTAACGACTGCCATCTATTGTCGGCAGCCGGCACCAACTGCTTAGCGTGCCTTGCGAAGCACGGAACCGCTCGGAAAAATCCCACTAGCATTAGACATAGATAGACGGTCACCCATTCATGCACTGAACGCCCTCTATGTTGCTTAAACCGTCGTGATCGTTAAAGATCACTCAGTCAGCCGGGGCTACGAGCGATTCGTATAGTCCTACCTATTTCCAATGAATTCCTTTGATATCACGAAAACCGTAATAGGCACTCGATGTTCTGACACTCTAAAAGTCTAAAAAAAAAACAAAAAGGTGTTGCTGAAACACATAACAATTTTACAAACAGTACGAACGTATTATACGAAATTGCTATTTGAACACCGCGCCCGAAATAAAAAACAGCGCCTGTGTCGATGGCACAGCATTTTTATCGATGACTCACCCGAACATTGCTTATCAATTATTTACAGGCGTGTGCGATGCCTAAGCCTAGGCGCACACTAGCGACACACGACAGGCGACAGCTCGGCGACTAGACGCGACGACAGGCTGGGGCCGTCAATTTTCATATATTTTGATCGAATCTCCGCACACTTGGCGTCAGAGTCGCGGAGTCGCGACGACAAGACGCCAGAAGCAAATGACAACATTGCGTCTGAAGCGGCGACAAGTCGCCCTGTTTGCGATTGCTCTATATTAGCTACAAGCGACACGCCCCGGCTTCGCACGGATGGCAAAAACGTTTCCGTGGAAATGCCTAAATTAGTTCCGTGGAGCCGCGGTAGAAAGTAGCCTATAGCCTTCTGAAGATTTTTATTTATTTTATATTTCCATACCAAAATTGATTTATTTTTCCCAAGGGAATTTCCCCTAGTTAACACGTTGAATGCCAGCTACGAAATAATTCGTAGCCATTTTTTACTCAGGTGCCATCTACGAAGTATTACGTAGTACTTTCAGTGAATTTTGCAGAGATACAGTTTGTATGGCGGCTTCGGGTTTCTGCTGGTACAAGAAGCCTGGCATTCAATGTGTTAAAGCAGTTTTTTGAGCTATAAAAGAAGGTTGTTTTACTGAAATAACATTATTTTGTTCTATCGTCAATAGTTTTCCCAACGTACGTGATTTAAGGAATTCGTACGGAACCCTAAACTTTTTGAAATTCCAATATAGCATATGTTACTCACGAAAATTGTAGCTTTCAAATGGTGAACGATTTTTTTAAATCGGCCCAGTAGTTTCTGAGCCTATTAATTACAAACAAACTTACAAATGTTTCAAATATTAGTATAAACATACAATCGACTAGACACTAGGCTTCACACGCTGACATCATACTCAATCCCTTTAAGGGTGCCTTTCCAATGGAAAAGCAAAGCTCAAGTTTTTGTAAACAGTACCTGTTAAAGCGAACACGGGCGAATTTTCAAAGGGCTTACGTTGTCACAGGCAATTTGAACATGGCTTTAGCTCTGTACACAACACAGGAATGAACAGTAATTTATGTATTGTTATATAAGTATACTGTGAACTACATCGTCCAAATCACTCGTAGCCCCGGCTGCCTGAGTGATCTTAAACAGTCACGAAGGTTAAGCAACATAGGGCGCGTTTAGTGCACGGATGGTGACCGTTTTATGACTAACGCTAGTGGCACTTTTCTGAGCGGTTCCGTGCTTCGCAAGGCACGTTAAGCCGGCTGCCGTCGATAGATGGCAGTCGTTAAGCCAAGTCAAGGCCTTAGGGCGGCTTGAAAACTTCTGAAAGTAAGACCAGCCACTATAGTCTTACAAGCCTCTACCAATCCGGACAAGGCCCCTGTCGTGGAGTATGGCCTATACATTTCTCAGTGAAGAGACCCGTGCCCCTCGGTGGGGAGATAAATGGGTTGATGATGAAACTAAATCATAGTATCAAACGGGAAAATTGTTATTGTCATTTACTAATGACCGTACTTTAACTATAATTATTACTTGAAATATGTATTTACCCTGAAATTTAAATTAGGTCTTTATTGTAATAAGTTGAGCACTGCAGAGCAGAGGATGTGGTGACTAGAATTGAGAAAGGAATGTTGCGTTGGTTTTGACATGTAGAGAGGATGAAGGAAGAAACATTGACGAAGGAAATATAGCGAGCGAATGTGTGTAGAAGGGCCATTAAGGGACGCCTCAGGCGGGCATACTTCGACCAAATAGGGCGGGTGGCAGTCCCAGGTCTGTGCGGCACAGACCAGGGACTGCCACCCGCCCTGTCTGTGCCTACCCCTCTGGGATACAGGCGTGAGCTTAATAGGCGGGTAAGAAGTTATACACTTCTCTTGAAAAATGCTTATAAAATACATACGCGCATAAAGTATTCTGAACCCTTCAGACGCTGCCATGATATGTTTCCTTAAGAGCTCACCCTCGTCCTTGGCCCATTTCTGTTCATACGCAATGATTGCAACCGCGAGCAAGGAAATCGGGACAATTGTTATTTTCATTGATCGAAATACTTTATTTGATTTAAGAATTATGTCATATTAGCCTAGGCGCACACTAGCGACACCCCACAGCGACAGCTCGGCGACTAAACGCGACGACAGGCTACGGCCGACAGTTTTCATATATTTTGTTCCAAGCTCCGCACGCTTGGCGTCAGAGTCGCGGAGTCGCGACGGCAAGCTAAGAGCCATCGCAAACAGGGCGACTTGTCACCACGATAAAAACTTAATGCACGTCGCGGATGATAATAATTATATCTGACTCTATATTCCTGTACAAGGTTTTATAATTGTTCTTTTGGCGCAGTAACGAAGCTATTGTTTTCATTAATCGTAGAAATAGTTATTCTACCCTATTACTATACACAGAGAACACTAAACCAGCTCGTTGATCCTCTTCACAGTTTATTTTAAACGGGTCTTTTCCTGAAAACCAAAACTGTATGAGAAAATTTCAATTTCAAAGGATAATGCAACTTTTCCTAAGTTCGCTGGGTCCAAAAAAAAAAATTGCTGCCCTCACTTGGGGTTAATGTAGTTTTATTGATCTTAGTGTAAAGAAAAAAGTATTATATGGCGCCATAGAAATCGGGCCCGACAAAGAAGAAATAATAGCGTTCAAAGATTACGAAAAGACAGAAGCTATAATAATAGTTCCAGGTAAAATTGACCTTAGGTGTTAACAAAAAGATATTTTGTCTCTTTCTTTCTCTTTCTTCAATTAATGATTATTGTTGTAATTGCTTTACAGGCAAACAAACGATTGGAGTGTGCCCATGTAACGGCAAGACACCAAGACGCCATACACCGGCCCGCTCTTTATCTAGATACTGTAATCTTCAATAATGATGATGTATAATATCTTTTTTTCTACTTCTATTTTATTGGCTTCATAGTAAAAAATACTCAAGAAAGGTTGATCTAATTTCAACTGAGGGCAATAATAAATTTTTTTTGGGCCCAAAAAGTTGCATTATCCTTTATGAGAAATTTCTGGTCAACTGTAACTTTACAACAGTCCTCTTTGAAAACCTATGTTTCTAAAATAACAAATAAAACAACTAATAGCGTGATTAAAAAAATCATGTCGGAAATCGTCTATAGCGGAATCACCCAGTAGGTAAACAAATGCACACTTAATCAATCAATGAATCAACCAAGCAACCGTTTCGTATTTGGTAGTCCAGCGTGTTTATTTTCATCACTTATTGTTCATTTAGATGCACTAAGGGCCGCCTTCTGAATTGAGAATTTACACTAAGTAAATACTTAAGTAACGTTCTGTCACACTCTTCTCTGAGAAATTTGATGAGACAGCACTACAGTTAAGTACTTACTTAATGAAAATTTTCAACTCAGAAACCGGCCCACGAAAAGTCGAAACAAGTCAAAAGTCTATCCTCGATGATAACTTTGATAAGTTTCCCTTTGGGGACCAGTTTCCTTGCTCTACACTGTATGTGCTCGCATGACGCGACCGCTGCGCGCGACACACCGCATTAATGTCCGAACTAAGTTGTTTTTCGTGTTGAAAGCTTTTCTTTTCATGTCAGGGCAGCGCCTTACTCTGTAGCTTCTGGAGGTACTTTGAGAGTTTAACATTTTCCCTTTTTCGGAACCAGTTAGGTATTGCAAAGCAGGGCCTAGATTCTGTTAATGCATTGTAGTTCAATGACAACTGCATGAACATGGCGATTTAGTTTCATTGCCGCTTCAAGTATACGATACGCGCACACTCAAATCATGCAATCTAGGCGTCAATGGTATGAAAAAACACGTCCCGTGACCCGACCATGTATCTGTCATCGAACTACAATGCACTAACAGAATCAAGGCCCAGTTACGGAACAACAGGTTTCAACCAGTAGTGTGTAATAAAAAAAGCGGTGGTACAGTAATACATTTGGGAGCTTGTGGGTTCGAATCCCGCCGTGTACAGTCGACAGCACGTCAACCTTCATATTTTAGTTGCAAAGTCACCCGTAATGCAACGGAGTAGAGTGCATGGATGTATAGGATGATGTGCTGTCGACTCACTATGGGAAAAAGTACGAAAAACCTGGCCAAAAATAGTTGCGTTTCAACAAAAACGTTTTTTCCTTCGTTTTATCTCTGGGTAATCAGTTTCTGCTGCTTTACATAACATTACGTATGTCACTCCAAACAACCGACTTTGGACTGGTGGTGCGAGGTTTTACGTCATGCTATAAAATTAATAAGTGGAACATCAGAAAATATAGTTGTTTCTTTCTCTCTGAGCCTAAATTAATTAGTAGAATTCAAGTCTTTGTAACTACGATTATTGGCCAGGTTTTTCCAACCTTTTTCCTTAATGCGACTGTACCAATGACTGAGTGCTTAATGCGAGTTTTTTTAACTACTCGATCGCGTTAACCTAAACTCATATTCTATAGGAGTGACAAAGCGCGCCACCTAGTTGTCTCTTTGTCTCCTATACAAATTGCAAACGCTCTCGCTATCGAAAGTGAATTAAAAAACTCGCACTAAGCACTCTGTTTTCTAACTTACCTCTTGAAATTGCCTATCCGAGGTGGGTACGCCTGTTAATAAAGCCCGTATTCTTTCTCAACTGTGCGCTTATCAATTGGACGTAGATTAGCTAAAAGGTTCCAACCACACAAAGTGAGTTCATACAGGTGGATTGGACTAACATGTGCCATAACTTATTATTAGTACATACTCATCGGATCATCCGCGTGGACTTTAGTTCAAAATTTTGCAACCCCGTTCACTCCCTTACGGGCTAAATTTAGAAAAACGGCAAAACACGTGTTTAATCAATTGTGTGGAAGAGTATTTATTTTAAGTTTCAAAAAAATTGGACAATAAGCTTTATGCCTCCCATACAAATTTTGGCAACCCTTTTCGCCCCCTTAGGGGTTGAATTTCAAAACATCCGGTCTTATTCCTTACCTACATTATATATAGACCCTCTGTGCAAAATTTCAGCTTCCTAGGTCCAACGGCTTGGGCTGGGCATTGATGAGTGAGTGAATCAGTCAGGACTTTGAATTTTATTTACATAGATAGATAGAATTGTACATACTTACATTTTGGTATATTTAACTTAAAAATGACCATATTGTGGGTTAGATCCTTTTTGCTAAACTACGACCAGTTGCATAGTTCGAGCGATCGTAAAGTTTAATAACAAGGACTTTAAGTACTTTAATAAATTTTCATCTCAGTCTTTCCAATAAAGTCTTCATCGTGCAATAAAGGAGGTATTTTAGTCTCAGGGAGTTCTTTTAAGAGAATGAGTTTTTTATACCTATTCCAAGTGCAATTATTATTACAAAATAATTTGAGCGAAGTAAGTACTCTACTGGTGTGGTTTAATAAAAGTCCTGAATGATTTAAACATTTACATACAGACACATACACTGCTTCTGACCACATACTAGTATACCCAGTTTCGTGGGCACCAGAAACAGCGACATCAAAAACATGTAAACATCCAAGACCTGGTTTTTTGTCCTCAGCCGGGATTCGAACCCGGGACCTCTCGCATGGTAGGCAGATGCGCTAACCGTTGCGTCGTCACTTAAATCGTCATCAATTCTATCGAATTATACAGTGTGAGTCTTCATAAAGTGCACATATCAAAATCAGGGAAACTACACCCCATTTCATCGACGGGAAAAATAAAAAAATTGAATTTTTTATGATTTTTTAAAAATTATGAGTTGCACCTGTTGACCCTATTTAGATAAATCGTCATAATTTTTAAACTAAGTGTGTTAACGCAATGAAATAAACTTTGTGATGATGTCTAATAATAAGCCGTACCCATAAAGTAAAAATATCCAAGAAAACTAACCCTATAAATTTATAATTAAGTGAAACTTGAAGAAAATCTGTATTTTTTTTCATCATTTTTGCATTTGTTTTACAATTTCTCCTAAAATCATGCTATTGACCCTACTTTTTTTTCATTCTAGCTTATTCTACATAGCATTAGCTTTCTAAAAGTAAAAATTGCACGTCTATTACTTAAATACAACTTCTTAAATCAGTTTAAAAAATGCAGTTAACTGAGTTAGAGCTGGAGGATGATTAAAACAAAAGTATTTTTTTTCAGCATAAATCATTTATTTTCTTTGACAAATTAAAATCAATCAAATTAGTGATTATCCTAATGCATTAAATGTTCAAAATGACCACCCTGTTGTTGCATACAAATTGTAGCGCGAAGCAAAATTTGCTGCGTTGCCCTTTGAATCATATCGAGATCATTTCTAATATCATTGGCCACTCGCAAAACCCTTTCTTCAAGTTCCGCTTCTGTAGGAACGGAATCTTGGAGTCAATTGTTTGGTGAAATTAAAAAGAACCGCGTGCAGTGCAACTGGAGCCAAATTCTTTATTGTCAATGTGATAGACTAATAAAATCTAAGTCAATTTAAAATAACTTTGTAAAATATGTATTAAAAATTGGTGATGTGGCTAAAACCGCAGCGTATACTAAGCTCGGGGCCATTTTATACGGGGACTTACCCTGAGTTCCTTATTGTTTTGTTTCTGTTTAAAAATAAATGTATTTCTTCTTCTTCTCTCTTCCGGTACCAATTAATGAAAAAAGAAACTATTATATTTTGTGACATAAAAAATACAGGTTAGAAACAGCGGAGAGTAAGAGCGCAATTTTGTGCATACCTAGTCCTAAGGGTCGTGCTATAAAAATGGTTGAGAAACACTGCTTTGAAATATTCAGCGAGCGTATCTTCATCCATGCAATATAAGGGAAGTCGTAAAGTTCCAGCTCTTATTACAACCATTCGTTTTACAAAATTAAACGCTACCAGCTCGTTTAGAGGGGTGAAACCCACCTACTCGTTCTTTGCTTGAGTATGTGTGCGACTGCGAATGAATTTTGACCTGAATCGTTTTTTCCCAGACTGAAAAAGCATAAAGTAAGAAAGACTGACGAATCAAATATATCGAGCGAATGTCAGTGGAAGGGTCCGTAAGGGATGCCCCAGGTGGACATACTTCGACCAAGTAAGGGATGGGCAAAATGGATAGCAAAGCGCAAGAAAAAAAATACCCCATACCGGCGTGCGTGCACGCAATGGCTTATGAATGTGATGAAGCGAAAATTATTTGTCCAGATCGTGGCAGGTGGCAGCCCCTGGTCTCTGCCTGCCCCTCTGGGATACAGGCGTGAGCTTATGTATGTACATAATGTATGAAAAAGAATCCAGTCAATGGTCGATTGGTTTGCAAAACTGAAAAGTTCGTCGATCAAAGTTTATGTTTGGACGTTTACTTACTTTATGTAAATAAAATGTAAAGTTCAATTGGACGTAGTTTCACGAAAACGACTCATGCACGGTTCCAATATTCACAAAACGCTTCGTTTTTGCTTACGATCGGTTACAATTCCTACGAAATTTCTACGAACCGTCAATAAATTGTAGGGAAAACGGATCGTAGCCGGTAGGCGTATATTATAGGAACCGGGCATTAATCCACAACATGGTCGAAAATGAGTTACGTGCCAAACTGGCCTTTAAGGTCGGTTCTTTCATATAGAAAAAAACACTGTCACAAAAAGAAGCTGAAATGTCTTTTTTAACATCATGGGACCAACCCACATGTATGGCGGACACATTTCGAAGTTTATCCGAAACGATTCAATTTTAACTCGAGAACCATTTTACTATATCGTTGATTGAGTAGTACTCCACGTACCTACTATACAAACATAAATGTATTCCTAAAAAAACTAAAAATTTCTACCCTTACTTTACCATAGATAAAAATATACAGAGTAAGACCACTGGACAATACCAATCGGAACTTAAAACTTTCGTATGTCCGAAGTTACTTTTTGTGGATTGAGTCGTTTTCGTGGAACTACGTCCAATTTACTGTCGACATGTTAGTTAATCAGTTAGTTAGATGGTGAGTTTCCATTGTAAAATCTTATGAAAACTTGCTAAGTTTGACCTGTAAAAGGTATCAATTTT
The DNA here is from genome assembly GCA_947310845.1 of Yponomeuta plumbellus. Lineage (NCBI taxonomy): Eukaryota > Metazoa > Arthropoda > Insecta > Lepidoptera > Yponomeutidae > Yponomeuta > Yponomeuta plumbellus. Next base: position 4,150,417 of record OX371198.1, on the reverse strand, counting down.
TTTCGGCGCTTATTGTAGTTTTTTTTTTTGTGTCCCCCGCTAATGACTCCAATAATATTTTTAACTATAAAACTTTCGTAAGCACTACATAATATTAACTCCGGCAAAAACTCAAGTATAGTTTGACCAGAAACAGTGGAAATTAAAGAGTGCGGTTTTGCTAATACTCTTATTTTCCTTACCCGGACTTGTAGTACTAAAATAAGTACCTAGTCTGAGCAAGGAGAATTAACCCATTGGTCTCAGTTACAATTATTGTGCTTATACTGGAATGGAAGATGGCCTAAAAAGTTCGTACAATATTTAGTTACGCTTCACTTGCGTTTTCTAGACTTTATGGACAGTCTATAATCGTAAGTATTCGTAATTAAGTTAATTACTCCCATGATAGGTACGTCCAGGCGAAGTCAAAGTCATTTTCTTAACATATTATTAAGGCATTGTTCGACTGAAGACTACTTATGTATGGTCTTGAATGTTTACATGTTTGTGGTGTCGCCGTTTCTGGTTACCACGACACAGGCTATCCTAGTGTGGGGCTAGAAGCAATGTGTGTGTATGTGAATGTTTATATTGATATATTTGTGATTTAAGAAATTTATTTCTCAATAAGATACATCGATTACAAATACAAATACAAATACAAAAATATTTATTGCCGTAAAAGAATTTTACATGAGCGATACACAAATACGATTACGATAAGATTCACTAATACGTTAGTAGGCAATTCGCTAATAATTCTTAAAACTGTGTAAAAAGTGGGTACTTATATAATTTACTAGCTTTCGCCCGCGACTCCGTCCGCGTGGACTTTAGTTCAAAATTTTGCAACCCCGTTCACTCCCTTAAGGGTAAAATTTAGGAAAAACGGCGAAACACGTGTTCAATCAATTGTGTTGAAGAGTATTTATTTTAAGTTTCAAGAAAATTAGAGTACATTTTTATACCTCCCATACAAATTTTGGCAACCCTTTTCGCCCCCTTCGGGGTTGAATTTTAAAAAAATCCCGTCTTATTCCTTGCCTACATTATATAGAGACCCTCTGTGCAAAATTTTAGCTTCCTAGGTCCAACGGCTTGGGCTGGGCGTTAATGAGTGAATGAATCAGTCAGTCAGGACTTTGAATTTTATACATATAGATTTTTCTTTGTGTTAGTTTGATAATAGCAGAGTTCAATAAAAACGAACATAAGGTTGTGTTCACACTGTTGAGAGTTAAAAGCAAGCAAGTTAAATGAAGCAAGAAGTTGAAAACAAGTTATGAGTGCATACTAAATTTAGTAACAGTAAGTTTCAAAAATTCAAGGCTTCTATAATGAAGTGTTCCTTAAAACGTGGTTTTGCAGCAGCCCTTTAGTGTGAAATGGCGTATGAAACCCCATTTCATATAACAGCACAGAAGACTTCCAAAACATTTCACAGATTCCATATTCCCTAATAAAAACAAAACATGCAGGAAAATGCTCCTAAATAACTTAGCGTGGTCTCTTTTCTCCCCCGTGGGATTTTATTAAGGCACTTTACTTGTGTCTAGCTCATATCATTGTCGTTCTTCCTACCTTTTATGAAAGAACAATAAATTACATCAAAGTAGAGTCGGCAATCTCATAACGTACATTTATGAAGGCTTACTCGATTTTCCCCCTTAAGCCTCGTGCAATATAAACTGCTTAAAACATATTAAATTATTCAGACCGTCCTTACATGCCAAAGCTTTTATATGAAAATTGAGATCGTAAATAAGGAGAGTGAAAATTATTTTGTGAAAACCTTCGTTATGTAATACTGTTGGATATAGTGATGAGGTTCAGGGTTGTAGGTATCTATTTTCAACAATATCAAGCAATATCTGAAATACCATATATGGATATACATAAGTATACCATATTATGGTATTTCAGATTGATTTGCTTGATATTGTTTAAAATAGGCTTGCATATACACATACACATATGTTGCACATACATTGCTTTTGGCCCCACATTAGGATATTATTATGTCCTGTGTCGTGGGAACCAGAAACAGCGACGTCACAAACAGATAATCTAATTCTCTTGTCACAGTGTTAGTACGCATACTCCGAAACGGCTTGACCGATTAAAACGTTTTAGTGCTAGTTCCCCATTAAGGAATTATAAGTTTAGGCGACAGCATGTTGACCTTCGTTGAATCGCTCGTAGCCTGGGCTGCCTGAGTTATCTTAAGCGATCACTAAGGTTAAGCAACATACGGCGCGTTCAGTCCATAGATGGGTCACCGTCTATGACTACCGCTAGTGGCATTTTTCCGAGCGGTTCCGTGCTTCGCAACGCACGTTAAGCAGTTGGTGCCGGCTGCCGTCGATAGATGGCAGTCGTTAAGCCAAGTCAGAGGCCTTAAGGCGGCTTGAAAACTTCTGACAGTAAGACCAGCCACTAGTCTTACAAGCCTCCACCAATCCGGACTCTCACGAACACGAACTCTCTCAGTCTTAACAGTTTTTAGATGTAAACGCTGATCAGACGTTGACTGTACCCATATGCAGCTAACCTAGAGAGCACTCAAAGCAAAATTAATATAGAAAATTGAGTCGCAGGTACAACAGAACAATACGATTTTCAGGCTACAGCCCCAACTCGGCTCCGTAACACGAATTCACCTAATTCGTCGAGATAAAAGAGAAAAAGTAGAGAACCAAGGTTATTAGGCTACTACTTTAGGCCACTACTTAGGTATTGTTTTTTTTTTACATACAGGCACATACATTGTTTCTGGCCCCACACTAGGATACCCTGTGTCGTGGGAACCAGAAACAGCGACGTCACAAACATGTAAAATCCAAGACCTGGAGTTTTTTTTTTCTCCCCAGCCGGGGATCGAACCCGGGACCTCTCGCATGGTAAGCAGATGCGCTAACCGCTACGCCGCAGAGGTCGTCAAATTGATTGATTGATTGATTGAAAATTCTTTTTTGCACAAGAAACAATTTCTGTACAAAGGCGAGCTTAATACTATAACGTATTTTCTTCCAGCTAACCATGGGTGATGTGTAAAGAGTGAATGGTAGTGCTTAAGAAAAATTAAAAAAGATAAATTACCTACTTACAAATTCGTAAACTTCTAATACATATACTACACACTTCATAAATTTTATTATACTTCATAAATTTTATTATTATTATTTGATATTATCAGAAATCAAAAATGTATTTCAACCTAAAGAATTACATTCTGCTTGTTGAATGTCAATGTACATACAGTTATGTATAAAGTTAGCCGCTGCCTTGGGGCCGTCTGTAGTGGAGAAAAAGGCAGCGAAAAAAACTCCACTCTGACCATCTTTTCTCAAATCACCTTAAAGCTAATACAAATTAGGTATGAGTGTTCGTATCCAAGAATCTCAAGATCCATGTGTGCAATCAATACTTGCAAAGTCAAACATCATATCTTAGATGACCAACTTGTTGACTTGGTAATGCGTTTTCAAAATACGTAAGCTATGGTAAGTTCTCCTAAATAACGTCCTATGCCCAGCAACGGGCTCTATTCATGAGCTGGATAAATAGGTCCTCAATCAATCATTCAACCCTTACTGGTCCAATGCTGGACAAAGGCCTCCCCCAATCCTCCAGCAATCTGCCTCAAATTGTCGGCCCAGCGAGCTGGTGGTCGTCCTACGTAGAGTCTCGTGGTCTTGTGGCCTTGTGGTCTCCAGTCGAGACCCTTTGCATCACTCCATCGATAATCGGTCTTTCGGCGTATGGTTCGGGCTGGTCAACCCACTGCCATTTTAGCCTGTTAATATTAGGATTTGTCAGTCACCTTAGTTCTATGGCAGATTGTCCCATTTCACGTTTGGTTTTAAAGACACTTATCTACTGTAACGCAGCTATTAGATTGAAATACGCTTTTTGGGCAAATAATAACTTTTACTTTATATTTTTATCGGGAAAGCCTAGCCTAGGTAGCGCCCGACTGACCTCTCTAACAAAAATGTAGTGATTCTCTTTCAAAATATTTAAATTCATGCAAGACGGCTGTGCCAGCCAGTTCCTATCAAGAAGAATCGCTACAGTACACTATAGGTACATTACTAGAAAGCGCATTCTTTACTACTTAGAGAATGAAGTGTGAACGGTCGCCACTTCGCCAGTCATTAGGTCTAGTCGTTGTTCAACTGCAGACAATATGTTCGTAATCGTTTTTTAATGGACCTCGAAAGCCGATGCAGCACCACCCAACCTTCGTGACTGAAATTATGGTGCGGTAATTGCACTTACCGGAAGAAGTGTGAATGGTTCTAATGAACTAATGCACTCGCCGTTTTGTCAAAATGTACCTACCCTGAAGACAAAACCAACTCTGCAAATGATAAGTTGCCTTGACACAAGGGACTTTAGAACGACGGTTTGTAAATATAAGGTTTAATTTGGCTTCCGAGTACCCGCTACCAAATGTGGTAGCCGCCGAGCCGAAGGGTTATGCCTGTCGCCCATACCTCATGCGGTACTCCACTTTTGACAGGCGCTCATAAAAGTTGGCTGTGCTTGACTGCACTTTGTTCAGCTCTCTTTCCAAATAGGCATGGACTAGCTTTCGCCCGCGACTCCGTCCGCGTGGACTTTAGTTCAAAATTTTGCAACCCCGTTTACTCCCGTAACTCCCGTTAAGGGTTAAATTTAGAAAAACGGTGAAACACGTGTTCAAGCAATTGTGTTGAAGAGTATTTATTTCAAGTAAATCAGACATTTTTTACACCTCCCATACAAATTTTGGCTACCCTTTTAGCCCCCTTAGGGGTTGAATTAAAAAAAATCCGTTCTTATTCCTTGCCTACATTATATATAGATCCTCTGTGCAAAATTTTAGCTTCCTAGGTCAAACGGCTTGGGCTGGGCGTTGATGAGTGAGTCAGTCAGTCAGGACTTTGAATTTTATATATATAGATAGATAGAAAGATAGAAGATAGATAGAAGATGACTGTTAAATATCGTCGCCCACGATACAGGCTCAGCCTAGTGTGGGACACGGTAACCACAACATGATGTTATCTATCTATCTCTTTAAACGAGCAATTCCTATATATGTATGTATAAATTTAATCAGAATCTTGGAAACGGCTCCAACAATTTTCATGAAATTTTGTAAACAGAGGGCTTCGGGGGCGATTAATTGATCCAGCTAGGTTTCATTTTAAGAAAACGTCGTTTTAACCGTGTTTTTGGGCAAAGAAATAATTGCTACCCTATAAGAACGTAAATTTCGCATTAATTTGTAAGGTTGTCGTAGCCCAGGTGGGAAATAGGACGATACCGTAAACCAAAGACCCTGATTCGATACTTGAGCATGAAGTTTCTTTTCTTTTCCAAAAAACACGATTTACCAAAAAAATACCGAGCAAAGCTCGGTCATCCAGGTACTCTAATATTAATTTCAATTCTGTTGTAAATTTAAACTAAGATTAATAATTATTAATCCACATGCACGTAACATAATTCATTTGGCAACAAACAATTTTTACCTTTACTTTTTTTACTTTTACTATCCCTTTATGACTAACTCAAATCCATATACTAAGCATGCCAGTCGCGGAATGAAATTAAATCAAACGGAGAGCGCTCTCTCCTCGCTCGCTAAAAACCAATTACACATTCCGATGATCTCCCTCCTCTCGACGAAAAACAACTTGAGATAATTCGAAGTACAAGGAACCTGGAAAGTGATCCCAGAGACTGACATTAGGATATTGTTTTTTTTTTACATTTACATACAGACACATACATTGCTTCTAACCCCACACTAGGATACCCTGTGTCGTGGGAACCAGAAACAGCGACGTCACAAACATGTAAACATCCAAGACCTGGGTTTTGTTTTGTCCCCAGCCGCGATTCGCACCCGGAACCTCTCACATGGTAGTCAGATGCGCTAACCGCTGCGCCACAGAGGTCGCCAGACATTAGTATTGAATAGATCTGATCCAGTCTGAGGAGGCAGGAATCTCGTGCAAATGTCGACCTGCAGAAACAATATCGCGTTTTAGTGCTTTTGACTGCCTCATTGATCTAGAAGCACCTCGTCTGATTTACATGCTGGAGGTCATAGGTTCGGTTCACACTGGCCGCCGCTGTACATTTGTGCAAATGGCCTATTCCTATTCTTAGACCTACCGAATATACATTAAAATTATGTCATTAAAATCGGTCAAGCCGTTTCGGAGAAGCATGCGCACTAACACGGTGAGTGGTGACACGAGAATTTCATATATTAGAAGATAATGTAATCGTAAGAAATCTAGATAGCTAACTACCTAATGTGAATAAAATAATAATATAAAATAATAATTTTTGAATTCTAATGCTAGGAGGATTTTTTTTCATAGAATAGAATAGAATAGAATATTCTTTATTGTATGTACCTACACCAGGAATTACACATGAGATCTGACAATAACAAAACCATCAAAAGCCATCGGAAAATTACTCTAGGGGTCTCAGGATAACATAATCTGCTGTCAATAAACACAAGAATACAAACTGTTTTAAAATTAAAAGTCTTATTAGCCATCTATTTTCCGAAACCCTCCAACTAGCGCGGAAGACGTCAGTTTTCCTTTCAGACGCACACTTTGAGCCTTCCTGAAAGACAGGTGACAATTACTGACGTTCTCCGCGTAAAGGATTCGATGCTTCAAAGGGAATTGAGACCCTATCGCTATAAAAAGATAAAAATCCACTTCACACAGCAGCTCTTATAAACGGGTTGCTAGCTCATCGAACAGTTGAAAGCGTTGAATTTTAAGTGGTTCAATGATTGAAAGCTCTTGCAGGAGTTTCGAGAGAGATCCTTTGAATCGGTCCGGATATTGGACAAGCTAGTATACTCATGTTCTCTTAGTGATGAAACCATCGAGCTTTTACTATGAATTTCATTCCTTGAGCGCTTTGTTAGCCAAGCGATGACACGTCTGACTGATTACAATGCCGAAGCTCGTGGGTTCGATTCAGAAATCAGAAATCAGGAATAGGCTATTTGACAGTGGGAAAAAAGCAGTATTACTTATACGTATTCGTATAAATTATGTGTCTAAAACCCGCTTTAAGGCATTTTAACTAAAAAAAAAAACAATTATGTTTTGTAAAAAAACACAAGATAAAATTTGATAAATTTGTATCTGCCGCCATTGTATCTAAAACGGCCTGATTCTATGATGACGTCACATGCTAGTAAAAATGGCGTATGTCATTCATTCTTTCTTACTTCCATTGGTTGGTTGCCCATATTGCCTAAAATAGCGTTTGACGGCTCATTTGAAAAGTAAATTTTCGTTTGCCTTTTTAGAAGAAATACACGAAAGAATACGCTACACACGGCCCCAAGGCAGCGGCTAACATTATACGAGTACTTAAGTGTATGTACATACATTATTGACATTCAACAAACAGAATGTAAAATTTTTACGTTGAAATAAATTTCTGATTTATGTTAGTGATTTCCTTGCCTGGTTACCATAGCACAGGGTATCCTAGTTTGGGAGCCGAACAGGTGTTTGTATTGTGTTTAAACACAATAAATTCACCTGTCATTTGCACATTTGAAAATTGCACACTGTTATTCATTATTTACAAGCACTCTCTGCTCGTGGTACGGTTCTGTTGTCCGGCCAACCGGACCACAGGAAAAAAACTAGTGGCTGGTCTGACTGTCAGAAGTTTTCAAGCCGCCATAAGGCCTCTGACTTGGCTTAACAACTGCCATCTATCGACGGCAGCCGGGGCGCCAACTCCTTAACGTGCCTTGCGAAGCACGGAACCGCTCGGAAAAATGCCACTAGCGTCATAGACCCATCCATGCACTGAACGCGCCCTATGTTGCTGAACTTTCGGGATCGCTTAAGGGGCACCCGGAGCTACGAGAGATTGTGGAATTAAAGTATCTTAAACGTGTTTAAATGTAACAACTACCTAACTTTAATAATGTGTGCCATAGCTTTTCCTGTACTTTGTCCTTTGTGCTTTGTTTGTGCTTTGTCCTATTTTATTTTATTACTAACTATGAACCAATTTGTGTACTTTCATAGATTACTCAATGCCCGCCCTCACCTTTAACTTATATTCATAGTATTTAGTGAGATATGTTCTGGATGCAAGCGTAGTACATAATGTTATACTTAACTTAAGTTATCGAAGAGCACGTATTTACCTCAACTAAAAATTTACCGTTTGCCATCTTAAGTGACACTTGGCTAACGTTTTTTCGATGTAATAGCAAGTAATATACGTTTTTTAATACCTAAAGAGACGTAGAAGTTTCTAAAACGCAAATCATTTGCAAAGCACGTATTAACCATTTCAGACCTGACGTTGAAAATAATAATGGTTTTCTATACTGAAATCTGAGACAGCATGTCTCCAAAAAAGCATATCTGACCTTTTTACATAGTTTAAAGGTGCCAGGAAGTAAAAAGATTTTTTTTGTATCGAAGTTCAGTTATGTCGGTACTACCACTAGAGCCTACTCAAATAACATTATTTTAAAATTTCATGCACATACCTATTAAATGTTATACCTTTTTGAATAGTTAAAGAGTTGTAGAAGTTTTTAAAATTATTTGCAGAAAAAGTTCCATACGTAATTTTTTTTAAGAGCTTCAATGTGAAAAATATTTAGAGAAGAAATATTTAATTGTAACCGTTGCCGAGCAGTTTTTTAAAGCTGTTAGTAGTAGGTGCAGCTTTTGCTGATATTTTTTTATCAATTGACATGCCTTTTAACTAAATACATAAAAAAAACACTTTATGAGCTCTATTCTGAGCAAAAATCAATCAAAAAGCAAAAAAAAATTTATATTTTATTAAAATGTTTAACAGTCAATATCTCCATAACGGTTAATTTTCGAACCCTTTATAATAGAATAAAATCCATCAGAAATGACCTAAATAATGACCTCCTTTAATATTGTGTACGACTTTCCCTGTAACCCTGTATAAGGGAAGGAAGTCTTCTATCTACCTAGCTTACTTCACATGCAGAAGACATATTCAGTTCTAAAAATAACAAGGGCACTCTCTAGCCTTTGCGACGTGACCGTAAAACGTTAGTTGACAGGGGCTCCCAAAGTTTCGCCATTGTCCTTAAGATTGACAAAAGTTACAAATTATATCGTTCTGAATAGTTACAAAAGCAATCAAACACGCTCGTAGGATATCATTGATAACGTACTTCCGTGCATGACTTATTTCCGGTTCTGAACACTCTGGTGCTTTTTAGGGTACCGTACTCAAAAGGTAAAACGGACCCTATTACTGAGACTCCGCTGTTCGTCCGTCCGGCCGTCGGTCTGTCACCAAGCTGTGTCTCATGAACCCTGACAGTTAGACAGTTGCAATTTTCACAGATGGTGTACCTATTTCTATTACCGCTATAACAACAAATACTAAAAAACGAAATAAAAATAATCACTTTAAAAATAAATAATTAAATTAAAATAAAATAAATATTTAAGAGGGGCTCCCATACAAGAAACGTGATTTTTTTTCCCGTATTTAAGATAATGTTACGGAACCCTTCGTACGTGAGCCCGACTTGCACTTGACCGGTTTTTATTTTCTTTTAAATTTAGTAAAGCAGCCCAAATCAAAATATTCAGCCCAGGCGTTCAAAACATTTTATGTAAAAAAAACAGTTCTTAGTTTTGAAAATGCCCATGCCCATTGAATATTTTATATTTTATAAAGGCACGGCACATTTTTATGGGCAATGTCTAATAATATGTGTGAAATAGAATTACGTACAGAAGATGAAAACATTCGATTTGCGTACGTAAATAGAAAATCATCACAAATTAAGTCACCAGCATAGTGTAAACACATACAGAAAACATTAAAAGTGATAGAAACTAGCAATTCAACATATAGTATTGCGCAGTACGCTATGGAGGACGTCATCGGTGCCCTTATTTACTTTACAAGTCCCCACGGCAACCCAGGGGTTCACACTTTGGGCACCCCCTGCCCTAGTGAGTAAAGTCGGTAGCATCTGCCAATCTTCTCCTGCCATTTCTGATTTAATGTAGGTCCCTACGCTTATTTCAGGAATATGAAAGGAAAAGAAAACAAGTATGCTAGTGATGTATTAAATCAGAGGTAGATAGTATAGCGTGATAATTTCAGGAAAGTAACTTGACCAGATTTTGTCTCTCATACAATACTGCCGTTTATTTTGTGTGCGTGAGAGGAAAATATTTTTTTAATCACTTTTTTTTAAGTAACCGCATTAAGAATATTAATTTATACCTACTTACGTGCTCTGTATCTACACAATATTGACTCGTCTTGGCGGCATCATCTTGGCAGATAATAATATGTAGGAACTACTTTTAATTATAGGCAACGGCAACCATTTTCAGAACGTCTCCCCTCTATCGTCATCATCATCATTCAGCAACAAGAAGTCCACTGCTGCACTGTAACGTTATTTATTTTGACCTCATTTCTAAATTGTACTTACTTGTTCTTGGCCATTATTTTGACGCTCTGTGAATGAGTGATTGCCTATGGTAATCGCTCATTCAATACGTTCATTCAAATATTCTTCCATTCACTCATCTCGGGTCACGCAGATGACTGAAAATGTGGCCACGGAAGGAGATGGGTGTGCGCTCTATTACGCCGCCTTTCTTCAACTGCTCTAACGGCCATTTTTTCATGTCCAGTTTTCCTTGTTTACTTATAATCTGCGACCTATGCCCTTGGGTCTGCTTTTGGGCTTCCAGGTCCAGATTGGACATATCAAGATCCAGATTGGACATTTCTAGATCCAGATTTGAAGACTTCAAGGTCCAGATTGGACATTTCTACGTCCAGACTGAAGATTTCCAGACTTTCCTACCTTTTCCACCGTCACCCTCTATCCACGGGCTTCCTGGAAGGAAATCCGCCGGCCTACAGCGTCCTTACCGAGGCGACACGGCGCGTCATCCTGCCCAATTTAGGGAAGTACCTTTGGCAGCAATCCCGGCCTGAACCAACCTAACATGGTGTAGGGCACCCCAATCCTTTTTAGCGACCCATTTCTTTTACCGAGCCTATTGTATATATTTTCGTAAATAAACTGTTGTAAATAGCATACATTATACCCGTTCATCATTTCCCACCGGCGACAGCATATAGGGCTCCTCCATGGATTTCCAAAAAGACCGGTTGGAAGCGACTTGCATCTAGCGTCTTCCTGCCACTTGGATGAGATTGTCTGTCCATCTTGTGACTGGTCGTCCTACACTGCGCTTGCCGATATGTCTCTGGTTATCAGTTCTGCGTGCTATGTGCCCCACCTAATGACACTTCAACTTACTAATCCCCTGGGATATGTCGACCACTTTCATTCGTCTACGGAGCTCATCATTACTGATTCGGTCTCCTAAAGAAATTCCAAGCATAGCCCGCTCCATCCATAGCTCTTGTGTGTGGCCTCCCCTTTATATAAAGTTGAAATTAAAACGGCATACTTAAGTTTACATTCCCTTGAAACTGCGAGATAATTAAATTTCTAGATAAAAAGATACGGATGCCGTAAAAAATGGCTATTCGACACTCAAGCGAATGAAAATTTATAGAGTACCTTCCGTTGACCTAGAACTATAAAAGTTGGCAAGTAATATTTTCCATTACTACAAGTACAGGGAAAACTATAAATTATTTACATTTAAAGTTCGAGATAAGCTAAGAAAAACCGCAGAAACTCGAATCCTGAATTATTTTTGAACTAAAACTTTCGTAAGCACTATACTTCATATTATTGTGTTTAGGTAGTTAACTATTGTGCGGCCGCTGGGAGTATACGATCCTGACACATGTCTATTTCATATGACTAGTGATGGGAGAAAAGCAACGTTATCATTCCTTACGTTATTCTTAACTAGCTTTTGCTACTGACTCACGATTAAGTACTTTTGTTTTTACGACCTTCACTCTCTTGTGCCATTTTCGCAGGCATTTTAGAAGGGTCATCATCTTTTTTGTGCCGAATGGCGGTGAAGTATTGTGGCGAGCTGTGCGACCTTTTATTTGGGCCCAGATCAGCTCAATCGCTTTGTACGGCAGTGGTACGGAGAGATTCTGAGAACGCGATGATCTTTTTCTAAAGCCTGTTCATCAACTTCGTATCGTTAAAGGGACCGTTATTATTTTCGTTATTTTTGGTACGTCACTACAAAAAAATATGGTTGACATAACCTTGTGACAGCGTAGTAAGGATTTTACGCACGAACATTAAATATTGATTTCTTCTTATTTCACATTTAAATCACTGTGCAAAATATAACATTGATTGTAAGTTTACACAATGATATAGTTTCAATGACAATCCGCTACTTGACTCTTTTTTCAAGTAAGTCTTAAATGCTAAATATCTCTTCCATTAGACCAAAAAATATTTTAGTATATTTTTTGAGGACCTAAACGCAACAAAAATATTATTTTAAAACGTTGCTTTGCTAATCAGCCAAAAACGCGGTCCGCCATTATTGTCTATGGTTTGAAGTCCTAAAGGTTTGTAAACAAAGTTTGACATTCAACATAGGTAGAGTTCGTGCCACGAAAGAAGTATGAGTTAATGAATTTTGGCTTTTATTGTAATGGCCTTAAGGATTTTGCCGTGGGCCTTGTTTGGTGAAAAGATCTTTACCTAGTCCTAAAATCTGTTAGTGATCTGTGAGCATAGTGAATTAACAACAACGCAACCATGATTTCATCGAGTTTACATCCAATATATATCAATTATCATTATTGCATTATTAGAGACTGCAAAAACACGTCAATAAAGACCGCCGGGAAGTCGCGGATTCGTGAAATAAACATAGTAATACGAAAAACTTGGCTCAAACTTGCCAAGAGAGACTGCGATTCTTTATCGACTGAAACTTCGGTGTATTTATGTGAAGATCACTTTAATGTAAGTCCTGTAATATCAATGTACACAGACACTGGTTTTATCTGTAATAATGCTTGGTTTGATTTGGTTTGGTTTTGGCAAATTGGTACTATCTGCTTCCACGAATCCAGCGTCCATAATACGCTACTTGCCTCGTATCAAATTTGACGATAGATGGATATTTCCTGTAGTATCTAACGTGAGAAACCGAAATATATTGACTTTGCTAAGTAAATATACAGGATGGCTGCAAAATTTGCAAATTAAAAAAATATTTTTCGCTTTTAAATCGGAACGGTGAAAACACTATCCGCCATCTTGAAATCACCTTTGGTTGTAAACAAACATATGTCAGTCGTGCGTGCGTAGGTTCTATTGTGACTCATACTTCTTTCGTGGCACGAACTCTACCTATGTTGAATGTCAAACTTTGTTTACAAACGTAGAGGACTTCAAACCATAGACAAAAATGGCGGACCGCGTTTTTGGCTGTTTAGCAAAGCAACGTTTTAAAATAATGTTTTTGTTGCTTTTAGGTAATCAAAAAATATACTAAAATATTTTTTGGTCTAATGGAAGAGATATTTAGCATTTAAGACATACTTGAAAAAAGAGTTAAGTAGCGGATTGCGCTTATAAATAAAATGATAAGACACTAACTGCACAAGAAGAGTTTTTGCAAAAACACTAAATCCAATCCAAATCACAATAGAACCTATGCACGCACGACTGACAGATGTTTGTTTACAAACCAAAGGTGCTTTCAAGATGGCGGATAGAGTTTTCACCGTTCCGAATTAAAAGCGAAAAATACTTTTTTAATTTGCAAATTTTGCAGCCATCCTGCATATTTAGTTAGCAAAGTCAATATATTTCGGTTTCTTACTGCTTCCACAAATCCAGCGTCCATAATTGCACTTATAAATAAAATGATAAGACACTAACTGCACAAGAAGAGTTTTTGCAAAAACACTAAATCCAATCCAAATCACAATAGAACCTATGCACGCACGACTGACAGATGTTTGTTTACAAACCGAAGGTGCTTTCAAGATGGCGGATAAAGTTTTCACCGTTCCGAATTAAAAGCGAAAAATACTTTTTTAATTTGCAAATTTTGCAGCCATCCTGCATATTTACTTAGCAAAGTCAATATATTTCGGTTTCTTACGTTATATACTACAGGAAATATCCATTTATCGCGTCAAATTTGATATGAGTCAAGTAGCGTATTATTTGCTAGTAGGATAAATAGGACATAAAAATATTTTAATCGAAAATTTAACGCCACTTCAAGGTACGTCGTCCGTTCTAACATGACCTGTCAGGATCGTAAACTCCCAGCGGCCGGACACTAGAGGTAAACAATTTTGACAGGCATTTTCAATGAAATTACCCTTATTAAACCAAAATCTTTACACATTACCAATTCAATGTGAAATTAAATGTAATTTCGTATAAACACACTTAATTTGTTAAAATTTTGATTTATAAAGTGTATATTTCAATAAAAAGACTTATCCAGACTGTTTACTTTTAGTTACCTAAGTACCTAAACATATGAAGTATAGACATTAGTATTAATTTTATTCCGGATACAGTTGCTTGACTTTTTGTCGGAAGAGTCCGACCAGATTTCACTCTGGTGGGCGAGTCCGTCTGAATCGCACCTGTCCGGTTTTTTACAACAGAAGTACTGCCATTCATTTATGACTAGCAACATTAGAAGACGCCACAAATGTCTCACCTGTGTTGCTCAATATTCATGAAAACGGGGCCAAGTGCGAGACAGACTCGCCCACAAAGGGTTCCGTACCATTATGCCCCCCTTAAATATTTGTTTTATTTTAATTCAACTATTTATTTTTAAATTGAATAATATTAATCAATATTCCGTGAATATTTCAAGCGTCTTATATTGCCATTATGTATGTAAATGTTAAAATGTAATTGTTGATGTCATCGTTTTTCTCGATAAAGCAAAAAATCACGTTTGTTGTATGGGGGCTCCCATATTTATTATTTATTTAAATATATAAATACAATAAATATTTATTTTATTCTATTTTTTAGTATTTAGTATCTGTGAACTGTCTAACTATCACGGTTCATGAGATACGGCCTGGTGACAGACGGACGGACGGACAGCGGAGTCTCAGTACTTAATAGGGTCCGTTTTACCATTTCGCTACGGAACCCTAAGAACAATGTCCGCGTGACGTCACGTAGTACGTACTTTCCACATAATGGGCGACCCCGTGCCCTCGTGCTTGAAAAGGAATTGACGTTACACGCTGACATTTAGGTAGAGACGGTACTAGAGTACATTGGAACGTATTAGGGGCGAGTGAAAGTATTTTCGGGGTTGTTAATATTCATCCGGTTTCGAGGTTAGAGTTACACGCCAGTCATTTTGGTAGACAGGCGTCCGTTGGTTATAGTACGCGGTTATTCCGGCAACGGCTTCGCTCACCCTGATGGGAGCTGTCATAGATAGTGACGACCAAATTTTGTTAACCCTAACCATAATACAAATGGATACATACCTACTTACAACAGTTCCGTACAGACAGCGGCATTACATTGCATTTTATGGTTACAGATCAACATTTTCATTTCATTTTAATATTAAATTTTCTTTACAGAGTACTCACTGAATCATTCATACTATATTCGTGTTTGTTGTCAGTAAGTCTGTGCAAGCACAGATATACTCACATTACAGGGAAACGACACGTTACAGGGAAAGTCGTACACAATATTAAAGGAGGTCATTATTTAGGCCATTTCTGATGAATTTTATTCTATTATATAGGGTCCGAAAATTAACCGTTATGGAGATATTGACTGTTAAAGATTTTAAAAAAATATAAATTTTTTTTGGCTATTTGATTGATTTTTTCTCAGAATAGAGCTCATAAAGTGTTTTTTTAATGTATTTAGTTAAAAGGCATGTCAATTGATAAAAAAATATCAGCAAAAGCTGCACCTACTACTAACAGCTTTAAAAAACTGCTCGGCAACGGTTAGAATTAAATATTTTTTCTCTAAATATTTTTCACATTGAAGCTCTTAAAAAAAAATACATATGGAACTTATTCTGCAAATAATTTTAAAAACTTCTACGACTCTTTAACTATTCAAAAAGGTATAACATCTAATAGGTATGTGCATGGAATTTTAAAATAATGTTATTTGAGTAGGCTCTAGTGGTAGTACCGACATAACTGAACTTCGATACAAAAAAAATCTTTTTACGTCCTGCCACCTTTAAACTATGTAAAAAGGTCAGATAAGCTTTTTTGTGCTCTGGAGACATGCTGTCTCAGGTGTTCAGGTACCTACCTATTTCAGTATTTCTTTTTTAGAATATTCTATCTATCTATTATTTTTGTGTTAGTCTGCTCGTGTGATTCTTCCGTGGTAGATGTGTTAATACGTGCTCTGCAAATGATTTGCGTTTTAGAAACTTCTACGTCTCTTTAGGTATTAAAAAACGTATATCACTTGCTATTACATCGAACAAACGTTAGCCAAGTGTCACTTAAGATGGCAAACGGTAAATTTTTAGGTGAGGTAAATACGTGCTCTTTGATGATTTCCCGTAAAACGCGATTTAGTTTGAATTTTGGTATTTATTCATCTTCATTGTGTGACTTGGCTTGAATTTAATTCTAACGAGTTATTCGAAGTTGTGTCAGATAGTTTTAAAAAGTTTTTTAAATTGCGCTATCTAAAAAGCAATGACATTAGAGTAGGATTTAGTGAACGGGCAACGTTAGGTATTCGAAAGAGCAGAGACACACTTTATGAATTATATGACAAAAAGACTTATACACACGATGCCAACTTCATACAGTACGTAAAAAATATTCAAAATTATTTAAGGCCGTCTGCCATAAAGCTAAATGCGATCATATAAAAGGTAAAATCCAACAATCACCGAATAAAATAAAAACAATTTGGACCATAATAAATAGAGAAACGGGTAAAGCAAAATTAGGAGACCGAGATATTTCACTTAAGATCGATGACAAAATAATAACAACAAATGAAGGTATCGCTGCAGCTTTCGAACAGTTCTTCACTAATGTCCCAATCGTAACTACAGCCCCATTAGACTCGTCACCGGATCGTGCGGCGACATTATTAAGGGACCATGTCCCCGCGTGCGAACACGATTTTACATTTAATTACATTGAGCCCATGACATTGTTAAGAATTTTAAATTATTGAATCTTAAAAACACCGAGGACTTATGGGGTTTGTCAGTAAAAATAGTTAATTCAGTGATAAATATCCTAGCTTTGCCGTTAGCACAGATTTTCAATAAATGCGTAGATGAAGGAGTATTTCCAGACCTCATGAAATATAGTAGGTTAGTGCCCTTATTTAAAAGCGGTGATAAACAAGACCCTACAAATTTTAGACCCGTTTCAGTCCTACCAGTATTAAGTAAAATATTCGAAAGAATTATCTTAGATCAATTGCTTATTCATTTCAATAATTACCAACTCCTCCATAGTCAGCAGTTCGGTTTCACTAAAGGGCGGAATACAACAGACGCTGGAGTCATGTTAGTTAAACATATTTTCAGTGCGTGCGAGGATCATAATGATGCTATAGGAGTATTTTGTGATTTGTCAAAAGCATTTGATTGTGTAGACCACAAAACACTGCTCTCAAAATTAAAACACTATGGGATAAAAAAAATAAGTTTAGATCTTCTAAAATCATATTTAGAGGGAAGGGTTCAAAAAGCAGACATAAACCGTATTAATCGTCAGGTTCACTTGTAAAAATGGGAGTCCCCCAGGATCTATCTATAGATCTATCTTAGGGCCGTTCCTTTTCCTGGTCTATGTAAATGATTTACCGTTTATGGTACAAAAAATGTGTGAGATAGTGCTATTTGCTGATGACACGTCACTTATTTTTAAAATAAGGAGACAGGAAAATAAAAAATAAGGAGACAGGAAAATAATCTTGACGAAGCAAATAATGCTCTCTCGCACGTTCTAGATTGGTTTACAGCAAATAATCTGTTGTGAAATTCAAAAAAGACTAAATTTATGAAGTTTACTCTACCAAATGTAAAATTAGTTGAAAATAACATTGTGATTGGAAATGAAAAACTAGAATTTGTTGAAGATACTGTATTTCTGGGCATCACAATCAATGCCAAACTACAATGGGGCCCACAATATTGTAAAATGAGCACATAGACTTACCTCCGCAGCATATGGCGTGAAAAGAATTCGAGAACTTACTGACGTTGCAACTGCTAGGCTTGTTTATTTTAGTTACTTCCATAGTATTATGTCCTATTGTATACTACTATGGGGCCGGGCAGCAGACATTGAGACTATCTTCATATTGCAGAAGAGAGCGATCCGATTTATTTACAAGCTACGTAGTAGGGACACACTAAGAGATTTTTTCAAAGAAATCAACATCCTAACAGTTGCAAGCCAAGACATTTATAAAAATATGATGTACGTTAGGAAAAAAAATAAAGACTTCGAAACACTTGGTAGCCATCATAACGTTAATACTAGGAAAAAACATAAATTGTCATTTCCACGATTTAGACTTGCAAAAGTTAATACTTCCTTTATGGGGCACTGTATAAGGTTCTACAACAAGATACCCCAAGATATATTAGAGTTACCTCCAACGCGATTTAAGAATTGTGTTAAGCACACTCTTTGCAAAAAAGCTTATTATAAAATCAACGATTATTTAGAAGACAAGGACGTATGGCATTAAATAGTAGTTTAATATTAAATTTAATCAGAGGATAAATGTGTCTAGTGTTCAACACATCCAAGATATTGTTTTGTAAGTTTTATTTGTATTAGCTTTAAGTTGATTTGAGAAGAGATGGTCAGAGTGGAGTTTTTTTTTCGCTGCCTTTTTCTCCACTACAGACGGCCCCAAGGCAGCGGCTAACATTATACATAACTGTATGTACATTGACATTCAACAAGCAGGATGTAAATTCTTTACGTTGAAATAAATTTCTGATTCTTATTCTAACCGTTGCCGAGCAGTTTTTTAAAGCTGTTAGTAGTAGGTGCAGCTTTTGCTGATATTTTTTTATTAATTGACATACCGTTTAACTAAATACATTAAAAAAAACACTTTATGAGCTCTATTCTGAGAAAAAATCAATCAAGAAGCCAAAAAAATTTGATATTTTTTTTTAATCTTTAACAGTCAATATCTCCATAACGGTTAATTTTCGGACCCTATATAATAGAATAAAATCCATCAGAAATGACCTAAATAATGACCTCCTTTGATATTGTGTACGACTTTCCCAAAACTCAACGTCAAGCCGGTTCCGGGTGAAAAGGCAAGTCATACTGGTTATCAGAAAACAAAAAAAGTCGATTTTTTCCATTTAAGTACAATATTTTTTTTATTATTATTTATTCAAGAAATTTCGCAAACATAATGAAAACCGAAATGAAAAATAAAAATGGGCAATTTTTTAAGCTATAAATAAAAATAAAAATAAATAAATAAACTCACGCCCGTTATCCCCGAAGGGGTAGGCAGAGGCACCAGTCTCTAGAACTGGACCCACGTTTAAGTTAATTTTTTTATAAGTCTCCTTTTCTTCCAAGCTGGAGGAGCTGGTTTTGAAATTTTGTTAACAGGTTTAAAGAAGCATTATACCGAGATACAAAACAAAAAAAATTGGAAAAAGTAAAGATTTGTGGCAACAGGATTTTTTTTTTTAAATGCCTTTATTCTTTTTAAACAATTTTTTTTTTTTTTTCTGATAACCAGTATGACTTGCCTTTTCACCCAGTTCCGGCTTGACGTTGAGTTTTGGGAGACCCTGTAATGTTTCAGTCCATATGCTTGAAACAAATTGTAGAGAATTTATTTATGAACTGAATTTATTTCATTAGTTGCATTAAGACCTTGAAAAGAACAAGAAAAGAAGAAAAAGAAATGAAGAAAAGAAAAGTAAGCCGATCGGCCCATCAAAATCCCATCATCATCGGCCCATCATCTGCCGGTTAACGTAACATAGTTATGTTAATTTGTTAATTTTATTTTAATTTCCTTTTTTAATTTTACCATAACCCAGGTCTTGGATGTTTACATGTTTGTGACGTCGCTGTTTCTGGTTCCCACGACACAGAGTATCCTAGTGTGGGGCCAGAAGCAATGTATATGCATGTATTAAAATTAGTACCTGGGTGACCGAGCTTTGCTCGGTACTTTTTTTGTAATATAAAATTAAAATAATCCTTTTCCAACAAAAAAATAACTTGAAAAAAAAACATCATGACTCGAACCAGGTCTCTTGAAATCGGCCCGAAACGGGTCGCCCGTTTTCCCGTCAGGACTATCCCAACCACAGACATCTGAAGTAAAGGAGACCGGACCTATCGCCGAATTTGTATGAGAACCTGTTGTCGGTCGCAAGCCCGAGTTACTCACACAACGCTACGAGATGTGCGCACACTTCATGGTACGCACCCACACAACCACACTCTAGCTGGGACAGATTTTAGTCGATAAGTTGTCGATAATTAGGTGCATCTAGTAGCTAATTTCTGTGTGTCTGAAGTCACGAGAAATTTAATTGTTTGTGCAAACATAAAATATGTGCGTGGCACCTATGTTAGAACTGAAAAATATGTGGCAAAAGGTTGAAAATAAATAACACGTCTAGGCATTTCTCCAGAAGAGGCAAACATGGCTGACTTCGGTGGTCGTTTTTTTTTTCATCTTTCAGGAATTTTATCGATTGTTTTGGATAAAGGGCTAAAAACTGTAAAACATGATATATTTTGGGTAGTCAGATTCTCGGCTATAAAACGAAATATTTAAATCACCGAAATCAGACTACACCGAAATCACCGAAAAACTGGGCGAAAATAATCAATCAACTTGTTTATTGTAATTCTCATACATTATTAAGCTCTAAAGTACCTCCTTCAACAGGTACTTCTTATACCGAAAATCACATTTTTTCTATCAGCTTTTTCTCATCTGTCAGCTCGTCATGCAAGCGCCAAAAATCTAACACGAATTGCGTGAGTGAATTCTAGTTAACTATTTTAGAACGAAGAATAATAATAAATAATCCTTCCAAAAAAATGGCAAAATTTTATCAAAACACGCAACAAAGTCAAATAATTAAGTATGTTAAATTATACATTTTTGTCTCAGTATAGCCTTATCTTTATAAAGTGACTACACCAGAAACAAAAAGCAATTTAGTTTAGTCATACGGAGGTTAGTGTACTTTTTGTTTGTATTGTACTTATGCCGTTAGGTTGATATCATACCTATGTAACTTTTCTGAAATTGGTTGTTGGTAAAAACTAGCAGTCAAATCTTGAGCTTGAATTACAATTTACATCTCAGTGATCTTGTAACTAAAATTTCATGATTTTCTTCAGAGAACTTGGCAGCACCCATAAAGATCTCAATTCTTTTGTCGGCGAAGTCGATAACGACGTATGTTGTTAATACCTATTGAACTTGGCTCTCATATCATTCACATTTATGTTTTTGATGGGATACATCATACACAATGAATCTGGATACGGCGGCGGCGCCGGCGGCGGAAGTACATATTTAATTATCGATATTGACTTCCTACATAATTATCTCCTCACTAGTTCCGTCACAAATTGTTTCTGTCTTTCTCACGCTCATCGGTAGAATGAGAAAGAAACAAAGAAGTGTCTCCATGGTTACGCTATCTATCCGTTGTTGTATCATTACGACAAAAATATTATTTTATTAGAAATAAGTGGTGTTTTAGGCATTTACCTGTGAAATGAAGTTCCATCGGTCTGGATGTTGTTTTTGTCACTGTGTCTGTTGCAAAAAACGATCGCACAGGCCGGCATTTCTAACAAAACGAAATTGTTTCTGACACGTCTGACGCTCAGATGTCCCAAGTGAGGCTAGTGTTTGCACCCTGTGCCAGCTTATTTCTCAAGCCTTGGAACGGTATGTCCAATCTCTTTACTATTCAGATATCTATGATCCCAACCTTGCAGATAGACGCGAAATTTACCTCTGTATGTTATTATAGCAAATTTCAATTGCCCTAAAACACGGATAAAACAACGTTTTCTAAAAATGTAACCTAGTTAGATCAATTAAACGCCCCCGAAAGCATCTGCCTACAAAATTTCGTAAAAATCGTTGGAGCCGTTTCCGAGATTCTGATTATATATAAATATATATACAAGTATTGCTCGTTTAAAGTATTTAGATGTTATGTTAATTTAATTTTGTAAATAAAGAATTTTAAACAAAATTAAGAAAAAAAAACGAACAAAATTAAAAGGAGACAACATATCGCCGAGCAATTATAAAGACAAAGAAGAGAAAAAGCGATCTCTTCACTTTGTGTTACCTACTCACATTTGTCAAATACAACTGTATAATAAAAACTTGTATAAAACACCAATTTATAGGATCGAAACCCAATTCAAGTTTGAGTAAACAAAACCCGGCTTAGGCCCAAAAACTTTTCAGCGAAACTCTTTTGTTTTTACGAAATTACCGAACTGAACAACAATAATACGAGAGATTTCCCGGAAAAATCCCTCAAGGTCGAAGACGGCTTTTGCTACAAAATGTAGATACTGGAAGCTTGCCTGAAATATGTTTATTTATTTATTGGATTTAAGGAAACCCCTGGACTAAAATAACATTGTATAATATAGTAGCAAAAGTAATTAAAAAGTATTCTCCTATAGCTGCATTAAAACAGTTGAAACAGTGTCTCATAGCGAATTGCTGTAAGCCAATCCTAGTACGATTCTTCTTCGTCATCGGTCCTTTTAACTCCCAGGGGAGCATTCGCCTCAACCACAGATTTCCATTCAGTTTGATTCATCATCATTATCATCATTCGGCCACAAGAAGTCCAGTGCTGGACATAGGCCTCCTGCATGGATTTCCAAAAAGGCCGGTTGGAAGCGACTTGCATCCAGCGTCTTCCTGCCATGCCACTTGGATTAGATCGTCGGTCCAGTTTGATTACTCTATTTCATTTTTCCTAGCAATCTCGAGAAGCTATGTTCGGCGTTTTCAGCGGGACCGGATCCGAAACGAAATAATTCGCCAAAGAACTAAAAAGTGATCGACATAGCTCAACCAATTAAGAAAGTGAAAGATCAGTGGACTAGTCACATCTGCCGCAGGACTGACAACCATTGGGGTAGATTGATTTTAGAGTGGAGACCGCGGACCGGCAAACCTACCGCAGGACGCCGTGTGACCAGGTGGAGCAACGACATTCGCAAAGCGGTGGGAAGTGACTGGAGATAAAAGCCGAAGATCGGGCTCAGTGGTAAGTCTTGGGAGAGGCCTACGTCCAGCAGTGAGCTGATACCGGCTGATTATGATGATGATGATGACATCTCGAGCCGGCATCAACACCTTCAGTAGCACACAAATCGAGATTGGCTGACTTGGCTTAACGACTGCCATCTATCGACATTGGTAGCCGGCACCAACTGCTTAACGTGCCATGCGAAGCAGGGAAACGCTCGGATAAATGCCACTAGCGTTAGTAATAGAACGGTCGCCCATCTATGCACTGAGCGCGCCCTATGTTGCTTAACCTTCGTGATCGTGATCACTCGGGCGGCCGGGGCTACGAACGATTCACGAGCGAACACCCAGCCTGGGGTGATTTATACACCTGTGAAATCTATGCAAATCAGACAGTCATTTCAGATAAACACGTGGGCTTAAATTTCCCGTCCAATATTCATAATGAAGTACCCACACGAAAACGTTCATAATATTGTACAACCTGCTAATTGAGCTCTTGTGAAATTGTGACTGAATACCGTCTCCGACAAAGCTCGAGATTCGTGTAGCAAATATAATCAACAAATATACCTATCTAAGAAACGTGTAAATTATATCTACGTATATGTGAATTAATTAACAGTATAAAGCCCTTTCTCTGGATGTTAGTACCTACCTTCGGATGGAGTGACCAAATTTTTTACTACTTACTTTTTAGCTACTCAGAAACTACTCGTACAATCACAGCACATCAGCTTATACATATACCCCTGCACTCTACTCCGTTGCATTACGGGACACTTTGCAACTAAAATGTGAAGGTTGACGTGCTGTCGACTGTACCGTGTAGGTATACATCAGCGATAGTGGTACAAACAAGAGTCGTTTCATGAGATCGTACTAAGATCGCCGGTGTACCTACACGATTCGAGAAGCATCTTAGTAGCTTGTTGCTCGCTTCATCATCATCATCATCATTCAGCCACAAGAAGTCCACTGCTGGACATAGGCCTCCTCCATGGATTTCCAAAAAGACTGGTTGGAAGCGGCTTGCATCCAGCGTCTCCCTGCCAGACGCAGTCTCGCTTAAGGCTGCTTAATTTTTATCATTATTTCACTTAGGCTGACATTCAGAGACGAATCCTAAGTTCACGCTTAGATCAGTCTTAGCAAAGTAAACTAAAGTCGTCCGTAATTTTCATATTCAGAGTACATACCTAAGAAAGTCTTCTATATTGTCTATCATTTTTTAGTGATGTAGTTCTTACCGGTTTTTTTAAATTTGACATTGCTACACGAGAGCAGGACAACATCATACAATTTTATATATGTCAGAGTGAATAAAAAAATCCCACAGATAATGCTCGTAGAACATCAGTGAAATGACGTTTGGAGTAGTCTGTGAACAAAAGGCTTAGATGTGACAGTTCTAAGTTCACGTAAAGTCACCGATATTGACTACTTACACTTAACTAAGCACCATTTCATACTAAACTTGCTAAGATTCGATTCTGAATACGAAATATTTCTAAGTGATTTTGATATTTCTGAGACCGGTCTTAGCTTAGTTTTCGTCTCTGAATATCAGCCTTAGACTACCTCATCGGCCTAGCCATCAAGGCGCTTTAAATACTATGAGGTCTCTATACTCTGATTTTTTATTCCGTAGAATTCTGATTATTTATATATTATTATATATTTATTTTTACAGGGCCTGTACGAAACTTTAGCTCTAACGGATGTTCGGAAAACATTTGTTACAAAAAATTGACTTTACGCCATGATGGCTGAAAACGGAATCCCGTAGAATTCTGACATTTCATAAGTGTTGCTACTGAAAAAGTTCTCCGCCGTAAAAGGGACAAATTTGACCCATTTGAGCACAATAAAAAATAAAATGGTACGTATTTTTTATATTTTATCTACAAAAAGGATAATCTAAATATTTACTTACTCAAGTGACCTAATACAAACATAAAAAATATTTCAATATCACAAACAATATATCAAATTAACTTTAATTACTTTCTTTTATTATTTAGCTGGCATCACTGCCTACGAATTCAAGGTTTCGTAAACCTTTTTAGAAAAGTGAAGTATGCCGCTGTTAGCTCTCTTAATAATTCATGTCAGCGATGATGATGATGATGAAGATAGTGATATTAGTATTAATGATGATAAGATATTTTAATAAAAATATGTTTTCTTTACTTGTACTTTTTTACTGCTTGTGTGGTGAAAAGGGACACAATTGTCACTCGCCTTTAATTCTCTTTTAATTTGGAGCTCCACACTTTTTAAAATGGATACATTCACTAACAAATTAAATGTGTAGACTCAGATGTTCACACTCGTATTGAAATGAAGAATGTTAACTAATTTTGATTATTTGCACTCCATATTCTATGTCAAAAATAAAAAATACTAGTGAAAGAATTACTTCAAAACAAGTTGTAACCGTACGACGCGGGCCGCCGGTTACGGTGTGACGTCATCGCACAATACGCTCAGTCTGGCTCACTAGTCCGCTCGCAGTCGCACGCCCGTGCCGTCGAAATTATACCTAAATACTTTTAAAAATGTCCAATCCAAATACTAGGAAATCATGTGTTGTACCTAAATGTAAAAATACAACTACCAATTCGCCGTAAAAATTGTTTTTTATAGTTCCAAAAGACGTTAAAATGCGAAAAAAATATATAAAAGCTATGAAGAAGAGGTTAGATTAGATAGATAGACTAGATATATATTTTTTTTTTTTTTAACGCGGGAAATGCATTTGCGCACTTCGCCGCTCTGTTGTCGGGGGACAACAGAGCAGCTTTGTGGTGGACTCCCAGCACTATCGAGCCGCCTGCTCAGTGCTGGACTACCCCCTAAAACCCCGCGGTGTTCCTCCGCTACTCTACCGGGCCACAGGATAGGCCAGAGGTTAAGTCACTGTGACCCGGCAAGAGCTCGCCCCCGAGGGGGCTCTTCTGGTGGGGAGCCAGATAGGCTCCCCGGCGGCGCAAGCGCCGCCCCTCCTCTGGGGGGCCATAGTGGCCCCCAACCGCTTCCTCGCGCCGCCCTCCCCCGACCCGTCGCCCATACAACAGGCAAGAGGAGGACGGCGCGACGCTGCGTCGCCCGTCGCTCGCTCTCCAGCACTTCTCTGAAAGCAGAGAAGGTGGAGAGCGAGCGCGCGGGCCCTCTCCTTGCGCGAGAAGGCACCCTCGGAACACACGAGGGTGCCTTCCGGCCCGCCGCGATCGTGGGCGTCGGGTCCCCCGACCCTCCGCCCGCGGCCACTCTTATCCGACTAGTTTGAGGCGCGATTGCGCCCCCCCCTAGCCGGACCTCCTTCGGGTGGTCGCCTGAGTCCCGATTCACAGAGGAATTGGAACCCACGCGACCCCTCGTGCCAGATCATTCGCCGTTAGCCAGCAAGATCCCACAAGGAGAAGTCACTGACTAACGCTCAGGGCGCACCGACCCCACCACTTGCCCTTCCATCTGGTTCACAAGGAATCAGAGGGAACGGAAGCGGAGGGGTACACGTGAAGGTTATCTGGCGTGGCGCCCCAGACTAGATAGATTAGATTAGATTAGATTAGATTAGATTAGATTAGATTAGATTAGATTAGATTAGATTAGATTAGATTAGATTAGATTAGATAGAAGTGATATACAACTTTTACCTAAATCTTTAGCTTTAATCATTTTCAGTTTGGTACCAATACCTAAAAGCTTAGATTTTTTCCAATAACACTTGGTAGCAGTAATTGAAGGCTCCTTGCTTCGAAGATGTAGCCACATTAAAAATGTTATACCTAGTATGTTTACAGCCACCTCTGCTGGCGGCACAATAACATAACATAACATTTACATACAGGCACATACATTGCTTCTGGCCCCACACTTCTGTGACACCCCTGTGTCGCAATCTTCGCAGGTTACGTTTAAAACTTCTTGATCCTTTTCATTGCATTCTAAACTGCAATGATAAGGTGTGGTACGTACGCGGTGTTCTGGCATGATTCTACATTTAACCGTACATACATCACCTACTCTTTTTACTTGAACAAAACCAATAGCATTATCGCCATAGCTGTCTCTTGCCGACATGAAATAAGTTTCAAATATAAATAAATGGCCTTACGTATTTTGTAAGTAAAAAAAATACAAATAAAAAAAAGGTTTATACATCTGTAACGTTCAACCCACTACATCTACATCCTAAGTAACTATCCTACTTCCTACTAATATTATAAATGCGAAAGTTTGTGAGTGTGTGTGTGTGTGTGTGTTTTTATCTTTTACGAAAAAACTACTGAACGGATCTGGATGAAGTCTGGAATAACACATAGGCTACTTTTAATCGTGGGAAAATGTACAGTTCCCGAGGGAAACGGGGGCGAAGCTGTTGGCGGAAGCTAGTTTGCAATAAATCAATGTATATATTAATTTAAATTTAGTAAGAAGAGCGGTGCCTACCTATATCCTCGTGAGGCCCGACCTTGCAAAGAACAATTGATTTTGTGATCACCTGAGGACATTGGGCCTCACGAGGATATATACATACGTAGCTACCAATAGCTACAAAACTATAATACGTATTTTGTTGTCATTAACGTAAAAATTTATGGTAGGCAGCTAGGTACTTCTACTATTTGAGTTACATTCTTCCATTATGACATTAGTTGGGTATTTTGTTTTGATAAAACAATTTAGAACAGATAGACTATTAAGCATAACTAGTAGCACGGAAAGTTTTTTTTTAAACATTTACATACAGGCCCATATATTGCTTCTGGCCCCACACTGACCCTGTGTCCTGAGAACCAGAAACAGTGCCGTCACAAACATGTAAACATCCAAGACCTGGAGTTTTTTTCTTCCCAGACGGGGATCGAACCCGGGACCTCTCGCATGGTAAGCAGATGCGCTAACCGCTACAGAGGTCGTCTCACCTTTGCATTTTTATTCCTCGCATTTCGGCGGCAACAAAATCACTATTTGTTGATAAATAATGCGCAGCCATTAATCCATCTATTTTAGATAGATTATCCGATTGCCCTTTTTCGAATCCTTCCTCCATTTTATTAATTGAATAATATTTTCTATTATTAGACTATTAACTTAATACGCGAAAGAAAACACAACAAAATACTGCACAAGCTATTACACCTACTACTATAACCGCTGGCGACTTGATATTAGGCGGGCGGGCCGTGCGGCGCGTTGTGATATGACGTCACAAGCGGTCTCGTGACTGTTAGCGAGACGCGATATTTTTCGAAACTTTGAATGCCTATAAAATCAAAACTACTAGGTATTTTTGACTAAGACAAAAACTAGTGTATTTGTATACATACAGGCTTTACTGAGACAACATTTCAAGCGATTTGGCATACCTAGTAACATTCTCCATTGAAAAATGTGCCCGGCCAAAAAAGGTTTCTAATCTCTGACATGTCAAAAAGTGATAACTGTCAGAATTCTACGGAATTAAAAATCAGACTGTAGGTGTCGATTTTATTAATAATGATCGTAATGCAAAATAATGTTTCAAGAATAGTTAGATTTTTAGCATTGTTCTGAGATCTGAAAAACAGAAAACATAAACATTTACATTCCCTGTTACCTCGGAAATAAAATGACTATGGTTTTACATACCTACATAAGCTCACGCCTGTAACCCAGAGAGGTAGGCAGAGACCAAGGACTGCCACCTGCCACGATCCAGACAAATCACTTTTACATCATCGACCTTCATTAGTCGTTGCATGCTCGCACGCCGGTTTCGGGTACATTTTATCTTGCCCTTTCCTAATACATACACATCGACATTCATTAGTCGACTATGTTTGTAATTTTAAAAAATCTGAGATTATATTATGTATTCTATTAAAGTCACTCCACTGTAAGTTGCAAGAGAGGCAAGTTCCCTATTTGTGAGTGGTTGACCAAAAAGGGACCTCAAGGGAAAATAATTGATTTTGAGAAAATCGCGTTTGAAGTCCCTTTTTGGTCAACCACTCACATTTGCAATAATTTTCGCCCAACATGATCCACGAATGGTCAGTTTCTTGCGAATATCTATCTATCTATCTAATCTCTTTAAACGAGCAATTCTTGTATATATGTATGTATATATATATAATCAGAATCTCGGAAACAGCTCCAACGATTTTCATGAAATTTTGTAAACAGAGGGTTTCGGGGGCGATTAATTGATCCAGCTAGGTTTCATTTTAAGAAAACGTCGTTTTAACCGTGTTTTTGGGCAAAGAAATAACTGCTACCCTATAAGAACGTAAATTTCGCATTAATTTGTAAGGTTGTCGTAGCTAAGGTGGGAAATAGGACAATACCGTAAACAAAAGACCTGGTTCGATACTTTAGCATGAAGTATCTCTTTTTTTTTCCAAAAAACACGATTTACCTCAAAAATACCGAGCAAAGCTCGGTCATCCAGATACTAGTATCATAAAAGGAGTACCAGGCCATTGCCCCGGACTGTACTTGTAATAGGCGATCTGAGCTGAGCGTACGCTAATGTCACCGCAAGCAATTTGCTCTACATTCACGCGGGCACGTCAATTTGCCAACTGTAATTTGAGGCTTCACTCCAGTAAAGGCGGTTTTTAGACAAAATTACATTTTGTCTGCTCGCGTATAGTGCTGTTATTAGGCTCCAGGATTTGAATTTCAGAGGAAATTGTGTTAATTTTTCTAAGAATTTTTCAAATATGATGGAAAATTATCAAAGATGTTTACCGGGACACAGGATTCTTAAGCGAAAAAGTGTGAACAGAAACTTGCATTATTTCGTTTTTATCTTGCTATTCCATTTTACAAGGTGTTTGATAACCAACATCATAATTTATTAATTTACTCATTTTTACATTTATTAATATCGGTGGTGCGTTTCAGCCCTGAGAGTCTACATAGAGCTGCATTGAAATTAGCCAATCCTCATAGTAAGACACGATGAGCCATTCCAGTTCAAACGATGTGAATGTGATGGAAATTGAATACGTGACGGGAAATATCAAACAGGCATTAAATAAACAATCAATTTCAGGTACCACTCCATAGGGAAATCTTCCCTATCTTTCCCTCCTCCTGAAACTCTGTACAAACAGTTTTTGATTGAATTCTAGCGTTTTTAATTTTCTTGTTTAATTTTAGATTTATGTTTGCTATGTTTTCTGAATTTTCTTGCTTACGATGTTTTCTGGCTTGGTCTGGGAAATAAAAATTATTTTTTTTATATTTTAATATCCAAAAACAAAATCCCAGAAAAATGTTATGAATTAAATTAGTAATAAATTAGTTTGTTTTGGTGTTCAGCAGCTGCTTTTGGGTCTGTCCGATGTTTTCAGGGTTCCGTACCCAAAGGGTAATTAATGGACCCTATTACTAAGACATAGCCCTCCCCTTATGAGCGCCATAGCGCCCTGTCTTCAGCTTGCCGCATCCAGCATCTGCCTATGGCGAACATTAGGGGAGGGCTATGTCCAACAGTGGACTAATATAGCCTGATGATGATGATGATGATTACTAAGACTCAGCTGTCCGTGTGTTTGTCTGACTGTCTGTCATCAGGATAAACCATGAATAAACAGTGCAACAGGTGGACACTTGAAATTAGAAAGGAGAAATTAGAAATTAGAAAGGTTTTGTCTAGCGTCGAATAGACACTGATACGAAACCCTTCCTGCGCTAGTCCGACTCGCACTTGACCGGTTAGTTTTTTCACGGCCTTGATGCCTAGATAGTTTGAAACTTGTGTGTTTCATTAAAAAGTACTGGGTATCGGAAAAAAAAACACTTTTCCGTTTTTTGCTCGATATTTCTCGACAGTACCTATACTTATTAAAAAGTATCTCGCCGTTCAATAGAAAGCATCTAGCGAGACTATCACGTTAGGTACTCCACTGATGCGATAAAATGCCAAAGGGTCATCGTCCAGCGCTATGCAATACAATAAAAGTCGATGAAAAACGTGGACAGAATCCCTAATAGCGTCGTGGAAAGACCTAAGGGGACCCATTCATTGCTACCGTCCGATAAATGACTTAAGGGTATCTGCTGTAAGAACTGCTGGCACCGAAGAAATAAAAAATTGCGTAAGTAAAGAACGTCTGTACAACAAAAACATATTTGACATAAGTACAGATGATTATACAGGGTGTTGATTTGTACAGTTAAATCCGACTCAGGGGTGGTTATTTACATGATACTGAAGCAAAAAAAATATTAAAAAATTTTTTTTTTAATGAAAATCAGCTAGCAAGGCCGTAACTATCGGTTTATATAGGGTTACCGGTATCGGTGAGCAGCAACCCTTAACAAGATTGAAACTGCCATCGAACAAAAGTGTTCGCTTTAACAAAGATGCTCTTAGACAACAGCTATTGTACGGTATCATAGATTGGCTATTGAGTTGAAAGTAGGTACATAAAAACCTTTGCCGACAGATAATCCTTCTATGGGCGAAGCAGCGCAAAGCCCTTGAACTTTGGAGGCGTAAACAAAGGCTTTAAGCCCTCTTTTACGCTCAACGAACCGAAAAAAGCCGCTGAAGCTCTCAGTAGCTTGCAGTGGAATTAGAAAAAAAACTATAGAATGTAAAGATAAATGAAATCTGCATTTTCTTCGCATGAACGGGAAGATTTTCAGGTATGCGGAGTTGGTCTCCTAATATAATAATAAAATAAAATATATACGTAAAATAAACTTACACTTGCATCCTACAGGGGCGGACAGAGAACAGGGTAGGTCATTTGCATGGATCCTGACAGATTTTCAGTCATTTTAGTCTTTACAGTCTTTGCATGCACGCACGCAGGTAATAATAGTAACGTTCTGTCATGCTTTTTCCGAGAATTTTTCCGAGATAGCACTAGAGTTAAGTAGTTACTTAGCGAAATTCTCAATTCAGAAAACGACCCTTTAGTGACTTAAATGCATACGCAAGCTTCGTGTTGTACATGGACGTAGTTTAGCAAAAAGGTTCCAACCCACAACATGGTCATTTTTGAGTTAAATATACCAAAATGATCACTATGCTCTATACTTTAAGAATCAAAGACTTGAATAGTGATCCGATGTGTATGTGCAAAGTTATAGAACATGGTATTCAACTTACATGTATGGAGAGCGTAACTCACCTTAAACCTAAAAACTCAAATATCTCAAAACTCATTTTGTGTGGGTTGGAATCTTTTTGCTAAGCTGTAAGGTCTTAAATTACTGTTTATAGGAACAAAACAACGACCCTGCAAGGGCAATTAACTTAAGATTACATACAATATAACTTAATTATAAAGTGCTTAGTTATTCTACTTATTATTAACTTTTATAGTAGTAATTTATTATAAGTACGTTTTCTATTTGTCTACACTACCTACATTGTTAAAAGATCAAAGATATTTGAAATTATTAAGTTCATTCCGGATAACCTTAACTTTTCGTCGGAAGAGTCCGACCAGGTATGGCTCTGATTCGCAGAAATTCATGGTGAGCAGAAAAGTCAAGTAAGTGTATCCGGAATTAAGTTAACAACGTCTAGTGCTTATGAAAGTTTTAGTATTTGAGATTGTTTGTTTGTTACCTAAGCTTGTTTTCGAACTAAATATTGTTGAAACACCTGGCCGGACTCTTCCGTCAAAAAAGCAAGTAAGTGAATCCGGAATTTCGTTAATAATATTACTCACATACATAAGTACACGCCTGAATCCCAGAGGGGTATGCATAGACCACGGACTACCATTACCTGCCACGATCCTGACAAATCACTTTCACTTCATCCACTTTCATTAGTCGTTGCATGCACGCACATGCGTTGGTTTCGGGTATAATAATAATATTAATGTTCATACTTACACTTTTTTATCAGTGTCATAAAAATTGCATCGCAACGGTGCACGGCTCGTCTTCACAATTAAAGTCCACCCTTTTTTACGAGACACCTAACCTTTTGTTAGCCAAGTTACCGCAACATCAGATTGAGAACCACGGAAGAACAGTACTAAAATCATCATCACCAACCCATTAAGTCCCCACCGAGGGGCACGTTTCTCGTCCCTGAGGAAGGTATAGTGGCCATATTGGCCACGGGGGCCAAGTCCGGATTGGTGGAGGCTTGTAAGACTAGTGGCTGGTCTTACAGTACTTGTTTACAAGCCCCCCTAAGACCTCTGACTTGGCTTAGCGAATGGCGTCTATCGACGGCAGCCGGCACCAACTGCTTAACGTGCCTTGTGAAGCACGGAACCGCTCGGAAAAATTACACTAGCGTTAGTCATAGACTGTCACCCACCCATCCAAGCATTGAGCGCGCCCTATGTGTCTTAACCTTCGTGATCGTTTAAGATCACTCAAGCAGCCGGGGCTATGAGCGGTTCTTTACATGCCTATTAGTATACAGGGTTACAGGGAAAGTCGTACACAACATCAAAGGAGGTCATTATTTAGGTCATTTCTGATGGATTTTATTCTATTATATAGGGTCCGAAAATTAACCGTTATGGAGATATTGACTGTTAAAGATTTAAAAAAAATATCAAATTTTTTTGGCTTTTTGATTGATTTTTTCTCAGAATAGAGCTCATA
This sequence comes from Yponomeuta plumbellus, assembly GCA_947310845.1. Taxonomy (NCBI): domain Eukaryota; kingdom Metazoa; phylum Arthropoda; class Insecta; order Lepidoptera; family Yponomeutidae; genus Yponomeuta; species Yponomeuta plumbellus. Next base: position 4,116,591 of record OX371198.1, on the reverse strand, counting down.
AAGTGTTTTTTTTAATGTATTTAGTTAAAAGGCATGTCAATTGATAAAAAAATACCAGCAAAAGCTGCACCTACTACTAACAGCTTTAAAAACCTGCTCGGCCACGGTTAGAATTAAATATCTTTTCTCTAAATATTTTTCACATTGAAGCTCTTAAAAAAAAATTACGTATGGAACTTTTTCTGCAAATAATTTTAAAAACTTCTACGACTCTTTAACTATTCAAAAGGTATAACATTTAATAGGTATGTGCACGAAATTTTAAAATAATGTTATTTGAGTAGGCTCTAGTTTTCATGTCTCACCATTCAAGTCACAGAATGAAAATGAATTAGTCCAAAATCCAAGCCAAGTCTTAGTATGAAGATGAATCAGTTCAAAATCCAAGCCAAGTCACACAACGAAGATGAATAAATACCAAAATCCAAACTATGTCGCGTTTTACGGAAAATTATCAAAGAGCGCGTATTTACCTCAACTAAAAATTTACCGTTTGCACTCTTGAGTGACACTTGGCTAACGTTTTTTTTTATGTAATAGCAAGTGATATACGTTTTTTAATACCTAAAGAGACGTAGAAGTTTCTAAAACGCAAATCATTTGCAGATCACGTATTAACACATCTACCACGGAAGAATCACACGAGCAGACTAACACAAAAATAATAGATAGATAGAATATTCTAAAAAAGAAATACTGAAATAGGTAGGTACCTGAACACCTGAGACAGCATGTCTCCAGCGCACATAAAAGCCTATCTGACCTTTTTACATAGTTTAAAGGTGCCAGGAAGTAAAATGATTTTTTTTTGTATCGAAGTTCAGTTATGTCGGTACTACCACTAGAGCCTACTCAAATAACATTATTTTAAAATTTCATGCACATACCTATTAAATGTTATACCTTTTTGAATAGTTAAAGAGTCGTAGAAGTTTTTAAAATTATTTGCAGAAAAAGTTCCATACGTAATTTTTTTTTAAGAGCTTCAATGTGAAAAATATTTAGAGAAAAAATATTTAATTCTAACCGTTGCCGAGCAGTTTTTTAAAGCTGTTAGTAGTAGGTGCAGCTTTTTCTGATATTTTTTTGTCAATTGACATGCCTTTTAACTAAATACATTAAAAAAACACTTTATGAGCTCTATTCTGAGAAAAAATCAATCAAAAAGCCAAAAAAAATTTGATATTTTTTTAAAATCTTTAACAGTCAATATCTCCATAACGGTTAATTTTCGGACCCTATATAATAGAATAAAATCCATCAGAAATGACCTAAATAATGACCTCCTTTGATATTGTGTACGACTTTCCCTGTAACCGTGTATATTTTTATCAACTAACTTTACAACAAGTGTATTTTCCTGAGCTGCGACTTAATTAAACAAATACTTAATTAAATAAATCTTTTGTCGTCTAGATCAGTTACATGTATATAGAATAAAAATAGGCTTTTTCTATTTTTTTTAGTAAACTGACAATAACAATAACACTGACCTCCTTGGCTAGGCAGGCTCCATGGAGGTCAGCGTTTAATAACGTAAGATTCCCGAACTCTTAGGGAAAATACTGAAAACACGGGAAAGTGTTGGCCAAATTTTAATAAAAATATATTAAAAATAAATTCAGTCTTTTATTTAAATCTTAGGGACTCCACACACGACGGCTATAAGGTAAGGATGTATATTATAGCGATACGAAGATGTATATTTACCTTTCGATACCTTTCAATACCTCCCAATACCTTTCCGTAAATTACGATATATCTTCCTTCGTAAAGGGTGTTCAAAAAGTTTCTTGGTGATTCAAAAAACTCCACTAGGAGTCTTATGTCGCTAAACGACATAGGTATTCAGAGTCCTATCTCAAAAAAATCATTTGCTCCACATATATTTGCTCCATATAAATAGTCTCGCTAAAGGCCGGTTTCCGAATTGAGAATTTCACTTAAATATTTAAATAACGTTCTGTCACGCTCTTTTCTGAGAAACTTGACGAGACAGCACTAGAGTTAAGTAGTTACTTAGCGAAATTCTCAATTCAGAAATCGGCCGTAAGCTACGTTTCGTAAACCTGAGGAAGGTATAGGCCATACTCCGCCACGGGGGCCCAAGTCCGGATTGATGGAGGCTTGTAAGACTAGTGGCTGGTCTTGCTCTATGGCCTCTGACTTGGCTTAACGACTGCCATCTATCGACGGCAGCCAGCACCAACTGCTTAACATGCCTTGCGAAGCATGGAACCGCTCGGAAAAATGCCATTAGCGTTAATCATAAACGGTCACGCATCCGCGCACTGAACGCGCCTTATGTTGCTTAACGTTCGTGATCGTTTAAGATCACTCAGGCGGCCAGGGCTGCGAGCAATTCTTCGATTCAGTCGATTGATACACCTCCTGCGGTTGACTGGTAGAAAATGCTTGTAGCATTAAGTCCGCCGCGTTGCCATTGTAATTTTTACTTATGTGCATTAAACGTAATAATAATAATAATAATAATTGATGACCTATGATTTTATAGATATAACATAGAAAGTTACAACTTGTATATAGTGATGGAATATAACATTAAAGTTGCCTTTAACATGAAGGATAGTAACAAAAATCAATCTACCTCAAGAAAAGAAAAAAAAAGTGTAGCAACACAGTGGTCATCAATTTTGTAATAATATCATGCCTGTCCACTTGCTGGCGATGTCTGATAATTCCGCATATAATTTAAACTCTTCGGAATTTTCCTTACTTTATATGATGTTCAATGCACATCGTTCTATTTTTGGCATATGTGCCAACGCATACGCGCATCAAAATCTCAATCATCTTCTGATGAACTACCTATCTATTAAATCTAGTAGTAAGTCGACAGATCCATAACACCCTGTATAACGCCTTAGCAGCCGGAACGTGTGTCGGTCGAGACGTATGTCAACGAAATGAAGCGAAATATACATTACGTTACCTGTTCCGTGTGTGATACTTTAATATAATGTAAAGCTATACCTCCCGGGATGTAATGTATATTATAGCAGTCGTGTGTGAAGTCCCTTAGACTATCATAAAGTCTGATTTTTAATTCCGTAGAATTCTGACAGTTATAATTTTTTGACATGTCAGAGATTAGAAACTTTTTTTGGCCGGGCACATTTTTCAATTTCAATACGAGTGTGAACATTTGAGTCTACACATTTAGTCTCTCAACAGGTGGGCCTTAAAATGAACATGGACAAAACGAAGGTCATGTCGAACGCCCGTGTTGTGCCCACCCCAATAACAGTAGGGAGCTCGACTCTCGAAGTTGTAGACGAATACGTCTACTTAGAATATACAGTCCAACTAGGCCGGGCCAACTTCGTGAAAGAGGTCAGTCTTCAAATCCGACTCAGCTGGGCAGCATACGGGAAGCTTAGAAAAGTCTTTTCCTCCGATATACCTCAATCACTCAAAACAAAATTATACAACTAGAGTGTGATACCAGTGATTACTTATGCACTGAAACGTGGTCTTTTACTATGGGCCTCATAAAAAAGCTAAACGTAACGCAACGAGCTATGGAAAGGGCTATGCTCGGGATTTTTCTACGAGACCGAATCAGAAATGATGAGGTCCGTAGACAAACGAAAGTCATAGCCCACCGGATGAGCAAGTTGAAGTGGCAGTGGGCGGGGCACATAGCACGCACAACTGATGGCCGATGGGGCCAAAAAGTGATCGAATGGAAACCACACATCGGCAAGCGCAGCGTAGGACGACCAGCCAAAAGATGGACAGACTGTCTTATCCAAGTGGCAGGAAGACACTGGATGCAAGCCGCTCCGGTCTTTTTGGAAATCCATGGAGGAGGCCTATGTCCAGCAGAAGACTTCTAGTGGCTGAATGATGACTGAACTAAAGAGGCAGTCGAAAAGAATATTAACTTGAAGAGGGTCTCTGACCACACAGAAAGAGCCCCAGGCAATTTGCAATTATAGTACTAAACTTGTCCGGTAATCGCGCAAGAGCGTCCAAATTCTTACGTCATCAACCCATTATGTCCCCACCGAGGGGCACGAGTCTCTTCCCTGAGGAAGGTATAGGCCATACTCCACCACGGGGGCCAAGTCCGGATTGGTGGAGGCTTGTAAGACTAGTGGCTGGTCTTGCTGTCAGAAGTTTTCAAGCCGCCCTAAGGCCTCTGACTTGGCTTAACGACTGCCATCTATCGACGGCAGCCGGCACCAACTGCTTAACGTACCTTGCGAAGCACGGAATCGCTCGGAAAAAATGCCACTAGCGTTAGTCATAGACGGTGACCCATCCATGGACTGAACGTGCCGTATGTTGCTTAACCTTAGTGATCGTTTAAGATCACTCAGGCAGCCCAGGCTACGAGCGATTCGAAATTCTTACGGATAGGTAAAAATTGTTATTTTTAAGCCTTGCCTGCTAATCACGCAAGCGATAGTAAGCAAAATAAATTATAGCAGTGAGAGTTACCTGTAACTAATCAAAAACAACTTTTGACGCAGTTTTGCCTTCTAAATTTAAGTTTTATTTTGGGATCAAACAGTAGTACGCACGCTAGCCACGTTATGTCGACTGATTGACACCGTTTTAAACAAGCTGATTGCTCAGAATTCGAACTCGAAACGTCTATTTCACTCTCGTGCGGTAACGTATGTGACGTTTTTTTCAGACATGGCGGATACGATAAAGAAAAATAACTTTTTTTTAGGGTATGCACCTTTTTTGGCGGTTACGATAAAACACTAAATGGCTTGTAACTATTTTTCTTAAATTGGCGCTTACGATGTTTTGCCAAATAGGGGTCGATATAGAGATTTTTCCCGAATATTTTTGCGCTGCGAAATACAGTTGGTAAAAGGCAAAAAATGCGAGTACTGCAGCGTTGAAAATACTCGTATATCAAAGTTTCCATCGACGGCTCCCCGTTGTTCGTCCCGAAAAAGTAATCCCTGCCCGACCTGTGACCTTCCTTCTGTTTTTTTTTACTGACCTAATCTTCCACATCTATTTTAGTGCCGCAGCCACACAATAACTCGGTGTTATGAAGTCGGGATTACAATTCTATTGTAGCTTTTATGAGAGCTCAACCCAGTTTGCGCGATATCTGATATTTCTCCGCCTTATCTTCGACTTTATGTGTGGCTTTTTATGAAAGCCATGTGAGAGAAGATTCAACTTTTTAACGTGAGATCGCATATTTTCTTTCATTTGAACGTAAAATGTAGGGACAGTATGATTTAACAAATCTGTATCCGACAGAGAACCAAAGTTATATAGCTCAGAGAATTAACAAGCTGAAGTGGCAGTGGGCATGCCATATTTCGCGAAGAACCGACAACCACTGGGGCATGGCTGGGGTAAACATGTTCTTGAGTGGAGACCGCGACGCGGCAAACGTAGTGTAGGACGTGGGATGACGATCTGCGAAAAACTGCAGGCAGATGCTGGAGGCGGCAAGCTGAAAACAGGGCGCTATGGCGCTCATTAGGGGAGGGCTATGTCCAGCAATGGACTAATATAGCCTGATGATGATTATGATGATGTATGTATGTACCTACGCACACTCAGGTACCCGTTTTTTTATGATTGGTCTGATGGGCAAGTATAACACAAAATAGGCATTATGGCGCTTAGCTACCAAGAAAAAGGTCGTGGGTTTAATTCCCACTGGGGGCCACGGTACATTTGTACCAATGGGTGTTTTTCAATGTTTGTAACGTTGAAAAACCCCACACTAGGATACCCTGTGTCGTGGGAACCAGAATCAGCGACGTCACAAACATGTAAACATCCAAGACCTGGAGTTTTTTTTCTTTTCTTCCCAGCCGGGGATCGAACCCGGGACCTCTCGCATGGTAAGCAGATGCGCTAACCGTTACGCCACAGAGGCCGTCAACATGTTTATAAAGATACAGTACAATAGGTGGCCCTATTACTTAAAGCAATTCCTTCCAGACAACCGACGATGGAGAGTTAAATTACTAAAGAGTTATTTTATGTATAAACATAAGGTAACCAGAGCTGCCAAAGTGCTGAACGATTGTCGCGTTCAGATTTAATATGCTTGCGGTATGAACAGCAGAGTTTGACAATATTCGATCTCAAATTGGCTCGTAAATTCACTTTATCAGTCTTAGCCCCGGTAAAGCAAAACCACTCATGTTCCTACGCAATTAAGGTCAACGATACCCTGGCGGGATGGCAAACAAGGGAATGCCCAAGAGAGCTTCATGTTTTGTACAGTGGCCTTCACTGCTGGCTTCTCATTTTTGGTTATAATGTAGAGACAAATAATTTAATACCTAATTGAATGTCATATTTGGTCATATGAAAGCCAAATAGGCAAGCCAAAAAAGCGGTTTCCGTGCTTCGCAAGGCACGCTAAGAAGTTGGTGCCGGCTGCCATTGATAGAGGGCATCATCAATAAGATAAGGATATATTATTAAGATAAGATATAGTTTAGACTCATACGTATTAATAAATAAAAAAAACAAATGTCATTTAAATAGACCACCCCGAGCCATGTCCGACCCAAAGGTCGCCAGAACGCTGGCAAGTTCTTAATGCGTCGCCTTGGGAACCACTAACCCTAGTTGACACTAATGCTAGGCACTACAATATACCCACAGCGCCACCAAGTTATCTGTTCAGGTGGGCAAAATTGTAACGAACTATTAATTATAAATCCTGTTCCCCATTATTGGTTTTATTTATTCACTTACTAAGATTTATACCAATCCGGACTTCCAGACGGCCCCCGTGGTGGAGTATGGCCTATACCTTCCTCAGGGAAGAGACCCGTGCCCCTCGATGGGGACATAATGGGTTGATGATGAAGATTTATAAACATATTTTCATTAAAATTTGAAGATGGGTTAAAATATTCTCATTTTTCTAGGTCATCATCATCATCATCGGCCTATGGTTGTCCACTGCTGGACATAGGCCTCTCCCATTGCACGCCACTGAACACGGTCCTCGGCTACTCTCATCCAGCTCTTGCCAGCCGCCCTGCGAAGATCATCGCTCCACCGAGTCTGAGGACGTCCTACACTACGTTTACCGATCCGCGGTCTCCACTCAAGAACTCTTCTACCCCATCGGTTATCAGTTCTTCGGGTGATATGGCCGGCCCACTGCCACTTCAGCATGCTAATTCGGTGGGCTATGTCGGTGACTTTGGTTCTCTGTCGGATGACTTCGTTTCGAATTCGATCTTTCAGAGAAACCCCGAGCATAGCCCTTTCCATAGCACGCTGAGCGACTTTAAATTTGTGGATCAGCCCCACCGTGAGTGTCCACGTTTCGGCACCGTATGTCATGACGGGTAGGACGCACTGATTGAAGACTTTCGTCTTTAGACTCTGTGGGATTGGCGATGTGAAGACTCGACGTAGTTTCCCATAAGCTGCCCAGCCCAGCTGAATTCTTCTATTGGCCTCTTTCTCGAAGTTGTTTTTACCTAACTGCATGGTTTGCCCGAGGTAAACATACTCCTTTACAACTTCGAGAGTACTGCCTTGAACTGCAATTGGCTCCGGATTTACGTGTTCATTCAACATAATCTTGGTTTTATCCAAGTTCATCCGGAGACCAATGCGTTGAGAAGAATCAGCTAGGCTACTCAGCATATGTTGTAAATCTTGCAGCGTTTCCGCCATGATGACAATATCGTCTGCAAACCGCAAGTGTGAAAGGTATTCGCCGCTAATATTAATGCCGTACCCCTTCCAGTCCAGCGTCTTAAACATATCCTCCATAGCATTTGTGAACAATTTGGGGGAAATAACATCCCCTTGTCTCACACCACGATGTATGGGGATAGGTTCAGACTGCCGGTTCTGGATTTGGACGGCCATAGTAGCGGCGTTGTATAGACCTTTCAACACTTGGATGTATCGCCAGTCGACTTGGCATCGCTGCAAAGATTCCAGAACAGACCAGGTTTCGACCGAGTCAAAGGCCTTTTCATAGTCCACAAACGCTAAGCACAGGGGCCGATTATACTCTTCGGTCTTCTGTATAATCTGCCGCACTGTGTGAATGTGGTCTATGGTGCCGTAACCCGACCGAAAGCCGGCCTGCTCAGGTGGCTGAAACTCATCGAGTCTCCTCGCAAGACGGTTCGCGATGACTCTTGAAAACAGCTTGTAGACGTGGCTTAAGAGTGAAATGGGTCGGTAGTTCTTCAGGAGGGTTTTATCACCCTTTTTGAAGAACAACACGACAACACACTTACTCCACGCCTCCGGAGTTCTCCCATCAAAGAGGACAGCATTAAAGATCTTCTGGAGCTCCTTCATTACGGGTTTACCGCCGGACTTCAAGAGCTCAGTAGTAATACCGTCCTCTCCAGGGGCTTTTCCATTTTTAAGCTGTTTAAGAGCCATCGCGATTTCGTCTAGGCTGACTTCTGGCAAGTCTTCAGTATAGTGGCGTGTCAATGTAGCTCTGGAATCCTCATTTTCGGGATCTGGCCGAGATGCATGCGCAGAGTACAGCTGGCTGTAGAAGTTTTCAACTTCCGAAAGAACCTCTGGTATGGAGGAAACAACCACTCCATCCGTGGTGGTCAACTTTGTCAGATGGCTTCTCCCAAGAGATTGGACAAACACTTTCGATCCCCGATTTTGCTCGATTGCTCGTTCTATTGAACGAGTGTTGGAGCGTCGGAGATCGCGTCGAATTAGTTTGCCAATTCTCCTGTTCAGAGCATGCCTTTCTGACGCAGTGACTGGTGGGCGTTCACGTCGTTCCTCCATAAGCTTGAGTGTTTCTTCCGAAAGTTTAGACTTCGTCCCTTTATGCCGCATTGCGCAAAATCTCACACCTTCCTCCCTGAGAATTCCGACTACATTCTCGAGGGCCTGGTCGATGTCAACGTCATTTGTGGTTTCCACGGCAGCGAATCTGTTCTCCAAGTTAGACTGGAACTTTTCAGATCCCACTATAGTTTGGTGCAGGGTTGGTCGGAGCCTGGATTTCATCAAACGGACACGTTCGAGCTTAACATTGATATTCAGAGAGCCTCGCACAAGTCGGTGATCGCTTCCGGTATTAAACCTATTGATCACTGAGACGTCTCTGAATATACGCTTTTTGTCCGTTATGATGAAATCGATCTCATTTTTTGTCATAGTGTCGGGGCTCTGCCATGTCCACTTCCTTTGGGGCTTTTTCTTAAAGAATGAATTCATCAAGAATAACCCCTCCCTTTCGAGGAAGTTGACTAGCATTTGCCCCCTATGATTCCTGTTTCCATAACCATGGGATCCTACTACCGATTCGCTGCAATTCTGTACTCCCACTTTGGCGTTGAAATCCCCCATGACAACGTTGTAGTGGGCCTTGGTGGTGGAGTGTAAGGCCTTTGATATGTCATCGAACATATCTTCCACTTCATCGTCCGAGTGCGTCGAGGTCGGTGCGTAAACCTGCACAACCTTAAGGTTATACCTCTCGGTTAGCTTAATGACAAGGTACGCAACCCTGTTCGACACACTTGAAACTTCTACAACGTTGTCACGGAGAGCTCTATTTACCAGAAACCCTACGCCACCCTGAGATAGCTGATCTCCCTCTCGAAAGTATAGTAGGTGGCCTGATTCAAGGGTTACGGTGTCCTCCCCCTCTCTTCGGACTTCAGATAACCCAAGAACATCCCACTTTACCTTCTCGAGTTCGACTTCCAGTTGTGCCAGGTGCTCGTCCAGCCGTAATGTGCGTCCATTATACGTCGCCAAGGTCAGTTGTTTTTGGCAGCCTTTCGTAACCCGGGGATTCTTCGCACCCCCTACCCTGCCGTTACCGTGATCGCCGCCTTGATCAGGAATAGCAGGGCGACCGGGAACTGGGGGCCGTGGTTCGTTTTGGCTTTTCATGGAAGGATTTGCTCGTAATTGCCACGCTGAGCAGGCGGGTTGGCAATCGCAGACCGTATACGTACCGATGTCGCTGCTGCCCGACACCGGTACGACCCGTATGTGCTGGGTAATAATATGCACGGGTATTCTCTTAGTCGCCTTTTACGACACCCACGAGAAGATATGGGGGAGTGCTATTCTTAGCCGACACTCCACGGCATTTTTCTAGGTAAATTTCTTAAATGTTACTACTATATTCTCCACTAGCGCCGCTATCAACTGAACAGATAAGATGGTGGTACTGTAGGTGTTTATTAGCAGCCCGTACTTGACACATTTCTGCCTCTGCTCGCAGCGGACCCAGGGGTGACAGCCGTTGTGCTTACAATGACATGACAGGGAGAATGTGCACGTCGCATCCCTTAGCAGAAACGGTATCAAAGTGAGACCGTCCGCATACATACATACGCAACAACATTGTTCTAACAAAAACTAACAACAATCATGTGTATTCTTGGTGCTCTAAGATCTTATTTATTTACCTATTGTACACATTTTATTCACACGTTTATCGTTTTTATTTATATTTATTCATTTTCGTATCGTTTATCATCCGCCCCATATGGGAATACTACAAAAATCACGGTACATACACGGGAGTGATTCGGTTACCCCAGGTGTTCTATCTCTGGAATTCAGCTTGACACAATTTTTTGGGACCCCCAGTCTAAACTGGGTGTTGATTTGTACAGTTCTGTAAATCCGACCCAGGGGTGGTTATTTACAAGATACTGAAGCAAAAAAAAAAATTTTTTTTAGCGAAAATCACCTAAAACTCATAAAGTTATATAGACTAGCTTCTATTGTTTGCACTTGACGGGTCCGGCGTGGGTTTCGCGCGGCGCCGGACTTTAGGTGATTTTCATTAAAAAAAAAAAAAAATATATTTTTTTGCTTCAGTATCATGTAAATAACCACCCCTAAGTCGGATTTAACTGTACAAATCAACACCCTGTATACAGTCCACTAATCTACAAGTGTGTGCTGCACAATGTCTTTTTTTGCTTTAATTATACATTAAACTTAAGTACGTCATCATTAGTAACTCTGTGACGTTAAATACTGCCGAAAAGTGGAATTGCCGCCGACTGTACCTAGTAAATTGTTTTCAGGCTGAGCCACGATTATTGGATCAAATCAAAATCAAATGCGTGCCGATCGTGAATTGGATATAGCTGTAGGAAAGCTCGGATTTGTCTGTTGGCATTTTCCGTTCTGTTCAGGGTGCTGAATGTCTTACCGAAAATAAGTCATACCACACCACATAAAGTAGAGGGAATATCACACCTATAAAGTGGCGAGTAAATACGAGCGCGGTTTTACATACAGACGAACTTGGCTCGCGGCTCGTTGGCGCTGATCGACTATAGTCCGTTTTTTAATTCGATGCAAAAAAAATGATGCGATGTTACCGCTATAAAAGCTATAGGTTAACTCGGTAGATTTTTTTTACCCTCAATAGAAGACTCATGTGACCAAAATTCTTATCACATCAAAGACATTAAAATTGAATTACTTGTAAGAGCAAAGTCTAAAAAAAAACACCTGCGTAGCATACACAATTTAACTTGGAAGTAAAATGGGCTTATTTGGTTTTTACGTACTAGCAACATTCAGACATTGACCTCAGAAGAAGGAGTACCATAGAAGGAGCGTTAGAAAATGAAAACGTGCCACATAGTCTGTTTCGTCAATTTAAATAGCCGCAAGCTACGTGTTAGAAAGAGAAAAATATAGTCGTGTCTTTGTTGCTTTTTTCGAGCGTACAACCCTTAAACGTCAGTTGGTTACCTTTGGTTACCATTACGCGACCAAATTAGAACGGCTCAGAAAATGACGGCATGCAATGTGCCGCCCAATGACATTGTTTTGGCAGAGGGTGTTCTGTGTTTGGCAGTGTGTTCGACAAGAGGTTTGGGAGTGCGCCGTTTTCAAGAAGCTTGTGTATTTTATATTTACTTAAGCACCATTTGAAGTGAATTTTAGTGGATTCTCATGGTATATAGTATATATAACCATCGGCATGGCGTGTGTTGTGTTAGAATATATATCTCATTCTTCCCGAGAAGATAATGAAACAACATTCATCAGCTTCCACCGGTAAGTCTCAATTTTGTGTACCTAAAAGGGTATTTTCTCTAAGATTTCAACTATGAGCTACTAGAATTGCAAATTAGCTATTAGAGAATGGTGTTTTCATCATGATTATTGTGATATTTTCGATATAAATCATAATACAAGTTTGTTGTTTGTTGTAGGGGAATAGGGATGGGACTTTCCCACTTTCTCAGTGAAAAAAAGTATCGATAGTTCGTAGAGCATATTTAGTTATTTCTTGCGTTCGTATAGTTGTTTTAATTGTTAATTATCTATTGCAGGTTACCCGAAGACAGCACAAAATAACAAATGTCGATTACGCAGTATCACGTACAAAGTAGTCTTGGAAAAATTTACACCGCATTTGCAGCAAGCGACTGTTTCATAAACAATAGCAAGTGGCGTAGGTTGGAAACAAGTGCCTTACCTACTTTACGCTTTTCCTTAGCCCGCAGATCATTGGTAAGGTTATAATTATACATTATAATAATACTAAAAACAAAATAAAGTCTACATACTGCACAATTATGTCGACTGAGGTGCACGTTTTGCTGTACGTATGTACATCATCATATGTACATCAGGAATTTCACATGAGACCCGACTGTCTCGTTGGTCTAGTGGTTACTCTACTTGGATAATAAAACAGGTTGTCAGTTCCAACCTGCAATGCGCCGTATATCACTTGTAGAATTTTTCTCTGATTATTGCCTGACTGGGTGTTTTTTTCTATCCTGGACAACGTTTAGCAGTTAAAGGTCATAACTAGTTTAATACTATCATAGTCTGATTCTGGTGCAGGTGTTTTTTTTTTTTTTATGTGGAAACTTCAACGTGAAGTACTTAAATAAAAACAATTTTCAGGTTGCGACCTCCGCGGAAATGGACAATGTTCGTGAGCTGCAACCAAGCTGATTTCATTTTAATTTCATAAAATATTATCTTTTACATTATGGCTGACACATTTTTGTTAAAAAAAACGTTAATAGGTACTTGTAAAACAGAAGTCAGGGATAAAAAACATATACATTATAGTAATACGTGTTGGTTTCTTCTCTATTGAGCTGCAACCTGCCACTTTTTATGTGAAAAGCTTGAAACTACGTACTTTATTTGATGCCAAATAATCTTGTACCAATAAATCGTTTGGTTTCAATTTTTATTTTATTCCATCGAACCTGGACTGATGATGTTATTACAACGGGTGCCTTGAGTAACTATGCTAGGTGGTAGGTATTTATTGGAAACAAATACGTAATCTATTAACACGACACAGGGTATCCTAGTGTGGGGCCAGAAGCAATCTATGTGCCTGTGTGTAAATGCTATGTTATGTTATTAAATAGTTTTTCCTATTTTGGTCTTGTTTTATTCATTATACTTTCTTACAGTGCCACCATCTCATCTGTTCAGTTGATAGCGGCGCTAGTGGAGAATTTAATGAGAATATTGTAACCCATCTTTCAATTTTAATGAACATATATCTATAAATCTTAGTAAGTGAATAAATAAAACAAAAAATGGGGAACAGGATTTACAATTAATTACTTAGTTACAATTTTACCCACCTGAACAGATAACTTGGTGGCGCTGTATATGGTGATAATTGATGATTTGCAAACATATAAAAAAAAAAGGTTCTATATTCGCCGTACATATACTTTTTGCCATGTTACCACATAACTTGGTAAAATCTTTTTTCGATTCGCTATAGCCCTATTAGTCCCATTTATATTATTGAAAACCTGATGTAGAATTACTTACTGTTACTTATAAATATTTATTGTAACTTATATGGTATGTACCACACTTAGCACATAATAACATAACCGTAAGGGGTTCCAGCTGGTTCACTAGCACCACCAAGGGAAAAATGATATTTTTTTAGAGATAAATACATTGATAATTAGATAGATAGATAATGGTGATAATAGTGATTATCATGGGCCCATGACTGTAATTTAAATTATTGGAATTGGAATAATGGAATTTAGTCGTAGGTTTTTTGGTACACAGCCATGGGTCCGAAAAATCACTATTAAATATGGTGATGGGATTGAAAAGATACTTTTTGCAAATTGTGAAAAAGAGGTATGATTTTTTTATCATTTAATATTAATACTTAATTACCACCATTAATTTTAAAAAATACAGATTATGTAGATCGGAATAAATAATATCGACATCTTTATGGTGTTTGTCCCAGCCCTATCGATTTTGGCTTTGTTCAGTAATCTGTGGCAACCGTGTACGATTGTAACATTTTTAGTGCATGAGTACACTACAGCTGTCTCTTTCTGGCGCAGAGATTTATCGTAAGAGTAACATGGACAGCTATACAACTGTTACTTTTTATTTTATTCCTCCTTCTATGGTACTCCTTCTTCTGAGTTGACAGCCTAAGAATGAGCGTTTTTCCTTACGTCAAATTTAGTTTTAAAAGGATCCCTAGGTGGCGCTGCCGTACCGTAACAATAAACGTCAAAGCAAAAAATAATTCTATGGTTCAGTGGAATTTGTGATGGTTGGTTACCGAAAAAAAAATGCTGTTTTCGTTTGGTGTTAAGTGCGCTTTTGGATGCTTTGGAGTCTTTGCTATGGATTGTGGGTTTTAATTTTTATTTTTATGAGCCGTTTTCAGATGCACTAAAAAAAAAATATTACGGCTGTCAAAAGAATGCAATTTTGGACCTCAGCCCAATAGCCATGTGTGATACATCATAAAATAGGTCTCTGCGAGATGAACAAAAGTTACTATGGCGCCAATAGCCAAATGTTTGTCCTTTCGGAGTTATATTGTATTGAAAAAAAAACTGATATTTTCAATAAAATATAACTCCGAAACGACAAACATTTGGCTGTTGGCGTAATAGTAACTTTTGTTCAGCTCGCTGAGACCTATTTTATGATGTATCACACATGGCTATTGGGCTGAGGTTCAAAATTGCGTTACTTTGACAGCCGTAATATTATTTTTTTTAGTGCTTCTGAAAACGGCTCATTACGAGAAACCTCGTCCGAATAGCAACCCTGGTTCCTTCTCTTGTTTAGTGATCTGTGGACTGACTTTGACATTGATTGCTACGAATCACAAATTCGTATGAAGAAACGAATGACGCCATCTAGTGTATCTCAAGGAACTAAGAAAAAAAAGAAAGGAAAAACGCCCATTGTATGGAGATGTCAACGTGACAATATTTTTTTTTGCATTGAATGAAAAAACAGACTATAGCGAGCAAAACAGTCGCAATCATGTCTTGTTCCGAGTCTGAAGCAGATTTTACATGGCAAGCCGAGTAAAAAATATAGCATGACGACGAGCCGGTTTTGCAATGATACACCGGCGGGCTCTACCGACGACCCGTAAAACCGCGGTCTTTCTTACTCGCCCGTCGATCAGCCACATAAGGGTTGCGTTTATTTCCTTTCGAGATACGGAACCCTAAAAAGTGGTGCAAGTCACCCATAGCAAAGTTCTCAAATCGGAAACTAATCAAAACTTCGTATCAGGTACAACGACTCCACAATTTGTTTTGTCAATATTTCTAAGACCCGATGAAGCGCTGAAATTCTACAATTTACGGCTTATGAACCAAAGTTTTCTTCTCTACAAAGGCCCTGAAGTCCTTTCGTAAGCGAAGCGCCCTCTGTAGAGATATCAAAGAGCAATTTTCTCATGATGTACAGCCGACACGACAAGTGATTAATTTTTGCTGCCTATTGTCTCGCGAAAATCACTGGCTAAAAGTGGACACAAAACTTGTGCCTCTGCCAACCTGAATGGGAATAGGCGTGACCTATGTTATTTATGTTTTAAACAAGTATTTTTCTGGACCTGATATACTTTTTTTTTAATAACTTTGACGTTCATAAAGTAAACAATTTGTTTTCATTGTAAATAAATTTTTTGAATTTTACCAAAGAGAATTCTTTACTTTTACTGAACATTTTCGGTTCTTGTGTGAAATTGGAGGTGTGACAGCGAGTAACGTAGGTACCTACCCGTGCAGAGTAAATTTTGACGTAATGTCGACAGCATAAAGGTATTTTGAAGCCTCACATGTATCCACTAGCCAACATTTGGCGCGTAACATTACTTTAAGCCCATTAAAATTATTTATTATAATTATATAAGTATTAGAGGAGAGATGTTTTTACGCTTCATCGACTAATGGAATGGTCAGGATCGTGGCAAATGGCAGTCCCTGGTCTCTGCCTACCTCTAGGATACAGGTGTGAACTTATGCATTTATGTTTGAATGCTTTTCAGAGCCTCGTTGCGCTAGTTATCCTAACCAGGAAACCCTTTAAGTTGTCGACTGTACCAGCCAGTATTTCCCATGGGACCGGAAGTTTCACTAATTTATTAACCTATATCCGGTACCCCCTACATACATAAGGAAGCGAGCAATTACTTTCCTCGCTGGGGTCTGCTGGTTTTGCTATTGTTATTGCAATGCCAGCCAATACTGGCATTCTGTGGTCTGTTTAACTTGTGAAAATTCGATGGACATTGTAAAGTCGATCAACCCACAGATTTATAAGTACCTACACGCAATGTAACATCTTTTCTGTATTAAAAACAATGCAAAGGAAAACAAAAAATATAATAATATTTTTTGTTTTCCTTTCTATTATTTAAAATATTCGTAGATAATTTAATTAAATACCTTTGCATGCAATAATTCTTAGACAGACCAAATTTATCAAAAGTCTTCATTTTATAGATTAAAAAGTTAAATTGTGCGAGTGAGGCAGCGTATTCTACGTACGAATCTAATCAAGAAAAAAGTCTGAAATATGTACCTAGTATCTCTTTTTAGTGTGGGGTCCGAGGTCACGACTTGTAATAAATAAATTCAGAAATGGTTGACGCAGGTAAATTTTTATCGGAATCGTGTGTGAAGTGACATGAAAACTTTAAATGTTTAAAATACTTTTTTGCTGTCGAACTTCACTCTGCACGGGTACGTTACTCGCTGTATGACTGTCCACTCACTCCACCAATTTCACACAGGAACCGAAAATATTCAGTAAAATGGTAAAAGTAAAGAATTATCTTTGGTAAAACTCAAAATTATTCACAATAAAATCAAAATGTTTACTTTATGAACTTAAAAGTTCTTAAAAAAGTATATCAGATCCAAAAAAATACTTGTTTAAACCATAACAACACCCGTAAACCCTTACATAACACTTTTAGCCAGTGATTCAATACTGCATTTTGCGTGACAAGGAGCTAACAATTTTCGCAAGACAATACGCAGCATAAACCTTAACACGAATACACTCTGCATGGTACGAAGGTACGTTACGACTTACGACTGCTGTTACGCGTATTCTAAACAGATACTCTAAGGTTGACTTTACAACAAAAATGTACAGGTTGACCTTCTGTGTGTGTCTGTACAAGCGTATTAATAGGGACGCAAATAGTGTGTGAACGGAAGACGACCAAGCGCCGCTATTATTATATAATTTAGGCATTCCTAGGCGTACATTCTCTAAGTAATTGGATCATAATCTAATTACGTTAGAAGCAGCTGCAAAGCAGATGTCTATTGTACTTTGAGGAGAAGCGTCTTTTCTCTGCCATTATACATGCCATACCTAACGCCTCCGCCAATCCGGACTAGGCCCCTTGGTGGAGTATGGCCTATACCTTCCTCAGGGAAGAGACCCGGGCCCCTCGGTGGGGACATAATGGGTTGATGATGATACATATGTACAAGGTGTAAACCCCTAGAGATCGCATGCGAAAGTAAAGGATTTTTTGCCGAAAGGAACAGTCGGAACGTCGTCGCGACGTCGCATTTTAGTGAACCCCTCCATCCCCCTTAACGTGTGATGACGTAACTAATTATAAAGTATCGGTCGCCTAGCTAATTATGTTGTATTTAAAATATATCTGGACCAGCGAAGTTAGTAGTACCCTTAATAAAAGTTAGACTAAATTGACGAACACATTACAACGTTCGTGCCGTCTATGTAACCACAGAACACACAGCACTCTATGCCTTTTTTTACTCGTAGTAATGTTATCATCATCATCAGCCATTTGACGCTGATGTTGATGATGCTGCAGGACATAGGCCATCCTTATGTGTCGTACCGCCTGCATCCAGCAACTCCCCGCCATGTTATGTGATCAGCCCTTATAATATTACGTAACTTTCCACTCTATCGGGTTATTTATTTATTAAATTCTTTATTGCACAAAACACATGTTTGGTACAAAGGCGTACTTAATGCTAAATAGCAATTCCTACCAGTCAACCTTTGGTTTGTGGATCGTGGCTGGGTGGGTAGTGCAAACCACGCAAACGTTAAGATTTATTACTTAACTCTTAAATCTTATACTCCTCTAAGTAGGTATTTGTATAGATAAAAGATTTGCATGTAGGGTTTCTGAGTGCAGACGATAACATCGTAAGCTACGGACTGTTTGTGATAAGAGCAGTCTAAATATCACTGTGTAGTAACGTAGACGACTTACCGAACACTGTTTTAAAAAACAAAAACAATAATCGAAATAATAATATATAGCCACGGCTAAAGGTGAGTGTAGTGTCAGCAATAGCTCCACCTCAACGTTAGTTTTAGCTTATAGCACAACCTTTGCCCA
This sequence comes from Yponomeuta plumbellus, assembly GCA_947310845.1. Classification (NCBI taxonomy): domain Eukaryota; kingdom Metazoa; phylum Arthropoda; class Insecta; order Lepidoptera; family Yponomeutidae; genus Yponomeuta; species Yponomeuta plumbellus. The sequence goes on along the minus strand of OX371198.1, from coordinate 4,097,948 downwards.
GTTTCTCAGAGTAGGTACCAAACTCACATGCTAACTCACCCCAAAAAACACAAAGGATCACTTTGTAAAAAAAAGTCTAAGTTCAAGAAAAGCTCGGAAAAACCCGCGAGTAGGTACGGAAAGTTGGTGTCCGGTTTTTTTTTTGTCTATAACATGAATGAATACAAAAATATTAAATTTTATTGCATTGTAGTGAAACCTCATTTTTTTTCCTCTTCTAGTTTGTTTCATTAGAATTGAACGAAGCCAAAAACCATGTCAACAACGAACTGTCATCTTGACATTAACAGTATTACTCTACTTAATTACGAATGCGCCGTTTTCAGTCATTTTCTTTCGAACCTCGATAGTGTCTAATTTAATCGCATAAAGTCTCCCAACCAACGGGCTTATCAGCAAGGTTCCTTCCTATTATTATTTTATTTTACTACTCATTTAAAATTAGACACTGTCATGCATGCTAATTATCATAAAACGCGTTGATAACTTCTGTTTACACTACTTTACAATCGTATCCATGGAATTCGCACTTCTTTATCTATCTTCATCTTAACTGTGTTTCGGCTTTTTTTTCGATAGTTTTGTTAAGATGTTTTCTTGCAGATTATTACGTTCCGCCTTGGGTTCTGGTAAGCGGTTCATTGGACGGAACCTAGGACAAGACAGTAAAACGAAGATGACGGAGAAATTCGGCCTACCCGCCCGACTTGGGACTGGCGAGAAGAGTGTTTGGTAAGTGTTGATGAAGATCAAATTGCATTTCATTTTGATCTAAACAGTTACAAACAAAAACAAATACATTATAGAACATTGTTCAAAACTAAAAAGTCAATTGTAAACGTAAAAACTATATTTTAAACATGCCAACTATGGGCCCTATTTCTTAGAAATACAATTTAAGGTTTATAAGGAAGGTTTTCTACGACCACCCCCATGTACATTGCGTTAACCACAAATTATCAAGTAGGTAGAATGGCTATACAATGTACATTAGCAAAAATTTCAATTTTGGTTTAATCAGTTGCGTTACATTGAAAAGAGCAATTAAAAACTATTGTCGTAGTGAGCCGATCGGACAATTAAGATTCTACAGATTAATGAAACTATGCTCTAACTATAAACAATGCTTGTTTGTAATATCACCAATTGATCAAATAGCTGCTGTATCTTATCTAACCAACAATAACTCTCCTAGTGGATACTAATTTCATAAACTAACCAGTGTAAAGCAGTATCAATAATTGAAAGAACAGATATTATTATTTTATAATTATTGAGGATAACAATTACTATTAAAAATTTGATGTCAATAAAGTTTTGTAAGCAAGGTTTTATTTATAACTTTCAACAATAATTGTAATTGCTATAGGATTCTAGTTAGAGTAAATGTTTTTCCACTCAGAATCTAATTTTAATGATAAAACTTCCTAGAAAATCAGAATCAAACATAGAAACAAGTGTTATTGGAGTTTTAGTAAAACTCGGGAAACACCGCCGCCATACAGCTAAATACTCCCGAATTCTGTGGATGCGGAAAATAAAAAAGCGAAAATTTATCAGTCATCAAAATAAGGTTGTACTTAAAAGTGGTCAATTATTAAAGCCACAATTGTTGTATATCTTCCAACGAACAAAGCTAAACAAGCCATAGAAGTTTGGCTTCAAGATTTAGACTACCAAAAAACCGAAGAGATACTGCTTGTCTCAAAAAAAATCCTTATCTTTAACTTTAATTCTTAAATATTAATAATGTTATACACTTGTAAGTAGGTACCAAAATTTAATTTATGTGTACAAAAAAAAAATTATCTACCTAACACATTCTTTCAGTGACATGTAACACTATGGAATGTCACATTTCAGAGACCAGGGACTGCATAATTTTATTAATACTCCATGTTTATTTACTACTTTTCCCAAATGATGAAAATACACTTTATACACTTATAAAAACTATTAGCTTGTCTAACCTGTTTTGTAAGTCAATAGCTATAATAATTGCTATAAGTGACTTGTCCCAATTCCATTCAATTTAGTTTATTGCTTCGTGGGAAAACATAATACATCTATATTATAAAAATTGGGTGCATCAGTACTAGAACCGGATGGGTTGGCATGAAAGAGAAAATACGATTTGTGAGATGAACATCACTTTCGCGATTCGTCACATAGACCACCTTAGCGCGAAGCCACAAGAGATATAGGTGACTTTCGTTATTCGTCACATTATCACGTAGTCACATACTGCATTGGTCACAATATCAAATTGACACAACACATCTCACAAATCGAAAATACCTATGCCGAACAGTGAACACATACAGATATAGATAGATCATTACTGTTGCCCCAAATATTACTCCATAGCTCATATTTCAATCATCCCCATTACCAATCATCCAGGGTTGAGTACATCCAGCTGGTGTTGGATCACAAGCCGGCTGTGAACCTGGGACAGGGATTCCCGGACTACCATGCACCCGACCATGTCCGCAAAGCCTTGTCCGAGATCGCTACAGGGCCTGATCCCCTGTTGAACCAGTACACTAGAGGATTTGTAAGATTTTTTACTATTTAACACATCACCCTAAGCTAAATAAATTTTGATGAATTTGATTTGGGTGTATTTTCATGTTTGTGATGTCCTTGCTCGGTTACCATAGCACAGGGTGCCCTAGTTTGGAATCTGGACAAGTGATTGTGTTATTATTAATTAAGCATACCTAAAACATTTTCCGTTATTAAATATGATCACGGAACGCCATAATTAATAATTTAGCTTGCTTGCGCCAACTATCTGACAGCACAATCTAGAAGGAAGCTCTATCTGGTGAATAAGTTCAAACCTTCTTACACCGTGAAATTTGCATTGAAGCCATCCATGGACAAATTTGACAGTGTTACGCAGAAACATTCCAAAGCACAATATATGAGTTGAATTGATCATGCACTTTTATAATATATGGTGTGCAATAAAGAGATTATGATTGTGTTTGTTTAAATGTGTCTAGTTTTATAGTGTTAATCATAATGTTAATACTAGGAATAAACATAAAATGTCATTTCCACGATTTAGTATTGCAAAAGTTAATACTTCCTTTATGGGGCACTGTATAAGGTTCTACAACAAGATACCCCAAGGTATATTAGAGTTACCTCCAACGCGATTTAAGAATTGTGTTAAACACACTCTTTGCAAATAAGCTTATTATAAAATCAACGATTATCTAGAAGACAAGGACGTTTGGCATTAAATAGTAGTTTAATATTACATTTAATCAGACGTTAAATGTGTCTAGTGTTCAACACATCCAAGAGTTTTTTTTTAAAAGAATAAATGTGGAGTTTCTTTGTTAGTTTCTTCTCCATGTAATCTATTAATTGTGAAACTAACAACATTGACAACACCGACGTTCATAAACGCCCGAACCTAATAACCAATCCCGATCCATTTTTGCCTATCTCAGATTGAGAAATCAATCCATTTTTCAGTTTATGCGTCCCAATAACATATCCGTGGATAGAAATGTCAATCTTAGAATTCAATCTATCTTTCGGAGGGCCGATCACAGATTACGGATTGCCCTCTGTACGTGAATCGCATTTTGTGCGTCCCAATAACCTATCCGTCGATTTTGACGTTTCGATCGATCGACGAAACAATCCGAAATACCAATCCCTCGACTTTCTAGGATCACAGTAAATATTTTGGGATTACGGGTAATCTATATTATTAATTTCGTTCGTGTCTACGGTAGACTCGAACGATATGCACACCAAATGAAAGAGCGTAAAAAAATAGTTGATCTGAGTCGACAACATATGGGCGGAAAATTCGTATTATCGAGCAGCATCAATATAAAAATTATTAAATTCAATAATGGCGTTGCTAAGTAAACATGTCAATGTCATCATTGTTGTGTTAGTGTCACAAGTAATGTCAGTAACGTTCCGTTCCATTCCGTTCAGTCAAACAATTTGCGCTTTCCAAATAATCTGAATAAAAATTATTATGGACGTGACAAAATGCCAAACAGCCTTATTATCTTCCGTTTAGGGTAGTTCATCATTATCGTATTTAACTATATATATATATATATATATATATATTTGGCTTAAAAGTATTAAAATAAATCTTACTATTGATATTAGTTTTTCGTAGAAAGGAACGTACGGGAGGGAAAAGATTGCCGTGCAATCCATGCCCGAAAAAAGATTGGGTCTCTTTTTTTTTGTTATTAGGACGCAGATAGGAGATCGATCCTTGGATAGGGAACAATCTGGGATTGATTTCAATCTTGGATTGGGGATTGGTTATTAGGTTCGGGCGAAAGTAAATGTTCTATTTGGATTATGAATAAATATTTGAATTGAATTGAATTGAATTGATTTTAAAGAAATTGACGAATCGGGAAAGTGACCTGACGAATTAGGGAAAATGACGAGTGACCCCCAATCCTTATAGTGACTACTTTGTTACTTTGTCACAGGGTCACCCATCTCTGGTGAAGAGCTTGTCCAAGCTGTACTCGAGGCACGTAAATCGAGAAATAGACCCAATGAACGAGATCCTGGTCACAACAGGAGCTTATGAAGCTCTGTACTCTGCTATTTTAGGTAACGTCTTTCTTCCCTATTTCATACAGACTCACACATTGTATCCCAGAGAGGTAGGCGGATACTAGGGGGTTTGTCACTAATTTCTCTATTTCTATTAGTAAAAAAAAATTCACTAATCTCAATTCTTGTATTATACTCTGGTGTCAAATATTTATTGATGTCGCTTGTGAATAAAATATTTGTCGATTCTATCCCACTGGTGGGCAGTCCTCCCCTTTAGCTCTCCACTCCTCCCTGTTCATGGTCACCTCATGCCAAGAGACCATCCATAAATTACGTCACACGTTATGGAGGGGGGAGGGGGTCGGCAAAGTGTGCCATTGTTTGACAAGGGTCAAAAGGTTTAATAGGCTATTTGACAGTGTGAAAAAAACAGTATTATTTATACGTATTCGTATAAATTATGATGAGTCTTGAAACCGCTTTAAGGTATTTTAACTAAAAAACAATTCTTATTTGTAAAAAAAAAACACAAAGTATCTGCACGGCCTGGATTGGCCGATTCTATGATGACGTCACATGTCAGTAAAAATAGCGTCTGTCATTCATTCGTTCTTACTTTCATTGGTTGGTTTACTGGCAAGTGACGTCATAATTCATGTGCGACGCCATATTGCCCAAGATAGCGTTTTGGCGGCTTATTTCAAAAGTAAATTTTCGTTTGCCTTTTTTAGAAGAAATACACGAAAGAATTTAAAATGACCACTTTCTGAAGACTCCATTAACACCAACAAAAAATATGAGATGGATTTCAGAAATTGGTCAAATACCCTATTCTGGGCCGATTTCTGAATTGAGAATTTACACTAAGTAAATACTTGAGTAACGTGCTGTCACACTCTTTTCTAAAGACAGCACTATAGTTAAGTAATTACTTAGCCAAATTCTCAATACAGAAATCGGCCCTCTGTGTATAATTTCAGGTTTTGTCGACCAGGGCGATGAGGTGATAGTGATCGAGCCATTCTTTGACTGCTACGACTTCATGATCAAAATGGCGGGTGGTGTGCCCAGGTTCATTCCTTTGAAGCCCGTAAGTTTACAGCGATGAGACTTCGATTAGTCAATTAATATCTTCAATCATTATATTAGTACATTGTATTTCATTGTCCGTTAAAAACAATTCATTTCATTGTGATAGATAACAAAGTAAAAAACCCTGATTCTTTGCTCTCGAGTGTACCTATTTACTCTATATTGTAAGAATGTCACTCCAATCAAGAAACCAAAAAAAATTTAGTAAGTATTATTTTTAATTACTTTTAACATGATCGAGTGATTGAAGAGACACTTACATGATTGCTCGCCACCGTGAGGCAAAATATAGCGAAAGAAAAATATAATCTTATCCGTCAGCATATAAAAACCCATTTCTGGCAAAGGCATTCCTTAATTGACAAAGAAATTGATAGCTAGTGGTGGACTGTATGGGAAAACTATATGAATATTGATGCACACGGATTAAAAGATAGGTACTAATTTAATAAAAATAAAGCGCAATTTCAATATCGGTACAGTACAGACAGATTTTAGCTTCAACCACAACTGACATGAGAGCGTAAAAAAAGGAACACACCAAAACAGAATGTCACAAATTAATAAATATAAAAAGTTTGCACTGCAGCCAGTCGCCAACAGGCATTACATTGTTTATTTTGTAATAAGTTATGTGTAATAAGTAATGTTTTTTCCTCCCCAGAAACAAGACGCGGGCCCCGACATAACCTCCGCCGACTGGGTCCTTGATGAGAAGGAACTATCCTCGCTGTTCAACAGCAAGACCAAGATGCTGATTCTGAACACGCCCCACAACCCCATAGGCAAAGTGTTCACTCGGCAAGAGCTGGACATGATTGCCGACCTGTGCAAGAAACACAATGTGCTGTGTCTCTCTGATGAGGTGTACGAGTGGATGGTGTATAAGCCGCATCAGCATATTCGGATAGGTGAGTAGACAAAGTAGGCTCACCGGCTCGATAATCTGAGTCAATTGTCATTTTTTTTAAAAGTTCTGTTTTTATGCTATTTGCGAATTGTGTGTGTACTATTTTTAATAAACAGTCAAGTCTCGATCTATCTACTTATCTTACCATTATTATTTCAACTGCCTCTCTTGACATCATGACACTTCCTTGACAATAAGGTTGAAATTCCCTGCGTCATTCCCCAGCCACTTTCCCCGGCATGTGGGAGCGGACGATCACCATCGGCTCGGCAGGCAAAACGTTCTCGGTGACCGGCTGGAAAATCGGCTGGGCTTACGGGCCCGCCAACCTGATGAGGAATTTGCAGGTCGTCCACCAGAACTGCGTCTACACTTGCTGCACTCCAGTACAGGTATATATCTGCATCAGTGGCCAATAGGGTAGTTTCCAGGGTCAAAAATAATTGAATTCTATTTAGTCCGTATTTTAGATTATAAAAAAATAGTGGACACGTATTTTTTCTTTTCTTCGATTAAACAAAAAATAACAAATATATAATAGCCCATTAAAGTTACGTGTGACGTCACTCCGTGCTAAAAAATGCAGCACGGCGTGGTGTCACACGTAACTTTAATTGGCTATATCTTTGTAATTTTTGGTCTAATTTACAAATAAAAAAATACGTGTCCATTATTTTTGAATAATCTACAAGACGGACTAATTACATTTTTTAGGGCAACTAGCCCATTGCTGCCAAGATTTACACTTATAAGTAACGACTAACAACTGCGGACACCGCCTTGGGTGGACTGATGAGAAGATGACGATGACGATAAGACTGAAAGAAGATGGCTATTACCCTGCTTACTTATGACTATCGCTAGTGCCATTTTTCCGACCGGTTCCGTGCTTCGCAAGGCACGTTAAGCAGTTGGTGCCGGCTGCCGTCGACAGATGGCAGTCGTTAAGCCAACTTAGAGACCTTAGGGCGGCTTGAAAACTTCTGACAGTAAGACCAGCCACTAGTCTTACAATCCTCCACCAATCCGGACTTGGCCCCCGTGGTGGAGTACGGTCTATACTCTACTTAGGGAAGAGTCCTGTGCCCCTCGGTGGGGACAGAACGGGTTGATGATGAAGCTTACCTGACGAGGAGGTCTCCTACCTAACATCGAATGACCAATAGCCGAATAACTGATGCCCGAAAACGCATGCCCGATTTGTTAATTTATCGAAGCATCATAGTCCTATAACTTCAAATCCCGATCGTTCCTAAGCGCGAAAAGTAAAAGGCCGACGCACCAACGCCCGAACACTATTAATACTCGTAAAACACCTGGGTGGTCTCCCTACTTCTGTCGCTATCTCCTATCCTATAGGTATTTCTAATGGTACAGTCGACAGCGCATCATGGTATACACCCATGCACTCTACTCCGTTGCATTACGGGCGACTTTTCCACTAAAATGTGAAGATTGACGTGCTGTCGACTGTACTGACACACGTGCTCATTTATAGTAGCACGAAAGCAGGCTTATATTGAGCAAGTGCTTTACTCCCAATCTTTTCTGTATTTTTGTATTCGATGTTTTAATCTATGCGTTTTCCTTTTTTTGAGGTTTGATAACCTAAGACTGCATTTTTGTCAGTGTTACTGTCTTAAATCATAAACTTATTTCAACGTAAAGAATTTACATTCTGTTTGTTGAATGTCTATGTGCCTACATAGGTACAGAAAAGATTGGGAGTAAAGCACTTGCTCAATATAAGCATGCTTTCGTACTACTAATGAGCACGTGTGTCAGTACCATAATGCATGCTATCTTTCCAGGAAGCGGTCTCACGCGCGATGGAGTTCGAGTTGGCGCGCCTTGACAGCCCGGACTGTTTCTTCGTATCTCTAGCGCGAGAACTTGAGGTCAAGCGGGACAAACTTATGAACACCCTGAAGGGCAACGGGTTCAGGCCTACACTGCCCCACGGCGGGTACTTCGTCGTCGCCGACTGGACGAACTTGGGTGAGATTTTTGTACATATCGCACCCCCGCTAAAATAATGTCCTAAATCTAAGCCTATGCGCACACTAGGCGACACGCGACACCGACAGTTCGGCGACTAGACGCGACGATTGGCTACGGCCGTCAATTTTCATCTATTTTGTTCGAATCTCCGCACACTTGGCGTCAGAGTCGCGGAGTCGCGACGACAAGACGCCAGTAGCAAATGACAACGTCGCGACTGACGCGGCGACAAGTCGCCCTGTTTGCGATGGCTCTAAAAGCACGAGCATTCGAAAAATAGTTTTCTTTCCATTGAGTGTGGTCTATAGTCCAAAGTCAATGTTTGGGAGGTATGTGTCAATGTTATAGCGGGAGTGCAATATAACTAACTTACCCCGCAAGCGATGTTTTGTCAGCCTACAACATCTTCTTCGACCTACCAAATAAACATAAACATTTACATACAGGAACACATCGATTCTGGCCCCACACTAGGATACCCTGTGTCTTGGGAACCAGAAACAACGACATCACAAACATGTAAACATCCAAGACTTGGCTTTTTTATTCCAGCCGGGATTCTCGCTTCTCGCATGGTAGGCAGATGCGCTAACCACTGCGCCACAGAGGTCGTCAGTATGTAATAGGCAATTAGCCAAAATTCATCTTCGGGCTCGAAGGACCAACTTTTTTTTATATTACAACACACCCTCTTAATTTTCGTACCGTAGAGGGAACGAGATAGGGTTATTTTACTTCTAAATATATACAAAGCCGCGATAGTTAGATAAAGGCAATACAATAACAAAATACTAAGTAGATGGGTGATGATGATCACGATAGGTTCTTTTCAGAGTTATAACTGAGTAACCTGTTACTCAAAGAATTGAACTGCGCCAAACACTATTTGATTGAATGGAATTTAATCCTTTTAAATGCTTAATATTTTATGTCCTGTTCTAATTCATGTAACTATCATGTGATCGTACATATTACAGAAACATCCCACTTTTTCTAAGCTTAGATGATAAAATAATATGTACAGGTCAGTTAAGTAAAGCTGGCACGTTCAACACATTTACACGTTGCGCTTGTGTAGTGTCTGTGAATAGCGCGCGGCGTGACGTGTACTGCATGCGCATCATGAAAAGTCTGCCCGTCTCTCTTGCGCGCGGTCTAGCTTATGAGTGTGAAGGGGACAGTTATAGTTTTACTTTTGCTACTGTTTATAAATACAGCGTGATCTTTTTGCTATTCAACCGTATGTGCGTTTCAATGAGGGATTTTTCTGACAGCTAAGAAAAGTAGTTCCAAATGCTCATTCATCCAGTAACTGACCACTGAGCGTCCGTGACCCTTTGTTACATTATAATTAAATTGTTGATTTCTGGGATAATTATTTTCTGTTTTGGTAAAAAATTTCTTAGGTGAAATTATTTTTGTTCATGTGAAAATTTATTGAAAATTAAAACTATTTCGTAACCATTGATTCCACCTTATTTTTAATACTTTTCGCTCGAATTTGCTAAAAATATATTATAACAAGTAACACATAATATATTTGTATTTATTTATCTACAACGCACCCATCTTACTAAAACCTAACTCTAGTCTACACTTAAACTAGAGTCGCATTTTGAATCAAAATCATTTATTTTTAAACGTACTGTATAGTGAAATTGCATAAGTGTGAGTACTGTGAACGTGCCAGCTTTAGATAACTGACCTGTAGTAGGCATGCATCCAAAAATATATCTCATATTGCTTGAATTTGGGTTAACATTAGCAGTGACAGGTGCTTTAAATAAACAGGTAGGTATAGGTATTGTTCTAGTGATAGGTGCCTCTGCCTACCCCCTCGGGGATAACGGGTGTGAGTTTATTATATTTTTTATATTATTTTTAGGTATATTCATATCCAAATATGGCTGTAGCGGCAGTTTTTTTTTCTTCCAGAAAGCAAAATCGACCTGTCTGGCGAGCGAGACCGGTACAAGGACTACCGCTTCACCAAGAAGTTCGCCAAAGAGGCGGGCGTGCTAGCCATCCCGCCTACCGCCTTCTACTCGGAGCAGCACAAGAGTCTAGGAGAGAACTACGCCAGGTTCTGCTTCATAAAGGTAACTGGATGGTTACTGCACTGGCTTAGAGATTAAAAATTAACTTGGCCTCTGATAGAAGAAGTCACCGTAATATCGCACCTCCGGTGCTAGACTGTCACTTTTGCTGAAATTGCAAAAATGAGTTAAATGTGTAACAACTATCCTAAGGTGGGGTGCCATTTACTTGGTGCGATAAAAGAAAGAAAGTTAAAAGTTGATGTTGTTATAAAAGCTATTCATGTTGTTCAAATCTTGAAATATCATTAATATGTGAGCTATCAAATCTTTCAAACCTTCTCCTGAATAATTGCATTTTTGCAAAAGTGACAGTCTAGCACCGGGGGTGCGATATATGTCTTTGTACGAGTAGAGGAGAGCGTGTGCAACTCAACGTTGTAGGTTGCAGGGCGGTGGTGGACGAAGAAAGTAGATTGTAGATGTTAGGTCTTCATTAAGTTTATTTGTTACTGTGCACAGTTACATGTTTGAAGACGTAACGATGTTAATGAGAGGCAAAAGCCAACTATCTGGCGCAGGCAACGAGGTCAAGTGATTGTGTTGCATGGGAGATATTATTATTCTCCTCAGTCATGACAAAAACTTTCCAAACTAAAACGCCTCGTAACCTGTTGTTTCTCTTCTCTACAGAAAGATGAAAACCTGGACCTGACTGATAAACTAATGAAGGAATGGAACGCGAAGAAAAAATAGAGGCTTATTTACAGCGAAGTAAAATTCTCAACGAAGTATAGTGAACATCCAAGGCAGGCTACTACAATATTATATTTAAACATATTAACTAAGCAAATTGTATTTTTTTAAATTGTTATATTTGAATAAAAATGTTTAGCAAAAATTTTTTTTTCTGTTTTATTTAATTGATTGTGCGTCAAAAAGGTTGTTAAGGTAAGCTCACCGTAATCTGGGGCATTAAAAAAGTTTATAAATACTGTAAACGTTGGATTTCTTCACTGGTAGTTACGTGAAGTCGGCCCTCAGCCAGCGCTTCGCGTCCCGAGTGTCGTTACCGAAGGTTTTGCCAAATCTGGAATTATAAAGGAATTGTAAATTTGGTTTAGCATGAAAAAATGAACAAGCTCTAATCTAAAAGATGGCGTGTAAAAGTACCATTTGGGACGTCCCGTCTTTTGTCTGTAACTGCCCGGTTTCACTTCTTACGGGCACTCACCTTGGCTACGTCAGTCGGTTTCATTCTGATAAGTGGGGAGGATGACGCTCGACAAGGTCCTTGGATTATCCTATTTATAAGACCATATAATGTGCTTCGCAAGGCACGCTAAGCAGATGGTGCCGGCTGCCGTCGACAGATAGTAGACGTTAAGCCAAGTCTGAGGCTTTTGGGCGGCTTGAAAACTTCTGACAGCAAGACCAGCCACTAGTCTTACAAGCCTCCACCAATCCGGACTTGGCCCCCGTGGTGGAGTATGGCCTACACCTTCCTCAGGGAAGAGAACCGTGCCCTTCGGTGGGGACATAATGGGTTGACGAGCTCTCTGAGATGTGAGATCTGAGGCGCAAAGGCGTAATTAAAATCTCTCACCTGAACGTAGCTCCCGGCACGTGGCCACCGTAGTTGGGCAGCATGCCGACGTGTTTGTGGTAAATCTCCGTCGGGTTTATGGAGAGGGGCGGGTCCGGCCTGCGGGGAAGGTGGAACAAAAAGGGTATAGAGTAAACGTATGGAGGGAAGTGTTAACAGAGTGCTTATACTGAGTTTTTTCATTCACTTTCGATAGCGAGAGCGTTTGCAATTTGTATAGGAGTGACAAAGCGCGCCACATAGTTGTCTCTTTGTCACTCCTATGCTAATCGCAAACGCTCTCACTATCGAAAGTGAATGACAAAACTCAGTATACGCACTCAGAGGGCGGAATCGTGGGTAAGTTACGGGAAAACGCTGACTAAGGTGAAACCGTAGGCTGAAGGCTTGTCCCCATGGGACGCGACTTTTGCTCCCATAAAAATCCCTGAATCGTTTAAAATATATCCACCGAGTAGGTACTTGTCACGGACTCAACGCATACGGTGTGCGGTCATTTGTGGCCCGGTAGTCTTTCTTCCTTCTTCCCGTATCATATAATGGACTCCTTTTCCTTCTCGGTAATTCGGGAGACTTTTTGTACGGGGTGCGTTTAGTCCTTTGGGTGCCTTATTCGATACAATTTAGAAGAGATCTGTGGATCGATGGACAAAAAAGCACCCGGGGTACAGTACCTGGTCTGCGCAAGCTTTAAAGGTCAACGATATTGTACAACGAGACTTGCGGAAATGGTCTAAACAATCGCTGCAATTTAATAAAAATATGTGGAACACTTCAGGAAAGTGAACATTTATGTCACTCTCTCATGTGAATTAACGGACTGTTTTCACTGTTTAAGGACTCTAAAAAATAATGGGCCGCTCTATTAATTTATTAACTTTTTTCACAACAACGCTTTGGTATCATGGGACAGTATGCCACTTTTCCGGCAAGTGCCTGTCGCCAGAAGGCGCCAGTGTCGTGAACATAGCCAATAGGCAGCTAAGTAGCCAATCGAAGTAACTGTAAGGCTGGTTTTAGAGTCACGCTGAGCGCCCGCTGACCGTCAGCGCTGATAGACAAAATATATGGCTGGTCAGCGCTGAACGGTTGGCGTTTTTCTAAAACGCTCCTTAGGACGTAGTACCTACATATTGACCTGTCAGCGCCGAGTGTCAGCATGACTCTAAAACCGGCCTAAGGGAAGGAAAGGTTGAGCGATAGAACCAGAGGGTCGAGGATGAGACAGCGACTGCCTCGTTGGTCGAGCCGGCGCTTAGCTACCAAGAAAGAGTCGTGGGTTCGATGTCCACTGGGGGCCGCCGTACAAATGGCCTGTCTGGGTGTTTTCAATGTTTGTAATGGCCTTGTTTAGTTACCATGACACAGGTTATCCTAGTTTGGGACCAAGTCCAGGTGATTGTGTTGAGTGGAAGATATACTGTTAACCAAATCTGCCTTGGTACATACTAACTAAGGTACATTCACAGTAGAATAATGCCTAGAAAGGATTGAAATAAAATACGCAAATTTAACAGAAATATCGATAAAACTTTATTTCAATTTGAATCCAGCTTTACACAGTCCTCAGTGGATAAAAATCGTGGTAAAATTAAGCCATGATTAAGCTCTACGAATCAGAGCGAAACCTGTTCCGACAAAAAGTCAAGTAGTGTACCCGGACTAAAATTATTAATGTGTAGTGTTTACGAAGGTTTTAGTCCAAAAACTAGAAAAATCATCGCTTTTAAGACCCAAAAGCCATGGAAAAATACCCCGCAGCAAAATACACAGTGTACGAATTTAGGCTTGGTTCACATCACGCCAGCATTTTAACCATATAGGGCCCTTCCAAGTGGTATCCAATTTTCGCGTAATAGTTCCTCGTGCCGACGCCAGATATGACGGCCATCTTGTCTGAGCCGTGCTCCTCGCGTGCTATGCGTTCCGCCTCTTCCATGAGGAGCATACCAAAACCCTGGTGCTGGAACTTGGTAGGATCACGCGCGTTCACCTGGAAATAAGGGGTTTGGGTAATTTTTGGGAGGCTGTTTGACAAATTTCGGATTTAAATTCAAATTTGCACCGGCTACCCGTCTTTCAAATTTCTTTTAGCAATTTTTCATCGTAAGGTTGCCTGGACTTGCACTCTTTGTAAATATTTTTTTGTTTCTTCCGGTGTGCAATAAAGATATCTTATTAATTAATACAATAACTTTGAACCGATCAATCACTAATAAATACCATACATACATAAGCTCACACCTCTATCCCAGAGGCGTAGGCAGAGACCAGGGCCTCAATTCTGTTAGTGCATTATAGTTCAATTCAGTTACATGGTCGGATCACGTGACATGCTTTGTAATTTAATTGACGATTAGAATTATTGATACGCCTGCTTGCGTCGGCTTGAAGTCGCAATAAAATTAAACCGTCACGATCATGCCACTGTAATTTCATTACAATGCATTAGGAGAATCTGTATGGTAGCGAGACTTGGGTATGGCAGAAGAATCATGAAAGTAGGATTAATGCAGTCGAAATGAGGGCCTTGAGAAATTTGTGTGGTGTTACTTTGAATGACAGAATACGCAATAGTATGATCAGAGAACGTTGTGGACTGAAAGATGATGTAGTGACTAGAATTGAGAAAGGAATGTTGCGTTGGTTTGGACATGTGGAGAGGATGAAGGAAGAAAGACTGACCAAGCAAATATATCCAGCTAATGTGAGTGGAAGGGCCGGTAAGGGAGGCCCAGGCGAACCTACTTCGACCAAATAGGAGATGTATTAGCAAAGGGCAAGATAAAAAGTACCCGAAACCGTACCGTATCCGTGCGTGCATGCAACGACTAATGAATGTCGATGAAGCGAATGTGGTTTGTCGGGATCGTGGCAGGTGGCAGTCCCTGGTCTCTGCCTACCCCTCTGGGATACAGGCGTGAGCGTATGTATGTATGTATGTAGGAGAATCTAAGCCCTGGGACTCCCACATGCCACAATCCTGACAAATCACTTTCGCTTCATCGACGTTCAATAGTCGTTGCATGCACCAAATACCAATATAAATTCGGTGGTATCGCACTTAGCAACCAAATACACAGAATAGAACAGACATACACATGATTTATCTTTAAACCATTGAAACATAAACTTTTACATACAGGTACATACATTGCTTCTGGCCCACAGCCCCACACTAGGAGACCCAGTATCGTGGAAACCAGTAACGGCGACATGACAAACATGTAAGCATCAAAGAGCTGATATTTCTTTACTGACCCCAGCCGGGATTCGAATCCGGGACGTCTTGCATGGGAGGCACGCGCCAACCAGTGTTGCCACTTTAGCCACTTTATAGCTAGATCTAGCCACATTTCCGAAATGGTTAGCTACAAAAAAATATTTTGGTAGCTAAATATTTTAGCTACCATTTCTAGCCACTTTTATTCATTTTGTAAAAGTTATAATGTTCCATTAATTTATAATGCAAAGAAACGTACCTACTCGTATTTAAAATGTTAAGTGTGCCTATCCTGATCTCTGTGACTTGGCAATGACAGCTTTGTCCTTGCCTCATTCTAACGCCGCAGTTGAGTCTTTTTTCAGTCATGAGCCTTATCAAAAATAAACATAGGAACCGAATAGGCTTGCTCACATTAAATTCAATATTAAGTATCAGAGATTTTTTGAAGAAAAATAATGAAACATGTGCAACCTATCCGATCCCAGATAATCTTTTAAATGAAATAGCGAAAACAAAAAAACCACAAACAGAAACATCAGAAGATTAGTCGATTGATATTGATGATATTTTCCCCCTTTAATAAGAAAAAATATGTAAATATGAAAAAATATTATGTTTAAAAATATATCTCGTGCATTATTTTGTTTAGCCACTTTTGGCCACTTTAGGCAGCCTTAATTTATTGGTATCTAGCCACTTTTTTACTAAGGTTTAGCTACTTTCTCCGTGGGCAAGGTGGCAACACTGGCGCCAACCCCTTAGGCTTATAACCACTACCCCTTTTAAAATATCCACATAACCAAGGGTTGACTGGAAGACCATGCTTTTAGCATTAAGTTCGCCTTTGTATTTTTATTTTTATTAATACTGTGCAATAAAGAATTATAATAATAATAACCACTGCGCCACAGAGGTCGTCATAAAAATATCAATAGATCATACTTACAGGCACAACGGACCCATAAACATGCAGCTCACGGACTATACTGCACTGTCTGAACTCGGCCTTCGGTCCAGGCCTCAGCTCGGGCCGGTAAGTGTCCGTGGCACACTTCCTCAGCCTCAAAAGCCCGACTAAGATGTCCTGATCGGGGTCCTCATAAGCTAGGAAAGTCTCCCAGCCCCCGTTGGCGACGTAGTCGCGTCTTATTAGCTCTACCTGGAATGAAATTGAAACGACAATGAGCCCAAAAGAGTTTACTATTATTATTCAAATTATATTGCACATAAGTACTAAAGTACGACGGCAATGTGGAGGACTGAATGCTATAAATAGTTTCTGCTTTTGTAGAGTTATTTTATGCAATACATGAGACATTGACAAGTTATTTATTGTAACAATTTCCTAATCGCTTTTATTAATCTTTCACACATTTCGAAAAATGTGTGTGCGTGCGTGCGTGTGCGTGCGTGTGTGTGTGTGTGCAGTTTTTCCTCAGAGTTTTATTATTCGAAACATGACTTTATTAAATTCGCCTTTCATTAATGTCTTGATTTGGACAAATAGTGCATAGAAAAAATTTCATACTTTTTAACACACAGGTTTTAAGCAATATTCCTCAAACAGCACCACTCCTGTTTTTTATGGAATTTTAAACAGAATATGGTCAAAAGTTCTAACACACAACCCTAACTGACATGTTACAAGAATTATTGTCCAATTAAAATGTTGCCAGGATCATGGCAGGCAGGTAGCCGTCCCTCGTCTCTGCCTACCCCTCTGGGTCAAAGGCGTGAGCTTATGTATGTATGTAAAATAATAATCCTGTATAATGGGGAAATAAATACACAGCAATACGAAAAACTGCAGGCAGATGCTGGATGAGGCGGGCGGCGCTATGGCGCTCATTAGGGGAGGGCTATGTCCAGCAGTGGACTAGTATAGCCTGATGATGATGATAATGACACAGAAATAATAATAAAGCGACACAGTAGATAGAATTTGCTTTATGGACACAGAAATAACACATCAGTACTTACCTGATAAGGCCTAACACGGTTGTGTATCTCCTGAATGCCAACCTCCCTCGTCCTGACGTCACGGCAGTCGGTGCCGAGGTCAGCCATGCGAGCCAGGGCCAGTTCACGCAGATTGCCATGCTCAACACCGGAGGAGACCAGTGGCATTGGGATGTCGCGTTGGACTCTGGAACGAGAATGTTTATACTATTTGATATTGGGAAAACTAGCGACCTACAGTCTCATCCATAAAAACACAACTCCTCTAAAACACAGAGGAAGTTCAAATATCTTGGAATAAAACTTTCGTAAGCACCACACGGCCTACGGCCTATACCTTCCTCAGGGAAGAGAAAGGGCCCCTCGGTGGGGACATAATGGGTTAATGATGATGAAGCACCACACATTGTAAATTATAATCCGGATACACTTACTTGATCCCGGCTGGGGACAAAAAACAAAGAAACCCAGGTCTTGGATGTTTACATGTTTGTGACGTCGCTGTTTCTGGTTCCCACGACACAGGGTATCCTAGTGTGGGGGCAGAAGCAATGTATGTGCCTGTATGTTAATGTTATGTTTTCCGTGGGAAGAGTCCGGTCCAGTTTCGCTCTGATTCGTAGAGCCTAATCATGGTGAGCAGAGACGGAGCTCGCGTCGTCGGTTGCTTGTCTCTGACTGAGCTGACTGACTGACCAGTCCTAGATGAGCAACCGACGCCGTAAGCTCCGTCTCTGCTCACGCTGAGACACTGCTGGTTAGATATTTCCCTTTCATCATCAGCTCACCGTTACCCACTAC
The DNA here is from genome assembly GCA_947310845.1 of Yponomeuta plumbellus. Lineage (NCBI taxonomy): Eukaryota > Metazoa > Arthropoda > Insecta > Lepidoptera > Yponomeutidae > Yponomeuta > Yponomeuta plumbellus. The sequence goes on along the minus strand of OX371198.1, from coordinate 4,079,754 downwards.
TGAGAATAGGCCTTTTCCCCAAAATGCCATCTCAGAGGGTCTTTCGCCATTCGCATCCACGGACCTTCCGCCGACTCAACGGCATCGTCCGACCATCGGGCCGCAGGTCTGCCCACTGACCGTCGTCCTGTACTCGGCCGCCACTCTGTGATTGCCTTGGTCCACCTGCCGTCTTCCCGCCTCGCCAAGTGCGCCGCCCATTTCCATTTCAGTCATATTTCTCTTTACCACTGATTATTTAAGCTGTCTCTAACGAATGTTAGGAATCGTATTTTTATAACATACATACAATAAGCTCACACCAGTATCCCAGAGGGGAGGCAAATACCAGGGACTGCCACCTGCAACGATTCTAACAATCACATTCGTTTCATCGACATTCATTAGCCGTTAGTCGCACGTCGGTTTCGGGTACTTTTTATCTTGCCCTTTGCTAATACATCCCCTACTTGGCGGAAATATCATAAAATGTTTATGTTTCGCAGCTTTAGATAGGCCACCAAAGTATTCCGAGTACTTAGTGCGAGTTTTTTCATTCACTTTCGATAGCGAGAGCGTTTGCAATTTGTATAGGAGTGACAAAGAGACAACTAGGTGGCGCGCTTTGTCACTCCTATACAAATTGCAAACGCTCTCGCTATCGAAAGTGAATGAAAAAACTCGCACTAAGCACTCCGTTCTTTTCGGTCGTATCCTCACCACTTCGCCACACATGTTAATCTTCTATGCCCTTATTGTCCTCTATCCTTGAACATCTCCTTTTCCGGAGATATTCAAGGCTCTCGAGCTCTCGATGTGCAAGCAAGAGGCTTGGAGGAGTATTGTGTTTTCTGGTACAAAACATTGCGTGCAGAAAAGCTTATACAAATCCTAATTTTTATTAACCTGCATTGACTACAACAAAACTACGAAATATACCTGTAAACCCTTGTCCATGGAGGCACCAGAGCCAAGATCTTAGCGATCAAATCCACCAATGTTGATGGAGGGTAGCTGCGATACCGTCCAGTCTTCCACAACTCGTAAAGTCCAGTGCCCCTGATCACCAGCGTGGGGTATATCTTCAAGCCATCGGCACGGAACGCTGGGTTCTCAAAGAATTCTTTGAATTGCTCGACGTCCCGTTCAAAGTCAACATTCGGGAGGTCCGGCATCATATGCACTACTACCTGAAATAAGATAAAGAGGGATAAGGGGAGGTCAATGGATCTCACTCTGCTACTTGAAATTATAGCAAAACATCACAGTTACTTATTGTAGTCATAACTACAGATTGTAATAGAGCAGACCAGTGAAAATAGAAAAAAATGTAGAAGTATTATTTTTCCCAGTTTTAAAAGAATACCAAAACAATTATGAAGGAAAAAATTGTCAATAAACTTGAATGCCTTAGGTATTTTCCGACCTTGCCACTTAGCCTATAGCCACTAGGCGACACACGACAGCGACAGTTCGGCGACTAGACGCGACGACAGGCTACGGCCGTCAGTTTTCATATATTTTGTTCGAATCTCCGCACACTTGGCGTCAGAGTCGCGGAGTCGCGAAGACAAGACGCCAGAAGCAAATGACAACGTCGCCTCTGCCCTGTTTGCGATAGCTCTTACGCTCGGTTTCTAGAAGAGCGATCAAATGCTAATCTCATGTTAATCTCTCGTCAAGCTAATTTCAGCCAATCACGTGCCGGCATTTTGAATTAATCGTAGATTAATCTCTTATTACATTTGAACACTCTCTCAGAAACTGAGGGGTCGCTTATCCGCAGTGAGCATCCGCATTGCCATTTGGCTAAATGGCAATGCACGACTGGAACAGCTTGAGGACAAGCTGTTTGCACGGCAAGGACGAGTCGTAGACGCAGCATTATCTCAAGATTCGGAGAAGATGGGAAGAAGTCGGTCGTATAATGGAGAACTAGCGCTTTTATACTATAGAACACATCAAATATTTTTTCAGTTTTCGAGATCACAAAAAAATTGTAAAATAAAGTTACCAAGTATAATATAATACAAAACTTATTACTTTTAGTTTTTTCATTTAATTGTAAATGTTTTCTTGTAAGGGTGCAGATGTATAAAAACATTATTTTACGAGATAACTCAAACAGCCCTTCAAACATCATAGGGTATTAAGTGACATTATTCTAAGGCCAATTTGTATGGCGCGGTTTCGTGTCTATTATATCACGTGACTATGTCAACTTTTCGACTGGTTATATTGTGTTATTATACAGGGTGGCCGGGGGATTGACGTCAAAAAAAAAAATTAGGTCCCTCTTGTCATGGGGTATCCGAATCACCCCCATGTATGTTCCGCGATTTTTCATAGTTTCGGAGTTATGATTTTTTTTCTGAATTTTCATGAATTTTCGCCTTGTCAATTTTGAAAATTTCTAAAAAAAAAACTAGAAACTTTTTTCAATTACTTTTTTTGTAACTGAATCTTCACAAGTTGTTCTTCTATGCATAAAATAATCACCTTCGTAACTTTGATAAAAGTTATTAAAGTGTTGGTCTAAAGTCAAAAATTTACGTTCGGTAAATTATGACTTGAATTTTCAAAAATAAATTAAAAATCCAAACAGATGTTTTAATGGTTTCTTAGTTAGCCTCAGAAATGTGCAAGACTCTCAGATTTCATAATCATTAAAAAAAAGTACTGCTTAACGAGCTACTTTGTGTACATTCGGCCTTCGAAGACAGCGAGGTGAAGAATTATTAAAATTAACAAATTTTTTTTCTGCCATTTCGTCTTTTCTTAGTTTATTAATGAACGAGTCGTCATCATCATGATGAATAAAAGTGGTTTTGTCAATAAAACACAGATTAAAATGTAAAAAAAATGTTTATTATAATAGGTTTTCAAAGTTGCCACCTCCAGCAGCAATACACATTCTACACCTACGTAGGAAATTATCTTTTAATCGTCTAAAAGCTGCTCTGTTTTCCTTTACAACACGTTCGGCTTCTGTTAATTTCTACCTCAGCTCTTGTTCACTCCCACTTTCTCTGGCGTATGCTATTTCCTTAAAATAGCCCCAAATAAAAAAATCCATGGGGTTGAGGTCAGGTGAGCGTGGAGGCCACGATATTGGTCCGCCGCGTCCGATCCATCTATTGGGGTACGCCTCATTTAAATAATTTCGGACTTGCGTTGCGTAGTGACATGGAGCGCCGTCATTTTGAAGAACCATGGTTCGTCTTAGTTCAATATTCACGACTTCTAGCAACAATGGAAGTTCATGTTCCAGAAAGTGTCGGTATCTTTCTCAATTTAATCTGGACGGCAATTCAAATGGACCAATCAGTTCGCCATTGAGAATACCAGACCACAAGTTAACGCTGAAACGATGTTGAAACGTCGACGCTCTCATTTCGTGTGGATTTTCAACCGCCCACGTGTGGTAATTATGAATATTGAAAATTCCAGTGCGCTCAAAACGTGACTCATCTGACCATAAAACTTTATTGAAAATCCAGGATCTTGTTCTTTTTGTAGCATTGTTTGGCAGAAATCAATGCGCAATTGGTAGTCTGTAGGCAGTAAAGCTTGGACTCGTCGGATATGGAACGCATGATATCCTTCATCGTGAAGTATGTCTTGGATAGAAGTTCTTGGGATGTTCAGAGTACGAGCCATAGCTCTGGTACTCGTGGAAGGATTTCGTTGAACTTCTTCGAGCACAACTTCTCTGCGATCCGGGTCAACTCTAGGGATTACTTCCCTATCGCCTCGTTGGCCAGGAATGCGGCCTGCCATTAAGGTATTGTGCGTGTTAATAAAAACGCGATGGTCGGGATAATGCTCAGGTTGCGGCCCACCACGACGTTGAAGTTGTTCGCGATACAGTCGCGCTGCTTCAAGGCCGTTTCCTTGTGCAACTCCATAAAAATAGTGCATTTCTGCATATTCACTTAACGTGTAACTCATCTTTTACACTTCCAAGTAAACAAAGTCCAAATCAGTATGCAAGACACAGTCCAATTAACGAGCAAAGTAGTCAAATAAGTAGGCAGCGGAATCCGCGGACAAAGCGAGACAGTGAGGTAAAACAAAATGAAGACACGTGTAGCAGTAAACACAAAGTGAGAACGACTGAGGTACAAACTTGTTTTGTGTTCGCTTCTGCTGCGCTGCCCCTCTCACTCTTACCGCTGAGAGTGAGAGAGATAGCAATAGTTCGGCGGCCTCCTATCCTCAAAGACTATTGTTATTACAGGTAAAAAGTTGCGTCTGCATTTACAACCCATGACCCACGAGAACGGACCGCGCAAAATTAATTACTGTAAAACGGAAAATGCCTCCAAATTTTTTAATCTGTGTTTTATTGACAAAACCACTTTTATTCATCATGATGATGACGACTCGTTCATTAATAACCTAAGAAAAGACGAAATGGCAGAAAAAAAAATTGTTTATTTTAATAATTCTTCACCTCGCTGTCTTCGAAGGCCGAATGTACACAAAGTAGCTCGTTAAGCAGTACTTTTTTTGAATGATTATGAAATCTGAGAGTCTTGCGCATTTCTGAGGCTAACTAAGAAACCATTAAAACATCTGTTTGGATTTTTAATTTATTTTTGAAAATTCAAGTCATAATTTACCGAACGTAATTTTTTTACTTTAGACCAACACTTTAATAACTTTTATCAAAGTTACGAAGCTGATTATTTTATGCATAGAAGAACAACTTGTGAAGATTCAGTTACAAAAAAAGTAATTGAAAAAAGTTTCTTTCTTTTCTTCTTTTAGAAATTTTCAAAATTGATAAGGCGGAAATTCATAAAAATTCAGAAAAAAAATCATAACTCCGAAACTATGAAAAATCGCGGAACATACATGGGGGTGATTCGGACACCCCATGACACGAGGGACCTAATTTTTTTTTTTTGACGTCATTCCCCCGGCCACCCTGTATATTATTACGACAAGAAAAAAAACAATACCACATTTATTTATCTTTTAACTACATTCTCTATCAAAAGATTGTTTAGTGCAAGTTCTCTATTCTATCTGAATGTACTGTTAACAAGTGTTCAACAAAACTAGTATTCACTAGGCTAAAATATAACTACGGGAAATTAAAAAGCAGTAGACAATTTTGTACCTTAAATCCAGCATCTTTTGCCAAGTTGAAATTCTCACATACAGCCTTGACCGTATGTCCTCGGTTAGTGTCTCTCGCTACATCCTCGTGGACAGACTGCACTCCTATTTCCAACCTATAAATAATATTCTGGGTACAGCTAAAACCATTCTGTGTAAGATTTTGCATTATTTCTTTGCTACTCATTGGTTGTCTCATTGGTCTAGTGGCACCATGTTATTCTATTTTATCTATTTTAAGTATTTAATCCATTCTGTGTATAATTATATTCCTATTCTTTTATCGTTGATCCATACCGCGGTGTGTGACGTTCGCGCGGTATCTCTTGGTACTGACTGAAAATCAGCGCTGAAGGCTTGTCCATCAGCATAATGCTCAGTCAGCTGCCTTTTATAACAGCAGTGACACGCCGTGGTCATTATTTTCCTTCTATTTTCTTCAGGTTTTTTGATTTGTACTGTTATTGGATTTGTTTTGTTATTGTGGTGTGTATGCTGTTTTTATAATAATATTTCTTCGTCTTCTTCATGTTTCATTACCTACTATGACAGATGTCATTGGTAATATTCCCACTAGAAGCATGTTTTTTGTTATAAAAATGGCATGTGTGATGGATGTCTATCACAAGTAATAGTGTTATTTTAGTTATTTATTACTACCTGATATGGCTAACGTTGTTTTGCCATGTTCAATAGCCTACGACTTATTTTCAGACCTACCAAATAGACACGAACAAAATTCGGTGAAACCATTTATTTATTAATACTTTTATTGCACTTAAATTTAAAATAAAAAAATATAGCGCAATGCGGCGGATTTAATGCCAAAGAGTTAACAGGCAATTTTTATACATTACAATAATTATTTCCTGCCCTTCCCTACCTAATCTGAAGCTTCATAGCTTCGTAGAGGTGGATTAATTTCTTAATAAATCACTTTTCAGAGAAGTTGTTAGAATAACAAAAACAATCTCCAGGATTTTCTTACCTAGTACACCCATAGTTCAGCATATCGCTCATATGCCGTTGCAAGCAGTAGTCGGGCCGTGTCTCTATTGTGATACCGATACACTTTGTCTTAGCTCTCTCAGAGTACTTGACGGCCTCTGCAACAGAACTTGAGGTATGACCTGAGAGTGCATCGTGGAGATTTCTGAAAAATAGGAAAAAGAAAACTTAGGCAATCACTTTTTCTTTGAAATTTCTATGTATGGTTGCATCCAGGCTAGGTAGATAATCAAAATCCGGTGGCGGCACATGGATCTTTACTTGGGTGAATTAACCTTTGTTAGGTATTAAGCATTAACATTAGGCTGTTTTCTAATTACTGTTGCTAAGTAAAGATTGGATATTTTTTTCTGAAGGATCATCATAATGCTGATTTTTCATCAGAATACAAAACAGAAGAAACAAAGTACTCTAATCCTCCCGGTGGGAGAAATAAATGATTTTGGAAACTTCAAAACGGTATGGAAATTAACAAAAACAAAGTCTGAATTGAGCCAGCCATGTGATTGTAAAGAGAGAGGAGAGTATCACACCATTTGAATCAAAGATTTAATAAACCAAAAACTTACCGAATAAAATAATCTCTGTAGTCCTCCGGGAGGCTCATAAACGTGCCACCCATCACGATAAACTCCACCTTATCTACACTGTGCCCCAGCTGCTTCAACTGTTCCACTCTGTGGCGAGTTTGGAGGTACGGGTTGTACCTAGCTCGAATGGCTCTCATAGACGTTGGCTCGTAACCTGTGTAGCTCTGTGTCGAGTACTCAAAGTCAGAGTCTGGCCCACCAGGGCAGTACACGCAAATGTTCCCAGTGAAGTTTATATGAGGGCAACGGTGAGGCTTACACATGACTGCTACCACAGCTATTCCGGACGCCGTACGGATGGGCTTAGCCTTTAGCTTCGGCAAGAGGATGCTTTTAGCGTCGGCTGGTACCGCTGCGATGATATCCACGAGCCTTGGAGACGTACTCATGCCGTATTTCGAGGAAATTCGCGTTTTCATCTTGTTGAGGTTAACATCTTTGCCTTGACGGTGGGCCACTAACAGCTCCTGTATTATCTCGGATATTACTATTACCATCTTCTCCTCTTTCGAGAGATCCGGCAGGATTTTCTTCTTAGTCATTTTTGTATCGGTTTTCGTTAAAATTGTTCACAAAATCGCGTGTAAAATACGCAGCTGACGTTGTTGTCATTCGTTTGACAGTTAATTGAACGAATGAAATTAATGAACGAAATGCTTAGTGTTGCCTAATTAAAAGGAATAAAAAGTTACCAGCACAGTAGTAGAATTTAAAAAAGTTTGTGATATGTATTTAAAAAAAGTTTGCTAGGTAATTTACAAAACAGCGCTCTTTAGCTAACAACTAACTTACTTAACAACGTTTACTGGTGCCCATTCGGTACTCTGCCTTCGCCTGTAATTGGAGGAAAAATCGCATAGCGCGGAGTTGGTTAGCTTCTTTGAGGACTCGCCGAACCGCTGGAAGCCATACGGGACATGGCCAGTAAAGCCTGCGAAAGAAATTAGAATGCTAAAAACATTAACTTACGCCTAAATGAATCAACTTTTGAATGCATGCCGCCAAGACTGAATTATTTTTACTCGAGAGAACTTCGTCCAAAAACACTAGAAACCGGAAGTGTAAATTTACTATACCTTGATTTATTTTTATTCATAGTCCAAACACTATACCTTGACTTTTAATTAGGTGGACTAAACTGACAGTTCAAAAAGCTCTTATTTTTTTTAAATGTTGCCAGAGCAAGATCGTAGTGATGTGACTTGATGTGTTCATTGAATGTTCGATTTCATTCAATCATTCACTCTTCAATTTTATTTCCTTTATTTGGGGAAAATAATTTAACTTAATCCTAATCATTAAATACCTACCAATTAAACAAACATACCTACATCTGAAAAACCCACAAACTTTAGGAAATATTTCGTTTAAGTAACGAGATGACAAACCGACTAGACATTATAATATCCACTTTTTTTCATAAGGTTCAGATGATAACTCTGTAGTTAACCGTTTTCAACAAATAATATGTTGGCTAGTGATAGATTCGTATACCATAATGTGTCGTGTTTAATATGTACAGTATCATCTTTATATAGTAGGTATTTATTGGTCACATTGTAACACCTCAGCCTTTAACGCTTGAATAATAAAGTTTTGCCTTCAAAACGTACTTTATTTTTCATTATATCTTGAAGGATCAATACAATAGTATCATGGCTGGGTTCCTCATCACAAATTAAAAACAATAAATACATTTATAAACCTAATAGCCAGTGAATCTAACGACATATTATGTATTTTCTTTTGTGCAATAAAGTGTAACAACAACATAATATGCGACTTAGACAATAATCCACATGTGCCATCTAGGAAAAAGGAGAAAGCTGTTTTCTCAACGTAGAATTACAGCTTTCGTTATTGTATCGACCACATGTTTTTGTTCAGTATTTAATTTTTTGTTTTTTTTTTCATATTATCTATTTGATTTTCCATTTCAATAAATTTATTAGCTAAGCAAAACGAAGCTTGCACCAAAATCTTTAAACGTGTTTAGTTGCTAATTTTATTTTAATGTGAAGTCTTTGTATAGTTTGACAATACAAAGCGCTAACGCATTTTAAAATCGAGGTGCAATTCGTCTTAAGACTTTAAAAGTGATTAAAATTTTAAATCTAGTTTTTATTTTATTTTTTCCTATTCCAAAACAGAAAGGAATGAATATGGTATGTCTGTCATGTTGTTAAGTTATAAATGTTTAATTTTATCACGAAATCCTCTAAATTAAGTATCATTTAATTTTACAGTTTATTCTATCTAATCAGCCCGTAAATAGAGCCCACTGTTGGGCATAGGACTCTTCTCTTTCACGCCAACCTATCCGGTCCAGTGCCTCCCAGCCGCTTTCACAATTTCGTCGGCCCATTGGGCTGGTGGTCTGCCCACCGACCGTCGACCCGTTCTTGGCCACCACTCAGTGGCTTCCTTAGTCCACCGGCCGTCTTCCCGCCTAACCAAATGTCCCACCCGTCTCCATTTCTTAGTAATTCGTGTGCGTACGTAGAGTTTATAATGTAATTTAATTCGTTTATTGGAGTTTAAAACAGGTAACAAACAATCAATATGACATACAGAGAGAGATAAGATAAGATATAAGAATATTAAGAGAGCTTAATAGAGTAGATCTAGAATGTCACCCAAAGCATACACACACGTGTTTTGAATTTGAATTTGAACAAATTTAAAGGTTTAGGAATATGGTTAAAGAATTACCAAAACTAAATCATAAATCACTCAGGGCCGGGCGAGCGAGTTACATTACATACACCAGTCTGCAATTGAATGAACGAATGATTGAATGAAAATATTTATTATTCGATCACTCTGAGCACGACACTATTTTTTATTTTCCCTTACATGGCAACCCACCAAATGTCAGTTTAGTCCACCTAATTAAAAACAGAGTATACCTAATTGTTTTATTGAGAAGTCAAAACATTTACTATATTTATTGAAGCACAATACCTTATTTTATGTAATAGCTAAAGTTTTTAATTTATATAATGCTTGTAAGCGCAAGCTATTAACAAACACAGAAAAAAGTCTGAGCAAAACCGTACGTACTAAGTAGGTACTCTTAAATCTACTCTTTTTGGACAAGCTGTACGCCTGTGGTCATACTCTACCTCTTCAGAATAATAACTATATTATTCTGAGCTCTACCTATGTGTATCCGAATAAACCTTCTCTATCTGTATCTATCTCTCTCTTCTCGGAGAGTTGGTCTTACAGGCAATGTAAGGGGAAAACTTACGTGTATGCTGGGAAGGATTAAAGCCCCAAATCTGATTCCTAACGAACGAAGAGTGGAGTTTATTATAGGACATTAGAAACAAAACCGATTTTAAACAAAAACTAAAAATACAGAATTATGTAAGTACCTACAGTTTATTTACGAAAACCTTTCATGACATTATCTTGACAATCCTAAACGAAAATAAGTGTCAATATGAAAAAAAGGTTTTGAACTCCTTCCTATCGTATTTTCGTTTAAAGCGCACCCATTAAATAAAATATAAATTCTGTTCGTTGAATATTTAAATTCTGAATATGATTGAGATCATACATTTCTAGATTGTCCTGTTAAAGGAAAACCGGCAAACATGTATGGAGGCTGGTCCAAGAACCAATAACGACGTGACACATGTCATTAGAAAGGTTTTTTAATATACTACAATAGTTACTAGAGTCTGACAAGCGAGTCGTGGGACGCGATTTATTTCGAATCCTTCATATGGCCACACTCTGACTGTCAAACTTGCTGCAAGTAGCACAGCCCAAACAGTTTGATACTCGTCCTAGATTTAAACAAGAAAAAAACTTTTGTTTTTATTCAACATAATTTTAATAAAAGCGGTGGTGGCGTAGTGGGGTTGACCCTTGCTTCTCGATCATGAGGGTCTGGGTTCGAACCACGCATGTACCAATGACTTTTAGTTACGTACATTTGTTTGTACAGCAACACCATTCGCTGATAAATTGTGCCCGGATAACGGCGACAGGCTTGCCACTTGTCACGTTTGGGACCTAATAAACTCGGCAAAACGTGGGTCCAGTCCTAGAGACTGGTGCCTCTGCCTACCCCTTCGGGGATAACGGGCGTGAGTTTATTATTATTATTTTATTATTATTATAATTTTACCTATGTTTTAGTATGTACATACGAGTAATAATGTTTTAAAGCAAACATGAATTATTCTTGTTGTAAGGTCTGTCGGATGACGAAAATATTAAACGTTAGATCGAAGACTTAGTCAAAGAACTCAAAGATGTAGAGAAAAAAAAGATATGAATCAGATTTTGATTATGGTTCTTCTTCTTCTTCCGGTGCCATCTCCTATCGGAGGTCGGCTATCATTTTGGCTACACTGTCACGTGATGTAGCTGCTCGCAGAAGTTCTATGTTTCTGGTGTTGAACCACTCTGCTATGTTTTGGAGCCATGATGTTTTTCTTCGGCCAGGTCTTCGCCTTCCTTCAATTTTCCCTTCTAGAATAAGTCGCAGCAAATTATATTTGTCAGCTCGCTTGATGTGACCAAGGTATTGTAGCTTTCTTCGCTTTATAGTCTTTAAGAGCTCTACCTTTTTGTTCATTTTCTGCAGAACCGCGACGTTCGTTACTGTCAGTCCATGATATTTTCAGCATCCTTCTATACACCCACATTTCGAATGCTTCCAACCTTTTGCATAAGGGTTGTGTTAAAGTCCAAGCTTTGACGCCGTATAGAAGGGACGAAAACACGTAGCACCTCACTAAGCGACATCTTGTGACGAGTTTCAGGTTGCGGTTGCAAAGAAGGTGACTCATTTTCATAAAAGCACCTCTGGCTTGTTCGATGCGACATTTTATTTCTATACTCTGGTCTTCTTGGTCGTTTACCATACATCCGAGGTATTTGTAAGAACGAACTCTCTGAAGCGGATGATATTTCACCTTGAGGACAGTAGACCCAGGCGGAGTGTGACCTATGATCATGTACTTGGTCTTTTTTGTATTAATATTCAGGCCATTGACGGCGCTAACCGACTCCACCCGATCAAGTAACTGTTGTAGATCTTCCAACGAGCTGGCTAACAGGATCGTATCATCTGCATAACGTATGTTGTTGAGGGGTCTTCCATTTACAACGATACCTTCGGTTGCACCTTCAAGAGCCTCAGAGAATATTTCCTCTGCATAGACGTTGAATAGCAACGGTGATAATATGCAACCCTGTCGCACTCCCCTCAGTATGTCCACATTAGCGGTGAGCTCGTTTTCCACGCGTACATTGGCGGTCTGCTGCCAGTATAGATTTTTGATTATGGAGACGTCCTTGGTATCAAGGCCTATTCTATCCAGGATCTGTATGAGTTTCTCATGTTTTACCCGATCAAACGCCTTCTCATAATCTATGAAGCAGACGTATACACATCTGTTCACATCCCAGCAGCGTTGTATCAGTACTTTGTAACCAAATAGTGCATCCCGAGTTCCATAGCCATTTCTAAACCCAAATTGTGTGTCTGAAATGTTATCCTCACATTTTTTATGTATTCGTTTGCGGTGGTGGCGTAGTGGGGTTGACCCTTGCTTCTCGATCATGAGGGTCTGGGTTCGAACCACGCATGTACCAATGACTTTTAGTTACGTACATTTGTTTGTACAGCAACACCATTCGCTGATAAATTGTGCCCGGATAACGGCGACAGGCTTGCCACTTGTCACGTTTGGGACCTAATAAACTCGGCAAAACGTGGGTCTAGTTCTAGAGACTGGTGCCTCTGCCTACCCCTTCGGGGATAACGGGCGTGAGTTTATTCTTCTATTCTATTCTTCGTTTGTGAATAACTTTTAAAAAGATTTTCAGGACGTGGATCATTAATGAGATGGTTCGGTATTCATTGCATCGTTTCGCAGTACTGATTTTGGGCAGAGTAATGAAGGTGGAATGAATTGTGCATGAATTCTCCTTTCTTTGGTCGTGAAAAAGATCCTCAATGTATTCCTTCCAAATTCTTAGGCGGTCTTCAATATTTAGGGCATAGTTGCCGTCTTTGTCTAAAAGAGTGGAGGTCGTTTGTCGTTTTTTCTGCCCTGTGAGTTCATTTATCTACTTATACATATTGAAGGCATCATGTTTGGCTTGTAGCTCTTCTATCTCTGTGCATTTGTCGTTGATCCAGACATCCTTGGCCTCAATACACTTTCGTCCTATCTCTCTGTGAATCATTTTATATTGTCTAATGTCTGTATGTTTTACAAGACGTCTCCGCGTCATCAAGTCTAGAATTTCCTCCGTCATCCATTCTTTGGACTTCACCATGCGTGCTGGACTAAGGGTCTCCCTTGCGGCGTTGAGGATAACATCTTTGATATCCTTCCACAGTTGTTTCGGCGAGATTGTACTTATGTTAGGCATTGAGTGTTGGACTTTCTCTTGCAGCTCATGGAATTTATTGTGAAAGGAACAATGTAACTTTTGTTTTGTGTCCTTATCCCTTAGCCGAGAAACATCAATCTTTGCGGACGCCTTTGGTGGTATGAGTTTCTTTAGCTTGGTAGCAAAAACTCCTACAAGAGGGTTGTGATCCGATCCAATGTCCGCACCTGGATATGTTTTAACAGATTTAAAACTGTTTCGATACCTCTTGTTGATCAGTATGAAGTCAATCTGGTTTCGGACTATATTTCTTGGGGAGTCCGCCGGTGATTTCCAAGTGTATAGACGTCGCGGGGGTAGTTTAAAGAAAGTGTTTGTTACTACCAATGAATCTTCCTGACAGAATTGAATAAGGCGATCTCCACGATCATTTCGCACTCCCAAGCCATACTGCCCGACAACATCCTGAATGAGACCTTCGCCAATTTTGGCGTTAAAATCGCCCATAACGATGGTACATTCTGACTTTTTGAGTCTGGTGAGCACGGTTTTCAGGTCTTTGTAAAATTCCTCGAGAATGCTATCACTTTTAGTGGCAGTAGGTGCGTATATCTGAACAATGTTAATGTTTATAGGTGTTGCCCTAAGTTGTACTAGCAAAATGCGATCCGACACTGGTAGAAAATTGGTAACCGTATTTTTAAGATGTTTTTTAATCATAACTGCCACTCCGTTTCTGTGGTGTTTTTCGTCATTACCACTGTAGTAGGTGACGCTTTCCTCTGTGGTCTGTATACCTGCTCCCTTCCACCTGGTCTCACTTATCCCCAGTACGTCAATTCCGAGTCTCTTTACTTCCCTTTCTATGTTTCTAAATTTCTCCTCTTTAAACATGCTTTGAGCATTCCATGTCGCAATTTTTATAATGCACCCGGGGACTCTTAGCACCCTCTGACCATCTAAGGTCTGCCGGGGACTGAGGGCCGTGATATGTTTGTACTGAGCCATAATGATTATCCTGGGAAAGTGTTATGCGGTGGTTTTCCCTTTGCCTTCCGCATCGCTGTTTGTTGCCATGGCAACAATGATGACCCTCGACTGTTCTAGTCTTCTTGACCTCCACTCTCGGGTCTACTGCAGATGCAGCTGCCCACTGCAGAGAATGGAAGTGCTTATTTAATGGCGGCACTTACTCACCATGTCACAAGGTAGTCATTGAAATTATGTAGCTTTTTATAGGCAAGTCCTTTCCACCAGACTTCCCACTACGGTCTCGTAACCTTGCCGCTGTGTGGTCGGGGACTGTTTATTCGATATTCACAGCTAACCACCATATCTGATGGCCGTTCACTATCCGTCACCTGTGACCCCGATGGTAGCCTACAGCTCAGCCCCACCGATTATGGTTCAGCATTAATAAATGTTTATAAGTTTATGTGGTGCATCTTTATTATCCCTGTTTTTGGTGGAGTGGAAATGTTGGTTTTGATGTAGTTAATATTTTCGTTTTGCTTATATTTAGTTATGTTTGGACAAAATTCATTAGAGACGCCAAACTAATTAAACAAATAATCAAGTTAAGCAAAAGTATCAAGATGGTTTATTCAAACAATATGCAGGGTTATCAACTAAAAGATTTTTAAATTTCCCGCCAAAGGCTTGAGCCACGACTCACTTGTCGCACTCTATGGGAGCTTACTTCAAATAATTGTGTGAAAAAAGTTATAGCGATATAAACAATATTTTTTCATAGACGATTTTTAAGCAATAAAAATAATTATTTCGTATTCGATGACATTATAGAGCCAATTAAAATATGTTTATGAGTATTGCTGGGGATGCAGAGTGCAGGGTGAATCTCTATCAGAACGTAAAATAAAACAAGTTTTAATAAAATATAGTTTTCTAAAACCAAATAAGATAAGATAAAACCAAAGTCATGATCAATAGTTACATTGATCCAATACCGGTCGTTTCCGAATACACTTCATCATCATCATCATCGGCCTATGGTTGTCCACTGCTGGACATAGGCCTCTTCCATTGCACGACACTGAGCACGGTCCTCGGCTACTCTCATCCAGCTCTTGCCAGCCGTCCTGCGAAGATCATCGTTCCACCGAGTCTGAGGACGTCCTACACTACGTTTACCGACCCGCGGTCTCCACTCAAGAACTTGTCTACCCCATCGGTTATCAGTTCTTCGGTGATATGGCTGGCCCACTGCCACTTACGAATATACTTACCTCGGGCAGATTCTGCAGTTAGGTAAAAACAATTTCGAGAAGGAGGCCAAGAGGAGGATCTAGCTGGGCTGGGCAGCGTTTGGGAAACTATGCCGAGTCTTCTCGTCATCTATACCACAATGCTTGAAAACGAAAGTTTTCAATCAGTGTGTCCTACCTACCTGTCGTGACCTACGTCGCCGAGACATGGACACTCACGAAAGGGTTGGTCCACCAGTTCAAAGTCGCTCAGTGAGCTATGTAGAGAGCTGTGGTCGGAGTTTCTCTGAAGGATAGGATTCGTAACGAATACATCCGACAGAGAACCAAAGCAATCTTCTTCAGCTTGCTAATTCTCTGAGCTATATCAGCTCAGAGAATTAGCAAGCTGAATTGGCAGTGGGCTGGCAATATTTCGCGAAGAACCGACAACCGCTGGGGTAAACGTGCTCTTGATTGGAGACCGCGACTCGGCAAACATAGTGTAGGACGCCCTCCGACCAGGTGGGATGACGATCTGGGAAAAACTGTAGGCAGATGCTGAATGCGGCAAGCTGAAGGGCGCTATTCGCTATTCGACCCGCACCACACGGTTGACGCCGGTGGCCGCCACACACTACAATCGTCGCTGCTCGCTTCTTGTGGCCCACACCGGCCACTAACGCCGACACACGCCACTCGCGCTATTCCTCACCCCTCTGTCCCTTACCTCAGTTAACCTGTTCGAGTCGACGGCAACGCCAAGTAGTCAGAATTATTTATATCAGAGATTCAATGCCGTCCTGCGATCGCATTGGTTAAATAAAAAAGTAGCAGCCACCGACCTCAAGTGTCGGCCACCGGCCACAAGTGGAGCCGCTGGCCACTCTATAGCCGCTTTTAGCTTCTTGTGGCGGCGTTTGTGGCTGTGGCGAGTGGCTCGTGTGCAGGGACACTTAGCTCGCCTTATCGGGAAGTTTTACATAGTAATAATTATAAGGCTTCATTAGTTTTAGGTATCATATCATTGTTGTTATTATTATCAATGTGAGTAAAAAATAACGGTTTCTTATGTTTAGATAAACAAAGGTAAAACATATTATGATATCGAGTCTAATATAGGTAAATACCGTTTTCAATAGGTAGTAAGAAACGATACTCCAATAACAAGCCTAGGGTCAACGGAAAAGCAAACAAAGTTCAATATCAAGGTCGGGTCAAAAATAGTCACGGCAATCAAGAATACAAAGAAATTCACTTGTAACGTAGGTACTCACAAAGCGACTGCCAATGCCGTTTAAAAGTGAAAAGATATTTTTTTATTGCTTAAAATGGTCTATGAAAAAAATATTTTTTATATCGCTATAACTTTTTTCACACAGCGTTTTGAACCGAGCTCCCATAGTAACTATTGTAGAGTATAGGAATACCTTTCTAACGAGATAGGTCACGTGGTTATTGGTATCAAGGACCATTTTGTCTGGTCCTCCTTTGGTTTCAAAGTGATTGATTACCTACTTACCCCTTTGTTAATTAAATATCAATCTATATTTATTTACCCACAAGTAGAAACCTTTGTGGAAAAGTTCACATATAATCTAACTAAAAAACTTTGTAAGCGTCAGGACCCCTGGACCAAATGCGATATTTGATGTTTGAAAAACATTACATTATAGTAATGTTTTTCACCTCGTGTCGTTTGCCTTAAAGTATTTAACTACTAGACGCAAACAGGACTTTGCTCGGGTAAAATGTAGAAGCATAATATTCCAGCTTTTTTTTGTAAATTCAATTTTTTTTATAAACTCTCTCACTTTGAAATTATTTACAGTTTTCAGTTATGTATCGACCACAAATTTTTGTTTAGCATTTTTTTTGGTATTTTATTTCTTTTTCCTGTTTATGGATGTCCGAAGTTATTAATAACCTCAAAAAAGCTGTGCGAGAAGATGTAGGATCTAGCTTCGTATAAGTACCGTTGGAAGCCTTTACTAGGAGGAGCGTAGTAGTGAGTAAAATCTCCAGCGCGTTGAAAGATAAGTACGCCTTTGTACCAAACATTTGTTTTGTGCAATAAAGAATTTAATAATAATAATAATAACGATTCATGATTTGTAGTTGATTAATTTCCGTGACTTTCAGTTTGACAGCTGTCATCCGAAATGAAGATCTTGACGAGCTTTATCATTTTTTTCTAGGAACTAGTAGTATATACTCCGATTTTTAACTTCGTGTACCAAACTGACATTTGGTGGGTTGCCAGTTTTGGATTTTGTTGTACAATAAAGTACTCGAAGACTATAGAGATATTGAAACGAGATATGATTCGAAAGTCAAATTAGTATCCGGTTTGGTGATTTAAAAAAAAAGTTTCATGTTACATTTATGATTTTCTTCCTTAAATTAATTTAACCATTTTGAAAATGTCACTGTAGATAGAATTCAACGCTACTTTTATTACTGATCAACGTAAATTAAGATTCTAAAATTACTTATTTTAGTAAATTTAAAAACGAAACGACTTGATCACTCAACTGATACGATACTATTTTTTTCATTACGATAAGTTTGCAACGCAGTACCTAGTTATCAATAAGCAAATAAAAAGTAGAATTTTAGCTGACAATGTCGAGACCGAGACCGAGACCGAGAACTCGGTCGAGACTCCTTGAGCTAGTAACATTTTAAAAAAGAAAGAGCGCTTGCAGCTGTCAGTTTAGTACACGAAATTAAAAATCAGAGTATAGTATCAGTTGTTTTCGAGATACATGTTTTTTTAGTTAGACAGCTGTCATCCGAAATGAAGATCTTGACAAGCTTTATCATTTCTTTCTAGGAACTAGTAGTCTAGTATCAGTTGTTTTCGAGATACATGATTTTTTAGTTTGACAGCTGTCATCCGAAATGAAGATCTTGACGAGCTTTATCATTTCTTTCTAGGAACTAGAAGTCTAGTTTCAGTTGTTTTAGAGACACATGATTTTTTTAATTTGACAGCTGTCATCCGAAATGAAGATCTTGACGAGCTTTATCATTTCTTTCTAGGAACTAGTAGTCTAGTATCACTTGTTTTCGAGATACGATTTTTTAGTTTAACAGCTGTCATCCGAAATGAAGATCTTGACGAGCTTTATCATTTATTTCTAAGAACTAGTAGTCTGTTGTTTTCGAGATACATGATTTTTTAGTTTGACAGCTGTCATCCGAAATGAAGATCTTGACGAGCTTTATCATTTCTTTCTAGGAACTAGTAGTCTAGTATCAGTTGTTTTAGAGATATATGATTTTTTAGTTTGACAGCTGTCACTCGAAATGAAGATCTTGACGAGCTTTATTATTTCTTTCTAGGAACTAGAAGTCTAGTTTCAGTTGTTTTAGAGACACATGATTTTTTTAATTTGACAGCTGTCATCCGAAATGAAGATCTTGACGAGCTTTATCATTTCTTTCTAGGAACTAGTAGTCTAGTATCACTTGTTTTCGAGATACGATTTTTTAGTTTAACAGCTGTCATCCGAAATGAAGATCTTGACGAGCTTTATCATTTATTTCTAAGAACTAGTAGTCTGTTGTTTTCGAGATACATGATTTTTTAGTTTGACAGCTGTCATCCGAAATGAAGATCTTGACGAGCTTTATCATTTCTTTCTAGGAACTAGTAGTCTAGTATCAGTTGTTTTAGAGATATATGATTTTTTAGTTTGACAGCTGTCATCCGAAATGAAGATCTTGATAAGCTTTATAATTTCTTTCTAGGAACTAGTAGTCTAGTATCAGTTGTTTTTCAGATGCATGATTTTTTAGTTTGACAGCTGTCATCCCAAATAAAGATCTTGACGATCTTTATCATTTCTTTCTAGGAATTAGTAGTCTAGTAGGTATCAGTTGTTTTCGAGATACATGATTTTTTAGTTTGACAGCTGTCACTCGAAATGAAGATCTTGACGAGCTTTATTATTTCTTTCTAGGAACTAGAAGTCTAGTTTCAGTTGTTTTAGAGACACATGATTTTTTTAATTTGACAGCTGTCATCCGAAATGAAGATCTTGACGAGCTTTATCATTTCTTTCTAGGAACTAGTAGTCTAGTATCACTTGTTTTCGAGATACGATTTTTTAGTTTAACAGCTGTCATCCGAAATGAAGATCTTGACGAGCTTTATCATTTATTTCTAAGAACTAGTAGTCTGTTGTTTTCGAGACACATGATTTTTTTAGTTTGACAGCTTTCATCCGAAATGAAGATCTTGACGAGCAAAAAATCCTCAAAAATGCCTCACGTAAATTATGGACGCCCCCTAAGGCCAACGAGACGAGGTAATAAATGTAAACAAATGGACATCTATGATTGAATGTCAACATTTGCCGTTTTATTGACTCAACTCGATATCGATAGTTTCACGGTTCCTATAAGTATCATTGTTAGTAGTACTATGGCTTAGAATTAATAATTTTAATTAAGGAGACTACCCTACCACCACCTACCTACCTACTACTGTACCTGGCAAAATTTCTTTCACGCATAACTTTTTTGTGTTACACCAAAAAAATTCGAAAAAAACATATGTTGAGGTACTAAATAGGTACTAAATATATACAAAGAGATAAATTACCTATATTGATTGGAACTACGTTAAACAAATGTGGTCCAGACATCCTGACGTCAGAATGTCTGGCCACTTTCTTTACACGTTTTTTCGCTGTTTATCGAGGTACTAAATATTTCAATTGAGGTACTAAATAGTACCAAAAAGTTACTATAATGTAATGTTTTTCAAACATCAAATATCGCATTTGGTCCAGGGGTCCTGACGCTTACAAAACTTTTAGCTGATCCGGCAAACATTGTTTCGTGATTTATTTTATTTCACTTTTGGCTATGAAAAATAGACAACCTATCGAATACACATGTAAAATTTCATCAAAATCAGTCAAGCCGTTTTGGAGGAGTATGCGCACTGACTGTGACACGAGAATTTTATATATTAGAAGAAATAAAAAATCTGCTAGTTAGTTGTTTTATAAAAATATTAAGTTATTGTAAATAAAACAAATTGAATGAAAATGTGGCTTTTAAATTAGGTAACACCTACCTAGCTACTTACCTAAATATTCTATTTTCATGGTCACGGTCGAAAAACGACGCACGTTTTCAAAAGGTCCTAGTTAATTACTTCCTTGTATAAATATTTTTGTATAGTTTTTCAACCACCATTTCACCTTGGCCACTATAGCTGACCCACCTTTTTTGATGAACTTCTCAGGATCATCATTCTCCATGAAGTAAGGGCTGATGCTGTGCGATGCCGGCGATAACTTAGCTTCGTCCACGGGTAATTCTCGTAGGATTCCAGCGCATTCTGGCCTCACTGCTATTAAGGGCAGCTTGAACTCGGCTGTTGCAGACTGTAGAATAAATGTAGGTTGTAGGTTGTAGGATAGAATTTGAGTTATTTCCGAAAATATTTTAACATTTTCCTTCCTTAGTTAGACACCAGGGTCAAGTGATTGTGTGGTGTGGAAACTATTATTATTATAAATAGGTACCTCGGGTACATATTTCATGTACTTATATTTCATTGACCTTTTCGGCTCCTCTCATTATTCTTCCGACTTAATACATTTCATATTATCAGCTTAATTTTCTTTTCAATCAATATCATATAATACATCGATGTACAATCGGGAGTTGCATCCATTTATCCTCATCTCTTGTCCATCTCCTTTCACCCATTAGGTACTCTCTGTTTTCTTCTAAGTCCATGACTTCACAGACTAGATTAGACTTACCACCAAATCCCACAGCTGTCCACTACCTCATAACTTTCTGTTTCATATCACTACTACAATGATTCATGTTTTCGTTCTATTTTCCTGTCAATCAGTTCCATGTTCATCAATATCATCCTCCAATCCTCTTCTCATGTCAATCTTCTTTCGACCAACGCCTTTCAAGTCCATAATATCACTAAGCCCTCGATCTGGGCCTACGTCTTGACTTACAAATCTGTCTATCAGATCCCACGGGTATTCGTTAATTCTTTCCATTTGATATTCTGATTGATAAGTTAGTATATGCTACAGTTCATGTTTTCGACTCCATTTTCATTGTCAGTTTTCTGCATAAATTCCCGTCATTACCAACCTTCGTCTTCTGTAATTTTTTCTTTACCCATTTCTGAGTCACGGGCGTCACTTAGCCCTCGATCTCAACTTACAAATCTGTCCACCAGGTCCCACGGTTGTCCACTGCCGGCTTGCAGGTCCACCACTCGCTCCAGCGTATTCTTTGCCGCTCTGGCAGCCAGTTGAGATCGCTGGAACTCCGACATTGCCTCGGTGGCACCGACACTGTAGCGCTGGCCGAAGTGTGCATTGAGCCGCGGTAGGAACCCTATAGTTATCAAGTGTTACACTTGAGAAACTTGTAGATATTAATTTATAAACGCTTTCCCCCTTGAGGCTTGAGGGAGTAAGGTTTTCGGAAGTTTACGCTGTCGTCCGGAAGTCAACCTTTACCTATGTACCTACACTGTTTTCAGTGGCGTACGCTGGCGGATGATTTTTGGCAGAAGGTTAATCAACTTGCAACATTCGTTAGATCTAATCAGTTGTTGACGTATTGGGTACAGTCGACAGCAAGTCAAACTTACATTTTTGTTGCAAAGTCACCAGTAACGAATCAGAATAGAGTGCACGCGTAAAGCTCGACGTAAACAATAAATACGAGACCCTGACTATGAGTCTATAAGTTTGTAAGATACTGTAAATTTAGAATATTTTAATTACTGCCTAAAAATACAAGTACTTATAGCAAGGAACTAGGCATAATTCTACCTATAGATGCTGTATAGATATATCCATAATGGAAATATCTTATTTCGAAATTAGGCGTTACTTGTAGGATTTTGATAATATCGACACCGTTTCCACAAGCCAAACCTAGGTCGCTCCAGCTGCCGAAATTAATTTTACAACTTCCTCAACAGTTTCCTGCTTGGCAGTCCGCAAATCAAGATAAGCTGAAGGGTGTTGCGAAAACTGTCCGTAGTACGTCTGTTGGTTGGTACTTGTGTAGCAGCAACCGCAAAGTAGGTCGCGAGGAGATAAGGACCTATTACTGCTTTGCTGTTGTCGTTGTGAAATTTTACTTCGGTTTACAAACAGCTGCTAAAGAATGTTTTTATTTGTGGCGTCTAGTTTCGTGCAGATGGAGTAGGGTGATAGATAGATAGAGAACACCTTATTGTACGTAAAAAAGGAGATTACACAGGTAATCTTGAAAGACTATACTTGAGCCATTACAAACGTGCGAACCGAGTCATAAAAGTGCGAGCGAGAGTTCCGATATGCCTGATATGCCTCCTATATCTATGTGTGAGAGAGAGAGAGGTCTGATACAAATGTTTATAACTCAGTTCGCACGTTTGTAATGGCTCAAGTATAACCCTTTGTACTACGATTTTTTTTTGTATGCACTTTGGCCAACAGGCTGTAGATTAACAGTTTTTTAGTGTATAAGAAACCGGGGGTAACGGAACACAATCTTCATACGCAGTTTAAATTTTATTATGCTAAAGTCTTTCTCCTTACCAAACACTAAATCAAACACCATTTGAGTAGTGTTTAATGGAAACGTGTTTTAATAACCAAGACTATGATTTAGGACAGCTTTGAGTCAGAGTCATTTCATAATTATCATCATCATCATCAACCCATATGTCCCCACCGAGGAGCACGGGTCTCTTCCCTGAGGAAGGTATAGGCCATACTTCAGCACAGGGGCCAAGTCCGGATTGATGGACGCTGGTCTTACCTACTGTCAGAAGTTTTCAAGCCGCCCTAAGGCCTCTGACTTAGCTTAACGACTGCAATAATTATGCCCTTTCCTTATTGGGTATGAGGCATTATGTTTGCAATGCCTTTCTAAGTTATAGGTATATAAATAAACAAAGCCCACTGTCCGCTGAACACTCGTCATTGAGCGAATCTATGACATCGACAAGTCTCAAGTTCGTGTAAAAATTTAGTTTTATCTCGGGCCAAAGCAGGATTCGGGCATATGAGCTACGACTGGCACAGCCGTCGCCGCTCTCACTGACTGAGCTGAGCAACAAAATCCTATAGCCATTCCAGGGAATGCCAATCCAAGAATTCATAGCATGAGTCACCCCAATTGATTCACCTGGATCGGCCGCAGCGTAGGCGGAGTGCATTTAGCTTAGAACTAGTTTAACCACCTTATTAGGCTAGTTGGCAACAGATTGACGCAACTTGACGACAGATTGTTTGCTGCGTGACTAGTCATTTACCACTCTTATCTATTGCTTATCATTCGATAGACTACAAAACTTTAGTGTTCTTTGATAAAACAGATGTGCTTTGAGACTATCATCAACCCATTATGTCCTCACCGAGGGGCACAGGTCTTTTCCCTGAGGAAGGTATAGGCCACCTACTCCACCACGGTACCAAGTCCGGATTGGTGGAGGCTTGTAAGACAAGTGGCTGGTCTTACTATCAGAAGTTTTCAAGCCGCCCTAAGGCCTCTGACTTGGCTTAACAACTTCCATATATCAACGGCAGCCGGCACCAACCGCTTAAGAGGAAACACAACGGCAGTTTTTCCATACAAACGTAGTTCCCCTGTTTCCTCCCTGGATAATGCCAGTAGAGCAATTATTTTTTTCCATAAAATCTATGGCTACTATACGCATGTCCCTATGTTTTTATTTTTTTCATAAATTTATTATTAAAAGAGATATGAACATTCAAAAACCTAAAAAATTGGCCCAATTTGCCTTGCCTTGCGAAGCACGGAACCGCTCGGAAAAATGCCACTAGCGTTAGTCACAGAACAGTCACCCATCCATGCACTGAACGCGCCCTACGTTGCTTAACCTTCGTGATCGTTTTAAGATCACTCAGACGGCCGGGGCTACGAGACTATAAGGTACTTAAAACACTTTGTATTATAGACTTGGGTAGATTTTTTCAAACAAATTGTACATGTTACCTTCGTATCCGGGGACCATCGGATGTTTATAGACTGGATCGCCATTGCGGAATCTGGCGTTGACAGTATCGATGTCATTTTGCGCTGGTCGGTAAATCTGACAACAAAATTATGTGCTCTGATGATCTACTGCTACGAGACATCCAGCATTTGAACTAACTATCTCAAATGAAGTTTGTTCCTGACTATAACTGGTACGATATTTTTACTGAGCACGGCATGTAGAGATGTTATATGTTTCGAGTATTATCATCGAACATATATAGTGATTTACTCTACTTTTTTCTCAAAGCAACGTTTTGCTCTCTAATAAAAAAAATTGTTCGGAAAGCTAAATCTTACGTATTGTGTGTCTGAGTAGAGAACTGAGGGAACTCCGCATACTTGTAAATAAAACAACGATGTGAATATAATGGTCACTAAAATGTCATCCAAAGATGGTGAACAACTTCTCAAGTTATTATAACATATATGAAAGAAAAGTTGAGAGGAAAAGGGACAAGAAGAAAGTAGGTACCTAGTAGCATAGAAACATCAGGCAAAGAACGGATGCAGCCAGCGTGGAACAGCGTTTCGCTTGGCAGGAAATGACGAAAAATAGGAGAGCCGACGGCAAACCTCAAATAATGCATACTGCCCAGGGGTGCAATTACCTACGTAAAACTCCACTGTAGGTATGGACTTGTCTGATTTAGCCCTTTTGTTACTGGTATGTCACACCACCTTATGACACACTGTTACATGCTGGGACTATTTTCCCAGTAGGTACCTATCTCATACTCCTACTCCGAACTGTCATTTGCATTCTTATTTTGACTCTTTCGAGTTGTTTAACTGCTTCACCCGATAGAGTGGAAAGTTACGTAATATAACGGCAGAAAGAAAAAGAAATATGTGAGTGGTTGACCAAAAAGGGACCTCAAGGGAAAATAATTGATTTCGAGAAAATCGCGTTTGAAGTTTCGTGTATAGACAGGTTTCGACTCGACTCGGCTCACAAAAAAAATCATAAAAAAATAACTACGGCACCTAAAAATATTCTGGTTAGACCAAAACAAAGCTAAAGTACCACAAATTAAAAAATTTAAATAAAATAAACAACGGTTTCCAATCACTCCAGGTCCCTTTTTGGTCAACCACTCACATGATGCTCCGACAACAGCCAAACCGATTGAACCCGAGTGAAGGCACTCGCTGTTTATGTTCGCTTCACTGACCACCACAATACTAACTATACAGACGTCAATATATTCTCCTAAGGCCCTAATACGAAAACTATTGTTATTTTCAAGGTCAAGCCCATACAGGGTATGTCACTGGCTTTTTCCGTAACTGATCCGTCCGCAGCCGGTCTATAACTACACAGGACTGATTACCTGATAATCATCAGCGGTCCTATCAGAGAGCACCAGCCGCTCGGAATGCTGAACACTTGGGTCCAGCAGGATTTTGTGTGTAGTGGAGCCATAAGTGTTGCCAATGCGGTATTTATACTCCGGACAGTGCCCTGTGTAGCTGTGAACGAAGAAACAACACAGTGACAATTTGTCGTGGCCGGTAGGTACGTACAACATGCCGTGTTTTTTTTTTTTGCGACACTTGCGTTATTTTATTTACAAATCTACTCTAAAAGTTAACAATGTTTTTTCCGTCATTATTTTTTTACTCTTTTGAGAATCTACCTCGGGTTATGAACTTTAAAATTCATGTACCTACTTTTGCCCATTTATTTAATGTAGCCACGATTACATCATCGCGGCTACATAAAATAAAATGTAGGTAGTTTATTCGCCGAACATGTCGCAGAGTCAAATGTTCACTAGGACACAATTTTATATTCCGCAAGATAGCTGGGGATCTTCACACTAGACATAGCCTGTAAATGTATTAACACGATGTTATTGCGATCAATTGCTGGCCAAAGGCCTCCCAATATTCTCCAGTTCTCTCCATTCGTAAGCACTTTCTGTCAACCCGATAGAAAATTGTAGCGTATTTTAAAAAATCGGCAATAAATCAATAACTTCCAACAACCCAATCACTTGACCTACATCTGGATGCCCTGGGTCATGTAGGCAAAGTTATCTGAGACGAGGCATAATTTATCACGACATCGTCCACATGCAGCGGCCCTTACAGTCAAAGAAGTCCATTAAATCATCATCTTACGTTGAGGAATAAGTGACCCGTAACCGTTTTGTCACGCTCATAAACCACGTCAGCCAGAAACATGCCGATTGTAACAGAAAGAAAAAAAAACAGAAGCTCTATAATAATAGCTAATAGTTCACACCCCAGAGCATCTAAGGTTCACACTATGTGCCAGGGCATTAGGAGAGTGGTGTGAACAGTCGTCTTTACATAGTAATTTATTTTTTTAACTCTCAAAACACAAAACTGTCAGAAAGCGCATGTAGGTCAGTGATGTTCAAGATAATACAGCGCCGCGGTTTTGTTGCATAGCCACTCGTAATTTGACCGAATACATCGATTGTACATCAACTTCAATTTCAAAGATTTTGTTACCTAGTAGGTACTAGGTAGGTACTATAGGGCTTCACCAACGCATTGCTATGGAGTTTAGCGAATAGTTGAAAAAATACACATATAGGTAGGTATGTATGATCGGTAAGTCCATGTAAGTCTGAGAATATGTTGTTATCTACTTTTCATACTCCTCTATCTGGCGAAACAACGTTTGCGGGGTCACCGGGTCAGCTAGTAATTTTATAAAAATACTATATACTAAACCTGATAAAGGAAAGTGACCAATTCAAATTGCTATTACTATTGGTATTGCTAAATGCTGCATTATAGCACTGAAAATGTGGCGCCTCTTAAATGAGGTATTCTATTTTCATGGACTGCTTTAGTGTGTTTTCTGTCTAAGCTTTCGTTTTCTCCTAGCCGTGCCAAAACGGTCATCGGTCATCAATAAACATTAACAAAGTAGCGTAACAGACCTGCGTAGCTTTACTTGAAAAAAATGTGTAAGTACGTACTTATGTATTGAGCATTAAATATGTTTGTTACACAACGTCACGTAAGACGGCGCCAATAACATTGCAAAATATTTAATGTAGAGTCGCAGAGTGTACGGAGGTGTATTCCATTCCAAAAATGTCTGGGTCTCAAACTGAAAAAAAAAACTGGCTTCTACATAAGTCAAGAATATAAGAAAAAAAATGGACCAACTTTATCTTTACTTGGTCTTTTTATAAATTAATAACTAAATAGCTGACCCGGCGATCGTTGTTTTGCCAGCTAATAATATTTGTAGGGATTATATAACTGCAGATAGAGATAGAGGCTCTACTTCTTTTTTCAACCTTAACACAGAGTTAAGAAGAAAGTCAGGCTTACTTACGAAAGGGTAAGCCTGTCATGTAATGGGTGTGCGCTGTACTGACCAAATCCAACGCCATGATTGCTAATTTTCGAGGTCAAATAGGCTCATAGCCCTTGCTTATCTTGCTTTTTGGATCACCCGCAAGAATATGCGGCTACTGGTTCCCAGACACTTATAAAATGTTCGAGAAGTGGTTTATCGTTTTTTTAATCGTAACTCGAAAACGGTATGTTTTACGGTACCAAGTTACGTGGCTCACCAAGATCAAGTGCAAGAAAAAAAAATTAAAAAAAAATTTATTTATAAACTTTTTTTTTTCGTTTTTGAGTCCAATAGGGTCCCTATAGTGCCCCCCATGCATACACTTCAACGCGCACTCCCCGCCCCCAACTTTACCCACCAACCCTTATTCTTTTAGTTCCAAACAGTTATAAGAGTCAGGCTTACTTACCCAGGTATGTAATGGGGTTGCGCTACACTGACCAAATCCAACGCCATGTTGGCTAAATTTCTGGGTCAAATAGGTCTCTGAAAGAGAAAAATTATACCATTTCCTCACTCATAATTTTGCAATGTCCAAATGTTAAATTAACTTTTATACTTTATTTTATCTCTACATCTGTGCTGCTAATTTGGATTCATTTAGAAAATGTCACAGTGACAAATCAAATCGGTTAGGTATGCTGTCAAATAACTTTTTGTTTCCTTTTCTGTGGTAGCTTGTTTGCCTCTACCGTGAAAAATCCTTCGTTTAGAATACAGTTGTGTTTTAGGAATAGATTTTAGAAAAAAAGTGTTTTAAGTTTTGGTTAAGTAAAGTTGTCACTGGAAACCAATGAGGAGGTCTGTGCTGCTGGAAAGATTCAAAAAGCGGCCAAGAGCGAGTCGGACTCAGAGAGCCCATGATTCTCCTATTTTAGAAGTTACAGGGGGGGGGTAACACGGTCCTCAGTAACAGTAATAACAGCTACAGTAAGTTCTCAAAATAAATCGTAACTTAAATCGAAAATAAGTCCTTGGTATATGCAGGGATTTGAACCTACGACCTCAGGAATAAAAAGTCGGCGTCCTACCGCTGCCATAGAATGCATAATTTATCATCACAAACTCTTATTTTTCATTCAGTTTGTTTCACATTACCAAAAACGAGACTCTCGAAAAAAAAATTAATTGAAAGGGAAACATAAAAAACTTAGTGTTGTTTTTCATTTTTTATAAAAGATGTGATCGGGTTTTTCTTCAAAACCGTATTCGAACAGGAAATCTCGTATGTCGGACATTTACATTGAAAATTAGAGCGCGAATTCATAATATTCATAATATAGATATTTAAAAAAAAAAGGGTGTAAATATTTCGTGTATTGATAAAATGGCCTAGGACGCGCAAACAACTTGATATACCTAATTATTATTTTCCATATTATTCACCCATTTTATTAACATAGCATCAAACTTTTCTAACTTTCCCGAGAAAATTTCATCTGTTCCTCCCGCCCGCGTGGATCTTTTTCTCCCCTTCTACCACTCACTCACTCATTTCATTCACTCAGTAAACGCAGAATCAGCGGCGAATGCACCGCGCCGCACCGACCGGCAGCCATATTGCTTTTGTACCAACGGTCGGTGGACGTGTGTGTGGCGGTGTTTGCTCTGCGCAAGTGACGGACCTAAAATAACGTTGATATCGACTTTCAAAAACTCTCTGTGCGTGTTGTGCTATGATGTTCTTGTATTAACAAACAGTTTCGTGCCGTTAATGAGTAATTTTCGATGCTGCAAGAGAATTTTACTGACTGATAAACAGATAGGCGAAATGCATGCATTCCATAGAGACTATTGAACTTTGAATAACTTTTTTTGTTATTCACTAAGCACCTGTTTCAGTTTTTTTTTTGTTTTCCGTGGAGTCATAGACTTCAAATTCATATTTTTAAATCAAAGTTAGCAAACTTGACTGGAGGATTGCCACAACAATCAAGGTAAGAAATGTAACAACTTTGTATATTTTGTTTCTAAACATAGGTTTTTTCTTATTTTTGATATAATATTGTAGTTATTTGTTATTTACCTATGTATTAATTTCATCTTTCAAATCTCATTTATCTATCATGGTTATTTATGAATCCTGCATCACCATAGTCCTAACTCAGGTAGAAAAACCTTATCTTATATCTTATCGATGTGACTTTCCAGTTATCGAGTTTCATTGTTAAGAGATTGAAACAATATTGGTACTGTCGAAAGCCTCAAAACTTACATACCGGCTTTATTCAGTTGTGCTGTGGGTGACTTCGAGACAAAAATGTAAAGGTCGACCTGCTATCGACTACCAAAACAAAATACCCCAATACCAAAAAATCGATCTATTCCACTAATAGGTACAAAGAATCAACCTCCTCAACTAATAAGTAGGTATGTGACCGTAGTCACTTTGAGCAACATGGAAAACACAGTGTGGCAAAGAAGGCAGACATTCTCATATTTCACGCGGGCATTTCTACACAAAACGAGAGCAAATAACCAGATTCTGGTTCAGCATTCACCCTCAGCAAATACGAAATCAAGAATAGTTTTATGGTCAGGGCGAGCCAGGACCGGTTTGGTGGAAGAAGCGAGTCGCGATTCGAAAAAAGAATACCCGTGGAGTCTCGACCGTTGATGTTCGAGGTCGCAACCCAATTGAGACCAGTTGACGCTGGTACCTGGCTGGTCTTTGTAGTACACTTTCTCCGTTCGCATCTGCGTTTCACTGAGTACACAAACACAGGTGCCCAATTGACGAAAATTGCTCAAGATGATGATTACTCATAATGGTGAGCGCTTTCATACGTCGTTGAAGATAAAAGTTTGATGACACTAGATAGAAGATTTTAAGAAAAGAAAGCTCACTTGAACGCCAACTAGCATGTGAACAAGAATATTTCGTCAACGATAATAACACCGTGCTTCATCTTTGAAAAGCGTAAACACAATGATAAATCATCCGAAATTTCATAGCTAAAGTAATCAGGCAAAAAATAAGTCATTTACTATGGATTGGAGTGAAGAAAACCACAATTGGCACTTATGTCAGACATCTTTCATTCTGGTAAATCCACAAGTTTTCAAGCCTCTTCAAGAGATACATTTTTCAGTGACTCAGAGTACTTGGATGTATCTTAATAAATGCCAGATCTACAAAATTACTTTTTCATGTAGATTTCTTTGGACATGCATGAGAGACAAACCACTTGTAAGGCGTTTTGCAAAGTGCTAATAAATACAAAACTGAGATCATTAGCTTATTGTGCACCAGGAATGTTGTTATTGATGCTCGAATGAACATAACACTGTCATGAAGAGAAAACAAACACTTCGTGAACGAAATGGTAACACGAAAGGCCATAACCAGCGAAGAAACAAACTATCCATCAGATTAAAAGGAGGATGCCCATTAACGCCTCTGACGCCTCTACAAAACGGTATTAAGAGTGCTATGGGTGTCTTTAAGATCACACAATGAATGCACCCTATCAGTGAGCCCTATTCATTAAAATCGCCGAATAAGTTCAAAGAACAAAGAAACCGGAAACCGTTTCGACGATTGTTTTCACCCAGTGAAGCTCTTTTGCATGCTGTGTGAAACCACTTATCTGTAGAAAGGGTATCTTTCTCGGAAACGCATACGCAAGTCTCGCATTTCCATCCGTGTGGTGACTCCGTGATAAAATCTCCCTTTACCTTTTTGAGCATGAAATTTTATAACTCTCTGTACTTACATCCGGCTCAAGAACAAAAACATAACTTTGCATTTAAATAAAGGCAATCACATGGTTTTGGATTACTAGACGGCGACTATTGTGTAATTCGAGACATTATTCATTACTTTCATACACGACGCGGCCTTCTTACATGTGTATACGGCAGACGTCCTTTGGAATTCTCCGAAGTATTCCATTGGCTCTTTATTCGGTCATATATCGAATGCCATGTTTGCAAGTTTGGTTTCGTTTGTTCAGGTGATGAGACCTATATGGTTCGTGAGGTCGCCACATTCTAAAGACCTTCGACCTGCCACGATATTGGATAGAATACTCGCCTATTATTATCATACTCATTACTGCTGCGTTTAATGCTGTAATCGTTTTTGCATTCCAAAGTCAGTGTTATCAATGCTTTTACGTAACTACAAGAAAAACATATATGAGTGGTTGACCAAAAAGGGACCTGGAGGGATTGGAAACGGTTATTTTTTTATTTGAATTTTTTAATCTGTAGTATTTTACCTTTGTTTTGGTCTAACCAGAATATTTTTAGGTTATTTTTTATGATTTTTTTTTGTGAGCCGAGCCGAGTCGAAACCTGTCTACACACGAAACTTCAAACGCGATTTTCTCGAAATCAATTATTTTCCTTTGAGGTCCCTTTTTGGTCAACCACTCACATATTCATAAATACCACTGAACTTGCAAAATCGATTACAAAATAATAGAAATTTGAACTGGCATTGCATTCGCAGACGAAATTGTTGATGGAAATGTACAATGCAAATAATAACACGCGTGCTACTAATGATGAAAAAGCAATACAAAGGTCAAAACAACAAACGACGATAACAAAGAAAGTAAACAGACTCAAATAGGTTGCACAAGGCGAATTCAGACAGGTAGGTACTCACTTCACATTAGGTTGTCGACGCATATGTTCCATTCCACCGGTTGCAACATCGGAATGTCCCAGCTGTACACATGCGAAATATTGGGCTACGTGCCTTACCGAAGTACCGACATATTCATGGCCCGATCGATCACGATCTCGATCTAGGTTGTGCAATGGTACTTTAATGTGGCCGTTTTTGTAAACCTTTTGCCGTTGGTAAATAAAGAGGGAACTTACCATGTCCAAACACCCATTCTCGGGCCTTCGAAAGAACCTTGAAAGATATGAGATAGGGAGTTTGGGACTAAATATAGAAAGTAATTAGGAGCATTCCGGACAGCAGGAGGTCAATGATGGAAATCTTTTACATTTTCAGAATGATTTTTAACACTTCCTTGATATCATGAAACCTGTGGTTGAGTTCAGAGTCACCCACTAAGATTTGTAACTAATGAAGACAGGTCAAAACCGGTTTCTAAAGCGACACTGATTCATAAATTCTCACCGGGCCAATGTTTTAACGTCTCCACGTAAATGAATGCGCACTTATTTCATTATGTGAGAAGTAGGTCATTCGTACGGCTTCGGGATTAGGTCAAAAACATTGGTAAGCAGATAAGGGGGGCCTTGGCCCGCCTCCCTCGTATGCAGGCATGCTTGCTAGATCACTAATCTAATTTACTGATGCGCTCTGAAGCATGATAAATGCTCCACTGGTCTGGCTGTAACTTGAAAGTTGTTTTGCTGGCTTTGCATTGGTCTTACACATCATATTGCTGTTTTAGAAATATCAGAGTATCCTG
Organism: Yponomeuta plumbellus; assembly: GCA_947310845.1. NCBI lineage: Eukaryota > Metazoa > Arthropoda > Insecta > Lepidoptera > Yponomeutidae > Yponomeuta > Yponomeuta plumbellus. Next base: position 4,046,678 of record OX371198.1, on the reverse strand, counting down.
TTTTCTAGATTTACTTAACATCTCCAACCTGGGGCTTGTCGAGAAAGCTTATTAAGCAACGACCACTGTGGCGCAGTGGTTAGCGCATCTGACTACCATGCGAGAGGTCCCGGGTTCGAATCCCGGCTGGGGACAAAAAAAAGAAACCGAGGTCTTGGATGTTTACATGTTTGTGACGTCGCTGTTTCTGGTTCCCACGACACAGGGTATCCTAGTGTGGGGCCAGAAGCAATGTATGTGCCTGTTTGTAAATGTTATGTTATTAGCATACTGTAGTCCGAGGTTCTATGTCCTATGCGTACGCTCTTTGTCTGCCTGTGGGTCTTCTATCTTACTTTTAAATTTCTTTATTATGTTGAATCGTCATACGTAGAGGTGGGTAGCCAGATGGACCCAGAATATCGGCAGATCCGTGGACCCGTGCCCCTAGGTGGGGAGATAATGGGTTGATGATGATGATGATGATGGGCAGATAGCCCAGATTTATCAACAAATAAGTAACATTTAAAAAGGATAAAACGAGGCACACATGCAATAAAAGTGTAATAGAGCCCATAGAGCATTGCTCTATCATAAAACCGGTCGGACTTGGACTGTTATTGAGGGGCCTGAATGAAAATACACATATTTTGGCTAAATAAACGCCGATTGCTCGATTTTTATTGATCAACTATTCCATAACCCACCACCATTGGAAACTGTGTTGCTCACGTTACGTCACTAGGTAGTTATTCCACTGACCCAACTAAAAATTTGCTCACAAATTGGCAATTAATCGCAAATTCACACAACTACGTCTCACCGCTCCGCTAATATTTGGGCAACTTTGTATTTTGCGTCACGTCGCTTGAACAGTTTATTTAATTAATTGCTACTATTGCGCGCTTAAAGGGGTCGCGTGCGCGTGGTGCTACGTTATAAATTTATTTATAAATAAAGAGATTCGTGAGAACAATGGCAAAACGGCCGTCGGCAAGACATTGCCTTCTTCAGTAGTTTTTCCCTCACTATGACTATGCAGCTGAGTAAACATCAGTTTTCCCGCAAAGTATAATACAATATCATATTGTCATATCTTATGAAGTATTCCTTCGCTTTGTTCTGTAATTAAAACATTACTAAGCCTTCATTTGTCAATAACTGGTTTATCCCCTGTTAATAGAGTGTTCACAGCTTTCTGTCGGCCAAAGTGAATAAAAGAAACTGTCCTGTTATTTTGACATTTTGTTAGTGATCGTTAAACTAAACTATTAAGTAACCTCTCCGGTTGTCGCGTTCCTCTTATAACAAAGGATTGAATAGGGGCAGCCGCTCCCTCTTCGTCGATTTCACACTGGACGGGAACCTTAACTACACAATACCGTCAGACTAGTGGTTCATACATTTACTAAGGCTCTTGCACGAGTAGTAGTCGAACGATGTTGTGTAGTTACGGTTGCACAGATTTTAATTGCAACAAAATAAATGTATTCTACCACTTAGCAGCAGTATGCAAAATTGTTGACAGGTATTATTGCATGCAAATATTTATTTACAAATTATTTACAACAATACCTACAAAAAGTTACGATAAGAGGACGATGAGGCATATCTCTTGACACGCATAGATTCTGCAACGAGGTTTCTGAATTATCTCAACTAAGTACCTACCTGTACTGGCGCTTACGGGAAACCAAGGATGTTATAATCAAAGAGGATAGAGCACTACGAAAAACCTTCCATAGAAAACTAAACTTTTTGTCTTCTCAAATAAAACATAAAATCGTATAAGTAAGCAACTAGAGTAAAGTGTCCAGAGCGAGAGCCACAAACTGAAGGAGTGTGTCTTACTCTTACTCATTTATGTGGAATACTATGACCATGATGTTGTAAAATGTAGGCCATGTGTTTGATTACCCAATGGTCTCTTTTCAGTTTTACTAAAAACGAAAGCTTACGTTTAAAATGGATGGATGCTATATGAGGCTCTGGTTCGACATCACAAAATCCTGCATTTTGTGCAGCCTGCAAAAGCCGGTATTTTAGAAAATAAGATTTTAAACCTACGGTCTTACCTAGGTTGAAGGAAGATCCTGTACCATTTGTACCTCAGTGGTGAGTAAAAGGCTTCAAACCTCTGTAGCATACCTACCTAAAGTTTGTACGTTTGTACATGAAAAGTTACCGTTTGGTGTACATTATGCCAATCGATAGAAAAAATAATTATCACAAACAAAAAATACTCTTTGACAAAATGTCCCCAATTTATTACTAGTTGTAACGCAAAATACTTTAAATGATGATAATAGACAATTGAATGATTTAAATTGTTTTTTTTTTATATTTTATATTTTCAAACGGGAATAACTCAGAAAGTATCACTTAGTTTACTTTTTATTGACGTGCTTACCAACCCCTTTAGGTACGTCGCACAGGACTTTTCTGTTACCTTTGTGTTTTGTTTGCTAAGAAGTTTATTAGAAAGTAAGTAATAAATAAATATTTACAGCCTGTGGCGAAAAAAGTAATGGTACTAAGCGAGGAAGAAAATGTTGAACTGGAAGAACTACCAACGAAGCAACCACAGCTCGATGCAGGTGCCCAAACTGACTGAATGCATTCCCCAAAAGAAGAAGCTTTGAATATTATGTTTGAATAGAAAAATTGACAGAAGGTATAATAAAATATTTAATTTTATACTTAATATTTTATGCATATTTTAAATGTAAAAAAAAACATTCAAATGTTTGTCATCAATCTAGCTAGCTACATGAGTTTTATTCGTATTGGCAAGTTAGATTTTATTATCTGAATTTACAATTTGTACACTAAAATTATTTTGCAACAACATTTTTAATTTAACCCTTGTCGCGACCAAGAGTACCATAATGATATAAAGTTCTAAATTGGTTCACTGAAAATAATCTATAAACTTCATCATCATCATCATCATCATCACCAACCCATTATATCCCCACCGAGGGGCACGGGTCTCTTCCCTGAGGAAGGTATAGGCCATACTCCACCACGGGGGCCAAGTCCGGATTGGTGGAGGCAGAACTTATGTAGATCAAAATATGATTAAGTTAATTCCGCAAAATGAGTGCGATTTCCACGACAAAAAGTAGCCTACTGTAACTGATGATAAGATATGTAAGAAAAGTTCACTATTAATAACTATGAATATAAGTAAAGTTCACTATCTTGCATGTATCTAATATATCCATGCAATATAGTGAACTTTACTTATTCTCAAATTAAAGGCCCAGACTCGAATCGAGCCATGAATGTATGCAAAGCAATACCACTCAAGGTTTTAAAAACGTATTTTAACATGGTCGAAGTTGAGTTTTATCTTTACTCTTCTCTCTACTCTTCTATTCCACTACAAACCTTATTTGAGGGCAGTATGTAATGTACTGTACATTAACACTCAATAAGCAAGTTGTAAATTCTATACATTTAAATGAGTTATTTCTTTGTGTTTATTTTTGGATTAAAGCTAATTTTATGACTTGATTTTGGCTTTCATTTTATAATGTTAAAACTTCGTTAAATGCAAATATAAGTATAATTAAAGTCCTTCAGTCAAGGAATATACCTACCACTAGGTACTGTGTCGCCCATTATGGAAGTAAATGCCCAAGTTACTCCTAAAGAGAGAACTTCGCTCGTTCCTTCCGGCTGGCTTCCCTTATGTTTCGTCCGGTTTTCATTGATATCATGGTCACCCTACTTAGAAAGAGATGACATTCACTAGTTCGAGCCTCCTTGTCAGGACATTTTTTTGTCATAGTACTCAATCCTCTTTGATTATTACATCCATGCGGGAAACAGCGGGAAACATAGATCTTGCCATCTCCAATCTGACAATGACGGAATCTCAAAGGTACCAAAAAAGAATTTCATTCAATTTGAAATTATTCTTTAAAAGGAGTCGACAGGTTGGCAAATATTTGCAATGACGACCGGGCGGCTTTTGAGAAAAAAAAATCTTTCCATCTTCATGAAACTGACATCGGCGGAATCCTCGGGGTGCCATAGAAAAGGAATTTAATTGGATTCTGAAATTTGACTCTGGCAACACTTGTTACAACTGTTTTACATGCATCCCTTTAAGTCGGAAAGGCGTCGAGGGGTTGGTAAAATCATTGGCAATGACGAGAGTCGGTCCGGTGCCAATTGGCCGAGCCATAAAAGCTGATACGGCGTCGGCTGACCCGTTTTCGATGCGCGAGCATCCGGTTTTGCCCCACGGACACTCTGTATAAAGCAACAATAACAGATACTGCCTACATTCCAATGATTTAATACTTCTGTAGCCGAGTGAAAACTGGGTGCCAGTGATGTATTACATTGAAAAGACCAATCCACAGAGAAACAAACGCTTCCCCTGGTTGCGTAGATATGAATTGAGCCTTAAACCTTTTAAACGGAATCAAGCTAATGTATATTTCTCCATCTAGAAAAGCTGTCGTAAAATTACAAAGCAGATCACACCCCCTTTAGACGCAAAGCCAACATTATACAACGTTTCATTTCAACGCACAAAATATGAAAATGTTCAGTATCAATATTTAAACACTTCCAATAAGCTACGTTAAGATATCAATATTTTTTATTAAAATTGGTATTTCTCAATTAGTATATGAAAAATAACACCATTGAATTTTTTTAACTTTGCCTTCTTTGCCTTGTCAAGTCGTTTAATCATTTATATGAAAGAAACGGTTGTCAGGTCTTGCGTTGTATCGATATCACCTTGTTTAGAAGATTTCTGTGATTATAATGCCATGCTCCCTGAAGAGATAAATAACCAAAAGATTAAAAATATAATTACGTATAAGTACTGTAGCGCAGCTATTGATTGAAATACGCTTGTTGGGGAAATATTAACTTTTATTTTATATTTTTATCGAGAAAGCCTAGCCTAGCTAGCTAGCCCTCGACTGACATCTCTAACAAAAACGTAGCGATTCTCTTTCAAAATATTTAAATTCATACAAGACGGCTGTGCCAGCCAGTTACTACAAAGAAGAAACGCTACAGTACCTATACTTCGATAAAGAAATTTTTTCAAAAGCCCTCTCTCAAATTTACCTTGTAGGAAATCAATTTAAGGTTCAGAACATGCAGATTTTCGGATAATTTTTCAGAAACGCGTCGTATACCTACCAAAGAGTACTTACCAAGGTCGCTATAGGTATAGATATAATAAACAATACACATCGTATCGAAATTGAACCATGTAGGTATAAAAATGAATTTGTCATTGTAATGTCCCAAAACATTAGAATCTGAAATCTCTTGTAAAGATATTCTTGCCAAGATTTTTCTCTAACCCAAAAAAAGTTGGATTCTCAGCATTTTTTATGAATAAAGTGGAGTTTGTTTTGGTGTCCAGTATCGTATCTGTGGGTCGGGATAATAGCACACAATTATCTCCCTGTAGTTTTTGTTAGGTGTTACTCATTTAATTTTTAGTCTTTCAGTATGTGTGGTTCAATGTGGCAAGCAAGTCTATTAACATAACAAAGTACCTAAGTAATAAAGCCATTAGAGGTACTTCAGTTGAAATATGACTCGAGGCCTTTTATGGGGTACCTTAACTACATAGCTGTTTTAAGGCAAGCACTTTTTTAATGTACAGTCGACAGCACATCATGGTATACACCCATGCACTCTACTCCGTTGCGTTACGGGCGACTTTGCAACAAAAATGTGAAGATTGACGTGCTGTCGACTGTACTTACTGCCAACGTATTACTATTATTATTGTTATCTTTTTTTCATGTCAGGTAAAAAGGCCGAGACATTCCTGTATATAAAAAACCAACCAAGTACGAGTCGTCGGTATCGCGCACAAATGGTGCCGTACCATTCATTATCTGTAAACCATTTGAATATTTCAGGCATCTACCTGTTGCCGTTATTAATATCGAGCAAAAAACGCCAAAAAAATATCATGTTTGTTTTGTGTTTTATGGGAACCCCCCTTAAAAATATTTATTTTATTGTTTGGCTATATAATTTTATTTTACAAACAATACTAAATATATAACATTAATTAAATAATATTAATAATGAACTACGTACTTAACTAAAAATAATAAAAATATAAGTTAAATATAAAACTATGCTAGTACCTAGATTGAAATTTTGAATTTGAAATTGCTATTAGCAATAAGGCCGCCAATTTTATTGTTACCTTGTAAATAATTTATGTTGTGTTTTTTCCTCATGTACAATAAATAATATTCTTATCTCTTTTATTCTGTTTTTAGTATTTGTTATTATAGCGACGACAGAAATTGATATCTCTGATAAGAATCTGATAAAAAAAAAAAAACATTTCAACTGTCTAGTCATCACCGTTTATGAGACACAGTCCGGTGACCGACAGACAGTGGAGTTTTAATAATAGGAATAATAATTACCCTTTGGGTACGGGACCCTAAAATACGAAATTCCTGAAGTACCCCAATTGGCATTGACCTAAAAATGTAAGTTATTATTTTATATTTTTTTATTTCGAGAAAATAGGTAGGTAATTTTGAGATCCTACACCAAAATTTCGTTTTGCTTTAGTAATTTTTAAATCGAAATCGTGCTTACGTTACCGAAAGTGAGTCATGCACAGAAAAATTCATCATGTAAGACCATAGGAGCTGTCAGTTTCTAGTAGTTTTGCCTAATTTTTGCAAACGTAAAAGATGAATTATATTTGTAAACATTTAATCCGGATCAACTTACGGGTGTTGTTTTATCGGACGAGTCCGTACAATGTGTTTTGCTTACGAAAGTTTAAATTATATTTGTTTTTTACCACGGATTAATTACCGTGTTGTCAAAATATCGGCTTTATTCATTCGAAAATATTAAATATACTTTATTCACGTGTGAAATGAACTTTCGAAGGCCATACTAGTCACACACACACAACCACAATGTCGTCACTTAAGTTTTTTTACGTAAACTGCTATAGAATTTGAACATTTTTTAATAGTGATTATTAGTTTTAAATTTAAATCACTTCGATTAAAGACATCATACACCGGACCGGACCGTAGCCGACCGGGCTATGACGTCACTGCTTCACCTCACTGCAGCAAGCACTTTTATTTATTTTTTTACTACACAACTTTTCTCTTCTTTAACTTTACAATAGAACTCTAAACTTTGAAACCTATTGTGCCCTAACCTAATATCTATTTATACTTTAGCGGTGTCATACATAAAAATGAGATGCCTCTGAAACACTCTTCAAATTAATTTTAAATAGTCTGTGATCAATTATTTCCTCTACCACTAACAGAATTTGAAGAACGTTTTAAGGAATACATATTTTTCTATCTAACAAGTCTATAAACAGAGCCCACAGTGGGCAAAGGCGTCTCCTTTCACGCCAACCCATCCGGTCGTTAGCCAGCCCCGCTTCACAAAGTCGTCAACCCATCGGGCTAGAGGTTTACTTTTTTTTTATGTTTAAAGTGTCCCACTGCTGGTTTAGAAAAATTATTACAATCCGTCCATTCTACACTTCATTGCCCGCACATTCGGGTTTCGACAGTAAGTTCGATTCTCCCACAAAGGCGTCGCCCGCACCCTGGTTTTAGGGTTCCGTATATATCCGAAGGAAGATGACCCTATTAAAGGCATATCTATCAAAGGAAGTCTTGAGTCAAACTACCTAGAAATACAATTGAAATAATCTGCACTTAAGCAGTAAGCAGTATTAGGTAGCTAGATGAAGTTATTACAATAAGAAACAATAGTAAAAAGCTAGAGCCATATTCATGCGATTTAGTGTAATTCCTGTAGCATAATAACAAATAATTGAAAGCTGCCAAGTATAATTGTTATGTTTTTCTTCTTTCGTTACGTTATATTTTGCCTATACTTGTTTATTGTGTGTTTCTTTGGCAATCTATTTAAATAAATATAAATTAGACTCCTGCCGAAGTCTCGAACTGGATGGATAATAAGTTTTTGCAAGCAAACACGAAACATCATATCGTTGGTTTAAAAGTAAGTGAATGCTGTGTGAGCCTTTAATTGGCAATCTTATGAGGCTAAAACTGTTAAATATTAATTAAGTGTAAATGTTTTATAAGAGGGCCGTTGGCTTACCTATTAAATAAAAATAAAAAAATAAATAAAAATAAAATAAAATAAAAATAAAGTTAAACCCACTAAGTGTAATTTTTTCTCGAAATGAGATTTTGCTACCATTTATAAACATTTATAATCTATAAACAAATGGTAGCAAAATCTCGTTTCGAGAAAAAATGACACTTAGTGAGTTTTACTTTTGAACCAGCGTTGGTTACTACTTGGTGGTAGGTAATCGACATGTTAGCTGAGCACTTTCCAATTAACAAAATTGTAAATTTCATATAATTGTCTTTTCTTAAATTGTGTAAATTGTGTTTTTGGTAATAAACTATTTCTATTCTATTCTTATGGTGGCTCAGAACCCGCACTTGGCCAGTTTTTTATGTATCAACGACAACATTTCGCACAACATCACCCATTTAATCGGTTGTTAGTGTAAAAAAACTATCCAACAAAAGGTTCTCAAGTATGTGAGGAATGTACCAGTCATCGGCCCGAGCACAGGTAGGTACTACACAGGTAGACTGACCATTATTACGACTGGTTTCTTGTGCTCTTTTTCTATTTTCAACAAACACATCGACTTGTTTACAAACTACCTACTTGCCGCCAGTTGTTTCTGTGGCGTGTTTGGAGCCAATTAAAGAAAGCTAAGAGAAATTAAACTGAGTCAACAATATTAACTTTATTACAGACACACTTATTTGACTTTTTCCACCAGTGAGAGCCGGCTTCTGAACTGAGAATTTTACTAAGCAAATAGGCTATTTGACCGATTTCTGAAAGCTGTCTCATATTGTTTGTTGGTGTTCATGGAGTCCTCAGAATGTGGTAATTTTAAATTATTTCGTCTAAAAAAGGCAAACGAGAATTTACTTTTCAAATAAGCAGCCAAAACGCTATCTTAGGCAATATGGCGTCGCACAGGAATTATGACGTCACTTCCCGGTAAACCAACCAATGAACTTAAGAAAGAATTAATGGCAGACGCCATTTTTATTGCCATGTGACGTTTCATAGAATCGGCAAATCCAGGCCATGATATACATAATATAGTGCTGAGTCAACGACTTCACTAGTGAGCGAAATTTCACGCGTTCCTCATCGTAGCCCGTATTTTTTGTCCCTTTCTCTAGTGATCTTAATCTATGGAATTTTATCCCAGCAAAACGTATCTGTTAGTGTTGTCTAATCAAGCATACTTTTCAGGTTATAAGCTCTAGATGCAAATTCTATCCTCCATTTTTGAATAGTTGCGAAACGTGTTGATTTGTAATCAACATCATTATAATGTGCACTTTTGATCAAAACAAACAACAATGCGTAGGCGATTACTTAACAGCCAAGTACTTAGAAGGTTAAAGCACTACATATTTAAATATCAGCTTCCTCAATTAGAATGCAATATTCAACTAATAGTCTTACTTTAGACGTCTAATTAAAACGTGACTCGAATATTGGCGCTTTCAAGGCAAATTTTTGAAAGGACAATCTCGACTGACATACAGGCTTCGCAAGTATGTCATTCTATTCTTCTAAAATAAAATGAGCGTGTCTTACATGGCCTAGGCATTTTGGCCCGACAGAACACGCATCGCGTGGCATATTGTAGCGGTCGTGAAATGGCAACTTTGCAGTCTCTCGACCCTAGGCTGCTGTGTAGCTTGGCAACTTTTTTAGGAATGCAATGAGCCGTTTTTAGAAGCACTAAAAAAAAAAATTAACCTAATCCAAAATTGCATTCTTTTGACAGCCGTAATTTTTTTTTTGTGCTTCTGAAAACGGCTCATTCCTGCTGTCATAATTTGGAGGTTTTTTAATCGAGTTCAAAATAGGGGCTGGGCGACAGCACATCATCTTATACTACACCCATGCACTCTACTCCGTTGCATTACGGGTGACTTTGCAACTAAAATGTGAAGGTTGACTTGCTGTCGACTGTAAATATTTTTAGGGTTCCGTACACAAAGGGTAGAAATCTTATTACTAAGGCTTGAGTTATTTTGATTTTTTCGCGGTATTTTGCTCGATATTTATTAATAACGGCCAAAGGTTGACGCTTAAATTTAATTTCGGTCAATATAATGCTACAATTATAAATTCATAATATTCATTGTTTTCTTGTGTTTTTTGTGGTAAGTGTCTGATAAACTTTACCTTTTAACGTCCTGTTTTACATGTGAATGAAAGTATTTTTAATGTTTTGGAATTAATAACACACAAAATATTCGTTATTCCGTAAAACAAACAAAAATAATTTAAGTATCTATTATATTTGCTCTACTTAAGAGTCTTTTAGTTTCGTTTATTTAAAGAGTTTTTATATCGAGCAGTGGTAGTCTGTATCACTAGAAGTAGTAGGATCTCTGTTGATGACTAACTTCCGGTAATGTAAAATCTCTTTTTTTTTCGTTTTAAAAATTAAGTAAAGCATTGTAAAACGACGTATTTTTACTAATGTCCGGCCGCTGGGAGAATACGATCCTGACAGGTCATGTTAGAACGGACGACATTACCTTGAAGTGGCGTTAAATTTTCGATTAAAATATTTTTATGTCCTATTTATCCTACTAGCAAATAATTGTCATTGAAACTATATCATTGTGTAAACTTACAATCAATGTTATATTTTGCAGTGATTTAAATGTTAAATAAGAAGAAATCAATATTTAATGTTCGTGCGTAAAATCCTTACTACGCTGTCACAAGGTTATGTCAAAACGTATTTTTTTGTAGTGACGTACCAAAAATAACGAAAATAATAACGGTCCCTTTAACGATACGAAGTTGATGAACAGGCTTTAGAAAATGATCATCGCGTTCTCAGAATCTCTCCGTACCACTGCCGTACGAAGAGATTGAGCTGATCTGGGCTCAAATAAAAGGTCGCACAGCTCGCCACAACACTTCACAGCCCTTCGGTACAAAAAAGATGATGACCCTTCTAAAATGCCTGCGAAAATGGCACAAGAGATGACTGAGTGAAGGTCGTCTAAAAAACAAAACTACTTAATCGTGAGTCAGTAGCAAAAGCTAGTTAAGAATAACGTAAGGAATGATAACGTTGATTTTCTCCCATCACTAGTCATATGTGTCAGGATCGTATACTCCCAGCGGCCGAACAATAGCCTCCCAATGCATCTTTTAATTTAAAAAAGTATTTTTTTTAGGTGGATGTCCACGTCGTCTGTAGAGATATCCAGAGAAAAAGAACATTGGAGTCCTTAGCGCGCAAATGAAGCCAACCTATCCGTATTTTTTGCCCAACGGCCCAACCCCATTCAATCTCGCTCTAGATTTCTATTCACGTGGGTGGTGGTCGCTCGAAACTGGCTCGTTCATTAAAACTGTTTAGGTCGTAAAACGTTATCATCTTGATAACAATCGACTGCTGGTAGCTACCGATAATGAGGTACTGGTACTGGCCATGTAGGGAGTGGTTGCTGCCAGGACGTAACGAACTAATCGATAAGGTCAGCTAATGAACCCACAACGAATGCAGTAAATGTCATTGTCAAGTTAGAATAGGCTATTGACAGGTTTCTGAAAAAGGTTTCTCAGATTTTTTGTCAATGTTCGTTGAGAGCTCAGAAAGTAGTAATTTTAAATTCTTTCGTGTATTACTTTTAAAACACAAATAAAAAATTCACTTTTTAAATAAGCCGATAATTTTTAAATAAGTTATTAAGACATTATCGATCGTTTGAAAAAGTTTAATTTAAAAAAGATTGATATTTATGTTATTTCAGAAATCAAGAAAGTTGTTGCACACCTGTAATTGGATGTTAGACTAAAATAGAACATACGAGTATCTACAGTGTAGATTCTACAAATGGTTTTTTAAGTGATGTATCTATTAACATAAGTTGGTTGTGTCTAATAAATAAATAAAAAAATAAAAAAACGCCATCTTGGTCAATGTGGCACCGCACAGCATTCGTGATGTCACTGGTTAGTAAACAAAACCAATGGGTGTAAGAACGACATGAATGACAGATGCCATATTTACTGATATGTGACGTCATCATTTCTTCCTCCAATCAAGGCTGTTTCAATAAAATGGCTACAGATGCAAAATTAACCAACTTTGTCTCGGTTTTTTTGGATAAATTATGCTATTTTTTTAGTTAAAATGCCTCAAAGCTGTTTAAAGACTCTTTTAAATCTATACGAATAGGTACGTATAAACATTATAGTAAAGTAAGCCTATTGTAGGTTTTAATGGCCCTCTGCCTAAAACAAAAGACACGCAATGAATTCATAGAATGATTCTGATAGTTCCTCGCTCACTGAATTGGTTATTACCCAACTGAGTTTTTGCTGTGAGCAAGATTAGCAAGGGACAGGATGTGATGGCGTGAGAGGAGGTTATTGCTCTCGTGAAGTCTCGTCCGTTTCGTATCATAGCTGTGTTGTGGTCTATTAGTTGCGCCTATGCATAATATCTGTCTAGAGTCGTGAATTTTTTTGCTCAATACCCCATTTTGTTTGATAACTACTGATACTTAGGCTGTGTCAAATAAAAGCAACACCGAGCTAACAATGACTGTACTTTCAATGTATGATAAGAATAATTATGATCAAACATAGCCTTTCGTATAGATTGCATGTCCCTTTATCGCCTGCAACAACCGTTTGAAGCTATCTCTTCGTAAGCTAATATAAATATTTACAAAGCCAAAGCACGCACGTGTCCCTTAGCAGTTGCTTCTTGCTTATCTAACAATGGAAGTGTTGTCGAGCGATAAAAAATATTGAAACTGTTCTTTACATAACCACTTTGATACGTTGTTGTAAGCGAGGCTTGTCAAACAAACTCACACGGCCGTCAGGATCTTGAAACGGAACTCGAAAACCAAAGCAGTCGGTACAGAACGCTCTAGTTTCGGCCGAAGATTAGATAACTCCATTGTATCAACGTTTCCATCTTTATTCATGGTCTTGTCAAAGGCAAATTCATCTATCATGTCGTTCCGAGTCTTCGTCCAATCTTACGCAATGTTTGTCTTCAACTTTCTTCACCGCCATAGTTCCACGCCTTTATTCGATTTAATCGCTAAACTTTAATATCAAACGATTCACCACAGCCGCGAAAAAGAATAAGGAATCATTGAAGAGCTTTTATAGGAGCCAATTAACGCTTACGATCGAAAATTAGATGCTGGGGGAACAGGTGTCCTCCGTCCCGCTCGGTGTTGACCTCAAAGTTAGGTCGTTAAACCAGCGTTGGCCCCAAGATCGCTGTGGCAAAAATAAGGTAGGTAAGGCTGATAAAGTCTTTTGCAAGCAAGTGAGAAACTTAGTTCCTCTTCGCAACAGGTATCGTGCTGGCATCGGTTAGTCTTAACTTTGCGCATCAACCATTCGATGATAGACAATGCCATCCTGACACATTTTGTCTTTGATCATCAATCCAGTAACCAATGAATGATGATCCGCGTCGGCCAAACGGATGCCAACAGAGAGTACCTTTTTAGCATATTTTTTATTCGACAGATGAGGCCAGACGACTGCTACTTCAGGGTGTTAAAAATGCTCGTTCTTTTCGAATTCTGATTTGGTTCATCAAAGCTCATCCCACGGCAAGCAACTTATACGGCAACAGGTTTAAGTCACGGTTCACCGGTCCCAATGATTCTTCTGAGCTTCTACTTATTACAGACACGGACATACAGGATGTTTAATAAAGAATCTGTCTTCTGTCAGGATCTGTGATCTGTCTCGCTTAACTATAAACACAGAGGTCGCATGTTCGATAGTCGCTGGAGAGCACCATACTTTTTCAAATGGTAACGGCCTTGTCTGGTCACAATAGTTTAGTTAGGGTATCCTGGTTTGATAGTGCTTGTGTTGTAAATCTTTGCGCGCGCATTGTGTGCACTCTGCTTCGGCATATCACTTTAACTTCGCAACTTACATGACTTTAAAGGATTATCAGCTACCGCCGGTAGGACACCATGACGTATAGCATTGAAATATGAAAATTACTTTGCTAAATTCCGCCAAAAACCCAAAGCACCATGCGGTTAGTTAACCTTCCCTCCCACTTTTTCAAGCAGAGGCAAGACGTATCTTCCGTATCACCCTGTGTTATAATCTTGTTATGCCTCGGTTTTCTTGTTACAGTTTATTTGTGGTTTTGAACGCGTAATAGGTGTCTAAACACAGAATTACAACAATTTGATTTGCCACGGTGTGCCGTGTCCTGTTTTAAACGGAGATATTGTTTAAGTTTTACAGCGCGTTAGCACGTGCAGCCCGCAACTAGTTATTTAACCTAAGGCGCGCAATTCTTATCAGGGCTGACGTGGTTTTATTTTTAACTCAGCTGCCTTCTAGTTATTCTTTGGTACGTTTCTAAGCTGTTGAATTTGCTAACTATATCCTCACAATTTTTACTGTTTACTTATTCAAGGTTTTCTCCGCTGCACCGGCGCAACGAAGGTAGCCTTAGGCCCTAAGGCCTGGAGATGCCTGGTACATTAGAGAGGATAAATAGAGAACACTTTATTGTACATAAAATGGAAATTACACAGGTATTCTAGCAGTATACCTACTACCAAGTGAATTACATAAATCCTGAGGATGTAACGCCGTACTATAATTTGTGGTTAAACAAAATTACCGTGCTGATGATCTTCCATAGAGCACGATTGTACAGTGCTTCTGTCCCCCAATTTGGTCAGATAAACGTTGCAAAACATGTCTTTATGCTGCCGAGGTATCCTTTAGCCTCGTTTCTAATCTTCAACTAGGTTGAATTTTTTTCTGCTTGGCGATCCTCGTTATCCTGAGTCTGTGTCTCCTGGTGGCCAAGCTTAGCTACATGTAGAATCCTAGGTGATGACTGGTTTTGGAGGACATTTCGTCATGCTGATTGGCCTGCAATAAACATCACTTACCTACCTACTTACTGAAAAACTGCATAATCTATTTCGATTGGCTAACAGAAGAATCGAAGTTCTAGCTAGTATATAACTTGATGATATTTTCGTTATGAAAAGTAAATTTATCTGAACCTATTTAGGTTCACTTAACTCAGGTTAAAGCTGGTTCAGATAAATTTAAGCTTTTAATTTTAATTGTAGTTTAGAGTTCTTTCTAATTATTTCTGCTGGTCCAATTCCATGGTCCATAGGCTTAGTTTGAGTTTAATTTAATGGATATAAAGAGCAACAGATTTCACAAAACGTGGCGCTATCTTAATCAATTTCACTATCGACAGCATTCAAGGCACATTAAAATTTCCCTGTTCAAAAACGATGGCGAAGCACGACTGGTCCACATTCTTTATGCGATAAGCCTACTTTTGAATAGTTCATGTTTGTGCGTGTGTGGATGCCATTACTTGGGTAGCTACAGTCTGTGACAAACACGCTGCTCTTATTGCTCAAGTCGCAAGATCGAATATTCAGTAAAATACTGTCGACTAGAAAATTATAAAATGATAGTTTTTAGAAAACTTATTTTAGAAAATCATGCTCTGAATGTATTTACGTATTCGTACGGAACCTATGTCATGGAATAAACAGTCACATACGCATGATTAAATCAGCTGAAACGTTGATAGCTAAAGAAATGAACAGTGTGTAATAATAGGTCTTTACCTATGAAATTGCCGTTCTGCAGTACTGGCCATTTCAAATCAAAATAATTTTTATTTGGCTAAGAATTCTAATTTCAAATTAATTTTATTTTAAGAACATGGAATCCTTTTTCCAAAAGTAGTCATTTGTTTATTGATTAGTGTTACATTTTCATCGCATTTCAATCTTTTTCGTCATCATGGATACGTGAAAAATTCGACTAATTATGGAATATGAGTAACGTTGTAGCAGCAACGCGGCACAAGCGGCACGCAACATCAACGACGTTTACGGAGTTAACACTACAAGCCAACACACCACCTGTTATTGGTTTGCTCGCTTCCGTTCTGGAAATTTCGACCTGAAAAATGAACCTCGACGTCGTCCGATGACTTTGGTCGACAATGACGAATTAAAGGCGATTGTGGAAGCTGATGATACACAATCTACGGCTGAATTAGCAGCAGCTTTCGACGTTAGCTACAAAACAATATTGGTCCATTTGTGTCAAATTGGCAAGGTAAAAAAGCTTGACAAATGGGTGCCCCACAAACTCAATGATCGCCAGCGCGAAGTACGCGTCGAGACATGCCTTGCACTGCTCAACAGATACACAAATGAAGGAATTTCGAACCGCATTGTTACCTGCGATGAAAAATTGATTCTGTTTGATAACCGCAAGTGCTCAGCAAGTTAGTTGGATCCTGGTTCAACACCTAAACAATGCCCTAAACGAAAACTCACCCCTAGAAAATTGATGGTCACTGTTTGGTGGTCTAGCGCCGGTGTGATTCATCACAGCTTCTTACCAAACGGGGTGAGCATTACTGCAGATGTGTACTGTGAAAAACTGAACACAATGATGGAGAATCTGGCGAATCTGGCAGCATAGGTCAATCGCTCGTCTCCGCTGCTCCTGCACGACAACGCGCGACCTCATACTGCACAGCAGACGGTCTCCAAGTTGCAAGAACTGGGGTTGGAATCTCTCCGTCATCCGCCCTACTCACCAGACCTTGGGCCTACAGACTACTACTTTTTTCAGAATCTGGATAACTTCTTGGCGGGAAAAAAATTCAATACCCGAGAGGCAGTACAAAATGCCTTTGAAGAATTTGTTGCCTCCCGTCCAGCTGATTTCTTTAAGAAGGGCATCAATAAACTGCCACTGCGTTTGCAAAGATGGATTGATTGCATGGGTGATTACTTCGATTAATACAATAAAAAATACATGAAAAAAATTCGTTTAGATTTTTTCATACAAAACGTCAATTTCATAGGTAAAGACCTAATATTACTTAAATCTGTTTCTCACAACGTCACAACGTGAAACAAAAGGGATTCCGCTAGGCACCATTCTTCTCCAGAACTTGTTCCCTCCTTTTCCTCTATCATTGGCGTTGCCATTGCCAAGTTTTCTGACACTAAAACGTGTTATTGACTTTGAATCGCAAGTAGATGCACCTTATAAGTATTCAATCGGTAGTCGGTCAGTGTGGCTCACGCGTATAACTTCCTGCGGCAGTGCGCATAAATATAACCACACATTTATGTAATGCAGCGTCTGTCTGTCTGTCTTTTGTTGCAAGCTTTGGATCAACGCTTTCACCATCATAGGCCCGATATTTGGTTCCTACATTGCAATGCTTCTACAGCTTAATTTTAGAAAAAAATCTGCCATCATCTCACCACAAAACATAGGTACAAACTAGATGGTTTTGTTCTTTCGAAAACGCTTTTCGATTTGTGTCCTGGCTACATTCACAACATGAAACGAAGGATAAGAGAGGATTTGTCAATTTTATGGGTATACTTCATATTCAGTAGTTCTTTTCTTCGCTCACCGAGTGTAGCAGGGATATTAACTTGGCCATTCGAGCGGAGCAGCGGGCGGATGCGAGCTACCAATATAACCAACAACTTACTAATAACAGCTCTATAGATTCGCGTGCCAACTCTTTTTCCTGAAAGAAAACGCAGATATTAGAATACTTATATCGTTATCCGGATGTGGAGAGCTGGCAGTCGTGTGTGGAGTGTAGAGTAGGAAGGATCGGCATTCCAGATAACAATGTATGGTTCCATTTGTGCAGTGGAAGTTTCTAGTTTGATTTTATAAGTTCAAAAGCTTAGAACACTACATTCTAAAAAGTTTACTTTGTCTCGGAGTCTTAAAACTTAGGATGTTTAGTGCCGAACCTGGATTAATTGTAAGTGCTTCACTTTTTTGAAACATCATAATTAACATTTTATACCTATGCTACTCTCTCAGGTTCTACCTATCACATGTTGTAAAATCAAGTAAAATTTGTTGATGACGTTTTACATAACAGTCTTGTTATGTACATTGTATCAATATCGTTTGTATTTTTCATACCTGAATATTATCCGTGGCTCTTAATAGTGACTTATCCTAAGAGAATCCCTGTATGTTAATGGAGAGTACGCACAGACCCGACCCGTAAAATGATTGGATATAACTCTTAGTGCGCCAGACATCATCAACATCATCATCAACCCGTTATGTCCCCACCGAGAGGCACGGGTCTCTTCCCTGAGGAAGGTATAGGCCGTACTTCACCACGGGGGCCTAGTCCGGATTGGTGGAGGCTTGTAAGACTTGTTGGCTTGTCTGACTGTCAGAAGTTTTCAAGCCGCCCGCTAAGGTCTCTGACTTGGCTTAACGACTGCCATATATCGACGGCAGCCGGCACCAACTGCTTAGCGTGCCTTGCGAAGCACGGAAGGAAGCACTAGCGTTAGTCATATAGACGGTCACCCATCCACGCACTGAACGCGCCCTTTGTTGCTTAACCTCCGTGATCATCTAAGATCACTCAGGCAGCCGGGCTACGAGCGATTCGTATTTCGGAGCAAATATTCTCCCTTTGTGCACTTTATAGGTGACGTCTGTGGTGCCATGGTGATGAGATGATGTCTATACACTTTCTGACAAAAGCCCTGAGCAGCAGCGCAGTGGCAAATTTTTAGGCATTTTATGTATTTTGTAACGGTCCTTAAAATATCTTGATACAATACATTGTGCCTTACGCATGCCATCTCAAGCCCTTACCCGTGGCCGCTGACTAAAGACAAGACCTTTACCAAGTAAAGTTCAGGCTTTGGCGCAACTTACCTCGTTTTCTCATGCAATTGTATGTTCTTTGTTGATATCCTACACACTTTCACACTGCTGTGCACATTGTGCGCGAAGGCCGTTGTTCTTGCGTTCATTACGCTCTATGTTTTAATATTGTTTTGTCCGATGCGTTTTACGATATGTTTGTTTGTTTTAGTCCTTTTAACACAGCCAGACGCTGTGACCTTAGCGATAATTGAATGTTTTACTACAAAAACGTGTGTTGACTTAATCTTCGTAAGGTATTAATTATGTTAGGTAAAGTCGGTAGGTATTAGTTTCAGGCTGGTAAAGCCGAAGCTATTTAGGTTCATAACATAAGATTACTGTGATATTATGGCTATTAATCTTATTGGTATTTTCTTTTTCTATGTATCTTTAGTATTTATTCTCTCACAGTTTCACCGTTCATCTTCACTAAATGCCTTCATTTTTTAGCTAGACCATCAAGAACCCTTTCACTTTCATATTCCACCTTACGCCTCACATTCCGACGACTACAATCAGCCCGACTGGTTTGTTTTGCTACAGTTCAGAACATAAATATTGAGTAACATTGGTCGTTGTCCGGCGCCTGTTGATTCGCCTTCTCTCAGTGTTTCATAACTGTTGTTGTCCAACTACGGTAGCCCAACTGCACCTTGCTGTTCAATTATAAAC
Source organism: Yponomeuta plumbellus (assembly GCA_947310845.1). Classification (NCBI taxonomy): domain Eukaryota; kingdom Metazoa; phylum Arthropoda; class Insecta; order Lepidoptera; family Yponomeutidae; genus Yponomeuta; species Yponomeuta plumbellus. The sequence goes on along the minus strand of OX371198.1, from coordinate 4,027,199 downwards.
GCTGCCTGTAGAGTTTTAAGAGCTACTTGGGCTCCGTTGATGGGAAGGAATGTCTCCGTCCCTGAGTCACTAAAGTAAGCAGGCATATGCTAAGTAACCCAAGTCTTGAACGGGGTTCAATGACGTCATTCGGAACACTAAATTAATGTCTTGTGAAATTGCTTCTGCCTTAGTATATTCAACGGTATTAATATAATCTTCAAATGATAAGTAGGTACATACTTTGGTCACGGTATCTTGGTTATGATTTTAAATCTAGAATATTTAATCGATTTTGACACCAACGCCCTCGCATATTTCAGTGAGTTGCATTACGCCTGTTAATCTAAATCGATTCTCGAATCTTCTTGTTAATGGTTCTATTCTTAGCCTTTGGTATCAGAAAATCGATCTCGTTGATCTAAATTGCCCCGTCCTGCAGTTTCGACATGAGTCGAAATACCATTCTCGAGCCGAGATTCTGTATATTTCGAAAACGATACGTCATAGATGTCGCCAAATCGTTTTGATTTGTTCACTGTTTTATTTCAACTTCTACATCTAGTTTGCATTCTTACACCAATAAAATTATGTACCACCTTAATACCCATTACATCAAGCTGGATTTGCGACCAGCCGATGAGATCACTACCGTGACCTATGCTTTAATATAGCACAAACAGAACAAATTCCGTCATCGAATCTAATGCCCCGATCACGACGCTCAAGATCCTTCTTTTTGTTATTGCAGGCTCATCATCACCCACGCGGAAAGACCTTGACGGATTCCGAGGGCTAACTTTGAAAATCAGAAACCTAGCGACAGAATTAGGTGGTGGGTCCAGAATTTGTGTGATGTATCCGAGACTTCCCATTCGGCTTCAGTTAGACGTCACTTGATGCCAGAAAAGGGAGAAGATGAGGTTTTCGACCGGATCGAGCTCCAGCAGTCTCGCCAGCGATTCGCTGTCGAGGAAGTCGACGCTTTGCATCTATACAGAGGCCGAGCCGCCGGCTCAGCCGGTTTGTGAGAGGGTGAGTTCGTTTTTTTTTCTTTATTTTGTTTACCGTGTGTAGTGTGTATGTCATAGAGAATATTTTCGGGAGTTCAACAGAAATAATTTCAGCAGTTGCCTCGTTGTGTTTGGTCAAAAAAGATTCTGACATCTATCATACGTGAATCGTATTATCATTGACGTAATAGTATTGCGTCCATGCGTATTATTGAGTGACGTCATTCCCATTATTTCCACTGTCAATGTCAACTGATTGCAAATGTAAATGACCTCTGGATTCTCTTACGTTACAGTTCAGAGAGTGGGTCATAAGATGCAATGCACAGGCTGTTGTTGCAAATATCCTCAAATAGAGCTTATCTCTATTTCAACGGCTCCATTAGGCTTTAGCTCGGCTTACGTGAATTCATATTATTATCGCAAAAGTCGATTTAAGTAACTGGTTATCTTATTGCCTTTTTATTGGCAAACAAGTTTCTTACGCCTCTTTCAGAGGATACGTAACTTGAACTTTCGTTTTCATGCAGCTGACTGGTAAGCTGGTAACATTAATAATATTTACAAGAAATAAAAACTTGGCGCTGATAAAAACAATACAAAATGCTTGCGCGTGCGTCCGGGTTCATAACGTCTTGCCGAATTCGGAACAGCTGTAGAGAAAGTAACGTGTCATTTCTCGGTCCATCGCATCCGTTGCCACCTTCCCCACATAATATGATAATGTGGCCTCGTATATGGCGCTTATCGCCTTATGGGCTTACCGACTCTGTGCCACGAATTCGCGATTTAATTTTAATCTGAGATAAGCCTTTGACCTTTGCCCTTTCCGCTTTTACTCGATCAAAAACTGAATTGATTCTGCCCTATGTATGTTCTTAATACATAATTTATTTCATTTGGTGCTTGTTACTGATAAAAACTAGACAGTATGTTTACCAACACTCATTTCATCATTACCTTGGCACATTCCTAACAAATTAGCTCAGTGACATAGCTCAATGAAAAGGCTGTATCTAATAACATTTTGATTGATGAATTTACCTGAACGTTCCCAAGAGTTTTTCTACTAATGATGTAGCCACATTGGGCAATAGCATGTTGTTACTATTGCACATGTCTTTCAGTAATGTGGTCTACGATTGCGAGAGACATCTGCCAGATTTCGTCACTCAAGGACAGGTTCCCGATTGTCAAAAGTTATCTCATGTGACCATCTTTTATATCTGCATTTTTACTTTCACATTTCTGCTCTGTCGCTAGGCAGGGTTTTCTTATTGTCTACACTACATTAAGGTGTGGTCTATGTTTATGTACCATTCATCACTCTGTATCATCTATTCATATGAGATGTTTTGTGCTGACCTATTGACTTTCCCATTATCATATTATCTATCGTGTTCTTTGTTATGACTAATGTCTATCTTTTTCAAGCTTCACCTAACAGCACTTACCTTAACAAACTTATATGTTGTATTATTTTCCTCTAATTTTTGATGTTATTAATCTGGAGGTACAACTCAATGACTATCTCGGGATTTTTCTCGGGAAAGCAGGTATTTTGTTTTTTCTCCCGCGTTCTCAACATTCTTTCTCGTTTTCACGTCGACAATTTTATTCGAAAGTGCGTAACTCAGACCGAGCGATTCAATTATCTTAAAGAGATGTTGATAAGCCTGGTATCGCTTTCACGCGTAGGTGTTCAATCTACGGATCAACAATCTATTAGGTCTTTCCGTCTGCTAGCCCCATTGTTCTGGCTAATGAACTTTTACCAAATGAACGAAAGGCACTGTCGCAACATAAATACAGTAGAACCGCTCGGCTACAGTTTACTTAAAGAAGCACCAAAATCAAAGCGACCAAATTGTCAACCAAACACTTAAGGTTTGTTTGTTTAACTCCTCATATCTTTCTCGCTATCAATCGTGACTATCGTGGCTATTAGTGGTTTTCTCTTGTATGTAATTTGGCTATCTGACCACCGTCAACTACCTGTTACAAATTGTTAGCGTACAAAAAACGGAGAATGGGGAACTTGCAAATAAAATATTTTAATCTCATTGGAACTTTTTTCAATTTTTTTTCCACGATTTATACTTATACTTATTAGTTGGTATCTTGATTTTGTTACTCTTGTATTTCGCTATCATATTAGATCATTTGTCATATTTTAAACATATTGCTATAATATTTGTAATATCAGAATGTTTATGATACACGTCTTTAGCTCTCTTTCCTAGGTAGATACTTCTGTTTTTTCATTTGCCGATTACACTCCTAATGGCTTCAACTTACAATCGCGATGTTGTAATGGATATGACACCAGCAAATAAAAGTTTAAAGTTAAGAGATTTATTTCCGTTTGTTACAGCGCCGATGGTAATATTTCTTTTAGAGGTGTGGCCATTTGGGTGTTAGTTAACTTTCTTTTCAAGCTTTCTTGTAATATGATTACTTATTACTGGGTTGATTATCACACCATCTTTGGTTCCATTACTCAAAAGTATGGCACTTCGTGTAGCGTCGGTGTTGTTTTCTCTCACGGCCAAATCTTTGCAATCGTTTGACGATTTAGACATTTGGATGTAATGAACATTGGCAATGATTTTAACATATTATTTTGTTGTTAAGTTGATTCCGGATACAAGTACTTAATTTTATGTCGGAAAAGTCCGACCTGGTTTTGCTCTGATTCGCAGAGCTTAATCATGGGTAGTAGAAACTGAGCTCGCGACGTCGGTTGCTAGCCTCTGTTTTAGTTCAAAAATATATTAGCTTCTTAAATTATTCTTCAAAAATGTATTCTAAGGGTACTCCTTGTGCCTTTACTCCTATCAATCTAACATTGACTACGAATACTTAATTGCCATCAAGATACCGATTTTTCTCGTCCCATTGCTCACACTTAAAATCCTATTTATGAAACATATTTCCTCTTGTAGTTATCAATTTTCATGTTATCCTTGGTTTTTCTCCATAAGTGATGGGAATCGCGTCAAAATCAACGTTTAACGCTTTAATCCGATTCGTAAGCACAAATCCGAAGTTCAATTTCGTCACGGCAACCTCAACTTCGTTCCGCTTGCTTATCAGACTGTACGTTTACGCTCTTTTTCCTTTAATGGCAAGTAATCGGATACCATTTCGGACGGGTTTGTGGTGAAACATTATTTCTATTTACCTTTTGGTCCTATTTGCCAGTGACATTGACCGACAAATTATTAGACCTCCGTGAGGATTCGCTAATGACATTGAAAATATTCGTGTTAAAGTGCCATCTAAATAGTATTTTTGGAGCCCAGCCGTAAGAGAATGAATGAATGCTTTATCATCAAAAACATGCTTAAATATTAGTTATATACAGAGTTTCTATTCGAAACAGCGCTGCTTTTCGAATAGCACATTCGCACCTTAAAAAACGCATCACGCATTACGGCTAATTTGTTTCAATTATTGGGGTGTTATGGTTATAAAATGGCTTGTTAGTTAGCCATGTATCCCTAAGATGAACTTTAGCGAATAGGAGGCTAGTAGAAAAATATTATTGTACCTAAAACTAATGATTCAGAAACTATAGATGGGCTCTCAAAGCCGATGTCTAACCACAAGTTACAATGTTATCGCTATTCACCTGCGGTGTTTCCTAGCTAATGTAATATGCCATGTCCACACTAACCGACCACAAAATATCACGTCCGCGTGTTACTTTCTATTGATTTATTGATAGTCTCCGCTATCTGTGCTCCTTGTTTGTTCTGTTCTGTTTTTGCGCTGATATCAGCTGCGGAGACCTTCACGTGACGCGATCTTTGTAATTTTGTTTTATTCTCAGAGATGATAATGTATGACAGCATCAAACAATTCTATTGTAACATTATGCTGAGTTGGGCCCAATTTGGGGACTCAATACTTAAAATTTCTGACACTTTTTTCTTCTTTTTTTCTATATTAATAGATAAAGTCTGTTTGATTCCGATGACGATGTCATCCACATCTGTGTGATGTGTTGTGTTTATTTTCAACTGTTGTATTTTTTGTGTGCTAAAAGTTGTGTTTTGAGTATTGTCTTCTCTCTCTCTCTCTCTCTCAAACAATCTATTGTGATGTTAGAGAAACCATTCTTTTACCAGTGGGTCTAGATCTATGCAACTGTAGTACTTAAACCTTTAAATATGTGCACTGTAATCAGTAACGTAAAGGGCGACTTTGCAACAAGAATTCGATGCCGATATCGACTACGCACGCTAAATAAAAATATGGTTTATTCTACTAGACAATTCATGAGATGTATCGAACTGAATTTTTGAACTACAAACTAGAAGTATGTAATCATGGGTAGCGGAAAAGCCTTTAAGAGAAGAAGACCTAGGTTACACGAACATGTAGTAGGTACGTACTCAGTGCGGCCCTAAGCGCAAGTATAAATAGCCTTAAGTTGGAAGCTTAACTCATTTCCATACCACGCACTTGTCAATAATGATCGCATTAAGGGTGCAATCGATATAATGAGCGCTTCAAACGATGTAATGATGCAGAAGTTTCGCTTGACTCAGAAGTCTCAATAAGCCGTATACCTAAGATACGTCCCACTGCGTATTTTATTCACACACCGATATGGGCCCACCGCGGATTGGAAATTGGCAAAAGTCACTGAGCGGAATATTTGTTTTCTTCGATGCGTCGATCTTTTCTAAGCGGTACGTCGTCTGCTAGAGAAATTGGAAGTTTGAAGTTGATTTGAAGAATTGAATAAAAATGAAAATGTCGGAGTTTCAATAATAGTATTATGTAGTCCGTCAAAACTAATATACTTATTACAAAATACGAAGTGTCGGCTTACGATTCCAACTTTTGCCAATAAAAACCTTATTATCTTGCTCTTGCAGTTCTACAAGCCACGCAAATTCTCCGGCATGGTGAGGTAGCTATTATTTCTCGTTTCACTATATTTTTGTACCTTCTTAAACAAGATCCTCATAGGACAAAATATGGTCTTATCTGAAGAGTTTAATAAACTGCGGACAGTACTCCTTCGGCGATAAAATTTCCATGCACTGCTGCGCATTTTGTCGGTCCCCTCCCCCCTTTACACCTGGCGAACAGGAATGTTCGCATTCCACCCGGTGCGCTCGTAATCTCTAATTGTTTCCACCACTTGGTGTTATTATTTTAATAAGATTTTCAGTGCCGTAATAATAGAGTGCGCGCGCGCACCGCGTGATCGCCCTTGAGTTGCGCGTGCAAAGATGCACGATGGAGTTTTTTTTTTGCTCTCTCTACTGTGGTCCTGCAGAAATCTTGTGTGTCTCTTACAGGAGGTCGGTAAATAACGAACACTTATTTTGCTCATGTGTCAGACATTTCAGGTTCTTCCAAGCTTCTCAGATCATGTCTGCCTATTGATCAGACTTTGGGCAAATCCCGTTGTGTCTCCCTCTCCTGTCCCCCTCCCTTCTTACAATGCCTCTCACTATTAGAGGTTGGCCGTTAGAACTGCATCTGCTCTTCGCTTTGCCAAGCGAAATAAATCTTCCACGCTGGCAACTCCAGTCCACCGTCAAATGTAATGTAGCTATTATTTTGTTCATCTGCCGGCGCTTTTTTCTCAAGCGGAGACATTTGAGAATACTTGTGGAAGTCAATACGGGGGGTTTCAAAGCAGATTATTCAGAAGTTACTTCTTTTTTTAACTTATCTCTTTCATAGATATTAAATAACAAATTTTCAGTAAAAGTCACCAAGTTAGGGCACAGGCCTCGATTCTGTTAGTGCATTATAGTACGAAGACAGATGCACGGTCGGGTCACGTGACTTCTCATTTCATACCATTGACGCCTGTAAGGTTTGATATGTGTACGCTTAGACTTGAAGCGGCAATGAAACTACACCGCTACGTTCATGCAATTATTGTCATTGTACTACAATACATACTGTGTAGTTTAGCTGCACATTTCACCGCACAATTTTTTGAACAATCTATCATCGCGTCACTCGCTAGAGCGATTCCTACAAGCGAGCTTATCTTAAGCCCATGTCGTAACGCTCCACTCTCCTTAATCAGATCGTATCGGCACTTTCATCGGTCCATTCGACATTTCACGTGCGCCGTCTGTGTATTTACATGACACGTGCCGAGATAGGAAAGAGTTTCGTTGCTTGATGAAGCGTGCTCTGTCGCTGTAGCATCGACAAAGGATTGTTAAAGTCTATTGAACTGTTGTTAATATTACCTGAGGATACAATATCTACTGTTGTTTCTTCACTTTCCTATAATAAAAGTAACGGCTGTAGCACGGGCATCACCGTAAGGATTGTTAAAGTCTATTGAACTGTTTTTAATATTACCTGAGGATGCAATATCTACTATTAGTCCAGGAATTTTAGCACCAAAAATCGGTCCGCTCTGCATAAAATCCTTCTACGTGATTTTTCGATTGGATTATGTCAGAGGGTGCCTCCTAAGTATAAAACCGAGTTTCTGTCGCCCGAAACCGTGACCGTTAGCCGCCATCTTGGAAACCGTTTTTTTGCATATATCTCGGAAACGGTAAGTTTTACGTTAAAAACCGAGGAGATCTTTTTTGTGGAGAACAAAATTTCCCATCTTTTTTATACCAAACTTTTCCCCCTATTGTTGATATTTTCCGATATATTTAAGTAAAAAAAACCAAATTTTTTCTTTTTTCAAAGTAACTCAATAATTTTTGGAGATACGAAAAAATGTTTGAATTAAAGTTGGAGAGCATAAAATTTTCTACAAATTTTGTATAAAACTTTTTCTTGCAAAATGATTAGTTGCTGAGTTCTAGCTGAATAAAAATTGTCACCTGGAATCGAAAATCAGCGACGAGCGGTAATACGTTACTCTGGCATGCAAACCAAAAAGTATAATCGAAAAATTTTATCATGGAGACGGTAACTATTATATTTATCGTGAAAAAGAGGGAAATGAAAGATTAAAAAGGAAATTTTGCACAATAAAAATATTAACGAGAATATTAAAAATATTAATATATTATTATTTGCGAGAGTAACGTATTACCACTTACCGCTGATTTTCATGATCGTTTATTGCGCTAGAAAAAAAAAAAAAAACTCACGCCCGTTATCCCCGAAGGGGTAGGCAGAGGCACCAGTCTCTAGAACTGGACCCACGTTTTGCCGAGTTTATTAGGTCCCAAACGTGACAAGTGGCAAGCCTGTCGCCGTTATCCGGGCACAATTTATCAGCGAATGGTGTTGCTGTACAAACAAATATACGTAACTAAAAGTCATTGGTACATGCGTGGTTCGAACCCAGACCCTCATGATCGAGCAAGGGTCAACCCCACTACGCCACCACCGCGCTATAACTCAGCAACTAATCATTTTGCAAGAAAAAGTTTATGCAAAAATTTGTAGAAAATTTCATGCTCTCCAACTTTAATTCAAACATTTTTTTCGTATCTCCAAAAATTATTGAGTTACTTTGCAAAAACAAAAAATTTGGTTTTTTTTACTTAAATATATCGGAAAATATCAACAACTAGCTGACCCTGCGAACTTTGTTCCGCCTTAGACGCCATAAATGAGCAGATTTTTTATTTTATTATATTGTTTATCAATAAAATAAGATTGACAGAAGAATCCGTTTTAAACGTCTTTTTTTTTTCATCCTCTTTGACTATATTTGCAGCACGCATTCAGTCAATTCTATGTCAAATGTCTTAAGGTTACATTAAAAAAGTTTAATAATTTTATATGGTGGTTAAGTAATTTTAAATTTTCTAATTTTCCGCGCAATTTCCTTAATTTTTTCTTTCCTAAGAACCTTCTCCTGATAATAACGAACAGAACAAAAAAAGAAATAGCGAAATCGGTCCAGCCGTTCAGGCGTGATGCCGCGACCAAGGGAAATAGAGATTCATTTTTATATATATAGATAGGGGGAAAAGTTTGGTATAAAAAAGATGGGAAATTTTGTTCTCTACAAAAAAGATCTTTTCGGTTTTTAACGTAAAACTTACCGTTTCCGAGATATATGCAAAAAAACGTTTTCCAAGATGGCGGCTAACGCTCGCAGTTTTGGGCGACAGAAACTCGGTTTTATACTTGGGGGGCACCCTCCGACATAATCCAATCAAAAAATCACGTAGAAGGATTTTATGCAGAGCGGACATCTAAAAATCTTGGACTATATCGTTTCTTCACTTTCCTATAATAGAAGTAACAATAATTCCAGAACGATACAACGCCTGGTTTAAATTAAAAATCAAGTAGATGGGGTGCTGAAAAATGTTGGGGTTTGGGGACCAGCTGCTGGTGTATCGCTACTGGATAATTGTTTTAATAATGAAATATTTCTGTGTTTTAAATGATTGCCTCGTGGGCGTCAGGGCCTGACTGTTCGATTTCCGCAGATTCTAATTTTTCAAACAATACGCGTCGGGAATTATAGTAGATACGTATGATCGAGGTACAGAAAACGAAGCTTCGGGCTTCGTGGCTAATTAGTAATTTATTGCATGTTTTCGATTGCGATTGTGATATGTGCGATTTAATGACAGATTTATTGAGTCTCACAAGAACATCTCTAAAGACCCCGCCGCCGCAGAATGTTGCATGTTTAACAGCTACAGTTGGATAGAGTTTTTTATTAGTACTCTACTTTTTCAAAACTGAAGTAACCGACTTCGGATCGCTTGCAGTAATTATTTTTTTTTTTTTCTTTGTATGGTGGTATCTACAAATACCACGGACTGGAGTTGCCAGCCTCGAAGATCTATTTCGCTTGGTAAACAATAGACGGGAATATGCAGCACCGAAGGATGAGCTCCAGTGGAGGCTGGATTGTATTGGAAAGTGATTGATTGGGTTTTTGACATCAGGGTTTTTCATCAAACCATTTAAAAGGCATAGCGTTTACATAGAGTTTTGCAGTAAAATAATCACATTATTGTCTAATTAGACACAATTCAGAAACAACAGTTGGATGCTAATTACTCGCAAAGTTGCTGTGTGTCGAAATAGGCGCGACCTTTGTCTTTACGGTTTATGAGGGGCAAAGTCTACAGTGTGTGAATCCGTGCAATATTGTGCACACAGGCAATTTTTTTGTGTGCATTCCTCTTATTACCTAGTATACGTTTTGGACTAAATAATTAGGTATGTATTTGTATTTATATGTATTTGACCAAAAAGGGACCTCAAGCGAAAATAATTGATTTCGGGAAATCGCGTTTGAAGTTTCGTGCAGACAGGTTTCGACTCATGCTCGGCTCACAAAAAAAAATCATAAAAAAATAACTACGGCACCTAAAAATATGCTGCTTAGACCAAAACAAAGCTAAATCACCACAGATTAAAAAAATTCAAATAAAATAGATTACGGTTTCCAATCCCTCCAGGTCCCTTTTTGGTCAACCACTCACATTTATCCGAATTGAAATAGGACTGTTGCCTCTGTCGATTTGGATAGGAGAGGGTGAAGGAAAAAAGATTGATGAAAGAAATAATAATATGTCGAGCTAGTGTGCGTGGAAAGGCCGGTAAGGGATGATCCACGCGGACGTGAGTAGGAGATCGATGCAGCGTTGACGAAGCGTTTAGAAGTCTAAAGTTCGAAAGAGTTGAAGACTACGAGTAAACATTGAATGAATAAAATAATATTGTGCTATTCCAACGCAGCAAAGCATCATTGGCAACACAATGGAAATATCTCCATGCAGCCTAACGCAATTGCAATACTCGTGGCCCATTTTATAGACGGTCCAGACAGAGGTTTCCAAACGTTTGCTAATGTACGGTCTGTATTTTTCGATCTTCTTCGTTCGATCTTCCTCTAAGAAAGCCACAATTTTCTGTCCTCGACCACCTTTAAATAGGAAGCATTTTGCTCGATGTAGCTGATTCTCCGTTCGTAGTCTCAAATAAGAACCAGTTAATAGTTTGTAGGGATCATACCCACTGACCTGTTGGTGGAAATAAGGACTCATACACGATACTACCGGATAATATCATACATATTGATAGAATAGTCTATGGACACTACCAAGCACACTTTGGGAACTTCCAAAACCCATACTCGATTGCTTACTCCAAAGCGAGTTTAGAATAGGCATTCCCATGTATTGGAACGTATAACGGCTCCACCTTTATGTCCCAATAGATTTGGCATTTAAAGAAGTGTAATACGATTGGTTATTTCTAAGTGCTACCTCCTTGCAAATGTAGAGGTAGCGCCAGTCTCTTGTTTTGGTGGGTTTATAAACTACTAGCTGTTGCCCGCGACTACGTCCGCGTGGGCTTTAGCTGAGTAAAGTGTTTGCAAATAAGATAGGGATACTTTTAGCGCATGCGAAAGAGCTTTCATACTAACTTCGCAACCCCCTCTTACCCCCTTAAGAGATGATTTTCGAAAAACTATTTTACATATGTTTCAAGACATTCAATGAAGGACCTTCATTCTGAATTTCATTCGAATAACTTTATAAACGGCAACGTTTCATACTAACTTTGCACCCCCCTTTTACCCCCTTAAAGCATGATTTTCAAAAAACTATTTTACATGTGTTTCAAGACATTCAATGAAGGACCTTCATTCTGAATTTCATTCGAATAACTTCATAAACGGCAACGTTTCATACTAACTTTGCACCCCCCTTTTACCCCCTTAAAGCATGGTTTTAAAAAAAAACTATTTTACGTGTATTTCATGACTTTTAATGAAGGAACTTCGTATTGAATTTCATTCGAATAACTTCAAAAACGGCAAAGTTTCATACTAGCTTTACACCCCCCTTTTTCTCCCTTAAGGGATGATTTGTACAAAACTATTTTACACGTGTTTCACATTTTAAATGAAGAACCTTCGTACCCAATTTCATTCGAATTACTTCAAAAACGGCAAAGTTTCATACTGACTTTGAACCCCCATTTTACCCCTTTAGGGGATGAATTTTCAAAAATCCTTTCTTAGTGCTCCCCTACGTTACAAAAAAAAAAAACCCTGTGGAAAATTTCAAGTTTCTAACCCTTATAGTTTAGGCCCTGCGTTGATATGTCAGTCAGTCAGTCAGTCAGTCAGTCAGTCAGTCAGTCAGTCAGTCAGTCAGTCAGTCAGTCAGCTTCTCCTTTTATATATATATAGATAGATATAGATAGACAGATAGATGTATCACTTGTTTGGAAAATGTTCGTGATTATACAGCTTCAAGTATTTAACCTGTGTCTAGTACCTCACGGAAAATACTCAGGCTACTAAAGTTTGTGGAAAAATGTCGTAGGGTAGAAATAATCTAATCAGATTAGTCTTAAAAGCCCAGAGCAGCTCTTTGACAATTCGGGATCATACTAATTGTTGTGATAGTTCATCACACTATATTGAGGTTCTATATTAACTGAGACAGTGAGGTTTACAAGTTACAACGTACCTACGATTAGATCTCAATTAATACATCTTCTCGACTACAGGCTTGTCCTAAAAGCATTCAGTGTAGGTACCTACATTTATGTTCAACAAAGAGTACGTAAAATCGTTACGTGGAAATAAATTTCTGTTTTCTGAGATGCATTATGACCGGTAAAATTATTCTTTGAGGTCCGCTGTGTAGGTACTATTAGTGCTTATGACTGAGGATCGTATTAATAAAGCACTCTTACCTCTGAGTTTGCTCTTGAGTGCGCTGTTAAATTGCTGTTGGTTGCGAACAGCGATCTCAGAGATAATGGAGCTTTATTAATGCGGACCTAAGATTTATACAGCCCACGACCTGCATGCTACATTGAAAAGCTGGTTCTAGAACGGACATATGATCCTCGAGTCGTACGCGCCCACCGCAAGGCGTACATTTGCATTTCCCATGTTTTCACTGCGCTCTTGTAAGCGGAAACGGCCCGCATGCTCTGGGGAATGTTGCCGCTTGTTAATGTTGTTTCACCTCTATTCAGAGTGGGCAGTTAGTGATAAAGCACATACTGCACACTAAGACTGGGAAATTGTAGTATTTAACTGCAATTATGAGGCGATAGTCGAATCAGAATGCGGGTTTGTAAATAGGCTTGCCGCTGCTCCGTGTTAACCTATGCCCCTATGAACATAACATTGGGCTCTAACCAGCCTACTAATTAAGCCCCCTACCTACTGGGCACAGGAAGATTCCCCGCCAACCTCTATGCAAATAACTTCCCTTGTCTTCTGTTGGCTTTAGCCTTCGACCCTAAGAGCAATCTGTGCTTCGCCCATCGCTAAACTATTTATATACCGCGACCTCCCAACATGAGCCTAATCTGACGTGACGAGGATTGGACACATTGCGTCTTACTGGACTCTTGACGTAGATAGAGATACATCATGTCGATTAATTGATGAATGGGTTGGGTCCATACTATTTTGAGTGGGAAAACAAACTTCTTGACCTCGAAATTTCAGACTCGCCGGGGTGTTTTGGCCCCGTTTAATACAAAAATGTAGAAGATAATTACGTCCTAACTTTCTTTACTTCATCATGTCACGCGTGATGCTCTTTCTCTTACACATTTCTTAATTAGCAATGTCCCATTGTATGCAAAGCAAATTACCTTGATTGCATGCTTGTAAATGTACTACATACCTACTTGTGAAGAAATTGCAAAAAAAATCCGAACTTTACTGGCACTCAAGTATGTAATCCTAATGTTCACTAAGAAAACAAGTAGCTTGTAATTGCTGTGTTATTGGATTTACTGTTTTAGAAATTATTTCCGAATTTTCTGATTACCTTTCAAACGCTTCTTCCCACTACTCCCAGTACGTGGTAGAAACGTCAATTAGAGCAAACGTAAACAACATTCCATGATGTTTCTCATAAAATTATTACCGGACAGCGAAAAAACCTTGTTCGCGGCAGGACCCGATGATCCAGTAATTATGAGCAAGCTTGTTTCAGTTTCTCAAGCGGAAAATGAGATGTAAGCGTATTGTATGCATTCGGAATACGAATCAGCCACGTTTCGAGCCACAAGTACACGCCCTTTGTCGAGGAGTGTAGTTTCGGTTTCGATTAGAAAAAGTTTGATATTTATTAGAATTCCAAAAAGGAAGAGGTAGTCAATTGGACGCCTGTATTGTTTTTTCTTGGCTATGTTATCGCAAAGCTCAGTTCTTTCGATATAGCTAGAGGCAATACCACATAAACCTTTACAGGGCACGCTAATTAATCAGTGTTCTTACGTGTAACTTTTCAAGTATTGTCTATATGTTGTCGACTAACACAGGCGTATAGCGCCACCGTGTTCTAATGAGTTTACAGCTCAAGTGTTCAATCTTACCTAGTATGGAGATATTTCTTAGGAGGTATAACCATAAGCGTAACTCCATCTCCTCCTTTGCGTCCGTTACGGAAGATTTAGCAGTGGTTATTAAGACTTTGACACTTTTTCGAGTGACTAAGGGCCGACTTCTGAATTAAGAATTTACACTAAGTACCTAAAGGTAACGTGCTGTCACGCTCTTTTCTAAATAAATTTGACGAGACAGCACTACAGTTTAAGTTAAGTGATTACTTGGCAAAATTCTCAATTCAAAAATCAGCCCTAAAAATTCCGATTTCAGAACGGCAGGCCCGGCATGTAGAATGTATTTAAAAAGAAAATTCCGGTGTCGAAGCGTAACTAGATAAATAATAATTCTAAACTTTCAAACTTATGACGGTGACTGGTGGTGGTGTCGACAAAAGATCTAGATATTCTTTATTTGCAACATACAGAGTTGCAGGGGCATGCCACGCGGTTTTTAACGAGTTTTCGACGTAAGGAGTGCAATGGAGCAAAACGTAATAATAGCCATAGTCCTGTCAAGCCGTCATTGAAATGTTATTGGCCAATTGGACATTTTATGCAAATGGAAAGGTTACACAAACAGGGGAGTAGTCATGGTATAGTTAAAAAAATACTTTACCTGACAGAATGATGTCAAAATTACATTTAAAGCTGTTACACTATTGTTACTACCAATAAAGTAAGACATTGTCTTGTAACAACTAGCCCAACTAATAACTTTGACTGAGCGTTAATTATGCCTTACAAAAAGGATTGATTCACCGTAAAAAACATCATTTCTGTGCAGTTTCGCCATATCCATTAGCTTACGACCTAATCTCAGAAATACCAAATACACATAAAAAATTGTAAAAATCAGTGAAGCCGCATCGGAGGGTTTCGATAACAAAGACTGCGACACGATATTTTTATATACAGGGCGTCCCAAAAAATAGAATTCTTAAAATATTTGAGGACTCCAAAACTACAAAAAATCACGGAACATACATGGGGGTGTTTCGGGTACCCCTAGGGTCGCTCTATCTCTGGACTTCCGCTTGACATTATTTTTGGGACACCCTGTATCATCATCATCATCAACCCATTCCGTCCCCACCGAGGGGCACAGGTCTTCGCTGAGGAAGGTATAGGCCATACTCCACCACGGGGTCCAAGTCCGGATTGGTGGAAGCTTGTAAGACTAGTGGCTGGTCTTACTGTCAGAAGTTTTATCGACGGCAAGATCCATCGACGGCAGCCGGTACCAACTGCTTAACGTGCCTTGCCAAGCACGGAACCGCTCGGAAAAATGGCACTAGCGTCAGTCATAGACGGTGAACCATCCCTGGACTGAACGCGCCGTATGTTGCTTGACCTTAGTGATCGTTTAAGATCACTCAGGCAGCCCAGGCTACGAGCGATTCCTTGTATATCGGATAATATTTAACATACACCTCCCTGAAGTTAAAAACACCTTCCGACTTAAACACAGGCAAGCGCTCGACGGAATATCATTAGCCTGTTTGCCCAAATCGTGTGAAAAGTGTAATCCGTAACGGTTCATCGACATAAACATTTGCATTTTAGTATTTTCACGTATAATATTGTAATTCGTGAGTGCATTTTGTAATAACATTAGAAAAACTTATTTTACACCTACGGTAGATAGTTGTTACAAAAACCGTTGAACTCTGAATAACAGCGGCTAACATTATACATAACTGTATATACATGGGGCACACTAAAAGTTTTGCACTTCTAGTTAATCGGAATTATTTGAATGTCGAATGTTATATTTTTTGAAACGACTTTCAATCTTCTTCGTAATGAAAAAAAAATTGACGGGAAATCATTTGTCATTTGTTTTTTATCACATCGAAGCTCTACGTACGCAACGAAAATGGAATTAAGTCGTAAAGATTTTAGAGAGATGATTTTTTATGATTTTAGAAGTTCTCTCTCTCCGCAAGACTGTGCTGCTCGTCTTCAAAATGCTTTTAAGATAGAAGCACCTTGTTTGAGCACCGTGAGGCGATGGTTTGCTGAATTTGAGAGAGGTCGGGTTTCTTTACATGACGAATTTGGTGAAGGGTGGCCTTCAACTGCCGTCAACGTAAATAATGTGGCTACTGTTAAGCGGCTAATTGATGAAAACCCGCGGATTACCTATGAGACAATTCGAGGACTATTGGGGATTGGTATGAGCCAAATTCAGAAAATTTTACTCGAAGAATTAAAAGTTTGGAAACATTGTTGTCGTTAGATCCCATCATGAAACGGCAGCGGAGCAGAAGCGGGCTCGCGTGGAATGGTGCTCACAGATGCTACTGAACTTAGACCACGGACATTCTAATGCTGTTTATGACATTGTCACAGGAGACGAACCGTGGATCTATTGTTTTGAACCCGACAAAAAACAGCAATCTTGTGAATGGGTGTTTGAAAATGAGAACAGGCCAACAAAAGTGAGGCCGGCGAGAAACGTTGGTAAAAAAATGATCGCCTTTTTTTCTTAGCTACGGGTCCCATCTTCACAATTCCACTTGAAGATCAAAAGAGTGTTAATGCCGAGTGGTATTTATCATTTGTTTACCCAGGGTGTTAGAAAAAGTTCGCGAAAGACGACCAAAAAGCCGCGTTCTCTGACTTCATGACAACGCTTCTTCACACACGGCCAACAAAACAAAGTCATTTTAGGTTCCGAAAAAGTACAACTCATCATCAATCCTGCACATAGCTCCGACCTATTGATTTCTGTATTTTCCCCAAAATCAAAGATTTCAGAGGTTTCACTTTTACCAACTCCGAAGAGGCAGTGTTCAGTCAGCACGTAGAAAACATGTCTTCAGATCTGTGGTCCTCCTGTTTAAAAAAATGGTTTGATCGCATGAAAACATGTTTGAAATGTAAAGGAGAGTATTTTGAAAAGCAATAAACATAATATTTTGGTTATAACATGTGTGGTTTTTTTAAGTTACGCAAAACTTTTAGTGTGACCTACGTACATTGACATTCAACAAGCAGAATGTAAATTCTTTACGTTGAAATAAATTTTTGATTATGATTACAATCTTTAAAATCACAAGATGAATGTGTAGGTACAATCAAATAATCAAATATTCACATTTTCAAAGAGAAAGTCAATATAGTGTCGTATGAAATTGGTGGTAGAATCAACAGCACATCGACCTTTAAATTTACTTGGAAAGTCTCCGGTAATGTAGGTACCTAACTTATTAAGTTATTATTAACTTATTAAGTAACTGATTAAGTTTTTGCCCCGATGCAAAGGTTGCTAATTGTTGAGGATTGTACAAAATAAAAGTCAAGATAATTATTTGACTGTTTGACTAGGAATCCACTTATTTGTGCAAAACAAGCGGGGGTGATAATATATCCCAAAATAGCTCAGATCTCATGCCCACTACTCGTATCTTTTAGAAACCAGTCAGTCAAACGAAAAGTTGATTAATTGAGTGTTAAAAACTGCTCAACCTATTCTCTCGGCATTCTCAGCTCTTTAAACGGCTGTCATAGTAGTTAATCTCTTTTGTTTTGAACTAATGGACTGTTAATACTCTGATCTTATTAACGTCACTTCGAGCTAAGCCCGTCGTAACTTTTTACTTTCCCACCAGTGGGTGTTACAAGCTCAGGTGTTCTCTTCGCAATAGCTTACATGTTGTGACACTTGAAAACCTTAGGGAGATGTAGAAATACCAGGGCGCTGTGGTCAAATGTGAGAAGCAGAGGGAAATATGATAGGTATGGTGGTAACCAATAAAGGCAGGTCATCAGTCATTTGACGTCCACTGCGGACACGGACAGGTCAGGACAAGACTGCAGACAGGTGATATAATATAATAACTCTTCCACAATTATCTTTTCATAGCTTGACTGAAATGATTTGCTTTTCCTGACTCCAGTCATATAGGTTTACAGTCTGTTAGCTTTTAGAATATACCTCGGCTACTATCGGTTAGAATCGGATATATTCGTGTAATAGAAATATCGGAACTAATATGACACTTAATTTCGAAATCGGAACTAATATGACATTTAATTTCACTTATACAGAGCAGGAAGTAGTAGTATTTGTAGTACACTTGTGTGCTTTCGGCGAAAAGCGAAGCCTACTCTAGAGCCCGAGGTACCTATATTCTAAAAGCTAACAGACTTACTCCAAAATTGACACTTTTGCCTCGATCCCATTCTGATTTAGAGGAAGTCGTTTTTAATACTTGTAAAAGTACAGATTTTGCCACTTTCGGAAGAGTATAAGTACCTTTACTGTTTACTCCGTCTTTCCCACTGTTGTGACTTATGACGGGTTTATCCTTGGGAAAATTACACCATTGTCGACGTAATTAACTACGAGTATTAACATAATCTGACTGAGGACTTTCCGAGCACGAGATTACCGACTTTTATTTTCCTGTAATTACTTTAGTCAGTGTAATCCTTGACATGGCGACCATGTCATTCTTATTCTGTAAGCCCTGTCATTATCTATTAATAGCTTTATCGCTTTTACTAATTCTATACAATAGTGATCAAGCTATCAAAAATCTATTCAGGTGCGATAACTAACTTTATTTATCCTTACCTAATGACTCAGTTTTAGAAATATAATTAAACAGAACCATCTAAGTCCGAGCCAGCCTTTCAGTTTTTATCCTTTTTTTGTTAAAAAAATGTTTTTATAACGTAGACGTGCTTATTTTACTTACAATGTTGTCTCACCACAAACACATAAATACCTGCTACCAATATTCGTAGTTGTGTATTACCCTCCGTCCACTACAAATTATAGGATTCTTATGCATAGTTAGATCAGCATGAAATCGTAGATTTGTCTCACCGGAACATTTTGTCAAGCACAACACTACATTTGGTCTGGCTTAGGTGACCAAAATAAACATAAACGGTTTTTGCATCACTCTGTTACAGACAGTAATCGTTTGCGTGTCTACTAAAGTCACTTTTGAAATGCTACTTGCGCAAGGTTTAAGAGGCTGGCACGACCAGGGTTGCTAGGCGCAAAAATACAAAAGCAGGAGACGGCACAGGTCATTGCGGATTTATCATTTTAATAATGAATTAAGACTGACTTTCATCACTTCTTAACCCTTTATAAGGCAGAGCTAGTCTTAAATTTTCATTGGTTTTGGACTCTAAGTCAATACAATAAAGTTCAAATTATGGTGGCCATATATGGTACAGAGTCTTATAAAGGGGTTAAATGTGGCTTAACTAGTGGCTTAAGTATTTGTTTTATATATTTTTTAATTTAAATGGCTAAACAATTTTCTATCTTCATTTTTACAATTAATTAGTAAATAACTCTAGTAAATAAGTCTATAACATTACAGTAAATAATATTGCCTAAATGTGAAAATTGTCTCTAGACCGCTACCGTTGGGAAGAGTCCCCAAGATACTGGCAGCATTCCCCCTCTGAATGGCCAGGCTATAGTTTAAGTCACATATTTTTAGGAGTGATGAAAGTCGGCCTAAGAATAAATCCGTAAATCCGTCGGAAATCCGCAAGACTAAAATCTTAAGGGCATGGACTTGACGCGCCGTCAAACCCCTAAAAGCAAACCATCCAGCTCACTAGCACGTAGAATTTAATGTAACCCTGAAACTTGAAACAGACCCAATTGAACGGAAAGAAATTAAAAAAGAAACCACTTAATTTGAAGACTCTCGGAGGGCTATAAAGACTGAAATTACATGTAAAAGTCAGACATATAATGCCAAAATCCGGCCGCCTGGCAACCCTAATCACGACATTTTATAATTTTACCATTTGGTCTGTGTGAGACTATAAAATTATTTATTGTATCTTAGGAAACGTAATCTTCTTCTTTTTCAGTGCTGCAGTGACGTTTGCATTTTTGTTGCAAAGTCGCACGTAACGAGTAGATACATACATGCATTTATAAGATGCACAATGTAACATCTACACAACAATGATAAAAGATAAAGATAAAAATATGTACCTATTCATAGTCTTATCAAACACAAGCTACAAGGTACTTAAGTCACGTGTTTTGGTGCTTTGGCTAAATATAAAAAAATCAATCTAAAGAAAAGTGGTGAAATTGGTAAAATACATAAAATGTAATAACAGAAAACGAGAACAAAATGGGTGAAGATGAGGTGACTAAACAGAATATTACAACGATGAGTGACATGCGATAAAAGTCATAAAAGCAACAATATAAAAACACAAAAATATAGTTCCAAGGAGTTGCAGTAGGACGAAAATTGTCATAAATGACAAACTCATCGGAAAGCGATGTCTTCTAAAAGACTTACTACCTGTGTCTCGAATGCTAACAGTATTTTGTTAACAGCTGTCAGTTGGCAAAAGTGCATACAAATAAAAACTGTTAACAGTAGATTAACAGACTGTTAGCGTTCGAGAAACCGGAGTTTGATGGGACACCGGACTCGTTCGATGGATCTACTTTAGCGTATCAACCTGTTGAACTAAACAGGTTGACACCTTTATTTTTCTAATTTTAGGTCAACTTGATGCACAATGTATAGATCAGATGCGTCATTAGCTCATAGATTCATCGTTTCGTAAAACCTATTAAAATAAATTATTATTAATAAATATTTTTACAAATAAATATTTTTACCATTGAATTCACGCGTTGCTACGCGACTATTGATTACTTACGCCCACCTAGTTTACCGCAGATTGCGGAATTGGGTAGTTGACAAAATATCAAATAAGTTATTTTTAAAACGGAATTTTGTATGAAAATAGCGGTTTATGACGTCATATTTCAGAGCACTCTTTTTATGTTTCATCTATTTTAAAATTGTAATAACTAGTAATTGACTAAAAGAGATACATTTTCCTAAATATTTTGTAATTTTTGTTTTAATCGAGCATATCAAATAATTTATTGTTGGTCGTGTCAACTACCGTATTAAGTAGGCTTTATTATCATTAAGTCTCCTAGAACTTTGTTCATCACTATTAAAACAACCAACTGCGCTGGTAGCTAAGTACGTTTTTTCGTCTTTTCCTTGTATTTATTTTTTTGTTATATGCTAACGTTTTAACAAGCGCCAACTCTATGTAATCTATTACCCAGTCCGTTGTAAGGGTTGAATCGGCACACGCCATCGTTGAACTTTTCGCTTTTTTGCTCCTACCGTGCCTCTATCTACTACTCAATCTATTTAAATGTATAGAAGTTCCACTTCATGTATATAGAGGAAATCAAGAGTGTACTTGCCGGTTTAACAGCAACGGATAAAAAATATAGGTGATTGTGTTTTAAAGCGTTTAGTATTTGGTTAGAAATTATGTCCCTGTTATTACTATTTCCGCTCTTCGTTTCTACATCTACGAAAGTTTTGACGAAGTGATCAATTATAGTGAGATGGCCACCGTCAGTATTTTTCAATTAAGAAATGTCTTTTTAATTACCTTTTTTGTGTATAATAAATAATTCTGTGCAATGCTCGACATTGAATTGGATTTTTGTATAATCTGTAGTAGCAATACTGCTCGCTAAGAGTATAAGTAAACCTGAATTTGTGAGGTGACGTTTTAAGAGTGACTTTGTTACTTCAAAGTACTTAAAATAGGCTTTCTCTCTTCTTATCCTCTCAAATGCATTCTGCGTTCTAATCTAAAAGTGCCACCGAAGTGGGGCTTCTGAGGCTTGCTTGCCCCAAGCTGCGCCGGCGCAGGTTGTCTGGATTTTAATTAACATTCCAACGCGCAGAGCAAGGGGGAATATTACTAAACCCGCATTTTCATGCATTTCATCCCACTATGTGAGTTGCCTTGTAAGGCTGAATAACACTAACTAAACGCAGGCATGTGTAATTCCATATTGTATGCGTGTGTAAATACATACGTAGTGTATGTGCTGTACCTATGTTTCCTTTGAGTCGTCTTTCAGAAGCCTACCGCCACATCCTACATACCAACCTAGTTCATTTGTAATCTTCTATTGCGACATTTGTGTGAACATTTGTGTCAAGAAATTCTTATAATTAAAAAGAAAATTGCTGAGAGATTGTAGAGACAGTTTTTGCAAATTCGATCTGTAATAAAATAAATTATTTCCCTCCCTTGGTGGCGTTATTGAACCCATTGAATTTAGAAGTAAGTAAGTCCTTACTTCTAACTGGAACCGTATGTTTCATCGGATCTTCAAGCAGCAAGCTGATATAATGTTCTGCTAGCTGTAATAAGTACACGCCACAGTAGTTGGTCAATCTTTACATTTTGGACGTAATCGTAATCTAATAATCTTATTAGGTAACCATGATGCGACGAGAAGTCTGATGAGGCAGACCCCAAAAGTCACCGGTAGTCTCCACGACTGAACAATACCTCTTGTCGCTTCGGGCATAAGTTCTAGTATTGAACGAAAGGGTTACCGTTTCTTCCTTGTCATCGGAGTCTAGCCGCTTCAATAGAACCACGTACAGCACCCCGCTGCGCCATTTCATAATGCTGATTCAAATTAAATTACTTGAACTTTAAATTGAGCTCAACGCAGCGATATTGTGGAAAAGGTATAGATCTGACAGTTGTTAAGCTTTCTACAATGCCGCTGGTGTAGTTAGACTACAAAACAGAGGAAATAAAATTTGGTGAAATCTCACCTAATCTTAGCATGAATGGGGGAATCAATGATATATTTACAGGCACATACGTTGCTTCTGGCTGTTTCAAGTTTTCAAGCCGCCCCTAAGGCACGTGCCTTGCGAAGCACGGAACCGCTCGGAAAAATGCCACTAGCGTTAGTTACAGAACGGCCACACATCCATGAACTAAACCCGCCCTATGTTGCCTAACCTTCGTGATCGCTTAAGATCACTCAGTCGGCCGGGCTACGAGTGATTCTTACGTATAAAGGTACGTACATTATTATGGTACAGGCCGTCTGTCCCTCTCAGTGCCTCCAAAACAAAATAATTTCCTTACGAAATATTGATCTTTCGAAGGTCTTATTGAGAAAACGTGATCCCAATCTCGTGATATCTATCAAGAACGTTGGCTATTTCTCGGACTATTATTTATCTCAAGAATGAAGGTTAGGTTAGACTCTTTTGTAATAATTATTATAATCCAAGTCCTTCAAGATCCATCTTCAACAATGATTAATCTTCATCAACTCCATGATAAATCATAATTAACTCGCTTAATGGTCTACAAAGAGTATCGATTACCTACCGATTTCTGTTAAGTACAGTGGAAAACGAGTTGGCTTGACGTAACACTATTAAGGACAGTGTTATAGTTATAACGTTAACTATTCTTAACAGTGCCCACTTAGTCCTACTTGCTGGGATGCGTAACAAATCATGGTTTATCATGACAATTATATATCGATTCGTACTTGTTCTACTAACGTTTAACGTACTTGTTTCTATGTTATTTTGAATAAAAATATTTTGTATTAATTCGAAATAATTCTATATAATATACATTGCGTTGCCGACGAGTAAAATAAGTCATAGGTACTACTTATTAGTCTTTGGGTCAACTGACTTTGTAACTCAAAATGATACTTACTTTGTGTACAATATATTTTGACCATATAAATATATTTTGACGTGTATAAATACTGACGTCACATTAGGTACCCCTTCTCTTGCGACTGTATCTTTATCTGTATTATGTCCGATAATTCTTAGAGTCAGGTTTCCTCAAAAAGATGTTTTCTTTCACAGATCAATGATTTAAGCACCAAAGGTAACCCTGGTGGGTACAGCCTGCTTGATACAGTGGAACCACTTGTCACGGTTTAGAAAGGGCCGTTAATCGAAACGTTGACCGATAAACAATCATTAGCGCCGACTTTCGATACATAAAATCGTGAGTCATGCATCAAAATCGCCCCGATTTAACTTGACGCATGGGCGCGACCGGTGTAGAGAGGTAGAGGGCATAAAAGTCGTTGGCGTTTTAGCAAATGTAGAGCTAACAAAGAAAGACGCATAGAAAACGGCGGCGGTGGAAGCTGTTTGCTTGAAATATAAAGGCCAAGATTTTGCTAAAGCATCGTAGTACCTACAATGGTATGCATGGCAGTTGCTTGACTTCATTTCATTGCCGCTTCAAGTCAACGCGCGAACGCGTATCGTAATTCTAGGCGTCAATGGAATTAAAAAAAATGTCACGTGACCCGATCATAAAACGACGCTTTCATGCAACTGTCATTGTACTACAATGGATTAGTAGAATCTAGGCCTTGGTACTACCTTTAAAATACTCTGGCTTCCTTAACTTCTGTAGCTTCACGTGAGAGAAAGAACAATTTTTCTGGCTTAGTTTCTGTAGCTTTACGTGAGAGAGAATATTTTTTTCTGGCTTTCCAACATGCCACGCATTTCTACTTCACACATAATATTTATGGCCACCCGTCCGCCCATTACAAAGAAATCGGAACACTATCCAGCAGCATGCGGCAGTTTAAATATACTCTTTACCAAATAAATCTTCCATCCAATACAGACTTTACCTATCGTGGTGACCACAGTAGTTAACTACTTTTATTGTTACTATTTTAACCATTATTTTAGCGTATTTGACTATTTTTTTCTCCAAAATGATCTCGATTTCGAAATAGTAAAACTAAATGTCTATTCAGTGGAATTTTTGGTGAACTGATCGGCCCACAATAACAATGGTTTTTATTGTTATTTTCAAGGTCATAAATAACGCAACTGATTGTGAATACGTCCGTAAAGTCACAGTAAAGTTTCTTTGTAATTTTGAGAATCTGAAAACACTGATTAATTTAGATATTATTAGTAAAATCTATATCGAAGGGAATAGTATTCTTTTAAACCAGATGATAAATCTAGGTCACGCAGATATCTAAATTACATGTATACGGACGATTTTTGTCAACAGTTTGTTTATATTGAAGGAACTTTCATCTAGCACGGAATATACAGGTACGAGGCTAATAAACGACTTCCTTTAACTATCAACAACTTTCGTTGCTCTGATTTCTTCGAAATCCCTCTCGTTTTGACGTATCGCACAATGTGAAATCACGCTGATCGCACGCAGATAATATAATATTTACATGTTGCGTCCTGTTACGGATTTCTCAGACGTATTTTAACAATGGTTTAGTAGATTTATTTATTACTTATTTATTAGACACAACCAACAGTTGTTAGATACATCACTTAAAATAATATTAGATAAGATAAGAATATTCTTTATTGCACACAAGAAACAAGAGACAAATAAAATTTACAATAAAAAAATAAACATACAATAGGCGGTCTTATTGCTAACAGCAATTTCTTCCAGACAACCTTGTGATGGAAAGATTGCCGAAAGAAACAGAGAAACGGGTAGTTGGTGCAAACACGAATAATTTTATTAATTCGGAAACAGCTTAGGATGGACGAAGAAGCTCATGTTTTCATTAGTGCACTAAAAACACACCTCACACCATACGAGTAGCATTTAAGTAGCCTTTCCGACGCTGGCTCCGAGCATTCTTTCTTTCTCTTTCACTGGGTAACATAGTGTACATCCATTTCAAGGTTGGGATCCGTGCAATGTTAATT
Source organism: Yponomeuta plumbellus (assembly GCA_947310845.1). NCBI lineage: Eukaryota > Metazoa > Arthropoda > Insecta > Lepidoptera > Yponomeutidae > Yponomeuta > Yponomeuta plumbellus. The sequence goes on along the minus strand of OX371198.1, from coordinate 4,001,350 downwards.
GAAATAAAATTTTCTAGCGTTCATTTATCGGCGTTGTTGTAGAGCCCTTCGATACTTTCTTTGGGACCCACTGACGTTTGACCTTGCTTCGTCTCATTACAATAGACGGCATTCCTGAGCTATTAAATGACGCATGACACTGTTATACAGGGTGTAAAGTAATGCGTGACACTGTTCATAATGTTGTGTTGTGGCCTGGTCACAATAATAATTGCACAGGGTATTCTAGTTACAAGTGATTTTGTTTAGGGCAGTTATATTTAAAGATATGTTTTATCCTCATTTCATCCTGAAAAGCCTCCTTTTCTACTAATCTATGCTCTAATCTTCCGATAAAAAGTCAAGTGTATCCGGAATAAAGTTAATGATAATGATGAACTTTTCGCCAAGTTAATAACAACCATAATATGGTTCACATATGTGTTCGGAAAGATTTCATAAGCTATTTTAATCCACCCAGTATCTATTTTCTGCTCGGGGCACCTTTTTGACGCCTATTAAGTTAGACAGCGCGTCACGTTATCTTGAAGGCGGTCGGCACCAATGCCTGATTAGTGCAAGGTCAATTATTATTATTTGACAAAGGTTATGAGGGCATTGTTCCGCCTGACGTGTTTGGCATTCTTGTTTGACATGAGCTTTGAAGGCTACTGCAGAACTTTTGAACTATCTGCTTAGCGCATCGGCAGAATGGTTCACATTGGAAAGATTCTGCGTTTATTTCCGGCAACGTTTTATGCGTTACTTTTTTGAATTTATGTATTCTCCTAGTAGCAAAACAGGAGAGCAGTGAATGCGCATCGGGAGTAGATACAGCAGAGGAGCTTGAGATCGCCAATGTACTGTGGGCATGCATGATGATTAAACCCATAGGGCCCTACCTTACCGGGACGCCATGGGCACGACCGTATCCAAGCAGTTAGTATTGAAATGTATGGTGCCTACCGCCTACCTCACTTGGCGACTGTTGGCGACGTCGCCATTCGATACAAACTGCCTGGATACGTGGCTGGCGACGTCGCCATGGCGTCCCAGTGAGGCAGGGCACATATTCTCTCTTTGGATCTTCTTCTTATGGTGCCTCCCCGACTACCGAATGTTGGCAGTGGCAGTCAGCTCCGCATATTTCTCTCTATATCTCGCAAGGCGGAACAGCTCTGCAGCACTTACGTTATATTTTAGATGATTTGATAAAACATGGTCAGAGGGGTATTCCCTTTTTGTCGCTGCCATTTTCTCTACTACATTCGACCCCAAAGCAGCGCCTAGCATTAAAAGTACATTGACATTCAACAAACAGATTGTAGTTTACGTTGAAGTAAATTTCTGATTCCTGATTACGGATGAATGGATAAATTAAGTTTATTTTGGTTTTATTATTGCAACAATTAACTGCAGTAATTTTATGTTATTTTGTGGTGTTATATTTAAGAATAAAGAATTAAAAAATACCACGTCAAATAGAGACTGGAGTCCAAGAATTTGACCATTCCGGGCATGATAGTAATCGGCGCGCGTGACATTAGTGCATGGCTTCCCCTTGATCTTAACAGCTAAACAGAGCTAGGAAAAGGTCGTCGCCTCGCTGATGCGATATAACCCGACAGCCCTGACCACATCTCTATTCCGGTCCATGAATCACCATCGTCTTTTGGTCGGATTTAATCATCATTGTGTGCACGTAATTCCGCTGCGGTCAATTCGACAATTTGCAGTCAATGTTATTGTAATTGCAGCGTCAATTAGCTTGGGGATTGGTTACCTTGTTTTTGAGAGATTTGTTTGGGTTTTGGAATTGAAGAACTTAAGCATTTTCGTAATATACTAGATGATTATAATGTCTATTGAGAGTTCTCACCCTTCCTGCACTAAATAGGTAGGTACAGGTACACCGATGCTGAGGTGCCTGGGCCATATGTTTTACATCGGCTAGCATAGGATATATCTCGACGTCAGAGGCATTATGGTCGAATGTTCGATTTTGACTTTTTATACCAACAATCTCAGCTCGTTGAGCGCTTTCTAACCATCATAGAAACATATTTCCGTCTTATTCTATTGCTGGGATAATTCAGGTGCATATATCGTATAAAGTCTAAAATGTACCTACTAACCAAATATGAATCTCGTTGTTTGTAACTAATAAAGTATTATTATATAGGCTTACAGTAACTTGTGAGCTCGCTTTCCTGTACAGTATCATCATCATCATCATCATCATCATCATCATCATCATCATCATCCCACCACTGCCCACTGCTGGGTATAGGCCTTTTCCCCCAAATTCCATCTCACACGGTCTCTCGCCATTCGCATCCACGGACCTTCCGCCGACTCAACGACATCGTCCGACCATCGAGCCGCAAAGTATAAAAATGAGAAATGCGACCAAATGCTTCTGAGTCGAGATACGTATACAAAGTTACCTTCCGCCCTCTTGAAATTGTGCATAAGATAAAAATACCTATTAATATTTCAACGATGTTCCAAAACAAAAACTTTCTGAATTTCAAGCGTTTATACCCTAGCTTATTTTCCCACAGTCTAACTATAATTAAAGTACACTTTCCCCATTCTTTCCACCGAGTCAAGCAGTTGGTTAAATGCTTAATTCCTATGCCAAACGACGCCAGTCACGAAAACTTCGCAGATCCATCATGTAATTCAAATGATGAAAATTGTCACGTTCGTTGCGCGCGCGCATTATGCAAAGTATATACGTCCCACTGCCCGGTCACAGGCCTACAGGGCAATCCCGTATTCTCTCTTTGAGAGAGAGAGTGTATGGGCTTACCACTCGTGCCCACCGCGGATGGGCAAGTTCCAGCTAAGCTAAGCTAAGCTACTTTAAAACTAAACATAATGCGTATGCAGTGTAATAACTCTCTCACTCACTCTCACTTCAAGTCCCAGGTCTTCTCTCAGAGCCGGCGTGGATTGGCAATTTTAAGCGCTGAGGTATAAGAATAGTTGAACACCTCAGACTTTTCCTACACGGTCAGCGAATGGTATTGTTACTACAACTTCACAAATAAATTTTACTTATTTAAATTACTCTATTTTCCAAGCACTCAATTTTGATTTTCTCTCGAATTGTAATTCGAATCGAAACGTAATTGTAATTCTAATCGTAGGTACTTGTAAGAGTTACTTGCACTTGGCACGGTACTCGACGAACGATACACGAACCTAATAGCCCTAAAACTCACGTAGTGTCGTACATGCATAGTTTACAAATGGTACAGTTATGCCATGAGGAATTATGGTTATTTCCCGATTCCCACACATATTATATCTCACATAATCATCTGGGTTATAAATTACAGTGTGCACGTGTGTTATCTAATAGTAACAAGACATTTGTACATGAATGTACGACTACTGTTAGGTAAAGCTTGGACAATAGGCAGCCGGCAGGCAGTTAGTAATTGACAAGAAATGGACAGTTACATTTGGACATCGGACATTGGATATAAAACATGAGCAATATTAATATGTGCTAGATTCCGGAAAAGGTCATTTCTGGGTGGGGCTGGCCATACTTATGTTGTTTATAGTAGTCTAATTTTATTTCAACCTGTTGAATTCTTGGTGGGCCGGTTGGCTCACCATGACGATGGTTTTCATTGTCCTGTAAAAAATAAAGAAGAAGAGAAAGTCATAACGCAACCTGATTAAAGTAGTTTTAAGCTTAGGGCCTTAGAGCGACTTGAAAACTTCTGACAGTAAGACCAGCCACTAGTCTTACAAGCCTTCACCAATCCGGACTTGGCTCCCGTGGTGGTGTATGGCCTATATCTTCCTCAGGGAAGAGACCCGTGCCCCTCGGTGGGGACGTAATGATGATGAAGCTTTCAAGGGTCTGACCTAACCACAGACAAAGCTCTACAAATAGTCATTGTAGACCACAACACGACCATTACGTAGTAAAACAAACACACATATTTGCCTAGAGACGAATCTGTGCTACCCATCAGTCGTATTCGCTACAAAAGAAACAATAATAATCAATTACTTTAATCAATAACTCCCACACAACACAATCACTTGACCTGGCCCCAAATTAGAATACCCTATGCTTTGGTAACCAGGCAAGGACATTACAAACATCTAACAGCCAGACTGAGCCCATGTGTGCAAATTACGGCAGCCCCCAGTGGGGATCGCCCCCACGACCTCTTTCTTGATAGCTAAAGCGTTAACGGCTCGACCAACGAGTTATGACTAGCGATGAAATTTGTTAGGTAAATTTAATTACCTTAATTACACACAATTATTTTTGTGTTAGTCTGCTCGTGTGATTCTTCCGTGGTAGATGTGTTAATACGTGCTCTGCAAATGATTTGCGTTTTAGAAACTTCTACGTCTCTTTAGGTATTAAAAGACGTATATCACTTGCTATTACATCGAAAAAACGTTAGCCAAGTGTCACTTAAGATGGCAAACGGTAAATTTTTAGTTGAGGTAAATACGTGCTCTTTGATAATTTCCCGTAAAACGCGACTTAGTTTGGATTTTGGTATTTATTCATCTTCATTGGGTGACTTGGCTTGGATTTTGAACTATTTCATCTTCGTTTTTAACATGGTTGCCTCTATTTCTAATACAAATTCTCTTTTTTTTTTTTATTACTCTTCACTACAGAAGTTCGCAGGTTTCTCCTTGTTTTCACAGCCGTAAATATTCTCAGTCTCAAAATTTCGACATTTGGCGTCATTTTGTTTTAAATTATGCTTTTAATATGATCTCATACATAAAAATCCATTGGCGTTAGATCAGGGCTCCTAGCCGGCCATGCAATGGGACAGTCTTTTCTAATCCATTTGTTTGGGAAGTTCTCGTCCAACCATGCTTCCGTGGTGCGCTGGGCAGCCGTCATGTAGAAAAAACATTGTCTCGTCTCAATGCAATAGAAATGTCGTCCATCAACAGGGGTAACTCCTCCCTCAAAAAGTTTTCATATGTGTCTCGCCATTCAAGTCACAGAATGAAAATTAATCAGTCCAAAATCCAAGAATGAATGAACACAGAATGAAGATGAATTAATACAAAAATCCAAACTAAATCGCGTTTTACGGGAAATTATCAAAGAGCACGTATTTACCTCAACTAAAAATTTACCGTTTGCCATCTTAAGTGACACTTAGCTAACGTTTTTTCGATGTAATAGCAAGTGATATAGGTTTTTTAATACCTAAAGAGACGTAGAAATTTCTAAAACGCAAATCATTTGCAGAGCACGTATTAACACTTCTACCACGGAAGAATCACACGAGCAGACTAATACAAAAATAATAGATAGATAGAAACCTGAACACCTGAGACAGCATGTCTTCAGAGCACAAAAAAGCCTATCTGACCTTTTTAAATAGTTTAAAGGTGCCAGGAAGTAAAAAGATTTTTTTTGTATCGAAGTTCAGTTACAATCAATCAAATAACATTATTTTAAAATTTCATGCACATACCTATTAAATGTTATACCTTTTTGAATAGTTAAAGAGTCGTAGAAGTTTTTAAAATTATTTGCAGAATAAGTTCCATACGTAAATTTTTTTTTAAGAGCTTCAATGTGAAAAATATTTAGAGAAAAAATATTTAATTCTAACCGTTGCCGAGCAGTTTTTTAAAGCTGTTAGTAGTAGGTGCCGCTTTTGCTGATATTTTTTATCAATTGACATGCCTTTTAATTAAATACATTAAAAAAAACACTTTATGAGCTCTATTCTGAGAAAAAATCAATCAAAAAGCTAAAAAAATTTGATATTTTTTTAAATCTTTAACAGTCAATATCTCCATAACGGTTAATTTTCGGACCCTATATAATAGAATAAAATCCATCATAAATGACCTAAATAATAACCTCCTTTAATATTGTGTACGACTTTCCCTGTAACCCTGTATAAGGTTCCTAATGTATTTATTGTCAAACTAACAACTTCGTCCATAAAGTAAACATTTTGTTTCAATTGTGAATAAATACATTTGAATTTGAATTTCCTGAATTTATTTTCACACTATTGCATACAACATAATAATTAAACTAATACTTTGTTAATCTACAAACTTCATTGATTGTCATTTTGAAATGGGTTAATAAGCTCTAAGCAAGTTTTTCTGTCTTTGCTTTCTATAAGCACAGGTTATCCTAGCTCGAGAGCAAGGGCTTCATAATTAACTGTGGCAAATTGTATTTTGATTTTCTGGTGTGTACAACAAAGAGTTCTAATCTAATCTTAAGGTGATCCACTAGGTATCACTAGCGCCACCAAGGGAAGCAATCATATCTTTTTTTACATTACGCGCATCAAATCGTCGTAACTGTCCTTGATGTCGGATCAGGACAGGATTTGGGGCTCATAAGTAGGTCTCCGGCCTGACCATATGTTCTCGACGATGCGATCATTCTTACTACACGTAATTGTTATTGTACTCTGTAAGTGGATTACCTTGAAAGCGATTTTACTTTGTTACCATAGTCTGATGCCCTTGCGGTGCCAGATATCGGCGCTTGATTCAGATGTTGTTGCAACTATTTTTTGAGCCGACCTTCTTACGCGAGATATTGTAAAATAACTCCGATTTTCTCAGGGATAATCTGCTTCAGCTGAACCAAGGACCGACATCAGCCCACCTATCTAACTATCCTATGTATTCAACTAATGTATTAAACATAAACATTTACATACAGGCTCATACATTGCTTCTGGCCGCACAGCAGGATACTCTCAAACATGTAAACGTCCAAGACTTGTAAACCCGGGACCTCTTGCATGGTAGGCAGATGCGCTAACCGCTGCGCTACAGAGGTCGTCTATGTCAGAGGTCGTTATTGGGTTATACACTTCACTTTCAAATCGGACGATTCCGTACAGTGGAAAAGTTACGTAGTTCACCAAATTCACAAAGAAAAAATGTTGAGATAAGATAAGAATATTCTTATTGCACGCACGAAACAAGAGACAAATAAAACTAATTACGTTCTAAGTTTGAAAGATCATGTCTCATTCTGGTCAGTCTGGAAATCTAGGTAATAGAGGGTTACCTATGTATTGGTGTGCTTGTTACACGACAACGAGGCAGTTAAAGATAGTGCGAGTTTACTACAAAAATGGGCATCACCGATTTCGCTGTTCATAAAATAACTGCGTAAAACGAAACCAATCGACTCAAAAGGAATCCAGCAAGAAAGGGTTAATACAAAGTAAAAGCTATTCTCGCTGCATGCCTAATCAACTCGTTCACTCAGAAAAGAGAATCCGACCCATAAGCTTATTATAATTATTATAACATATTTTCCATCAACGGGTTTACGTGGGAAAAGTTGAATAAAAATTGAAGAAAGCGCTCAACCTTGGCGTGCTTTCGCGAGCTTCGGTAACCGGTTCGAAATTCGAATAAGGAACTCGTGCCCGGAGTCCCCAGAAGGTCGCTTGATGGGGAAAGGGATCACATGTGACAGTTGTGATGTGATCGGCTGATTAGCTATGAAATTAGCTAGGGCCATAGAGAGGATAAGCGCGTTTTTTAAATTACTTTGCTTGGAATGTAGGAAGGAATGTCGATTCTAATCATCAGTCTGTCGCACACCTTCACACGAAAGTCCCCCACATCATTGACTCTGTTATATTTGTAAAAAAAAGGGAAAAAGAGTCTCTTAACCTAAAAATAGATTTATTTAATGTTATAAGTTCGCAACGTTATTCGTTCGTACATAAAAGTAGGGAAACTAAAAACAAACAGTTCTCCTCTGTTTCAAAGTATCCGGATCCACTTATTTCATTTCTACCGGAAGAGTCCGAGCAGGTTTCGCTCTGATTCGCAGAGCTTAATCATGACGAGCAGAGACGGAGCTCGCGTCGTCTCCTGGTCGGACTCTTCCGATAGAAATCAAATAAGTGGATCTGCATAATATTTTGAAATGTGTAATGCTTACAAAAGTTAGTAAAACAAAAAGTTGTCCTCTGATTCAAATTCTAAACAATTTCACCATTACAGAACGCACCGTCCTATTATATTGTGTTATGTTCCGCTTTATTGAACTAAATATAAAAACTGTTCGTGCTTCTGTCAAGATCAGATCTACGGTATGGGCCACACGGCGCATGCGCTGCGCCCGCGTCGCCATACGCGCATTCCGATCGATTCAACTGCATTCCTCGAAGAACACGTTCGACTAACCTCATGAGTCTTAGAATAAATAAAGAAACACTCCTTTCTTTTGTATTTGTCTCTGTGGTTCTTTGGTTTTGATGGCCTACTTATCTTTTGGGTTATTCAATTCAAAGGTATGAGAAACGGAGTGCCAAGCGCGAGATGGTTTTGCGAGGCATATTTGATTGACTCTTCAAATTCAACTGGACACATCTTTTTTACATTGGACACTTTTTTTGACCGTCGATTATTTTACTTATCTAACACAATACCTACTTTGTGTTTTTCGAAACACACACCTAGTTTTGGATACTTCATCGTCAACCCATCATGTCCCCACCGAGGGGCACGGGTCTCTTCCCTGAGGATGGTAAAGTCCATACTCCACCACGGGGCCAAGTCCGGATTGGTGGATTTTTTGGATACTTATTTACTAGAAAATCAACCGTAATTTCGTTTGACTAAGCATTATAATTTAATTATGCATGATGCGTGCAATGAACTGACACTTTGTTTTAATCACTGACCATATTGCAACTCTAATCCCATGCATCGGTCCAAAATTTGTCCATACGAAAGAGTTCAACGCAGCTACGTTGAACTTTACGTATACACTATATCGAAACTATGGTGTTGTAATTGTTTTATTGATGTTTTGCTTCTTTTATTTTGTTATTGGTCTAATTCGAATACACTTTGAGTCTCCTTTTTGAAGCCAATTTGACTAATACATTCAGTACCTATAGGTACTATTCTGTTATCAAATGTCGATCCAAAAATGGAAGCTTCACTGCACCGACCAAAGTGTAAGTAAACCTTTTAAGGAAGCAGATTCTTTATCATTTCAATGCAATTGCAGCGCTGCACGTCCAAAAAGACCTCTGGCAAGGTTTCCAATGTCGTTGGCGCCCATTTCCTATCGAATAGCACGTGCCTTCCATATAGACTTGACTGCAGTCTTGTCGATGGGTTAGAAGTAAATATAATTATCTTCCTGAACACTGAGTTCACTGTCACTTGCGTTAAAGTTCCGTCGACGTCCGTCAACCTTTGGTCGTCAACCATCACTCAGTTTCGTTACGGGCGACTGCAACTAAATCGTAAAGGTTGACCAGCTACCAATTCGAAACTGACGAGCCTTTAGCCAGCCGACCTTTATAATGCAACATCCCGTGACGTTAACGTAATATTTACAGCTGTCAAGTGGTCAATGCACAGAACACAATTACTCACAAGGGCCAATGCATCTAAAAAAAACTTCGAAAATATTGTAAGTACACAAAAAACCCGGAGAATGTTGAGTTCACGCCTAAAAATTTCGATGTGCTGTCGACTGCGCTGGTAGACACTTATGTTATTAATGTGAAATAAGCGGTATATCGTTATTACCACAATACCCACCCTTCGGGAAGCAACAAACTGTAATCTCTGAACATTAATAAGAAATAAGAAAATGTTATTATATACTAGTCAAAACAAAATAAGGGCCACCATGTATTTTTAGTATTATAAAAGATGTAATACTAAAAATACATGATCGTTTAATGGTTGATGAATGATTTATTTTAAGGGGTTGATCAATCGGTAATTAAGAAATTCTAATTAAGGAACATTTTATTGGAAAAATAACATTTGTTAATGTTTTTTGCGAAATATTGATTTTTAGTTAAAAAATCGTTATTGGTACAATAGGTTAAATTAAAATAAAACAATATTATTTTTTTGTTTTTACCTTTTTTCAGTATGGTGTGTGTCCTCCTCGTTTCCCAACACATTCTTGAAGCCTGGAAGGCATACTCTCCACCAGGTGTCGCACTGTCTCTTGTGGAATTTGTTCCCAGCTTGATTTAAGCACGCTGATGAGCTGTCTTTCATTATGCACCGGTTGGTTTGTATCGCAGACGCTTCTCTTTAACAAATCCCACATGTGCTCGATTGGGTTGAGGTCCGGACTGTTGGCAGGCCACGGCAAGACCTGTATACCAGCCTGGTTTAGAACGTCTCTGGTGGCTCTAGCTGTATGGGCACGGGCGTTGTCGTGCATTAACTTAAAACTTGCACCAAATCTTTTTGCATACGGCGTCACATAGGGTCTTATGACCTCCTCAATATATTGTTGAGCCGTTATCGTGCCTTCGTTGATAATAGCGAGCTCCGTTTGACCAGTTAGAGAAATTTCTACCCACACCATTACTTGGGACCTCCAAATCTATCACTTTCGTGAATGCAGGCATCGGAAAATCGCTCACCTTCTCGTCTCCAAACCCTTATGCGACGATCATCACTAAAAAATTTCACTTTGCTCTCATCTGTGAACAATACAGTGCTCCAATCATTTATGTTCCAGTCCTGGTGCTGCCTTGCGAATGATAATCGGTTTGCACGATGCGTACTTGTTAATGGAATCCGCACTACACATCTTCTAGAAAACTGGTGGTCTTCATGCAACCGATTTCTGATAGTTTGGTCACTAACGCGGGTTCCAGTGGTCTGGCGTAAGCGGTTTTGTAGGGAGCGTGCAGTAACTAATCGCTCTCTGCGCGCAGTCAAACGTATGTAACGGTCTTCCTGTGAGCTGGTTACTCGATTTCTACCAGATCCCCGTCTTCTGGATACGCTGCCAGTTTTTTGAAAACGGTTCCAAGCATTCTGGATGGCTCGACGAGAATATCCTAGCTGCAAAGTCACAGCACGCTGTGAATGGCCCTCTTGGATCAATGTTATTGCTCTAGTTGTGGTTTGCAGGTCCATGTGTCTTCGAATTCTCGGCATTTTGTAAGCCAATGTTTATTTAGGCAGTGATTTAGCAAAAGTTAATGTGTACACAAAGAAATCCACACTTTGAATGACATTAAAATGCAGCTTCAAATGTGGGTAAATTTTAGTGGTTACAAAAAAATGTCAAAGTTTACAGATTTCACAAATTATGCAGTTTTAATACTCTCGATATGTTTGTTAACACTTAGGGTAACAGCCACACAAAAGAACTAGCCACTTAAGAACACCTTCAAGTTGTTAAAACGACCCGATAGTTGAAATGAGTCAGTGGCCCTTATTTTGTTTTGACTAGTATATTATAATATAAAAATGAATCGCTGAATGTGTTGCTAAGCGCAAGTCTCAAGAACAGCTGAACCGATTTCGCTAATTCTTTTTTTAGAATATTCCTTGAAGTACGGGGATGGTTCTTACGGAGAGAAAAATTTTAAAAATTGCCTAAAAAAGGGGAAGGTTTAAACGGTGAGAACATTTATGAAAAAAAGAACGAAAATTGGCGGTACGAAGTTTGCCGGGACAGCTAGTTACAAATAAAAATGTTACAATTTGTGTCCTGGCTCCTGAGCTAGGATTGCCTAATGCCTGTGCTAATTCATGGAGAAATTTGAGTACCTAACTTTGAAACTTAACCATTTTTTCGCTAACAATAAAAATGCCGCTAGTGTCAAATTTTCCGTAGTAGAATACCTTCAATCTTGACTCCATTATAGGCAAAGCAGGCTCGGTAACTACCGCAGTTCACTCCATGAATATTCAACGAACTTTCAAGATAAGAAAAAGAAAGTCACTGCCGCAGACTGCCGGTAATGCCATGGTGCTAGTAGGTATGCACGCATTCTTTCGGTATTTTTGCATATGTTAATTTGGTAGCATGTGCCATTATTGAGAATTGAAATTATAATGATACGATCTCGTTCGGTTTGGGTTCCGGAGTCAAGTGTTTTGCGTCCTTAGCGCAAGTCTACGCAACCAATTTTACCTTGTTTCTTTCTAATGGTACAGTCGACAGCACATCATGGTATACACCCATGCACTCTGCTCCGTTGTATTACGGGCGACTTTGCAACTAAAATGGGAAGATTGACGTGCTGTCGACTGTACTCTGTGCATGCCCTAGAATGGATATACCTATTCAATGTAAGCGAGTGCTATTACTATTATTCATTTACTGGATAAGACCCATGTAATTTTTTACGTACGCTTTTTATCTTCAAAAAGCTTAATTCCTAGAGCACGTCTAATAAACATGCAACCAATTTCCTTCTTCATCATCATCATCAACCCATTATGTCCCCACCGAGGGGCACGGGTCTCTTCCCTGAGGAAGGTATAGGCCATACTCCACCACGGGGGCCAAGTCCAGATTGGTGTAGGCTGTAAGACTAGTGGCTGGTCTTACTGTGAGAAGTTTTCAAGCCGCTCTAAGGCCTCTGACTTTCTTCAATTCAATTTCTTTCAATTTTCTTCTATGATATTTATTTTGTTTCATGTGGCTTCACGGTTTTTTCATTTGGGCTATGGATAGCCTGATAGACATTTGTTAAATAAAATGAACATTCTTCTGTAGGCCAATGTTAACCTTAGGCTTAGACGTTGGGCATTGGTCTAGCCTTTATTTTGTATTTATTTATTACCATAACTTACAGTTATCATTACAGGAGACCCTATTGCGATAGGTAAGTAATATAAATAATAGCTCGTATCCACATTGATTTCCAATAAAAAATTAAATTAAATCATAATCAAATAGATCAAACATGAGAAGCAAAATTAAAAATAGATAAAAATACATTAATGTCCAATAAAATTTAAATTAAATCATAATCAGTTAAATGTCAATAAAAATTAAAATAGAACATTCGATACAAATAATAATTAAAACAATATAAAGGTATGTCAATAAAAATACTATACTATGGCGCTTAGGTACCTAGACAGAGGCCGTGGGTTCGATTCCCACAGGGGGCCGCCGTACATTTGTACAAATGGCCTCAGTCTGAGTGTTTTTCCATGATTGATTTTTCCAGGTCACGTGATTGTGTTGTGTGGAAGTTATTATTATTGTAGTCCTTAACTTCTTTAGTATTTAATATTTATTTGCCCCGCCAACAGATAGTAGTTATTATTAAATTGATAGAGCGCGGAAAACCAGACTTTCATAAAATTATGCAAACCCCAATATTTCGAAAAATATAAACCTATCAAAAACTCATAGAACGATGTTGTAAAACACAAATTGCAATGTGTGTGAGTATTGAAGAAACTACCCTATTGTTCTTCTGCTAGAAACTATTTTGCATTGTGCAGGCTGCGGGCCCTTCGCAATGTGCCGTTACGTGACGTTTCCTATTACCTCTGAGAAAGGCTAGAGGTTCCCACCCTGCCCCATTATTCACCTGTAGTGGCCCATAACACGTCGGTAAAGAAATCATAAAGGACGCCATTTTTAAGCCTTTATGGTCATTGCTTACTGTAAATTAAGTACAGTGGACAGCTGGTCAATTTTTCCATAGAGAGCCGGTTTCTGAATTGAGCATTTCGCTAAGTAACTGCTTAACTGTAGTGCTGTCTCGTTAAATTTCTCAGAAAAGAGCGTGACAGAACGTTACTTAAGTATTTAGTTAGTTAAATTCTCAATTCAAAAACCGGCCCATTGGCACGTGTCGCAATGACGCATACATACATTTTTTTCATTCCAACATACATTTTATGGTTGTAAAGTGAATGGATACAAGTCGTTATGGTAATAAATGAACTCTATGTGACGTTGTTTGGTTGTGCTAGGTCATTAAGGCCGGAGAGTCACGCTGACACTCGACGCTGACCATTGTACTACGTCCTAAGGAGCGTTTTAGAAAAACGCCGACCGTTCAGCGCTGACCAGCCATACATTTTGTCTACCAGCGCTAACGGTCAGCGCGTGGTCAGCGTGACTCTAAAACCAGCCTACTTTATTTCACTTTCCGCCTACATAAGGCTACCCATGCCGAGAATCTGGACGGGGAGTCTTCTCTCGAATAGAGCTTTTTAGCTACGAGCGTAAATGCTCGTGAATTATTCAATAGATCAAAGGCCATTAACGATGATGTTAAAAAAAATTAAGCAATTATTAACACCTTATTACAATTTTCTTGACTTTGATCTTTTCCCATGGTGCCTCTCCGTCTAGCGAAGATCGGCAGTCAGCTCCGCATATTTCTCTATGTCTCTCGCAAGGCGGAAATGTAGTAGTGCTAGGTCTTACAGGGTATCATACAGACTCTCAAAATTGTAAAAGAGAACTGTAGTGACACACGACAATGCAAAAAAAAAGGTTGGCAGCACTTGCGATTTCAGTCCACTCCCGTAGGTTTCTCGACCGGGATTTTTTTTCTTCGGTCTGCGCGTCTCTTGTCAGCGATTGTTTCCATCATTATCAGTTTTAGGAGAAAGCCTGGCCTTAGATAGTATTTTAAAAATCTTTGTTTACACCCAGATAAAAGCCTGCTTTAACCCTTTGGCTCAACTCTGCAAATGATTGACACAAGCGACTTTAGAACGACGGTTAATGAATAAGGTTTAATTTCGCTTCCGAGTAGGTACCCGCTATCAAATTTGGTAGCCGCCAAGATGAAAATAATTAAATACATATATAATATGTGAGTGGTTGACCAAAAACGGACCTCAAGAGAAAATAATTGATTTCTAGAAAATCGAATTTGAAGTTTCGTGTATAGACAGGTTTCGACTGGGCTCTGCTCACAAAAATAAATCATAAAAAATTACTACGGCACCTAAAAATATTCTGGTTAGACCAAAACAAAGCTAAAATACCAGAGATTAAAAAAATCTAATAAAAAAAATTACGGCTTCCAATCCCTCCAGGTCCCTTTTTGGTCAACCACTCACATATGTATTATTGTATTTATTTATGTTCATGTCAGTCACCTATAATATTCCCGTACCTAACCATCGCGCAAAAAAGTGATTCGGGCTCAAATTGATTGAAACCTTACAAAAAGCATTGTTATGAGAAGTGGCCACTTTCGACCGCTCTCACAAGCGCTCACAACAAAAGCTGCAATTTCACGACTGGCGGGATGCGTGGGCGCGCGTTCGGTGAAAGAAAGAAAGGTTTTCTGAAAAACAAATTAGATAGTCGAATAGCCTGTTTGGCTTCAATACGTTCTTGCTCTGCGACGCAAAAAAACAACTTCGAGTTTGAGGCAGCAGGTTTAATGCTGTTTTTTTAAATAGAATATCATTAACTTTGGACATAATAATATACGTACAATGTATAATACGTTGTCATGTCATAATGTATTATGTCCTAATACCATACATAACATAAAGTCCCGTCTGTTAAGCCTGTAGAATTTTTAACCTGTGAAATAGGCTATTTGACAGTGTGATAAAATATATAGGTACCTACGTATTCGTATAAATTATTAAAACCGCTTTAAGGCATTTTTAATTTAAAAAAAATATTTATAAAAAAACACAGGATACAATTTGTTAATTATGTATCTACTGCCATTGTACCGAAAACGGCCTGGATTGGCCGCTTCTATGATGACGTCAAAAATGGCGTCTGTCATTCATTCTTTCTTACGTTCATTGGTTTGTTTACTGACCAGTGACGTCATAATTGCTGTGCCACACCAAATTACCCAAGATAGCGTTTTGGCGGTTTATTTCAAAAGTAAATTTTCGTTTGCCTTTTTTAGAAGAAATACACGAAAGAATTTAAAATGACTACTTTCTGAGGACTCCATGAACACTAACAAAAAATATGAGATGGTTTTCAGAAATCTGTCAAATAGCCTATTTTCGATCGGCCCGTCTCTCACCATACAATAGTTTTTGATAGTTATTTTCAAGGTCATATGCTCGATTTGATATGCTCGATTAAAACAAAAATTACAAAATATTTCGGAAAATGTATTTCTTTTAGATTTAATTATTATTACAATTTTTAAATAGATGAAACATAAAAACAGTTCTCTGAATAATGACGTCATAATTCGGTATTTTCAGACAAAATTCCGTTTTAAAAGTAACTTATTTGACACTTTGTCAACTACCCCATTGATTAATGTCAATGTGTCTACTATGATGAAGAATATCCGCTGTCGCTACGCAAGAGGTATCGGTGGCCACTATATCACCGATATTCATTCAAAATGTTAAGTTGATAGCTTCACTAATGGAGGCGTAAATTAGCATTCATATCAGTGGAGGCAATAACCTCATTTCCTGTCAAGACTGTTCACACACTTTGTCGAGTCCCGTGGCGAAGTCAACCGGTGATTAGGTTGTGATGTAGGTAATTAAAAAATCTGTCATAATTGTCAACGTGAAAATATCATTTCTTCATCTTCACAAGGATTGCATAAATTTATTTAAAGTTATTATATATTTAGCTAAGAGTATTGTATATTTAGTACATACGATGGATATTTTATATGTAGATCGTTCTAGACGGACATATTTCGACCAAATAGGGTATACAGAGCGTCTCCACGGCTCGCGCACCCATACTTGATCGGTATGATAAAGCTACAGGGTATATTTTTTCGTGTAGCTGGTTCGATTCCCTGTTCAACCGCGTATATATTTAAAAATCTATGAATGCAGTTTAAATTGTTTCTTAAATTATAATAATATCTGGTTTCAGTAAAATGTTCCCTGCAATATTCAAGGTACTTTCCCTTCTTGTGGCATAGCCGTGGGACGCCCTGTATAACCAAAGGCAAGCTAAAAAAGTACTCAAAACTAGCGTGCGTGCATTCAACGACTAAAAAGGTTTGTCAGGATCCTGGCAAGCGGAAAATCCTTTATCTGCCTACCCCTCCGGTACACAGGCGTGAGTTTATGTTATGTCTATTTTAGGTAGATATATTCTTAAATTAGTGCGGAAATCTCAACTCTAACTACCTATCTAGTCTTGTAACGCAATCTATTAACCGAACTTCACGCGAGGGAATCAGGGAACCAAATCTGTTTTCCAAACCAAAACAGATAAATCTAGACTGAAACACAGTTCAATACTAATTTATTTCGTATGGTAGGTACGATTCTCCATATATTTTTGAACTAAAACTTTCGTTAGCACTACACAAATTATTAACTTGAAACCTGGTCGGACTCTTCGGATGAAAAATCAAGTGAGTGTATCCGAAATAAAGTTAATAATTGTGCGTATAGTTGGTCAGTCTACACTAGGCATTTTACAAGTTGAAGACTAAACTTAAAAGAAAGTCTTGTAGAGCATTAGGTAGGTTTATCTAGAATTCAGTGCCAGTAAAGCGAAGTGAAACTGGTCGATCGTAAAACCCGTATACTCGTAAAAGACCTTGAACTGGCCCTACGGTGCAAGGGACAATTTAGAAAGATCATTACTTGTCAAGCACTGAATCGATTTACAAACTGACCTCGACCTGCATTCGCGTTTCCGCTTTAGATAAACAAAATGCATCGTCATTTCGGTCACCGCTGGAACTGCGAAAGCGCTACTATCGTCGTGATGAGCTAGATTGCTCTGACACTTACCTATTATCTAAGTGAAAAATTAAAGAATGTAGCTCTAGATAATTCAAACAGAAGATCGATTTACTTAGGGTGTAAAGTAAAAAGGTTATTATTTATTTTCCCCAGAAGAAAAACAAATATTCTTTCCTATCTTCCTATCTTTTGCTTTCAACATCTGTGATGTGCCAAACGGCACGTCTCTTTTCAATGTAGCCTTCATTCGGTGTAGTTTGATGCTATAATATTATTAAGTTAAAACACAGGGCTACTCCCGGTTTTAGCTTTATGAGTTTTGTTTCTTGACTGTAGAGTGTAGTGACAAAGACCATATGCCTTTGTCACCATACTCTTTATGACAATAGAAGGCTTTGTTTAATTTTAGACATAGTACGATCTCATGTCTCATGAAGATTTATATCTGTGTTAAGAATTTTATCGGTTGGTAAATTAAAGTAGCGAAGTGCAATAGGCATCTCGAAACCGATGCAAACCAAACGGAAGAAATTATTTGTCCATTCAATAAACTCATTAGTTAAAATCCGGAGGGACATTTACGCTAATGCATCGTCGCTTAACGACCGTCCAGCGAAACCGCTAATAAGTTGGTGGTAAACTGCTGAATGATAACACTGATACATATTGACCGTTGATCCCAAACATTTGCGTCGAAATCGGACTTTGGTCGTCTGCAAACTACCTTTTCTTCGATTCTCTCTCTTACGATGCACGCAATAAGGATAAACTAAATCTGTCAACACTTAGACTCACTGTCTGTATTTACGTTCGCGTTAATTGATGATTTGACATCATTATTGATACAAATGCGTTTTCCATTCGTGCAACAAACATCAATGTAAGCATTTTCGATACGGACAGTCACCGATATTCAGATGCTGATCAATTTTGTTATAGTTCCCTTTGGGTAGTATACAAAACTGCTCATATACTTTTAGACGTTACTGTACATTGTAAAACGTATTTCACTACATAACTAACCGTCGCCCTTTCTTTATTTACAGATGGATAGCAGTTCGGAAGCCATGGAGCTACGGCGCGAGCTAGAAGCTGTCCGAAGCGCCTTACAACAACAATCAGAGTCTGTCTTGAAGCAGCGACATCAACTAGTTGAAGCCAATCAAGCCTTAGCTGTACGAGAGAAAAGAACCCTGCAAGAACGCCGCATGAGGCAGGACCAACTAGCTCTAGTACTACGATCCTTGGTGCTACTAGAATCTAGACTAACAAGGGAGCAGAATCAAATTCACGTAGCATTACAACAAAAGGAGAAGATCATCAAGCTGCAACAAGAAGAAATAAACAAGTTGAAGCAAAGAAAGACCTTCTGCAGCAACTGTCAACAGCTTCTAGGCTTCACAAGTGAGCAGACTAACATCGAGACCGATCCGGAGTTCCAGAGTTTAGAAAGCACGGATTCAAGGTTCCAGAACACCTTC
The DNA here is from genome assembly GCA_947310845.1 of Yponomeuta plumbellus. NCBI lineage: Eukaryota > Metazoa > Arthropoda > Insecta > Lepidoptera > Yponomeutidae > Yponomeuta > Yponomeuta plumbellus. Next base: position 3,982,457 of record OX371198.1, on the reverse strand, counting down.
GTCCGTAGCTGTAGCTACCGCGAAAGAAACGCGCCACCGGCCTTTCAAAAGAACACCAGGCTAAGCAAGAGTTTTCAATTGCCAAAGAACGACGTTGTTTACGGCAATACTAGCTCCAGCGAAGAAGGGAATAACGCTAGTGTGTGTAACAAGGGCACTTTTATCAAGAACAAACAAGCCTTCGTTCGAAGAGATGTCTTTAGAAGATCGCGGAAGTACTCTGGAAGAAAACAAAATAATAAGTTTGCTGATAACGCTCAAAAAGGCCACAACAGTAGCAGCGCAGAGGAGTGTGTAGGAATGGGCTATCAAGTCAATCACGACGACGACGCGACAGCCAATCAGATAGCTAATGATATCAGAAAGGCATCTCTAAAGATTGACCAATTGATCGGAGACTCAACCAAGATAGATAACGATAACACTCTGTGTGAAGAAGATAAGACGTATTCGTTGAAAATCGAAAGGTTGCACGGAATCAAGAGACAAGCTTCTGACGAAATAAATGTTAATAGAAAACTATTTCTGAGTAATGTTTTGAACGAAGATGAGAGCAAAGAGAAGCCGTGGTATTGCAATGTCAGCGATCCAGAGCAAGACATAGATAATCTAGGAGGCAATTTAAATAATACCAAATCCAAATCCGCCGATGACCTTTTAGCTACGAGTTTCAATAATGGTATTCTAAACGCCGAAGTAGTTTCGGCGAGGAATGAAGTGTTATGTAACAATATAGCCAATAATAATGGTAATAACCCGAGATTCGATGATAAGAATAACAATGCTGAGGCTCGAAAAGTCTCGCCGGAAGTCAACGAAAACTGGTACGCGAGCACCAGTGACGCTGACGACAGCCCGTCCCACGAAATATATAGAAATAACCCAGTTCTAGAGTGCGTCAATCAAATCCTGCTCCAAAATTCTCTGGACGACAGCAGTAATGATAACTCCAAGTCCAGCGAAGCGCCAAGCCCGAAGGCATCAACAAAACGCGTTCAGTTTTCGACTTTGAACAGTATTTCATACGACGACAAAGTCAGAAATAACTTGAGCAACACTCTTCCACGGCTAGATAAGAGGGCCAACAAAATAGTAAAGTTCAGCCTAGAAACAGCGTCAGAACATAGCTACGAAGTGCCAAACACAGCTCAAGGCTGCCAATACGAAATACAGAGTATCTACAGCAACGACTACGAACCGATTGCCACTAAAGCCCTCGAACCAACTCGGCCGGTACCTCTGCCACGCACTATCGGAAATGAAAAACCTAACAGAAGTTCCATTGTGAAAAACATTGCCGCCACCATTGAAAACAGAAACAGCGCCAATCTGGATAGAGTAGAAGAGGCGACGTCCATGAAGATCTTCAACAAACGCAAGGTGCCTAGGACCCCTCCGGCCTTGCCGCCGAAACCAAAGAACCTGTCAGCAAAGTGGAAAGCCGAGACCAACACTAAGCCTGCACTGGACCCGATGGACTCTGAAACCGTTGCCAACAATCAACGGGTTGCAGATGTTAAGACGAGGAAAGTGGGACAAGTGGCAACCGTAAGTACTGTAGAGCCGGACTACTGCTCCATTTCAGAGATAAATGTTCCAGTAGTCAGCAACGGGAAGCGGGAGTTGCTGCTGACACAGCCGACGATTGAGATACACAACGAACAGTATCCGGTGCACGCTAGTCCAAGGAACAACAACAGTGTTGCAAAAGTGGTTTCCCTATCTCGCATACAGAATAAAATCAGCGACAAGGACATTCCGAAGCTACCGCAAGTGACGGAGATCATAATCCCCGATGAAGATGAAAAATCTAACGAAAACATTCCCTTATCATCATTCCAGTCTAACGTTCCTGGCAATTATTCCAATCATTATAACATGCGTGCCATTCAACCGAAAATTGACCCAAGGGCGTCCATCAGAATGGGAAATACAGTTTCTTCGATCCTATCCGAGATCAACAAAGGCGGTAAGAGTGTGGGGAAGCACATCAACTTGACTGAGCTGGATAATCAGTTCAATCACGCGTCTGAGATGAAACACTCGAGCAACGCTGAGCTCAATAAAGCGGAGTACTTCGATGACATAGACAAGTTCGACTTGTCACAAAACTTCGAAGAGTTCAAAATCGATGACGAACTCGGCAGCGTGGTGGCGGAGGAGTACCGCATTAGCTCTGGAAGCAGCGACGGCTCCGCCTCCGACGTCGTCATCGAACACAATAATGTCAATGTACCTGAAGAAGGCGACCAGTCAAAGGAAACGGCTCCAAAAAACTGCAACGTCGATTCTGAGAGAAGCAAAACATTTCTAGAGGAGAAAGACAATGCTTTGAACAAGGGCCTCTCAAAATTGAACGCTAAATTGTCCAACAAGCCCGATCTCCTTTCAAATATAGAGAATATCGAGACTGAATCTGTGAGGAATAGTGACATCGAATCGAGTAATTCTTCCGGCAGCAACAGTGGATCTTACAACACTGTCAAGTGTGAACCGGGGATGATTTTGAACAACAAAACTAAAGAGGGGAGCATAGCTAAAGCGACTAAGGTCTCCTTCGACTTTTTCCTCGAGACCTCCGGCCTTAGTTCCAAGTCCATTATCACGCCAACGAAGAATTACCTCGGCATGAGGCCGCCAAGTGCCAATCACAAAAACGTTCTAAAGCCAAAGGACATAAAGATGAGAGTCAAAAACTCTAATGCAACGAACAAACTCAACGAAAAACCTATGACGACTGCTATTAAATACTTCGAGCCTTATGTCTAGAGTAGTTAGACATAGTATTGTTTAAATTAATTATTTAGTTGCTATAGTTTACCTTTGTATATTTCCTTTAATGCATAATGAAATGTTATAAAAAATATTTATTGTAAAAATGAACTTGCCTTGCATAATATTGCTGTATTTATGATGTTGAATGTAAATATTATACACCTAGTTATTTTTATCATCATAAAATTCACTTGACATTGAAGGTTTTCTTTTATTCAAAATCCATTAAGTTGCAGATACGGCAAAGCTGGAAACATACATAAGTTCACACCTGTATCCCAGAGTGTTAGGCAGAGACCAGAGACATTATGGGTAACTTTGCAACAAAAATGCAAAGGTAGACATGCTGTCAATTTTAAATGTTGCTTAGCCGATTAGTACAATTACTCTTTCAACTTGTTCATGTGTGGATTAATCGGCCATGAAATGTACAATAATTTTAGGTCTATTTATACCACTACATAAACCTAAAATTATTGTGCATTTTACTATTGCCCTTTTTAATGTATGCAATGCAACACCCACAACACTTGATGTTTTTCGCGATTTGAAATGATTACCTACTAAGAGTTTTCTCGTAAAAGTATTGTAATTTTATTACATCCAGTAGTTCTCTACAAGATGTAATAACATTCCAGACATTATTATGTTGCATTTCATTCCTGTATGGTCTAGAGGTAAATGGGTAACTGATACCTATACCTTCAGTTATACCTATAGAGAAAATGAAAGTAAATAAAGGAGTAGATGTAAATAAATTATTGATTTAATGAAATAAATTACTTAAAGCTAGGTGACATAAATTAAACCTACCTAACTAACAATAACCTAGGACCTTCTACAATACTTCTTCTTCGCGTAAGACGACGCAGCGTTTTTCAGCTTTTTGAATACAGATTCAAACTCAACGCGCCGTTTTGCCGCCATATTTTCTGATGACTCTCCGAGGCACTTCTCATCGAACATAAAGGACTCTTCCATTGGGGCCTCCAGTTCTTCCACCAGACCTCTCATGGCTGCGATGAGACCATCTTCACGTGACCTCTCAGACTCTGCTAAGGACAGAGCAGAGTCCTGTAGCTCGGAGTTCTTCGCCACTGGTCCAGGGTACTCTTGAGCTTTTGTGGATGGCTGCTTCATTTTGCCCGTTCTTTTGACATCGCCCTTGTTTCTGGAGTATGGCGTCGGGCGGTTCCTCTTGATGGCTCTCAGGTAGCTTTCCGCTGAGAAGGTTTCGGCAGGGACGTCCAGTTGTACGTCAGAGTGGGACGTGGTTTCAGCGTCAGCTGTGTCCAGGTCTACAGGAGTGCCCCATTTGTAGTCCAAGGCACGCCATTGACGGGACAGGTGAAGGTGGATCTCCATTATTGTTGGTGAAGATTGATAGTACTTCCTTGGTCGAAGTAAGGGTGGTGAATGTTGTCCGAGGTAGATTGCACAGGTATTTAAGTGGCTCGACAGATCGGATCCGCGCAAGAAATCCGCGTTAATTCGTTAATGTAATGTGTGTCTTAATGAATTTGTTTTAAATTCGATAGGTGAATTCGTCGTCGGCAGTAAGTCGATTACTTAATTGCATCATAATTATCTGTAAATGGCTTCTGTGAGGTACCGTGCAACAGTTGTATCAATAAGTAGTTAAAAAGAAATCCTTAATTCCGAACACTCTCTATCACGTAGGAAACTGTCCTTAGATAACTGCTCAGTCAAAATGTAGAAAATAGGTCTCGACTTCAAAAGCATAATTATGGTGGTGTGTTCGATTCCGACGAAAACTAGGTACTTATTATACAAATAATCTCAGCTCGTCGAGATCTTTCTAAGCATCTCAGAAACATAATGTATCTTATTCTATTGCATGGAATACCAACTGCTTAACGTGCCTTGCGAAGCACGGAACCGCTCGGAAAAATGACACTAGGGTTAGTTATAGACAGTGACCCATCCTTGGACTGAACGCGCCGTACGTTGCTTCCTTAGTGATCGTTCAAGATCACTCAGGCAGCCCAGGCTACGAGCGAGACCAGCCACTAGTCTTACAAGCCTCCACCAATCCAGACTTCGCCCCCGTGGTAGAGTATGGCATATACCTTCCTCAGGGAAGAGACCCGTGCCCCTCGGTGGGGACATAATGGGTTGATGATGATGATGATGATTGCTGGCATAATGTCGTACGCAGGCTTATAGTAACTTAGGCGCGCTCTCCTGTAAAGTATAAAAATTACAAATTCGACCAAATGCCTCTGACGTCGAGAGGTATTGATGAGTTGGTATTTATTCGAAAAAGATGAATGAATGACCTAAAATTGACCCAGTCATTATATTAGTACGTTTCCTGATTTTCAAAGCATTTTCATTAATGATGTATTTACACTGGGAAATCCTATCACGGAGGAGTAGGTAACCAGGACGACCTCTGCGGCGCAGCGGTTAGCGCATCTGCCTCCCATGCGAGAGGTCCCGGGTTCGAATCCCGGCTGGGGACAAAAAAAAGAAACCCAGGTCTTGGATGTTTACATGTTTGTGACGTCGCTGTTTCTGGTTCCCACAACACAAGGTATCCTAGTGTGGGGTCAGAAGCAATGTATGTGCCTGTATGTAAATGTTATGTTAACTAAACTGTGGATGTAGTTAGACTACTCGAAAAAGGTAAAATAGGATCTATAGAGCCTTTTTAGGGTTCCGTAGCCAAATGGCAAAAAACGGAACCCTTATGGATTCGTCATGTCTGTCTGTCTGTCTGTCCGTCCGTATGTCACAGCAACATTTTTCCGAAACTATAAGAACTATACTATTGAAACTTGGTAAGTAGATGTATTCTGTGAACCGCATTAAGATTTTCGTACATAAATAGAAAAAAAAATCAATAAATTTTGGGGGTTCCCCATACTTAGATCTGAAATTCAAAAATTTTGGATATGGATATGGATAGGTCTATAAAAATTATATTGAGGTTTCAATATATATTTTTTCTAAACTAGTTAGTTAACTAGAATAGTTTGCGCGAGAGACACTTCCAAAATTGTAAAATGTGTGTTGTGTGTGTCCCCTGTACCTAACTTCTAAAATAAGAGAATGATAAAACTAAAAAAAAATATTGTGTACCATGCAAACTTCCACCGAAAATTGGTTTGAACAAGATCTAGGAAGTTGTTCTTTTTAATAAGTCATAAATCGTAAACCGCAATTTACCTTTCAAAATAAACTGCTCATTGACAACAATAAAAACCCAAAAAAACTATGGCAAGCTATCAAGACGATATGCGAATCAACACCATCTAATACACAAACATCTACTGAACTTCTTACAACTAAACCCACCCCTCTTGAGTCTGTAAACTACTGCACTAATTATTTCACCTCCGTCGGGTCTACTCTGGCTAATGAGATACTGCAGAAAACTAATGAGTCTGAAATTAACCTAGCTTCTCTAGCCAAAGCCCCAGCGAAATCGACCCCACCAAATTCATTTTTCATAAATCCTACTGATCGGGAAGAAATTCTAGGCATTATACGTCTACTTAAAAATGACAGCGCTCCAGGGCTAGACGGTATCAAACCACTTTTAGTGAAATATATAATGGACAGCCTTGTTGGTCCACTGCTTCATATCTGCAACCTCAGTATTGAGACTGGCACTTTTCCAAATGTCTGGAAAGCTGCGTCAGTCACTCCTATTCACAAAGCAGGCAGTAGAAGTGACCCATGCAACTATAGGCCCATATCGCTGCTCTCGGTTTTGTCCAAAATCTTAGAAAAAATTGTAAACCGCCGACTTGTGACCTATCTAGAATCAAAACAGCTCCTCTCACCTAACCAATTCGGCTTCAGGCAAGGAAGATCAACCGAAGATGCTGTATCACTACTAATTAACACAATCGTGTCACACCTGGATAATGGTGACTGCTGTATTGGCGCTTTTCTGGACCTTGCGAAAGCATTTGATACTGTGTCAGTACCAATACTCCTCCAAAAACTTGAGAATATGGGTGTAAGAGGAATTGCCCTCACATGGTTCCACAGCTACCTCAACAATCGCACACTCCAAACAAAAATTGGAAATATAATCGGGGAACCGATGACAGTAAACTACGGCGTTCCACAGGGAAGCATACTGGGACCAACCCTTTTTCTCATTTACTTAAATGACATTAGTTCTACAATACCATCCACACAGGCAAAAATTATCTGTTACGCAGATGACACGGCAATAATCTTTAGCGGCGCCTCGTGGAACTCTGTACTAACACAGACTGCTAGTGGACTTTCTGAGATCGCTTTATGGTTATCTAAAAATCTACTGACACTGAACATATCTAAAACAAAATACCTATGTTTCCATAAAACAGCAGCATCTCGGCCCACAGATCCCTGTTCCACACTAAAAATTCATACCTGTAACACCCCACTCACAAATTGTTCCTGTGATTCTATTCAGAGAGCCGACACAATCAAGTACTTAGGATTAACATTAGACGAAAAACTAACATTTAAACAACATCTCACATCTCTATCAAGCAGAGCTAGAAAGTTTATTCATATAATGAAACTACTTCGAGATAGCGCGAGCAAGGACACCCTGAAATTAGTTTACACCGCATTATGTCAATCGGTCCTAAGCTATTGCATAGGCTGCTGGGGCGGCGCCAGCAAAACTTTTTTGCTAAGCGTGGAGAGAGCACAGCGTTCCATTTTGAAGGTAATGCTAAGAAAGCCAAAACGCTTTCCAACTACTGCATTGTATGAAGAAAGTGGGATTCTCACGATACGCAAACTATTTGTCCTGAAAATGGTTCTCACACAACATAAAAAAACGATAAGCTCCCCGGCCTATGCAGACTTGCTCAAACGTCGAGTCTTTAAAGCACCCCTACGCCCCACAAAAACGGCCTTCGCACAAAAATTCTCGGCTTTCCTACAACCATTCATCTACAATAAAGCCACCAAAGAATGTAATATAGAACTGTCCACCACAAACGAAGCAAAGAAAAAAGTTCTAGAGTGGTTAAGCGCCTTAGACTATTCAGGAATAGAAGATTTACTTAAAATATGTGCATAAAAAGTATATACACAAATACACACATACATACATTTACACACAAATATACACATACATCCATCTACACACAAACACACACCCACGCATATACACATACGTGCACACACACATACACACACACACACACACACACACACGCACACCCACACTCACACATACACAAACTCTCAATACATAAACCCGCAAATTAATAAACTTCAATTTTATATGCCGCGCTACAAGGCAAACTAATTTAGTTAAATAAGTTTAGTTATATTAGATCAATTCAATCAAATTAATTGGATTCAATGAAATGTATTAAATCGTGCGAATTTTTTAATTTTTTTAATTTATTTTATTCATTAACTAAATGAATTATAAATACATTTACGCATGCAAACTGAATTATTGATTAAATTATGTAAATTATTATTATCTATACCTGTATGTAAATTTAAATTATTTCTATTCGAATTTCCATTGATTTTACTAGTTTTAATCAAGCTGGTTTCTATTTAATTCATTTTATAATAAGTTCAATCATTCAATTTATTTCAAAATTTTTGTAATGTAAAATAAATTTTAATATACAATCTGAACACAGGCGTGGGCATGCAAAAGCAGTTACTAAGATATATCTACTTCAAAAACAATCAATGGCTGTCCACGACACAGGCTCGGCCTAGTGTGGAAGCTCGAGAGTCCATAGTAGCACTATTTGTTTTTGCTCACGCTTGTGACTCGCTTGTCTCGTCAACCGGTGTTATTCTATTAAGTGCGTATTCTACCCGTCACCCACGACACAGGCTGCGCCTAGTGTGGGAGTCGCAATAGACCAAAACTTTTTGTAATTCATTTTTTATAAATAAACATTTTTATTATTATTTATTATTATTCTAATAATAAAACTGTAATAAATTAAGTAATAAGTAAATACTAATTATTATGATTCGCGTGGGGCGTCGCTTGATCGGTAGCGAGTGCGAAGCGCGCGGGGGGCAGGCTCCCGAACTACAAGAACTTTTATTTTATGTTACTTGCTGCTACGGAACCCATCATGGGCGAGTCAGACTCGCACTTGGCCGCTTTTTAACATATCGATCGGGATGTAAAGAAACAATTTTTCTTTCGGCGGCACAAGCACTTCCACTTTAATCTAGCCTTTTTGTTTGGCATAATCGCTCGTAGCCTCGGCCGCCTAAGTGATCTTAAACTATCACGAAGGTTAAGCAACATAGGGCGCGTTCAGTGCATGGATGGGAGACCGTTCTATGACTAACGCTAGTGGCATTTTTCCGAGCGGTTCCGTGCTTCGCAAGGCTCGTTAAGCAGTTGGTAGCTGCCGTCGATAGATGGCAGTGGTTAAACCAAGTCAGAGGGCTGGCGGCTTGAAAACTTCTGACAGTAAGACCAACCACTAGTCTTGTATGCCTCCACCAATCTTACCTTACACCAAATGGGAAGGGAAGAGATCCGTGCCCCTCGGTGAGGACATAATGGGTTGATAATGATATACTAATTATTGTAAAGGCTCACTTTTATACATAGTTTGAATAACATTTCCAGGGAATTAAAGTTTCACAATGTGAAAATTCGAGTCTGTTGGGTCAGTCAAAAGGTAATAAGAAAAAATATAGTACTTATGAAAGAAGTTTAATTTACATACACCTTAACCTACACTCACAGAGTTTCACAACAATTTCTTTTTCTTCTTTGGCGGCCCACTGTCTTTCTTCTTTAGATCTTTCTTTTGAACCTGAAAGCAATCCAGAATGATTTTTGGCTAATTAATTTCCTGGGTAGAGCATTGGATTTGGAAGCGGAAGACCCAGGTTCGATTGCCAGTGTGGGCATGTACTTAGGACTTTGTTTTCTAACCTCAGGTTTCTCAAACGCTTACAGTCTGTTAGGCTCAATTCCCATTTGCGCAGATTTGCGCATAAATTCGTACCGTATTGATAGAGAAAGAGATGAATTTAGAATAGTTGAAAAACGTGACGCTTCGCTTCGACTCTGCGCCAGTGGGAATTGAGCCTTAATCTACTGTTAACAGCTGACAGTTGTTTTTTTGTATGTAATTTTGACAACTGACAGCTGTTAACAATAGATTAACAGACTGTTAGCGTTCAAGAAACCGGGGATAAAATAAGGATATTTTTTTAAGTTATAGTAGGAATACCACTCCCTAACGTGAAGGAAAACATGGTAAGAAAACCTGAACGTCTCAGCTATTTTATACCTCAGCACTTGAAATCGCCAATATGCAACGCAGTAGTGATTACAGCCCGTACTCTCTCTCTGATAGAAAGCCTGTGCCCTATACTGGGTATATAGGCTACTTACAAGTCTGATTAACTATAACATAAGGCCATGAATAAAATTGTACAGTGCTTTTGTTAATATGAATAAAGGAACAATTTGAGACGAGCAACCGACAATGCGAGCTCCCTCTCTGCTCACCATGATTAAGCTCTGCGAAAAGGAGCGAAACCTGGTCGGACTCGTCCGATAAAAACACACATAAGTTGATCCGGATCAAAAAATTTACAGTGTAGTGCTTACGTAAGTTTTAGTTCAATAATAAAGGAACTTCTTATAGTTATCTTTAGGAATATGTTTTTTCATTCATACCTTGCCGTATCCACTCAAGAAGTGTCCAACATCATTGCCTGGATTCTTTTTATTCTTGTTCTTGGGTTTGCCAACACTGTGCAGTATACTCTTGGCTCTCATTGTCTGTTTCTCTTCTGCCTCCTTTTTTTTCTCTTCTTTACGCTTCTGCATTAGTTCTTTGTAGTTGACGTACTTCTTTTTCGGTGGTACAGCACCTGAAAAGATAACAACATCATCATAATTTTATTTTTATTTATTTTATTTAATATAGGATATTTAATATTAATATAGGACATAGGTCTTAACTAATTAGACCTGACATTTCCGCACTTAGTAGGGCCATTGTACATAGCAAGGCTGCGAGTTTACTCCAGCCAACCTCACTCTTAACCTATCTACCAGAAAGCCAGCAGTGCTCTGATGTCACTAAAGGGATCCCAGCTTCTGTCATGGTTTCAAATTTGATCTTGTGTTACAAAATTATGACTACTTAGTGATGTGAATTCGGATTATTTTTGATGTGCGTTTAAATACCACCCAATTATTTATGGCTGAATAAATGTTTTATTATTTGTCTCGGTTCAGAGTCCATTAGATCGAAACCCACAGCTTGGTTTGCTTTCTTGTGAGCTAGACCCAGTATGATGCCAGGCTGACAAAGCCTACTCAATCTAAAAAACACAATTCCCAGGCAACATAGTGAGTGAAAATGCAAATCTATGCTGTACTAGTGTACAATCTATTCTCAGACATCTCAAATATACACACAAACAATAATAAAATTTTGTGAACCAAAATTATGGACTAATGGTCTGAAATACATGAAGTGAATTGATTAAACTGGTGTAGGTAACATTCAACAAACAGAATCTTAATTATTTAGGTTAAAATAAAATTCTGATTTAGATTATCTTTTAAAGATACCAAAAATAAAGATAATACTACATACCTATTTACCTACGAAAGGCTGGATATAGACGAAAGGGTGCGGCATATTTACGTGCCTGAAAAAGTAGATTGATACGAATAATGACATTCTTACCTAAGCTAACAGCGAGAGCAATTTTGGCTTCTTCTTTCTTTTTGGAATCAAAGCCAGACATGCCAAACTTGACAACTTCATGTCTTATCTTTTTAAGATCTAAATCTTTCTTAGAAACCATCTGAGCACTAATTATCGGGTCAGAAGTTTGATCTCCTGGTACAGACTTCATTTTAGGTTTGTGCGATTCAAATTTCACATGCTGAAAGTTCACTGTGCTGTTCTTTAGTGCAAGGGCAGCCTTAGATAGAACTATTGACATGGTCTGACTGCTTTTCTTGCTGATACTATATTTACAATTTGTTTTTGCAAGTTAACGAAATTCAGGAAGTGAAATTCACGTGTGATGTACCCAATGAGGGATGTACCTATGTATAGTGTCAAAAATCTCTGACAGCTGACAGATCTCATCTCACAGAGTACGATATACGATAACCAAACGCAAAGGGTATGATTAGACATGCATGACTGATTATTATTCAACACGCCGCGCCGCGCGTCAGCTTCACTTAAATGACAGATTTCGGAAAATTATCGATCTTGTTAATAATACAATACTATTCCTTCGATCGCATCGCTCGAGCCTGGGCTGCTTGAGTGATCTTAAACGATCACTACGGTTAAGCAACATACGGCGCGTTCAGTCCATGGATGGGTCACCGTCTATGACTAGTCCTAAAATCTTAGTGATCTGTGAGCATAGTGAAATAACAACAACGAAACCATGATTTCATCGAGTTTATATGCAAAATAAATCAATTATCATTATTCGAGAATGCAAAAACACCTCAATAAAGACAGCCAGAAAGTCGCGGATTCGTGTAGGTGTTTTAGGTAACCTACCCAGTCAAATAAACATACGAAAAACTTGGCTCAAACTTGCCAAGAGAGACCCCGATTCTTTATCGACTGAAACTTGGGTGTATTTATGTGAAGATCACTTCAATGTAAGTCCTGTAATATCAATGTACACAAACTGTTTTTAGCTGTAATAATGCTTGGTTTGATTTGGTTTGGTTTTGGCAAATCGGTACTATCTGCTTCCACGAATCCAGCGTCCATGATTGCGCTTATCAATAAAATGATAATACACTAACTGCACAAGAAGAGTTTTTGCAAAAACACTAAATCCAATCCAAATCACAATAGAACGTACGCACGCACGACTGACAGATGTTTGTTTACAACCAAAGGTGCTCTCAAGATGGCGGAGAGTGTTTTCACCGTTCTGATTTAAAGGCGAAAAATATTTTTTTAATTTGCAAATTTTGCAGCCATCCTGCATATTTACTTAGCAAAGTCAATATATTTCAGTTTCTTACGTTAGATACTACAGGAAATATACATTTATCGCGTCAAATTTGATACGAGGCAAGTAGCGTATTGCAGATAAAAGAGTCTTGCATAAAGTGAAACACCTACTTGAACTTATGGTATCGGATTTTTTTTATTAGTTTTAATTTTAAAAAAATCTAGCTCGTACAGGTTACGCCCGCCTCTACCTATGCAGTGTGTTCTTGAAATATCGAGACACTTGAGAAACTTTTGTTCAAAAACGAGTATAGCACTTCTATCAAGCAAAGTTTAAAATTTTGAATTTTTTCATGCTGAATTCAATTCTGAATCATAATATTTAACTCGAGTGTGGAAATTAATCAATGACAATCTTTCAAGATTTGGTGCGCGTAGTATAGAGGTTTGCAAGGGTTCTAGCACAAAAAATAATAAAACTTATTCGTGTTGAAATCTGTTTGCTCCGACGTTTCCTTATTTATTAAAGTTAACAATATACAGTGTGTCCCTGGATAAAGTGCAATCCCGAAAGGGGATGAAACTAGACCATGAATCATTGACTAGAAAAATATAAAAAAAAAATATAAAAAATTATTGTAGGATTTATTGGTATTTTAAGATTTTCATGTTTCATTAAGGACTCTATGTACAAAAGTATTGATTTCTTCCAAAATAATGGGTCTATTTCTTTGAAATAAAAAAAAACAGTATGCCTAACACCTGGCGATGACCATGAAATAATAAATAGTCCGCAAAAAAGTAACTATCTTGGGTAAAAAAATGTATTTTTATGAAAAAAATGATTTTTTTAGACGTTTATTTTAAAAAACTTCAAATTACTAAAAAAATGTGCCCTATAACTATGTAATTTTATAGCTTACTTTTATTCTTTACCATTTTAGCTTCCAAATAAAAAAAAAACAATGTTCTAACTAAAAAAACACGCTATCTACGAACTTTTAAAGTGGAGCCTAATCGTGTTACCGTGCAGGTAGAGACCGTTTTTTCCATTGTTTCCGTCCTACTCTGTGCCCTTCGGCAGTCGCAGTCCTTTTGTTCTACACTCAGGTAGAGGGAAGGCGAGGGGAGGGGAGGCAGGGGGTTCGAAACAGGACTTACACAGTCGCTCCGATATTCTCGCCGCTGCTACTACTGTTCTCGTTCTCGCATTGTGTTCTCGTTGATTTGTTATTAAGTTTTTGTTACATTGTTGACTGTTACGTTTTCTACTGTTCGTTACGTTTGGACTGTTCCTGTTCTGCTGTTAAGTGTTGACGAAATGCCGCGATTGACAGAGTTCTCACCTCGAGAAATAGCCGACATGCATTATTATTATGGCATGTCACATGGTCGCACAACAGTCGCTCGGACTGCATACATAAATGCTTTCCCGGGCAGACTCATACCCTCAGCTCTAAATTTTCAAGAGATTCATAGGAGGCTCTCCAACATTGGACTTGGTTTGGCACGAGATCGCCGTGAGCATCCAGCTGTCGTTATTGACAATGCGATAGAAGAGGCCATTTTAAACGATCTGTTTGCTGACCCTACAACAAGCATAAGACGATTAGCGTTGCGTCATGGCATATCGAAGACGTCTGTCTGGCGAATTTTGAAAAAGGAGGGATTGCATCCTTTCCATTACCAACGAGTACAACATTTACACGAAAATGTAGATAATCGTCCAAGATGCGTAATGTCGACGTGGATTCTAAGAAAAATTAGAGCTGACCCAAATTTTCCCAAACGCATTTTTTGGATGGACGAAGCGACATTTACCCGAGACGGCATTACAAACTGCAGAAATTTGCACCAGTGGTCTCACGAAAATCCACGATTGAAGCGGGCATCTACTTTTCAAGTAAAATTTTCAATAAACGTATGGGCAGTCTTAATCGACGACATTTTAATTGGTCCAGTCATTTTACCCAGAGCCCTAAATGCTGAACGTTTTTTGGAATTACTACAAAATTTGCCCATGTTGATGGAAGATGTTCCCCTGGCTACGAGACGGCGTGGGCGTATGTATCTCCAAATGGATGGATGTCCTGCACATTATGGGCGGGAGATGCGGCGATTTTTGAACGAAAATTACCCGAACCGGTGGATTGGCCGAGGAGGGCCAGTAGGCTGGCCAGCGCGTTCACCTGATCTGACACCCCTAGATTATTTTTTATAGGGTGTCATGAAGCAAAGAGTATACAGCACGCCAATAAATACCGAGGCACAGTTGCACGACCGAATAATTCAGTGCGCAAATGACATTAAAAATGATCCAGGAATGATTCGCAGAGCCACTAACCAAATTAATATTCGTGCAGTAATGTGTTTGCAAAATCGAGGAGGCCATTTTGAACATTTGCATTAAATAAAAATGCAAAATTGTAAATTACGGATAATTTTATTAATAAAGTTATTGTGATTAAAGTCTGACTTTTATTACCTACTAAAATGTAAATAACTCCTACCTAGCCAATTTTTTAGTTAGAACATTGTTTTTTTTTATTTGGAAGCTAAAATGGTAAAGAATAAAAGTAAGCTATAAAATTACATAGTTATAGGGCACATTTTTTTAGTAATTTGAAGTTTTTTAAAATAAACGTCTAAAAAAATCATTTTTTTCATAAAAATACATTTTTTTACCCAAGATAGTTACTTTTTTGCGGACTATTTATTATTTCATGGTCATCGCCAGGTATTAGGCATACTGTTTTTTTTTATTTCAAAGAAATAGACCCATTATTTTGGAAGAAATCAATACTTTTGTACATAGAGTCCTTAATGAAACATGAAAATCTTAAAATACCAATAAATCCTACAATAATTTTTTATATTTTTTTTTTATATTTTTCTAGTCAATGATTCATGGTCTAGTTTCATCCCCTTTCGGGATTGCACTTTATCCAGGGACACACTGTAGAATAAGGGGTTTTCACTGAATGTGGAGAAGACACGCAGCGTGTCGAGCAATATTCAGAAAGGCGTGAACGTGACTAAAGCGAATGATGCGAGCGACCGTGAAGTGACTTTAATTTGACGATCTGTGTGGCATAGCGGTAACGCATCTGCCTACCATGCGAGAGGTCCCGGGTTCGAATCCTGGCTATAAAAAATGTTGAATTATTGTGCCATCGTATAGGACAGCATCATGTTTGAAGAAACGAAACGCACGAAAAAAAAGTCCACAGACAAGAAAGAAACGTCAACTGTCTGTCACAGACAAATCCAAAGTGAAGTGACAGACAGTGTGACCAGATTTAGCAGAATTCTGCGCTTTTAGCAGAATACGACCTCCAATTTACAGGTTAGCATATTATGTCGCAGAATCGAAAAAGTTGGCAGATTTTAGCAGAATTTAACAAAAACTAGCATAATATTAGCATGATGCTAAATTAATTGATTATCTTGGATGTTTATGAAAAAAAAGTATACAATGACCATTTTTAATTTCTAGAAAAATATTTCTTTCATCGGTATTATTTTGAGAGAAATCCCCATACTTGTTTTCACTTACGAGTTCTATGTATGCAGAGTATTTGTTTGTACACTACATACAATACAAGTCGCAAGCGAAGACAAGTATAGGAATATACCCAGTTTGGCCACTTTTTGGCTAGATCTAGCCGATTTTCGACGGGTTTAGCTACAAAACAAACTGTGTTAACCACTTAATAATATCTAGTAACTTCTAGCTATTTCTGGCTAATTTTCCTGATTGCAATCAAGGTGCATGCGAACGTATTTTGTACTAGATCGTGTAGGCAAATCGGTTGACCATGTCTATCAATCTATGGTTTAAGAAGGTAACGTAGGCAACACAGCTGACTATTTCGGAGATTTCCCGATAGTTTAAATTTTAAGGGAACTCGAATCAACCGAATGAAAAAGCTTTTCTTATCTTAGTACTTTATTGACTTCAGCATAGGTAGAAAGATGAGATGATAAAATGTCAGAATTTGACAGTTAATGTACTGGAAAGTCGGGAAGTCAGTTTTGCTCAGAATTTTTGTCTGTGTTTGTTAATAGCTTGCGTTTAAATTAAAAACTTGAGATATTACATATGCCTTCTAATGGCGGTAGGTAATTAGCATAATAATAGGTAAACAATGGCCACCTGCCCGCTGCGGGCGTTTGCAAGCGAAGGGATATAATAAGGTACTTCTATTGTGCTTCCATAAATATAGTGAATGTTTTGACTTTTTAATAAAACAAGTATTAAACTTTCACATCCGGTATCTCGTATTTTTTGGACATTCGCTAAATTCGGTTGCTCCACTCCATATAAAAATATATATCGATGAAACTTACTGTAGAAACCATTTTTTTTAAATAAATTAATAAATTTCTTAAGGTATTTGACTGTATTTTCCAAAATAGCAGAATTTTCGCAGTTTTTACAAAAAGTTTAGCAGATTTTGATCAAGTGCCTAGCAGAATGGCCAATTTAAATCTGGTCACACTGGTGACAGACATTTGCTACTAATCGCGAACTTTCGTGTTTGTTTTACAGTACATTTGAATTGTATTTCTTTCAACTAAAAATAACTAACATTTATTTATTTGTTGTCCGTGTATCACACATGCCGTGCCTGCTTACGTGTGTAGACTAAAAATAATGTAACCGATACACGGGTAGTTAAATTTGGATTTAGAGCTTCGGTCAAGTTGCTGTAGCAAAGCCCGACACCAGATTTTAAGATTCGAAGATAATAAAATGTAATGCACCACATTCCGTTCAACATTGACCAACGATTAAACAATAAAATTAGTTTGTAACCTAAAATAGTGTCTTCTACCTCAAATTAATAAAGCAATAATATTTACATTATGAGAAATAAATGTAGGAATACGGATTCTATTATTAAGGCGGGAGAGTTGCTTTTAACTGAAGAACCTTTTGTATATGTTTTATCATCTAAAGAAAAAGGTAGCCGTTGTGACAATTGTTTGGAAAAGTAAGTATGTGCTTATATTTCTATAGTTTCTTATTACATCACCAGTCAAGGTCAGGTTGTTCACAAAAGTCACAAAGTTTCTTACGATTTTATTATATTTTTTTTACTTACAGTTAGGTACACAATTAGAACTATAATTTATGCACAAAAACCCAATTACTTAAAATTCAAATGGGGACTTTTCGAGTATTACTAAGAATTCTGCTTCATTTTCACTGCCTCTGTGTAGCGGTATCATATTTGATTACTGTGCTAGAGGTTGGCTTTGATCTCACTGGGGGCCACCACACATTTAATTTTGAGGAAATGGCCGCAGCCTTCCTATAGGGGGCCGCAGAACACATTTTATTCAAATCGCCTCAGCCTGGGTGTGTTTCCGGGCTTGTGGTGTCCTTGCATGGATACCATAGCATAGGGTATTCTAGTTTGGGTACAGGACAAATGATTATGTATTGGAAATTATTATTATTCTAATGTACATTTTTAGAGATTTTCTTCAACTTCAACTTTAATAATTTATGCTGTTATTTAAAAAAAACCACAGTTCCTCCCTCTCAGACGCTCCTAACGGACAGTATACATTAATCAGTGGTTACCTCTTTACCACAGATTATTCAAGATGCCTCTAAGGGGCCATCCATAAATTACGTCACACGCTAAGGGGATGGAGGGGGTCAACGAATTGTGACATTGTGTGACAAGGGGGTGGGAGGGGTACATTTTGTAACGTCACATTTAAAAATCTATTTTAATCCAAGTGTTAAAATACGAACTTAGAACTATCAACGAAAAATACAAAAACTTTTGCAACTATATTCCTAACTGTATCGGAAATAAAAGTAACTTCGGAATAGCTGTTTTAATCCAATAGAAATCTACGTGACGTCACACTAGGGAGAGGGGAGTCTCTCAAATGTGACCAGCTGTGACAAGGAGGGGGGGAGGGGTCAAAAAATCATGAAATTCGTGTGACGTAATTTATGGATGGCCCCTAAGGAGTGTTTTAAGGAATCGTAGTTTTGTAAATTCTTCAGTTTACAGAGTTGTGTTTTTCTAAATAATTATTTTTATTTTATTAGGAAAACTTACAGCTTAAAACACATACATTTCAACTGAAATAAAGACAAAGAGCCAATAACAAGTTTTCACAGTTTCAACTTTTCCCCTTTAAAACAAGTTCTCGATGACTCATCAATCATCATACATCGTTGCTATATGTGTCAGCCTGACTGTTACAGGGGCAAGGTGCTCAAATGCTCGGGCTGCCAGTTCGTGCACTACTGCGGACGCTCGTGCCAGAGAGATGCGTGGAATGAACACAAGGTGAGACCCGCTGATCTGGTGATCTTATTTCTAGTACTCTTTATTGTTGTGATTGTTTTGATTCCGTTTGTTGGGATTCAATTGCTTCACGGTTCAGAAAGAAACAAAATTTCCGTGTGTGATTATTAGAATTGCATAATTTCTTTGGAGCATTTTTTTTTTTCATATTTACTCAATAAAAAGTAACATAATATTGTAGTAGATGCCACCAAAAATATGTTGCAATACAATCTTCAGGGCCAATACTTTTTATTAAGTTAATATGAAAAAAATGCGCCAAAGAAATTATGCAATTTGAGCCATTTTCTGATAATCACACATGAAAAATGGAGGGTTCTACACATTGTTAACATTATCCCGTATACGCTTACTTCATTTTTGTCGGAAGAGTCCGACCAGGTTCAGCTCTTCCCCTATATTACGTAACTTTGCACTCTATCGGGCTTAGCATTTACACAACTCCAAAATGTGAAAATATGTATGCATTTGACAGTTTGGAGTAGGCTAAATCAAACAACTCCATACAGTGGAGGACTTACGTAATTGCAATCATGATTCGCAGTACTTAATCATCGTGAATAGCCAATTCAGACAGTGGTTGATGTTCTACACGTCAATACGGACATACTTTTGATATGGGGAGTAATTCAAAATCGCAATAAAATGTTACGTCCATACTAAAGACATCCTCATGAATGGAAGATAATGGACAGAAGTTACCTACCACTTTGCTACGAATAGAAAATCACTGTTTTTTTTAATAAAAACACAGTAAAGGTATGTTGGCCTATACCTTCCTCAGATTTCGCATGTTTCAAATAATGTAGGGCCATTAATTCTTAAAATGGCCGCCAAAAACAGCACAAATATGGGAACGGACATTCGTTATCTATTTGTTTTAGATTCTTACATAATATTAAACAAGGAAGCCTTTCCTAAAAATATATATAGGTATGTATAGCAGTCTATAGACATACATTTTTTTGGGTTGGGAGGGGGTCAAAAGCGTGTCCTTTATCTTTAAAATGTAGCAAAAATATTCTTACTTAATAAATCATAAGCGGCATTAAGAGGGAATATCACGGGCTAGAGAATTGAAAAATAGGTATTTGTAAAATCTATTGCTGTCGCGCGATGCCCGGAGAAGCGAGCTATCAATGTGTGAATGGGACTGTCAATGTGTGCGTGGCACGCCCGCCGCGCCGCACACGCCGCCGCCGCCGCCCGCCACGATCGCGAGCGGGCCCGGACGTAGTCTGCAAGTTGATTTCGTTCGGCGGCGTGTGCGGCGAGTGTTGAATCGTCTGATTGTTTTACCTACCTGCTGTTTGTTTGACTCTGGCTATTACTTACTGGACATTTTATTTTGTGGAGCTCAGGCTTACTTTACGAAAAAATTTAAAGAGACGATGTATTTTGGCAGAAAATCGATCCGATATTTGAAACTTTTTATATCGATTGTCTGTTACAAGATCGAAAAATATCGTTTTTTATAGATCCAAGTTCATTATTGATCCGATTCCCATTTCATTCAATATCCGTTTCAACCAATCCCCATTTTCCCATTCCCGCGACGGTCGTATACCTACCACGAAATTTAGCACGCTCCGGACCATTAGATAGGTACAAGTTTTTTATAGATCAGAGAGAGAGAGAAACGGTTTGACCACTGAATAGTTTTTTTATACCTAACTTTAGATATACTTTCAACATTATTCTGCCATGCTAAGGGTAAGAGCAGTAAGTCGGAAATTTCAAAGTTGAGAAAATGGAGGACAAAGTTTTGTATTACAATTTTATTTACTTCTACTTTAGCTTATAAGTTTTTATAGGTGTGATTTTTTCAATATGTAGCTTATTTAAGCTATTTGGAACATTTGGAGTACTTTCATGATACATGCTTAATTATAATAACTAAATTACTATTTAGTTATTATAATATATTATTTAATTGACGAAAACTCATAATATTTCTAGTACGAGTTAAATCTATTTGTACTGATTGCTTAGAATAACCGCAGTAAGTACCCCAGTTACTGCTTTAATACTAAGTATTCCATACATTCGATATCTATATTTTGTATGAAATTACGTGTCACTTTAGGGTACAAAAAAACTAAGATGTTATCTAATAAGCAGTAATCACAATTTAAAAGATAATATATTGTTAGACATCTATACTTACAAACCTTGAAATGTAGTAAATTACCTAAAGTTTTTTTTCTAGAAGGCTCTGAAAGTACGTAATTAAAGTGAATACCGTTTAATTTAACGAAACCTACAAATATGCTACAATTCAATCTTCAGGAGCCATTACACCTACAATATTTGTTACTTTTTATTCAAGAATCAAGAATTTATTTCAACGTAAAGAATTTACATTCTGCTTGCTGAGTTAATATGAAAAAAAATGTGCCAAAGAAATTATGCAATTTGAACAATTTTCTGAGAATAACCCTTTTAGAGTTTGCTTGCCGTACTGAATCGACAAAATCTGAAAAATTATACGTTTTTGTTTTCTTTGCACAGCTTGTTCAACCTGGTGTAGGAAGCTGTCGACTGATTTAAAAGAGTGACTAGGCTCAAAGTATTTTAATTATTATCGCATGTAAATGCTGGCTTTTAATAATGTATACCAAAAAACTGAAAACAGCGAAATTTTTGTTTTGGGCGCAACAATTATCAATCCATATTACTAGGTACTTCTTGAGTTTCCTTTTTAAAGTTCTGTACCCAAAGGGTAAAACGGACCCTATCACTGAGACTCCGCTGTTGGTCCGTCCGTCTGTCACCAGGCTGTATCTCATGAATAGTTAGACAGTTGAAATTTTCAGTTGATTTGAGATAAAAGCAGTAAGTGTGATTAGTGCTGACATTCTAAGTTAAAATTTTTTGATTAAGTTCATTTACACAACAATAATGTTCACTTACCTACAGACTGTTTTTATTATTAGCAAAATAGAACATAGATTTCGGATATACAGTAATTAACGTGAAGTAAGTATATTTCCTGCTAAGAAAACAAAATCATTTCATTGACTTACTGCTGTTATGCTTCATGGTATTTTTAGGATCCAATGAATCTAGAAAAACGGGGATTAGACCAGTTTTTAGAACATGACGCGGCGATTCAGGATATGTACTTAACTAATTTTTGATAAAAATCGACTTATTGCTCTTACCGTTAGCGCGGCAGTATTGATATTAGTGTGCTTCGAGCATTTCAATAAATAATATAAAAGGTTTATAACCTACTTATTATTTTCCAACAATCGTACAACACAATAATCTGCTAAATGCACTTCGCGTAAAATACTCTAACTAGAAATATCGATATCAATGAACAACGCTAATTATCGACTACGTGTCACGTCACTAGTGTATGTATACGTAGTCCGCGCCTCCCCAACCTCAAGCCTCCCCCCGCAGAGCGCGATAGAGACAACTGCAGCTTGGACCGAAAATACCAATTAAAAATACACAAAATCAACGATTCGTAGTCCCCTGATTTCTTCTCCAAAACTTAACCAATTTAACTACTTTTTTCATAAATAATTAAAGAAAGGCTTTGGCCGTGTTCCTATGTTTTCCATTTTTTATATAATCTAGTAAAATTGCTTTTCTGATTTTTTGAATACAGCGGAAAATTGGGCCAATTTTTTAGGTGTTTGAATGTTCATATCTCTTTTAATAATAAATTTATGAAAAAAATAAAAACATAGGGACATGCGTATAGTAGCCATAGATTTTATGGAAAAAAATAATTGCTCTACTGGCATTATCCAGGGAGGAAACAGGGGACTACGTTTGTATGGAAAAACTGCCGTTGTGTTTCCTCTTAAAGAGCTCACGAAGGAACAACGTTCGCGTTCTTGAATACCCAATAAGCCACACCCACTGCTACTCAAATACTTATCACCGTAATACCAGGCGCCGAAATAGAATCACTGATTTAAACTGCATTCCAAATTCGAGACCCCCTAGGGGTAAACAAATGTACATAATCACTTTACGGGAATATTTTCATCATCATCAACCCATTTATGTCCCCACCGAGGGGCACGGGTCTCTTCCCCGAGGAAGGTATAGGCCTTACTCCACCATTATCATTTTGTTTTTTTTTTTAATTTTCATATCAGCTAATCATGGATTGACATTTTCAAGCGCTGAGGTACCTATGTACAGGTACACTTCACGCATGCAAGCAGTTACCGAATGGTATTGCAACTACAAATTCACAAAATGTGTAAGAAAATTGGAAAATAAAGTCCTGTCACAAACCCAGAAGCTCTATGCTTTGAGAACCAGGATGGACGGACGGACAGACAGACGGACAGTGGAGTCTTAAGATAAGATAAACATAGAGAATTTTTATTTACTTTATAGAAATTTGCGTTGTTACCAGAGTCTGTATCGCAGGAATGCGTCACCTGACGCATTAAGTAAAAGCTAAACCTACAAAAAAAACATGACGTTCTTATGAAAAAACATGACATAGAATATCATTTAAAGATTAAAATTATTATTAACTAAATCTTATTATACCCTTTCGAAATGGAACCATAAAAAGTGTTTATAATTTGTTCAAATCAAAGTACACGGCCCGTAGCGGGAATCGACACTACGAGCTTTTCTTGACCTCGATTTTATTTCGAAGTAATACTCTGTTTACATCTAGGGAATCATCATATGGTACACAGCATACTTTAAAGCAAAACAAAACACACGCCAGTAAAAATACATTTGTACGCTGTCAGGCGGTAGCTCTTATTGAGTGCGTCATAAACGTTAGTATCGAACAACAACAACTATTATGTATGTGCGTTGCATTTTTAACAGCTTTTAGGGTTCCGCACCCTTCGGGTTGAAGACATTCAAATGGGATAATATTACCGCCTACCGCGTTTGTCTGTCTGACGTATTGCTTGATTGACGTATTGTTTATTGACGTACGCTTTTCAATTTTTCAATGGGAAGTAGGTACTATTGGAGATGGCCCAACAAATAAGAAAGTGAATAAAGATATTGATTCATCATCAAACCATTATGACCCCATCGAGGGGCACGGGTCTCTTCCCTGAGGAAGGTATAAGCCAAACTCCACCACGGGGGCCAAGTCGGGATTGGTGGAGGCTTGTAAGACTAGTGGCTGGTCTTACTGTCAGAAGTTTTCAAGCCGCCCTAAGGCCTCTGACTTGGCTTAACGACTGCCATCTATCGACGGCATCCGGCACCAACTGCTTAACATGCCTTGCGAAGCACGGAACCGCTCTCGGAAAATAGCTACTGATTTTTAGGTGATTTTCACTAAGAAAAACTAATTTTTTTATATATTTTTTTTTTGCTTCAGTATCATGTAAATAACCACCCCTGAGTCGGATTTAACTGTACAAATCAACACCCTGTATAATTATACGGTACGGAATCCTCTGTGGCCAAGTCCGACTCGTACTTGGCAGATTTTTATTATACGTAACACTATTCAGTCATGGCGTCTTGCCATTTCCTTGTGACGCTTGTGTCTATCTATTTCGGTAGTCCCTAACTATCAATCATTGAAAGTAGGTGCGTTCGTTTGTTTTTTTCCTATTCTTAGATGAAATTCTTTGGGGATACCTAGAATTCAAACGCTTAGTAAAACAATTGCGGTCTAAATCTTTAACATACATATAAGATTCTCGTGTACTCCTCCGAAACGGCAGGGCCGATTTTGATGAAATTTTATATGTATGATCGGTAGGTAGGTCTGAGAATAGCTTGTTACCTATTTTTCATTCCCCTATCTGGCAAAGCAACGTTTGCGGTGTCAGCTAGTTATTTATAAAAAAGTGAACGATTAAAGTCTCGTAAATATATATTACATACTTTTACATAAACTTAAATACATTGTACAATGTACATACAATATGTAAAGAAATTATAAAAAAATGACTGTTTTAAACCCCTTGGATGTTTACATGTTTGTCATGCCGCTGTTTATAGTGCCCATCGCACGGTATCCTAGTGTGGGGCCAGAGTGCGTATACTGAGTTTTTTCATTCACTTTCGATAGCGAGAGCGTTTGCGATTTGCATAGGAGTGACAAAGAGACAACTAGGTGGCGCGCTCTGTCACTCCTATACAAACTGCAAACGCTCTCGCTATCGGAAGTGAATGAACAAACTCAGTATAAGCACTCTGAAGCATTATGTATGTGCCTGTATGTAAATGTTTATGTTATGTCTTTCTTGAACTTCGGGAAAAGCTCGGAAAAACTTCGAGTACGGAACCCTCGGTGAACGAGACCGACTTACTCTTGTCTTGTTTTTTCTTGTAGCCTATATACATCCCACTGTAGGGCACAGGCTTTCTCAGAGAGAGAGTATCTGCTTAATTCTCACGAATGCCCACCGCGAATTGGCAATTTCAAGCGCTAAGATATGTAAACACTGAACACCTCAGATTCGCTCGTAGCCTCGGCCGCCTGAGTGATCTTAAACGATCACGAAGGCAACATAGGGCGTGTTCAGTGCGTGGATGGATGACCGTCTATAACTAACGCTAGTGGCATTTTTCAAGATTCAATCAAATATGTTTAATATTAAATGTAAAAAGTATGTACAAAAAATTGCTATAATCGCCAACAGGTTTTTGGTTCTTTTCAAGGTCACAACTCAACCGATTAATCCAACGTGAAAATCGGATAATACAACTTTTTCCAGTGGGAATGCAACAATCTGAAGCGCGTGTCGCCGCGGGTGATCCCGGACGCGGCTCGCATGCTGGCCAAGCTCGTCAACCGGCTGAACCGGGGGGACGGCTCCACCCATCGGGCCTTCTACACCCACAACTCCTTCCGCATGTGGAAGGACCTTATGTCGCGTGAGTAAGGTTGATTATTGCATCTCGTTTTATGGGCTTACAAGGAGGATTTTGGCACGTTGAGAGACAAATATCGCGAGTAATCCGGCGGCTTATGGGATGTTCGTTTATTGACAAGACAATTTGTTTTGTCAATAAACGACCATCGACCAAGACAAGTCTGAGGGGCGGTTTCTAAATTGAGAATTTCACTAAGTAAATATGTACTTCCGACGATGTCTGGGGCGGCCTACCGGTCTTTGGCCGCTTGGAAGCCCCGAGTACGCTCTCTTAACTGCTCGGTCCTCTTCCATTCTTTCCACGTGACCAAGCCAACGGATTCGGTGGGATTTTGTTTCTATCGTTGGAGGGACGAAGTAGCCAAGGACCTGCGCGAGCTC
This sequence comes from Yponomeuta plumbellus, assembly GCA_947310845.1. Lineage (NCBI taxonomy): Eukaryota > Metazoa > Arthropoda > Insecta > Lepidoptera > Yponomeutidae > Yponomeuta > Yponomeuta plumbellus. The sequence goes on along the minus strand of OX371198.1, from coordinate 3,956,177 downwards.
CAGGCCGGTGACTGGCAGGAGACCGCGCAGGACAGAGACAAGTGGCGACTTCTTGTATCGGAGGCCAAGATCCACTTCGGGTCGCTGAGCCATCGCAGTAAGTAACTAAATATGTACTTAAATAACGTATTGCACGCTCTTTTCTGAGAAATTTGAATAGACAGCACTACAGTTCAGTAGTTAGCGAAATTTTCAATTCAGAAATTGGCCATGAACTTCCCAAAGTCTGTTAACTTAATGTAACTTTGATTATGACTGCCTCGTTGGTCTAGCCGTTATGACGCTTACCTACCAAGACAGAGGTCGTGGGCTCGATTCCCACTGGAGGCACCGTACATTTGTTGAAATAACATAACATAAAAGTATTCATAATAATTAACAAACTGTGTCTAATTTAATTTAAACTAAACTAATTTTCAAAATTAATTTTATTGTAATACTGTAAGAAAATTGGGCCTTTAGTTGTCAATAAACGAATTTAATTATTATGCGGAAAAAGAAAAGGTAATAGTCTTGTCTAACCAAAGGGGCCGTCCATAAATTACGTCATCGATTTTTTCAGATTTTAGACCCCGCCCCCCCTATAATCATCCTATCGTCATTTCTTAATGACCCCCCCCCCCCCCCTTCTCCCAAAATTGACGTCATTACTAGTTTGACAAAATAAAACATTGCAGATTTGAGAAAAATAGGGTTATATGATTAAAACACTTGGTTATAGAATCACCTTTTATTATTTTTATCTATTTTATGATTGGGATATAATGTGTCCCGGTGATCAAAGATATGAGATATAACAACTCCCTCTAAGGACACACTTTGCGCAAGTCTAGAGCGCAGGCCGCAGGTCCGCAGCGGTGGCGGTGCGCGCCAAAGACAAAGGAAGCCGACTTTGTTTAAACAGCGCCGATTTCTTTTATTCTCCGAGTCGCCGCCAATCTTCGTTTAATAAACACAGTGTCGCATACAAACTATTTTCATAGGTACGATGTTATTTATAGTTTAAAAAAATAATGTAGACATGCCTTGACCTTGTAATAAATAAATAAATAATGAGTTCAATAATTAATACCATTAAATACTTGCAAAATATCACAAGAACATTATCTTTCCTTAGTATGAGACATGTATTTAAGTATAAGTATAGTATTAATATGTACTTTTATTAATTATGTAATGTTGTAGTTATTATTTAAGTATTGTGTTTATTATCAATACATAGTATAAAACAAAGTCGATGTCGCTGTCTGTCCCTATGTATGCTTAGATCTTTAAAACTACGCAACGGATTTTGATGCGGTTTTTTTAAATAGATAGACTGATTCTTAAAGAAGGTTTATATGTATAATACATGTAAGTACCACGGGCGAAGCCGGGGCGGGCAGCTAGTATTTTACTAGGTGTGCTGGAAGAAATTTCTTTTTAGAAATAATCTTTTTGTACGTGAAAAATAAACTATAAATAAATAAATTAAGAATGACGTCAATTTCGAAACACCCCCCCCCCCCCCATCTATCATTTACCGTCATCCGCAGACCAACCCCCCCCCCCCCTAATTTAGAATGACGTAATATATGGACGGCCCCAAAGTGGCCAGACGGACGCCCTCCGGCTGAGGAGTCCAAGCGGCCGGAGGTCAGGGCGACAGTGTGTAACGAGGTGATCGCCTCGTTGCTTTCTAATAATTTGCGGCCTTTAAATATTCTAAATTTAATTAGTATCTGACATTTGCCACCGTGGACGGACGCAGCTGAGCCATTCAATCCTCAGCTTCCATCCAAGGTGGACTAAAACGTCATTATTTTCTGTTTTCTTCATGACCCGGATTCTCTTATTCTGCATATTACATAATGATTAAGTGAGTGACAAGTGAGAGAAAACGCCGGACTATCCGGACTGTATCAAGCAGCACCGCCTTCTGCATGGCAGCCGGAAGCATGCCCACACGAAGTTCAAACCGCCTCAGATGGTTAGCGAGACTGGTTGGAACTAACCCATTCGCGGACAGGACTATAGGAACGATTTCGACCGACACCACCCCCCACATGTCGACAACCTTATGCGCCAGGTCCAGATACTTGGTTTTCTTATCTGTTTCGGCTTTCACAAGGTTCTCATCATACGGGACAGTGATGTCGACCAAAAATGCCCTATTTTGCGCCTGGTACACCACCACAATGGGCTAGTTGCCCTAAAAAATGTAATTAGTCCGTCTTTTAGATTATTCAAAAATAAGGGACACGTATTTTTTTATTTGTAAATTGGACCAAAAATGACAAAGATATAGCCCATTAAAGTTACGTGTGACGTCACGCCGTGCTGCATTTTTTAGCACGGAGTGACGTCACACGTAACTTTAATGGGCTATATCTTTGTTATTTTTTGTTTAGTCAAAAAAAGAAAAGATACGTGTCCAATGTTTTTTTTAAATCTAAAATACGGACTAAATAAAATTTAATTATTTTGACCCTGGAAACTACCCTATTATTATTATTAAACCACTTTACACAGTGTTACTATGAATATGAGAAGGTTAAGAATTAATCGGTTTGTGTTAAGAATACAACGACACTGGCCTCATTCTGGTTCCATGTTTGTTACTGGTCTTCTGTTTTCCTTCTAATATGGTTGAGACTGTCGGTGAGACCTGGTCGGACTCGTCCGATAAAACAAAAACAACACCCGTAAGTAGATCCGGACTAAGAGTTTACAACGAGACTGGTGATGGCTGACCCCCGTCAGTGATGTGATGTGCGTGAACGGGTGCTGTTCCTCTGTCTGTGCCGCGTCATTAAGGTACCTACTTTTGTAAGAAAATTAACTAATACACAGAACATTTACAGTTATGGCAGTCAAGAAATCTTAGCATTTACTTAGGCTCTAATCTAGGTATTAAGTTTAAAATTATTTTAGAAAAGATGATCCGAGTGGAGTTCAATTTTTCCGCTGCCTTTTTCCCCACTACATTCGGCCCCAAGGCAGTGGCTAACATTAACAATAAGTACATTAAGTATAATAATTATATAAGAAACTCGGCAAAACGTGGGCCCAGTTCTAGTGACTGGTGCCTCTGCCTACCCCTTCGGGGATAACGGGCGTGATTTTGTTTTTATTTATATAAGAATGTAATCTGTATTAGCTTATAACTAGCCTCCCTTAGTAAATACTCAAGAAGGAATGTAATAAAATAGCTACTTTTTGCGGAAGGAAGACGCTGCTGTCAGTCATACAGTTTTTACTAGTACAGACACCATCGTTCAAATCCTTTCAATAAATTGATGTAATTACTCTCTTTAGAAATGTTAAAATAGGATAATTACTTGTTAAACTTTTCTGTACGAAATAAATTTCAATTTCTTTAAGTACAAACAAAATGGAAATTCTTTACGTTGAAATACACTTATGGTTTCTAGAACCGCATTTCTGTTCTCTTTCCAGATTACTCGGACCTGAAAGCGGATAGTAAGCGAATAGATCACTTTGCGTCGCTCTGCGGAGTGCTGGCCGAGTTCCTGAAAGACATCTCGATGCCCAACGCGGTCGAGATGATTGGCATCTATGGGAGAGTAAGTAGAAATAGAAAAATAGAAACGAACACGCATAAAAATTTACTTACAGTCTGTTAGCTTTTAGAATATATTATTATTATGAGGAAAAAAAAGGTAATTGTCTCGTCTGACCAAAGTGGCCAGACGGACGCCCTCCGGCTGAGGAGTCCAAGCGGCCGGAGGTCAGGGCGACAGCGCGAGAGAAAACGCCGGACTATCCGGACTGTATCAAGAAGCACCGCCTTCTGCATTATAGCCGGAAGTATGCCCACACGGAGTTCCAAGCGCCTCAGATTATTATTATTATTATTAATACTTTTATTGCACTTACATTTAAAAATTAAAATATAGTACATAAATAATAATAAATAAAATCTTTATTCAGTAAGCAGAAGTTACAGTTTAAAACACATGATTGGGGCTCTGTACTAGGTCGAGACCTGTGTTACATATACCCCGCTCTTCCTTTTATTACATTGCAAAGCTTAATGAATAATCTACATTCTGGGTATTAGGAATATAATAATTTTTACATGCATGCAAAAATAATGAAATGAAATAATGTACAATGTGGCGGACTTAATGCCCCGGGCTCTAGAGCCGGTTTTCGCCGAAAGCACACGAGTGTAATACTACTACCTGCTCTGTATAAAACTTTTCTTCACTATTTTGAAAAGTTATGTGAAATTAAGTGTCGTATTAACAGACTGTACAGGCACATACATTGCTTCTGGCCATGTTTTTATATCTATTTTTATTTAGAGGATTTCTAAATGTGATCATGCAGCCCCATCAGATCAAAACTCAGTTGTGTCAGGTTTTTAGCTAACCTTGGAACTGCGTAATGAGATGATTTGATGACTTGGGTGAAGGGACCACGAGACGCTGCAGTGCCTAGGTGTTTAGACGCCAGCTTATTCGACCTAGCCCACAAATATGTCGACGAAGCTAAAGTCAGGATCAGGATCGTGGCAGGTCCTGGTCTCTGCCTACCCCTGTGGGATCTGTATTCCTCTGTGCTTGAGCTTATGCTTATGCTAAATATGCTTTTATTTCGGAATTCACAGTTCCAGATTACAAAGTAGATAATAATAATACTATATAAAAATAAAATAAAACAAATTATAATTATAAATCATTTTCGATTTATGTCGCATTTGGGCATGTCCATAGAGCATTCCGTTGAATGAAAGAAAAATATAGATAGCCTTAACGGCTGTTTTGGCATAGATGCCTTCTAATCTCATTCTCGTGATCCTAGGTTGTTTGGAGTGGGTCCCAAAAATCTAACATGATCGAAAGATTATACAGACACTTTTTGCAAATACCTCTGTGGCGCAGCGGTTAGTGCATCCGCCTACCATGCCAGAGCTCCCGGGTTCGAATCCCGGCAGGGGACAAAAAAAAAACCCTGGTCTTGGATGTTTACATGATTTTGAATTTTTTCTTTAATTTTTTTTTACATGTGACGTCGCTGTTTCTGGTTCCCACGACACAGGGTATGTATCCTAGTGTGGGGCCAGAAGCAATCTATGTGCCTGTATGTAAATGTTTATGTTTATATGCTTTTTTTGTTGGTGGCGCTAGTAAGCCCACTGGATTGGATCCCCTCAAATTGACGACACTAAAGCTCCTGCCTCCACCAGATGGTAATCAACAGCTTCACAATCCTGGACACGGACATGAACTCCATCGGCACGGGGATCTACCTGGCCTGCTCGGTTGTGGACCACAGCTGCGACCCGAACGCGGTCGCCACCTTCGACGGGAAGACCATCTCCATACGCGCCACCAAGGACTTGCCTTGCTTGGATTGGGAACAGGTGAGCGTGGAACTATATGCCCCCTCTACTTCTTCGGTCCTCTAACTCCTAGGGGAGCATTTAGGGCATTTTAATTTTGGTCAGCTTAACCCTACTTCCGTCGAACGTGGATTGTGCTTACACCATAGAAAACATTAAAAAAATATATATATGTAATTGCGAAATATCATGATGTTATTCTTTTGATTAGAATCTTTTAGGATATACCTTTTCATTGAATTCTAATGAAGACCGTAGACGCATAAAATCATTATTTTACGAGAAACCTTCATCAATTATTACTTTGCGACGTTAATCTAAAAAAATAATTGTGCCATACTTACATATTGCTCAAACTAAATGCTTTTCGACGACCTCTGTGGCTCAGCGGTTAGCGCGTTTGCCTACCATGGGAGAGTTCCCGGGTTCCCCGGCTGGGGACAAAAAAACCCAGGTCTTGGATGTTAGACACGTGTGTGCTGTCGCTGTTTCTGGTTCTCACGACACAGGGTATCCTATAGTGTGGGGCCAGAAGCAATGTATGTGCATCTATGTTTAATCCATTTATCTATACTTGGCATTTTTTAGACGCATCCTTTAGCGGTAGAAAATTCGATACCGTTTGAAAATTTAGTACTATTATCACTAAATTTGTAAACTGTTTCGAGTTTTCTACCGCTAAAGGATTTTGTTTTAGTGTTGTTTAAAGTCCAAAAAAAATCCCAAGTATAACGAGGATCCAGCAAAAAAATTGCGATAGCTCCACGATCAATAAAATCATTACAACCCATTGATCGTTCGGTCCCAACCCATCGATACAGGGTATCCTAGTGTGGGGCCAGAAGCAATGAATGCCTATATGTAAATGTTTGTTTGTACTTCATGTATTCAATTCTGCCTGTACCTTTGCAGATCCGCATCTCGTACATAGACCTGATGGCCACGCCTTACGACCGACAGACAGAGCTCCTGAGCAACTACTACTTCCTGTGCCAGTGTGACAGGTGTGCCGGTATGCTTTCGATGTGCTAAATACGCCTTTACACGAGCTTCCAGCTAGGGTTTCCTGGGAAAGTGGTGGCGTTGGGTAGGTCCCATTTGTTCCATGGAACATGACGTAATAGAACAATTTGGGAAAATGTTGTCCCTATTTGTAATATAGAACTACATACTAGCTGTTGCTCCTGTTGTCATTGTAAACATTATTATAACTACTGTCGGTGAGTAACTGTTAATCATCAATGTCACTAAGACAAGTGGTAGCAAACCATTCTCGAGTTGCCAGTTTACATATCAACTTCAAGAAGTTTATCTACTTAGTTTGTTCATGAGAAAAAAATCCCATCTGTTCTATGTTTCTATTTTGTTCTATAAGACAAAATGTAGTAGGTCAAATGGGACCCACCCGTGGCGTTGGACCAAAGACCGCTCTGTACTATGTGGCCAACACACAAACACACACACACCCTCTCACACACACACACACCCTCACACACACACACACACACCCTTGTTCGCGGCTCATATGTTGTGAGGACCTTGACAGAATACACTATTATGCGGTCCTATCTTTCCCGTTGACTTAGCATTGTGTAAATCTGTTTACGCTCTAGAGCTATCTCCTTCTGGCATGAACTTTTATTTGAAGTTTCCATACACACGAATGAGACAGAGATAGAGCTCTTCATAATTTGTGTCAAAAATCGGGCTTGTGCGGTCCCAATTTATTATGCGGTCGGTCCGCACTTTAGAACAAACGCGTGCGAAATAACACCGCGACCGCATTTTATGCGAAATTCAAACGCATTTACACACTGTCCCCACTTTAGTGCCGTTTGTGAGGAGTTACACACCGACCGCATTTTATGCTAAATAGAAATGCATTTACACACTGTCCCCACTTTAGTGCCGTTTATGAGAAGTAACATACCGACCACATTTTGATGTTGTTACATAATCAATCACCCTCTCCCCTTTCTGATACCTAAACAATGCGTCCTCACAATATTATAATACGCACTCAATCACATCAACCTGCAGTCCTCATAATACACTATGTGAAAATTTTAAAAAGCCTCGCGCGTCCTTCTCGCGCCGCTGCGCCGCCACCGCAATTTTAACCGTCATTCAAAGAGACGAGAAAACACCATAGTATATTTCATTACGAGTTCGGAAAGCCAGTTGTCATGATTTTATTGAAATATATCTAACTTTATACGTAAATACGTATATTTAAGTAAGTTTTATCATAAGAATAGTCCCATCCGTCACCATTTAATTGGAGAATCGTGAATCGTGGGGTATGTGAACATTATATTGACAAGGAAACTGAAACTAAAGAGGGGTTGGCAAATGGTTTCACCTCGCACGCTGGCGGCGGGAGGCCATTGCGTTCCGGAATATGGTGCTGATCGGATCTCCCGGCCAAAGTTTCTATTACTGTCATTGCAAAGAGTCCGTAAATTCTCGAAATACTTTTTTGAAAATTCTCTCCCGCCTTAGTGGGAGAATTTTGAGAATTAAAAGTACACGAGTTTCATGACTTTCAATGAAGAATCTTAATACTGCATTATTTTTAATAACTTTTAAAATGGCAAAGTTTCATACTAACTTTGCATCCCCATTTTACCCCATTAGAGGATGATTTAAAAAAAAAAATTTTACACGTTTTACATTTTAAATTACTTTCATTGAAGAACTTTTATTCTGAATTTCATTCGAATAACTTCAAAAACGGCAAAGGTTCATACTAATTTTGCAGCCCGGTTGACCCCCTTAGGGGGTGAATTTTCAAAAATCCTTTCTTAGTGCTTTCTAAATCCCCTACGCTTTAAAAGGACCCCTGTGCAAAATTTCAAGTTTCTAACCCATATAGTTTAGGCCCTGCGTTGATATGTCAGTCAGTCAGCTTCTCCTTTTATAATTATACTAGCTGTTGTCCACGACTTCGTCCACGTGGGCTTTAGTTGATAAAAGTATTTGCAAATAAGTCACGTAATATTTTTAGCGCATGTGAAATAATGAAAACAAAAAAAAAAGTGTGTTCATTAACATTCATATTAATAACTTAAATTTACATTTTATTGAAATCATTTTGAAACTCATAAAACTTACATACCTATTAACGTTCCACCCACTTTTACCCCCTTAAGGGATCATTATGAAAAAAAAATTTTACTCGGGTTTCATGACTTTCAATGAAGAACCTTCATACTGGATTTTATTCAAATAACTTCAATAACGGCATTGTTCATACTAACGTTGCACCCCCGTTTTACTCCTGTAGGGGGGGAATTTGCAAAAATCCTGTCTTAGTGCCCCCCTACGTTATAAAAGGAACCCCTGCGCAAAAATTTCAAGTTTGTAACCCTTATAGTTTAGACCCTGCGCTGATACTATGTCGGTAATAAAGTTAGTCAGCTTCTCCCTACTAAATTTGCACCCTTTTTTACCCCCTTAGGGATTGATATAAAAAAGGGATGTCGGAATAATCATTATTAGGAACTTTAACCCTAATACAACATTTTATTGAAAATAACCTTGAAAATCAGAGAACTTTCGTACTTACTTTGCACCCTCTTTACCCCCTTAACGGATGACTTTCCGAAAAATATTTTACACGTATTTTATGACTTTCAATGGAGAATCTTCATAATGAGTTTCATTCATATAACTTCAAAAACGGCAAAATTTCATACTAACTTTGTTCCCCCTTTTTGCCCCCTTAGTGGGTGAATTCACTAAAGGGATATCGGAAACAATCATTATTAGCAACTTGATTGGTGCCTCTCCCTACCCCCTCGGGGATAACGGGCGTGAGTTTATTAATTTTTTAAACTTATAACACAAAGACCACTTTTTATTGAGATAACTTTGAAAATCAGAGAACTTTCATACTAACTTTGCACCCCCCTTTTGCCCCCTCAAGGGACGATTTTTGGAAAAATATTTTCATGCCTTTCAATGAAAAACCTTCAAACTGACTTTCATTCGAATAACTTCAAAAACGGCAAAGTTTCATAGTGACTGCACCCCCTTTTTACCCCTTTTGGGGGTGAATTCACAAAAAGGGATATCGGAAATAATCATTATTATGAACCTTTAACCCAAATACTACTTTTTATCGAAATAACTTTGAAAATCAGAGAAGTTTCATACTAACTTTGCAACCCCCTTATGGGATGATTTTCGAAAAAATATTTTCATGACTTTCAATGAAGAACCTTCATACTGAATTTCATTCAAGTAACTTCAAAAACGGCAAAGTTTCATACTAACTTTGTACCCCATTCAATTCACCCTCTTAGAGGGTGAACTTTAAAAAATGTTGTCATATTTTTTTACTTTGTTTTTCACTTTCTAGGTAACAATAAAAACATACTTACAGCAATAAAGGCTTATTTAAAACTAGCTGAACCGACACCCGTCGTATTTCGTAACAGGCAATGAATTATACAAACTCAGAACCCTACAAACTATGACGTGGGTGGTTCCTGCCCGGTATGAGGAACCAGCCGTCAACAGAACTGAAATCTGAATGACAATGAATTCAAGTCATTGGAGAAAACACACAACGTGACAAAACCTACAAAACTAAAACCCTACAAACCTAATACCCCTAAGAACTCTGCAAACATAACCTAACCCCTATCTTTGCGTAACACCCTGAATAGTACCTACGATGTGTTTTGTCTTTGCTATAGTCGCAGTGATAAGTGCTTTATCTCTGAGATGCTCTCAATTATTGAACATACATACATATTAGCATGAGTCTAATTTTACGTATGAAGTGCGGTCCTTTTCAAAGGTCCGCATTTTATCACATTTTGTACTTATATACACAATGGGGACTGGTGGCGCCACGTGGTGGTACACACCTGAACTACATTTTGGTTTGTGTTAACTTAATTTGACAAAAATACCGAATATGAGGTCCTCCCCGAAAATTTGCTCATATTTCACCAGTCGACTAATCAGAACGCGAGAATTCGATAGCTATATTTGAAGCTCCCTCAAAATATTGTGCGGACGTCCGCACAATGAGGATTTTTGACTAACTTAAGACCGCACAATGTTAAAGCCGCGAAGACACACACACACACCCTCACACACACACACACACACACACACACACACACACACACACACACACACACACACACACACACACACAAAACCCCGGCATTTTTCAGCACACTCAATGTTAAATAAACATGCAAATGTATGTCTTGAACTGTCAGTCCTCCGGCACAATACGTAGCTAAACGTATTGCACAAAAAAACCCTTTATCTTGAGCATGAATGTCTGCTTTCTGTTGTATGTTAGCTATAAGAAATTATGAAATCGAATCAAAATCTTTATTACACCATAAAATGTAAACAAGGTCTTAAGTGTTTTGATCTTGATTGAAACTCAGTAAATTGAAGATATTCAATATCTAGATATTCAGAGAGAAGAGAGCGAATGAATGAAAAAACCATAGACTAGAAAACTTGAAAAAGTAGTGATTGACACAAGCGTCGACGCGTCGGCGTGACACTGAGTGTATATAGCACCTATTATGGACCCTTGTCGAGGCTTGCACCCTTTGTAACTGATTTCAAAAAAAGGTTCTCAGTTTCGTTGGGTTTTTTTTAAATGTATGTTCCTTGATTCGAAGACGCATGGAGCGATTTGAATTGAAGGGTGTACTTGGACATGGCCTTGATTCTGCTATGTATTGTAGTACAATTGCCTCTTCAAGTCAACGCGAGCACGTGTATCAATAATTCTAGGCGTCAATGGTATGAAAAAACATGTTAGGGACCTTACAGACGAGCGACATTACGTCGGCTACTGCTTGGGATATTGGTACGTCAGCGACTGTCGGGGACAGTCTCCGACTCGCGCCTTTCCGCTGCCATGACATCTTGCCACTAGTGACTAGCGATGGCAATAATCGAGAGAAACTACTCGAGCCGCTCGATTATTTGCGTTACTCGGACAACTCGAACTACGGTTGTCGTTTACTCGATTATTAAGCCGAGTAATTTTTGTTCGCCCACTCACACCTTCCGTAGACTCTACTAGTAGTGACTGCCCGTCTTCGAGTGCCGATGCATCGGCGACTGTCGGCGACCATCGGCGGTATTCGCGATGCGACGGTCGTCTACTTTGAAAATCTGTCGTCGGCGGTTATCCGCGACTGTCGCCGACTTAAGTCGCAAGCAGTCGCCGATATACTGTCGCTCGTCTGAAGCTCCCACACGTGACCAGTCCGTGTATCTCTAGTACGATGCAGTAACGGAATCGCGGCCCAGGATCTGATGATGGGATCCAGGAGATATTGAGGGACCTCAAATTTTGACACCTGAAGTGATTTGGGTGGTATTTAGGGTTCCGTCGCCAAAGGGAAATTAATACCATTTATTCAATGAGTCAGACCCACTCCAAGGGTTTTTTACTGAATGAAATAAAACATATTTTTACTAAACAAGATAGCCTATTCTTTATAAGCTAACACCAATTTATTGAACACCTAAAATAATATTAATATTTGTACGGAACCCTCAGAGCGCGAGTCGTCTGTTTCCTACTAAAAGTGCTAAGACACACCAATATCCACTTCCAGATGAGACGCAATTAAAAATGGTCCACGCGGCGAAATGTCCAAACAGCGAGTGCGCCAATCCTGTTCAAGTACCCTGGAAAGAGAACTGTCAACTAGTAAGAAAGCCGAGCACCGGTAACTCGACAGAGAATAGTGACACAAGTGACGTCACAGAGAGCGTAGACAAGTTAGACGGAGCGGACGATGACGTCATACATTGTTCGGAGTGCGGCACCAAGTTCCCGGATGACCAGATCGAGCAATTCAGGAAGACGATGGAGTTCACCGAGATGCATGTGCAGAATATGAAGACTGTTTCCGTGGCCTGTATCCTTTTTTGAGGTTCCGTAGCCTCACTTGACAAACGATGTCATGTAACAAATCTAGAAACTTTGTACAACTTTCGCCTGGAGCGTGTACAAGTTTGTTTGTTACGCTTTATTGCTCAAAAGAAAAGGTAATAATAAAAAAAAAACAGGTGTGTCACTCCGGTTTTTTTTTCCGGTTTAAATGTCCGGTGTCACATGTAAACCGAAAAAAATCCGGTTTAAATGTCCGGTGTCACATGTAAACCGAAAAAAATACAATATAAATTAGAAAGCTTTTGTTGCTAAAGGCTATCTAAATTCAATGGCTAAAGGCAATTTCTTTCACGCAACCTTACGATAGAAAGTGTTATGAAAGGATTATTTTTCAAGGGGGCTCGTTTTCCTTGATCATTTTCCGAAAGGATCATTTTCCTTGAAAAGCGATGGCCTGCCCACCTACATGCCTGGGATGGGCCAATAATAACCAAAGTGGGGATTTTGTAATAACTTGTCTACTTGACGAAAAACAAGTAAAAATTCAACAAAAAAAAAAACCACGCCAATGTTATTAACGCACAAAATTGTTCAATAGTTAAGCCAAAAGGTGGGTAGCGCGTTGCCTAAATTAAATTAAACGATGGGATACCACGCTTTCGGCACGGGTGGCGATTATGCCCAAGGCGTGTGCCCTATATAGAGTGGAACGTATGTAGGCAGCATTATACATTTTAATATTGCAAGTGGTAATTTCAGCGCCTATGCAACTTTTAGTATCTGGTCCCCATTAAAGAGTCGACGCTTTCGACACGAATGAAGAAGTGATATTCTATAAACTGTATTCCGAATACTTACCGACTTTCAGTCGGAAGAGTCCGACCCGGTTTCGCTCTGATTCGCAGAGCCTAATCATGGTAAGCAGAGACGGAGCTCGCGTCTTCGTTCCAGTCAAGTAAGTGTATCCGGAATACTGTTTAAAAAGTCTAGTGCTTACGGAAGTTTTACTTCAAAAGTGATATTCGACACCCTAGTTTCCTTGACCACCCAACAGACGTCGATGTCTGCAAGTACTGTCTGGAACGCCAAGACGGGGTCCTCCACCCGCTGAACGTGATGCACGCTCAAACCCTGGACCACGCCTTCGACGCGCTCATTGGGGCCGATCTGCCCATGTGGGACCAAGCTTGCCAGTACGCCGAGAAGCTGCTGCCATGCTTTAGGTGAGTATGGGCCGGTTTCTGAGTTGAGAACTACACTTAGTAAAATTCGTCGGTGCGCCGATCAAATCTGTTATACGGGTCAATATACGCTATTTGAATTTCTATGGTCCATGGACAAATATTATGTTAAACTTATTATATTATTGCGTCCGTATGCTTAAGCATTAAAGAATATGGTCTTTTATTTGGCCCACATAGTCTATTCACGATAATTGTTTAATTTAAGACGTAATCGTTAAAAATAGTTGCAAATGTATACTCCTCTGGCCTCCCCATTTCTAGATTAAAATGATTTTATGGCGAGATATTTTTAAATACGTATGCCATTATGTTTTTTTAAATATGATCATACGCTTTTATAAACATCGAAACATATTTCATCAAAATATACAGTAAAAAGTTTTATTAATATAAAGAAAAATAACTTACTTTCCTGACACGTTACAATAATGTCACTTATCTGGCGAAACTCAAAGAAGTAAAATTTGACTTAAAACCGCAAAGGTATGTTTTTGTCCATGAACTACGCGCATACAATAGTGTTAAGTTAGAAACAAGCTAATGACGTTGAGCGAAATTCCTATAATATAGCGTCAATTTGCGATTCACTGTAGGAAAGCGTGTTTCTGCCAGTCGTTGGAGTATTTCCTCTGGCAAGTCTATCTTTTTGTATTTTATAGTTACGAAATTGTATATTTGCACAATGCTTATTGTGTGTAGATGTCATGTATTACGTTATACGGTGATCAGAAAAGCGAGTGATATGTTTTTGTAGGTTTTTGCGATTTTGTCACTCCTGTGGGCGTCACTCCTCTGGCATATTTCATATTTTATTTAATACGTGTCCCCTTTCTTAGATATAATCAATGGCCTGTTACTTCCCTGCTTTCATTTGTGACTACTCTGCCAATAGTGTCAGTCCTCTGGTAACACATTTTCCTCTGGTGCTTATAAAATTTAAAAAAAATGGAAAATCTTCTGGCCCTCATCATTAAACATTTAAAAATTGTGTCAAATAGAGAAATTATCAATATTGAATGGAACAGATTTTTTCTTTACTTGAATTCATTGTTTTTTTAATATGTAGTCTATGTGTCAAAACAAACCCTATGTGTAGATGACGCTTACTTCACAAACAGCCAACTCAACTATGTGCCTATCGAAAGCTGAAAAAGTTGTTATGTGGACAATTGCACATACGGTATCTGGCTTTAGTTGCTCTAATGCACATATCAGACTCGGTCAGCTCACCGAATACTTAACCCCTCAGGCCTAGGACACTTTCTTTTACAGCTAATTTAGTTATTCACAGAGTAATATTTGAAACCTAATAAACTCGGCAAAACTTGGGCCCAGTTCTAGTGATTGGTGCCTCTGCATTCCCCCCTCGGGGATAACGGGCGTGAGTTTATTACTTTTTAATATTTGAAAATCTGTTTTCAAAGAATAAAACATGCCCATACAACTGCAACTGTGGTCTATGTCATCTTCAAAATTCGATTCCAAGTGCTTGCAATGGCACCGCCGGCGGGTCTACCGGGCCTAACGGAATGCGTCGTAGCTTACATCGGGCCCGCCGGCGGGTCCTTGGGTCTTGAGGGGTCTTGATCGCTTTGTCACGCTCTTTTCTATGAACGTTGACGAAACAGCACTAAAAAAAAGTACAAATTGCCTCCGTATGGGTGTTTTTCGATGTTTGTAATGTCCTTGCCTGGTTACCATAGCACAGGTTACCTGGTTACCACAGGGTATCCTAGTTTGGAACCAGGTCAAGTGATTGTGTTGTGTGGAAGTTACTAACTGTCACAGTTAAGTAGTTAGCGAAATTCTCAATTCAGAAACTCACTTTAAGTGTTGCTATTAGCGTCTTTCTTAGTGAGTATCAATTTTATTATGCTGGGGCCGCACGTGTGTCTATCGTGACAAAGCTTCGCGCCAGTAGGTACTCTTTGGAATGTAGGGACTGACATGCCCGTGGCGCGAAGCTTTGTCACGATAGACGCAGGTGCGGCCCCAGCATTATAATAATAATAACGTCACTTAAAAAAGCTTAACTTTTTTAAATCCTCGTAAGGCCCGACCTTGAAATGAACAATTGATTTTGTGATCACTTGAAGACATTGGGCCTCACGAGGATATATAAGACCTAGTTGTACTTACTTTGCAGTTTGTATTCGGTGAAACCCTGTGCCGTTTATAAGCCGTTGACGTATTTTTCCCCCAGATTTTACTACGGCGAACGTCATCCGTTACTGGGCCTGCTGCATTTGAAATACGGGAAGATACTTCTGTACAAAATGGACGTCCAAAAGGCTCTGGAGCAACTAAAAAGCTCCGAGAAGATACTAAAAATTACGCACGGGGATAAGCACCCGCTTTACAAGCAGGAGCTGCTGCCTTTATTAAGACAAGCAATAACTGAAATCAATAACTGAGTGATTTGATTATATTTAAGACTTTGTCAATTATGTACAACATTCATCGCGCTTTACACTGCTATTACCTTATTACTTTAATAAAAACCAACCAGTGAGCAATAAATTAAATGTAAGTAAATATACCTAACTCTAGCCTTTTATTTTTCAATCTTCATGGAATTGGTAAGTTTGTGTTCGAGAATGGTATTAAAATGAGAAAATTACTTTGCTAAATTCCGCCAATATCCACAAGCACCATGCGGTTAGATAATGCACCGCCCTCCCTCCCACTTTTTCAAGCAGAAGCAAGACACGAACACACCACCACCGACAACAATACTTGTGTGAGACAATGCGCGACGCGTTTCGCCTCTAACACGAGGCATCCTCAGGCTCACAAGCACAAGTACTTGACTTGTGCTTGTGAGCCTGAGGATGCCTCGTGGGATATTTGTGGGATATTGGCGGAATTTAGCAAAGTAATTTTCTCATTTTAATGCTATTATGGATTTCCGCAAAGTAACGCCTGATTCAGTGGCCGATTAACACATTTGCCGCCAGTAGGCTATTCAAATTTTGCCGCCCCTTCTGACCTCTGCATTTCGACAAAAGAAGGTGAAAAAAAATATTTTAGAATTAAAAGATAAAAAATTATTCATTGTCTTTAAAAAAATCTAATATCTTATGAAAAATTAATAACTGATTGCTTATATTCATTTTATTAAATTTTCTAAATTAATAATATTTATTGTAAACCAATTTAATGAAATTCCTGAGCTTCTAAATAATGTTATCCATGAAATCAATAAATACGTAAGAACAGCAGCATAAGAATTTCTAGTAAGCAAGATACTGTAACACCATGGGATTCCATAAATAACTGCACAGTTTCTAAATAATTGGTATTCTAATCAAAACTATTGCCAAAAAAAAAAGGTTAATAGTTTGTAAATTTACTTTAATTTTGAGTTTCCAGTTAGTAAGTTTAGTACATAACTTGAGAAATATATTTTTTGCTGAGGGTTTTTTTTAAGAAAAGCATGCTGAAAATAGAAGAAAAGAAAATTATAAATTATAGCTTTATCGTACAATAGTTAAGTAGTTTTGTCGTGCTGCCCGATTAATGAGCCGTTTTCAGAAGAACTAAAAAAAAAATATTACGGCTGTCAAAGGAATGCAATTTTGGACCTCAGCCCAATAGCCATGTGTGATACTGATACATCATAAAATAGGTCTCAGCGAGCTGAACAAAAGTTCCTGTAGTCCCGTTGTCCCCGTAACTGTGTCCCCGTTACGGGGACAACGGGACGTCATTATATTTTCGTTCCGTTGTCCCCTTTGCGGGCAATAGTGAACGGGGACAACGGGCCGTCAAAATTTTACGTGTCGTTGTCCCTTCCGAATTCTATTAGCACGAAAAGGACAAAATAAAATGAAACAAAATGTTACATGATCGGCTTTAATTGAAATAAAAAAAAAAGAAATCAAAAACAAAGATAACGATTACATATTATAAGTAATTATTTATGTTTTTCACAGATTCAGTACCAAAACAGTAGAAAAACAATACTTGAATTAAATAATTAACCTTATGCTAATTAGAAAATAATTAAGGTATTATTATTAAAAATATCACAATTATTTTCTTTGATCACAGAATCAACAATGCCATATACCTAGGAAATAATAACTCTCTTTATACTTAACCTACCATAATAAAATCAGTCTAATTAACAAAAAATATAACTCGAAAGTTATGGTCACAAAAAACAATTATCACAATTAGTATTATATTTATCTATCACAGAATCAACTTTATAAGTACCTACATATATAATAAATCATAACATAATGTTTATCCCAGCGCCTTTATCCCAGGAAGGTGTAGTACCTATACAAAAAAATAGAATAACAGTTTCATCAGCGCATCATTTCTAAGAAATGTCCTATAGTTACTTCACTGTTAATAAGTTTAATTTGGCACTCCATAATAAATTCGTCAGTCTCTATTGAACTAAGCTTGCGGCGGCGTTTTGGTGATTGGTTGGCCCTAACGCTGAATAAATTGGCATCTCGGTATAAAATTGTAAGGAGTTTTAGAATGGTTGGTTTTTTTTTGCCAACTTCGTTATTTAATTTACAATGCCACCCTTCTGCAAAGTTGTTTGTTCGGTGGCGTTTGCCAAAACTGCACCATACTTTAATAAAGTTCGGGCGAAGCCATTGGGATAACATGTATTTTCTAAATTGAGTGCTTTTGCTGTCATCAGGACTTTGATTGGCAATATAAAACCACCCCTCCATTATCCGATTATCTGGCAACAATGGCAGCACTGCACTTAATGCAACTTGGCGGCGTAAGATCTTAGATTTTGTAAGGCCTAGTTCACGACCTTTTCGCCATACAGCCTTATTAAAATGGTAATAACAACCATGGAGTTCTACAATCGGAAAAAGTTCCTTTATTGCAGACATGGTTGCTTCCTCGAAATCGCAAGTAAAAGACGATGGATTCCAGCCAGGAATTTGCGATTTGATAATACTGAAAAGAATTTCATATGTTTTTTTTTTCTATCCGTCATTAAAGCGTAAACTAATGGAGATAGTGCAGTGCTGTCATAGTCGCTTCCTAAATCGGCATGAATTGTAAAAATTTGGTGAAACAGCGATGGGCAACTTTTAAAAGTTCCATCACCAAAAAAGTCCTTAAGATTTGCCATTCTATTTTTTGCCTCCTCAGAATAAAACACGATTATTCGTGTACTACCCTCACAATAATCTGCTAGTACAAAATGTTCAAACTTGGGAGGTATTGTAACATTTTGAATATCATCAAAAAGTGTTCTTTGAACACCAAAAGTGGAATTTCTGTGGCGATAAAGAGAAGTTTTCTTGCTTTCATATTTAGGAAGCGCAATTACCTTGTCAAGTCCTAAGTCTTTGATTTCAGATATGGTTGCATTGAAAACTGTCGGTATGGCTGGTACATCCGCTGATATGATTTTTTTCTTGCAATCTTCTATGTAACTATCAAGTACATTTTTATTAAAATCTGGTGTACATGAATGGGAACTTTCTGCTAATATCTGCCTGTCCTATAAATAAATAAAATATATAGATTAAGTATAGACCACACGTCATCGTTGATAAATAAAATCAATTCAAAATAATGTGTTTTTAAATACTTACTTTAATCTTTAATGTACCAGTACACTTGTTTTTCTTTCGTAAGTGGCATTCCCATACGACTGCTCCACTTTTATACAAAGATTTTTTTGTAAATTGATGTCCGGCATGTAGAAGTATTGTACCGCCCTTTCTGTTTATGTACTTCAAATCACTACTTTCTCCCGAACTGCCCGGTTGTGACATTGTTGATACCTATGAAAAAACAACACTTTTATATAATCATCAAACATATATGAAATAATATACATAATAACGAATATAGGTAGTTATTTAGTAGTTTCATAAATGTACTTACATGCACTTTTTACGATTTCATCAACGACACCGTTTATTAATGTTACATTCACATCACACCATTTGTATTCTGATCTATGCATCACACACGTCTAGCGATGGGTTTTTGCCCGGACATTTACGGACGTATTGAATAAACGCCCAATAACCGTCCATTTATGCCCAATAAACGCCCGATCACAGGGCATTTACTTTATTTGCTAATTACCACAAATTATTACTTAATGCTTCGATCAAATTATTTTTTAGTGTTTGTTTAATGTAAAGTAAAACTATAACTCGCACTATAAGTAGGTACTTAGTTTTTAAAACAACCATTTGTTATCAATCGATCCTAAATCGATTCATCATCCGACATCCATCCCTATTTACGATAGTTTATGTTATGATCGTATGTCGTACGTGTCTATTGTCGATGGTCGGGAATTTTCCTAACTAATCGGAGCACAGAAACAAAGTACTCTGAGCACTACACCCGAGCTGCATGCACACACTCATTTCTACGTGCATTTAATTGTGGAAGTGTTTAGTAATCGTCGTCCGCCTGACGAAACTGTTGCGGTGAGTACCTATATACCTACATACCTACCTATTCATTGTATTTTCTTTTCATAATTTAAAGAACTTGTAAATAAGTCGAATTTAATCAACTTCTAATCAAATCGATATTTGAAACTTTTAAAAAGTACCTAAACCGATCAGGGCTGCCAGATGTGAATAAGGCGCGTTCGTACGCCTAGCTTCAAAAAGTCGTATTTTGCAGGAAAATCGAAATAAAAAAATCGTACATCTTTGTAATAATTATTTATTGAAGATTTACTCAGGATTAACCCGGTTTAACCGCGTTTTTTATTGTACGACGAAGTCTACTGCAAAGGCGCTTACTTGTTTGTCTCCTTATGTGTGTGTGTGTGTGTGTGTGTGTGTGTGTGTGTGTGTGTGTGTGTGTGTGTGTGTGTGTGTGTGTGTGCCTGTAAAAGTACCAATGAGGTCCCTGAATATAATAACAAATCATCATTAACAGAGCTATTTGCAAAGGCCTTGTTAATTTCTGGAGCACCGATGTCTATGGTGCAACATCCACTGTGGATACAGTTTTACAAAAAACTGAATTTTAAATTACCTTCCAGAAAGATGCTAGCTACAAAGTACTTAGATAAACTGTACAATGAAATGGCCAAAGAATTGTTCGAGGATTTGGAAGAAGCAGCCTTCTTACACTTGCACTTGACGGGTGGAGTAATATCCGCAATGAGGGTGTTATCAATTTTTTAATATCCAAGCCGGAAATTGTACTCGTCAAAAGCCTTAATACCGAAGACCAACGCCATACTAGCGAATATTTGTCCAGCGAAATAGAGAAGGTTATGAAATCTCACGGAGAAAAAAAATTTGTAGTACTTATTGGAGACAATGCACATCAAATACCCTTCGGTTGTTCCGTTGAGTTGCGCTGCGCATACTCTTAATTTGTTGTGTGCAGATGCAATGAAACTGTCTGTGATTAAAATTTGCATCGATCTTGCGACAGATGTTGTAAAATGTGTAAAAAAAAGTCAAGTGCTCAGTGCAATGCTTACTAAAATCAGAAATAACAAGAACATTGACGGTGGAAGTTTAAAATTACCCTGCAAAACTAGATGGGAGAGCCAAGTTTCGGCACTGAGAAGTGTCGTCAACAATACTTGATGACAATTTTTGGTTCATGTTGGATCAATGTGTAAAAGTATTGAAGCCAATAACAGATGCCATATTTCAGCTGGAAGGCAATGACCACAACATTAGTAAAGTCTTCATGGTGTTGAAGGACATTAAATCAAAAGTGCATTTCACTTTAGCAACTATATCAATCTTGGAAAGTACAGATAAAGAAATAGTAATGACTGCCATAGAAAAGAGAACCAAACAGGTTATTAAGCCGATACATTATGCTGCATATCTTCTGGATCCTACATCTGTAGGAGTTGAACTCGACCAGACTCAAGAGACTGAAGCGATGGAGTTCATTTACGATCTTGCGGAGAGTCTAAATATTGATTGCCTAGCTGAGATAGCTCAATATAAGGGACGAGGTGGTTTATGGAGTAAGCAATATGTCTGGAAGGCTGCCGAAACTGTTGACCCCGTGATGTGGTGGAAGGGGATATGTGGATCCACATCTCTCAGTAAAATAGCACTCCGCATACTAACTGCGCCATGTACATCAGCGGCCACAGAAAGGTCATTCAGCATGCAAAGCTTCATTCACAGTGCAAAAAGAAATCGCCTAACTACCGAAAGAGCAGCCAAGATTTCATTTCTGGCATACAACTGGAATTTGCTAAATAAAAGAGTGGAAAATAGCAATATACTGGATGATGATGTCGCTACGGACGATGACCTGGAAGATATATCAGATATCGAATCTGATGTTGACACGCATGAAACATCCTCAAACGAACCCCAACCATCTACATCCAGAGCATTTGAGTTTGTTCCAGTTCAATCACTCGATATACTTAGTGACAGTGATTAGTTAATCGAAATCATTAGTTTTTCCTCACGCACTCAGAGTAAATCCGGTTTATAAATGGTTTGTTTGCTCGTCTTGATTGAAAATTAGGTACCGAACGTGATTTTAATTGATAAATAACTCTAAATTGTACGAAATTGCTTAGTTCTAATTAATTATGTATGAATGACGCACATAATAAATAATCAGTGATTTTTTCGATTATAGATAACTTGTTTTATTTAATAAAATCGTACAAAAATAAAAAAATGGCAATCACCTTATTCCTAAATATTATATTTTGGTATAAATACCTAAACCTTATCACTATTTAACAATTACGTATTGATAATTAAAAAAAATGAGAAATTATGGTTTCTGCCCTGTAACTGGACATTTATTTCGGCATAAATTCGTTTTTGCCCTATTTGTCCAGTTTATGCCCTTTCCGTCCAGTTGGGTTTAAACCCTCTGCCCATCTCTACACACGTCTAAATAACTCCAGTAAGCAGCTCCTTTTGTTCAAAAGGGTAGTGTAGTTACGGAATCTCTCATTGGTTGACTGATTTAGAATAAGCCAATGAGAGTTTAGCAAACAACAATCTTATCTGTGCTTTTGTTTCGCGGCAGTATTTCGTCGTGCCGTTAGCGCATCCTTTAAAATTTACACGTTCATCAAATTTGCCAAATTATCACCCAGGTTAGTTATGAATTGATCTAAGCTAAAAAAGCGATTTGATGTGAAGATATTATATAAAATTCATGAAATAAAAAATATACTTGTGTTTTTTAAAGTTTATTTTGAGAACGGGGACAACGGGTCTGATTTTTTATTTTTTTATTAAGTGCCGCTGTCCCCGTTGAGGAGCTCACGTCCAACGGGGACAACGGGCCTGATTTTATTTATTTTCTGAAAGTACCGTTGTCCCCGCTTAACGGGGACAAGAATTACGGGGACAGCGGGACTACAGGCAAAAGTTACTATGACGCCAACAGCCAAATGTTTGTCCTTTCGGAGTTATATTGTATTGAAAAAAAAACTAACATTTTCAATAAAATATAACTCCGAAACGACTAACATTTGGCTAACAGATAACATATCGCCGATCGCGTATTTTTCACCGTTTCGACTGCGCGGCCATGGTAATAGTCTCATAGCGCCTAAAATTTAGATCAAAGACTCGTTTCATTTAGTGTAATCTCTTTGACAAATTCAGAACTAGGTTTTACAAGTTATTTCAGACCTCTACGACGCTTTTTTAGCGAGATATCGCCGATCGCGTATTTTTCACCGTTTCGACTGCGCGGCCATGGGGCTTAGTTCTCATAGCGCCTAAAATGTACATCTAAGACTCAGTTCGTGTAGTGTTATTTCTTTGACAAATTCGGATCTAGGTTTTACAAGTTATTTCAGACCTCTACGACGCTTTTTTAGCGAGATATAGGCGATTGCGTGCTTTTCAATGTAATGTTTTTGTATCATAACTCCTGAAGTATAATGGTGGGATTTTTTTCTATATTTTTACAAATTTTTTCAAATTCAATCTGTTGTTTACCTAAATTTCAAATCTCTGCAACGCTTAGTTTTAAAGATCTCCGTGGCCGCGCAGTTCTCCGCGTTCCGATGGCGCGGCCACGTTCAAACCCTTATATCTTTTGAACCATTGCTTTGACAAATTCACGGTTTTGGGAATCGACTTTTACAATTTTTTACAAAAACTTGGCATATAACTTTTTTGAAAATACGCCGTGGCCGAGCAGTTGAAACGCACATCCAAAAACTACCTACGCAAGTATGTAATATAAAAAAGTATCTATTAGCAGATTGGCAAACGTCAAATTTTCCACATTTCAGGTTAAGTTAAACGGCGAAATCTAATAACATTGAGGAATTTTATTTTTTAAATTTCTGAAAGGCAAAAAAAAACTTTTCAAGACAAATTTGCCGCCCCCTAAATCTAACTACGCAAATATTATGTAATTTAAAAAAATATGTAGGTATTAGCAGATTGACAAACGTCTAATTTCCCACTTTTCAGGTTAAGTTAAATGGTGATTTAACATTGATGATAATAACGGTGACAATAACATTCAAGTATATTTTATTTTTTAATTCTTTAAGACAAAAAAATATTTTTGGGGCAGTTTCGCCGCCCCCCTAAAATCTGCCGCCCTAGGCTCCAGCCTACTCAGCCTATTGGTAAATCCACCACTGGCCTGATTCTATACCGACGGTAGAAAGGAAAAACCCTTGAAGCGACATTTTTTTAATTTTACAGGAGAGCCGAAAAACTTTGTCAGATTATGAAAAAAAATCATAACAAATAAGTTTCTGCACCTAAAGCTATGAAAAAAATAGTTTCTCTAAATTTTAATTACTATTCACAAGTATAACTTGAAAAACGATATGTAAAGGATAAAAGAAAATAAGTGTCGCTTAATTTGTTTTGGATTAAATAAAAGTTAAGGAAAAACCCATTAAGTGCGCGAGATACTTCAAAATTAAGTCGTTAAAAAACACAATAAATGCCATTGCCATTTGAGAACATTAACCGGAAAAACCAGTCTAAGAAAACTTTAATGTAGCAATGGAAAAACAAATTAAATATCACGTAATTATGTGACACTGAACAAGAAAAACCATTTAAGTGTTTGTCTTATGCCTAAAAAAATGCAATTATTTAACTCAAGCACCTGCTACTACAGTCCTATTCATAATAAAATAAACGAATTTTATTATTGTTATACCATTTATTAACGAAAAAGATGTTACTTATTGTATATGACCAAGAAAAAACATGCAAAAGAACAATGTAACTTACTTTCCGTATCTACAACATAATAATATAAAAAGTATTTTCAATTAGACATGAAGAAGGCAAAATAACATCAGTTTCTCTAGAATAACAGGTTATAAAATAACGAATATATTGGGCCTCACAAAAAAGCTCAAAGTCACGCAACGAGCTAGGGAAAAGGCTATGCTCGGAATTCCTCTACGAGACCAAATTAGAAATGATGAGGTCCACAGACAAACGAAAGTCGTCGGCATAGCCCACCGTATGAGTAAGTTGAAGTGACAGTGGGCGGGGTATAGCACGCAGAACTGATGGACAATGGGACCGAAAAGTTCTTGAATGGAGACCACACATCGGCAAGCGTAGCGTAGGACGACCAGCCACAAGTTGGACAGACGATCTCATCCAAGTGGCAGGAAGACGCTAGATTCAGCTTTCAACCGGTCTTTTTGGAAATCCATGGAAGAGGCCTATGTCCAGCAGTGGAGTTTTTGTGGCTGAATGATGATGATTGGGAATGACACAAACTTCACAGAGCTTCTTTGAATCATTATATTTTGACTCGGTTATTGGCAAGGCTCTTGAGGTAGCATCTTCAACATCAGCTTCTAAATGTATTTCATCCAAAGAGTTATTTGATGGAGCTTCACTGTTAAATGTAATATGTCACATGCGGTCCATTGTGAAACTGCAAAAGAAGAACATACTTAAGAACTAAGAAATGATCGTACTTTCGGGGGTCATACTAATCTAACCTAACCACTGATCGCTAACAAAATCAAAAAACTGTCTTACTTATAAAACTCATTAAAAATCCAATTAATAATGTTTTGAAGATACATTACAACACATGAATCGAAATAACATCACTAGAAAGAGAACAACGCTAAATACTTACGTGGGAATCGACGATCACACGTCCGGAGCGCAATGTGACGCGCAACTGCTCCGGTTCACAATTGAATGAAGTGACATGCCACCTGTCAGATCTATTTATTTCGTGACACTTGCATAAACTCTGTCCAGAAATCGTTAGTTTACGCGACAACCAAATGTTTAGCTAAGCAACTTAAATCCCATCTAGATGATAAATTTGTAGTTTAACCGACAGCGCAGCATATTTATTGAATGGGTCAAAATAAATGAAGCTACACTTAAAGAAAGTGTTAAGCGGTCGGTTCATTTAAAAGATTAGTGCGTAATTTTATCAAAATTAAGTTAACCGACATAGTTTGTCTAATTGCCGGTATGGAAAAACAACTTACATCCAGTTGAGTTTGGGTAAATATAATGGAAAAATACCTGAAGTATATTCTTCAACCAATACGTATAAGTGGAGAAACGTGTTAAGTGACGTGTGATCTTTCTACGTTGGAATGGAAAAATACGTTAAGTGTTAAACGTAACCCTTTAAAGGCTTAGGAAAAACAATACAAGTGATCTTAGTCAAGTAGTTTGTGAAAACCAAAACGCTTTAATAGCCAAAGGTACAATCAATGTGTTACTTTAAGCGGAATCGAAAAATGGACTAGTTTTTTGGGTCTCTTCATTTAATACATATAAGAAATGAGGCTTAAAACAGCATTACCTTAAGCGACACCAAAGTCGTCAGATCGTTATGAAACCTAGACCAATCGACGCGAAAAAAAACGCTGATTCCAAATATGGATATAACTCAATTTCGACCAAAGTGTCGCTTCAAGTGTTTTTCCTTTCCACCGTCGATACAATATTCGAGAATGGTAACATAAAGGTCACAGCTTGACTCAAAGGTCAAGCTGACAGCGAGCTGTCTGCTAATTTATGATGCCAATGTAAAATATATTTAGAGAGCTATATTTAAAGCCCATATTTGAATTATATTATTTTTGCCTGGTGGGAGCAGAGTCGTGTAAAATAAGTGGGCCTCAGAAAAGTGGGCTATGACCTTAAGCCTGATTTACAGTTGATTAATTTTCATAGAGGTCGAATAGAATAGAGACGCAAATTCCTTATATTTACGATTTTTATTAAATACCTACTTTTGGTAGGTAGGTACGCAATAAAAACTATTTGAATCGGCATACGTTTTTAAAGTCTCTATTTTATTCAACCTCTATGGAAAACATACTTAGTAAATAATACCTAATAATAAAAGTAAAAAAAACAATAAAAAGCATGAAAATAAAGCAAATGTAAACCAGGCCTTAGATTAGAGAATGTTCTCAGAATATGGATTAAGGACTAATGAGAGAATGTTTCCTCCATCCACAGAACACCTATGTTCTACTCAATCAACGACCTATACCCTATTGGGGGTGTCTTTTGTTTAGGTAGAACCAAGGTAGAACATTGAAATACTGTCGTCGTCAGTCACGACTTTTTTTATTATTTTTCCTGTGTTCAGGCCTTTTCTCAAAAAAAAATTTTGTGCACATACGAAAGACTCACACTGTTTAATATATTTTACTACATCTCTCATATTCGGTAAGTAGGTCCTTATTACCCCCAAATGGGGCTTGTAAGTGACCAATTAGCGCTCTAGGGTAATAATGTATATTGTATTCGTCCTTAAAAGGCATAACAGGTAAACAAACCTCACCCGACCACAAAACTCGGCATTCCGCAAGCATCACTCGATGCAGGTTACCACATTTAATTGTAGACACATGGGCATTACATTTCAACGAAAACTGACCTAAATTCTGCTTAGAATTACTGTTTCTGGCGAAATTCTAAATTCATCGAATTTCTGATCACAGGTTAGCAAAACTACACAGATTAGTTTGTAATTTTTTTGTTTTGATGGGATGAAGTGAATGAAAGAACGAATGAATGAAATTATTGCGATGTTATTTTAAAGTTGGAAGTTAGGGTATACAGGGCGTCCCAAAGTAATGGGACATGAAGGGAAAGTACCTTAAATATCGTAGATTTTGCTGAAAGAAGACTTTATGTTACTTTTAAAAGTTAGTAATTCTGCATTCAAAGATTTAGATGAAATATAAATGAAATATAGGCGTAATTTAATACGAAAGAAAATGTATTTATAAGCACACAGTCGTTCAGTTACAAGAAGGATCCGCCATGACACAGGGAAAGGAGGGAGACAGCAAGCAACAAGATACTATCTATCCTACTCTTACTATTACATTGCACTGTCTTTATTATAACAGATTTTCTAAAAATTACTTGCCTCGTCTGGGAATCGAACCGACTTAAATGTAAAAAAATCACCCCTACTTTTATGATGCCAATCGAAAGAATGGTAAAAAAATAATAACTCTTCTTAAGTAACTTACTATTTTAAAAGACAATATTCAAGCTTGGCTGCAAGAAAAGCAAATACAGTTCAATGAAAATGAAATAAAAGCAGAACTGCTAACAAAATTTAAAAAAGAGGACTATAACAAAAAAGCTATTGATGAAATGGCAGCCAAGAAAAATATTATAACTTTACGCCTTCCGCCTTATCATTGTGAGCTCATCATCACCAACCCATTATGTCCCCACCGAGGGGCACGGGTCTCTTCCCTGAGGAAGGTATAGGCCATAGGTACTCCACCACGGGGGCCAAGTCCGGATTGGTGGAGGCTTGTAAGACTAGTGGCTGGTCTTAGGCTGACATTCAGAGACGAAAACTAAGTTCACGCTTAGATCAGTCTTAGCAAAGTAAACTAAAGTCGTACTTAGTAAAATGCCGTAATTTTCGTATTCACAGATGATTCACAGTACTTAAGAAAGTCATCATATTGTCTATAATTTCTTAGTGATATAGTTCTTACCGGTTTTTTAAATATGACATTGCTACACGAGAGCAGGACAACATCATACAATTTTATATTATGTCAGAGTGAATAAAAAAATCCCACAGATAATGCTCGTAGAACATCAGTGAAATGACGTTTGGAGTAGTCTGTGAACAAAAGGCTTAGAAGTGACAGTTCTAAGTTCACGTAAAGTCACCGATATTGACTACTTACACTTAGCTAAGCACCATTTCATACTAAACTTGCTAAGATTCGATTCTGAATACGAAATGTTTCTAAGTACGTGATTTTGACATTTCTGAGACCAGTCTTTGCTTAGTTTTCGTCTCTGAATGTCAGCCTTACTGTCAGAAGTTTTCAAGCCGCCCCTAAAGGCCTCTGACTTGGCTTAACGACTGCCATCTATCGACGGCAGCCGGCACCAACTGCTTAACGTACCTTGCGAAGCACGGAATCGCTCGGAAAAAATGCCACTAGCGTTAGTCATACACGGTGACCCATCCATGGACTGAAAGCGCCGTATGTTGCTTAACCTTAGTGATCGTTCAAGATCACTCAGGCAGCCCCGGCTACGAGCGATTGTGCGCTCAATTCCATTGAATTAATATGGGTACAACTGAAATCATATGTTGGCAGACACAATAAAACTTTTAAAATGGCAGAACTTAAAGAGTTGACAAAACAAGGCTTGCAATTAATTAACGCAGCGTCGTGGACAAATTGCACATCAAAAAAGAAGAAAATAAAATGATGGAGCTCGATGGCATTATGGACACGGCAACTGATGCGACCCCCTCACAGTGCCTTATAAATGTTACTGACGACAGTGACTCTTCCAGCTCAGAGGATAGTAGCATGTGATATGATAAAAGGTATAAATAATGGTTGCGTGGTGGCCGGGTCGCCTATCTCCCTCTAACATGGTTGAGACTGGCGATGGCTGACCACTGCGTTATGCTCGTGAACGGGTGCTGTACGTGTGTCCGCCGCAGCATTGGCATTTTAAGAAAACCAATCGATGTTTGACATTGCGAGTATTGATTGCACTCATGGGTCTTTAATTTTAATTTTGACATTTGTACCAAAAATTGTATTAGACTTAAGTTGATTTGAGAAAAGATGGTCAGAGTGGAGTTTTTTTTTTGCTGCCTTTTTCTCCACTACACTCTGCCCCAAGGCAGCGGCTCATATTAGCATTATAAGTACATTAACATTCAACAAGCAGAATGTAAATTCTTTACGTTGAAATAAATTTCTGATTTCTGAATAAAGTATTTTTTTAAAGTTTGTGGTTGTTACTTATTATGCTCGTTTTCTTGTTTATTTTTGATTACTTATCAAAAACATGTTTGATGCCATTAGTCAGAGAGCCTGTAAAATTAAATTAAGTATAAAACTGAATCACCCAATCAAACAAAACAATCTTAAATTTCATTCATACAATAATGAAATTCTTCATTCATCAATCATTCATTCAGTAATAGCCAACACTATGAAATGTCACATTTTATTGGTGCGCCATGTTTGTTTACCTGTTATGCCTTTTAAGGACGGCTACACCGTAGCTAGAAAAGCCATATGGCGGTAAGTAATTTTAAAAAAATCTAACCATCATACTGGCAATACATATCATGCATTTAGCCCAATTGGCGGTCTTCGGCGGGCTTTTGAAAGAAGAGGGCGCGAATTTCGAAACTCTGAAAAACTTTTTTCCGAAATTAATTTAATTGTGTTATTTGTGTTGTAAATAACTAATATTACGTGTGAATAGTTTTTAAAAATGTCGCTCCCAGGGGCGGAGCCCCCTGGGACGCTGCAGGGACCTAAAAAAAGAAGAATTGTAGAGACAGATTCAAACGAACCTTCCGGTGATGGGGACGTTTCAAATAGTGCAAAACTAAGTGATGAATGTTATTTACCATACATCAAGCCTGGGTATGTTAGGCTTTTCCCGGAGAATGCAGACCCCGCTGCGCTGACGGTCTTCGTAGAGAGCAGCAAAGGCGAGAACATCGGCAACAGAAATCCACTTTTTCTAGCCAGTCTGTTCAGAAATGATATCAAAGGCGTGTCTGATATAAAACGCATTTCGGCTACGAAACTTGCAATTACTTTTGCCCAGTACAACAATGCCAACAATTTCCTCCAGAATGAGGATTTCCTTAATAGACATGGCTTCAAAGCCTACATTCCAGCCAGAGCAATCGAGAAAATAGGAGTCCTCAGGTATGTTCCTACAAATATAAGCAACGAAGAGCTTTTCAAGAAACTCACTGCATCCGTCGAGATCATCGGGGTGAGAAGGTTCACCCGCAAAGTCAATGGACAGATCAAGCCTTACGAATCTGTAAGTGTGACTTTCCTATCTAATGCGCTGCCAGACGCGGTTTATTTAGATATATTCAGATACCGCGTTCATGAATACATTGCACCTTTGTTGCAATGTTTTAAGTGTTTAAAGTTTAATTATGGAGCGAGAGTCTGCCGTTCCAAGCAGCGATGCTCCCTCTGCGCAGGTGAGCACCGCTACTCGGACTGCACCAATGAGCAGGAACTAAAATGTATCAATTGTGGTGGGGCTCATGTGGCCATCTCGAGGGATTGTCCGGTTAAACAAAGTAAGATACAGGAAAAAAAGAATAGAGTCACTTATGCAAGTGCTGTTAATAAGTCAGACAGAGAAAATTTATTAAAGAATTATGCTGCAGATTTCCCCACGCTACCAAAACGAAAAGCACCAACAGCCAGCAATAAAACCTCTTCCACACCTATCTCGATTATTTCGAAAACACCTATTGTGTCACCAGAAGTAGTTTCCTCGGAAACACTTATTGATCAAATTATAAAAAATGACGTAATATTAAAAGGTTTGGTTGCTGCTTTGGTTTGCTTGGCGAACTCCAAAGATGGGGAAAAAATCACCACCTCAGTTATTAAGGATGTACTAATAAGCAATTTAAAAAATGGATAAGCAGTATTTACGTATAGCTCAATTTAATGTTGAAAGTGTAAACAGTAAAAAACCATTATTAATCGATTTTCTATCTGAGAGCGATATTGATATATGTTTGTTCAATGAGACCATGCTAAAAAAGAAAAGTGATTTCAGGATTTCTGGTTATAATTTTGTTAGACAGGATGGGCCCAATGGTAATGGTGGAGTTTGAATACTTATTAGAAACACCTTTAAATACAAATGCATTCAAACACGTTATAATGATAATTTACAATCAGTTGCTGTAGTTCTTAAAACGGATGTTGGCGATTTGTCCATTTTATGTTTATACTGTCCTCCGAGAGGGGGTCGCTTCAGATGCAGGCAGCTGAAACAAATAATAAACACATTACCGAAACCCTTATTTATGGCAGGGGACTGCAATGCCCATCATGTGGCTTTTGGATGCAGATCCATCAATTCTAGAGGTTCTGATGTCTATAACTTATTAGATGAGTGTGACTTATGTATATTGAATACAAGCTTACCAACAACAGTAGGCAGGCCTCATCAGAATCAGTCAGCCATTGATATCTCTTGTGTTAGTCCAAGTATAGCTCCCCTATGTGAATGGCGAGTTCATAGTGATCCCATGGGTAGCTACCACTACCCAACAATAGTTGACATTCAAACAGCAGTCCAAAAGTTTGAGGTGGGTGAAGCCATGGAGCGATATGTTTACAGCAACGCTGATTGGAATAAGTTTTCATCTGAAACAAACAATAAACTTTTTTATTGATTCTGAAAACCCATTGGTTAGCTATAACTTATTTTGTGATGCTTAATAAAATTAAAGATGAATGCATTCCAAAAGTTAAAACCTGTTCACAACAGACTCTCAAGAAATCCGTTCCTTGGTGGGATGATGATTGTGCGATTGCAGTTAAAAATAGTATTGAAGCCTTAAATAAATATAGGGAAAAGTCATCTTTGGAGAGCTTTATAAATTATAAGAAACTAGATGCCCTTAAAAAGAGAATTATTAGCGGAAAAAAAAAATGGATGGAGAAAATTATGTGATTCATTTAATAGATACACACCTGTCTCAGTTATTTGGAACCATATTCGCCGATTTAAACGTATATCTTCATTTAAGACCTCAAAAAACGATGAATGGATCCCAGCCTTTCTAGATAAGTATGCTCCAATTTCACCACCTGAAAAGAATATTGATACAAATAAATTAAATTCTTTGTTTAATGAATTAGAGCCTGAAAGCTCTTTTCTTTCTGAAAGTTTTACGTGGACAGAGTTTCAAAGTGCACTTCGATCCAGAAAAGATACCACGCCTGGTTTAGATAATATTCCTTATAAGCTTATTCGAAACATGCACAGTGATGCACAGAAAATTTTGCTCAAACTGTACAACACTCTTTGGAAAACTCAATCCATTCCTTCTTCATGGAAGACGCAATGTGTCATACCTATATTAAAACCTGACAAGCCAGAAAATAGCCATAATTCATACAGACCTATATCATTATCTTCTTGTGTAGGTAAGATTTTTGAATACATGCTAAAGGTTAGACTAGATTGGTTTGTGGAATCAAAAAATATCTTACCTGCAGAACAGTTTGGTTTCCGTAAGGGGAGGAGCGCTGCAGAAAGCTTTACTTCATTACTGGCTGACATAAACAGTTCTTTTTTTAGTCATTCATCCACTGTGTGCGCATTTTTGGATGTACAGGGCGCTTTTGACAATGTCAATCCAAGTGTCCTGGTTGGCATCTTGAAGGACTTAGGAATTCCCGGACGAGTCTGTAAATGGATATTCAATTTCCTATATGAGAGACAGTTATTTGTTAAATATAATAATAACATCCACGGACCTAGAAATGTATATAAGGGAACAATGCAAGGTGCAACCATTTCGCCTTTGCTTTATAATTTGTACACTTGTCAATTAAATAAGTTCCTCACGGCACAAAATGTTAAATATCTTCAATATGCTGATGATTTGGTTTTATATAGTGTAAATAGAGATGTGAATATAGCTGTAAATAATTTGACTAGAGGTCTTTCACAAGTTAAAATTTTTTATTGTAATAAGCTAAAGTTAAATATAAGTCCAGAAAAAAGTGCCGCAATGATTTTCTCAAAGAAAGTATTGGGTTGTAATACTTCTGTAATGTTTAATAGCATGGCTTTGCCTTGGGTTTCTGAAAAGAAGTTTTTAGGTGTTTACTTGGACCAAAAATTGACTTTTGGAAATCATATTAATTACTTGATTAAGAATGCTTCAAGAGCTTTGAATGTGCTTAGGTCTCTTGCAGGTGTTCACTGGGGTTCAGACCCTAAAATTTTATCAATGTTGTACAAAAGTATTGTACGTAGTCATTTTGATTATAGTTCTATAGCCTACATGAACTGTAGTCCTACTTTATTACGAAAATTAGATGTTTTACAAAATAAAGCTCTAAGAATTATAACAGGAGCCATGTGCTGAAGCATGAGCAGTGTGAAGCTTGCATTCCTCCTCTAACCTTGAGAAGATTGCAAATTGCTGAAAGATTTTGTCTTAAAATAGTAGCTTCAGACAACAAACACATTATCAGTAGAATCCTACCTCTTGACCCATTGCCCTTTAACATGTCAGGACCTTATGTAAATATTTCTAATGTAATATCTGGATGTGTTCCAAGCTTATTAAGAATTTTAAGTCATGTAAATGATATTTCCGTAAATATGCACAAAAGTAGCCCTTGGCCACTGTACAACATGGATTTCGATGCACTTGTAAATTACAATGTAAATAATCTTCAACTTAACATTACTAACCAATATGAGTTATTAGCCTCAGTTGATGAACATTATTACAGGCTATACACAGATGGTTCTAAGAGCCAGAATAATGTGTCATCTGCATATTATGACCCACAGAGAAAGATAAGTTATTGTTTTAAGATTGATAACCAATGTAGCATCTTTACTGCTGAATGCTATGCAGTGTTCTCAGCACTATTGTACATTAATGAATTTGTAAATTGTAAAAATATTATTATTTTCACTGATTCACAAAGCGTTCTAGCAGCATTAGAAAATTCCAGTTTCAAATTCAATTTGAATTATATAGTGTATAATATTAGGCAAGTATTGTATGAATTAACTCTAAGAGACAAATATGTAAGTTTTAATTGGGTACCTTCTCACTGCGGCATTACTGGTAATGAAGAAGCAGACAAAGCTGTAAGATCCAACTTTGATGAAGATCACTCTTCAACCTTGAAAATACCATTCACGGACTTCTATGCTCACATGGCTGGAAACCTGAAAGCATTATGGGTTGATTACTGGGCAACTGCAAGCCAAGAAAAAGGCAGATGGTACGCAGGGATACAAAAAGCCCTGCCCGCTGAACCCTGGTACCATGATAATAGAGAAGCAGACAGCCGAGACTTTATAACAACTATTAATAGACTGCGATTTGGTCACTGTCACACAAAAACTCACCTGAAAAGGCTCAAACTGGTGGAAAATTCGGATTGTCCCTACTGTGGAGCTGAAAATTCTAACCTAGAACATTTATTTATGATATGCCGTGCTTTCGGTATGGAAAGATTAGTGATGTGTAGTGAATTAAGTGTAATTAATCAATCGAGTGACTCGAACAAAGACAAAGAAGTGCCTAATAATTTACAAGAATTACTATCTAATAAACTGTACTTTAAAACTCTCTATAAATTTATCACAAACACTGTTAAAAAAATATAGTGAATAATAATATTGAAGTGAAGCAAGGCTTAAAAGGGCTTGTACCCAGAGCCGTAAAACCAATTAAAAAAAAAAAAAAAATTTTAGCCCAATGACAAAAGAGGTCGCTTCGCTATTCAGCCTTGTCTTCGTATGAGTAAATAGTCATCAATTTTAAATATCGAACGACGAAGCTCAATTTCGTTCTTGAAAAAAATAATTAAAAAAAGATGAAAAAAGGCGGCAATAGAAAACTTTTACTTTAAATATTGTTTGTTTTGGGATTTTTTTTTATAATTACGTGCTAATTAGGAAAAAAACAAGAGTTCTGCAAGTGATGAAGATATAAGCTGCACTCCCGATTCAATGAAAATAGAAGCTGAAGCAGCAATTAACAATATTTTGCCTGAAAGTTCTAAAGAGAGATATTTGAAAACTTACGTCGAGTTCATGAAGTGGCGAAAAGAAAACCGAGTAAATGTTGTATTCTTGTAATGCCGGTTTTTTTCTACTTACCTCACAATCGAGATGTAAAGCAGAGTAGTTAGCTCGGGTGTAAGCATCAATTGCACCCTCGAACTATAGGCGCCCTCGCTGCGCTCGTGCGCCTTACAGCCCTTGGCTACTAATCTACTATTGACACTTGTCAAAATGCTTAATCCGATCCGATAGAGTGGAAAGTTACGAATTAAAAGAACAGATCAGCCCAGTTTAAAAAGTAAAAAGTGATATTTTTACACTTTTTTATCACCTATGTATGATTATCATTTTAAAATAAAACCAATGTTTACAAGTAGCAAGTAGCCAGGAAAATAATGTTTTACAATGTTACAATGAGGGTCATTGAAGTTGAATTGAATTGAACCAAGCACGCAGTTTTATTACACACCACAAAGAAATGCCCGGACCCCCAATTTTGGTCCAGCTTTTGGTTACCCAACTAGCCCATTGTGTGGATGCAGCAAATAAAATCTGGAAACGGTTAGATTTCAAAATTTGTTTCTTTTTTTTATTACAGCAACACTAAATTTATTTATTTCAGTCTGCCACTCTCGAAATTTCATACATTTGTGATTTAATCGCTTTTAGAGCCTATTCTTTGTTTTCACGCGATTGTGGACTTTTATTCGAGCCTTTATTCAGTGGTGATTGTCGTGATTTTATTAGTTTTCACCTAGGACTGTGTTAACTATGGCTTCCTTACTGTGTTGTTTGCTGACCATGTCAAATGGTTCGTAGCAGCCGTGTTGTACGGTTGGCTACGCTTACAATCCTCGCACAACTTGGATTGTTCTATCGTCGTACGTAAACCGCATAAATTTCACCACAACTTATTTGCAAACGTTCATTATTTTCGCCTGACTGCGTACCCTCATTCACTGCAATAGTCTCAGTACTTCCATTATTTTGTAAGATTACCTCCGTTTTGGACTGTGTTTGAAGTCTACCAGACTGTGTTTTACGTTTTTGAACCTCTTCAGTTCGTGGTGAAGGCCTGGAAAGACATAAACGACAAGAAAAGTGTTAAAACATGTTCAGCGAGTCTTATGAGAGACGGCTGCTTCAGCAATGCAGCCCGCAGGCAAAAAAGCCATCAGTGCTTGTGAGACCGGAGCCTATGGACAGATTCATACCATGCCGTCTAGAAAACAACTGGCAGACAAGCTTTCAAGGTGAGTTTAATATCATAAGATAAATTGTAATAATAAAATTAATGTCTGAATGGTCGTAACAGTTGAAATACAAAGTTAACCTTACTTTAATGTTGGTTGTTAATCCAATTGTTTGCAATTTAGTGAACAAATGGTTAAGTAAATACTAGGCATAGACGAAGAATAAACCTGTATTTTGGGCTGTGTACAAGGAAACTATTTTTAAACCATTGTTTTCTTTTGTAAAGGGTAATTATTTACATAATTTGATTAATTATTCACAATTTATAGGAGTACATACAGCGAACAAAGTTTTTTAAGAGGAGGGTATTTTAAAATATTATTTTTATTTTTTGCTGAACATGCTGTGCTTAGGTGCAGAGTTTTGTTTTGTTTGAATCAAATTCCTAAAAATACACCATTATATTTAAAATAAAAAAAAACATTTATTAACCTGTAGAATTTTCGGTGGGCCGATTGACTCGCCATAGCAATATTTTTTAATTGTTATTTTCAAGGTCATTATGCAACAGTGCATATTGCATTATGCTTTTGCATATTTAGCCCCTTTTTAGCAGTTGGACAGAGCTATTTTGGGATTTTTTAAAATCATGCTTTTGCACACTCAATCTTGTCCCCAAGAAATGAGGAAAGCTAAAAAAAGGAAAAAAAAAGAAAGAAGAGATAAAATTTGTCTTATCCCTCCTAATGGCGGTAATTAGCATTATAACAATAGTTAAACAATGGCCGCCTGCCCGCAGCGGGCGAACACCACCAGAAGGGTTATTTGTAATGTCCTTGTTGGTTACCATCAGTGGCATCAGAGTATCCTAGTTTGGGACCAGGTCAAGTTATTCTGTTGTGTGGAAGTTATTAGTTTATCAGAGATCGTAGACATGCATGAATTATTATTGAATCTTTTATTTTTTTCTCTACCGCTGCCTACTACCTACTTATTACAGCAATAATGGCAATGATTCAGCCAAAATCTCAGTTCTCATTCTAAATGTAATGAGTGGTTGTCCACGGTGGCTAAAGTTGTTTTTTTTTTTATCAAATTAAGCTTCTGTGTGATTGAAATTGGTTTTTGGACTTGACCACAAAGTGGAGCCTTTTTCAAGGTTCCATAGACTACAAGGAACCCATCTCCATCCTTCCGTCTGTCAGACTGTTGTGTCTGTATGTGTCTGTCTGTCCGCGGCTTCGCTCAAAGGCATTTGCCTTACAAGAAACCTGGCATAGACATGTATATTAATTACATCGACAAAACAGTTCAATAAAATCATATATTTTTTAATTATGTTTCCCTCTCTATTGCTAATAGAAATATATTTTTTTTCTCTCCCTTACACCATAGTGTGGATAGTGTAAATGTGGATGCCACACCTGGATCGAATTGTGGATTGAACAAATATTGTGGGCGTAGGAAGAGCATAAGAGCATCGGTTTTATTTACGCTGATTAGCTAGATTGATCTTCGGTCAACAGGAAATGACTTTTGTTTTTTGATGGTGCTGATATGACAAATGTAAAACTACAACGTTATTATATTCTGTGGAACTTGTTCCATTAGTCGCGAACCGCTCGTAGCCCCGGCCGCCTGAGTGATCTTAAGCGATCACAAAGATTAAGCAACATTTTGCGCGTTCAGTGCATGGATGGGCGACCGTCTATGACTAACGCCAGTGGCATTTTTCCGAGCGGTTCCGTGCTTCGCAAGGCACGTTAAGCAGTTGGTGCCGGCTGCCGTCGATAGATGGCAGTTGTTAAGCCAAGTCAGGTGCCTTAATAGGGCGGCTTGAAAAGTTCCGACAGTAAGACTAGCCACTAGTCTTACAAGCCTCCACCAATCCGGACTTGGCCCCTGTGGTGGAGTATGGCCTATACCTTCCTCAGGGAAGAATCCCGTGCCCCTTGGTGGGGACATAATGGGTGGATGATGATGTTCCATTAGTTACGGTACATTATTTTATTGCATATCTTTTAAAAGCATTGACTTGGCTTGATTTTTACAGCTACAATGGACTGTAGTTAGAAACCATTTGTTTGACTGTCTTCTAGTACACTCTGTCTATTTCTCTATTTGATATTAATTTCAAAACCTGTAGATTTTTTGGTGGGCCAATCGGCTCACCATAACACTGGTTTTTAATGTTTTTTTAAGGTCGTAACGCAACTGATTACTACATAGCATTACCTATTTCTGACAAAAACAAAGGTCCTAAGAGAATGACATATCGTCGGTATAAAGGTAAAAGTCATTAAGTGACATTTTGGTCAAAAATCTGTTTTTCGGTTCATTAAATTTGGTATTTACTGTTATCTATTAAAGGTAAAACACATTAAAATGCCAGCATTGCTTTTGCAAGAGGATGCTGAAATAATTCATTAGGTTACACAAATGAAAAAAAAAAGGTAAAACTTACTAAGTAAATAGTGAGCGATACGATTAGGCTCATTTGCAGTTACTGAATTTTACCTTTCTACCGACGATATGGAAAATCCACACAAACACACCACTCATACATACACACAACACACACCAACCAGTGCACACATACCTCAATAGATGGTCTCCAATAAATTACAATAAAATTAGAACCTTTCAGATGACTGCTGTGATATTTTTAAATCACAGGACAACTTATCATGTCACATTTTTTAGTTAGGATATGGAACTTGTATAGTTAGACCTTAACCACTTCAGTCCCGACCTTGAAAATAACAATAGTTTTCTATTGTTATTTTGTCGACACGGGACTGAGGAAGTTATGCAGGTGAGTGCTGAAAAACAGCGCCGTCGAAAGACATGTTACGTCTCTAGCGACACATTATGCTGAGCACGCACCGTATTTGTTGGTCGCTATAAACGCATTTTACTTTACTTTAAGTACAACAAAGGTTCCGTTTTGCCTTATGGATGGAACCCTAAAAACTAGAGCCCAATAACTTTTACACATAGCCAAGTATGAAATGTAAAAAAGGGCGACTAAATCAGAGCTCTGCTTTTGCAATTCATGAGTCCGTCACGCTCGGTACCTAGAGATTCATTAAAATGTATAGTTTCTATGGGAATTAACATAGCGTTTTATTAATAGATGGGTGGGGTATTCACTATTGTATTCCTGTGTCGTTTCCTGTTTCCGAGAAATTGGGATTTATAAAGTTTTTTCTTTTACGACTTTATAGAACTTACAGTGTAGCATTTTTGTATATGTATAAAACAGTAAAGACACCAAGATGTAACTCGAATCTTCGACCACCTATTTATAAAACTGTTTGGGTTCCGTAATTTTAATATCCATAACTGAAATTATCATTTTAATGCATGCATTTTTAGCTTAACTGTGCCACTTACTTGGCTGCGGCCAGTTCCCACCTTGCAACACTATAAATTCTCTGCAGACATCACAACACTCTATGCACTCTAATCATTTACGTTACGGGCGACTTTGCTAGTGTCGACTGTTGGTGGTACATCAACCTTTTCATTTATCTGAGTAAATCAAACGCGTTGAATTAAAGCAAGATGTGCTGTCGACTGTACCTAAAGCGTCTTCATCGTTACGATCAAGTAAAATCTACCTAAATAATATGTTGTCGACAGAACAGCGATAATGTATGGCTTCTATGTATACGACTCCATCAAACACACTCTCACACACTCACATGCATACTCGCAATCACATTGTGATTTTTCATTTATAATCGTTTTTTTTTAATTTTATAATCTATGTCGTACTTATGCTTACCATGAATCATCTAAAAATGGGAGAGGGTCTTTACTGATCTTTGTAACACAGGTTTTTTACCTAGCTCAGAGATCAGGGACTTCACAATGTAATCTTTAAACATTTTAAGTGAATAAATACTTTTAATCTTTTATCTTTATCTATTGTCGAAGATCTTAGCAAATAGAGAATGAACTCTGCACAAGACCTAGGGATATGCCCAGCCAAGCGTGCCCATACCTTGTGCTCACAAAACGCCTTCGCGTGCTGAGTTCAGGGGAATGCTCTCACGATATTTTCCTTTGATTTTTTGTGCTGATTAGGTTTTCCTTCACTGAAAAATTATGTCGTTGTGTTTTGCGGCTTCATTTATCTGCTGTATGTAAGATCCTGCCATTAGGTAGGTGTGGTCACTCTAACATGTTGAGATTCCATAAGCCGCGCTAAACTTTGTCTATATTCCATGAGTCGTTCCAACGTTTGTCGAGATTCCGTGAGTCGCTACAACGTGTGACGAAATTCCATGAGTAGCTCTAACGTTTGTCGAGTTCCCATGAGTCGCAACTCACGGCTGTCATGATGTTTCCGTAAGATTTTTATTTTAAGCATTAGAGTGGTTATGCTTAAATTCACTAATGAACGTAACATAAAAAATAAATACATTCTGGAATCTATGTAATGCTCGTGTTCTACCGATGCGCTACGACTGCGTTCTTGCATAATATTATTTCATATATTTAAAGGTCTACGTCTTTTTCCTTGTCTTAATCAGTCTTTAACGAAGTGCAATGACCAATGGAGCTTTTGATAAGAAGCTATAGACAGAGATGCATTAGAAGTTGTTTTGAAGACGGTGCGTCAATAATTTGTTATTCATTAATTACGACACCGGAAATATTAAGATCTACAAATACTTGTGTACTTTATTGATAATGAAAGCTTTTTTTTTTGCCAAAATTACCACATAAATTGTCGACCGACTAAATGAGTTTTTTCAGGTCCATTGCACCAGGTTCTCTGTCTACTTCTATTAACTTTACTCCGGATACATTTACTTGTTTTTTTGTCGAATGAGTCCGACCATGTTTCGCTCTGATTCGCAGCGCTTAATCATGGTGTGTAAAGACGGAGCTAGTGACGTCGGTGTTCGTTTCCAAAAATTAAATATTATTTCAAGCGTCTACCTGTTGACGCATATTGATATCATGCGAAAAAAGGCAAAAAATCACGTTTGTTGTATGGGAGCCCCCCTTAAATATTCATTCTATGCTGATTCTTAACTGTGGAAAATTCAACTGTCTAGCTATCACGGTTCATGATATACACAGCCTGGTGACAGACAGACGGACAGAAAAGTCTTAGTAATGTAAGTCTTAAAAAAATATATCACAATATCGGATGAGTTGCTCATAACTCTCTCCCAATGGGTGCCGACTCAAAAGCACAATGCTTAGATCCACAATCGTTTTTTTCTGCAGTGATTGCCCTCATAAATCTACCAAGACTGCAATACCCTGGACCGTGACAAGCGAATACCGACAGGACGATGCCCTGACTAGACTCCCGGGCTCCAGTGTGCCTTCATCCATGGCGGTTCCATGGCTAATAATACGACCTTCTTTATGTCTCTGCTACTGGCCACTATATGTTTTTTTTTTTTGCAAAAAATGAGGTCGTGATTTCGGTCGCGCCTCCTTGCTTTTCACGGATTACGAACTGGCTCTTTTTAGAGAAGTGCTAAATGATGGGATTATCATTTCCTCTGGTGCAATTAAAGCTAATGATAGGTTGTTGATTGCGGAGCCGCGAGTCAAATGGGGTTCAAATTTTAATGTCATTAGTGTAATTGATTCAGTTCGTTTTATTAACATCCTCCTGGTTGGTAAATGGTCGGATGTGCTCTATATGGAAAGCATTGTGTGTGGAATTTAAATAATTTGATTTTATAGCTTTGAATCCATGAGCATATTGTGTATAATTTTCGTTTCAGCTTTTATCGATAAAGTAATTATATTGCCCTTGTCCCAGTTGTCTTGTAATGTCACAAAAACTCATCAAATCCTGACCTGCCGAACTATGTTTTTTTATAAATATGCAATGCGATACAGAGATTTTTTGGCCTAACCATGAGATATCTGACAAAAAAAATTCTTAATTAGTAATAAATATGCACCTAGAATGAGTTTACTCAAAAAAAATTGCCGTAATCTCTAACTCCCGGTTTCTCCTAGGCTTGTAATCTATTAATCTACTGTTGACAGTGTCAGTTACCGAAAGTGCATATACAAAATATATACAATTATATAACTGACGCAGTACCTACGAATTGTAGGCGTACGAGAAACCGAGGGTAAATCTCCCATACAAAGTCATTCGACACCATTTTGTAAGTAGAACAACAGCTGCTTTCTTCTTTAGTGTTGTACAACAAATTCCCTTATTAGACTATTTTTGCTAAACACGCCAATATACTCTGTATCGGTGACGCTTCATTTTTGCTACACTGTATCGGTGACGCTTCTTGCTCCTTGCCGTTCCTAGAGGGCATCTAATTAATTTTGGTGAACCCAACTGACAGCTGTCATAAGAGCTGACCTGAAAAGGGCTCATTAGCGACTCACACACAGTAGGTCCCGTACCGACATCTTCTTATCGTGCATTGGGTTGTTATCAAAATGTGCAATACCTATCCGCGATAGCCCAACCAACCTGCTCTCCGATAAGCCCGCTACTTCAATGCCCCACTAACATCGACTGGAAACTATGTTTACATAAGATTAGATACGCTAGCGCGACTACGTACGGGTCTTTTGCCGAGAGACGGGCTTAGAGGCTCTAGCCGCGAAGAACTTTGGCAATGCTAGCTCGACTAACAGCTAAGTTGATCTTCTGTGGTACGCGCATGGTCACAGTGGTCGATTTCGCTAGGAAATAAGTGATGTTTTGCGTGTGTTAAGCATCAGTCCGAACAAAAATATGGTTCAAATTACTGGGCGAATTAAGAGTGACCTCTGAACTGAACTAAGCATGGCTAGTTTAAAAAATTCTACTTATTGGGTTTCCCCAATTAACCTGTATAATTTTGGGGTTCTGATCAGCTCATGACCATAACGCTCTTCCGTCACAGCTAATGTGGCCTCCACACTGCTCGCGAAGTTGACCGAGGTTAGGGGAATACGGTAGGTGTGGAGAGGCACTTCGTCGTTTGTAGCTACGTAACGTACTTCGGTCAACTTTCCCGAGTACTTTATCGAGGATCTTCTCGAGTAGTCTGGAGGAGGCATAAGAATATAGCCTCCTGAGGCCCGACCTTGAAAATAACAATGGTTTTTGTACTAATTTTAGGACACGGAGACTTAGGAGGATAAATATCTCTCTAAACGAGCGCCAAAATAGTAACTTCTCGACAAGAGACATGTACTATATTTTGCTTGGAAACACTGTGTGCATACCCGGATTTGTGTCATCGTCGTTGAGATTGCAGGCGTAGACTGTCTTTATCGCGCATTGGCTGTTGCCGTTTGCAAAAAGGTTTAGTGACAAATCGTAATGTTACTTTTTAGTTGGTACGGCTTCGTCAATTTGCAGCTGAATTTCATACTTTCTCGGAGAGTTTCTAGCGCGTGGTGATTTTATTCTGTTCCTGTTTATAATCCATTAATAGATATGTTGCGCCGGTGCTATTTCAGGTGTTAGGTTAAATGTTAGGTTTAATTAGGTTAAAACGCAATTGTTAAACTTGTACCCACCATCGAGTAAGCAAAAATTAGCCTACTTAGGTCACGTTGGAAATAAAACATGCAACTTCTACAGATTCAAATGATCGCCGATGCAGCCATTCCATATATCCGACGCAAAATGGATGTCATGGTTGTATAACATCAAAAAGTAGACCATATTTTAAAATCCCTGAAACTGAACTTATTAGATGTAGGTCTATTCCAGCTGAACCTTTGTCAAGGGTAGCTTAAATGTTGTACATTTTTTGTAATTTTTAGACTTTAGATTTTTAGACAGAACTTAGTATTTAATAAGGAACGGTGGGATTGACATCGTCACTTGTATGTACAAAACTCCCTGATAAATAAAGATTAAAAAAGAATAAAGATCACGTCCCTAAGACTGTCAACCAATTTTAAATTGCACTTTAATTAGGATGATAGGGTACGTACGTACTGTATCATGGTTTGGTACCATGATTCCAAATCCAGACTTTTCCGCCTCTGAAGCTCCACATTCCTTTGTGCTTAGTACCTATATATACTGTTGCGTAGTCTCCATATTTGTCCGATGA
The DNA here is from genome assembly GCA_947310845.1 of Yponomeuta plumbellus. Lineage (NCBI taxonomy): Eukaryota > Metazoa > Arthropoda > Insecta > Lepidoptera > Yponomeutidae > Yponomeuta > Yponomeuta plumbellus. The sequence goes on along the minus strand of OX371198.1, from coordinate 3,911,412 downwards.
GGCCGTTTCAGGGTATTCCAGTCTGCGGTCACACCTACGTTGCCTACACTCAGAAATGACCTGCCTTCAACCCGACGATCAGCTGTCCGATGATGTCACTGACAGTCGATTATACAATACAATGTTTGCATTCAAATAGATGTAGTAAATGAGGCGTTTAAGCGGACGATTTGGTTAATTCCTTGATTGTTGCCAAAAAAGGTTTTTTTCGAAACGAAACTGTTTTAATGTTTGTCTTTTTATTGGGCATGATTGTCTCTAATTTCCGCTTTGATCCTAGAGTTTTTTCTTCGAATTCGTCTGCAGCGATTAATGCATCACTGGTTTAACTGATTCGTGGTTTTTATACATCGAAAGTTTACCTTGCACGGGTCAGTAAATGTGAAAAGGATTAACTTTTTAGGACTAATCCTAGCTAAATGTTATACAATGTATGTTATCATCAGTATCAGATAAAATAGGCGGCCCTGTACTTTGGTAGCATCAGTCATCCACTTGGGTACCTACGGTTGCTATTGACTCACTACAATAAATGGCTTTGATTCTCCAGCTCGGGAAAATTTTCATTTGTTCTTGGAAGTTCAACGTACCAATCAGCTGACTCAATGCACCGATCGTGTTTTGTTTTCCATGGCCCCAAAATGTTATGTTGGTGTCGTGAGTGCTACAAAGTTGCAAAGAACTTTGTTTTTGTTTTCTTCAAGTGTTACGGGTCTCGTAAAGGTGAATTCCATCAATCATGTTTGTTTAACACAACTTGGAATCGAGTTGGGCGTCCAACTTTTGAAGCAAGTATTGTTACTTTTATCCATATTAAGGGATTCGAGCGGGACAATCTAATCTTGGATACAAGATGAATCAAATCGTCTTGTATGGTTGATAGCTTTAAGAGCCCAAAGGTTTACGTTTAGGGAGTTCTCCTGATTAAAAAAGTAGTTAGTTACGTATTGCCCTGTATTGCTTTATGAATCTAATGTCGATTAAATTCAATAATTTCTACATGTCTCTAAATCCGTGTTAAGTTTTATTCAAAAACAATGACCCACAAGTGTGACAAAGCCTGTGCCAGTCTAGACTTGACGAGCGACCAGCCTTCACCCCCATCATACGAATCCAGTGATCTCACCTTCCATTCCGCTAATATGACACCGATTGATTGTGCGATATTTATCAAGCGTGTCATCGGAACAGCGGGATTTAATCTAGGCAGGTTCTTAGTGTTGCCAACGTAATGAGGACTAAAGGCAATGTTTCTGTCTGCGGATTTGTTTAGACTTTAGATTATTTTAAAAGTGATATGAGTAAAGTAACTTCCGGAAACCGGCATGCGTGCATGCAATGACTAATGAATGTTTATGAAGCGAAAGGGATCTGCTCCGATCTCTGCCTAGCCCTACAATATGGGTTAGGTTAGTATGTTAGGTTGAGTAACTCGAACCTTTTTGCTACTGTGAGCTTGGGGAACTGGCAGGCTGAGTTAACCCAAACTTATTTTACGAAACAAACTGGTTTTTTTTTTCAGTCTTACTTCTTCGATCTCTTCCTAGTAATTTGCTGGTGGTGGTTGACTGAGCATCAATGAGGAGATATAGTCATCCCTTCAGTGTGATATAAGCTTATCAGCTCAGATCCCGTGCGGTAACAATTTTATTTATGAGAATTGTTTAGGATTTGGTGGGCCTAATATAGATGCAGAACGTACGTTCGTTTTGGGTCTTCGTTTAAGTATCTACCAAAAGCATGCATAATAAGATATCGAAAATTTATTTCAACGAAAAGAATTTACATTCTAATATATTTAATGTCAATGTACAATATTATCTCTGTAATGGGTGACCGTCTATGACTAACGCTAGTGGCATTTTTCCGAGCGGTTCCGTGCTTTGCAAAGCACGTTAAGCAGTTGCTGCCGGCTGCCGTCGACAGATGGCAGTCGTTAAGCCAAGTCAGAGGCCTCTGACAGTAAGACCAGTCACTAGTCTTCAAGCCTCCACCAATCCGGACTTGGCCCTCGTGGTGGACTATGGCCTATACCTTCCTCAGGGAAGAGACCCGTGCCCCTTGGTGGGGACAAAATAGGTTGATGATGATGATATTATGCGTTGTCTTCGGGTTGTAGTGGAGAAAAAAAGAGCGATGAATAACTCCACTCTTTACCATTTTTTCTCAAATCATCTTAAGTTAAATATGGTAACTAACAGTCGACTATACATTAATTTAGGTATTGTTATTGCTTTGTTAGAAATATTGCCTGCATTGGGTCGCAGGCATCAACACTAGACTTTTTTGCATTTAATCGAACGCTCGATGGATTGTAATGATTTTATTGATCGTGGAGCTATCGCCATTTTTTGCTGGATCCTGGTTGTATAGTCAAATACAGTCAAGAATGCCGTGTCGACCTTTAATCTCTCAGAGAGAGTATGAAATTTAATAATTTCAAATTCGCTATAAGTATCCGTATCTTATTTGGAAACACTACTCAACTAAAGCCCACGCGGACGAAGTCGCGGGCAACAGCTAGTTAAACAACTTCTGGCCCCACACTAGGATATCCTGTGTCGTCGGAATCAAAAACAACTACCTCAGAGACATGTAATGTAAACATCCAAGACCCGGGGTTTTTTTTGTCCACAGCCGGGATTTGAACCCGGGACTTCTCGCATGGTACTCAAATGCGCTAACCGCTGCGCCATAGAGGTCGTCACTTGTCTGCATTATAGGTAATCATTTACATTACGGGTGTAGATATTTACGACGGAAATGTTACGGTTAATGCTGTCGACTGTACGTCAAGTCGGCACAGTACAGTAGTTCTTGATGTCTATTTATACATATACAACTCTACGTAGGGACAAAAATATGTAATTATTAAATACTTGTGAAGATAGAGACTACATTATTGTTACTTTTGGAAGTGGGAAAAGACCGGACAAGTACAGTCGACAGTACATCATGCTATACACCCATGCACTCTGCCCCATTGCATTACAGGCGACTTTGCAACTAAATGTGAATGATGACATGCTGTCGACTGTACAAGGCGAACTCGCCCATCGAAGGTTCCGTACAAATTTGTAGGTGTCTTCATATTTTAAATAGGTCTGGAATAGTCTCGCAGTTTTTTCCGAGCTTTTTCCGAACATCAAAGACTATTTTGTATGATTTAATTACAAATGTGTAGTTTCAGATTTTTCCCTGTACTAGTAGTTTAAGACGATGCTACTTAAATTTCGTATTGTAGGTCAACGGCAAGTGCCTACCCGATGAATTTTTATTTTTGCGAGTGTCGAAATTTTGTAGGTCAACGGCAAGTGCCTACCCGATGAATTCTTATTTTTGCGAGTGTCGAAATTTTCGTTTATTTCGGGCATAAACGGTCGTATGGTTTTAACAGTAACTTAGAAGTTTGATTTTTTCACAACTTCAATTTGATATCTCCACACATTCCTGAGTTAGAGTCTTGACAGACAAAAGGACGGACGTCCAGACTCTTCTTCTTCTTAGCGTATCGATGGCAAAACAATTTTTATGAGTCTTTACTAGAAGTTGCGGCCCAGAACTTTGCGACGCTGACTGCCTCATCACTTGCAATCAGGACAGACTCAAAAAAACAATCTCACAAATATGAACTTTTCCAACTTTGAAGGAAGCTGAGTGGATATGCTATATTACGAAAAAAAACAGTTTAGTTCTTTCACACTTTGTACAACAATTTTCACAATTATTAGTACTAACCAAACTGTTAAGTACAGTTTGTTGGTAAATAGCTCTCTTAATTTACATTTTTTTAAAAACGTATTCTAGCTTATGTAATATTTCCGTACGAATACATGCGAGGTAAACAGACATTTGAAAGTCGAACAGCTTCCCTTCTAGCCAAGCTCAACGTTTGTCCATAAAATTCATTTACATTGTGTAATATTAAATTCGAATTGAAAAACCAGCCAAGTGTCTGTCGGACCACACGCCGGGTAGGGTTCCATAGGTTCAATTTTATCTGTTTGATAGAAATAATCATCGAAGTACTTTTCAGAGGATTTTGTACGACGTTTTCCTTTTGTAATTTGGACGAATAACTTATTTAACTCGTAACGAATAACTTATTTAAGATTTAACTCGTAAGGCCTACAGTTCATTATAATTATCTGCTACTACCCTGATTTTTTTCGCGTTTCTTCTAATAACGGTTTAACCAAGAGAGGAGGAGGAGGAGGAGTTCCAAGTAACAAAAGTTTGCAAGTTCCTGTGCCAAAACTATTGTAATCAATTTTATATTTATGTAGGTAATACTTTGTGTGTGTGTCTATAAGCACAATTAAGTGTTTTGTCTATCTAACTAGTTGCATGCACGCGCGCCGCATTTTTTGCGTACAGTACATTTTGTGTTTTCTATTGATCATGCATCTCCTATTTAGGTATTATTTAAATTAAAAAAATAAACCAGGAAGTTACACTGAAAAGTGACACTTTGTAAAGGAAGTGTGATTGGGCAATCCGGTGCATGGTTTCACGGTAGGAGCTGAGTCAGTTCTGGGCCTCAAATCTGCTAACAGTACGAGTAAAGTCCATTTTTTAATTCGATGCAAAAAAAATTACCGCTATAAAATATTTAGGTTTACTCGGTAGATTTTTCTTTACCGTGGATAAAAGACTCTTGGGATCATAATCCTTATCACATCAAAAACATTAAAATTTAATTACTCACAGGAGCAAAGTCTAAAAAAAACACCTACGTTGCACAATTTTTTTTAAGTAAAACGGGGCTATTTGATTTTTACGTACTAGCAACGCTCAAACATTATGAGCCTTTGGCTTGATATTGATATGCCAATTTGACAGTTTTTTGTTGCATTGAATTACAAAACAGACTTTAGTCTGCAATACCCATCTGTAGCCCTGGTAGAGTCTGGTTAAAAACTAAATTAAATCTGCTCTAGGATAAATCGCTAGTGCCAAAGAATGCAACGTCGCGCTTCTTGTTAAAAACTGTACTCAAACAGTGCTTTTTCAATGCACAAAAATATGTTCGTTGGTTGTTCATTAAAAACGAATCGCTTTGTGTAAAGTGTCGTAAAATAAGCAGTCTCATATGAGCACGAGACTGTGCTTAAAGTACCCTTGTCTTATAATATGGTAGCTTAATGACAGTTTGAATACCGTCGGAATGCCGCGACACTGTCAAAAGATAAGATAAGAATATTCTTTATTATACACACCAGAAAACAATTACAGAGACAACAGTTACAAACAGTGGAAATTACCGCACCTGTATCACTTTTACAAAACGCTGTGCATTTATTTGGTAGATTTGAGGCCCTCATCGAATGGGGCCAGAACCGCTAACGAGCAAACATGGGAAACGTGCGTATTGTTTGCGCACGCAACTTCTAGTTTCCACTGTTGGTGCTGCAATTTAGAAACGGAACATTAACAATACTCAGAAGACGTATGTGCCCTTGCTTGGTGATACGCATAACCATAATGGATCGCATTTAAACTCATGAAGAATGTAGATAAAAATGTCTTCGATGTACAGATTACTGTTGATAAAACTAGAGTAGAGTAAAAGTAGAGTTCTATTTCCGGAACTTACAATAAAGAGCTCTCTTGAGTAGAGTATAACCCTGTTAATTAGAGATTGAACTACTAATACTTGCTTCTCGGTCATACGATATCGTCGATGTATTGTGTTGGTGATAAGCTATTAGTTTTTCAGTATTTGGAGTATTACGAGTAATACTACGAAGGCTTATAAACTAGGGCCGGTTTCTGAGTTGAGAATTTTCACTAAGTAAATGCTTAACTGTAGTGCTGTCTCGTAAATTTCTCAGAAAAGAGCGTGACAGAACGTTACTTAAGTACCTATTTGGTTAGTGTAAATTCTCAATTCAGAAATCGGCCCTTTGAATCGGATAGGATTGCATTATACACTCCTTTCAGAAATGCTTTCTTATTTCGGAAATCTTACGACGCCGTGGATTACTTAGGTATTACAAGATTATTATTTTTTGTTTTACGTAGCCTCTATTATTGTGTCTCATTGCTGGGCAAAGGCGTCCCCCAGTTCAGTCCCAGAGTTTTCGGTCCTGGGCCACCTAAGACCACTCCGGCAGATGTTACTGGTAGTCGAGATCGTCTCCACCGTCTTCTAGGCCGGCCTCGACTTCGATGTCTTTCTTCGATGTGTGTGATCCGACAAGATATATTATTTACTTTAGATACCTTCAAGATTAAAAGTAACCAATGATTTTCCATCAATCCGTAGCGCACTATTTACTTTAGAAGTCACACCAGAGCGGTAATGGCTAAAAAGTCTCATAAAAGTCACATAAGGACTCGGTAAAAGCTCCGCAAGAGCTATCCAGTGTTGGAAGCCATTCGGAATGACACGACACGGCGTAATGGACAATAAAGTGCAAATTGTTTTTATGAAATGTATTGTGTAAGAGCCTGCGGTCTTCCGAAACCGCTGTGTTAATAGTTTCACGTACCAATGGTAGATTGTTGGATCGCCTGTCTAGGAACACATCCAGATAGGTCGATGACATTGTGAAAAAGTTGTAAAGTGATGGGATATTAATGAGAAATCACTTTTCTGTTTTTCGTATCAACTGTGTCTAAAGAACTAAAGTTTTACCGTATGTATTAGACTGTCATGATTTTGGCTCTTTACAAGGTGTTGAGTTTTAGCTAAGTATCAAGTTACTTTGCTATCGTGACGATGACATTAGTGATTAAGTCCCCACGTCAATTAGACGCAGGATTAACAAATGGCTCTCTTTGTACGATGTCTCTGGGCTCTTTTTTTCACGATCACGATTGCAGTCTGAAACACAAGTTGTAGATACTCGAAAAGGACTCCCCGAGTTTTTGTTCTGGGACAGTTCAGCTGGCCTACCTACAAATCTGGAAGTTGCGAGAGATTTTTTACAAAAAAATTTCGATTGTAGCTTTGGATAGATGCAGGTTTTTTTGTCCTTTTTTTCTCCAAAATTATCTAGATTTTGAAATTGACACCTAGTTTTACTTGTAACGTTCAACAAGTCGCAGTTTCTGCGTTACTTTGAATAATTATAAAGTTATTAATATTTATATTGAATTTAATTGCATCAAACATTGTTTTGATCAAGAGAGACTAAAGCTGTCGCTTTTGATGCATTTCAATGTTAACTTTTCGTACCTACATTATATTATTAACTTTATTCCAGATATATTTACTTGACTTTTCGTCTTTTTGCTTGGCTTAGCTCTGCGAATCAGAGCGAAGTCTGGTCGGACACTTCCGAATAACAATTAAGTAAGTGTATCCGGGATAAAGTTACTAATGTGTAGTGCTTACGAAAATTTTAGTTCGTACATATTTGCTATCGGTAGTTAGTTGTCGGCTCTCGTTATAATTTTATTCTTTCCAAATACGAACACTGTTATTGATAAAATTGATCTTGGCACTTCTGTTTCATTTCCATCACCGGAAACTTTGGAAGACTTGACACCTGAGTCTAGGACATAAATCTGCTGTCGTCGAGCTGAATTTGGGCCGATGGCAGACAAAGGCTGGTGATCAATAAACGTCTAAACATAGGCTGACACTGACATCATCGTCGGAGATGTCAGCTGGGGCTTTGACAGCTCCAAGGGTGGGGGAGTATCTGTCTTGTCAGATCTTTGAATGTCCTAGCTAATTTGTGGTTCTAGAGCTTGTGTATGTGCCTTGTGCCCAAGCTTGTGTTTCAGAAATTCTTGGGTTTGTGATCTTCATTTCGATCTGTGATTTCGGGATTTGTGATTTCGTTAAAAAAAAGTGAAGGTAATAAAGTGCTGCTTTATTGAGATAATTATCTAGATTTAATGTTACACTGCTTTGCAAAGGCCTCCCCTTTAGATCTTCACTCTTAAGGATATTCTTAGTAATAATAATAACTTCCATACAACACACTCAATTGTTCTGCTACCAAACTAGGATACTCTGTGTGTTTTGGTAACCATGCAAGAATATTCTATTTATCTATCTAGCCTGAGGTCCTTGTATAAATCCAGTACGACGTTCTCGGATGGGAATCGAACGCATATGAAAACATGAAAGCGTTTTATACGCTGTACCAACGAGGCAATCAATTTTCCTCTTCTTCCGGTGCCATCTCCTATCGGATGTCGGCTATCATTTTGGCTACACTGTCACGCGATGTAGCTGCTCGAAAAAGTGCTATATTTCCGGTGTTGAACCACTCTGATAGGTTTTGGAGCCATGATGTTTTTCTACGGCCACGGTTTTCCTTCGCCTCCCTTCAATTTTGCTTTCCAGAACAAGTCGCAGCTGATTATATTTAATAAAATACAATTTAATTTTAATATTTTAACAAAAGACGCATAACGCAGTCGATCTAAAATCGTCAGCGAAACGGCTGCACATAGGAATACAAAAGGTTGATCAGCTATCGATTCTACTCGAATAATAGTTTTATTAAATCATTAGAATCATCATCATCAGGCATTTGATGCTCACTGAAGGACGTCGTTAGAATAAGTCATAGCAATAAAGATTTCAACCAAAAAAAGCCTCAACTTTGAAGTAAAATATAAAAAAAAGCACATTTGCTTTTAAAAAAAAAGCGGCGCGCACGACGGCTGTAGTGTTAAGTAATGGACCACGGCATTGGTTCAATGCACTCACGATTATTCTTCTTTTTCCGAGCCCACGATGATGAATATGAAATTTTAATGCTCACTAGCGTTGCGTAGTTTTTCCTCCTTACATGGCCACTGATGTATTGGTTGTTGCGTCATCGACTCATCGGATTTCTCAATAGATTTCTAAAATTACTTACATTAGGTAAAAAAAAACTGGACAAAAACGGGTCGGGCTTGGCCAACGATGCGTCCGTACTCGCAGTTTTCCGAAGTTTTCCTGAACTTCAATTTTTTTTTTTATGATTTAATTATTTTTGTGTAGTTTTCAGAGTTATCCCTGTATTTGTAGTATGGGACGATATTACTTGTCAAATTTCATAGTTCTAAGTTAACGGGAAGTACTCTTAAGCCGTGTATCCATTACGCGCTCCTGGAGCGCGCGCCATGAATGACCGCGCCAAGAGAGCGCTCCGCGGAACGCGTCCAAACATTTGAAGTATATCAACTAAGCGCGCCTGGCGCACGTGCCAACTGTTCCAGTGTTCTTCATCATGGAAGGCAGTCGTATTCGAGAAAAAATACAACGACCGTCTCAAATGGCGCGCGCGCCACAATGAGCCGTTTACAGAAGAACTAAAAAAAAAATATTACGGCTGTCAAAGGAATGCAATTTTGGACCTCAGCCCAATAGCCATGTGTGATACATCATAAAATAGGTCTCAGCGAGCTGAGAAAAAGTTACTATGACGCCAACAGCCAAATGTTTTTCCTTTCGGAGTTATATTGTATTGAAAAAAAACTAACATTTTCAATAAAATATAACTCCCGAAACGACAAACATTTGGCTGTTGGCGTCATAGTAACTTTTGTTCAGCTCGCTGAGACCTATTTTATGATGTATCACACATGGCTATTGGGCTGAGGTCCAAAATTGCATTCCTTTGACAGACGTAATATTTTTTTTTTAAGGTCTTCTGAAAACGGCTCATTGATGCGCGCTAAAAAACCGACACCAGTCGGAACGGACCGCTCCGTGTTCGCGTGCTCCAACGAACACATTGGCGCGCGTTCCAAAATGGTATCCATTTCGCGCGGCTGGAACGCGCGCCAATTTTCGCCTTCTTGGAGCGCGTAATGGATACGCGGCTTTATGAATTTTGATTCACTTGAGTTTCGAAATATGTATACGTATTTTTCACAGCTCAAGGGATCGTAGAGTTGAGTATTTGGTTTTAATTTCAAATCGATCCTCCAAGCGATCCCGAGATAACATAAACATTTACATACAGGCTCATACATTGCTTCTGGTTCCACACTAGAATACCCTGTGTCGTGGGAACCAGAAACAGCGACATCACAAACATGTAAACATCCAAGACCTGGGATTTCTTCGCAGCCGGGATTCGAACCCGGGACCTCTCGCATGGTAAGCAGATTCACTAACCGCTGCGCCAGCGCCACAGAGGAAGTCAATATCGAGTCTTGACATACAGACGGACAGACGGACGTAACTGAAATATCATCATTGAGCTTCAAAAGAACACATTTCAGTACATTTTCCCTATTGATAAATGAACAAATTGATGTGCTAGAAATAGCAAATATTTGCTATTTCTAGCACATCGATTTGTTCACACCGGTCCCTGCCGACTAAAATGGTTGCTTGTCCCATAGTTCAATTTTCATTGGCCTAGCGGACGACGAATGTAACGGTTAAATAGCTGAATAGCTTCTCATTAGGTTTTCCGTTTTGCGTGTTAGTGAATGGCCTTCATTTGAATCGGTGATGGTAAACGAAATGGGCAAACAGTGGTGCCTATAGGCAAATGCTACATTTTTGAACATTTCGAAAACATTTTGAACAAAACGTTTCGATTCTTCGATTTTCTATTGATCAGATTTGTAATTAAAGATATTCAGTAAGCTTTGACCTTAAATGACTTTTCTATGACGCCAGCCAACACAGTAGGAGCTTTGCCTTAAAAAAATTACAAATGACATTTCTCTTTTTTAATGTCACACCAACAAACCAACATATTAGAAAAATATTAAAATTAGATATAACAAGTAAAACTAGTCTTACTGTCAGAAGTTTTCAAACCGCCCTAAGGCCTTTGATTTAGCTTAGCGACTGCCATCTATCGACGGCAGCCGGCTCCGACTGCTTAACGTGCCTTGCGAAGCACGGAATCGCTCGGAAAAATAACGCTAGCATTGGTCATAGAGCGGTCGCCCGTCCATGCACTGAACGCGCCCTATGTTGCTTAACCTTCGTGATCGTTTAACATCACGCAGGCGGCCGGAGCTAGGAGCGTTAACAATGTGGTTTGTTTTTAATATTTCGCAATTCGGGATGTTTTTATTGCCTCACTCAAACAATGACTTTAGTCGAACTTCCAAATTTTAATTTATAATTATGCGATACTTGCATTACATGGAAGAAAATGCTCAGCACTTAGCAACTTGACGCCGCGCCAGAGACAAAACTTGTTTCGCTCATTGTGTGTATTACACTCAAGTTTTTGCAGCGGAATTTAGCAAAATGACCTGTTTACTTGGCAAACTGCAGGCGATAACGTGTCAAACACATTAAAGTCAATGTTTGTTCTAGCGATGGCTGCATAGGTATGTGCAAGATAAGATAGATAGATAGATAAATAATTTATTTACACTTGCACACACACACTAAATAACCGTACCTCGTATCTTGTTTAAGGTTTTAACTTCGCTCGTGTTAAGTTTTTTAACTAAAACTTTCGTAAGCACTACGGGATTGGCAACAGACATACACTTTATCAACATTATTCCGGATACACTTACTTGTTTTTTTGTCGGAAGAATCCGACCAGGTTTCGCTCTGATTCGCTAGAGCTTATTCACGGTCAGTTGAGATGTAGCTTTTAAAAATTGTATTTATTAAGTTTGTCAAGTACAATATTATGGTACATCTAACCAAATTAACGAGTTCCAAAAGTACGAAATTTTGTATTTCGGAGCGTCGCCCCCAAGCGCCCCCTTAATGATAGTGAAATCAATGAGTTTAAAACAAAAATGTTATCTGATCAACAAGATTTCAATTAGCGAATTCGGGATAAAATTTTGGTATATTTACAAAAGTTTTAGTCAAAAACGTTGACCAACGAAGCACAACACATAATCTATAAGTTACGTATTTATTATAGTAAATTAACAATTTTAGTTCGGGAATATAGTAAACTCTTTACTACACCATGCAGTGAATAGTTCGTGGCTTTATCGACAACAACGGGGCATGTTGTATTAGCCCTGGCATAACAAAAGATTAAAGAAACAGTGGCCAGGTCACCCGATAACGTTAGGAACGATAGCAAGTGCATTGAGAGCAAGTGCATGAGCTAGCATAATGATCCAGAAGATCACGGAGGTAATTTTATTCTGTAAGGCAAAGAATGTGCCAAATCATAGCTAGACATGGTACGTAACTTTTATGTACATTACTGCGAAAGTTGACAGCTGCGAAGTGCGTCCACAGCGAATTTAGCAGTGAATAGCGAAAACAATGCTTAAAACAATTGAGTGGAATGGTTAGAGGAGTTTAAAAAAATTGTCGACAGAAAGACTGTATTTTTTTACATCTATGCGTGCAATGTATGTATGTATGTATGAGTGTACAAAGATTCATAGATACACTAGACACTTACGCGCAAAAAAATATATTTTTTTTTTAAGACTACCCTAACCTCCTCAACCATTCCACACAATTCATAAACTAAAGGTTATAGGTCTATTTTGAGTTTCTCGTAAAGCTAATCATCATCATCAGCCATTTGACGCCCACTGCAAGACCAGCTTCTCCATGTTTGTGACCTTGCGACCGCGGACCGAATGACGCAGCGTGGGCAGGCCCACAATGTTCTGACGACCTGATTTCGGCGGCACGGAGTCGCTGGATGCAGGCGGGACAAGACCGGGAAACTTTGAAAACCATTGTCATGACAATTAGGAAATCTCTTGTCAGTAGTGATATTGCTAACAAGAGGTTTCATTGTGAAATTATATTGTCTACGTCTATGACTGAGTGGGTGTCTGTGGAGTGGGTTCAGAGTGGATTATTCTCGGGAAATATACGAAAAGGAATTTCAATCAAACCTTCTATAACATTGCAGCAACGTAACCAATGTTTTCAATAAGTGCATTCACTGTTATGTATCGTAAAAGACCCGCGATAAAGGTTCAAAGAACTTATCTTCGGCCCTAACAGTGAGCCCCAATGCTTAAATAGATTGTGTGTGAAGCATCCAACAGATATTTCTCTTCCGCCTATTTAAATAACATTCACTTTATTGGTAATGGTTCTGATGCATTATTGAATAATGGTGAGGTCTATTTTACCGGCGCATGAACGATCAAAATCGCAGAGGCATTTTGCCACTGGTATTACCTTGCTTGTTAGTAATGCAGTGCATCTTTGAGTTGTGAATCTGGTCAGCTACGTTGTGGAATTATTGTTACAACAGCTTAGGCATCCAGTGCTGAGGCACTGCTTAAAATGCAGCTAGTTGGTGATGCATAGGATGCGTTAGATACCGTTAGTGACCTAACTGGCGTCTAGGATCGGTGCACGTTGTTGGCTTAAATCCTGTTGCTGTGTCGACCTATTTGAATGTTGCGGCGAATGACTGCATTACATAATAAATGTTTTGCAAATAGTATATGAAGAGGAAAAATGACACCGAATTCTGCACACTAGAATGAATTTTGCGGTAATCAAGAAAGATGAAAAATAAAGAAGAGATGTTATTAAAGATACACTTTTTGCTCCAATCATCTTTTTTTGGTCGGGTTCCTTTACCCAGGACTATTTATCTCATCAATACGACTACGCCACTATCCGCCTCAGGCCATCTGTACTTCAGCTTAGTATCTTAGTGCTAAAGTGCTAACACTCATATTAAATTAGTGCTTAGAAAATAGAACTCCCGAAGCACATTTGTTCTAAAAACTTTACTTCAATAAAAGGAGGGGAGATCCTCAGTTCACCGGGATTTTATTTTTATGTATGTTCTCCGATTACTCGAAGACGCGTGTATCTATTTACATTATTTTTTTTGAAAGGGTTTACTTTACAGATGGTCCCATGTTGGGATCTGATGATGAAATCGTGAATCGTGCATTTGCTTTCGAAAAACATAATTATTTTTTGCGGAAAAAATTAAAACCGACTTCTAAGCACTAGAGCAAAAACATAAAAATAATTTTAATGTATATGACCTTTAAATTCGATGTAGGTATTGTACAAATCTATTTTGGAGTCGGTCCCGAAATGCATGAGCTGGTCTTGTATCTCGGCACCGGCTCCAAACCATAGATAATTCTACAATACCTACTTCGAATTTAATATTTTTATTCAGACTCTAGTGTGTCGAAGTCGTTTTCTATTTTTGTTTAATACTTTCGGGTCTTGGTTAGACCTTCAATTCCATATTATATCCCTATGTTTCCATAGTAGGTAATATAATTATTCGTTGGCCTGTACTGCCTATAGTTTATGGATCGTAATTCTGTAGTGGATCTAAGTGGGTCGCGCGTTTAACGGCGCACCTACCAATAACATCAGGGCCTAAGGTACTAACTGGTTGTTTAGTGTCAAGCTTTCCAAAGAATATTTTCCTCTTGAGGAAAACCTTTCCTCTCCAATGTTTTTGAACTAAAACTTTCGTAAGCACTACACATTATTAACTTTAATCTGGTTGGAGTCTTCCGACAGGAAATCAAGTGTATCTGAATAAAGCTAATAGTGTGCAATGGTAGTTGCGTGTTTTCTGATGTTTTCTTTGATTCGTGTAATTCACTTTACTTTCCGTCCTCTTATTAGTTCTACTTGGGATTAAAGACAAAAAGTAGCAGCATCTTCAACTTAGGCCAATTTGAAGCCAAAATTCGGGTCAATTTAAAAACACTAAGCACCAGATACACTAAATTGGATGTGGGCAGAGCACACGTAGGTGGTGGCCTAATGTAAACGACACGGTTATGTTAGACCACGATGTACGAATTTATACCCTAAAAGTACATAGACAAGGTGACAATTTGTTTCTAAACGGATGTCCAGGCCTGACGAATTTGGACAGAGCCTGAATTAATTGCGACTCCAGTGTCCGGTTGATGTAAAGTTTGTCACGTTCGCAAACCAAATATAGCACTGTGGCAACGTATTTGCACCTCTTATGGTATTGCCCCAGGAAGGAAGAGGGTGACTGAACTTGGCGCAACATGTGGCGAAAATTGGTTTGCGATTGATTCGAGGCAAGTATCCTGTCGGTTAAGTGATACGTGGTCTCAAAGGTCTATTATTGTCGTTTTCAAAGTCTAGTCCAGACCAGTATGTTTTAATCTTTTTGAAGACGCGCCCCCCTTTACAAGTAAAAAATTCGTTGGAACCTACACCTAAGTGTTACCATATTCTTTTTGCCTAGTACCGGCATGGGACTGCGACGTAAAATGCCTGATCTCAATCATATAAGACTATTGGCGCGTCAGCGCGCCCGAAAAACGAAATAACTAACTAGCCAGAGAACTCGCTAAATTTACTTAAAACCTTTTTAAAAAAATCTAAATCTTGCCCGAAAAGTGACTGAAAATTTTGAAAATTTCATTAATTTTTACAAAAACTCAGCGTCTACAAAAACGAAAGACTTGTTAGCTATCCAATAATTTTACGGTGGTATTTTCATAAAATCTCTATACTCTGTCTCAAACGTCTTTTACGTACTATAAAAGATTTGTCGAAAATTTATTTTAATTACACCAAAAACTAAATTGATGGTGCCAATTTCATTCAGTTCTGTAAAAACCTAGCGCCCTCGAAGATAAGAGACTGCCCTTATAATGAAACACACCCAAAAATTAAAAATCTGTCTTGAAAATGTAATATATTGACAGTGATCAATTCATTACATTGGATTGACTTCGATATTTTGAAATAGAGGACATTAAGCCTCGGTTGCTTTCTGTTGTGCAATACAGAATTAATAACAATCCGTTAAGCAAAGGATGAGGCATATTTGACTTTGCCCAAAGCATTGTTTGCTGAAAATAAGTATGTACATTGTACATGTTGCATTACCTACAAATAACAGGAAACTATGCTCATAACATAATGCATGTGTATTATTGATATTGTTTTTCGTCGACGAATTGTTTGAGATTTCTGTAATCCAACTGCGTCTATCCTTATTGTCCTCTGCTCCAAAATCCCACATCAGATCAGTTGTCTCGTATTTGTATTCACTTACGTTTTGGTCTTATTTATTCTCAATCAATTGTATCCATTTCATATGATTCATTGTCTTGTCTACGGCTTGCAACAGACGTGACATGAATCACAAAAAATCTACCATTTCTACCTCACGTGTGGTCGCGGGCGGCGCAGTATTTTCGGCTATGCTGTGCTCCCCCAGATGGTGGCAATTGTCACGTCACCGGCTTGCAAATGATGTTGATGAAAATGACCGATTATGATTAATGATGATTAACTAACGCAATTTCAAGAAGAAATTTCTAAACTCGTCAATATTTTAAGTAGGTAACATCAATGCAGGGCCTTTTTTTTATCCAAGAAAGTTTGTAGCACCTCTATGTAAATCTCAGTTTTGTCAGCGCAATTGCCACATGTCAATAAAGGTATAAAATAAACTTCCGGAAACACTGAAATGCGTGTCAAATATTATTCAGATGTTATAATTAAATAGTGTTTCCAATATATTTTACCATGCAAATATCTTATCTTTTTTGCGATGTTACCTTCTTTTTGCCATATTGTGGTGTTGCAAAAATGCTTCTTTTTCCCAACTATTCGGCGTCTTTATTTTAATCTACTGTTGGTTCGATTCTTCGGTTGCGTGGGATTCTTCATCATAGACTGCGTACTAGCAAAGCCTCAGAGCCTTAATTGCAATTGCCTTCGGTGGCTAAATTAGGTATCCTAATCCTGAGAACAAATTACGTCATTAGAAGAAATATTAATTTTGGAAATGCACTGAGCTAACTAGGAGTGGTTTTGGAATTTATAAAAACTTTAATGACTTGAAGAGATTAACTCGAGAGCTTCTGTTTGCTAATTAATATGAGCTACCGTGAGAGAATATTATAGGCGAACACAGATATGTTGTTATGTTTTATAACTGCAGGATTATGCTACAAATATCACATTGAACGCATTGGATAAAATGACGATACCATTGTTTCGTTTAATAATTATTGTGCATGTACTTTATTCATTTCTTTGCTTCTTAGCCTTAAAATAATAGGCGTTAAAGATTGTATATTTACTGATAAATAATATGAACATCTTGATCTTTGTCTACTCCACTGTATCAAGTATAGTTGGCTTATCGTGACGACTTTAGGTAGATTGGAAAAGCCCGATCGTATATATATTGCTTCCATGTTAGTAATTTTCCGTCTTGCATTGCTAATAATACTCACCTACTTGCTAACACATACCCGTATTGATTTTTATAGATGTAATCTGATGTTGTTAAAGTCTATAATGCCTATCCGTCATTTCCTGCGAGTATAAAACGCACAGGATTTTGCATCTTAAAATAACTTGAATCTGCAAAGTGAATCACTAAGCGTAGCACGTGCCATCACCACATGTAGCTTGCAAATATTAGGTGCACTGAAATACCGGATGGATGAATTTAGACACTGCTCAAAATTATGAGCTGGGTGGACCATAAATAATTACGTGCAATTTCTGAAATTGATTCAATTACTTTCGGATTATGTATTTTTCTTACACCCAATGTATTCGGTTTTGAACTCACAACCCTGATTAAAAATATTTATTTATTCACTAGTACATGGAAAACCAACAGCTTAGAGACTACACAATAACTCCGAAATAACAACGGTAAGCTAATTACAGGTTTTCACTTATAAACCACAAGCTTGTAAACAGAAAATTAAATACAATTTATGTTTTAAATTTTAAATTTTTTTTTATACAGTCTTTAATGAGTCCTTTGAATTTTCAAGAGACTGTGCTGAACTAATTTGTAAAGAGAAGTCCCGCATGCTGAGATAAGCTAAGATATATTAGTTAGAATATTATTTGTTGCAAACAAGAAACAAGAGATATAAATAAAAGTTACAATTTAAAAAAGTACATGCAGTCCGGCCTTATTGCTTATTGCGAAGCTAATTATTAAATTCAAATTGAAAAGTAGTTTATGATTGTAGAACATTCTCATTGGAATCTTTCTTATTAAATATCAAACGATATTTCAGTTTTATCTTGAATCGGAGGATTTCACCACAAACAAGAAAATGATTTACTTACCTTCGATGACGAGCAGCGTAGGAATGCACCTACCTGCATTTCCAGCAAAATTGCTTTTCAATGTTGATATTATTATTAAGTCTATTGCGTGCAGCAATCGGTTTTCCTGCTAACCGCTTTAAAGTGTTGTTTAGACACATTGACTCATACACATACATGCACTATTAGATTACGCCTGTCATGTGGTTTTGGGCACTCCAATTCCAAATCAAAAAGATTCTATTCTGATTCAGGAAAATACTGAAGTATTGCCCAGCCAGCTTACATTTGGGTCCGGGTGCATCCTTAAAGGCTGATTTACATTTGCTTTATTTTTATGCTTTTTAAACATGCTTTACGTAGAGGTATAATAGAGACGCTAATTCCTTTTATAAGTACAAGCAAGATCTTTAACATTTTTTAATAAAAACTATAATCGGCGTACTTTTTTGCCGTGTCTATTTTATTCTACCACTATGGAAAGCATGCTTAAAAGACATGAAATAAAGCAAATGTAAATCGGCCTTAGACGTAACTAGGTCCAATTTGAGTTTCTGATTAAATCGCCTATCTATAGTTCTTAATCAATCAGCCCGTCCTCGGCCATTGCTGGATATATGTAGAATTGCCCCAAACACGCCACTTCTTTTTGCCCTCGGCCATAGTAGTCCATCCACTGCCTATAATTCTCACTTTCTTATATTACAAATTATTGACATAAACTACAACTATAAATTCACAAATCGTCCCTTAGCTTACAACACCGCTCAAATCGAAAATTGGCGGTTTCCACCTTTGAATGGCATTAGATGGAGCTGCTCATTGCGCGTCTAACTATTGGTCACACCTGTAAAGTTGGTAAAAATGACTTATGCGGTGTTGTAAGCTAAGGGACGAAATGATGCCTTGTTGGTCTAGCCCTTAAGACTCTTTACTACCAGAACAGAGTTTGAGGGTTCGATTCCCAATGAAAGCCGGCAATACATTGGTACATATGGCCTTAGTCTGTGTGTATTCCTATGTTTGTAACGAGCATGCCTGGTTACCATAGCACAGGGTATCCTGACCGTCGCATAGATTACTATTGGCATAGATCTCAGAACACAAAAAGAAGTGTTCCGAGGCATAGATAGACTCTATAATCAACAGACAATTTTTTTTTTTAAACATGCAGCTTACATTATAAATGACATACCTAATATCACTACAAGCTAAAACTATTTAAAAAAAATATTTAAACTCACACCCGTTAGCCCTGAGGCATAGGCACCACTCACTAGAACTGGGCCCACGTTTTGCCGAGTTTATTAAGTCCCAACGTGGCAAGTGGCAAGCCTGTCGCCGTTAACCGGGCACAATTTATCTGCGAATGGTGTTGCTGTACAAACAAACAAATGTACGTAACTAAAAGTCATTGGTACATGCGGGATTCGAACCTAGACCCTCATGATCGAGAAGCAAGGGGTTTCTTTCTATATTTTCTTTTATTTATTTTTCTATTTTCTAACTATTTTCTTACTCTTTTATTGTTCACTCCACTAACAGCTTCATCATTTTTCTCCAGCCATTCGTCGCGGTCCGGAGAACCAGCCGACGAAGAAGGCTCGCAGCGACGGCGCCGCCGACGGCACAAACGGCAGCAGCCGCGACCACCTGGCCTACGACTGTCTCCTCCGCAACGAGCTCCTCAACGCTCAGATTGAGGAGCTGAGGGGTCCTCCAGCCAACTGTGCCGACGGGAACAGAGCCGCGCTGGGAGCTGTCCAGCTGGCGTCACAAGCCAGAGCGGCGCTGGCGTATTCGCCGCCCGTCTTCCGGTTTCGTGCGCCGCCGCATAATGCTGAGGTAGGTTTAAAGCTTGTTTCTATTGGCTAAAGAAATTGAGATCGCAACCGCGGTTAGCTTGCCTATGACTGTCTACTCCGCTACGAGCTCCTCAACGCACAGATTGAAGAACTGGAGGCTCGCCAGAGCTGCCTAATGCTGAGGGACGTTTTAGCTTGTTCCTATTGGGAAATGCTTGGGGTAAGTGGCGGCAGATGTGATTACAGTCTGTTAGCTTCTAGAATGTACCTCGGCTACTATCGGATAGAATCGGATATATTTGTGTAATAGAAATATCGGAACTAATATGATGGAAATAAACTAATACAGAGCAGGAGTAGTATTACACTCGTGTGCTTTCCAGCCAAAACCGAAGCCTACTCTAGAGCCCGAGGTATATTCTAAAAACGACATCGACAACGACATTCTCAATGCGGAGATCGCGGAGCTGAGAGGCGCGCCATAATTATGAGGGTTTTGGTTTTTGTTCCTCGAGGATATCGTCTGCTTACTGGTCAAACATAATATCTATCTATCTTGACACGAAATTTTAGATAATGTCTTTTGTTAAGCTAAATTAAAGAAAGAAGTGTTTTATATTAGGTATCATACACCGAAATAGTCAATTCACCATTCGAAATAATAAAAAGACGAATATTGCAAGTAGAAGAAGGTCACGCGCAATTTTAAAGTTTAAAATTAAAGTTTCTCAAAACTGCACTTATGTGGTTTGACCTGTAAGCAGACGATATTGTCTAGGTTCTAGGCTGACGTAGATTGGCGATACAGGGTTCTAACAATCTGATCTACGTTACATCTCTCAGTTGGCCTAAGTGTCATTTAGGCCCTTGCGTCTGTTGCTATTTAAGCAGTACCTAACACTTAGAGACTTTTTCGAGTGACTAAAAAGTCCGATCTAGAGCGGCAGGCCCTATTGCCTGTAGGACAGAAGGAAAAGTCCGGACTGTGCGGAGTCGGGTCAGTACAGGCACCGTACTGTAGACACCTGGCTCTCTTGCCCGCCAGTGCCAAGCACCATACTTCGTCGCAGGTCTTGCAGCCCTCCCGAACCTTCACTTTCCAAGCGTCTCCGTCCACAGCAAGTTCATCCTTTTTTTTACGGGCTGAGATATTTTATATACCTAAGCGCCACCCTTGGGGGATGGTGGCGGCCGTGTATCGGACTCTCCCGAAGGCCTACCGACTAAAACACCCCGGAAGCCGTCAAGTCGCTTGTGCAATGGGACGCCGCTGGATCCCGCATGTGGTGCAATGTGCCACATCGCGAATGCTACAGCGAGTCAGCGACGACAGCAAGTTCATCCTAGCTATCGTGATCGATCCCAAAGGCCGCCGTGTCAATAAGTATATACAAAACCAAACACATATGTGTCAGCTATTAACAGCAGCTGTTAATAGGTTAGTGTTGTGGGGCATCGTGAGATGAGGGTTTCTGATAGGTCAGAATTTTTGCGAACGATTCTTATGAATTGCACCCTATTCTATTCGTAGCATAGTTTATTTTAAATGAGGAAATCAACGACTAAGAAAGAGGGTTGTCTCTCTTCGTTTGCTGGGTCCTGAAGTTTTCTAGTTTAATTATCTGATATTATTCCAGCAATAGCCGGAATCAAAATAATTGGAATTCCTAATAAGGAATTGACGTTTTGTGTGATCAAAATAATTGATTCACCAAAATGCAACTTTACAAGCTATAAATAGACATAACGCTAATTTGCTTTTATTAACAGTAATAAAAATTTTACCTTTGTCCAGTTCCAATCCCCAGTAGATTAACTATGTTTTAGCAGTTGTAAACTTTATTTTCTAACTAAGGTCCAATTCTCATTCACGTATGAAAACAAACAAAATGTGCACTTTTGATTTATAGCTCGCGCCAAATGAATTTGATACCGAGAGCATTTTGATGACATTCAGTCCAATCTTTTATGGATTTATGCTCTAAAAGGGTGAACCTGTTCACTTAATTAGTCGGGTTCCTTTGTGCACTCCACATTCTGCGCGAAGTAACGAAAAAAAGTCATCGTCATCATCATCATCATCAGACCACCGCTGCCCATTGTCTCACCGACCCTCTGCGCCTTAACTATAGATCTACTGTATTGTACTCGTACAAGACTTTTTTTTAATAAGTTACGAATATTTGTGAATTTGTAGCCGCAAGACCAATCGGTAACCGTGAAGGAAAACATCTTCAGAAAACCTGACTGCCTGACATACCTCAGCGCCTGAAATTGATCCGGTCTAATGAATGTTCTTGCTTGGTTACCATCATCATCAACCCATTATGTCCCCACCGAGGGGCTCGGGTCTCTTCCCAGAGGAAGTTATAGGCCATACTCCACCATGAGGGCATAGTCCGGCTTGATGGAGGTAGGATTGGTTACCATAGCATAGGGTATCCTACACGTAGGACTAGATCAGGTTATCGTGTTGTGTGGAAGTTATTATTATTAATTGCGGTTACTTATTAGGTAAACTTAATCACCTTAACTTGCGGTGTTTCGGGAATATTTTCCGTGGTCCTGCCTACGTCATATACAAAGCGTGTTCAAGCCCAGTTACTTTGTCATCCAAATAAAAAAAAATCATGTGCGAGAATTCAACTCGATATTCTTAAAGATGGCCAATAATTTGGTGCTTGACCCTACGCGCTGACCCTCACTTGAGGTCCCAAAATTAAATTGCCCCATTTGTGGTGTCACATTGAATATGCACTTTCGGACAAAGTGGCCGTTTTCCGGCAATATATGCGGGTACAAAATATTTAAAAGATTCTCGTCTCGCGCTCACCCGCGAAAGTACCGTAATGTCACGTGGATTCAATTTTGTGTTTTGCTTACGATTTTCACGTATTTTTATTTGTTGCACCGACTGTCAATAGGCTATTTGAGCGATTTCTGAAAGCCATCTCTTATTGTTTGTTGGTGTTCATGGTGTCCTCAGAAAGAGGCCATTTTAAATTATTTCGTGTAGTTCTTCTAAAAAAGGGAAACGAAAATTTACTTTTCAAATTAGCCGCCAGAACGCTATCTTAGGCAATATGGCGTCGCACAGGAATTATGACGTCGCTTCCCGGTAAACCAACCAATGAACGTAAGAAAGAATGAATGACAGACGCATAGAATCATAGAATCGGCCAATCCAGGCCGTTTTCGATACAATGGCGGCAGATACAATATCAAATTTTATCTTGTGTTTTTTTACAAATCATAATGGTTGTTTTAGTTAAAATGCCATTTAGTTAAAATGCCAGTTTTTAGACACATACTTTATTCGAATACGTATAAATAATACTGTTTTTTTCACACTGTCAAAAAGCCTATTAAATTCGTGTCGGTACTTTTCGGATTGTTGACATTTCATATGGTCAAACATTGTTATGTACATTGAAACAACGAACTCTTAATGTTATTCAACCACAGTTTATCTACCGTACGTAATTAACTTGTGACGAAGCTAAGCAAACTTCTATATTCAGCGATTTAAGAACCACGAGCCATCACAAAGCAGCAGAATTTTGTTATTATCATATATTATTTATTTGGTCCGTCAACAGGATGAGTCAATAATATTATGTACATTCCAACTACAGGTAGATACTAATTAAATTGAGTGTATATGTTTTGTTTTTTTTGTTGATTGTTTTTTTTTTGTTTTTGCAATAATTATCCTACGAATACGGTGTCGGTAAGTTAAGTACTAACCCCGAAACTGTACAACCAATGCAAGATGCAAGACTGCAAGACGTTTAGCAACATCGGGTGATCATATTATGCGCTGACGCAGCGGCGGTGCCGATTGTAATCGTATCCGAAGCGGCGTGTCCAGGCTTGGTTCTTGCAACCGAACATGTGTCAATCAGATCGATTTAACACAATAGGCAATCGCGATTTGGTGCGACATAAAAATCTGGTATATTATTATTTTTTGTATGTACGTAAACTTGAGGGTTCTGTCCATTGATTGGATCGTTACAGATTGAAAAAAAAAACTGCTGTTTGAATTGTTCAGACATACATGGTCTATCTGTGTGCCGAATTTTCTAGATTGAAATAATTTTGATGCAATCATCACGTTAATAATAATGATGATTATGATGATGATGAAGTTCATTTAAATCCGTTTTATTCTCTGCGTGATTGTGTAGCCTAACTATCACGGCGCACGCACAGAGTGCGCCAGGCCACGTTCCAATACAGGGTGGTCCAAATATCATGGATCAAATGAAATGGGGAGTTAGCCAAGGTCGTCTTCTACCAATAAAGTCCTATACAGGGTGGTAAAATTCTCAACGGTTTTGAACTTATGATTGATTTTCGGTTTTTTTCAAGAAAAGAGTTCCTACTACTTATTAAGAGCAATAAAAAAAAAAGTAATTACTTTTGGTGGTTATTTTTTTTTTTGAGAGTGAGAGAAGTCTATGATGAGAATGTAACAAAAAACATTCATCGTCCCTGTCTTTATGGATCATGAGAAATTAATTAATTTTTTACGGATCTCGTATCATAATTGTTTGATCCAACATTTTCGTCATTGATTTAAAAAAAAAAGTGTACTGCGGAAACCTGCCCCAGTAGCAGAAAAACTGGACCATTTCATGAGGATTGTAAAAAGATACAACTCAAAGCCCTATCTCTCCTGAGTCTTTTATTAATGACCTTTATTCTCAGCAAAGTTGCATTTTTTTAAATCAACTTTTGGTTCTAACTAATTTGAGTTACAAAGCACTGTTCTAGGACATAAAAATAAGTCAAAAATGGATTTAAAAATTAAGTTCTAAGAACGGACAGGTCGTTACGATCTTTTTTCGTAGCTCTTGTCCCGTCGGTGTCACTTTTCTTGTGGTACCACCAGTTAATAAAATAACACTAAACAAAAGCTTTGTTTGTATTCTGAGAATTTACCGGTTGGACATGGGGTCCCAGGAACAAAGAGAGGTTTACTACCTGCGCTAGCTACCTGCTAGTGACCCTTTACACGCCTCCAGCAACTTTTACTTAGTGTTCTGCTTGCTGTTCGCTACTTAACACGGTTATTCGGTTGTCACTTTTTGCGCTGCTCTTTTTTTATCGCTTCGAACTTTGCATTCTCCCTGGACTCTGTTTTGGATTTTCTCCTACAAACTTGGCATTTCTTACTGGACTCTGTTTGGATTTTCACCTACGAACTTGGCATTTCTTACTGGACTCAGTTGTGTATTAGTGAATTTGGACTATTAAAAATGGCTTACTCAGCCCGTGACTATGCTAACATGCATTTTGTGTACGGTTTTTGTGACGGAAACGCTCGTGAAGCAGCAAGAGAATATCGGCGACGTTTTCTGAATCGTGATCGCTATCCCGACTACAGAGTATTCCAGCGTGTATACAACGCTTACGTGGAGGGCCATATTCCTGGAAGTAGCGCGACGAGAACCGGGCGCCTTATGGTACATGATTTGGAAATGGAAGATCAAATTCTTCAAGAAATATCGAATGACCCGTCGACGAGTCAACGGCGAATTTCAAGAACATTAGGTGTCCCGAAAACGACTGTGCAACGCGTTTTAAAACGGAACATGATGCATCCGTATTAAGCACTGCTGCCAGCTGATTACGAAAAAAGACAACTTTTTTGCACAGAGATGCTCCGGCGCAACAGAGAAGATCCCGAATTTCTAAATAAAATTATGTGGTCGGACGAAAGTATGTTTCAACGCACTGGTGTTTTTAATATTCACAACCTGCACCACTACGAGTATGTGAATCCTCACATTATTCGACGAGACCACTTCCAACACGAATTCGGAGTCAACATGTGGGCCGGGATCGTCGAAGGACAGTTAATAGGACCACAGGAGCTGCCTGCAAGAGTGAATGGTCAAATTTATTTGTCATTCTTACAAGAGGAACTCGACCCATTATTAGAAGACGTTTCTCTTGAAACAAGAAGCGCTATGTGGCTGCAACATGACGGCGCACCTCCGCACTTCGCTCGTGACGTGAGGAGTCACCTAAATGAAGTATTTCCAAATCGCTGGATCGGTCGCGGTGGAACTATTCAATGGCCACCGCGCTCACCCGATTTAAACCCCATAGATTTTTTCCTTTGGGGTTACTTCAAGGAAGTGGTATACGAAAAGGAGTGCAACACGGAGCAGGAGCTTCGACGACAAATATCAGCGGCCACCCACCAGGTGAAAAATAATCACCGGGCCTTTAGATTGTTAAAAAGAAATTTTATTAGAAGATGTCGACTCTGCCTCCGAGTGAGAGGTAGACATTTTGAACATCTTCTATGAAAAAGTTTATTTTTTTATTTTTGATTAAACTGTCTATTCTAATTATATGGTGTAATTTTTTTTATCCTTTTGCGACTTATTTTTATGTCCTAGAACAGTACTTTGTAACTCAAATTAGTTAGGACCAAAAGTTGATTTAAAAAAATGCAACTTTGCTGAGAATAAAGTTCAATAATAAAAGACTCAGGAGAGATAGGGCTTTGAGTTGTATCTTTTTACAATCCTCATGAAATGGTCCAGTTTTCCTACTACTGGGGCAGGTTTCCGCAGTACACTTTTTTTTTTAAATCAATGACGGAAATGTTGGATCAAACAATTATGATACGAGATCCGTAAAAAAATAATTAATTTCTCATGATCCATAAAGACAGGGACGATGAATTTTTTTTTGTTACATTCTCATCATGGACCGTCACTCTCAAAAAAAAAACAACCACCAAAAGTAAGTAATTTTTTTTTATTGCTCTTAATAAAGTAGTAGGAACTCTTTTCTTGAAAAAAACCGAAAATCAATCATAAGTTCAAAACCGTTGAGAATTTTACCACCCTGTATAGGACTTTATTGGTAGAAGATGACCTTGGCTAACTCCCCATTTCATTTGATCCATGATATTTGGACCACCCTGTATATTCACGTACCCATACGAGTCCTTTTCTACGCCAGCTAAATCTTCAAAGCCCGTTGTGTCTCAGGACTGATATTGCAGATTTTAAATTATTTTAAATTTTCGGTATTAAATTATTAACATGCTAAAATTTGACATGTTCGGTCTGGAAAATAAAAGTCGCACAATATTTTATGTGTTTTTCAATACTACTTTTTCCGTGAAGTCACTTGGAACTTGGAACACTAAGGAAATTGGCTAGTTTCTACGCATAATTTTTTGAGGGGAGGCCAGTTTTTTAAACATTTATTTTGTTTTGATGGAATCTAGTGTACACCTTCCATTGTAGTAAGCTCAGCTCAACATTCATGGAAACGAAATTTGTAATTTCTATAATAAAGTATAGGTGACTTCTGTAGCTTATAATATAATGTTCTTCAATGCTTTCTCGTTTTTGCGTAAATTCTTTTGTGTGCCAATTATCGCCTGCAGAACACTTAGCGAGCCGATGACACACTACAAGGATGTGCTAATGACTAACAAAACAACAAATGCCTCTCTATTTTGACCAATCCACTGCTGGAATATAATAAGAATTTGTATTAAGCTTGCCTTTGCAAATATTTTTATTGTGCAACAATTTTTATTAATTCATCATATTCATTACACACAGGTACAGTCTGTTAGCTTTTCGAATATACCTCGGGCTCTAGAGTAGGCTTCGGTTTTCGCCGAAAGCACACAAGTGTAATACTACTCCTGTTCTGTATTAGTTTATTTCCGTCATATTAGTTCCGATATTTCTATTACACGAATACATCCGATAGTAGCCGAGGTATATTCTAAAAGCTAACAGACTGTACCTAAACGAATACCTACATGCACGTTTCCCGTAGGGCCAGAGACCCACCATCTCCAGTCACGATAATGACAACCCACTTTCGTTTCGTAAACATTCATTAGTAGCTGTATGGAGTCGTGCTCACCTGGACCTCAATTCTGTTAGTGCATTATAGTTCAATTACAGTTACATGGTCGGGTCACGTGGCATGTTTTTAACTTCCATTAACGCCTAGAATTACGAATACGCGTTCGCGCGTCCACTTGAAGCGGCAATGAAACTAAATCGCCGTGATCACGCAGTTGTCATTGTACTACAACGCGTTAGCAGAATCTAGGCTCTGGTTTCGATTACATTCAATTCAATTCTTAGGAAATTAGTGTTTCGTCCTAATTTCCCTTCTACGGTTTTCGGGCTCCTCTTGGAGCTGCAACCGCTAACAACTGTAAAACTCGGTTCAATTCCAGTGCGGTCCCTAAATTAAGACAGACTTGGCCAGCTGGTGAGTCTGTATTGAACAAATCATCATCATCATCAACCCATATGTTCCCACCGAGGGGCACGGGTCTCTTATTGAATAAATAAAAAAATAAATTAATTCGACACAACACAATAATTTGACACAATAAAAACTTTGTTAAATAAATATGTAGGTAACATTATATTTATGGTTGGACGTTCTTTCAGAATAATTTTAGACAAAAAAACCTTATCCACGTGCCACACTTATCGTAGCAACCAATTCTATTCGAAAATGTTTGTCCATATCTGCTTCTGTAGTGGTTTTGTACTTTTTTTCTGCGTATCACATTAGTGTCACGACAACAATGTGTTTTTTTTTCGCACAGAATTTGTGACGAGTCATTTCTCTGTCTGTGACCTCATCCGTGTAGGTGACAACGACCTAACTAAAATGCGTTTCGACTAAGGTCCTTCTTGGGCAAACGCTTTGGGTTTGCATAGCGAGAGATAAGACTGGCACGTTAATGATGATTTGTAGGGAAATATCTCCTTTTAGGTCGAAACAGCTTTGCTGGTCTGTCTGTAGTCCAAATCCTGAGAATCGTAGTATATCTTCTGTTAATAGCGTTTGGTGCATCAACAAGATTTATTTGTTTTCATGTTGGCTATAAAAAACGGCCAAGTGTGAGTGCAAGCACAGTGACATTATATATTTGTGATAAACAAAAGGCATTATTTTTTCATTCAGCTTAGAATCCTGAAGACATTTGATTAGTTTATGATTAACAAAAATTGATTCAACTAAATAAAAAATAAGATGATGCGTACTATAATTATGCTTTTTCGACACTATTATATGGAGTTTCTTTGTTAGTTTCTTCTCCATGTAATCTATTAATTGTGAAACTAACAACTTTGACGTTCATAAAGTAAAAAAATTGTTTGTACTACGAATAAAATATTTGACTTTGACTTTATAAAGTATATAGTAGGTACAATACTACACAAGTACGATGATAAACTTACGGGCACGAGTTGCATCAACCTCCACAACCTGAAAATGTACGTACCTAATGCAGAAAGATGGATGTTACCATGAGAACCCATCAGCACCTGTCCGATGATCGCAGGTCAACAGCGAAGGTCATGCAGCGCACGAGAAGAGATCGGCTGTGCAATTTCAAAACCTAGTAAGGGACAACTCGAAGAAAAAACGGGTCTTTGCATTTTGCAGCTTAATAGGCCATAAAGCATATATTAGCATTGTCAAAATATCTAAAAACCTTTGAGAAATGGGAATTTGAAAATCTAAAAACCTAGTAAGTACACAGCCGTAATAATTTAACGCTTAAAAAACCATTTCATAAACCTAGCAAGTCGCACGACAACTTTAAAAATCTAGTTAGGGACGTCCCTTGCTAGGTTTCTAAAGTTGTTGTGCGACTTGCTAGGTTTATGAAATTGTTTTTGGTGCGTACTCGATGGTCGAGTTTCGCGCGTTTAACATCAGTAAGTGACAGGTTCTCGAATACAAAAGAGAAACATGTCGAAATGACAGTTTTATAGGTCAAAACTAATGTTGACTGCCCTTTAAACATGCCAGAACAATGGCCTGTAAGTATAGTTATGGTTTCTTTATTCATTCATCTTTAAATCCTGTTAAAAACCTTAAAATGTCTACGTGTTTAATTGGGTGAGTATTACAGCTGTTATAGGTATGTATCTTAGGTTTATTCGAGCAGATAGTCAAAGACTAAGCTCATGTGCTTTAAGTGTCGATAAGTATTTCTTAAAATTGTAGCCTCTGGCTTTCATCATGCCTTTCGTTTGTGTGATCAATTTCAAAAATAACCGAGTTAGTTTATCTGTGTGTTACCTGGTTTAACTAAGTACCTATGTATGTACTTAGTTAAACACTAAGTTATAATAACACTTAAAATATTTCTTCCCTATATTAATAAAAAATAAGAAACTTTGCTTGCATTAGATATGAGCATAATGGCTTTTTATTCAAGTGATAATCTTACTAATATTAATAAAGTGAAACCTTTTGCCAATGAATGAGTGGATGTTTGTTGCTTTTTAACGAAAAACGGCTGGAATCATTTAGATTTTATTTGACATGGTGATAAACTATGTAACATATAGGTACATAGTTACAGCGTGTAACAAAAAGATCCTGTCAAACTTTGGGAGCTGGTTTAACCTGCAATTATTCACTCTAAATACAAGATTTTTGTGGTTGTTTAAATTTCCCTGCACTAAATTTTATCCAGTTATGGCCTATTTTTGGACTTCTATAAAATTTCTGCCTATATTTTTTTCTACTTTCTCTCTGTTTTTGATCGCTTCATGTATAATTACGGTGTGGTATTTGAGATTAACGTTCTATATTTCAGGTCAAGTTCCACTCCAGATAAGTCAGTCAATTTAAAGACTTTGTTTAATTTAAATTAGCATTAAATAAAATTTCATAAAATAATTTTAGTTTCATTTTGACAACTTCAGTAAAATTTACAAAATAAAGTGCACTTGCAACTAAAAAAATCAGCCTATTTATTGATACCTATGGGTTTTACGTGTTAGATCTTAATTACATGATATCTATTGTAGGGTGTGTCATACCCTGTCCCATAAAATTATCGACACCTATTTTTATTACATTTATCCTACACTATATCATAATTTAGATCATATTATCCTATCTCTTAACCTATCTATCCACCTCTTAGACCTATGTAGGTACCTCCTTATATCCTAACGTATAAATTTTCTTATTCTATCATCCCCTCCCATCCCATCATCCCTATCTTTGTACTTTATCCTGAACTATATCCTAATTTATATATATAAATATATTTTAATACTATTTAAAATGTGTACTTAATAGGTTTATGAAAGTCGTCACAGCGCTAGATGAAAATATGTAACAAAATTAAAAACCTAGTAAGCGCACTTGCTAGGTTTAAAAATTGTTATTCAGGCAGAGTCTGACAGAAAAAAACAATTTTTTTATTAGTAAGTGCTATAAAACGTGATCTATATGTTTTTTGGAAAAGTCGTTGAATTGTATGTAAAGCCAAGGATATAACGCATCTTCTGATCCAACTCTCATAACTGTAGCTCTCCTAGTCTCGGCGCGGCAAGCTCTTAAAGTGACCAACTCGTTTTTTGGCTTTCCTGTAAAATTTGTCTCGTGTCCCTTACTAGGTTTTGAAATTGCACAGCCGAGATTGACAGGTAGCTAATACACCTTAATGGTGCCTTAAAAGGAAAAAAAAAACTAGTATTATTTCTAAAAGCTTTAATTGAGTTGTTAAAGGATTCGTTGAGGCTTATTCAATATGGTTTATTGAATTTATTCTTGTTTGGACAGAGAAGTGGGCGATAAATCAGTGACGTTTCGAGCACCCCCATAAAACTCATAACTCTGTCTAGACTTGCCTTTGATGCGATCGATCAAACGAAATCTGTAATGAATATTCCGAACTTGTGCCAGAAGACACCACCCACAGGATTAGACGTGCATATATGCATTGAATACTAAATGCTGGCCAAAAAGTACATGGAATGCATCGGTGATTCTTTTTGGAGGGTAATTTCTTTGATTCCCAGTTTCGTTGGTGTCTCAATTTGTCGTATCTTTCGATGTTCCGAGTACAGTGTACTTAGTTTTGCTGTCTTTAGTTGATTTCTTGTCAATGTGACTTGCTTAATGCCAAGAGTTCCCTTAAAAATTATGCTTTTAAGCGCATCACACCATTATTCTATACTCCATGTAGCTTCAAGTAGTTTTTGGATTCTTTCAAGAACTTTTAGCTTAAGTTTCGACCAGAATCCTGCTGTTAATAAAATAACAGCAATCTGAACTGCAAATTACCCTGTCGTTTTCCTGCACTATGAATAATCTGAAATTTCATCCATAACCATAAGATTCCTCTCCATATTCTTTTGCAAATTTGACCCGATGCGCCCTCCATCTATAGCATTATGAAATTGAGCCCTGATCGATTGTAGAGTTAGCGAAAATAGTAAAGACCGTAATCGTTTGAAAGTAGCTCTTATATCGTACTCAGAAAGACCTAGTTGGATCTGAATAAACGATATCGTTGAAAGTACCTATTGAAGCATTTGCAGGCGTATCGAATCGACACGTCACGCATCCGTCTAAGCTTTTTTAAAAATGTCCTTGAACGGATAGAAAAGCCTTTGATTTTGTGTACACTACCACCGTTGAATACAGAAAAAGTAGTTTTTTTTTTCGGGATATGCCAAAACGATATGTCAGCGAATATGATCTGATATGTAAGAGGTTTGTGATAATGACGTGTTGAGATTTCTCGTTAGCGACGGGTGCAGTGTACGCGTACCCAAAGTCTAGACGCTTTGCGATTTGCAAATTTCGCGCTCGCGCATTTAAATGATGCGTGCGATCCTGCGGTTCATTGGTCTGCATCTATCATGATATCTGGTAGTTTTTCTGCCATCCAGGTTGGGTACAAGCAGTGATTAAAATTTTCAACGCCTCTGCCGTCCTGCAGTGATGCAAAAAGTCTAAACTCCGCACTGTGTTCTGTGTTCAGAGTTGAGCAATTTTTTTGGCGAAAAAGTGATTAGAACTTGTTGGTGTTCAATAAAAATGCTTTATTGCCACAAAACACGAATAAAAATTATGTTGCATTAGAAATGGATTAAGATTTTGCCGATGATTTTAATAAGGCTAATAGATAAGAACGCCTCAATGGATAAATATTTTGCGTATAATAGGTATTCTATAGGAAGACTACGAGAGATTTTTTAAAGGACTCATCGTATATTAGCGGTACTATTAGTAGGTAAGGTCGAAATTGGCATTCACAAACGATAATAGTCTGACCAAGAGAACACTTCCCAAACAGTATAATCAAAACAATTATCTCGTATCAATTAGCTCCTACCGTATGAGGTTTGTTGCTAACCACTCATTATACCAATGCAAGCTCATACTAATGCTACTTATACAATTTCACAATTCATACTTTTAAATGACCGGCAACGAAAAAAACTCTATAGCGAAATGATAAAAACATTTTTATATTTGCTCATCAAATCGTTATTATTAGAAGTTACTTTTTATTGCTCGGGTGCAAATCTATCTAGATTTGACCACGTCTAGACAGAAAAGTCTAGGATGATTCGCAAGTTTGCGGTTTATCTGTATGCATGCATTTTTTGCTCTGAAACTCGATTCAATGCTCTTTTAATCCTGGACGCTATCAATGACCCGATACCTTTTTACAACCTCGATTTCTACCTTAATGTATTTAGCAATAAGTTCTACTTTTGT
Organism: Yponomeuta plumbellus; assembly: GCA_947310845.1. Classification (NCBI taxonomy): domain Eukaryota; kingdom Metazoa; phylum Arthropoda; class Insecta; order Lepidoptera; family Yponomeutidae; genus Yponomeuta; species Yponomeuta plumbellus. Next base: position 3,878,115 of record OX371198.1, on the reverse strand, counting down.
TTCCTCAGAACCATTGGCCACTGTACACATGTTTCTGCTGCGTTGTTACAATCTAGATCATGTCAGATTGTCCCTTCTATTGCCGAGTCACTGTCTGCGATCTCTGAGACATATAGATTGGTACAACTTCTTGTTAATTATTCTCCAAATTAAGTTCTACTTGGTAATAATAACCTCTTTGTTAACAAGTATCGGCTACTAGTGCTCGCTGGTATTTCGTTGAGATGCGAGTCTTGAGGGTTTCACCACACCAGATTCACCACAGTTGACATAACGATATACAACTTACAGCTTACTACACATACAATTTGTGGATAAGTGAATGTAGGTGCAATAAAAGTATCCCTAAATAAATTCCATGCTCCGCAAGGAACGTTTAAGCAGTTGGTGCCGGCTGCCGTCGATAGATGGCAGTCGTTAAGCCAAGTCAGAGGCCTTAGAGGCTTGAAAACTTCTGACCAACTACTAGTATTACAAGCCTTCACCAATCCGGACTTGGCTCCCGTTGTGGAGCATGGCCTATACCTTCCTCAGGGAAGAGACTCGTGCTCCTCGGTGGGGACGTAATGGGTTGATGGTGATATAAATAGATAAGTCACAAGACACAATTAATTAACTTAACATCCAAACGTCTCACTCTTCTCCTGTACCTAAACTAGGATAAACCTGACAAATGTGTCATTGTAACCAGACAAAGATATCAACTACCGAGACCTTTACAAATTAAATTTCATCGACTTTCAGCGGGAATCGAACCCACGACCCACAGTAGTCGAACGTGTTACCGCACCAATGAGGCAGTCACAGATAATGAAGATTGTATAATGTGAGTCTAAAACCTAAATGTTCGTGCTAGGCTAGAGGAAAATAAGTTAACTTCTTTGGCCAATGTACCATTATATGTTCTTATTGAAATATCAAATTAATATACGGATTCAAACAACCTAATGCTGTCCCAAGCTCGTGTAGGTTCACTGTTTTCCGCATTTCGTGTTATATTATCGAAGACACCATTGGAATAATATTAATAAAAAATAAATAGCATTTACTGATTAGGTTTTTTGCATCGTATTCCGAATCAAGTTTTTACTATCGGTACCGTAAGCAATTTTTTTTTCGATCCAAAGCAGATGTGCATTGTTATTTGATACCGGAGTTTTTCTGTGTTCATTAGTTATATTTTATTGCATTGACAACAAGTTTTTATGTCAGTTTACGCCTGCATTGTATCTGACTGTATCATGTTTGTCGATAGAGGTTTGTCCACGTAAATGTCTGGGTATGTCCAGATAAGGCTGTGCACTGAGTCACGCTCCTAGGCATCATGACCGTGCCATCAATAATACTATTGGTATGGCGTGATATTCCATGCCAATAATAGAATGCTACTCTGCTTAATAAACAGAAAACTAGTTCAGTCTTAGGAATAGATATTCTACCGACTTTTTGATGAAGATCGTTGAAACGTAGCTCCTTTTGCACTTGACTTGCAAATACATTTACCTTTCAAGGTACCTATGTTAAGTAAGCACTCCTCCACTTAGCAGCGATACCCACCTGATCGGGCCCCAGGAACAGCTACCAAGAAGTCAAGAGCCTGTGTCAACAATGCGTAACGTAGCGTAACCCAATGCGGGCCCCGAACCAAGACGAAAAAGGCTTCGCCAACTTTTGCACAAACAGCTGTAAAAAAATTGAGACCAAGTAGGCAGAGGCCTCCCGCGAAATTCCCTCCAAGAAAACCAGAGGCCGACAATGTTACTGAAACAATACTGGCGGAGGACCTCTGGTTGTTAGGAATGTTATATAGGTAGTTGTTGTCAAAGTAAACATTGGTAGAGCAAACAAATGGACACTTCTGATGGTTGGAACTGTTCTTTGACGGGAGCATTTGCTGACCACTTAGTTGGCATTGTCTCGGAGTTGGCAGCAAATATTGCTTAGGTAAATGCTCTGTTAATTTAAATATTTTGCGGAATAAGATGAAAAGTAATGGGCATTTCGCAGCATACCTCTATGGATATAACTTTTACAAAAGTAGTTCAAGATTTTGATGAAGTGAACGATGATGTGAAAGAAAAAGAAGATAAGTGAAGAAAAGAAAAAGAAAAGACACTTAGGAACTCTAGGATGTGAACAGACTTTACCGATACTCCACCACCAAGTTATTTGAAACAGTCGGATCTTCCCACTGTAAATCCAACGAAAAGTTCCGCATAAAGTCCCACTCAGTATGCAAACCCAGTCACATCGCGGGGGTGAGCAAACTGAAACCATCCGTCAGACTGTGGGTAAAGTTTGCACTACCTCTGTCCCGGCCAATTTTATTGCATCAGCATAGACGTGACTTGCTTTACATATTGGTAAATCGAGATAAGAAAACCCAGAAGCACGGAATCCATTTAAAGCTTGGGGGCCAGTGAATTGATTTTAGCAAACAATTAAAAAAAAACGGAAGAACGTTACGAAGTATAAGAAGAGTTTGCCTTGTGATCACAGACTCCTGCGCAGCATGGACAAAAGGGAAAAACTCTTCCGAGTTAAGAACTGTGTCCAACAAGGGGCCAATATCTGACCACAGGCATGTTGGAATGTCTGTTAGTAACGTCTACACTGCTCACTTGTCTTTGCCACGCGTGAGAAATACACAAAGTCTGTGCCCTACCCCTCCTGCGCTCACATAGCAAATAAGAGCGAGATTGAGCGAGCTTTTGTCTTCATAAGTGGTATTTCTCTCCGGGGCAAGTAATAAATTAAGATTACATACATCCGGACCAAGGAAATTCTCACAGTTAATGCACCGTCCGTGCGAGAAACAATGAAGCCTTCGACAGTCCGAAGTGAAGAGTGCTTTCTGTACCTACTTAACTTGTTGCCAACTGCAGGCAGGTCAAATCCTTCGTCTAGCACTAATCAATCTGCAATCAACGAAGGCAGGATCCCCGGTGAATTTCGTTGCTTTTTTATGCGTCTACCGTGGTGGGTTGATAAACTTCTAATCCTGATTGGTCATTCATCTTACGTCATTTGGAGTTTTTGATGTTTTTGATGAACGTTTATTTTTTGTTTGCTTGTCCTTTGTGCGCATTTTTTAAACCTACTGTTCATCGGCTGATATAGCTTTTATTTTATCTTCAGGAAAGCTTACGTACCGATAAGAACGGCCACAATGGGAAATCGCTGCTACCAAAAATATAACGAAGTTAGGCGAGTCGAATGGTAATCTTGGTATGATTTGGTAGGATGATACAATACTGCGATACGACATTGCATACGTGGAACCGATCTTGTTTTTATATTTATGTCCATACAACATAGGTCTCTCTATAGGTTAATCAAGTCCTTTAGCGGCTTTGAATAGGGAATCACGAAGAGGTCTATTGTAGACTAATCTAGACTGGGGTTACATACTAAGCCATTGTCAAGAGCTTTTTGTCTAGCACTGAATGTAGCAATTGTGTCTCGAGGAAGTCGGCAATTTGAGACGTTTCTCTTGTGCTGGTTAGATGAGGTTTCGAACATGATATTATACTTAAGTAGGTGCCATAGCTCTTATTTCATAGGAAGTAAGTGTGACAGTAGAACTTACAGGTGTTCGTAATTTTAAAGCGTGGCGAACTTTACGTTTTGGCTGCAAATCGAATTTATTCATTGTTCCGAAGTTAGAATCATAGTAATTAATTCGCCTGTCTTGGTTGGCATTCTGAAAATGTGTAGTAAGTAAAAAATCTAATGGTTTTATTGTTTTGCCTGACTACTCATCATAAAATGTTATTGCAACATCGTAAAAAATGCTTTCTGTAATCTCATATTCTGGAATTGCGAAATACTGAAATACCCATAGTGAAATGATTGCGAGTTTTCAACTAAGTGTTCTCAGCTTTTTTAAGCAATCTCTTTTATCATCAACCCAATATGTCCCCACCGAGGGGCACGGGTCTCTTCCCTGAGGAAGGTATAGGCCATACTCCACCACGGGGGCCAAGTCCGGATTGGTGGAGGCTTGTAAGACTAGTGGCTGGTCTTACTGTCAGAAGTTTTCAAGCCGCCCCTAAAGGCCTCTGACTTGGCTTAACGACTGCCATCTATCGACGGCAGCCGGCACCAACTGCTTAACGTACCTTGCGAAGCACGGAATCGCTCGGAAAAAATGCCACTAGCGTTAGTCATAGACGGTGACCCATCCATGGACTGAACGCGCCGTATGTTGCTTAACCTTAGTGATCGTTCAAGATCACTCAGGCAGCCCCGGCTACGAGCGATACGATTAGCAATCTCTTATCCATCTGATATTGCGATGTCCTCTATTCTCACTATTTTTTTTCGCTATTTTTCAGTCCTATTCTCACCCATTTTCTTATTTCCATGTTACGATTTCCCATTTCAATTATTGTGGTTCAAATACAGTTTGTCACGAAACCTTACTAATAGGCTATAAATAACGTTATGACCTTGAAGAGAGCAATTAAAAAACCATCGTTATGGTGAGCCGATCGATCCACCAAAAATTCTACAGGTTAAGAAAAGAATAGTTAGGGAATTTCAAACGAATCCCATATGGGATAAACCGGCAGCACGTACTTTCGCCTGACTGTGAGCTTTACTTTATGTCTGAGCTCGATGGAAGCTTCTTTTGCAAGAGATAATGTACTATTTGGATCGACTTAAGTAAATGTCTGTTTATTATTATATGACGTGACGGGATGTGTTAAACCGTCATACAGTTACGAAGATGTAATTGTGCCTAATCAAAACAGCATTAGCCTTACAGAGCAAATTGTAGATACAGCATTAGCTAATTTTTAATATCCGGCTTCTCCGTCATGCTTTGCTCAGATTCTCCATTGCAAATTGTGTGTACTTATCTAGCAAGCAAAGATCGCCTCTTATTCATACCTAAGGGTATCCAAACAAAAATGTAATTGAGCGTATCTTTCCCTGACTTCAAATAAAATTTGATGAAGGAATTTAAATGAAGATGTGTAGGAAACAACGTTTTCAATAAAGATTTGTAAGGACTTTCCTTATATGTAATACTTCTCGCCTCCACTTGCTAGCGGTGAAGGGAAACATCGTAACGAAATGTGCATACGTCAGCATTTGAAATCGTCAACGTGCAATTAGCACGATTTACCCCTACAGTCTGTCTCTAAGAAAAGTCTTGTGCTCTGAAACGGAAGTGTGAGTATAGGCGGCTTGTACTTAAGAGGTCATTACCACAATCTATAAAATGATTTGTCAAACTGAAACCTGAGATCACTTTACATGTGAACTAAAAAATACTTCCTTCTTTCATGCCTTCGTATCTATGTAATGAGATGCTTTAAATAACGCCAAGTGGCACCTTCACTCATACTAGAAGGCTGAAGGGAACACTCGGACGCTGCAGTGCCTAGGACATTGTTTTTAGATAGCGTAGGCTTACCCAGCACCAACCTGGAGGCCGATTCTCGCCCATGTGAATTGAAAGCGTAGACGCCAAACATTCGAAGGATTAGACATTTGTCGCATAAAAATCAGCTTCATGTATTCTCACAAAGTCGTATACGCAAATTTGCTAACAATTTTCGTTCGCTTTGAGGTGTCATCTTGTCGCATGGTAATTACAGAATTGGCCCCCAGGTAGCTTAGAAGATATACGTATGGTATTACATGGTATGTAAACTAAACATAGTAAACAGGGTATCCTAGTGTGGGGCCAGAAGCAATGTATGACGTGCCTCTGTAAATGTTATGTTATAATAATTTAATCAAATCATCAGTATGCCATTTGACAAGCCTTATTCTAGCGTAAAATCTTGTCAACAGATTCAAACCATAACATCAATTACTTTGTCTTATTTAAGTCGACACTTGCTCTATCTCTATTATTTAATTCCGGTTTCGAACTAAGGTTGGTAATATGAATCATCGTTCACCAAATCCTCTTCAGAAAACCAGTTGCATCAGTCATTGTCAGCTGTTACGCAACATCTGCATTCCCGACTTCAAAGTCAAGGCTACTGTGCCATTGACCACTAAAGTCAATAATCTCCTTATAAGTGGAGTGTGAAGATCAACTCACTCATCGTGCAATGTACGGATGCACTTTCGGTCTTAGTTGTGATTTACAGTTAACAGTTTCGATTTGTTGGAGTGTTTATCTAACTGCTGTGATATGATGCCTGGTTAGATATGTCGAATTAATTTGGGTTACTTGTCTATACTATATAAAATCAATTGACGATATTTTTGTAAAATCTACCCATCCAATAATATTCCGTGATAATCTAAAATATGCCTTCAAAGCCTCTTATCCCAGATCATTATCACGACTCAACAGTAAGTTGTGTCTGGGTTAAATGTAACTTACTGTCGAGTTTACAAATAAACTTACCACCATGTTCTAACGCCTCTCTCCAGATAATTTAAAGCGTTTTGATACTTTTATTCACGCACACATGTTTTAAAGTAATAATGTCTTGTACGTGAAGGGAACTTTGACTTAGCTTGCCTCAGTCGACACCGTTAGCCCTTTGTAGAGTTTGACCAGGAATTGGGACATTGTCGTCGTGTTGGACGCCGATATCTCTTATTCTTACTCGCGAATCTCCCCTTTATCAGGTTATATTTATTGTGAGTGCACTTAACAATCATGTTTATGTTCCACTGCCTCGCTTGTCATGTTTTTTTCGAACCGTAGGCGTCCTGGCCAAATCTGTTATTGTTCAAAACCCAAATGACGCGACTGTTGTGTCCTTTGTTAGTGCTCTTTTGAACCAATTTGGCTCCTCAACTTTAGGTAGATTGTCGCAAAGTGAGCTTTGGAAAGTTTGGGACGACTAGTTATTCCACTTTTGTCCACTGGAAAACACCATCAAGCGGGGAAAAGTGTTCGGGGAAAAGTGTTGGCTCTTTCACAGATTTATTACTTCTTTTGAAGTACTCTTATCCGTTAGAACTCTAGACTTAATTCCAACCATTCCAACAGGCATCAATGCGCAGACAAGAATGTGTATACTTATCTAGGCCTTGAGTAACATCTATCTTGATTCCTTGTACCGTTCCCGGTCGTAATCCTTTATAGTCATTTGTGTCAATAAAGCTTTTTCAATTTCCACTTCGAGTGACACTTCTCGGTAAAAGACATACACTGCCGATACCACGTCTCCCACGCCGATCCACTTCTACGTAACAAAAACTGAGTTTACGGTGGTCGACGGACAGAAATGGCAATGCGAGCCCACGCGTGAAGCTCACGGTCTTTTGGGCTGCTCTGGTAGGGATTATACCTAATAATACCCACACCACACAATTGTCTTGACTATACGCTAACAAATGTTACCACAGCGGTCTATGGCCATCTTATATTTGAGTCGCTTAAACGTAGGCTCGAAATACGTCTCGGCTTGCACTATCTATTTAGTAAGCTATAAGTATAATACTATTGACCATTTTGTCAGTGAATAGAGACCCTAGTCCCAAACTCACGACTCTGTATATGACTCCGCAGATGAGGAAAAAGCGAAAAGAGAAGGGATATGTGAATTCTCTCAAATGCATGTAGCTTCTTTGCGGAAATCGAAAACTCCACTTTGGTGTTGGTGAAATCACTCTTCTTCTTACCACTGCAAAGACAACTCAACAAATCCGTCTGTGTCTGTGCGCAGAGGCAATAAAGACCCAAGTTCAGGGTCGAAAAGTCATTAACCTACCTTAGTTTTAGGAACTGCTGCACTCTGCAGAATGTTATGTTTGACAAAGCCGTAATGTTCTCAAGGGGGTGTCATTTAAGCGGGTCATAAACGAAGCAAATTCGCGTTTTATGTCTGCATAATACCTTCAGCCGAGATTATGTTGCTTGACGTTTGTCTCTTATTCGAGGAAAATATGGCTCTTTGGTACAGACAAAATACCTCCTCGGCAATCCTCTTATTGCTGAATTTATACGAAGTCTACCTAATTGTGGCTTTTTATTCCAACGTAAACACGACGAGCATTTGTTCCGGTGAATTCATGGCGCAGCTAGTCAGGAAACAACATTACTTCCTTTCTCTAAACATATTCGATTACCGTATTGTCATCTCATCTTTGAATAGTTCGATACGCTTATATGGACAATCAAACAGGTATATCATTTATTACATCTACACCATTCGACTACTTTTTTTTACAATTCTCCGTTCGATTGTTCTACTTTAAACTAGCCAGTAGTCAGATGATTTATATCGGACATTACAACACCGTCGTCAATAGACCCAATCAAGGTTCCTGTACAAAAGACGTGTGTCTATGATGAATTGAAAATTGTGTTCGAGAAAAAAATTGCTGACAAATCGACGCGCTATCAAATTGTCTGGCAGAAAATAAATTCTGACAGAAGAATTCACGGTCCGGTGTATCCGAAAATCAGCTGGAGTATCCATGCATGTAAATAGTGATTTTTAGGAACCTCAATTGAGAACCAATGATCAAAGAACCTAGGACAAGAACTGAACTTGACGCTTTGTTTACTAAGAAACTATTTATAATTCGTTTACCCAGGCTACCCTTCTGTAATTATTTTTATGTGGCACAGTCGTCGACGTTTATTAGCGTTTTTTCGTCATCTTTTAGAACTTTTTTGTGCTAGCAAAATTTACGGGTACACAAACTTTTCAAGGTTCTACGTTCTGCTTCAGGGGCTCGAGCGGCCTCACTTTTATAGCCGTTTCTGTGTTTCGTTATCGTCTTCATAGGTATCAAACCTGGAGCTCCAGTTGGTTATTCGTCTTCTCGTGTTTACCCACGATTTATAAGACCGCAGGTTTCGAATAATCAGTCAAGTGTTAAAGGGGCGTCCTAAGAATAAAGATTGTTAGTAGCCTAATATGTACGTCCCACTGCAGAGTACAGGCCTTCTCTCAGAGAGAGTATGGACTTAATCACCACGCGTGCCCACCGAGATTTGATTGGCGCTATCAAACGCTGAGGTATGTGAATAGCTCAGTTACACAGGTTTCCTCACAATGTTTTTCTTAACAGTTAGCGAATGGTAGAGCTACTATAACTTCACAAATGTACATAACTTAGAAAACAAAGTCATACGTACATGGCGCTAATACATTGGCAATCCGCTACTTGACTCTTTTTTCAAGGATGTCTTAAATGCTAAATATCTCTTCCATTAGACCAAAAATATTTTAGTATATTTTTTGAGGACCTAAAAGCAACAAAAACATTATTTTAAAACGTTGCTTTGCTAAACAGCCAAAAACGCGGTCCGCCATTTTTGTTTATGGTTTGAAGTCCTCTACGTTTGTAAACAAAGTTTGACATTCAACATAGGTAGAGTTCGTGCCACGAAAGAAGTATGAGTAACAATAGAACCTACTCATGCACGACTGACAGATGTTTGTTTACAACCAAAGGTGCTTTCAAGATGGCGGATAGTGTTTTCACCGTTCCGATTTAAAAGCGAAAAATATTTTTTTATGCAAATTTTGCAGCCATCCTGCATATTTACTTAGCAAAGTCAATATATTTCGGTTTCTTACGTTAGATACTACAGGAAATATCCATTTATCGCGTCAAATTTGATACGAGGCAAGTAGCGTATTGAACCTCGGTCTCTCGCTTCCGAATCCATTTTTCTAACCGTTGCGCTACCACCGCTTCTATCCTTAAAGTTGACAAAAATAAATTCAGTCAACACTTTTTATTTTCTTACATTAGAATCTATCTCTAAAAATAGCTTTTATACTGCCCGACAAATAACTTAATTGAATGACTAACTTCGCATGAACATTTTCTGGTCACATTAATTGGCGGGGGACGTAGGGTGTGACTTAGGATTCTTCGGTTCGGACTTTAGTTAAGTCAAATAATTGAACGGCAGAACAGATTTAGGTTGACAGAACAGATTAGACTGAAACAATGCCCTGGATCAATGCATTTTTATCCGAATTCCACGCTTGTGGATTTCACAATGTTGCGGGCACAGGTAGTATCCAAATGAAAGCGTTGACGTCTTTCGCACATTCAAACCTCGTCATGAACATCGATTCAATTTATCATAACTTTTTGCTGCCAAAGCCTTCATTGTTAAATGTGTTTGTCTGTTTTAATTTCACAGCCTAATGGAGGCTCGGGCAATTTATTAATTTGTTGGCTCGCTGGCCTTTTGACATAATGTGGCAATTTTTCTTGCTCACTTCTTGTCATGTCGCTGCTTGTAACCGTACCTGCTTGTTGCCTCTTTGTCAGTTATAAGTAATAATAACTTCCACACAACATAAACATTTACATACATGCACATACATTTCTTCTGGCCCCACACTAGGACACCCTGTGTCGTGGGAACCAGAAACAGCGACATCACAAACATCCATCCAAGACCTGGTGTTTTTTTATCCCCAGCCGGGTTTCGAACCCGGGACCTATCGCATGTTAGGCAGATGTCCTAACCGCTGCGCCACAGAGGTAGTTAAACAACACAATCACTTGCTCTTTAAGTAAATCTATAGGATACTGGTATAAACCGTTTGGCGAGACGCGCACTCCGGATTTTCATGGCTTAGAACGCAACAGAACAATTTAATTCAAATATGTAAATTAATTTTCGGGCTCAGGATATAAGGAAGTCAATTTTAGTAAAATGTTTCACAAATTGAGCGACAAGCACTTATAAGGTAAAATTACTCATTTAGATATTCTAACGAAATAGCTTAGGTTATTACCGATAGTAATGGATGCAAAGATGGTGATTGCGTGGTTAATTTAAACCGTAAAGGAGAAGTTTAAAACTAAATATGTAGTCGGAGCGGTGGTAGCTTAGTTGGTAGAACAATGGACTCTGAAGTGAGAGACCCCGGTTCAATACCCAGTGTGGGCATGTACCTATGACTTTGTCTTTGAGTTATGTAAGTTTGTGAAGTTCCAGTAGCAATACCACTCGCTAGGAAAACTTGAAGAAATGTGAGTGTCTGAGCTATTAGTGCCCTGCCTCACTGGGACGCCATGACGACGTCGCCAGCCGCGTATCCAAGCAGTTTGTATTGAATGGCGACGTCCCCAGACAGTCGCCAAGTGAGTTAGGCACCATACATTTCAATATTAACTGCTTGGATACGGTCGCTGGCGACGTCGCCATGGCGTCCTAGTAAGGCAGGGCACTTAACATACCTCAGTGCTTGAAATCGCCAATCCGCGGAGGTGATTAAGCCCACAGTGTCTCTGTACGAGAGAAGGCCTGTGGCCCTACAGTGGGACACCTGTTATAGGTTGATTGGGTTGCATCATTGTAAATAGTTACAATTTAGTAGTTCTAAATGTGATATTAAAATAGTGAGTTAGTTCTGCCTGTTATGATACTGCTCATTCATAAATTGTTGTATTTAGGGTGCATTATTATAAGATAAAATAAGAACATTATCATCATCATTATCAGTATTACATTATCTTTAGTTTAAACAAGACAGTTCTGTAGCCTGTGTATGTTATTATAATGCAGTTAATACCAATTTACAAACTATGCTGCTTCGGTACAGCTCCTCTTTACTAGAGCATAACCAAATACACCAATAATTGCAATAAATATATATTATTATACGGCTGCTTACGATGTAATGGGTGGGGGGACAAGTTTCGAGGGAAGTCCAATCTTAAATTTGATATTTATATCAAAATATCCGAAGACCCAAAGATGTTTTTTTATGTTCCATAGCTTAAGAGGTGTAGGAACCGCTGGTCTAATGAAACCGCCTCTTTGTTGCAGGAAAACATCGATCCCTCGCCCTACAGTCTGTCCCCCCTGTCGGCCAAGTCTCAGAAGCTGCTCCGGTCCCCACGCAAGGCTACGCGCAAGATCTCGCGGATCCCGTTCAAGGTATGCCTTGGTGTCTGCTCTACAGAAACCTTATCGATGACGGTTATCCTCATTGAGTTTAAAAATCGGCACTCCCTGAAACACATCATCATCATTCAGCGACAAGAACTCCACTGCTGGACATAGGCCTCCTCCATGGATTTCCAAAAAGACCGGTTGAATGCGGCTTGCATCCAGCGTCTTCCTGCCACTTGGATGAGATCGTCTGTCCATCTTGTGGCTGGTCGTCATACGCTGCGCTGCTACGCTGCTTAAACACATCAAGTAGAATTTATTATTTACAACATACTTTTTCCATTATTTGATTGATTGATTATTTTTCTGCCTTGTGGCGCCGTCTGATGTATTAACGATTAATATACGATTAGATTTCCAGTTGTATGCCATCTGTCAGGATTCAGGATCGTAACAAGTGTCAGTCCCTGCTCCCACCTACCCCTCTGGGATACAGGCTTATGAGATTATGTATGTATGTATACGACAAAAAATCGATTTTTTAATACTTAATGAATCTGAAGCGTGTACTCGTACATCCCACCGCAGATTGTCGGTTTGGATGTATGTATTCCGATTTTTTTACTGCTAACAATATAAAACTAAGCCCAACCCTACAAACCCCCATACGACTATTTTAGGATTGATAACGGCGAATAGACGTTTGGCTGGAAGGAGCACGATAGTAGGCATCGGTCGCCAGATGATGAAGATGATGATGAAATGTGTGTATTCTGACTGTGACAATTGGGTATTTGACAGGATGTCAAATGAGTTACTTATAAAACAGAATTTCGTATGAAAATACTTGGTTGTGACGTCACATTTCAGAGCACTCTTTTTATGTTTCATCTATTTAAACATTTTAATAGCTAGTAAATGATTAAAAGGAATACTTTTTCCGAATCATTTTGTAATTTTTGTTTTAATCGAGCATCACAAATAATTTATTGTTGATGGTGTCAAATACCGTATTATGGCGCAGGTTCTGGACGCGCCGGAGTTGCAGGACGACTTCTACCTGAACCTCGTCGACTGGTCCGCGCAGAACGTGCTTTCCGTCGGCCTCGGCAGCTGTGTCTACCTCTGGAGCGCCTGCACTAGCCAGGTGAGAATCGTCACGCGATCTTTTAAAGATAAAGATTTGCCTCATCAAGTAAAATTTATAACAAATTAAGACTAAACTAGGTTGGGATAGGATAATAAGGCAAAAGGTAGTGGCTCAACTGGTGCTGCCCCGGAAGCCGCGGTCAGCTCTGGTTTTCAGTCGTTACATCTCATGGAAGATGTACGTGAGTGAGTGATGTCGACGACCTCTATGGCGCAGCGGTTAGTGCATCTGCCTACCATGCGAGAGGTCCCGGGGTCGAATCCCGGCTGGGGACAAAAAAAAAGGAACCCAGGTGTTGGATTTTTACATGTTTGTGGCGTCGCTGTTTCTGGTTCCCACGACACAGGGTATCCTAGTGTGGGGCCAGAAGCAATGTATGTGCCTGTATGTAAATGTTATGTTAGTAATGTAGAGGGCTAAAACAGTCGACTAATAGTGGATATCAATTTAAATAAACGAAACAAAAATCTATTAAAAATTAATTAACACGAGTAATCATTTTTAAGTTTAAAAGTTTGTTAATTAAGCTAAAACGGTTTTCATAATAATAAATGTGGAGTTTCTTTCTTTATTTCTTCTCCATGTAATCTATTAATTGTGAAACTAACAACTTAGACGTTCATAAAGTAAAAATTTTTTTTATAGTTAATAAAATATTGTTTGTTTTGTATCTGTTTTTTTTTCAACCCCTTCTGTAGGGGTAAACGATTGTTATATCTTCTTCTTGTTAACCTAATTTGAGTAGTGATTAAATCGAGGAGTTATAGTTCTGTGATGGTATGTACGCTACTGGAAGCGGGAGAGCGCTTTTGCCAAGAAAACCGCCCCTTTCCGTAACTGAGCGCCCGTTTCCAGGTGACGAGACTATGCGACCTGTCGTCTGAAGGGAACGCCGTCACTTCTGTGGCGTGGAGCGAGCGCGGCCATCTTGTGGCCGTGGGCACGCAGAAGGGTCACATTAGCGTGTGGGACGTCGCAGTCAATAAGGAGGTGAGGATTAGGATCTGAGCCTTCAAAATATGATATCCACGCTACCAACGGTCGGTGCGGGTGGCACGATTTCAATCTAAAATAACTTATTATTGATTAATTACATTGATTATTATGATATTTAATATTGAAATAAATATTTTTGTTAAAGCACTTATATATTTTTGCTTTTAAATTGGATTGTTAGATTTCTGGCATTTTTGTATCTATGTAGGCATTTATGTAAGTTGTATGTATATTAGTAAGTAGTATCAAATACACTCTTTTGCAAAAAAAACGGGCACCTAAGGAAATTTACGTTCTAAGGTCCATTTTAGTTAATTAAATGAAATTTATTTCTTTGACGTAGTCTGTATACTTATAATCGTGTAAATTAATGCGCGTGAAGTGAATTCGAGCAATTAAAAGAAAAAAAAACGATGGATTCTTTAAAATCGATGTACACGCCCAAACAATAACAAGTGGTCGGCAATAAAGACAAGTTTTTTTTTACTTTTTTTAATTAAATAAAGTTACAAATGTAAAAACCTAATAACGAGTGTGACCTCCTCTTGCCAAAATCACAGCTTGAATCCTTCTGGGCATGCTTTCCACGATGTTTTTAATAACGTTTTGAGGAATACGTTCCCACTCTTCTGCAATGACTCTTTTTAGCTGCCTGATGTTTTGTGGAGCAGGTTGCACTGATCTTACCCGTCTCTTTAGAACATCCCACACATGCTCAATTGGATTGAGGTCAGGACTTCGAGCTGGCCAATCTAAACGACGGATCCCAACTTCTTGCATGTACGCTTCCACGTCGCCAGAACGGTGCGGGCGAGCATTATCGTCCATAAAAATGGAATCTTCCCCAAGTGCAGTCAATGTGGGTTGTGCATATGGAATTAGGACTTCCATTATGTACCGGTGTGCATTTAATGTTCCATTTTCTATGAAAACTAACTCCGTACGCTCCGTCGAATTAATTGCTGCCCAAAACATAACGGAGCCCCCGCCATAAGGAGTGATTTCTTCGAAACACACTTCCGCATAGCGTTCCCGTGGTCTTCGCAGCACTCGCCGGCGTCCGTCCTCTCCACACAAAGAGATTCTAGCTTCATCAGAAAACAATACTTTATTCCAGTCCTCCAGAGTGCATGAAGCACAGTTCCGAGCAAACTGACGTCGAGCAACACGGTGCTCACGGAGTAATTTTGGGCCCCGAGCTGAGCGGTAACTCTTGATATTGGCAGCCAAAAGCCTCCTCCTGACCGTCCACAAGCTAACTTCTACTCCTCTTACTTCTTCAAGGCTCTTCTTCAGGTCCACACTTGACGCCTTACGATTACGCAACGCCTGACTCACCAAAAAGCGGCCATCTCTTGGTTCTGTGCATCGTTTTCTTCCCGAACCGGGTCTTCTTTTGACCGAACCAGTCTCTTGATACCGTTGCCAAGTCCTCTGCACAGTTGAACGACTCACATTTAGCCGCTGAGACACGTAAGTTTGCGAACAACCTTCTTCAAGGAGGGCTATAATTTTACCAGCCCTTATCGCTTTATCACTCATATCAAAAAGTGGTATTTAATGTAAAAAGAAAGATTAAATTGTTTAATTTGCAGAAAATATCCAAAAAGTTTTAAAATATCGTAATCAGTTAAAAATCGTTTCAGCAATTCGCGCCATTAGTAAAGCAATTTTAGAATAATCCACAATAATCATTATTTTTCTTTTAATAATTTCAAATTTTAAATTTGGAACGTAAAGAATCATGCCAGGATGCTTCAAAAAACATGCCAATACATCGTCAAATTAACAAAACCTATTTCTTGTTCTTATTCATTGAAGTAGAGAAAAAAATCTAACGTGCCCGTTTTTTTTGCAAAAGAGTTTATTTAGATAGAATGAGTTGCGTTTCTACTTTATTTGCCTACCCCACTATTTTTTTTATCATTCCAAAACTTCTAGGCTGGCTGGAAGAAAACTCTTCAGAAATAAGTCCGTCCGCCTTTGCACTAAATTATTACAACAAACAGGTTATTTAAGTTATATGATGTATTGTTTTTATTGTGTAATAAAAGTGTAACAACAATAATTTCGGTAAGTAACTACCCAACTGTAGTGCTCTCTCATCAAATTTCTCAGAAATGAGCGTGACAGAACGTTACCTAAGTATTTACTACCGGCCGGTTTCTGAATTGAGAATTTATACTTTCGAGGTGCTCTCAATGCAGGAACCAGCCCTAAGTGCCCTGCCTCACTAGGACTCCATGGCAACGCCGCGAGCTACGTATCCAAGCAGTTTGTATTGAATGGCGACGTTGCCAGACCGTCGCCAAGTGAGCTAGACCCATACATTTAAATATTAACTGCTTGGATACGGTCGCTGGCAACGTCGCCATGGCGTCCTAGTGAGGCAGGGCACTTAGTCGCCAATGTAAATCCGCAGGTAGCGAAGCTGCAAGGTCATGTCGCGAGGGTGGGCGCACTCGTCTGGAACGGAGACATGCTGAGTTCGGGATCCCGGGACAGGAATATCCGCCAGAGGGACACGCGGGCGCCACGTGAGTATCCCTCTTAAGGGGTCTCGTACTCCACTTCGAATGACGACACCTCGATGTCCCTACCTCGATGCTACGTTTTGTCGATGGGTCATTACCTCGAAAGGTCAGCACCTCGAAGGGTTTTTTTGCCTCGAAGGGTCTTTGCCTCGACGGTACACTTCGTCGATGGCTTGTTGCCTCGAAAAATCAGCAAAATCAAAGTAAATTCAAATTATGCTGTCAAGGTGTATTAAAGACCAAAATGCCCGCTCGAGGTAAAAACCCTTCGAGGTGCTGACCTTTGCGACACGACGCAACGTGACGCGTGTTGAGTCAAATCATCATCATCATCATCATCATCATTATCGGCCTATGCTTGTCCACCGCTGGACATAGGCCTCTCTCATTGCACGCCACTGAGCACGGTCCTCGGCTATTCTCATCCAGTTGTGGCCAGCTGCCTTGCGAAGATCATCGCTCCACCGAGTCTGAGGACGTCAAATCCAATCTACTACATATTTTCTATGATCAAAATCTTAAGTAATTTTTTACAATTTTATATAAAGTATTTTATAATATAGTGCGTAATAAAAACTATAAATCGGCATACCTACATTTTTTTCGTCTCTATTCTCTATTTCACCTCTATGGAAAACGTTCTTAAAATAAAGCAAATGTGAATCAAGCCTGCTCACTTTTGGTTCTCTCTCTACAGCGAACCAGTCCTTGCGGGTCCTGCAGGGTCACAGACAAGAGGTCTGCGGCCTCAAGTGGTCGCCCGATGGCCAGTCGCTCGCTTCCGGCGGCAATGATAACAAGCTCTTCGTCTGGTCAATGGTGAGAATTCCTTATCTTCTATCTTTTTCTTCTAATCTTTCTTTTCTTCTAATATATAAAATTCTCGTGTCTCAATGTTAGTGCGCATTCATCATCAACCCATTATGTCCCCACCGAGGGGCACGGGTCTCTTCCCTGAGGAATGTATAAGCCATATTCCACCACGGGGGCCAAGTCCGGATTGGTGGAGGCTTGTAAGACTAGTGGCTGGTCTTACTGTCAGAAGTTTTCAAGCCGCCCCCTAAAGGCCTCTGACTTGGCTTAACGACTGCCATCTATCGACGGCAGCCGGCACCAACTGCTTAACGTACCTTGCGAAGCACGGAATCGCTCGGAAAAAATGCCACTAGCGTTAGTCATAGACGGTGACCCATCCATGGACTGAACGCGCCGTATGTTGCTTAACCTTAGTGATCGTTTAAGATCACTCAGGCAGCCCAGGCTACGAGCGATTCAGTGCGCATACTCCTCCGAAACGGCTTGGTCGATTTCAATGAAATTTTGTATGTACGATCTGTAGGTCTGAGAATAGGTTGTTATCTATTTTTCATAGCATGAGATGAAAAAAAAAATATATATGACAAAACAACGTTTGTCGGGCCAGCTAGTATGTATATAAAATTATCGTGTCACCACTCACCGTGTTAGTGCGCATACTCCTCCGAAACAGCCGATTTTGATGAAGTTTTATATGTATGATCGGTAGGTCTGGGAATAGGTTGTTATCTATTTTTCATAGGCGTAAGTGATAAGGATGTCTACTTTTCATACCCCTAATGTTATATTTATAACAAGTCCCTATTGTTTACATGTTTGTGATGTCGCTGTGTCTGGTTCTCACGACACAGGGTATTTTAGTGTCGGGCCAGAGCACATACATTGCTCCTGGCCCCACACTAGGATACCCTGTGTCGTGGAAACCGGTAACAACGACATCACAAACATGTAAACGTCCAAGGTCTGGGGTTTTTTGTCCCCCAGCCGGGGTTCGAACCGGGGACCTCTGGCATGTAGGCAGATGCGCTAACCGCTGCGCCACACAGGTCAAATTATCTAGATAATTCAATTTTCGCGGCGTGCTATCGCAGAGTCGTGGGCGCAAGCAACCGACCAGGGCATTGCGGTGTTGTTGATTAGGGAATTTCGCACGGTGACGCGGCCGACCGTTTTACCGCAAAAGCGAATGACATAATTAAATTATACCGTAGGATAGCTAGTGTAATATAATATTGCGTAATTAACGCTCGAGTAGTTATATGAAAATGAAATAAAAAATCTATATTTATGCGCCACATAAAATGTTCGCAAATATATCGATCGAATCTGAGTGGAATGGCCGGTAAGGGACGCCCCAGGTGGACATACTTCGACCAAATAGGGGATGTATTAACAAAGAGCGAGCAGGCGTGAGTTTATGTATGTATGTAAGCAAGCAAGTTATTTGGATATTACATTTGCACGATACCTCAATTCATAATCATCATCATCATTGCCCACTGCTGGGTATAGGCCTTTTCCCTCAAAAGCCACCATTCTACTTCAAGTGTTTTACAGAAATTTCATTGCAATTACCCTTTTCCGATTCGGCGTGCTCTGTTTCCTTGCTCTTTGGTGACTGTATATCACGCGCCGCGTCTTTTCCGCCCCTTCGCCCCACGCTCTATCTATAGTTTGACCAGAAAGAGTAGAAATTAAAGAGTGCGATTTTGTACCATACCCAAACTTTTAGTATTAAAAGACATAGTTTCAGCAAGGAGAATCAACCTTAGTCTCAGTTACAATAATTGTGTTTATATTAGAATAGAAGATGGCCTGAAAAGTCTGTACAATATTTAGTTATACTTCACTTCCGTTTTCTAGACTTTATGGTCAACCTATCATCATCATCATCAACCCATTATGTCCCCACCGAGGGGCACGGGTCTCTTCCCTGAGGAAGGTATAGGCCATACTCCACCACGGGGGCCAAGTCCGGATTGGTGGAGGCTTGTAAGACTAGTGGCTGGTCTTAGTGTCAGAATTTTTCGAGCCGCCCTAAGGCCTCTGACTTGGCTTAACGACTGCCATCTATCGACGGCAGCCGGCACCAACAGCTTAACGTGCCTTGCGAAGCACGGAATCGCTCGGAAAAATGCCACTAGCGTTAGTCATAGACGGTGTTATGATAGTATGTTGCTTAACCTTAGTGATCCTTTTAAGATCACTCAGGCAGCCCAGGCTACGAGCGATTCAACGTGGTCAACCTATACGCAGCCGATTTCAAAAGTAGCCTTCGTTTTCCCTCCCGCCAGCATTCGCTATCTCCGGTGCAGACGTACGGTGCGCACGTGGCGGCGGTGAAGGCGATCGCGTGGTCGCCGCATCAGCACGGGCTGCTAGCCAGCGGCGGCGGCACGGCCGACCGCTGCGTTCGCTTCTGGAACACACTCACCGCGCAGCCGATGCAGTGCGTCGATACCGGTGAGTGCAGGCTAAAAGCGTGGGGAAAGACGATTCTGGCAAGCTAAGAATGAAGTCCGTAGGGGGTCTTGATCAGAGTTAAAAGTGTTTTTTGTGGACCACCCACCCTGGTGCTGAACTCGGCATCTCTTCTAGCCAACAATTAAGTTGATACAATCACGTAAGACGCTCTAGATCAGAGCAGCCGTTACAGCACAGGCGATATAGTACGTTGCTACTGGTCGGTGCCGGGTAAAAATATTGGTGAAAGGGGATCCCAGTAAACTAAGAAGTCGATAAGTGATTTTCATGCGCAGGGATCGCTATCTTCATATTTTTTCATATACACTATTTATTTATATCGATCATATAAACAAATTGTGTGATCAGCTGAGCTAAGAGCGATCATACTTGTTTGCGTACAATCATTTAGTGGTTAGTGGTAAAGACGATTGCGTAAAAAAAGCATGGCATGTGTTCGCCAATCTGACGACCTCTGTGGCGTAGTGGTTAGCGCATCTTAGCGCACTTACTATGCGAGAGGTCCCGGGTTCGATCCCCGGCTGGAGAAAGAAAAAAAAAACTCCAGGTCTTGGATGTTTACGTGTTTGTGACGTCGCTGTTTCTGGTTCCCACGACACAGGGTATCCTAGTGTGGGGCCAGAAGCAATGTATGTGCCTGTATGTAAATGTTATGTTATGTTGTTATGTTATGTTAATCAGCGACGGGCAGCATACTTAGTAACGAAGTAACAATCTTTGTCTGCTTCTGACAGTAGACCTATTACTTGCTGTGGGATATTCAGTCGCCAATGTGAAGGAAAGCATCGTGAGGAAACCTGAGTATCTGAGGTGTTAACAGATCCTCGGTGTTCACGCGGGGTAATAAAGCTTATGCTCTCTCTCTGAGAGTAGACCTTTCCCTGACAGTACGACTCCTGTAGGACGTATTATATGACTAACTTAAGCCAACTTGTCCGTGTGTTTGCAGGCTCGCAGGTGTGCAACCTGGCGTGGTCTAAGCACTCCAGCGAGCTGGTGTCAACGCACGGCTACTCACAGAACCAGATCCTCGTCTGGAAGTATCCCTCGCTCACGCAGGTACGTCGTCGTCCCCGGTTTTTGACGATAAACTAAACAATTTGTTCTTAATTTCATAATTTTTCAGTTTTAATTTCATAATTTTTGAGACATTAAATCGCAAAAATGATGTTAACTCATCATTTTTGCTATTTAATGTCTCAAAAATTATGAAATTAAAACTTAAAAATTATGAAATTAGAGACTAAAGTTTAGTTTATCGTCAAAAAATATGATAGAGTCTGACAAGCGAGTCCTGGGACGCGATTTATTTCGAATTCTTCATATGGCCACACTCTGACTGTCAAACTTAGGTATTTCAGCTGCAAGTAGTACAGCCCAAACAGTTTGATACTCGTCCTAGATTTAAACAAGAAGAAAACTTTTGTTTCTATTCAACATACTCGTAATTTTACCTATGTTTTAGTATGTACATACGAGTAATAATGTTTTAAAGCAAACATGAATTATTTCTTGTTGTATGGTCTGTCGGATGACGAAAATGTTAAACGTCAGATCGAAGACTTAGTCAAAGAACTCAAAGATGTTGAGAAAAAATATATGAATCAGATTTTGATTATGGTTCAGCAGTAATAAATGTTTATAAGTTTATTTGGTGCATCTTTATTATCCCTGTTTTTGGTGGAGTGGAAATGTTGGTTTTGATGTAGTTAATGTTTTCGTTTTGTTTATATTTATTTATGTTTGGACAAAATTCCACTGCTGGACATAGCCCTCCCCTAACGAGCGCCATAGCGCCCTGTCTTCAGCTTTAGACTAATATAGCCTGATTATGATGATGGACACAATTCATTGGAGACTCCAAACTAATTAAACAAATAATCAAGTTAAGCAAAAGTATCAAGATGGTTTATTCAGACGATATGCAGGGTTATCAACTAAAAGATTTTTAAATTTCCCGCCAAAGGCTTGAGCCACGACTCACTTGTCGCACTCTATGGTTGCAGAAGCTTCCTCGTTTTATTGGCACCACTGGTGCTTGAATATAATACTATTATTGTTATAGATTTGACCGTATCCTTCGTTACTAGTTTTAGGTGTTTAGGTTTTACCATCTAATAAAGCCTCAGACCACTTTGATCAAAAGTATACTAATTGACAATCATAAAAATGTTAGAACTTGAGAAGGTTAGATGAAATGTTAGCCTGCATCACCGAACTAACCTGACCCCGTCACCTTCCAGGTGGCAAAGCTGACCGGTCACTCGTACCGGGTCCTCTATTTGGCGCTCTCGCCAGACGGCGAAGCGATCGTCACGGGCGCCGGAGACGAGACTCTGCGATTCTGGAACGTATTCTCCAAGACACCTTCACACAAAGAAAACAAAAGCGTTCTCAACCTTTACACTGCACTCAGATAAGCTTCTGCGCCGACCGTTTAACTTCTGGAAGAAGACGACGCGAAGTGGAGCTTTGTGTTTCACAAGGTTGATCGTAAAATTTGGAGTGTGCTCAACATATTGAGTATTGAGACAATTATTTCAAGATTCACTCTGAAAGTACAGTGGTTATGGCTGAATGCAATGTCTATAGTCTAAAAACGAGTGGCATATACAGAGAACTATTGAAAGTGATGCTTTCGACCAAATGTTTTATTTAGACTTAATTTTGACTAATTGTTAGTCGTTAATCTTTGTAGAGATGTATTTTTGACGCTCAAGTGTAAGGTTGAGATTTAGATTTCATCTTTACATTTGAGCTTTGATTTGGAAGAGTGTAAATAAAATTATTTATAAACTAATATAGCTTAGAACTTAGAGATTACGATACTGTTCAATATTCCTGAGAGAATGTTGGATAGTATTGTTTATATAGAAACACGACATAATTGTAGAAATTAACTAAGCTGGACTAACAATATACAAAAAAATATGTGAAAGATTAAAATCACTTTCTAAATCTATTCAGCATGTTTGAGAAAAGTATATCAAACTGTTTTGAGCATTATTTACCCTTTTCAAGCATGTTTTGGCGAGACTTATGAAGCCGCCATTTTGTTTATTTGAAATATACACATATTTGTGTATCTCGTATACAATGTTTTGTGTAAAACTCTTTATATTTTGCATTAGCGATTCGATTCAAACAGTTCCTAAGTTGAACTGCTTATCAATTTCGACTTATTTATTTGTGACTTAAAATTGTATGTTTACGTTGGGCGAGCAGTTCCAAAATGTTGATTGATCGCTTTGATAAAATCCTTAGAAAATTAAATTGTGTGATACGTAACTTTAATTCAAATCAGTTTACTAATATTTTGTACTTTTTTTTCTTCTGTTCACAGCGTTAACGTGTACGGGTATTTTATTCAAATATATTCGTAGGTTTCAGTTGAGAGGAAGGGATAGATGTACCACTAGTGTATAGTTTTGTCTCGCTCTTTCAAATGTATCTGTGAATATGGATGATCCAGAGCAATCTACGGCGCGGAGTAAAAAATATGCAGAGTGAAATAAACATTTCAGTGGAGTCCATAGGCTCACTACCGCCGCCATTGGAAAATAAATCAAACCTTTACAGAGCGCCTTTCCAAGAACTTGCAATAGTGTCAATAGTGATATTTTGAACCCACAAGCAAGAACTTAGCATCAGAAACCTGGGTATAGATAGTATTTATGCCAAAAACGGCGTTTGCTATAATGTCTGTAGATTCTGGGCATTATGTTCTGTGGATCATAAAAATCGCACTTTACACTATTGAAAGTATTGTAAGACAATTTTTGGAAAAAATATCCGTAAAAGAAGATATGATTAATTTCATTGGTGGTGCTATTGAACCTCTTGAGACCCCTAATTAGAACCAGCTTGTAAGTTTCTTTATAGGTTAAGACCCATAGTAGCAATTTATTGTAATTTTTGTATATTATTTTCTGTCTCAATAAGGGTCCGGTTTTCGATCTCACAATTCTTCAGAAATTGGGGGGTGCGCTCTGTGATGGTGTCAGTAGATTAGCTTTCCATCTAACCTTAGATTTTTTCGCTATACGAATTCTGGGCTTTGAGAGCATCCCCACATTTTTGAGACTATTATTGGCAGCAAATAAAAGTATTGATTTTGCATTTATTAATTAATTTATTTAGTAAGTATCCCCATTTGTGGCGCGTTATCTGCACGCAGTAATAGTTTATCCAATTTCTTTGATAAGTGTCGACTTGTGGGTACTTACGTCTTGAAGAGTTACAATAAAACGTCCTTTTGTATAGTTTCCAAACTTTTGTAACGATTCCTACTAGATTTAGTTTCGGAAATTTGGTTTTGTGCAATGTAGACTATTAAGTACTAAATAGTGGATAGTGCATAAAAGTTATTGTGTTTAACCAAATATTAAAAATGTTTTCTCTTTTTAGTTTTGTTTATTTTGTGTTAATTTATTTCTATAACATGTAGTGTTTAGAACACTAACCGAGTCACTTTGATGTAAGTTTTTGGGTGTTTTGTAATTTAGATAAGTTTAAATTATGATGAGGATTATTTGTGCTCTTGAGTATTGTCGGGATCTGGTTTAGAATTGATTTCTATTTGAATTTCTTGGGCCGTTTATTATTTCTATACTTTATTTGGTGCTTTCAATAAGCATTTGTTCCTATTCATAATTTTTACAATTTCCCGGTATCTTCTACTATTTTATATCAACGTAGATTACATTAAAACGCGTTGAGAATCTCGATTCAAACCAGATCTTCATACAAAAGATGTTACTATTTTATCCTTGCGTAATGATTGCATATTTATAGAGCAGAGTGAAAAGAAATCTATAATATATTTAATTTAATAGAGCTGTATAAAGATAGACTGATATGTAGTAAACTAAGGGTGTAGATGTAACTTTGTCATTAAATTGGTGGAAATAAAATGTGTGATCTATAAATAACTCTCCTTTGTTTCTTTGTTCTCCAAATATTCAATATTACAGTAGGTACCTACTCTTTTCACCTTTGTATTTTTAATCCATCGACTTGTAAATACAAGGTTTTAGAAAGGGCGGTGTTTGAATAAGTTTTTCTGGAGACAAACACGTTTTATTATGAGAGCCACTCTGAGTTATCGACAAACATTTTCGCAGTTTCACACATTCGGTATAGGTATTTTTTGGTTTTCCTATGCGTAACAAGAAACAATGAGCTCACTTTTTAGTAGTAAGCTCGCCTACAGATATTGTTTCTTGTGCAATAAAGATCATTTCAAAAGCATCATTTAAAACGGTGAAAACTACAATACTTATATAGTCATATTATACGCAGTCACAAGTACAACCTGCTGCAACTCATTCCAAAAGGCAAAATCCTGTGACGGGGGAAACGTGGCCCCAGAGAAACACATCGTGGCTTCAAAATCTTGCAGAGTGGTTTAGCATGAGAAACATAGATTACCTAATTATATTCTCTGTGATTACCTACTCTTCCGAGCCCCAACATCGCGAGAAAAAGTTGCCACAATGATAGCCCACCCACAGCCCACCGCTCCGTGACCGTCAGAATGGCCGGTCAAGTGTCGTATTTTACTTTGAAATATGTTCCAAGAATTGCTTACTAATTGCTTATATTTGCTTACCGCCATGAGAGATTTGCTTACTGCGTATTTTAGAAGAATTCAGTCATTTATGGTTGACCGGCCATCCTAATATCAGGATGGCCGGTCATAAAGCCGTAGCATAATAACTGTGTGGAATTACTGATTCTTTTGTAGCTCATAAATTGCTTACGAATTACTTACTTAACAATTTGTAAACTAAGGTCGTGTAGCTATCAAGGAAATAAAAATATCGTATAAGTCAGTTATAGCGTACTGAAAGCCTAAATATCTACATTCATTTTCTTGATCATTTTTTTAATTAATTTTTGGGGTTCCGTAAACGACAAGGAACCCTTATAGTTTCGCTATGTCCATCTGCCTGTAAATTATTAATATTATTATCTGTCTGTCCGCAACCTAGCTCAGAAACGATTAGTAGGTAGGTAGGTACTAGGTCGAGGGCCACAAACGGCAGGTTGAGGGACCTGCCGTCCGACTCCGTGGCGGGAGAGTGGGGTGTGGGGCCAACACGGTATCTACAATTAAACAGAGAAATAAATGATTAGGGTAGGTACCTACCTACCTCCCCTACTCAAGTTAGGGATGCAAGTTTTTTTGCCTAAGCTCTTGCCTAATAGTGGAATTGGTCGTTTAAAAACATTGTGAATGTAGGAAAACCATTTCGATTTATGGATCCGTTTGCAAAAAATTTCACCTCAAATTTCTTTTCAAGATTGTATAAAAAATAATAAGTGGGATCTTTTATTCGACTGTCCTTCCGGGCCAAAGCTTGATTGCTTGATTGCTTGGCGTGGCGCCAGCTCCTGATACTGACAGCTACGGCGATGCGAGATAGCCGAGGTCCAGCTTTTTATCAAGTAGAAAAAAAAACCCGACTGCTAAAAAAAATTTAACAACTCTTTTATTAAGTCAGCATGTGAAATAGTAAAAACAATCAAAAAACATACTTGTAAATTAATTTATTATTCACCGGGGTGCCAAATCGCTCGTAGCCCCAGCCGCCAGAGTGATATTAAACGATCTGCAACATAGGGCGCGCTCAGTTCACGGATGGATGCATGGTGACCGTCTATCACTAACGCTAATGGCATTCCGAGCGGTTCCGTGCTTCGCAAGGCACGTTAAGCAGTTGGTGCCGGCTGCCGTCGATAGATGGCAGTCGTTATGCAAAGTCAGAGGCCTTAGGGTAGCTTGAAAACTTCTGACATTAAGACCAGCCACTAGTCTTACAAGCCTCCACCAATCCGGACTTGGCCCCCGTGGTGGAGTATGGCCTATACCTTCCCCAGGGAAGAGACCCCTGCCCATCGGTGGGGACATAATTGGTTGATGATGATGATGAATTCAAATCAACGGTCTCTTGAGGCTGCGACTCTGCGTTTCTTACGTTAACTTCTGAGTAACGTAAAAACGGATATGACCGTCTATACCACAAAAAAAGTATCTTTCGACACACAAAGGAATAAACTAAATTAAGAATCCTGTGGCAAGAAAGTGGCAAAATCGAAAACTATACTTTTGTAATTAAATCATAAAAAAAATGTTTGTTCGGGAAAAGTTTGGAAAGAACTGCGAGCACGGAACCCTCGGTGGACGACCACGACTCGGTCTTGTTCGTTTTTTTTATTTGACATTTGAGATTAAAGACTATCTACGGTTTTGCATAGACTTTTTGTCTGTGTTTGTTAATAGCTTGCGCTTACAAGCATCATATAAATTAAAAACTTGAGCTATTACATAAAATAATGTATTGTGCTTCAATAAATATAGTAAATGTTTTTACGTGTAAATAAAACAATTAGTAAACTTTCACTTCCGGTTTCTAGTGTTTTTGGACAAACTGTATTTTACTAGACGTTCTTTTGGTCTGAACGCACCTTAACAGCGTGGTTGGTGATGGCTTGCTAATAATATGACGAGTTCAGGCTCGTTAGTCTCGCTAATGCTTCCGTCAACCTATGCTCCCTGAGTAGGTAGAGATATTTATTTATATTCTTATTTTTGTACGCTACAGTAATTTTCTTATTCGAAAAAAGATTATCGTATTTGTTAAATAGGCGAACTTATCTCTAATCTTTATTTAACACTTTTCTAAGACACTTTCCTACGTGGGCTTGGCTAAAAATTCAGATTTATTTTTAAACAATCGGTATTTATCGTCGATATCTCTTATCTCGATACAATGTGAAATAGATTAATATTTCGTTTAATATTCTTGTCTTAGAAAATAATGAATTTATTTTTTATTAAATTTTTTTAGTCCCCAAGTTTTCCAACACACCGAGTTTGTCTAAATATCAAGGTACGTAAGAAAAATACGTATTTAGATAAATGATTACTGTACGTAGCACGTTCATATGCAGAAGAATCAAATACCTAGAAATAACTTACAATCTACGGTCTCATCATCATCAACCCATTATGTCCCCACCGAGGCGCACGGGTCTCTTCCCTGAGGAAGGTATATGCCATACTCCACCACGACGGCCAGGTCCGCATTGGTGGAGTTCTACGGTCTATTGACTCTTATTAAAAAAAAAAAGGGGTACAGTCACGAGCTATAATATTTACACTCTGTAACATTTTTTATTTTCTAGAAAGAAGTGTACGACAATTTGTCCTAAATTATGTAACCAATGGTTAGATAATTTAGGGCAAATTGTCGTAAACATAATTATGCAGTACAAAACAAAGTGTGTACGTCGAACAAAATGTGACAGTGTAGGTACAATAATATAGTACCTACTGTACATACCTACCTATCAAGTTTCACTGAAAGTTACTGCAATAAGCTGTTTTTGAAGTTTGAGGAATTTTAATTTAATAAATCGGGATTATGTCTATTAAAACTTTAATTCCTATTTTATTGTTACAATTCGATGTACATTGCGTAGCAGAGGCTAGTTATTTATCAGCGGTTTAATCAACATTACGATGTACGAATTGTTATAATTACCTACTATTATAACTAAACCATGAATTGTAGTTTTGCTAGAAAACGCTTCAGTATCGAAATCGAAATCGTCCTGAAACAATACCACACTGAATATGACCGATTTATTGCTCTGCGGCGGCGGATTACTCTGCAACCGGATGCGCTGGCGGCGCCAGAAGTGACGACGTACGTATCTGCCCATGATTACTTCCGGTCGGATAGTTGGCTTTCCGATGTCTCCCGCGTGAAAGATGAAGCGAGATGAGAAGTCGCTGAGCCTTTCTTCATTCCTGAATTCAAAATTGTACTTTTATTAGGTACAGGTAAAACTATATGTATCACATACATACACAGTGTATGTGTGGGTGTCCTATGGAAATAAATATTTTATCTATCAACCTAATTTTCAGTTTTAATCCAATAAAAAAAGCCATTTTCTATTTAGAAATTTCAGTAAAGTCGATAGCACATTGACCTTTACCTAAATGCGTTCATTCTACACGGCTTCGTCCTGCCCTGATATTACATAACTTTCCACTACATCGGGTTAAGCATTTAGACAACTCGAAAGAGTCAAAATAAGAATGTTTAAGGGACTTCACACACGGCAGCTATAATATACATTAATGTACATTACATCCCGGGATGTATAGCTTTACATTACATTAAAGTATCACACGGGCATTTTTTTTTTATTTTGACAGTTCAGTTTTCGGCATGTCCGATGTTTTTGCAGCTCATTTGTATCTAAACTATCATGGTTTTTGATTTCATGTTTTTAGTTAGGGATAACATACTTTACATTATAGTAACAATTTCTAAAAATACTATGAAATTGCTTATAAAAGCATGAATAAATAACTTTTAGTAATGTGACCCCCTATTTTTTCCTGCGTCCAGTGTCCAAATCTGAAACAAAACTATCTAAGTTATGGTAGACAAGATTTCTTTGTTACAAAATGTGGAATGACTTGGAAAGATAGAAACCTGGATTTTCTAAATTCGTTCTTATTTACATTGTGGTACAGAACAAAATAGTTTTAAAACTTATTTAAAGAAATTGAAAAAGTGGAATTCCATCTATACGTTACCGCACCAGAAAGCTAAAAAATCTACCATTTGGAACAATATTTTTCAACACAGCAACACTTTTTCGTCACTGGTAACCCTAATAAGCCGGATTGAAGTAGATTTTAACTGTCAGTGTGCGTCAGAATTCGACTGAGAGTGGTTGAAGAACATCGGGTGAATATCGGTTTTCACATTCGTTACCAAGGTTAGTAAAGCAATTTTGATTGTTCTTTACTATTTTAACCTAAAGTTTATCATTCTACGACTTCGAGCTATATCCGCAAGTTTAAATAACTCAAAGTACTAGCGATTTAACATCAATGGACTCCCATTCATTTATGAAAGAATTGCTTTGTGCTTATTTCGTTACTTCCATTCCGTTTCAATAGTAATGGTAACGTATATGTGGAGCTCAAAAAGTAACGGATTGGAAACATAAGGCTGTAAGCACACTGTGATAAAATGATTAACTGTTAGTGATTTTCTATTATAATTTTCACTTAGTATTTAAAAAGCATAAATAAGGTATTGTTGGTTGGTTTTAGATGCTGCTGACACCAGCCGAAAAACAGAAAAGGTATCGGGAAAGAATAAAAAATGACCCACAAAAATACGAAGCCCAAAAAAAGAAAGATTTAGATAGAATAAAGAAAAACCTGAAAACAAAAAAAATCGGAGAAATGACAGAATCTGAAAAAAATGCGCAACGAAAAATATGGAGAGAAAGAAAAAAAACTCAGAAAGAAAGAAAAAAGCAAGACGAAGAAAAAATCCAAGTAAATAAGGTAAAAAAAATAAAAAAACAAAAAAGTTGTTATAGCCAAATATTCAAGAAGTACAATGCAGCTTTAGAAAAAATAAGTAAGCTGAAAAAAATTAATGATGCTGCCAGAAAACGGTACAAAAGACTGAATGAAAACTTAAATATAAAAAATGAGCACCTTGAAGAGACTGTTTCGAAACTTAAAGCACGGCAGGAAATACTAGAAGCAGCACTCAAATCAAAATACAAAAACAGTAAAACTACAGAAAAACGCGTTTTTAAGGACCTGGCAAGACAAGAACCCGTAAAAAAAAATAAAGCTGTGGGCTTTGTGACTAAGCTGTTAGGACTGCGTGGAACAATTCGCCAAAAGAAGTTAAAACTATACAAGGTTCCAATAATACAACAAGAAATAGAATCATTTTTTCTTCGAGATGACGTCACTCGCTGCACAGCAGGTAAAAAAGAATGTCGAACGCACAAAAAAGACAAACAACAAAAGAGATATCTACTCGACACCTTATCCAATTTATACAGGATTTATAAGGAAGAAGGAGGAAAATACAGCTTCAGTACTTTTTATAAGTACAAACCTTTTTTTGTGTTAACTCCAAGTATCTCAGACAGAGACACTTGCCTTTGTGTTAAACACAGCAACATGGATATGTTATTCAATGCTTTAAAACAAAAGCAAATAATACTGTACCAAAATATGACAGAACTCCTATCCAGCTTGGTCTGTGATAGAAAATCACGCGAATGTATGTACAGAGAGTGTGATCAATGCAATAAAAAGAAGACAAAATACAACCCAGAGAGAGAAACATCAGATGATTTGGTAACATGGCAACGTTGGGAACGAGTTACTCACGTTTACCAAAAGACAGAAAAAGGAAAATCAAAGACAATGATTACTAAAAAGACTGAGAAAAAAACGAAAGAAGGAAGCGTCGAAGAGCTAAAAAAAGAGTTCGAAAATAATTTAGCCTTGTACAAAGAACATTCCTTCAATGTTTTCCACCAACAGAAAAAATACCAAGACCTTATAAAAAACTTGGGACGAGATGAAGCTCTTATACTGTGCGATTTCTCTGAAAACTATGCAGGAAAAATGGGTCAAGAAATACAAGCTATGCACTTTGGTGCTAGTAAGACCCAGGTAACGCTGCATTGTGGAATGGTGTACTGGGCAAATGACTGCCAGTCATTTTGTACAGTCTCGGACAGTAACGCGCATGATCCAGCAGCTATATGGGCCCACCTAATGTCTATCATAAAAATGATAAAGGAAAAGTCTACCATCAATACACTTCATTTCTATTCTGATGGGCCCTCTTCACAGTATCGACAAAAAAAAAATTTTTTTTTGCTGGCTTTATTCCAGAAAAAACTTTACCTGGAATTCGCTACATGGTCATTCTTCGAGAGTGGGCATGGTAAAGGGGTAGCTGATGGGATTGGGGGTGCTGTGAAACGATGTCTTGATCGCCAAGTCTCCTATGGTAAAGATGTCACAGACGCAAATGAAGCCCACGGAATTCTTTCAAGGTGCATGAAATCAGTATATTGCGTGTACGTTACAGAAGGAGACGTGGAGAACTTAAGAAAACTAATACCAACTTTGCAACCGGTGCCGGGTACACTTAAAATACACCAAGTTGTAGTCAAAAATTTCGCTTCAACTACAAACGAGATCTACTACAGATCTTTTAGCTGCTTTTGTGCGAAAAAGAAGTTGTGTGACTGTTTTTCACCAAAAAAACATACGTTTCCTGTATGTCAGAGAGATGTACAAACCGAAATCACGGTTAAAGTTGAAACTCATCAACCTCCATCACAGCGTAAAATCAACGTTATTAAAAGGTATAAAATACCTAACTAAAATAATTAAAAAGTTGCAGTTGGATGACTGGGAGAGACAGACAGTTCTAGTTTAAAAAGGTATAAATCGGTTTTTTTGAAGTCATGTGTGTCGTGTGATAGCCTATTTATGTATAACCCTGTAATTATTAAAACGAGTCTGATAGATCCTGAAATAGAGCTTAAAAACTATCTTACAAGTTGCTTTATAAATTTGATATAGAGCTTACAAACAAAATAAAGTGCAACGTGCAGGTGTTCATAAATCTGAAATAGAGATTAGAATTTTCTGTACAAGTTTAAAAAGAGCTTACGTATGTATGGTGTATTTATAAACTGATGTAACGGCTGCCTTGTAATTCCGTTACCGATCTCATATACGTTACCGTCCGTTCCTATATTTTTTTATATCAGATGTTATTCTTTAATGATATTGAGTTATGTTTTGTTTTGTTCGTCACAGAGAGGCAATAATATTTAAGTTAAGTTTAAGATATTTAGCTGACAATATTTCGCATAGCACATAAATAGTAAAGAAAAATATTAGTTGTTTTGGCTGTCTGGTAACGAAGTGAACACTTATGGGCCTTAAAAAGGGGAAACAAAATGGAAAACCATTAATTAATTTTATTTCCGTAATTTGTAAGTGTTTTTTAATGATTAAAGACTTTTGATACCTGTGATTGATTTTTTTTTACCTTTTATTCTTAGATATATCTGGTAACGTAATGGAAAGATATTTGTGGTCTGGCTTGATTCTAACCCTATTGCAATTTTATATTGATAAATTTCCGCAAGATTTCATTCAAATTAAGCTAAATTTAGGTAGGCCATATTACTAAGAATATTCTGAAACATTTTTTTTTTTAATCTATTTTATTTTCGGAACTTTTGTCACAAGGTGACGATGACAGTTCCATCGTACCCGTTATAAAAAAAACAACGAGAATATTGACTTCACAAAAAAAATCCTTAATTTTTTGTCGGGTCACCTTTAAATAAAAACGCCCACACACGCAACAGGTAACGTAATGTATAAGATGTAATGAGATATTTCGTGCTATAATATACATCTTTACCTTATAGCCGCCGTGTGTGGAGTCCCTTAAACGGATAAGATGTATCCATAGAGCAGGAAAAAGTAAGAAGAACTGGCCAATAAAAAAAAAATGAATAAAATGCACATAACGGATTTGGCACCCCACACGACGATATATCGTGCTATAATATACATACATCTTTACCTTATAGCCGCCGTGTGTGGAGTCCCTTAGACGGTTCGAAATAGGAGTTTGACATACCTACCTACTAGGAAAAAAAGTCCCAGAATGTGACAGTGTAACATAAGGTGGTGTGACATACCGGGAACAAAAGGGCTGAATCAGACAACTCCATACCGTGGAGTCTTACGTAATTGCACCCCAGATCGGCTTTGCAACAAAAATATTAAAGTCGAGATTTCTTATCAAACACCACGTAAATGTAGAGTAAGAACTAAGTTACACAACATAACCATTTGCCTAATGAAACGCTTTGTAAAGCCTTCAGGATTCCCCGGAGTTTAATACAACACTTAAATGTGTAGTTGGCATGAACCGCACAGAGGTACGGTAGAGAATACTTTGTTGCTCAATCAGAAGAAAGTATTACAAATAATTTCTCATTATCTACGTAAATAATAGCGTCGAAAAAGTTTGTCTTATCGCTTAGTATTTAATATGTTTGCAATGCTTAGAGGCTTGTCTTTATTAAGGTTTCTAAGAAGCATACAATTAAATCAACATGGCTGACGGCGAAACAGAAGGAGAGCTGAGAAGGAAACAGAAAAAATCACATTTTAAAATAGTCTGTAGTTGAGAGAGAAAGTAAGTTGACCAATGTTTTGTAACAGGTACTTTCTTGTGTTCAAACTATTACTATTGTATTTGTACATTATACTGCCCACATATATGTGATCGGAGCTTTCGTTTTGTTCAGCTGACGAGGCAAGGCACGTGTAAAAGAGACTATGATATTATGCCTACTGAGCTACAAATAGAGCTTTTAAAGAAACACAAAATGTTACTTATTCATGCTGACTCCTAAGTTGTGAAAGTGATCTTTTTCAGTTTTTCAATGTTTAGTTACGTTTGTTTAGGAGTACTCCAATCAAACCAATGATGAAACTAAAAAAACGGTCAAGTGGTGGTCATTCTCACGGACCGGGGGTTCCGTATCATAATAAATACGTAGGTATAAATACTGAAAACTAATACATAGACAGAAAACACCATGTAGCAAATTTTACACTTGGAAATTTTCTTTCGGAAGAAACTGGAAGGAATTTCAGTTAGAAATTATCATTTTCTTGTTAAATTATGTATATCAGATGACTGTCTTGTTGATCCAACGGTTAACGCACTTAGCTCTCAAAATACATATAATCGGTTCGATTTCCATTGGAGCAAAACAAATGACCTAAGTCTGGTGTAATTCCATTTTTAACGAACTTAATTTTTTAGATCTTCAGTGTTACATGTTTATATTTAATATATATTTTGGTTTTGCATTTTCCTTTTTTGGTCAAGGAGAAATTCTCCTTGTTTTGGTAAATAAATTTACTGTCATTTTTTTTTAATTTTAGTATACAATGTAGGTATCTAATTTTCTTATTCAAAACTAAGTAAGTATATGATAGCAAAAATGTATATAAAATATCCTTAATTTTATTATCAAACAAAGCCTCAAACTGCAGCAATTTGGACCTGTTACGCAGAAACATTCCAACTCATCATAATTAACTTTCTGCTGCGAGAAAAATTGCTTTTAAGGGTTCCGCAGGCGACGAGGAACCCTTAAAAATAATTTCACCATATCCGTCCGTCCGTTCGTCCGTCCTACATAAATCTGCGATGGTTTTCAGAAAAACATCAAATAGCCTCTTATTGTATGTACAGTCACGAGCAATAATATGTATACATTGTCACATTTTCTAAAAATCCTAACTTAAAATAATCTAGAAAGAAGTGTACGACACTGTGTCCTAAATTATGTAACCAACTGTTAAATAATTTAGGGTAAATGTCGTACACATGTGCAGTACAAAAGAAAATGTGTACGTGGTACAAAATTTGACAGTGTACAATCTGTCAAGAAAATGTAGACATTAAAGAGTACCGTTTTGCTCGGACTTTTTGTCTGCATTTGTTAATAGCTTGCACTCACAACCATTATATAAATTAAAAACTTGAGCTTTTACATAAATTAAGGTAATGTGCTTCAATAAATAAAGTAAATGTTTAGATTTTTCAATAAAACAATTAGTGAACTTTCACTTCCGGTTTCTAGTATTTTTTGACAAACTGTATATTATATTATTGCGCGTGACTGTACGAGTGAGACAGCATACCGGACTAGACGGCAGCCCTAATGGAGGCTTCGTAAATAAAATTCAGGTAGAGTTGAGTGTTCATTTCATCCAAATTGATTACTTACTCAATTTATTATTCATAATGGTATTTTGATTACGCATACGGTGTACACCCCCGATAAATATTCGGGCCCTATGTTGTTAAACATTATTCGGAGAAGAATTTGGAGTAATTTTACGGGCCGTTTTCCGTAAGTAACTCGACGGTACAGGCAATGTACCTATTGTATATTTTGATTTTCGCGTAATAAAACAGAATTAGAAAATACTTTCTCAGTAACTATGTAAATTATGTCAAATTATGTAACCATTATTATAATAGTACATACGTACTATTATAATAATGACTCACACGCAGCACAATCACTTGAGGTAGTCCAGTTTGCGCACCTGCCTAAATAGCACCTGCACAAATAGCACCTGCACAAATAGCACCTGGCCTAGTCCAGATTGGGCACCTATTGATAATTTTGGCAGAATAAATACATTACAAATCGCTCGTAGCCTGGGCTGCCTGAGTGATCTTAAACGATCACTAACGTTAAGCAACATACGGCGCGTTCAGTCCATGGATGGGTCACCGTCTATGACTAACGCTAGTGGCATTTTTCCGAGCGATTCCGTGCTTCGCAAGGCACGTTAAGCAGTTGGTGCCGGCTGCCGTCGATAGATGGCAGTCGTTAAGCCAAGTCAGAGGCCTTAGGGCGGCTTGAAAACTTCTGACAGTAAGACCAGCCAATAGTCTTACAAGCCTCCACCAATCCGGACTTGGCCCCCGTGGTGGAGTATGGCCTATACCTTCCTCAGGGAAGAGACCCGTGCCCCTTGGTGGGGACATGATGGGTTGATGATGAAATACATTTGAATTCACTAACAGCACCTGCCAAAATTATCAATAGGTGCCCAATCTGGACTAGACCAGGTGCTATTTGTGCAGGTGCTATTTAGGCGGGTGCGCAAACTGGACTTCCTCAATCATTTGACCCGGTCCCAAACCACGACATCCTGTGCTATGGCAACCAGGCAAGGTGACTGAGGTCACCTGTGCAAATGTACGGCGGCCCCCAGTGGGAATCGAACGCATGACCTCTTTCTTGGTAGATAAGCGCCTTAATGGCCGACCAACGAGGCAGTCAATTGAGAAAGGAATGTTGGATTGGTTTGGACATGTGGAGGGAATGAAGGAAGAAAGACTGACGAATCAAATATATCGGGCGAATGAGAGTGGAAGGGCCGGTAAGGGACGCCCCAGGCGACCAAATAGGGGATGTATTTTTGTGGAGGGTGTGTAATGAATTTAATAAACTGGCGAAGATTGGCGATCTTTAATTCATTGGTTCATAATTTGAGGGTAAAACTTAGTGAAGATTTTTTCAGTGGTTAAGAGTAAATGTAATTTCTAGAGAGTATTAAGATAGTTTTTAAGCTGTCATTTGTGAGCTTGCTTAAAGTGCTTAATTTGTTTCGGCCTTCTGTATGTTTAAATAATATGTAAATCAGTGTTATGTGCTGTTAGTCTTCCTAATATTAAATAAATAAAATAAAATCTATGTAAATAAAATTCAAAGTCCTGACTAACTGACTGACTGACTCATTCACCAACGCCCAGCAAAAGCCATTGCACCTAGGAAGCTGAAATTTTGCACAGAGACCTCACATTAAGACCGGATTTCTTGAAATTCAACCCCTAAGGGGGCGAAAAGGGTTGCCAAAATTTGTATGGGAGGTATAAAGAATGTTGTCTAATTTTCTTGAAACTTAAAATAAATACTCTTCAACACAATTGATTGAACACGTGTTTCGCCGTTTTTCTAAATCTAACCCTTAAGGGAGTGAACTGGGTTGCAAAATATTGAACTAAAGTCCACGCGGACGGAGTCGCGGGCGAAAGCGAGTACATAAATATTAGCAAAAGACAAGAAATACAGACGAATTCTCTCCTCCTTTTTTGAAGTTCCTTATAAAGTACCCGAAACCGGCGTGCCGTGCCTGCAGCGACTAATGAATGTCGATGAAGCGAAAGTGATCTGTCAGGATCGTGGCAAGTGGGAGTCTCTGGTCTCAGTCTACCCCTGTGGGATACAGGTGTGAGCTTATGTGTACAGTGTATGTAATAAATTAATTAATTAATGAAAACGGTAAATTGTAAAACGGTCTTACGCCTGGTTTACATTTGCTTTATTTTCATCCTTTTTAGCATGCTTTTCATAGAGAAAGAATAAAATAGAGACGGCAAAAACATATGTCGATTCATAGCTTTTATTACGCACCATATATTATAAATGTACTTAAAATAAATCCTAAATACGTAGTATACAACCAACCATTACTGATTTATTATTTGCTTGTGTAGGTACTTATAAAACGAATTGGCGTCTCTATTATATTCTAGCTCTATGGAAAGCATGCTAAAAAAGCATGAAAATAAAGCAAATGTACACCAGGCCTAAGAAGGAATTTCGTTAATTAAGTAGAGTACACGGTTGTTTGTTTGATCCATCGATAACAGAAGTCATCGATTTGAAATTCCTTTCGAGAACCTAATACTTAAGGCGATGATCAAGATTGTCGCCAGGACGGGAAGCCAGGAAAAAAGGACCTGCTGTCTGAAATAGATATACCTATTTCCTGCCCGATAGATAATGATTATCAGACAGGAGGTCCTTTTTTAAATACCTACAGGGCGCGATCGATCGCGATGCACGGAATGGTACCTTAAATTATACTTTACTCTACACAGGGAGTATTAAATACTCCTTGTTCTACGAGAACATTTTTTAAGTTTTTTTATATAACATGACAAAGATAAAGATATGTAAACTACTTCGTGTAGAAACTCATTGGTCATGTAGTTTCTCTTTTTCGTCGGCGGCGGATGCATGCGGCCTAAAGGTCATAGCCCACTTACACGAGGCTTTTTAAGGCTTTTTTTCAGTGTAGGTGCAAGCCGTAGGCAGACGGACTGAAAATTTAATTTCACGCGGACCGAGACAAAAAGAACCCTTTTATTTTTATCTGCCCCTCCCTAGGGACTGACATATTTGCTAGTTATTTATGTATGTGGGTCGGCTTATTATTATTTTGGGGTATTTGTCTGTGATTTACCTGTCTTCCTGATCTTGCGGTTAACACGGTTGACAACCAAAGGAGAGGTCACGGGTTCGATACCCGCTGGAGGCTGCCTTGTTTTATTTGGCCTCAGTCTGGGTATATTTCGATGTTTGTGATGTCCTTGCCTAGTTGGTTATCATAGTGTACTAGTTTGGGACCATTAAATCATCCAGACGCCGCAGAAAAAAACCAAAATAATAAGGGGCATATAGGGTATGTCTGTGCAGCGATATTTTTAGAAGTGGTTTAACTACGGTTATACATCGATTCAATTCGCTTGTTCAATCAACACGCATTGTGAGCACTTTGGAATCGGTGGGCGGGGCATACATTTTCCTATCAGTGCTGTCGTGACGTCATAGTAAGCAGAAAAAAATATGCCCTACGTATCATTTCATACATTTTTCCTACCCATTCTTACATGCAATAAGACATTTCTACCTCTTGTATCCTACCTAGAATTTAACAAAATCTACCCATTACCCATGTGATAATGGTGGGAACACACATTTTGTTTGACCACGCTCAGACTTCCCGTACATTTGAGCGCACTAGCTAAAGTCCG
Organism: Yponomeuta plumbellus; assembly: GCA_947310845.1. Taxonomy (NCBI): domain Eukaryota; kingdom Metazoa; phylum Arthropoda; class Insecta; order Lepidoptera; family Yponomeutidae; genus Yponomeuta; species Yponomeuta plumbellus. The sequence continues at coordinate 3,839,028 of OX371198.1, read as the reverse complement.
TTTTTTAATTCGATGCAAAAAAGAAAATGACGCGGTGTTACCGCTATAAAAGCTATAGGTTTACTCGGTAGATTTTTTTTACCGTGAATAGAAGACTCATTTGACCAAAATCCTTATCACATCAAAGACATTAAAATTGAATTACTCTTATGAGCAACATCTAGAAAAAAAAACGCCTACGTAGAATACACAATTTTAACTTGGAAGTAAAATGGGGCTATTTGGTTTTTATGTAGGTACTAGCAACACTCAGACATATATATTTTTTGCATTGAATGAAAAAACAGAGTTTACGTGGTCTTAACGATAGATATCTACTGAAGAAACTGTTTTCTGGCTTTGCAATCTTTACGTCACACCACACTGTGTATCGATGGTAGGTGTCGGCCAAGTATCGATTCAACCTAAAAATACCAACTACTACTGTGGTCAATCGCATTCACAGATCGTACGTACGTCATAGAGAGTGTGAAATAATTTATGAGACAGTGTCATTTTACTAACATTAATTGGTTGCTTTTTTAAAGAGAGCTCTAGGGGGAAACGCTAGCATCACTGAGAACATAATTTTTTACACATCGAATTTGAAGGGTACAGGAAAAGAAGGGGCTCATCGATATATTCGTGGAAATCAAACTAACAATTTTATTGCAGTTGATAGATTTTGAACGGGCCCTTAATATGACGTGTCCAAAAAAAACTAAAAGGGGCTGGTTTCCTGTGATATGGGCATAACAAAAAAACAATAAAACACTAAAAGGAGCCTATTGCGTCTTAAACCGGGATAAAAGGAGCTCATTTTATTCTATACTGGTTAAGAAGGGGTACATTGACCACTTACTATCTTAGAACGCGCCCATTGCACCATTAAAACCATCCATGAAACTCAGGATAATTCAGTCTGAAACCTTTAAACAGCGTTTTCTCAAAATAACACGAATGTCGATGAGCCCCTTTTTTTCCTGTACCCTTCATTTGTTAAGTGTCTAAAATTTTTAGACTGAAACTTTCGCAAGCACTACATTTTATTAACTTTATTCCGGATACACTTTCTTGTTTTATTGTCGGAAGAGTCCGACCAATTAGGCTTCGACTGAATCGCTCGTAGCCTGGGTTACCTGAGTGATCTTAAACGATCATTAAGGTTAAGCAACATACGACGCGTTCAGTCCATGTATGGGTCACCGTCTATGACTATCGCTAGTGGCATTTTCCGAGCGGTTCCGTGCTTCGCAAGGCACGTTAAGCAGTTGGTGCCTGCTGCCGTCGATAGATGACAGTCGTTAAGCCAAGTCAGAGGCCTTAGGGCGGCTTGAAAACTTCTGACAGTAAGACCAGCCACTAGTCTTACAAGGCTCCACCAATCCGGACTTGGCTACCGTGGTAGAGTAGGTATGGCCTATACCATCTTAAGGGAAGAGACCCGTGCCCCTCGGGGTGGGGACATGATGGGTTGATGATGATGATGACCTGGGATGATTGTCGGGACTTCTAGCATGCTATGCAAGCATGCTAGAACTCCCGACCGATCTGCGGAAATCAATGGAATTCTGAAATGTGCCACTTGCCAACGTAGGTACTTTTGCTGCAAATATTGCTTACGTCTGCCAAACGCGGGCACATCAGGCTTAGCACCGGATCAGCATGGAGGATATCTACAGTGCCACGACAGTACAAAAACCTCAAAAAATGGTAACATAAATGTTTTGAATGGATATTAAAAGTCGCAACACTATTCAAATGATTGCACAACTTTCAGTTCTGCCAAACTATACAGTCGACAGCACATCATGGTATACACCCATGCACTCTACTCCGTTGGATTACGGTCGACTTTGCAACTAAAATGTGAAGATTGACGTGCTGTCGACTGTACTAGCGCAGTGCAAAGAAGAGGCTCGCGCGTCGCGACCCCGCAGACGGGTTCAACGACCTCCCTGCCTACCCCGGGCCGGGGTGCAATGCGGCCTCGATCGGAACTCTACGGCTGAATGAAGCTAATTCAGTTATTCGAGGCGGGGTTGCGCTGGAAATGGATTCGTCGTCACTCCTGAGGTTTGAGTTCACGATTGGAACAAAGGCTAATCCGTTCAGGCAAAAAGTATCAATAGCGAAAGTCTTTTTTCTGTACTATTGCAAAATGGCTAGGTAGGTACTGAAAAATTGCTGTAGGTTATTTATCATTAAATATTAAATTGGCAAGACAATTTTTTTGAAATAAAATCTGATAACTCCTTTTGAAGCCCGAAATGTAGACACATAATCTCCGCCTAGCAAAATTCTTCTTGCAATCAACTCCTTCCCTATGTTGTCTGGAAAAAAAAAACTTTGGGTATCATTATTTAAATACCTATAATAATAATTTCTAATTCTTTGATCTGCAGGTTGTACAATAAAGTGTTCTATGTCTTTGATAACTATCTATCTATAGATATTACAAATTAATTATTATATCACAGAAAGAATTACAATTTTTTTAAGCATTTAGCATTTAAACATACTTTTCTATTCGTTACCGTAACTTGTATTATTATTTACATTTCAACCATTTGCTTTTTTCGGCTTATTCATGTTGCGAAAAATGCCGATCGCAAGATTGAAAGCAAAAAGCTTTCTATCGATTAAAAAGTCTAGACAATTTCGGACAAGGTGGCTTTGTCCCTGGACTCTATTTGGTAGGTTTTTTGATACAATGACCATGAAGGTTCTTTATGTGGGTAAAACCAAGGTCCTATAAGACTTCCTATAATACTTAATACCCAAGTCTTCTACTAACTTTATTCCGGATTCTTTCCTTGACTTTTTGTCGGAAGAGTCCGACCAGGTTTCGCTCTGATTCGCAGAGCTTTACCATGCAGTCAGAGACGAGCTACCGACGATGCGTGCTCCGTCTCTGCTCACCGTGATTAAGCTCTGCGAATCAGAGCGAAACCTGGTCGGACTCTTCCGACAAAAAGTCAAGTAAGTGAACCCGGAATTAAGTTGATAATGTCTAGTGCGAAAGTCTTAGTTCAAAAAAGTCTTCTACTTACTGTTACACAATAATAAAAAGTAAAGTACTTACATTGAATAGGTACTAATAACTATGTCAGCGATGTCTCTTTCTGCTATAAGACACCGGAGCCTAATTCATATAGCTACAATTCTTGTTTTATTGACAACTCGATCTACATTGAAAAGTTAACTAACCCACAAATGATAAGTACCACCTATATTATCAGATGATGAGTATATTACAGACTCTGCCACACATGTCACCGATTTGTCATAACAAACTATAAATTTTAGTTTTATGAATCACAGCCCTGGCTGTATTTGTTTAGACTGAGTGCCACAGATTTACCTGAGCCGTTTTCAGTCCTCCGTGAATTATTTATCGGCCGCCGGCGTGTCACAGTACTCGCAGTGGAAATAGCGTGGAAGTGTACTAAACGTGTAAAAAAATCAATAAATCGGAATTGTATTGCTTAAAGTAGGTACAGTCGGCAGCTGGGCCTAGTAGTCCAGTCATTATATCCAAAAAACCGACCCCATCCGTAAATAAGCAGTTCTTGAATTTTTTTTCGTAGGTCCCTCGGGGGGACACTGAGAGTGTACATTCAAAAAGTATACTGAATCAGGCTCCTGTGTATATTCGATAAAATGTTTTTCTTGAATAACGAGTTAATCGAGCCGAGGCCATTTTTGATTTTTCAGTAAAACCGTGAGGACAAAAATTGTAGGAGCTTCTCTACAAATTTGGTACTTAGAATTTTTCTTCTAGGATCGATATTTTGTAAATTAAACCTGAAAAACCCGACAAATTCAAAATATTATCAATTAAAAAAAAAAACTTTTTTCGAATATACACAGGAGCCTAGAGAATCTACGTTTTGAATTTACACTCGTATCGAATCGCTCAAATCGCGAAACTTCGCGAAAGAGGTCAATCGTCGAATCCAACTCGGCTGGGCAGCGTTCGGGAAACTCAGAAAAGTCTTTTCCTCCGATATACGTCAATCCCTCAAAACAAAACTGTACAACCAGTGTGTGTTACCAGTGATGACTTATGGCACTGAAACGTGGTCTCTTACCATGGGCCTCATAAGAAAGCTCAAGGTCACGCAACGAGCTATGGAGCGGGCTATGCTCGGAATTTCTCTACGGGACCGAGCCAGAAATGATGAGGTCCGTAGACGAACGAAAGTCGTCGACATAGCCCGGCGGATTAGTAAGTTGAAGTGGCAGTGGGCGGGGCACATAGCACGCAGAACTGATGGTCGATGGGGCCGAAAAGTTCTCGAATAGAGACCACATATCGGCAAGCGTAGCGTAGGACGACCAGCCACAAGATGGACAGACGATCTCATCCAAGTGGCGGGAAGACGCTGGATGCAAGCCGCTTCCGACCGGTCTTTTTGGAAATCCATGGAGGAGGCCTATGTCCAGCAGTGGACTTCTTGTGGCTGAATGATGAAAATGATGATGATGAAATCCAGACTTGCAAGATACGTTAGGGGTTCATGCTCCTCCTTATTCTATGGTTGCGCGTTGGTGTGCTGAAAAAGGGGGAGGGTGTAAGAGGGAAAGAGCATCCACTAATGACGACTCGCGCTCAGGGCGCCCTACGATTGCAGTAACTGGAGCAATTATACAAAAATCATAGGCTCTCGTTTTTGGGACAGCCGGGGTGATGATGATTGAACACCTCAGTCATGGAGCCACTATTACGGGGAATATGTATGCAGAACAAATAAAAAAGTTGCGTGACAAAAAACACGAAAAACGGCGTGGCAAACACGCTGAAGTTGTTTTGTTTCATCAAGTTGCGATGGCTGCCATCAATGATGCTTGCCTCGAATTGTTGGAACATCCTCTATATTCTCCATACCGTGCTTCTAGTGACTTTTATCTATTTCCGAGATTGAAAGAATATCTAAGAGGCCATAAATTCTAGCTACGATGATGTTGAAGTGATCACCGCAATTCAAGGTTTTTTTAGGGAATCAAGATGAAGATTTTTTTTGAGAAAGGAATTGTAGGCTTAGAAAAAGGGTATGCTAAGTAAGAACCACTAACTAAACAAACAATGCGGAATAAATAAAATAACATTTGACAAAAGTTAATTGCAATTCATTCTCACTACTTATTGCGCTCCCCTAGTACAGTCGACAGCACATCATCCTAACGCATGCGCTCTACTCCGTTGCATTACGGGCGACTTTGCGACTAAAATGTGAAGGTTGATGTGCTGTGGAGTGTACCAACAACGAATCGTCTTTCATAAACAATAATAATTAAACACTTTCCTTTGTTAACTGGTGATTAAATAAAATTACAGTAAAATAATAAAGTCACTAGCGGAAACTAATTTGCCAGGAAAATGTTATAAGATTATGGAAACTCACTACCGTGAAATAATTTACTTTACCCATTTTGCGTTTAAAGTAGAGAGTAATACGGTAGATCCCCCGAAGCAATTTCCCGCGTAATCTTGAAAACTCTGATGAGAGTATAACCTAAACGATTAATTTATACCTACAAAATAATTATAAAAGGTACAAAGTAATCCCAGTACCTTACCTGTTACTGAGAGGCTATCTAATCAGAAATGTACAAAATGTATTTGAATAAGCTTAACAGACATAAACCTTTTACATACAGGAACATATTGCTTCTGCCCCCTCACTAGGATACCCTGTGTCGTGGGAACCAGAAACAACGACATCACAAACAATTTCAAAGCAAATGCTAAATAGTAGGTATTTTAGCGCAGGGGATCCAAGCAATAAAAAAAAAAAGGAAAACTATTTTGTATTTGAAGGACATAAAAATATTTACCTTTTGCGTTTAGACGATCTCTGCGGCGCAGCGGATAGGTACTGAGACTGTCTTCTGCCTCAGTACTTTCCCATAAATGATCGCGATTAGACATAATATTTTGGTCATCATGGTCATCATCAGCCATTTGACGCCCACTGCAGGACATGAGGCCTCCATCATGTTTTCTCTAATCGCGTTTATTTAATAAGCTATTTGACAGTGTGAAAAAAACAGTATTTTTATACGAATTCGTATAAATTATGTGTTTTAAAACCGCTTAAAGGCATTTTAACTAAACGCCGCCATTGTATCGTAAACGGCCTGGATTGGCCGATTCTATGATGACGTCACATACCAGTAAAAATGGAGTCTGTCATTCATTCTTTCTTACGTTCTTTGGTTGGTTTACCGGGAAGTGACATCATAAACCAGTGCGACGCCATATTGCCTGAGATAGCGTTTTGGCGGCTTATTTGAAAAGTAAATTTTCGTTTGCCTTTTTTTAGAAGAAATACACGAAAAAATTTAAAATGACCACCTTCTGAGGACTCCACGAACATCAACAAACAATATGAGATGGCTTTCAGAAATCGGTCAAATAGCTTATTGTTAATCTAATGAATCTTCATTGCAGTATCTACGGAAGGTATCTACCGTCCACCTATTCATGCTAGCATTTTTTCTAAACTAATTTAGCGGGGTGTTGATTTGTAAAGTAACTTAAAAGTTGGTTCCATACTAAAGTAAGGGATCAATCTTTAAAAAAATCAGCTCTACCATATTAACTTTATTCCGGATACACTTACTTAACTTTTTGTCGGAAGAGTCCGACCGGTTTCGCTCGGAGTGCTTATACTGAGTTTTTTCATTCACTTTCGATAGCGAGAGCGTTTGCAATTTGTAGGAGTGACAAAGCGCGCCACCTAGTTGTCTCTTTGTCACTCCTATACAAATCGCAAACGCTCTCGCTATCGAAAGTGAAATGAAAAAACTCAGTATAAGCACTCTGAGAATCTCGCGTCGTCGGTTGCTTGTCTCTGACTGCATCGGACTCTTCCGACAAAAAGTCAAGTAAGTGTACCTATCCGGAATAAAGTTAATAATGTCCAGCCAGTGCTTACGAAAGGTTTAGTTCAAAAAAGCTGTTCCGTACATTTTGTTCAGTAACTATAGGTATCGAATTGTAGCTGGCACAGCTGTTTTTTTTCCGCGATTTCAACGGCAATTTCAAGGTCGACCCGATAGCAAAAGTTGCTCGTGTTGATGAGTTTATACTCATCAACACGAGCAACTTTTGCTATCGGGTCTTTGCTATAATAATTATCCTGAGTCGGGCGTTGGTTTGTAAAGACAAATCAACGTATTGTATGGATACAATCTGCTTAGGAAAAATAGATGAAGATATGAACTAGATAATACCTATTTTTGCTTCATCATCTATTTAGAAGGAGGTGCTGATGAATAGGTGAGCGATATTTTCCTTGAGTTATTATTTAAAAGACAAAATACTATAAATTGTAAAAGGCAGACTTGTTGGAATATTTCAGATTTGCACTTTTTAAAAGTAACCCTTAAACGCCACGTAGATTGATTTGTTACATTAATTTTAAGATCAACGATGTTTACTTGCTGTTTTCTTTGTACGTTCCTGAAAAAGGATTTTTTTTATAAAAACTCAGTTTTGTAATGTAAGGTAATATTCTTATTATTCTTTAGTTCTCAAAAGGTAGCCGCTTATAATGATCGTATCTAAACATTTAGTTTTACATAATATTTTAATATAATTTTTGATAAGTTTTATACTTTTTACAAACTGGTTTTTTCTTTAAATTGCGTATAAGAAGTTTAGGTAAACATTTAAAATATAATATTTTCATATAAACGCTTTTTTAAATAGTCATCCAAAGGTTTTGCGTCCATATTTTAACATTATTTCGTTACAAATATTGTACGTGTGACCTTATTTTTGACATGCTTTGTTTGGCTTCCACGCTCACACTTTTCGGATTCATCTATTAGTTTAGACACTTCGGGGACAATTTTTAACTACTTACGCTAGAGTACGGTAAAACTATAAACTTTATTCTGGTCGGTTGTCTTAAATTTTTCAAATTATAAATAGTTAATATAGAATCAGGCTTCGTAGGACTGAAAATTGGTACGTAGCAGCCGATATTATATATTTTCGCGATTTCGTACTACGAAATAAGTTATCTATTAAAGGTAAACAAATTTACATTTAACTAAAGTAATAAAAATATTAATCCTGCAATACCATAATAAAACATGAAGTTATTTCATTTGCATGGCCCATAATTGGTTTGCGTGGTGGGTTAAAGGTGGGTTCTCCGACATTATCCCTACATCAGATGTTTTAAAATACATTTTACTCTATAAATCTGAATAAAATAAATATTACTTTTCGATGTTCTAGGGCCGTCGGTCATTATTTTAATGATTTTTAAAACTATAGAAGCAACAAAATTGTAATACCAAAATGACTATCACTTAGTGTGATGTCGGGGGTCGAAATTGTATTCATAGGATTTCTATTTCTGTAAAATCAAGAAAACCTACGTTTTCACCAATTTTTCGCACGCGCGCTACTGAAAAAGTTCCATACAAATCCGTACGCTCGAAGAACACTTGCCTTGACCCGGAGTCGCTCTTTTAGATATACTTATTAGGAGAATTTACTTCGGTGTAAGTACTCTGTATGAAACCAAATCACGAAATACTTTTAGCGACAGTCGGGTATACCCAGCTAACCCGAATTTGGGATATATCCCAAAGCAGCACATAACGCGTGTGGCATAAGTACAAACAGTTATTTAAAAGAAGTCACTGATTGTACCTAATAAAAAAATCAGACATACACCCGCTGTAAAGAGAGTTCCAAATTCAAAGCAAACGTTTGGACAATTCGGACATAGTTTACATTTCGAACTAATTACCGAGCAGAATTGTATTGATAGTTTTACTGTAGGCATTTTGACATTTTGACATGATAGGTAGAGGTAACGGGAACACTTATTATCTAAGAGGATTTCTGCAGAATAATGGTAGAATGAAAGACGACACTTCAACAAATGGTAACAAGAATGTAGGCAAGCCACCCACTTGATATTTGTTGTGTTAACTACATATAAACAAGTTAAACCTGCCACTGGCAACATTGCCCAATGCACAATGCTGACTAGTTTTAAAGAAGACAGAAAAGTTTAGACGACGACGACGTATCCGCAAAAGAATGTCGCATCGATAAGAGAATATCCTCTTTCTTTATACCACGCACAAAATCACAAATCACAATGATAAGCACTTTGGAATCTATCATCTAGAATGTACAATACATTTCGCTACACCTACAATATACGGACGTACACTTAGAGATCTACATTAGAATAATTACAAAAGAAACACAGTACCGCCTATATTATGAGGAGTCGAGACTTTTCGAATTTTTAAGAGGTCTACTGAACGCTTTATTCTTTTTGTTTTTATTGTCCACAACTGAGGTTTCCTTCACTGGGGCACTAGAGGTTGAACTGAACACTGAAACTTTCGAGCTGGGTACACTATTACCTGGAGATACCCCACTGTCCGTACTCACGGACGCTGGACTCGGACTGTCACTAGCGTTCGAACAAACTGTCAAATCCTGCGCTCCCACCAAGATTTGCCCCACCGGCTTTTGCCTGACTAGATTAATACTTTGGCACACGTTATTCTTGTCATCCACCACCTTGTGGTACCTCGTCAAGGTGCCAGCCGACCCAGCTGAATTAGCCCTGTACATGTTGTGCATTAGTTGGTTCTGGGGATAGTACTGCATCTCCTGCGTCTGTCCTGGAACCCAAGGACCCATACTAGAAACAACTTGGGGCATCGGAGACCACATCGGCATCTGATGGGCGTGCGCAGAGTCCATAGGGTTAAGACCTGGCATCACTGGGATTTGTCGAGCCACAGGCGCGCTGTGAGGTCGTGAGGTACCATATTGGACATATTCCTCATGCTCGTACATTCTGTTAGGTTCCCTTTGAGTGTAATGGTCCACACCTGGGAACACTGTATGAGGTTGACGCTGGAGATATGTGAACATTTGTTGCTGGGCTTGCTTCATGGCTACGTACTGTTGTAAATGAATGGCTGTTTGCTGTCTTTGTTGAGCTATGTCTTGGGGAATGTTGGTGTTCCCATGAATGTAGTAAATGTGAGATTGATTCTGTGTAACAGTAGTTTGAGAACTATATTGGTTATTATGTGGATCAGGGATATTGTTGTGGGGATCCTGGTATTCTTCCGGTGGGGCTATATATTTGGGAGGTGACGGAGGCGTCACTTGTTGTGACATTGGATATGAAACTATTTGGGCTATGTACGGTTGCTGAGCTTTTCCCGAATGGGTAGGACTGTGCTGGAATGTGGGGTTGTACGTTAAATCCTGATTGGACGAAGATATGTGCTCGAATTTCACGTTGGACATTCTCTGGTGTTCGTTGGCTTCGTTCTTCTTCGGCTTTTGGTTATACGGGGCTACTTTCGGGTTGTTTTTCCAATTAGACCCTGCGCTTTGTGGTCTTTTCACTGGTGATTTGTTCGCATCATCTCTGGCCCAGTCGCCGTTGATCTGGCGGGGGTCTGGTACTTGATGGGACTGAGCGCTTTGAGCGCGTCTTGGCGGTGGGGATTGCCCGTCATGGGGTTGTCTGTAACATCTCCTTGAAGCCCCAGGACTGCTGTGGCGGTCAGGAGGATGTGGCATGGGCCTCGGCTGGCATCTCCGAGCTGGCGTGGGGGGACTCGAGTGGGAAAAGGAGCTTTGCGTAGACTGGGAAGCTGAACGCCATTGGTCTATGAGCATTCGCCGCCGTTCTTGCTCTATTCTGATTTCGGTTTCGCTTGAAGAATCGTAGTCTCGACCCTGAGGGGAGAATGATAAAATTAAAATCTTAGGCTTATATAGAAAGTCAACTAGAACATAAACACCTCAAATAACAATCTTGTGTTGCCTGTTCTGTTTAATGCTTACCTCTTCAATCTTCTCGTCCAATTGTTTGAAGAAGTCCTGCTGGCTCGCCGAGATCTCACTGCGAAATAATATAGTTGACATGAATCCCATAAAGTGGTACACGTATTTTTTGAGAATCAAGAGAGAGAATCTTTTTCCAATCGATTATTTTATACATCGGACTATAGACGTTTACTACATTGTCTATGTATGGTTTGAGGGTGAGCGTCAGCTTATTCAGATACATACAAGGACATAAAATGGAAGAGAAGTAGATGTAGTATGACAGATGAACTAGATGTGAATAAACCATTGCATACCATTCGTTCAAGATCAAGCAGCTTGGATAGCAGTGGTGAATTCAGGGCCCACAACGTTCCTTACAGGTGATGATACGCCAAAGAAGGTGACAAATCTCGCTCAACCTATTACCCTACCTATAATTTTGTCTCTTTCTTTACTACTCTGTCTCAAGATCTGGATACTCACAGCACTGGAGGCCTGGTATTGAGCGGCAGGATCTGCTTGCCGCGTTCTGGGTCTTCTTCGGCGTCCTCCGGAGGCGCCGCCCCAGCACTACCTTCCTCTTCATCATTCTCCTTGTCCACTGCGCCTGCGGACGGGCAAAATGCATTGTTATGACCAACTTGATGTGATTGATTTTTTACTTTGACTTTCCAATGCCAAAGGGTGATTCTCAGAACTGCATAATTTCTTTGGGGCATTTTTTTTTCATATTAACTCAAGAAAAAGTAACATAATTATATCAGAGAATTTCGCTAAGTAAATACTTAACTGTAGTGCTGTCTCGTCAAATTTCTCAGAAAAGAGCGTGACAGAACGTTAAATAAATATTTGCTCACTAAATTCTCAATTCAGACACCAGGCCACATTAGATTATTATTTTATGAATAATATGTGGTTGCCACCTGAAGTTTCAAGTAGGCACAAATATGTCGAGTCTACGGGGCATCAACGTAGGTTCATAATGAATTAACCTATCAGAATCAGAGGAAAAGTTTTGTCTCAGTGAAGTCCTCAGTACTACGAACCTAAATAACGCTTCTCGCCAATTCATTACGGTACGTATCTGCTCGGTCGTAAGGTGATCGTCTAAACATCCGTCTCAGCTGCCGACATGTTCAGTGTTCTGAGGCGTCGACGTTCCTCAATTCGGCAGAACAAATGAATCACGTAATACGACGCATACAACTGACAGTTTAAGCACTGTCCTTCTTTGTTGGACCGACTTATAACTGGGGTCATCTAGGCCGGTTTTATACTTTGTTTTTTTTAGCATTAGAAATTTTGTAAACAAAGAAGCAGGGCTTGTCAACCTAAAAATCGGCTGAATAAAAATCATATGTTATTCTATTTGCATACATCTACAACTACCCAATCACTAAAGCCTCGGTCAGACGGAGCGAATACTCGCGGCACGAATTGAACATATTAATCTATGTGACGTGATTTGGATTGAGCATGTTAAATTTTACTCTTACACACGCAGCGAGTAATCTTATAGCAAATATTTTAGATCCTAAAGCCTGGTTTTCACAGGCCAGTAACTGGGGCTCAGTGAAGGTCAGTTACTGTCTGGCAGCTACTGTGTCCGTGGAAACAAAGTTGAGAGAGTACTGACCGATCTTTTGCTGAAAAAAGTTGAGCCAGTACCAACCGATCAGTTGCTGTCAGACAGTTGCTGTCTACTGGTTGGTCAGTACCTGGGCCTGTGAAAACCAGGCTTAACTTTGAAATAAGTTTACTAAATTACATCTTCACTGTACCTCATTCTATGCGAATAAATTATTATGTTGTTGTTGTTACACTTTATTGCACAAAATAAAATACATATTATGATTATGTATTAATAAGAAAATATTACATACAAATGTATATTGAGGTGAGCGAGGGCAAGCTGAAGCTACTTTGAGATATATAAATATATCAGGTAATGAAACAAAATGAAATACAATGGAATATTTATTCATCTTCAGAAAAATCTGATGATTCAGATGACTCTCCTACATTTATTACAAACCTTTCAACAGTATTATCTATTAATGTATCTAAACTAAGCATTTTTTCTTCTTCTTTGATAACATGATTGATACACGAAATCCAATTACTTGCTGTAATTTTTGAAAAAGATTCTGACACATATTTTTTATTATCTCCATTTTGAAATCTTTATTGTGATCAGCAATGTACCCTTTAACTTGAGCCCATATTAATTCGATTGGGTTAAGTTTACAGTGATACGGGGGTAGACGCAACACTGTGAACTCCATCTCTTTGGCCATTTCGTCAATAACATATGACGTATACAAATGTTCGTGTTCTTTGACTTTTGCCAAAAGTTGGGCTCTCACTTCCTTCTCTTCAAACGGGATGTTCTTCTCCCTTAACCAATTTTGGATATCAGTTTTTCTATTTTTTGTTGTTGGGATCTGATCTTTTCTCCTTGAGTGATATGGAGCGTTGTCCAATACAATTACAGAGCCTTTTGGTATTTTGTCTGAGAGGCCTGCAAACCATTTTTCAAAATTGTGGCCATCCATCTCAGAATGGTAGTCTCCCTCTTCTTTCTTCGCTTCGAAGACCAAATCTCCTCCAACCAAAAATCCATCTGATGATCCTAAAAGTAAATAAATAAATAAGTTACAAACAAAACTTGTGTGGTAGGGTTAAAGATCAGAGATTTGTTTATCATAGCTGTTTGTGAGACTTGATAATTTGAGAGTAACTCACCGATGTGCAAAATAATTAATCGCTTTCCTTTCCCCGATGGATTTTTTATTCCCGTTGATAAGCCTTCTCGATGAGCTTCTCTATTGGATTTTATTTGGGTATCTTGCCAGACTGAAGACTTGGTGTGGCCTGTAAATGAAATAAAATGTATTTAATAAAATAAATCTATAGTACAAGTTTTTATACACCACTCGCATCCTTCAATAGCACCTAAAAGTGCAGGCGTGTCCACAGGGTTATAAAACATAATTAACAATAAACATGTAAACAATACAGTGATAGTAGAGGTACACTTTAGGTATTACTGCCACTCTAACACAGATGACTGACGTCTTATTAGTGGCATTATACTGCATTTTGTTCAGTGAGTATGAGCACCGGGGGCCAATAATAATAATACACACCTTCATTCACCCAAGTTTCATCCAGGTAATAAATGTTCCTCCCCTCATTTCTGTATTTCCTTATTTCACATAAATAGTGTATTCTCCACAAGGTTATTTCATTTTTGTCAATTAACGCACTTTTGCGGTTTCTTTTTGCATATTTGAATTTAAGTATTTTTGTCAGTATTTTATGCAGTGTGCTTCTTGACATGTTATTCAATGAGTCATCACTGTTCACTTCTGCCAGCACTTTATCCAGGGTGGGTATTTCGTTATTAAAAAATAAATTTTGCACTTTCCTTCGAATTCCAGAAAGAATAATTTCGTCTAAGTTGCCAAACTTATATGGTTCTCTTCGACGAGGAGGCGGAGATTTTACATCGCCGTCTCTCTTCTTTTCCTTCAGTATGTTGTACACAGTAGCTTTGGCTATCCCTGCTGTTACAGCCGTCTTTGTAATGATATCCACTTTACTAGGATAGCTGTCTTTAGGCCACATTTCCGACACCAATTTGTGTATGTTCAAAACAACTTGTTTTTCACTGGCGCTAAGTGGAGTTTGCTTTTGCCTTTTTTTCTTAGGTGATGGCAGCAAGACATTTGGCGGACTTTGACCTTGGCGCTTTATTCCACTCGAACCGGCTTCAGGCTCGTCCATTTTTCAACGAAATACCAATTAAAACAGCAACAAAAATAGCAACAACAAAATATTAACAAAAACAAACGAATTTATGAAATAAAAACAGCTTGAAAACGACAAAATTCAATCTCATATGCACAGAGAAGTGACGTTTGGTTTGTCAAATAAAGTTGCATTTACGAAGACCACTTTGTAGTACAGTTTGTCCAAAAAGAGTAGAAACCGGAAGTGAAAGTATGCTAATTGTTTTGTTGAGAAGTCAAAACATTTACTATATTTATTGAAGCACAATACCTTATTTTATGTAATAGCTCAAATTTTTAATTTATATAATGCTTGTAAGCGCAACATATTATCAAACACATAAAAAAGTCTGAGCAAAACCGTACTCTTTAATTCCTACTCTTTTTGGACAAGCTGTACGTATTTCACGCTAGACACGTTCCGTTAGAACGTTCCGTTTTATGTTTGCAACATCTGCTTCTTTAAGTCTTTTATAGTACAAACTTTTGAAAATTATTAGCTTATTAGTATTTTCAGTTGTATTTGCAGTGTAATTTTATAAATTATATTTTATTACTAAGCCTATATGAATAAAAAGCTACACTAATGATTATTTTGGGTGAAATAAAAATATGTATATGATATTATTTCAAATATTATTTGTTGCACAAAACAACGCACGATAAAAAACCCAAATTTCCCTATTTCTAATGCTAAAAAAAACGAAGTATAGAGTCACGCTGACACTCGGCGCTGACAGGCCAATATGTACTAAGGGAGCGTTTTAGAAAAACGCCGACCGTTCAGCGCTGACCAGCCATACATTTTGTCTATCAGCGCTGACGGTCAGCGCGTGGTCAGCGTGACTCTAAAACCAGCATAAATTACGTCACACGAATTGCATGATTTTTTTTACGGCTACCCCCTCCTTGTCCCAGCTGGTCACATTTTACCCCCCCCCCCTCCTTGTCACAGCTGGTCACATTTGTAAGACTCCCGCCCTCCTCCCCAGTGTGAGGTCACATATTTTGCAATTTTACATCCAGAAATTGGACGTAGTTTAGCAAAAAGGTTCCAACCCACACAAAGTGAGTTTTGAGATATTTGAGTTTTTAGGTTTAAGATGATTTACGCTCTCCATACATGTGGGTTGACTACCATGTTCTATAACTTTGCACATACACATCGGATGGCTATGCAAGTCTTTGATTCTTAAAACAAAGTGGTAATTTTGGTATATTTAGCTCAAAAATGACCATATTGTTGGTTGGAACCTTTTTGCTAAACTACGTCCAATTATTGACCTAAAACAGCAGTTCCGAGATCCGTTTATTTCCGATAGAGTTGCAAGTAGAGTTAAGTGTTTTAATGCGTTTTAACTTAGACTATGATAGATTTTGGAATGTGAAGCAACGAAATTTGGGATCCCTCCCACTCCTTTGTCACCAACATCATCGTCTACCTGACGTGTGACATAATTAATTTATGGATGGCGCCTTGAGGCTGCCAAGATAGGTAATAAGATGTCTGTAATATCCCATTGAAGGGCACTGAGTTCTCACTGAGTGAGACCACGCTTGCCCGCGGTAAAGTCCGTTCGCTTAGATAGTGTCAGTACACACGAAGGCAATCTTGGTTTTAGTAAAAAAACATTTATTTCAATAATACAAGCACAAAATAAAACACTACTCTTCACCTCTCGAAGTGTCCTCAGAATATTCATCTCCACCGGAATTTAGAATAGGTACCTACCTAAGTGATGCAGGATCGTTTCGTTATAAATCCATTCTAAAATACTGATTGATTTTATTCTTTAATTGCGTGATCTACATAATAGTAGAATGAGACAAGCTGCGAGCCAAATTCACTGGCGTGTTTGCGCCGCGTCGGTTTCTTTTGTCAAAGGCCGCCATGTGCCGAGGCGGTAAATATCAAAGTGACACTATGATAGCGAACAGACTTTAACTGAGTTGCCGATTTCTGAATTGAGAATTTCACTAAGTAAATGGAAGTCAGAATTTTTCAAGCCGCCCTATTAAGGCCTCCGACTTGGGTTAACGACTGCCATCTATCGACGGCAGCCGGCACCAACTACTTAACGTGCCTTGCGAAGCACGGAACCGCTCGGAAAAATGCCACTTGCGTATGACTAATACTGAACGCGCCCAATGTTGCTTAACCTTCGTGATCGTTTAAGATCACTCAGGCAGCCGGGGCTACGAGCGGTCTTGCTAAATATGCTATAGGCAAAATAAAATACAATGCTTTGGTGGGACGATGGCAACTGCCCCCGGGCCGTAATGCAGGGAAATCACTATTCCTGTCGCCGCTATGTGTACAAAGAGTCCTCGTATCAGCGGAAGGGAGCATACGTGCGTCCCGTGCTGGGGTGCCACGTTTTGTCGACAAAAAAGTTGTCCATAAAACTGTTGACAATTTAAAAAAATCTGCCATTTGGAAGATATCTTGGACTAGGATCTAGAACCTTTATCTTTTTCGGTCAAAAAGAATCGTAAATAGGACTTCTTGTTTGCAATGAAGAGGTAACAATGAAAGTTCTTTACCTAGTATCTTTACTCCTATCTTGAAGTCCTTAAAATCTGTGTAATTTTCTTTTTTAGCTTAAAGAAGGTGTTTCAGATTTAAACTGAAACATCTGTAGTGCTGTCTCGTCAGATTTCTCAGAAAAGAGCGTGACAGAATGTCACTTGAGAATTTACTTACTGAAACTCTGCTTTCAGAAACCGACCCTTAAATTTATCGACTATCCTTACGGTTTGAGTACACTTGACTTAAAGCTGAGCATGAATAAAACTATTAAATAGCCCTTCGGGTCTGCATAGGGTGGCCTAAATTGAAATCAAATGTTTTGGTGAGTGTTTTTGGTACAATGATCTAACAGCTAACTAACAGCGAAATAACAGCCGTCAGTTGAGCCCAAGTGTTAAATGTACCGACATAAAGACGGGCGGCGGCCAAATTGGTGAAATATTATGTCG
Organism: Yponomeuta plumbellus; assembly: GCA_947310845.1. Taxonomy (NCBI): domain Eukaryota; kingdom Metazoa; phylum Arthropoda; class Insecta; order Lepidoptera; family Yponomeutidae; genus Yponomeuta; species Yponomeuta plumbellus. Next base: position 3,821,433 of record OX371198.1, on the reverse strand, counting down.
TAGTTTTAAATATTTAGACGGTAATTTTCCTTTTAAGAAGAAAAAGAAAAACATTCAATATACCAACAAGACACATCACAGAAACAAAATAAACAGACGAGTAGCATAATACATATTATGTAACGCAACAAAAAAACAAATTAACTTAAAAAAGAAAATATACTTAGATCTAGTCTGAGATGTGTCTAGATTGCCACAAAAGAGATAAGAGAGAGAGATAAAAAAATTTTAATTGCAGACAAAAGCCAAAAAACAGTGATAAGAGCAGCAACTGATTCAGCGTTGTGCTGAAGCTGTGACCTTAATATTCTAAAAAATATTTCTATTCTATTTACAAGAGACAAGAGATTTACAGAGTCGCCTATTTGCAGGGGATTAACTCCCAAAACTTAACCCGACAAATAACATGTTTATTCCCGTAAGTTAGTACCTTTTTCTAAAAATAACCACAGTACCGCAGCTTTCGCCGCTGGTAAATTACACTCGCATTCGAGCTGACGTACGGTCTCCTGGAAACAAATAAATCAAGCTTTTGTATGTGTACCTAGCCTACCAGAAGCTGTTCATTACGTTACCACAGCTGGACTGGCTCGCCACGTTTTAGGTCTGAGGAGAATTCAAGAAAAATCTTGGTTCACGATCAAATAAAAAAAAATCAATTGATCTAATGCAACGCTGGATGCAAGCCACATCCGACAGCGTGCAGCAGTGGACTTCTTCTTGTGGCTGAATGATGTTGATGAATGGATCCAATTTAAAATACATAACATAACATTGGAACAATGGAATTCGCAACTTATTTTCATTCGGTGTATAGTCGTGATCCCGCGCGGTTAGATTCCAAGGCGGCGAGTGCGGCCGGCGGCGGGGCGACCGGAGCGCGCGTCCATATCGCTAGTCTCGAGTCGGCGGAAGCTGGCGCGGCTGGGAGCAAAAACATCAGCGGGGCCGGATGGAATTCCACCGTTTATTTTTAAGGATTGCCGTACGGTACTTGCAGACCCGTTATTACATATTTTTAATATATGCCTCAAGGCGTTAACTTTTCCCGAGCGGTGGAAACTAACTCGCGTAGTGCCTGTGCCGAAGGGGCGTGGGGGTCCGGACCCTAGCGACTATAGGCCCGTAGCAGTTTTGTCCACCCCAGCCAAGGTGTTCGAAGCAGCTATACACCACTCCCTACATATACAAGTGAGTCCAAATTTGTCTGAGGCGCAATACGGCTTCCGACCCGCACCAGCACCACAGGCAATTTGCTTCACCTCATGACTCGCGTTATTCCAGCAGTGGACGCCGGTGGGCAAGTAGATGTTGCCTATTTTGATTTCAAAAAGGCCTTTGATACCGTCGATAACGACATCTTACTTTCGAAGTTGGCACGCGCAGGTTGCACCCCCCCTACGCTTGGGTTCTTTTCGGACTATTTACGGGGCAGGCGACAGTATGTCGACTGCGCCGGACATAGGTCTGAACCGTACTACACCAGGTCTGGCGTTAGCCAAGGAAGTAATTTGGGACCGTTGGAGTTTATCCTGATGGTAAACGATCTCCCTGAAGCGGTGACGCATTCTACTTGCTTGCTTTTTGCGGATGATCTCAAGTTAGTGAGAGAGATTGAAGATGAGTCGGACTGTCTGGCATTGCAGTCTGATATAGACAGAGTAGTGGCCTGGAGCAATGAGAACCGGCTTTTCTTCAACGTGACTAAGTGTCAGATCATCTCTTTTAGCCGCAAACGCTCGCCGCTTCAGCATCAGTACCAAGTGGACGGCACTCCTTTACAGCGCGTGGAAGAAGTAAGAGACCTAGGTGTTCGACTTACTGCAGATTTAACATTTCGTGAACATATCGTTAACGTTTGTAAGAAGGCATTCAGGAACCTAGGGTTCGTGATGCGTCAGTCGCGAGAGTTTACGAACATATCCGCCATACGCGCCCTTTACGAAGCCATTGTAAAAAGTCACCTCGAAGGTAACTCAGTCATCTGGAGTCCACATGAGAAAAAATATAGGCTCATGCTGGAACGTATCCAAAACAAATTTGTGAGGTTTATTTACTTAAAATTATACGGAGTTTATCCTTTTTATCCTTTAATGTATCCTACTTTGTTCTTATTAGGCATGGTGGGTTATAACCAGCTGGAAGTGAGAAGGGAGTTGGCCTTAGCTACCTATGTGCTTAAATTATTGCGTGGTGTGCAGTGCAACCCAGGCGTGCTGCAGATGGTAAGCCTATCCGTGCCAGACCGCTATGTGTGGCGCAGACGGCGCGTCGATCTGCTAGCGGTGCCGCGCGCGCGTACTAACCTGCTGCGGGACGCGCCTCTCACCCGAGCTATTCGCACTTTGAACTGTATCTCAGAAAGTACTGACCTGTTTTGTTGCTCTCTGAATGAATTTACAAAAAATGCGCTTTTTATTTTATGCTATAACTTAAATTTGCGAAAATCAAATTTTTATGAGTGATTCCATCCATTTTAGCCAGTTTTAAGCTTTTATAGACATACATTTATATTGTTTTTAATTAGTAATTGTATTGAATGTTTTATATTAATTTTTATTGACATTATGATTTAATTTAAATTTTATTGAATTGAATTTATTTTTATCTATTTTTTAATTTTGCTTCTCATGTTTGATGTATAAGATTTGATTTAATTTCATTTTCTATTGGTAATCAATGTGGCTGCGAGCTATTATTTATATTAATTAGTTATCTTGCTTAGTGATTCCATCTATTTTATCCATTGTGAAGTGTTTTTATTGACATCCCTTTATATCGTCTTAATTATGGTACCTATCGAATGTTCTATTTTAATTTTTATTGACATTTTACTGATCATGATTTAATTTAATTTTTATTGGAATTTAATGTATTCTTATCTATTTATAATTTTGCTTCGCATGTTTAATTTATTTGATTATGATTCAATTTAATTTTCTATTGGAAATCAATGTGTCTACGAACTATTATATAAATTACTCAGCTACCGCAATAGGATCTCCTGTAATGATAGCTGTAAGTTATGGTAATAAATAAATAAATAAATAAATAAAAAATTAAAAAAGTAATTATAATAAAATGTAAAAAATAATAATCTATATATATATAAAAGGAGAAGCTGACTGACTGACTGACTGACTGACTGACTGACATATCAACGCAGGGCCTAAACTATAATGGTTAAAACTTGAAATTTTGCACAGGGGTTCCTTTTGTAACGTAGGGGAGCACTAGGAAAGGATTTTTGAAAATTCATCCCCTAAGGGGGTAAAATGGGGGTTCAAAGTTAGTATGAAACTTTGCCGTTTTTGAAGTTATTCGAATGAAATTTGGTACGAAGGTTCATCATTTAAAATTATGAAATACGCATAAAATTGTTTTTCGAAAATCACCCCTTAAGGGGGTAAAAGGGGGGTGAAATGTTAGTATGAAACTTTGCCGTTTTTGAAGTTATTCGAATGAAATTCAATATAAAGTTCCTTCATTAAATGTCATGATATACAGATAAAATTGTTTTTCGAAAATCATCCCTTAAGGGGGTAAAAAGGGGGTGCAAAGTTAGTATGAAACTTTATGAAGTTATTCGAATGAAATTCATCATGAAGGTCCTTCATTGAAAGTCATTAAAGACGTGTAAAGTAGTTTTTTGAAAATCATCCCTTAAGGGGGTTAAAGGGGGTTGCGAAGTTAGCATGAAAGCTCTTTCGCATGCGCTAAAAGTATCCAGCCCTATCTTATTTGCAAACACTCCCACGCGGACGTACTCGCGGGCAACAGCTAGTAATATATAAAACCTTACCTATTATAGATTTTTTTTTAATTATTATTATTACCTTTTTATTTAAATAACCTCACGCCTGTAAGGGGAGGGGTATAACTAAACCGTCATAATGAGCGTTTATCCTTTCTTTTTTTTTCTTAGTTCCTTGAGACAATCTAGATGGCGCTATTCGTTTCTACATACATATTTGTAATTCGTAGCAATCAATGTCAAAGTTAGTCCACAGATTACTAAACCAGAGAAGGAGCCAGGGTTGCTATTCGGACGAGGTTTCTCGTAATAAAAAATAGAATTCAAACCCACAATCCACAGCAAAGACTCCAAAATATCCAAATAGTAAGTAAGCGCACTTATCACCAAACGACAACAGCATTTTTTTAGGCAATCAACCATCAAAATTCAAAATTCAAAAATTTTTATTTCAACGTAAAGAATTTACATTCTGCTTGTTGAATGTCAATGTACATACAGTTATGTATAATGTTAGCCGCTGCCTTAGGGCCGTCTGTAGTGGAGAAAAAGGCAGCGAAAAAAAAACTCCACTCTGACCATCTTTTCTCAAATCAACTTAAAGCTAATACAAATTAGGTCACAAATTCCACAGAACCATAGTATTATTTTTTGCTTTGACGATTATTACTACGGTACGGCAACGCCACCTAAGGAATCTTTTAAAACTAAATTTGACATAAGGAAAAACGCTCATTGTGATATACAGTCGTATTTTTTATTAAACGGAGTAAACTGACAGTAGCTTGAAAAATAATGTTGCCATGTTCAATGTAATAGTGATGCGTTCAGTTTTGTTCAATCACAGGAATGAATGAATACTTCGTTAACATTACCTTATTGAAACAAAAAGATGGGTGACTGTTCTATGACTAACGCTAGTGGCATTTTTCCTAGCGGTACCGTACTTCCCAAGGCACGCTAAGCAGTTGGTGGCGGTTGCTGTCGATAAATGACAGTTGTAAAGCCAAGTCAGAGGCCTTAGCTTGAAAACTTCTGACAGTTAGACCAGCCACTAGTCTTACAAGCCTACACCAATCCTGACTTGGCCCCCGTGGTGGAGTTTGGCCTATACTTTCCTCAGTGAAGAGACCCGTGCCCCTCGGTGGGGACATAATGGGTTGATGATACACAATGAAGTGGCCTAAGAACGTCATCCACCGCTTCCGGTATAGTTTTATTCGATATTTATATGTTACGCTAGCAATGCCCGCGACTTTGTTCGAGCCACAGGATTAGCCTATGTCCACCCTGAAGGTTCATCCTAAACACTCGTGAAACCATATTTGAAATTAGATATCTACTTTCGGATATTACCCTTTATAATCTATCTTATCCAATTTCACATGTCGATTGTGATCTGGCTAATTTTATTACTTACGAGTACTTACTTACTGCGATGGCTCAGCGACCCGAAGTGGATCTTGGCCTCTGATACAAGAAGTCGCCACTTGTCTCTGGCTTGGCTAATTTTATCACTAATTTTTAATAATTCTGGGTAAAATCCTATCTCTAATTTGACAATTTTACAGTTTGGACAAAAAAAAAGTGGTTTGATTTCCTCAGACAAAGATGATAGGATGAGTTTATTGAAGTCAAATAACGCGTGAATTTTCAAATATATATTAAGCCAAAATGAAACAATGTGGTTAGCCGAAGCTTGGTGACAGTAAGACCAGCCACTAGTCTTACAACCCTCCACCAATCTGGACTTGGCCCCGTGGTGGGGTATTGCCTTTAATATTAAATTATGGCCTATAATAAAAAATATTGTTTTATATTAAATTTAACCAGAAACTAACTATGTCTAGTGTTCAATACATCTAGGGGTAATAATTTTTAAGTTTGAAAGTTTGTTGATTACCCTAAAACTGTTTTGAAAAGAATACAATTGTGGAGTTTCTTTGTTAGTTTTTACTTCATATAATCTATTAATTAGGTACACATTTAAACATTTTGTTTGTACTATGAATAAAATATTTGAATTTGAAGTCTAGAAGTCCTACAAAAAAGCCCATCACAGTGTTTATCTATTATCTTATGTGTAAGCCGTTATAGCCAAAACAGTGAACCATTTAAATAATATAGTTTATAGAAGCATACTGCAGTAGCTACCTATAGGTCTATGATTAAGGCTCTGCTTAATTACCGTATTGCTTATGTTGACAATATCGTTACCTTACACTGTAAAATCTCAACATTGTCAGCCTGTTATATTTTTCAAATGCGACTCAAAAAATATTTATGTGATAATTTTAATGTCATAATGTTTCTTTTCTACGCTACACTAACAAGCTACTCGAAATACTAATCCTTCGCAGACGAAGTCGCGGGCGCCAGCTAGTAAAAGATTGATGTCATTGTTTCATTCATTCACTTTGTCACAACACTATTTTTATTTCGTCAAAACCTGGCAACCCAGTAAACGTCAGTTTACTCCGTTTAATAAAAAATACGACTTTAGTTCCGATGGATGCCTCAAGATCGGACCGGAGAGTAACTTGAAAATTACAGAAAAAACTTTTCAAAATTCTCTGGGAACAGCCTAAAACGCCTGAAATTCATCCCTCTTCGACAGAACCTCTCACGGAACATTCATGGCGGCATAAAATCGTTACCTCCCGATTTACACGCGGATAGCAGGTCGTAATTCCTTCTGACCTTAATTACTTGTCTGCATAAAGAGACGAAAAGCCGTAACGAGTGGCTATAACATTATTTAATTTATAGGCCATTAATAGGCGCCTCGGATAGCGATAGAAGTCGTCGGTTGGAGACAATGTGATGGTGAATACCGCGGTTACAATTTGCTTACTTTGCATGATTGTGAAGATCTGTAGGATTCGCGTTTATTTGATCGTTAAAGGTACGTAGCTATAAACCTCGGGAGTTGTGGTGACTTCCGGTTTTGGAAGAAAGTTACAGCCGACGTTTGACAACCTCTGTGGCGCAGCGGTTAGCGCATCTGCCTACCATGGGATAGGTCCCGGGTTCGAGTCCCGGGTTCGAATCCCGGCTGGGGACAAAAATAAAACCTAGATCTTGGATGTGTCCATGTTTGTGATGTCGCTGTTACCGGTTACCACGACACAGGGTATCCTAGTATAGAGCCAGAAGCAATGTATGTGCCTATATGTAAATGTTTATGTTTTAAACGACGTCGTTTAACTATACTTGAGCCATTACAAACGTGCGAACTGAGTCATAGGAGGCATATCAGGCATATAGAAACTCTCGCTCGCACTTTTGTGACTCGCTTTGCACGTTTGTAATGGCTCAAGTATAGTATTCATACAAGCCTTAAAGGCCTGCGCATGCGCAGACAAGGGACTTTTGTCGCTATGAAAATCCCTGAATCGTTTAAAAAATGTCCACCGAGTACTTGTCACGGACTCAACGCATACGCTGTGCGGTCATTTGTTGCCCAGAAATTGAGTCTTCTCTTCTTTATTTCTTCTTCTTCCAGTATCATAATGGACTCCCCCGTACTTTTGTCCAGTTCAGTCTCTCGGTGTCCACGTTAATTTGGGGGACAGATAGATAGATAGAATATTCTTTATTGTAGGTACTCATAAATTACATTTACAGATTTTTTATAAATCTAAGCACAATTTGCGGCCTTTTTACTGTAAGCAATTTCTTTCAGGCAACCACATGCAAGTTTTAACAAAAAATTCGACAAAGTGCCTTGATCTGAAAACGCCAGAAGCGCGGGTTACTTCTTAACAAAGCCTTGATCGAAACAAAACATTTCATAGAGGCCAACTAGCCGCTAACGCGTTCAGAATTCAGCTTATTCAAAAAACAATTAATAAATCATCAGGCAACTCCTCAATCTTCTGTTCCTATTAATACCGCAGCCTACTCGGTTTGCCTAGCCACGCGCCCACGCGCCCCGTCGCCCTTACACTGCGCAGATGGCCATCAATCTAACTCGTCAATCCGATCGGATGTGGGCTGTAAACTGTCAGCAAACAAAACGTTTTATTGTCTAGTAAACTGAACGACCCAAATACCTACCGAACGTATCCTTTGTTTGGGTTACGTACCGGCGCAGCCGAGCCGTACGGGAGATGTTCTCTAGTTCCAGGCACGCATTTATGAGCACTTAAGTCAAATAAGGGAAGGATCTAAGAAGGATCGCAACCGTGCTTGACTGTAAGTGTTCACATCTGACGAATAGTTTGTCAATATGCATGATTTGACGACCTCTGTGACGCAGCGGTTAGCGCCTCGCCTACCATGTGAGAGGTCCCGGGTTCGAACCCCGGCTGGGGACAAAAAGACCTCAGGTCTTAGATGATTACATGATTGTGATTTCACTGTTTCTGGTTCCCATGACACAAGGGCATCCTAGTGAGGGGCCAGAAGTAATGTTTGTGCCTGTATGTAAATGTTTATGTTTATTATCCTATAAAAGAAAGACATTCTAGCTTCATAGCTTCAATCAGTTAAAGTCCGTCCGCTTAGATAGTGTCGGTACACATGAAGGCAATCTTGGTTTTAGTAAAAAAACATTTATTTCAATAATACAACTTAGTCGGCCAAAACATTTTAAATAGAAAAAAAACATGGTATACAATATACCTAATGAAGTACAAAATAAAACACTACTCTTCATCACTCGAAGTGTCCTCAGAATATTCATCTCCACCGGAATTTAGAATAGGTAGGTACCTACCTAAGTGATGCAGGATCGTTTCGTTATAAATCCATTCTAAAATACTGATTGTTTTAATTCTTTAATTGCGTGATCTACATAATAGTAGAATGAGACGAGCTGCGAGCCAAATTCACTGGCGTGTTTGCGCCGCGTCGGTTTCTTTTGTCAAAAGCCGCCATGTGCCGATGCGGTAAATATCAAAGTGACACTATGGTATCGAACAGGCTTTACCTACTTTGTTGATCGACATTAAAAGTCCTTTTCAAGGATTCATCTGCAATTTAATTTAAATCACCGACCTTCGCATGTTCTGGAGAATATAGGTATTCTCTAGGATTATTTATTATTCCGGATATACTTACTTGACTTTTTTTTGGAAGAGTCCGACCAGGATTCGATCTGATTCGCAGAGCATAACCATGGTGAGCAGAGACGGAGCTCGCGTTATTGCTCGTCTCTGGTTGAGTTTTAGTTCAAACATTCTCTAGCATTCTCCAAAACACACGAAATTTTAGGACTTCTGTAGTGCATCGGTCGGTAATTGTTGGTTGTTGCCTGCCGTTGGCTTCAAAGTGCTTTCGATTCTTTACTAAATATAGGTCACCTTCTTCAGTAACTGCCGACTCGTATAATAAATCACTACCATCGGTTAGCAACCAAAAATGCACGTTCATTTAGGTAATTGCATTGCTGGATTCTCAGATTTGCATATTTAGACTAAGACTGCGAGGAGTCTGTGGTTATTAAAAGTTTCTTCGATGCTTCTTCGTTCCGGGCCGGCCCTTGTCTACTTCAGCAGAATCACTACCTCGGTCACATCATGACACCTTTAGATTGTTAAATAAAGTCCATAGATGACTCCGATTTGCGAGCCTCTGTTTTTCTGAGCTTATGCCCGATCCATCTTTCTGACCTAATCTGAAACTGGAGACTGAAGACTACTACTTTGATGTGACTGTATTTAGGAGTTAGATGTAGCTAGATACAAATGACTGAATACCTACGAAGATATTATGTAGATTTGTACAAGTTCGATCGCTCGGTAAGCCATGTTTACGGAGCTTTTTCGCTTGATGTATCCGACCTTACAGGCCAATTGGTGTGGTTGCAAATTTTATGACGTGTCGAACTTGCAAGACGTACGATGATATGACGAGGTCTGTTAAAGCAAATAGCTTTCTGGTCCGTGGTACTTTTAGTAAACATCCATTCAGTAACTTCAAGAAAATGCATAGAGTGATGTAAAATGTTGTCTTATTTTTTAATCCTGGCAAAGCAAACGTCTGTTACAACGTTGGTCCACTACACCAATATCTTTTCTGGTTGCATATTCTATCTATGTAATTAGCCCGTAATTTGAGCCCACTCTTGGCCATAGGCCTCTTCTCTTTCACGCCAACCCATTCAGTCCAGTGCTAGTCTCGTCCAATGTTTCCCATTCGCTTTCACAATGTCGTTGGCCCGTATTGTCGGCCCGTTTGCATATTGATATAAAAATATTGGGTTCCATTCCTGCTCGAGGATATAGGTCTAGTCTTTGGCCATGTTTTTATGGACTCTTGGCCGGGTATTCAGAGTCTTCACAGGGCGAACTACTGTGGGGACAGTAGTACCTAATAATGTCTCAACCGCAAGCCAATGGTAATCTCAAATTACCTCCTTGTACATGCAATATGTAGGTCCGTAATATCAATGCGGACAGTAAATACACCTCACCAATCTCACCCTATTGCTTCATGTTTCTCTCAATAGTGCACGTGATTTATGCTTAGTTATGCAGACGCGTCGTAGGAATCGTTTGATTCGAGACGTAGGACCTTTATAGAACTCGCGATCAAAGGCCCCACCACCTGGCTAATCCTCTTAGGCTCAATTCACACTGCAGTTTGAATTGAGCCTTAGAGCGTAGGACGCACACACGGCCGCAGAACAAGCTTCCATCTCTAGTCTTAAACCCTGGCCTTACAAAAGGGACATGGAGCGGTGGAGAGGTCATGACGCGACGTCTCACCAATTCACTTTCATACAAAATGTACTAAAAGGACGAAGCCTACACAGGAGAGACCCCTTCGGCCACTTTGGAAACCAAAGGTTCGAAACCAGCTTCCAAAACAGAATTATTTTTCTTATTAGGAAACCTGGTTTCCAATAAAGAAAAATAATACTGTTTTCGAAGCTGGTTTAAGGCGAGAGGGCGAACTCTATACCACGAGTATTTTGCCTTGGAGCCTTACGCCCTCGAGGTCTTATCGAAAAGACATACAGGGTGTCCCGTAAATCGACGTCAAGCGGTAACCAGGTGAAAAGGCAAGTCATAGTGGTTATCAAAAAAATACAAAAAAAAAATTGTATGAAAAATTTGTTATAGCCATTTCAAATAAAAATTTCGAAATCCTGTTGCCACAAATCTTTACTTTTTCCAATTTTTTTTTTGTTTTGTAACTCTGAATAATGCTTCTTCAAGCTGTTAACAAAATTTCAAATCCAGCTGCTCCAGCTTGGAAGAAAAGGAGACTTTAAAAAAATTGCCCATTTTTAATTTTAATTTATGTTTGTGAAATGTCTTGAAAATAATAATAAAAAAAAATTAAACACTTAAAATAAAAAAAACGATTTTATTTTTTATTTTACTGATAACCCGTATGACTTGCCTTTTCACCTGGTTCCGGCTTGACGTCGATTTACGGGACACCCTGTATAATTTAACACATCCGTTAGCTGGACCACCGATTGAGAGAGTGGCCGGGCCTAGATTCTACTAATGCATTGTAGTACAATGACAGTTGTATGAACATGGCGATTTAGTTTCATTGCCGCTTCAAGTCTACGCGCGCACGCTTATTAAACGTTCTAGGCGTCAATGGTGTGAAAAAACACGTCACGTGACCCGACCGAGGATCTGCCATCGTAATGTAATGCACTAACAGCATCGACGCCCTGGGCCTCGATTCTGTTAGTGCATCTAGCGGTTGGCACAGACTGGTCACGGTAGAAAGCTTGTTGCTTGATGTTTCCAACCGGCATGCCGGCCAGTCTGTGCCAACCGCTAGATTGAGACAAATTACCTCACATCTCATTTATCACAATCTGTACAGGCGTTTCGGATTTCAGACAAATAAATTTTACCCTACCCAAGTAAGTATCAACAAATAAGTTGAGTCAAACATTGAATTTATTACTGTCAGCATCTGTTAAACTCCCACGAATGGGGGTGATTTCCAATAATTTCCATTACACACTACTTTTCTCAAATGATGCGCGGAAATTAAAAATACAATTATTTATTTGCTTTTTTTTCAATAAATAGATTTCTATTTGCAAGCCAGGTCGACCTATGGCTGCCATGTTTTGGAAAAAGTATGTATTATTAAATTTTTAGGGTTCTGTAACCAAATGATAAACACGAGACTAAAAACTAAGACTTCGCTGTCCGCCTGTCTGTCTGTCATTCACTAAGCTGTATCCCATGAATCATGAATTTTACATACAACAAACAACAACAAACGTATTTTTTTTGTCGTTTTTTGCCTATATCTAATGGTATGGAACCCTTTGTGAGCGAATCCGACTCGTATGTACTTGGCCGGTTTTTAATTTACACGACAAATATGAGTTTACTATGTAATTTATTTGGTTGCTAAAACACGACGGATATTTGGCCAGTGCAGCTTCAACTTCAGCAATTTCGAAGAAGGTTGTCAAAATAATGATCACCAAGCAAGTTAGATAAAAATAATTTATCGTATCGTGCAGCGGGGGCTGCAGAATTGGGTATTTGACAGAATGTCAGATCAGTTACTTTTAAAACGGAATTTTGTATGAAAATACTTGCTTGTGGCGTCACATTTCAGAGCACTGTTTTTATGTTACATCTATTTAAAAATTGTAATAACTAGTAAATGATTAAACTATTTAAGATTAACTTATTTAATAGCCGTTTTCAATTTCATCATCATCATCAACCCCTTATGGATTGGTGGAGGCTTGTAAGACTACTGGCACGTGCCTTGCGAAGCACGGAACCGCTCGGAAAAATGCCACTAGCGTTAGTCATAGACAGTGACCCATCCATGGACTGAACGCGCCGTTTGTTGCTTAACCTTAGTGATCGTTTAAGATCACTCGTAGCCTGGGCAGGCTACGAGCGATTCTTCGGCGAGCGGTTTTCAGTTTACTGATACTAAACTCAATGAGTCAGCTCCATAACTAAGCTCGGAGCTTACAGCTCCGTACAGCGGCGATCGTGGTGTGATCCATATTTCGAATACCGTTTAATAACAAGCCGGGTTTAATTTGAACGGTGAAATTGAGGCTTAGGCGTCTATCTGCGGTATTGCGGTTTTTTTAGTCCGGATCATTTTCCACAATGAGGTTTCTCAGTGGACTATAACAGCAACTGCACGATGTCGTTGCCGAGTCTTCCTACTTGTTAATCAACGGGTTAATCGACTTTGCATTACACATCGATGCGTCACCATAAACCATGTACAAGAACTACATGCTACAATAACTTTGTAACTAAATAAATAAATGTAGTTCTATAAAATAGGGCCTACATTTGAAAATGTAAAATAACTGATGTAAAATCATGTAAGTAGGATTAATGCAAAAGAAATGAGGTCCTTGAGAAAATATGTGTGGTGTTACTTTGAATGACAGAATAATAGTGCGATTAGAGAACGTTGTGGATTGAAATAGAATGTGGTGACTAGAATTGAGAAAGGAAATGTTGTAGGTATTGGTTTCGACATGTTGAGAGGATGAAGGAAGAAAGACTGACGAAGCAAATATATCGAGCGAATGTGAGTGGAACGACCGGTAAGGGAGGCAGGTAGACATACTTCGACCAAGTAGGGGAATTATTAGCAAAGAGCAAGATAAAAAGTACCCGAAACTGATGTGCGTGCATGCAACGACTAATGAATGGATGAAGCGAAAGTGATTTGTCAGGATCGTGACCTCTCGTGCCTACCCCTATGGGATACAGGCGTGAGCTTATGTATGTCTAACTACTGGTAAGTTACCGCAACCAAAACATTCGGTGCGGGATTCCGACTCACATTTGTCCTTTTTAGGGTTCAGTACACAAAGTCTAAGGAACCCTATCACCCGATTTCATTGTCCGTCTGTCAGACAGGTCTGTCACGAGGCGGTATCTTATCAACTATTTTTTTTCACGATATTAATAACGGCAACAAGTAGGCGCTAAAATATTCAAATGTTCTATGGATAAAAATATATTCAAGAGAACCTTTCTTGCGCGAGTCTGACCCGCACTTGGCAGGTTTTTTGTATGCCCTTTGGTCATCTGACAGCTGCTCTGTTAACAGTAGATAAACAGTTCTTTTGTGTGCGAGAAACAGGCGGTTAGCGCTAGGGTTGTAATAGGAAAATAATGAGTATGTTCTAACTTACCAGACTTTTTATTCGCACTGTTCCCCTTCCCTCCATTTTTGTTTCGTCTCGGGTATAGGTTGATCTTGCTCTGACCACACCCCATCACAACTGTCTCGCCCTAGACCATGGTCACTGTCACTCACACTTCACCAATTACCTAGCCGCCATCTTGAAATTTTGAAAGCGTTCGAAAATTCAGCAAATCTCGTTGAAAAACACGTGAACGAGCTCTACATGTTGTGATTTTGTTATTTGTACTATGTGTTTTGATTCAATTTGCCTCGCTAACTGTGTGCACTTCCATTTACATCGTCCTTTCTTCATTTGTGTTGTTTCGAACGGTTTTCTAGTTTGCCGACGTGGTTTGCTTGCGGGCGCCATGACAGCTTGTCTGAAAAAAAAAAGAAAGTTTTTTTTTAAATATGAAAATACTAATTAAGAAAACGTGGCGGTGGCAGTGCGACGGTAGGACGCTGGCCTGGCCATCTGAGAGGTCGTTGGTTTAAATCCCGGAATGTATAGTTTGACCAGAAAGAGTAGAAATTAAAGAGTGCGATTTTGCTAATACTCTTAATTTCCGTACCCGAACTTTTAGTACTAAAATACATAGTCTGAGCAAGGAGAATTAACTTTGGTCTCAGTTACAATAATTGTGCTTCACCTTTATATGCTCGGGTATTTTATTGTATAACCTAGGACCTAGCCAGAAGTGAAATCTCTGACCAAATCCTGTTTGCACTCTGTCGAGCATCAAACGCTGCTTATGGGCTGCCCTAGTGACAGTTTCTAGTCTGAAGTGATGTAGTTCCTTGTGAGAGTGAAAGTATTGCGATAACCTTAGCATGTAATGTTGGCGAATGTTTAATATTTGTGTTTCTTTATAAAGATCTTCATTGTGGTATCGAGCAGGTTTCCCAAAGATTACTCTAATAATGGCATTTTGAGCTGGTTGTGCAAGAGCTAGGGTAGTTTCACATGTTCCACCATAAGCAAGAATACCATAATTGATCACTGAATGGGCTAAAGCGTGATACACACATCTCAGCATGTCTACGTCGGCTATGTTTCGAATCTGCCAAAAAAAGGTAATTAATGATTTCAAATTCTTAGAAATGGCCGTAACGTGAGGTTTAGCTAAGGTGTTGGTCCACTATCATACCCAAATACTTGACTTGTGAGACTCGCTCCAACTCGGAACATGTACAAGGGGACTTGTGGGGGCAGGCAGAAACACTTAACTCCGATGTGGGTTGAGTGGTTATATTGATTGTAAAACAGATATATTTGGTTTTTGATTTATTTAGTGACAATAATTTTGAGTCCAACCAGTTCATGATGCGCATAAATCCGTTTTGTGCTAGTTCGAAGACTTTTTCCCAAGTATTTGATGTGAACAATAGTAGTGTATCATCCGCAAATGCCACCACTTTCCCGCATTCAAGGGGTAACTCACATAATTGATTTAGGTAAACTAAAAAAAGTATCGGGCCCAGCACACGGCCTTGTGGGACTCCGTATCCCACAGGTAGATCATCAGAGATATCGTCCGAAACGACTACCTTCTGCCTACGGTCTGTTAGATACGTCTGAAACCAATCGAGAGCTAGCCCACGAATTCCCAGTGATTCCAATTGGTTTAATAGTATCGGAATGGCCACAGTATCGAACGCCTTCCTGAGATCGAGAAAAATTCCTATAGTTTTCCCTCTTCTATCGAGGCTTTGAGCAATATATGACGTGGCTTTTAATATAGCATCTTCAGTGCACTTGCCCTGCTGAAACCCAAATTGATTTCTACTTATCAAATTATATTTGTTTAGGTACTTGACAAGTCTGCACTTAACAACTTTGTCTAGCAGCTTTGATAAGACACTGAGTAAGGAGATCGGTCTATAATTATTGAGATCTTCAGCATCACCGCCCTTGTGTATACATATAATTTTAGCATTTTTCAAACAGCTTGGGAAAGCGCCCACGGAGAGACTAAGGTTAATCAAGTATAAAATGGGTTGTATAAGCGAATTATTATTTTTAAGGATTATTGAAGGTATTTTGTCGAAACCTGGAGCAGCATTTTTTTTTAAATTTCTTATAAGTATGGAGATTTCATCAGCTGAGGCAGGAGTTAAGTAAAAGGAGCCATGGAAGGTGTTAGGTAAGTCTTTTCTATCTGTCACTAATTCGCAAATACTTCCTTTAGTGCGCTCTATTAACTGTTTGGCTAGGGTTTCTCCTATAGATGCGAAGTATTCGTTAATTTTATTTAATGGTTTAGAATTGCCGTTATCTTTTAAGTTACTTATAAGTTTCTCAACGTTTATGTTTTCTTTTTTATGTTGATAATTGTGTGTATATTCATTTAACAATTGCCAACACTTCCTGGGGTTATTTTTGTTCTCCAAAATAAGATTTTTATAGTATAAAGCTCTAGCAATTCGAATGGATTCTTTACATGTATTTCTATAAGCTTTATATATAATCTGTAGATCCAAATCTTGGGCATGCTTTTGTGCTTGTAAATGAAATGCATCTCTTTTCTTTATGCAGTGTAGCAACGCAGTTGTGATCCATGGTTTGAAAGATTTGTCTTTGTGCCTAATTTTTTTATTAGAATGTTCATAAATAATGTGCTCCAATTTTTCAACAAATAAATTATATGCCTTATCGACATCCGTGGTCAAATATAAGTCCGTCCAATCATACTTCACCAGTCTGTGCTTGACCCCTGCATAGTTAATACGCGTGACGTAGCTTTTACTTTGTGAGTTGTTGTTTATTAATTTAGTATGTAGTCCAAGGAACGTTACTGCATGGTCCGTAATACCGGAGTAATATAGGCATGTGTTATAGTTAGCCCGCGAACGCACAAAAAAGTGATCTAGACAAGACTTTAAGCGTGTAGGTGTGCTAATAGTTGGTATGAAGCCCAATTCTTGAAGACGTGAAGTGTAATTTTGGGCATGCAAGTTGTGCGGATCAAGGATATCTATGATCCATTTGTCTATACTTGACATTTTTCTCAGACTTTAAACGACAATAAATCAAAAACCTTTAGCGGTAGAGGACTCGAAATAGTTTGCAAATTTGCAAACGGTATCGAGTTTTCTGACGCTAAAGGTTTTTGATTTATTGTCGTTTAAAGTCTGACAAAAATGTCAAGTATAGACAAATGGATCATAGATTGATGTCGGCTTTTACTATAACGTGCCGGTATTTGTAGGTATGCTTTCTAAATATAAGGCTAAGCTTCTAATAAAGTTACTTGGATCTCTGTAGGACGGAGACCGATAAATTGCTATAATTAAAGTATTATTATTAATTGAAACAACAGTTTTGGTACAGTCTTCAATCAAGGACGGTTCAGAGAAAGTCGCAGACAGGTTATTTTGAACAATCATCATCACACCATTATTCTGATTAACGTTTTTTGTTGACTTGTATAACTGGTAACCCTCAATGTGTACATTTTTTTTATTTTGAAGCAGCCAGCACTCAAACAAATAACAGACCATTTGGTACACGTTTGAGTAAGTAATATTTCAAATTCAGTAAAGTTTGCATCAATACTCCGTATATTATATGACAAAACACTTAAATCGAAGCTGCGCATAAGTTCCAGGCATTGATTCGGGCTTTCTAATGTGGTTGTGTCTTTTACGCCAAAGTTCTCTAATAACTCATTACCAAATCCGAATGTTAAAATATGTTATGTGCAGTAAAAGGTGTAAAATTCTAAACGTAGATAAACGATTATATTGTGTTTGGTGATTGCTATTGCTCATCCGTCGTTTGATAAGAAATACTGCAGAACCTTGTTGACGCATACATAAGGCTCGTTTTTCTTTAATGACTGGTGTGGCTATAGAAGGTAGTTGTGGATTTATTTTGCAGTTATGCGCGAAGTGTTCAATGGATATTTGGTACAAGTAATAAGTATGGACAGCACAATTTTTATAAGATGCATTGTTAATACATAGTAATATAACACAAAACATAAATGTACCCATGCGGATAGTCTCACGGAATATAAAAATAACATGCAACCGTAGAACGCCTTTTGCCCAATAGAATAGTCAGAGCGCAGAAAGACAGCTCTCATCATAAATGGAAATACTAGGTGCGCCGTCCTCTCTACGCACAGACACCTTTCCATGTGAGCACCACACATACTTGTACCCTTTAGCTTTGCCTTCCTTCTTTGCTATACCTAGAAGGAATTTAAGTCTAGGTGTCAGTCTTTCAGACACATAGATGAGTGATTTAGGGTCATTGCCAAGTGAAATGTCAGTTGTGTTTAACTTACTGCGTTCTGTACAAGAGATGTTAAATTTGTGCTTTTCTTGAGATGAAGCAAGCGTGACAACGATGGGCCGTTTGCTTCCTGAAATCTTGGCACGGAAGATTGCTGTAGGTTTTGGTGCAGGTGTTGCTGGAGAAGTGACCTTAGCAATTTTCGCAAACATTTTTTGCAGATTTTCTTCTTTGCGCTCCTCAATGCCTCTAATTTCGACGTCGTTGCTGATGGTTTTTTGTTCTAAGAACGTAATTCTTGACTCGAGATTTATGCATTTCTTGGTTAATGTAGCATTCTTCAGCTCAAGTTCATTAACATTCACTTTTAGTTGTTTGCATTCTTTAGTTCCTGCATAATTTTGTCATAACGTTCCGAGTACTTTGTTCTCAGAGTTACGTACATTTACCTATTTGTAGAAGTTCTACCTCGTGTCTAGTGTTCAAAGAGCGTAGCGCTTCCGCGGTGGGCACGCGTGGTGTTTAAGCCCTCTCTCTCGCTCTCTCTGAGAGAAGGCCAGTGCAGTAGCTGCTTAATAAATGTGCATCTAAAATAAAATCTAAAATTATTCAGCATGATTTCACTAACACAGTCGCGGCCTGTTGCTTATAAACTAACAATCTGATATCTACTGTTAACAGGCTCTGTCAGTTAGCCAAAGTTCATGGAAAAAAGCAACTGACAGTGCTAACAGAGATCAGGTGTTCTAAAAGTGGACTGTTGTTGGCCTTCCTTTTCCGAAATTTCTGCTAGTCTGTTTATTTTAACTTATAACTAGTTGTAACTTATAACTATTGTCATTTAAATAATAATAAGTATCCGACATAATTACTAAGCGTATTGAATGACGTAGGGACTCTAACAACACCACACAAACGGTTCATACATTTAGAAACAATTGAGTAATTAGGAAAGCGACCAAAATACACCCTCTGAACTCAGAAATCACTTTTTGTTTGGACAGTTCGTGTGAAAATAAACATTTGTTTACGTCGAATAAAAAGTTTGTAGTGTTCTGACAAAAAGCTTCAGTTTAACGACGGTTTTAAATGGCTCATCTGCATTGTAAATGCTGAAAAGCATAACAAACGGTATACAGTGTCATTTCAAATTAAAAATAGCATATCAAACGTCGATGTGAATGAAATTACAATGAAAATGCGACTATCAAAGAGAATTTTGAGTAAAAATAGCGTTTTGTTTGATGTTGGATGCTTGAAAGACTTTATTTATCATTTCATTACGGATGCCACGGGGCGGACAGAAATAATACACGACGGATGCCGCGTCAAGGTAGGTAGATCTTTCCATTCCAGTTTCACTCAATAAAACTATTATAAAGCGGTATTTTCTTCAATTCCATGTTACTAGCCGCAACATTGGTGTTTTTTCCTACTTTAGTAAGAATAGCCAATAATGTTTTGACCTTGCAAGTGTTGATTGTACTCATGGGCTGAGCTTCTAGGCAGATATAAGGATAACTAATTAATTATAGTAAGGATTATTTAATTTGACATCGCTATGTACTAATTTCACTTCGTTAAAATCAGCTTATCATGCACCTATGTAACTAATAGTTTTTTTTTTAAATCAATAAAATTCTCTAAATGTGATATAATAAATATATACGTTCAATGAAGCACACACGAATACCTTCCACCCAATTGAAACCTGGATTAGAAGAAAAAATATCTCCTTGCATTATATAGTGCAAAAATACTATTTCGTCAATAGGCACCAACAACGGTGCAAATAGTACTAACTAAATAGTATTAACAAGTTTGTGAAACAAGTACTCTTTCCTACCGCAATACAGTAGATAAAACGGTTGGTAGAGCAAGGATAAATACGAAAGCCTTTTGATCTAAACGCTCCATAGCAGTATTAGTACATCAGCTCAGAGCGGCTCTAGACGTTGACGTAAGGGTTATAGAGGGGTGTAAAATAGACATCGGATAGAGCCACCGAGAGTACTACAGCGAAGCACTTAGATGGGAGAGCTTCTATCGAGACACTGGGGTCCGGAGTGGCTCTAGACATTTTTGAAAGTATGTAGGGTTGAACTTTTATGTTAAGAGTGTAACTTTGTGGCTGGGAGTCAAAGGATTGGCATGAGAGAGAAAAAACGTAAATAAAATTTATTTTCAATAACATGACATTTACATACAGGCACATACATTGTTCCTGGCCCCACACTAGGATACCCTGTGTCGTGGGAACAAGAAACAGCGACGTAACAAACATGTAAACATCCAAGACCTAGGTCTCTTTTTTTTGTCCCCAGCCGGGATTCGAAACCGGGACCTCTCGCTTGGTAGGCAGATCCGCTAACCACTGCGCCACAGAGGTCATCGAATATAGCAGAGCTTATGTATAAGCAACAAAACATGTACCTGTATGTTTAATTACATGTCATGTCATGCGGAATGTCATTAATACTACGTTTTTTTTTCTTTAAAACTACACAATTTCCTGCATTTTAAGACACTTCTGGCATAGTAACTACAACAGCAACCTTTTTAAATGGAGCAGATTTTACAAATCAAATCAAACTTCTAATGATGCACATAACATCAATGTTATGCCCCACGTCGGGCGCCAAAAATACTACGACCAAAGACTAAATGAATCAAATTAATTTACACCAACAAGGAGGGAAATCAAGGAAATGTTCAATGAATAGCCGCTTTAGCTGCAATTGATTTACGGTAGTTATGGTAACTCAATAAACAGCTGACGACAGTTACGACGCTCCACGGTGGGCGACGCGCGACGGGGTTCTTAAATTATACAACGCTCTTGCTTGATATAGTGGGGACAAAGTCGTATAATTTTACTGTAATAACAGTTTGGCGCATTATGACAAATTACGTGGACTCAAGTTAGGTCAATAATAAGATAAGATAAGAATATTCTTTATTGTACACGAGGAGAAACACAAACATAAAATATTTACAAGGTAACAGTACAATTGGCGGCCTTATTGCTAAAAGCAATTTCTTCCAGACAACCCTATGATGGAAAATTTTCTGAAGGAAAAGGGAGACGGGTAGTCTCATAATTACACATTAATAACTCAATCGCATCATAAAAACCACACTACGTAACACATTATGTGCATTTGTGCATGTGTTAAAAAGTAGTGTGTTTTTTATGATGCGGTTTGAGCAGATCTAACTTTATACTATCTTTATGATGCGGTTGATTTATTACTGTGTTATTATTAACCTAACTTGATTCCAAGTAATTTATTGTCATATGTTATATCACACACGTAAATATGAAATTACACAAAAATACTAGCTCACCTTACAAAAGTTGCTTCGCCATACTATAATTAGCCTACAATATATACTAGGAACTACAAAATACACTCAAAAAGAATTATAAAATCGGTGAACCCGTTTTGAAGAAGTTCGATTACAATCACTGTGACATGAGATTTTTAAATATTATACTGAACTCTTCACGTCTAATACTTTAGTTTTTAAAATAAAATGTTATTTTTAAACTACGTAGTAATTCATAATATTTCACTCATTTAAAAACAAAAAAAGGGACTGACAAAAGAGTTTATGCTTGATTTGCAATACCAAGGGAAGGCTACCTTCTTATTAAGCGAGCAAAGTCATAATGGTAAACCTAACTTCCAATAGTAGCCCATCAACATTTAGGCCCTGTTTGGAAATGTAGAACAAACGGCAGCCCTGGTTGCGGATATAGCTTATCCGGAACTTTATCTGCAGATTGTGAGACAGACCCTTATTTTAATAAACTTTATTCAGTTACCTTACGAGCGACTTTAAAATTGTGCGGGATGTCTACTGTACCCACTACCATAAACCAAATTGTGAAACTTTGTAGCCCAACACAAAGTACTCCAATCATACCTATAGTAGAGTACAGTAGCGGCGGGCGTCGCTATATTCGGCCCCAGTTAAAAAAACACAATGGCTCGGAAACAGCCGTCTGCGATATTCGCGCGTTGCTAGTTTTCCCCCTAATTTTCCGGCGTAGACTTTGTTCAGACAGACGACGCTGGCTCCCCCGCTAGATACGAGCCTACTGTTAGCTATTGGTAGGTACGTTTTTGTTTAGATTGCCAACCCTGTCGTCGGAGAAAAACATTCGGTGATTTGATTTTCGAACAGCTTTCTTTTTCTTTTGTAATGTTTACTAGTTGTCAAATGATAATTTATTAGGCTTCAACTGATGGCCATATTTTTCGAAACAATAAGTTTCATGTGTTTTCGGCCAGGAAAAAAATCTAACTTTCTTGCAAAGGTCACAAATTCACAAGCATGATACAAATCAAAAGTAGTAAGATGACACATCTTAAGCTTCCCAAATTCACTAGAGTTATGGCGCAATTTCATTAGTCGATAGGGCCCGCATGCGGGGTACGAGAGATTTCTGGAACGCGTGCCACAGGGCCCGCATTCGGGGAACCGTTTTCATTAGTCGATATGGCCCGCATGCGGGGTGCGAGAGATTTCTGGAACGCGTGCCACAGGGCCCGCATCCGGGGAAACCGTTTTCATTAGTCGATAGGGTCCGCATGTAGGAGAACCTCCATGTTCGTCGCCAGTTATTAACAATACATAGATTTCCAAAAGTTTTAACATTTGCGAATCCGTAAAGCGATCAGCCATTTTGCGGAGTTCTAATTCAACAAGCACTCACGAATAAAATTGAATAATGAAAAAATATTTGACTCACACCCCACCCCGCAAGCTGTATATCGACTGATGAATTTCATTGGTCGATATCACGGTCGGTATAAAGCATGCGGGGAATCCCTGCAGGCGATGTAACGAACACGTATCGACTTGTAACTTTCATTGGTTGTTATGTCGCCTGCGGGGACTTCCCGTATGCTGTAAACCGAATGAGTTAACGACCAATGAAATTGCGCCATTATAGCGGCTTGCTTTTCAACGCAGAGGGGGACATAACTTAGTTTACCAAGTAGAGTCATACACAAGAAAGTTACAAAAGACTACCTACGGAACCTTGATATACTAGTAAATTTGTGAATCCCAGCTCAAAGTATTAACGAAAAGAGGACTATAATTTCAATAGAAAAGCCTAAGAATTCCTTTTGTATTAAAACAAAAATTATCCAAATCCATACTACCGTTTATTGCGTGAAAATCAATTAAAGTAGGTAATCTTTAGAACTTAATCTTCATTAAAATACATTTAAATATACAATTTGGTGAAAACTAATCGGGTAACTAACGCAGTGAATATTAAAAAATCATAATAAATTGTAATCATAATGAATAGTTGTTTAGTTGTTTTAGAAAATGAGGGCCTGCATAGGTAGTACGATGGCGCGAGTCACGTGTTTTGTCGCGCTAAAATGTCAGAATTTGACAGTTAATGTCAAATTCTGACATTTTAGCGCGACAAAACGCGTGACTCGCGCGTACAGTACAGTTAATGTACTGGAAAGTCGCGACTTTTGACGTTACAGCGACTCGGGTTGTCGTACTAGGTACCTAGGCTGATCATCGCTGCGACTACGGGAAGTATTAGCGAAATAGAGGACCACTTTGGATTTTGAGTGAGTCTTAAAGGCTTTCGTAAAGCCGCCAAGACTTGTAATACGCTCTCTGTTGGCTGTTTCTTTCTGGTGAGAAATAACTTCACCTTAAAATACCCAGGATCTTGGCTACGTTACTTCACTGGAGGTAGGACTTATCGTTTGCCCTAGTTTAAAGCTCCAGGGGTAAAATTAACGCTACCGAGGAAAAAGGTCCAATATTTTTTACACAGAATTTGCAAAAATTAAAATTGCCACCCACAATCGCGCATAGCCCCGGCTGCCTGAGTGATCTTAAACGATTACGAAGGTTAAGCGCCCTTGGTCGCGTATGGATGGGTGACCGTCTTATATGACTAATGCTAGTGGCATTATTCCGAGCGGTTCCGTGCTTCGCAAGACACGTTAAGCAGTTGGTGCCGGCTGCCATCAATAGATGGCAGTCGTTAAGCCAAGTCATGGCCTTAATAGAGCGGCTTGAAAACTTCTGACTGTAAGACCAGCCACTAGTTTTACAAGCCTCCACCAATCCGGACTTGGCCCCGGTGGTGGAGTATGGCCTATATCTTGCGCAGGGAAGAGACCCATGCCCCCCGGTGCGGACATAATTGGTTGATGATGATGATGATGATACGACCCACAAAAAAGTGACCTAGGATCAACGTTCTGCGTAGGTAGTCCTAGGTTTTTTGCCTTAGGTTTACATTACAGCCATGGGTCCTAAAAATCACTATTAACATGATGGAGAGAAGGTAAGCAGGAGCATTCTTCCGTCTGCACCTACTTATTCTGTGTCAGCCTCCCCTCGCCTCGCGTCTCGGTCGATATTGCTTCCGAAATTCGACAGCAGGGAAGTGTCTGGATTGTGTTCGTTGAGTATTACAACTTACGTTACGTCATTTGATAAGCTCGCAAGCTAGGATCGGTAGATAAGGTAGGTACAAAAAATGGACGCCTTAACAATGGTACTCCACCTTAAGGGCCAGTTACGTAGGTACTAATAACTGGCTCTTATAGTGGAGTGAATTTTGAGGAAAATGTGAACAGGACGATATTTCTTGTAAGGCTTCTTAATTTTCTATTTCTTATTCTTTCATTCTTATAAAACTTTTTCTTTTCTTTCGAAAATTATTAATTTTCTGGTTCTTCTTTCTCCTTATAGAACTACTTTTCTTCTCTAATTTTTAAATACACAGGTTTAATGTGATTTTCATCTAAAATCTTGACGGACATTAAGTTACCTCTTGTTGAGAGTTAAAGATTTGTATGAATACTTTCCATCTTAAAAGCGAGAAAGCTTGCCCGTAGCGTAATTTATGGCAAACTACAAAAGTGAATGTATGTAAGTATAGCTTCCTCAGCCCTGGCCTTGAAAATGACAATGGTTTTCTATTGTTATTTCCAAGGTCAGAACTGAATAAATTTATAATTTATGAATATTTCTGTTGACGAAAAAGTTACCCTAGATTGTTTAATTTCAACTGTGGTTTCTATTGGCAATTACGCCAACTTGTACCTAGTTGTGTTGTGTTTTTCAGTTATTGGATTTACACTATTGTAAAGTGTGCGACTGTTGAAAAACCTAATAAATAAATAATACTTTTAGCAATCAAATTGATTATTTTTTTAAGTATTTTATTCAGCTTTGTTCCAGCACATTTCCCAATAACAATCCGAATAGGTAAGGTATCTCTGAACGTCCTTAGCACATTTCTAGAAAAATTTACGAGACAACACTACACTACAGGTAAGTAGTTACTAAGCGAAATTTTCAATTCAGAAACTGACCCAAGTCGTCGGCCCACCGGGCTGGTGGTCTGCCCACCGACCGTCGACACGTCCTTGGCCTCTACTCAGTCCACCTTAGTCCACCGGCCGTCTTCCCGCCTAATGTCCCGCCCATCTCCAATTTAGATTTGTAATTCAAGTGCCCCCTTCCCTCGACTTCCATAAATATAAAAATACAAAAATTTGCCAAATCTATCCGGCTGTTCCCGGGTTTAACGAGACTAAGGAACAGCAATTAATTTGTATATATACATATATTACATAGATATACATATAAAAGATTATGTTTCGCTTTCCGTCCCGATGAGGACCGCGAAGGAAAAATCTTGACCTCGTTGCTTTAATGCTACTCGACTATTTCTACTAACCTCTATATTTTTATATCACGGATTTTATTTGCAATCTGGAAGGTAGAGTAGGCAATTAGATTAAACCGTGTATTTCTCTCGAGTAGAGCTGCATAAAAGAGTAGCTGTTTTGCTATAAAAACTATTATTATCAAATGCAGTTTAAGTTGGTGTTTTTTATGGCAGAATTTTTAACTGCATTCGAAGAGTGATTTCGAGGAATTCTTCGAATATTCTTTCTTCTAATTATTTAAAATTTTCGTGTGACAGTGTTAGTGTGCATAATCCTCTGAAATGGCTAGACCGATTTTGGAGAAACGTTATATGTATATAAGGTAGGTTTGAGAATAATATGTTGTTATCTATTTTTCATAATCGTAAGTGATAAGGGCGGTCCACCCCTATTTTTTTAAATTATAATCCCTACAAATAATTGATATGGTGAAACGACGTTGCACTACCTGTGATTGATCATTACTTAGGTTAGTTGGAAGAAAATGCTAAGTAGCATTAAGCTTGCCTATGTGCAAAACTTGCTTTTTGATGCAATAAAGATTTTTAGTAATAATAAATTGAAGTTTAGTTAAAAAATAATAATAACGTTTGCCGGGTCAGCTAGTTGTTTTTTGAACACCGTAAGATTTTTCTTTTAACTAGGTATACTATCGATGTTGCTCAACTACTAGTGTTGAGAAAAAGTACAGGAGCCCTATAATATGTATAATAAAGCAATATGATCAATATCATCATCATCATCAACCCATTAGGTATGTCCCCACCGAGGGGCACGGGTCTCTTCCCTGAGGTAGGTATAGGCCATACTCCACCACGGGGGCCAAGTCCGGATTGGTGGAGGCTTGTAAGACTAGTGGCTGGTCATACTGTCAGAAGTTTTCAAGCCGCCCTAAAGTCTCTGACTTGGCTTAACGACTGCCATCTATCGACGGCAGCCGGCACCAATTGCTTAACGTGCCTTGCAAAGCACGGAACCGCTCGGAAAAATGCTACTAGCGTTAGTCACAGACGGTCACCCATCCATGGACTGAACGCGCCCTATGTTGCTTAACCTTCGTGATCGTTTAAAATCTCTCAGGCAGCCGGGGCTACGAGCGATTCTACGAGTGATATGATCAATAATAAAAAAGCTGTGTATCTGTGGCTCGAATGTACTCGAATTCTCATCACTCTATCTAATTACAAGCACCTACCCTATCAAACATTGAGCTTTAAGGCTGTTGTTGTTAATGTACTGTTACCTTGTAGATAAATAATTTGTCTTTGTGTTTTTTTCCTCGCGTACAATAAAAAAATATCTTATATTATTGAGTGCTTGTAATTTCATTGAGTGATAAATTAATAATTAATTAATTATATAATTTATTTACATCTATGTAATTTTATTGATTGACTATGTAATTTTATTTGACGACCTCTGTGGCGCATTGGTTAGCGCATCTGCCTACCATGCAAGAGGTCCCGGGTTCGAATCCCGGCTGGGGACAAAAAAAAAAGAAACCCAGGTCTTGGATGTTTACATATTTGTGACGTCGCTGTTTCTGGTTCCCACGACACAGGGTAGTGTGGGGCCAAAAACAATGTATGTGCCTATTTTATTATTTTCTTTTACT
Organism: Yponomeuta plumbellus; assembly: GCA_947310845.1. Lineage (NCBI taxonomy): Eukaryota > Metazoa > Arthropoda > Insecta > Lepidoptera > Yponomeutidae > Yponomeuta > Yponomeuta plumbellus. The sequence goes on along the minus strand of OX371198.1, from coordinate 3,793,978 downwards.
AATGTATTTCAAGTGTTTTGTCCGATTCAAATATTTAATGTGCTATGTAATGTAATTTGGAATAATAAATTTAACTAATGTGTGCTTGTATGTAAATATTAAAAATGTTATTTGGTGCACACATGTCTATACGACCCGTTTTTACTGCTGCTCATGTTCTCTGGATGATTTTTTTTTACAGAGACAAGCCTCCCTTGGAACATGTTATTTTTTATGTAATATCATGTTATATCCTTAATTTGTGTTCGTGAAAGTACAAAAAAATAAAACCAATGGCTCTGTTAGCAAAAGTAATAAAACCAATGACCAAAAACTGGAAAAATAAAATCTGCACACGCTTTGCTATCGTAGACAAATCGGCAAACGCAGGGCTCAACTGGATACCAATCTTCTCAGCTGCATTTTCCACCCTCCGACCTCCCTTTGACATATCGATAAAGGACAACTTTTATTTTAATCATATTGTCGGACTGGAATTCGTTCGGGCAGCTTTGATCTTGAAAATTGAATTTTTCCGTAAGATCGCACAGGTGGGATTTCGTTAATGGCTGTTGGAAAATATACGGTAAAATTGAAGAAGAACCGTCTTGGTGTACCTTTTTTGTTATTGCTACTATCTAAATAATTACTAATAATACATATTTTTGAACTAAAACTTTCGTAAGCACTACACATACTTATTCTATGCACACGTTACGAAGTCGCTCACATATAAAGGAGACGGAAACGCTTTCATACATTCTTGGGCCCAGATGTAAAAAGACGAGAGTGGTGTCAATAAACAGCTTATATATTGTCAGACCATCTTTGAAAATTTTGCGGATTGCAAAGTTAAAAAAGATTTAGTAAAAGTGAGGCTATACTATACTTAACCTATACTTAACAGCTGATTTTATAAATATGATCATATGATAAACAGTTATTTATTACATTAATTGTAGTTCTTATTGTATTGAGTGGGAAAATGTAACGAAAGTCACAAATAGGTTAAAAGACAGGGAAGACAAGGATTTGTGTCATTTCATCCTCTAAAACTCGTCGGCCCAGTGTATTACATCGATTAGTCGGTATGCCACAGTCGTACAAGTTAAACAATCTACTAGAAGTCCGTAGAGAGAAAGCACTGGTCGATGAATATAATTGAAATAATTTTGACGTTTGTGGACTTCATTGTCATCGCCAGGGAGAAACTACGAAGCCTATACTACTTTCTGCATTATGTTGCGTGATTTTGTGTTTTTGAGTATTGTCGTCAACTAAATATATTTTTCTTTATTTTCTATTGATACTAAAGTTTTTTGCGTATCTACAGCCATTGAATAGTAATTAAATGCACTGAACAGGTTAATCGAGGCCCTAATGACTTAGGTACAAAACGGTCACTGATAACATCCAGCACCTGTTGAACTTTCCGAGTTAGTGCTAAGTTACGTTCCTCCACTCGGTAAATGGTGTAACTCGTAGGGATGGGCAAGCGATAAACATACATACATATCTATAAATGTTAAAAACAGTATCGATGTTTTTTCCGATGCCAGTAGTAAAATATATAATAATAGAAATTATTTACTGAAATTTGTAAATGTTGTATATGCACTAACAACCTCTTAATTTATTGTTAAAAGCTGTTACTTGACCGAAGTCCTTACGAAAAAATCATTTGACAGCTCTTAACAGTATCCAGATTAACAGATTGCTAGTGTATGAGAAACCGGGAGTTAGTCTATTACTGTTAAGTATCGACGCAAAATGGAAAAATAATGAAATCATGTTTCGATATACAGAGTGTTGGACAATTGGACGTTATGCAGTAACATTCCAACCCGACTTACAATACGTAACTATCGAGAAAAACTTTTTTTATGTTTTTTTTTTAAATTTATTACAAATAAAACTATTTTCCGAATAAATCAATTTCGTAACACATAACACATAACGTATGAGTTTGTGTTACGAAATTGATTTTTTGCCGTTTTTACTCGATATTAATACGGCAACAAGTAGACTCTTGAAATATCTACGATATATGAAATATTGTATAGATAATGGTACGGAACCCTTCGTGTGCGAGTTCGACTCGCACTTGGCCGGTTTTTTTTATTAGTCTTAACTGTCGACATATTAATTTAAAAAAAATTTGTTCGCGCATAATAAAATTACCCACGCACAATAGGCACTCTCCTTTGAGAGGGCAAAGATTTCCCCTAACAAGCAATCTTATTAAGTAACTTTGGTTATATCAACAGATGGATTTTTCTATATTTTATACGGGGTGTAAACCTCCTTACTTTAGTGCTATGCTAGCACTTACGCTAAGTTAGTAAGTTCGTGACCGAGTACAAATAAAAAAAACTAAACACGAGGGCTATCTAACTCACTAAACTTATTAAAAAAAGTGGAAATTTAGAACAAGTTTAAATTGGCCATATCTCAAAAACCGTGCATCTTTTACTGAAGTCATGTTAGGTTGGTTCGATGCCTTTTGGGCAGGTCTACCTCCGGTGTCACTGTGACGTGTCATTTTTGGGACACGCTTTTGTAGTGCGGTGGTAGCCGAGTGGGTTGACCAATGTACACGGAAGACTTTCTTTTCAAAGTTATTTTATTTATTAAATACTTTATTGTACACAAGAAAGAAATGGTACAAAAATATCAGCGTAATATAGGCGAGTACCTAGGCGAGCTTATTTCTAAGTTATTAATTAATAAGACTTACGTTGCAATGCCACTCGCTAACTGATAAGGAAAACACCGTGAGGAAACGTGAAGACTGAAAAAAAATAGTTTTATTTGTAATAAATTTAAAAAAAAACAAAAAAAAAGTTTTTCTCGAAAGTTACGTATTGTAAGTCGGGTTGGAATGTTACTGCATAACGTCCAATTGTCCAACACTCTGTATATCGAAACATGATTTCATTATTTTTCCATTTTGCGTCGATACTTAACAGTAATAGACTAACTCCCGGTTTCTCATACACTAGCAATCTGTTAATCTGGATACTGTTAAGAGCTGTCAAATGATTTTTTCGTGAGGACTTCGGTCAAGTAACAGCTTTTAACAATAAATTAAGAGGTTGTTAGTGCATATACAACATTTACAAATTTCAGTAAATAATTTCTATTATTATATATTTTACTACTGGCATCGGAAAAAACATCGATACTGTTTTTAACATTTATCGATATGTATGTATGTTTATCGCTTGCCCATCCCTACGAGTTACACCATTTACCGAGTGGAGGAACGTAACTTAGCACTAACTCGGAAAGTTCAACAGGTGCTGGATGTTATCAGTGACCGTTTTGTACCTAAGTCATTAGGGCCTCGATTTACCTGTTCAGTGCATTTAATTACTATTCAATGGCTGTAGATACGCAAAAAACTTTAGTATCAAAAGAAAAGAAAGAAAAATATATTTAGTTGACGACACAATACTCAAAAACACAAAATCACGCAACATAATACAGAAAGTAGTATAGGCTTCGTAGTTTCTCCCTGGCGATGACAATGCAGTCCACAAACGTCAAAATTATTTATTGTTTTACTATGATTTCAGGAACATTTTTCTATGTTTAGTTAAAAAAACGTACCTACTCTTACGTATCAGTAACCCATTATGTCCCCACCGAGGGGCACGGGTTTCTTCCCTGAGGAAGGTATAGGCCATACTCCACCACGGGGGCCAAGTCTTAACGACTGCCATTATCGTTACACTTAGTGCCCTGCCTCACTATGACGCCATGGCCACGTCGCCAGCGACCGTATCCAAGCGTATTGAAATGTATGGTGCCTAACACTTGGCGACGGTCTGGCAACGTCGCCGTTCAATACAAACTGCTTGGATACGTAGCTTGCGACGTTGCCATGGCGTCCTAGTGAGGCAGGGCACTTAGTTAACTTGGTATTTATGAAATCAAAAAACTTTATTGTAAAACGGTTACTTAAATATGGTTACTGGCTCCCAAATGTGCCTGTTATGGGCAGCCAGCCTACTTCCAAAATACATAAAAGTATAGGTTTTACAGTAAGAACTAATAACTAAACGTGCTTACTAACCTGGTACCTGAGTAACAGTAACATATCTTTTACATCGAGTGAATATTTGAATCCTTTTTTTTTCAAAAAAGTTTTCTCGCTTTAAAGTCTAAGTATATCTTTTTTTTATTGTTGTTCTAGTATAACAACGCGAATTGCATAGTTCCTTAAAGTTGCGGGTAGTAACATTTACGACCATTCAGTAGACGTAATTTATGGGTACTAGGTAGAAGGGTTGGAATATTACTGCTGTAATCATACTTCTCCATTTCGCTCGGTCTCCTAATTGCCAAAGCTGAAACTAGGTCGAGAGTAACAAGTTCAAAGTTAGCCAAAGCGTGAAGTTATCAACAGGTGTTAGATTTTAACAATGAATTATTGCCGGATTCAGCGCACTTTAGTTTGTTTTACGACCCTCGAACACCTGTTTATTTAGCAATGGTCAACTCAGAAGTTCAACTTCGTTCATTAATGTGTTGCTTTTCTGAGGAATTGCGCAGTACCTATTCTTCTGCGTTAGACCAACCAAATGAAGATAGAAGGAACCACATAGATGGTACACGATGGATGCGTTGGGACGTCGGGGGTTGGTGTGGAGACTTGACACACGCGACGGGTATTTGGCATCTGACGCTATTTTTACTTCTTGAGGTGCAATAAGTTAGTGTTCTGTGAGAGCTAATTCGAGAACGATTTATCGAGTTAGTCACTTAAAATGTACTTGCCACGAAAAAAAGCAATAGGCGAGTGTATTATCAGGATATTAAACTAATAATTATAAATAACATGATTCTATCAAATTCGCCCTTCACGCGTCATCGTCACAGCCTCGAAAAAAAGTCATTGTCCAAGAACGTTCATTATATTTTTCATGATTGAATGCGTGCGACTATAATTGTAAGCATCGTCTATCAAAGATATTTAAGTTGTAAATAACGAACACTAACATGATTCAAGAACTGGGCATCAAGAGCTCCAGTCTCTATTAATTACTTAGTACTTTGGAATGGGTGAATTTCTACATAACCATTTTTTTTTTTTTTCATTTCGGTGAACTTTTTTGTTTACCTTTTTTTTTTCGTGTTTTTACTTATATTTGCTAATAACTTTAATGTTTTATAAAAAAAAAACTCACGCCCGTTATCCCAGAAGGGGTAGGCAGAGGCACCAGTCTCTAAAACTGGACCCACGTTTTGCCGAGTTTATTAGGTCCCAAACGTGACAAGTGGCAAGCCTGTCGCCGTTATCCGGGCACAATTTATCAGCGAATGGTGTTGCTGTACAAACGAATGTACGTAACTAAAAGTCATTGGTACATGCGTGGTTCGAACCCAGACCCTCATGATCGAGAAGCAAGGGTCAACCCCACTACGCCACCACCGCTTTTTAAACGTTTTATAACTTTATGAATAATGGTTACAATGGAAAACAAAAAAACAAATGGATGACAGACATTTCAAAGTTAGGTGTCACCGAAATGAAACAGTCAATCACCGAAATGAAAGAAGGATTCACCGAAATGAAAATTCACCGAAATAGTATACAGTATGATGATTATGGGACATGTTTTTTTTATTATTTTATTTCGGCACAAACAGTCACTGTTACAATGTTGGTAAAGTTATATAAATAACTGGCTTTTGTCAGCGTCTTCGCACGCGTGCAATTTAGGATTCCAAAAAAAATGTCTGAGCGCTCATTACGACATTATATTAGAAACCTCTAAAATTGTCATTGTTTCTCATCAAAATCCAATGCGTAGTTTTACAGATTTAAGCATACATAGGGACAGATAGACAGCGAAAGCGACTTTGTTTTATACTATGTAGTGATTACTAAAAAAAAAAACCTTCAGTGCCGACTATTTTATGTATATTTAGGTATGTTTAGGTACTGGATAGGTAAGATAATTTTGAAGAAATCAAAGTTTGTGAAAAAACAAGATAGTCTGTAAAATCACTTAATTATTTTTACTAACTTTTCAAATAACTTACATAATTTTCAGACAATCCAGTATGAAAAGAGGAAGTCGATAAAAAACCCATCCAGATAGATAGGTAGATGGGGAGCCATTTTAATTTTCGTATAAATGCAGCGGTGACTTAACATTATAACTTGTCCCGAGTCACCGATTTGAAATACTTACTTTTTTAGCGGGAACACGCAGCGACGTAACAAACCACCACTAGCTCCAAAAGCTTGTGCGTGACTGGCGCTTGAGGTACAGAAACAAGACTATGTTGACATGTTTGTGACGTCGCTGTTTCTGGTTCCCACGACACAGGGTATCCTAGTGTGGGGCCAGAAGCAATGTATGTGCTTGTGTGTAAATGTTTATGTTTATAAATGTTCAATAGCTCTCCTGTTCTCGACAATCCATATTTCTTTTTCAATCACCGAAATGATAAATAAATTTGGGACATTCGTATTTCTCTGACTGTT